>OZ007593.1:85825658-87196719 GCA_963931845.1 Maratus michaelseni
ATGTATTTATTTTTACAATTAGATACTCTATTATTAATTTCCTCCACCTGGATTTACGAGATGATTACCCTCTTGAAATTCCTTGAATCTGTTTTTTTTTTTGGGAATAGTTATCATACAAGAATAAATTATTGAATCGTAGAGAAATAGTTATTAAAATTTAATAAATGATTAAAATTCTAATTAAAGGCTAAGTATATATTTACTCTGCGCAAAAGGTTGCTTCGATATAATTAGATAACTGTTATTCTAATTTATGCAATTTTGTTGTGTTATATTTATTGATATTTACATACATTAGTGTCTTTCTAATCGTAATAAATTAGTTAATTATTGCCTTTATTTATTAAATTAGTAGATGATAAATTTATCTTTTATGTACCATTGCTGTACCTTCTATTGCCTAGATGAGATTAAAAAATTTTTAATTTTATGTTACTTTTCATAGAAAACTAATCGTAATCAGTTTTAATAGATTAATGTTAATATGCAACCTTGCAACATTATAAAAATGTTTTTGTTTCAAGCTCTACCATATATTTGATTTTGCTAAATTTTATCTTTGTACTAGAGTAAAACGGTAAAAAAAGGTATTATTAAATATATATATACATTTAAGACTAAATATTTTATGTGATATAAGATATGTACTAACTACAATTATAAATGTGATTGTAACTTATATACTCATAACATAAGGTTAAAGATTTAAGGCATTAATTTTTAACATTCCGTTTCAAAACTATACTTTGTAAATTTTATTTAAAATTATTTTTTTTTAAACTGATTTATAGCAAACCTACCGTTTAAGATAAATGTTAAAAAGATAAACATAAAACGAAAAACAGAAAGACTAAGTAACTGCCATTGGAGATTTAGGAATGAAAGGAGTTAGCGTAAATTTCTTAGTTAATTTTTTCTTCAGGTGTATAATTATTTTAAGTGCTTATGTATCAAAATGAATACATTTTACAATGTTTTTGACCATCACAGGAAAAGAAAATTTGGTTAAGAAACCAAGTAGATAACTTCGACTACATGTAGTTTTGTGTATACATAATTGTTTTACTTTGTATCATGATATAAAAATGCCTTTTACCTTTGCATTCTGAACGGGATATAATTATTAATAAAACTATTTCGCTATTTATTTTCTAAAGAATTTTTCTTTATAAAAATTTCATTTATTTCACACAATTATCGTTATCTGTGATAAATACGTCTTGCTATTTTCAATAAAATTTAAATATCTTTTTTGAGAAAGTGTTTTTGCTTTTCCTACACTGTAAAAAAAATTCGTAAAATTTTAGTAGATTTACCGTAAATTAACGGTACTTGTACTGTTTTCTCTCTTTACGGTATGAGTACCGTACTTCTGAGGTATATTAAGCGTAAGAAAACCATATATGTGCCATTTCGATTATAAACGGTATTTATACCATAAAATAATTGCTTTTGAGTAAAAAATCACTATTTATACCGTAAAATAATTATCTTTCAGTAAGGAAAAAGCTAGTAACCCCCGCCTTTGTGTACGTTTACCCCTAAAATGATGCTCTTCCTCATGTTACATAATGCGTGCTGGCCAAAGAAGATGGGGGAAAGCAATCGGTGCGCATACTTTAAATATTTTATGGTACAGATACCGTCCAGTTAAATTACGGTATATATACTGGTCACAAAGTTGCCAGTATATGTACCGTAATTTTTGACCAAAATTTTTTACAGTGTATACAGAGCCAGTGAAGAAGTTCATGGTGATGATAAAAAACTATCCTGATATATGAGCCCCTAACTATCATACCGTTCACAGAAACTGAATGAAATTTTGTTTTAAAGTATTTTGAGGTATGCGCTCAAGAATCATATGAAAAACAGCAGTTAATTCAAACAATTGCGGTTACAGTGACAAAATTTCGAAAATTTCAAATGGCAACAACTTCTATTTTTATTGGAATGTGATCTTCATAGTGAAAAACCATAAAAAGCGTTAGCACGGTACATGTAACACGAAAATCGCCGGAACTAGACAGATTAAGAAGAAAAGTGAAAACAACTAATAAAGGACAGAGAAAGAACAGAAATTAAGACATTTTATTGTTCTGTGCTACCTACAATCATGCAAAGGGGTAAGTTTGTGAAACAGAATAAAATGTTTTGGTTTCTGTTGCTTTTCTGTCGTTATTGTTTGTTTTCACTTTTCTTCTTACTCTGTCTAGCTTCGGTGATTTTTGTGCAACAGGTACTGTTCCAAACCTTTTTATGGTTTTCCACTATGAAGATCACATTCCAATAAAGAAGTAGGAGTTGTCATTTGAAACTTTTGAAATTTTGCCACTGTAATCGTAATTGTTGGAATTTTAACTATTGTTTTTCATATAATTCTTGAGCGTCTACCTCAAATATTTTAAACGAAAATTTCATTCAGTTTCTGTGAATGGTATGATAGTTAGGATCTCATCGGGATAGTGTTTTTCATAAACACTCTTTATAGTAATTCAATGTTTAAAAAATAATCTTAAAACATAATTATTCTTTATTGTATTTTTGTTTTTAGATGAAGTTGTATTAATCAAAAAACGGCATGCGGAAAAGCAAAGAAGAGAAATCTCACCAACATTAAGTAAAATCAACTTTATGGAACTAGGTTTTTGAAACAGGTAAACACTTAGATTAAAATCTTAAAACGCAACTCTTTTTTTTCTAGCAGAAAAATTGTGAAAAGATCGATAATCGATCGATTAATCTCTTAAATTTCCCAATGGATTTTACATTGCTCTTCTTCTGGACTAAGGAAAATAAACGATTCTCCAATTTTATAGATTTTCTTTGATTTCACCTTGCAGAAAAGTGTTGTAGTACATTTAAAAAAAATGAAATGAAAAATAAACTTATCTTACTATTAGGTTTCTATTATTTTTATCGAACGTTTTTTATAGCTGCATTAGTATATACAATTTTGGTAATGCATTACACAGAAAATAATATGATGTACCACTTCCTGAATACCACAAGTTTTAATATATTTTACTGTACTTTTAAATACAATTTCCATTTTTGTCAAAATAATATAACAAAAAAAAATGTTTTATATTTTAGAATACGAAAATGAACTATCAGAATTACGTAATGAACTTTGTACTACGTTATGCGATAATTAAAAGAGTACTGTATACACAAAATGAAATATGTCGACCATTATTTGAGTGAACATAGCTCCGGTTCTGCATGCCTGATTCTTTTATTTGTCCGCACGGTAGCTCCATAATTATTTTTCATATTGACACTAAAATCGAACTAATAGTCGATAGTGCCCAGATTTCGCAGGGGATTGATGATAAAAAATATTCATCATTCTAAACGCCCCAAAATCCCATAGAATTATTTATTAGTTTCTATGTATTTTTTCCTTTTATTCAAATAAATATTTTTTTTGCTCAAGTTCCTTTTATGTAGATACAACAATTATTATATTCAGAAAGTGACTTCATTTAGCCTTTTTTTTCTCTTCTTACACAAATAGAAGATATATACAGAAAATGGTTAGAACCCAATACAATTTGCATTTTTTAATGATATTTACTTATTTTTAACGATTGGTGAATAATTTTTATTAATGTATTGAAATACAGACTTCAGATTTTTTTGGAAATATTTTAAGAGTTTTTATAGTTGCTAATTTTATTTTTTATCCTACAACACATACTATAAAAAAATGCGCAGAGTCTATCAGCAAACGTTCTGAATCACGGTCTTAATCCGGATATCAAATAACTTACTGTGTATTTAAATGGTGTGCGGACTTAATTAAATTAATCTACAGTACAAGTTGCGTAAATTAAGACGCAATCGTTGTGAAATGTTGCGGTTTTACGAAGAAAAATATAAGATAATGATGCCATTTTCACCATCAGAAGGATTTTACTCGTCTGAAATTTGGGCTTCAAAACTTATATTCCTATAAGAGGAATAATTAATTTTAAATACTATTATAACATGAATTTAGTTTTTTTCCTTCTTTTTATCGAACTTCGCCAACGGTACAATAAAACTATTTGTTGTAATTTCCGTAAAAACCTTTCTTTTGAAGTAATGACATTCTCAATATGTTTATTTGTATTTAACCCAGACAATCCAGCATAAAAAGTAATTAAAAATAATTTATTTAGGTATGCCTTATATTTTGGTTATAGATTATATTATTATACGAAAACAGAGATTTATTGGCAATGAAATGTTACTGGAAAAGTCGATAAGTATGGACTGCTCTATATTAAATTGATAAATGAAATCTAGCTAAGAAAATCAATAAACATAAATGAAATAAACAAAATATTTCTTAGAAAATTCGTGAAGCTGAGCTAGATTCAGTGTACTCTTTAATAATCAAATATTTTTTGAAGTATAACGACGTACATAGACTTTACGAATGGCATTTAAAAGAAAGCAATCACCGGAGATAGGAAGATCTGTGCAACGTAATTCTGAGCAGAGTAAACGCACTACAAGAATGCAATAACATTCGCAATATTTTGCGAGTAACGATTTAACGACAACGCAGATGAATGGAGCTATCAAATTTGATAGATAGATATTGCAGATATCTAATTGAGCTGGCTGTTGCAGAACGAAGGCAAATAATGTAAGACAACCTGCTATTAATTGGAAGTTCTTTCGAAAACTTTATACTTGAGAAAAATCTTTACACCGTAATTTTTTGTTGACGGCTGGTTTCGAATATCAGTGCCGTAGAAGTCTCCATATGCATGATTTGCTGGGATTAGTAGATCGCGTACTGCTAGATAGCACTGGACATGATTAATGACGAAAATGTAGTATCCGTAACAGCATATTTTAAACAACTATGCAGTTATTTATTCATAAAAAGGACGTTCTAGCAAATTATATACCACTGTTGATTTTATAGACTACAGAAGACAGTGACTAGAAAAGTTTCGGGAAGAAAATGGCACAATCACGTTTTTCTCTAAAAGAAATGAATATCTATAATCGCCTTTTTATCACCACTTTGGAGATCCAACACATATTTCAATCCACGCATTTCGAAAGAGGCTGTTTCGTATTACAATGTTGTTTGCATTTTATCAAACACTATGTTGGGTTCGATATATTTAAATATTCAATCCTTTTAATTATCACAAAATTTATTTACACAATAAAATACAGATATGGGACATTTTGACAAGATGTTGATATTAGACAATTATTTACATATGTACAAATTTTAAATTAATTTTACCTTGGTTCTGATCATCGTACTATATCCAATAAAATATGTTCCTAAATTATTTTCTTTTAGTTACACTTTATTACTTGCCGTCATTCTTTTTCTGGAAATTAGGCGGTATTCTTTTAATTCACATTTTGTAGCTCCTTCACAAAACATTCTTTTTCAACTACACAACCAAAAAAAAACTGATGCCAATTTCTTTTTCCTATATTTTTAACCTCTTCTCGAGATAATAAAATGTAAAGAAAAGTCAAAAGAAAAAACAACTACGTTGCTATAGCAACGAGCCGCATTCAACAAATAAAATAAAATATAAAAGAAACAATTTTATCGGCTTTAGCTAAAATCGTCTGCATAAATAAAAATATTAATTCACCGATCCCTAACAAATGTAAATATGCGTCAAAATCAAAAGCGACTCCAATTCCTTACAAGGAATTGTTGTCTGGAAGATGTTACCCGCTCAATCAGATCAAAAACCTACTTTGTCTTCCGGTTGTGACAGGCATTCCACAACCCATGACGTAGTCCACATATTAATGGAATAGACGGTGTATCATAATAGTCGAGATGTAGTGTATATAGTGCGAAGAAGACGCACTGCAAGAATTCAAAAACAATATTTATACAAAATCCTAAATATTTATACTCATATTTATCTACATTATATTGAGATATCTGCTATTAGTAGCTAAAAAATACTTTTCTCAATTTAATTGTTTCATATTTCTCATATTAAAATCAACATGACTGTAATGAGATTAACTTTGGGAGCGACAAAAGACAGTCAAAAACCATGATTCAGAAATACTGCGAGAGGCCGGAGAGACTTGCATCCCGCACGCTTCTCCAGTTTGCCAAATCTTTCTCGGAAAGAGAAGATGAATATCATCAAATAAGTAAAGAGGCAGTTATGAATGTTTTACTCTTACAGAACTGAACCATGACCCGACTCTAACTGAATAGCTAGCAATTCTTTCTCCAGAGTCCAACGGAAGGTAATTCTGACACTTGTTTTGCAAGAGGATATCAATCATTATAGGAGTAGGAAGTGAAAGATCTAAATATTCATACTTATATGATGGACTCCATTTTCCTCGTGCTACAAGTATACAAGAGCCAGAGAGGCTGCAAGAAGAATACCGCAACATTTTTTCCGGCATGGTTGGACCTGCAATCGTCTCTGTGCACACATACGATGAGGCTTTGGCACAACGCGTGAATAATCAAACGTAGGAGTAGAAAATTGAGAGATATAATTACATGATCGCAATTTTACTTCGTTTTTAAACTATTGTAAAAAAGCAACAAGTTCCAGAGCATCAAAGTTAAAATAATTCTGACATAAGATTCACAGATGAGCATCAGAACACAATCAAGATATGCTCCCTAAATCAAGATTGTCAGTTACGAAAGGAAAGGAAGAATATTACAATAATCAAATAGCGATATTAAGTGAATATGTTCACGGATCTGAATTTCAGACTGAAATTTATTTGGAAACCAATCTGCGGATAGAAGGAGAAACAGTAAACGGTGCACTTGATACGACAAAAGTTATTATCTGAGACCCAAGTCTCCTGTCCCCAGCCTTGCCACAAGCTCTAACTTTTGAATTTGATGATTACGATATGCCATTTCTAACTGAAATACTTTTTTATGTGACATAAATTTGTAAATTTTGGAAAAAGTAAAATGCCTGATGCTAACGAACTCAATTGTTTTTTAAATTTGCGTACGCTACCACCATACCAAGAATCCCAATGTTTAACTTTGCCAAAAATTGCTGCGGACGTTGCTCCAAATCATTTAGAGCAACACTTGTAGCAACGTATGTCGATTTTAGAAGCGTTTGCCATTTAGAGGATATCCTCATTAAAGTGTCTTTTGCAATCAATAGAAGAGTCCAAATTTGAATAATGGAGGCACTTGTTGATAAATTAGGATTGGAATATTACCTGAGGTAATTGACAACTGAATAAGCGATTTTAAATGGAGATTCAACAGTCGTTTTTGCAAACTTGGTTTTATACTTTTAAATAGTAAACATACAACATCATATGTATTTTTTAAATATTGACTCTTAAGTTTATGCGGCGAAGAGCACCCAGATATCGGCTTGAGGGTTGCTAGTATATGAATGCACTTTTACTATATAAAGTTTTTAATGTGTATTTATTATTAGGTAATTCTTATAACAGATAAGATTTACAAGGTAATTCACAAAGTAAAATTTTACATAAAGATATTTCTTTTCTTTCCAAAACAAAAATATTGTATAAGTCATCATAGACGAACAGAGATTCAATTATATTGAGGTATCAGCTATTATTAGCTCAAAAACAATATTTTCTAAATTTAATTGTTTCATATTTCGCAACTTAAAATCATTATGAATATGAACAAACAGCGAAATATTTTTAATGTCTAAATACAGGTTAAAACTAAGACATGATTGATGTTCGGCTGGTCAATAACTACAAAAAAACTCATCTTGATCTCGTGGCTATTCAAAGAGGAATAATTATAATTTTAACTTTTCGGAAGTTAAGTTAATACTACTGTTTGCCTCATGAAAGATAAAAAGAGCGTGATGTTAAGCAGCAGGAAAAAAATTAATTGAGGCTCATGGCTGTAACCCAAATATTTAAATGACATCTTGATGCTTTTTTAGTTTTCGACAACATTAATATAGAATGTACTTTTTTTGTTTCAGATTTGGTTCTATCTCCGTGAAAAACAGATGATGCAATTCCGGAGTCCCTCCCTAACTGTGGGTATTTTGAAACTCTCGCTGAATGCCATAAATAACATTGTAAATTTGCTATAATGTCAGATCTCTTTCTCCGTTTTTAACTTTACCCAGACTGTTCATCCATAGAAAACAATCAAAACCTTAATTTCTGTAATAAAAATCCATAAACAACATGTTTACACAAATATATGGCTGTATAAATATAAAATATTTTTGCGAACGCATAATAATTTATAAAAATAACTTATAAATTCAGTCTTGGTTTTATGAGCGTTTCATCAACATGTAGATTGCCACTGTTCTATTATTATTAGAGATTTTGTTGTTTTTTTAGAGTTTTTAATTAATTGACATTTTACTGTGATGGGGCTGAAATCTTACCATCAATTATTAACTTACTTTCGTTGTGTAAGTATAATTCAGGACATTTTTAAAATATAATTTAATTTATTTTCAGCCATCTTATTCTACGAGCTTCAAATTAGTTGTATACAGTGCCCGATCAATCCAAAGAGTGACCCAGAGCATGGTATTTATTTGAGGCTTCCAATTTGAACACTGTCACAAAAATTTAAATATTTTCTCCGTGGCAGAATACGTATATGAATATATAAATACATTATTTAGAAGAAAAAAAAGTTTTCGTTGTTTTAAATATTGTTTTACTTTAATACAAAAATGTTTATTATAATAAGTGGAGTATCAAAGTAGAGTTAAAATGTCACTTTACAAATGTCGCATATACAGTTTGGCAATCCCCAAAATCAACGATCCCGGGAAATGGCCCGGTTAACAAGTTCTAAAATAAACTGCTGTGAATATTTTTGCATTTGAAGATGACTTGTTTTCTTCCCCTGAGCAGTCCCTTCCCTCTGAAGATATCGATAAAATAAGATACTTTGAAGGTTTTTAGCTGTGATTTGAACACTTCATAGAATATTATAATCAATTCTTAGCAAAGTGTTTCGTACTAATTCTGAATTTACAAAATAAGTTACCATTGGTTTAAAAAATAGATTTGTAAAATGTGATCAATATTCGGAATAAATGTTCCATTAAAATTGTAATGTTAAGAAAAGTTTTTTATGTGACCATATGGTGTTCTGGAATATTTTAGAGAATAATTTAGAATAATCAGATTTCGAAAGTTTTCAAAAGTATTAAAGAAATTAGTAATACAACAATATAGAAAGTGTGAAAAAAGACTTCAATTTTGGGATAAAATTAGTGTTATGCTAAAAAAAATAAAAATAGCTATCGGAATCACAAATATATTACTAATTTGGATAGAAAACAAATATATGTGTTTGCTGTTACGATGGTTTAAAAAATTGGGCATGTCAATTCTTCTAAAATATTCATTACAATAATATGGATTATTGCCCTAATAATTAACCCCTTCGGCCCTGATTTTTTTTTCAATTTAGGGAAAAAATTAATGTTATGCTAACAAAATTAAAAATAGCTATCGGAATCACAGAAGTTAGGGTTTAATGAAAGTTAACGAATGCGTTCTTTACCAAAACCTCACAAATGTAGTTATTTTGCGTGTTTTTCATATAACAATAGTCTAAGGAAGAATTTTTGAAGACGTTTGGAAAATGTCGTATTACAACTCAATTAAACAAGCATAAAAATTTAGTAATTTTTTTTATCTTTTATCACAAATTACCAATTCGGAAAAGAATTCCCAAATTTTAATTTAAAGAGTGAAACTTATGTTTTAATTAAAAGAAATGCCTACGGCTTGCTAATAATTATGAAAATTATTATTATTATTATTATTAATGCTAAACATAAGTGAAGTCATAATAGGAAATGTAGAGATTCATACTATCACTATTAGGTGCTGGAATTAATAAAAATAATGTTTAAGACAAAATAATACTCAATAAAAGATATGTCCTATTAGTAGGACGTCAGGGCCGAAGGGGTTAAGATTCATAAATATCTTAAAATGAATCAAAATTTGCATTCGGTTAAATATTTAATATTCACTATTACAACGCATTATTATAACGCACAAATTTTCTATACTTATTAAAATGGTTAAATTTAATAAACTATCTTGTGTTCACGAGTGTTAACTTACCAATTTAGATGGTTTGGAATAATTTTGTATAGGAATGACAAATATAATTTTATTAATTAGGATGATGGAACAGTGATTAAATAAAATAGAAAATTTAGTTAGACGAAGCAAAGAAGAAGAAATTATACAATTAAACTTTACCGATTTCCAAATAATTATCAATTGGAATTTTTTATGTCATTGGTACGCAAAATGCTAGCGGATTTTAGGCGGAAAAAAAAACAATTTGTATAATGATTACCTATATTCCGAATTACCCATGCTTTTACTTGAAATGATTGTCCTAAGTACAAATTTAAATATAAATAATTGTGTTGTATGTCAATAGGGATGTTCTCCCCAAATAAATAATTCGCTGCGAAACGAATATATTCTATATTTTTATCTTCATAACGACACCACTTTGAACTTGAAACATATGTGTTGTTTACGTCAGTATTTAATTAAACTTTTAAGAAAATAGACGTATGTTTTTATAATCTTAGTAATTTTAGATATATGGTTAAGAGATTTTTGGAATTTGTGATTCACTGAGCTTTGCCAAGAAAACCCATGTATGATAATAATTCATTTTTAGGAGTATTTTTCCTGGGTTGATAAGTATTAAAAGTTTATAATTGGAATCACATTGATTATGATTATAACGATTCTTTTAAGTATTTGTGTTCATTTATCCCAGTGATTTACCATTTCTCTCAAAATAGAGAAAAATGTCATTTTCTGTTAAAACATTCTAAATAGATATTACGAATTTTAGTTGTGATGTTTGAAAACTAGTTGACTTTCGAAAAAGAAAAAAAAATACTATTTTTTCATATCTAAAGACTTTAATGCTTTTAAATATTAAAAATATATTTAATGATTTTAAAATGAAATGGGTTATTTAAAGCAACACATTCCTATGAAAAAAAACGAAAATCAGTAGTCACATTTAAAATCAGGGAAAGCTCTACTTTTTATTTCATAAAGCTGTTTTGAATTCATAATTTGTTTTGAAAAGTACAATTACCAATTATGCATATTTATATGGTACAACAAAAATAATAATTTAATTAAGAGTACAAGCGTAATATATCAAAACGAAAATTACTTGTTATTTTTTAATGAAAAACATGCTTGCTAAATTATTACTTTTACTAAAGGAAACGCTAGTCTAATATATATAAATATATGTATTTATCTTAATTCGAGTGTTTTTTTACGAAGTATGCCAGTTACATAAATGGAAATGTATGCAGATTAGCGTCATCGGACTTTATTCTTACATAGTTAAATGCATATTTGTCAATATTTTTCCTCAGTTTTAGTCAATCTTCTCTAGAAACAAATGTTTTGATTTTAATAGCCAGCAAAGTCACTTTTACAGAAAAATATTTAATTGTGTATAAAAATGTATGCTTTTATATGAAAGTGTGTGAAACATTCAGCGAAACATTTAGATAATGTATGTGATTTTATCCAATATAAGATACTTTTTGAGCCAGAAATAATTCTTCAAAACATAAAGTTAATTTATTTCTATTGTATAAATATCATTTTACATAAAATCAAATTATTTTTGCATCTTATAATAAAGCTATATTTACCTGGTAAGGTTATAGTTTTATTTACTATGTTTACCTATTTGAGTAAACACACACACACACACACACACATATATATATATATATATATATATATATATATATATATATATATATATATTGAATGCGTAAAAGATTCTTACAGATGTGATTTATGCACTAAAGAATAATAAAGTTGTTCTTAAACATTTAAACAATGTTACATTTATGTATTTTAGTATAAATAGATAAAACATAAATATTACCTTTATAAAATATATATCATAATCAGAAAATCATCAGAAAATAGCATAAACAAACTTCAAAAATATTTTCTTTTTTTTTTAAAGGGACATCTCATTCACATGTCGTATCTTTGCATAGAAGAAATATAATACTAAAAATATTTAAGTAGCCCCTAGTGATTTTTACAAACGATGAGAGAAACAAGTAATAAGTTCCGAGTTCAGTCTGAAAACATAGAAAAGCACTTTTCAAGTAATAACTGAATAATTTCTGTTTGTAATGCATTCTATGTAAAAAAAGTAAATAAGTCAAGACAAAATAGTTTTGAAAGAAATTGTTTTGTATATAAAGTTAATGTATTTCAAATAATGTTTATTTTTTCATAACAAATAATATATTTTCATTCCTACACACATAAACATATAAGAAAATTCGAAAGAAATCTCTGTGAAACAGCTTTTTTAGAATTCTCGTCTCTTTGAATTTACATAAAAATTTCAGATTCACTAGTCTATAAAATATGATTTTTTTAACTTATCGGCTTAAGTAATGTAAAAATTTGAATATTTGTTTAAAGTACTTGGTATGAATAAACAACTTTGTTAGTTAAATAGACCTATGTATTTTATTTAGATCTTTGTGCATACATCCGTAGACGCTTTCATATTCTGAAATTATTAACATAGTTTGCTTGTTGTTTGATCGTTTTCTGTCCATATTGGAAACATGCATCTATTTCTAGACATGTGAATTTTTTATAATAATCAACCTGATGAATTTTCAATCGAATTTATCAATGTACTAATTTTAAAAAACGCCAAATTTTTTTATCAGGCATTTTACTTATTTAATACAATGGATGAAAAATTATTAATCGAATTTATATATTCGATAAAAATAATTAGGGATATCTAAACACTATTTTGTTGCTCACGTATAGCCCATTTTATAGATAGAGATAAGACATTCATCAGGCACTATGGTCTTTTCTTGAAAAATTATATTTTTACCTTAAAATAAGTAATATAATCTAGAATTATTTTCTTGTGCTTTATGCAGTTTTTATTTGAAAAATTTGTAATTTGTTTATTATAATATATATCTTCATTTGATATTAGGTCAATTTGCGTGCAAAATGTTCTTTCTAATTTTTACACCCATTTCAGGCGATTGAAATGTGCACGATGTAAATTGTTCTCAAATAACAGACAAAATTGTTAGTTTAAATATTCAGTAAAAGTTGCTAACATCAAAATTCTTTTCGGTTGCATAAATTTTTTTAAGTGTATTTGTTGCTATTTTTAACGATTGTATTACTTCATTCATTAAGGGGTCTCAGGACTCTTAATCCTTCAAAATTTCCGGATTTTTAATTTTTTTATATATTAAACTCCTATCTTTCCTGAACATTTTAGTGTAAATGTGTTCTTGAAATTCCGATTAGAACAGACGTTATGGCTTTTAGAATTATATCCACTCAAAGCTGAAGCATATTAAAAGCTGAAGCCAAACATCATTTTTCTCAAAATGATGTTTTTGGGCACAACACGCATGATATCTCAAAAAGTTATCAATATTTTTTTCATGAAATTTTCCAAAAATATGTGTCATGTTAGTCTACATAAATTGAACCTAAAACTGCATTTTTATTATTAAAAAAAATGTTTTTTTAAGTGATTACAATGTTGAAAAAAAAGTGTATTAGCTCAATACAACTTTGCATTAAAAATATAAAAATGCTTTAAATACAAATTTATTGAGGTTCAGTGTAATTATTACAATATGAAGTATAATTAGATTTCATAATTTTTATTATAGATGCAAAAATTATTTTGTAATCATGCGCGTAAGCTGTCATGCCAATTTTCTGCTCGACAAATATCTGACAGTTTGAAGCCTCCTATAAATATTAATTCTGCATCTTGTAACTTTTTAAATGGGTGAAATGAAAGAACACACTTATATTATTATATTATTATATTATTACACTTATATTATTTTATTTATTTCATCCCAATAAAAATTGTGTTTTTAAATCATATACATTTGAAGATATTAAATGTTAAAAATGGTAATTTTTTTTTTCATTTTTTCCAATTTTAAGAGTCCTGAGACCCCTTAAATTGTATATAACGTCAATTATGAAATGAAGACTTGAAATATGAAAAAAAAAATTAAATGCAAAAAAAATAATATTTTTATAAAAATATATTGACAAATTACTCATAATTATTTTTTTTTTAAATTTTCAAAATCTCTTTAAAAAACTATCAAATTGTCATAATGGAATAGTAAATTCGTAGCTACACCAGAAGCGATGAAGTTATTTAAAACTCTAGTTTACGTCATTTCTTATTTTCTTTTAATGTATCATTAATTAACATTAGATACTTCATCTATTTTTTTTAACTAACAGTGCGAATGATAAATACTTCTATCAATTTGTATAATATTTGAAGGATTTGTTTATGTTTAACGAATGTATACTTGCCAAGCATATATGACGAATAAGATAAAAAATGGCAATATACATATATTTTTTTTCCTCTCTATATATACATATTTATATTTTTTCCAGAATATATACATTTCCTCTGTTAATCTACTTATCGGGAATTTAGAAAATATTTAAATATAAAATTTCTAAAACACATAACTTTAATTAAATTAATTAGTATATTTTGCTGGTTTATATTAAAGTTAATAAAAATCGTATATATATATATTTTTTTAATTCAAATTCTACACTGTACAGTTGTGTAAATATTTAAAGCTGAAAAAAAATAAAGTTAATAAAGTCAACCAACCAACGTTTAATGTCCTAAACGTTTAAAATAACATGTTTTAAAATCTTCTGTAGTGATTTACATTTCAAATGTACAATAAGCCAAAAAAAACACCCAATACATTTTAATCTCTAAATTTTCACAAAAAAAAAAAAACAACAAAAAAAAACGGAAATAGCCTTGGGTTGCAAATTATGTCTTTTTTCAATCCACGTTTACGTACGATATGTGTAGGTTGTAGTCTTCGTACTTAAACAGTACCAAAGTTTAAATTTTAGAACTCTTAATGAAAAATTTATTTGTAATTATTACAAAACAGATATCATTTCTTGTAAATTTTAAAACATAAATCATGAACTACATGGCGGAATCCTAATAATATTATAAATCTGATTGTGTGCAAATGTTAGGCTGAAGCCAGCGTCAAAATGGAGCATTTAATGATCCTGTATCTTTGCATATAAGTTGATTATAATCCTCAAATTAACATAGGCTGGTTTTTGTTTATTTTATTCAAATATTTTTCTTAATAATTCAAAATTTCGTTATTTTCATAGAGAATGAATGGACATTTTTCCGTATAATATTTTAAAATGGTTAAATTTACTTTACCGTTGCCAATACTTTATCGTTGCCAAAACTAATTTAAAACCCAGAATAATAATTTTTACTCAACAATTTAGTTTCAATTGAAAAATTTTCACGTGAAAAATGAAATGAAATTAAAAAAATAAAGAATTAAAAAGAAGATTAAATAATATTATTAGAAATAAAACGTACTTTTTTTAGTTTTTGATAATAATACAAGGTTTTAATATGTGTAACCATAGGAAACAGGCGAATATTACGTCATACATCACAAAAAGCGGATAGGCTTTGATTGGTGAAATAAAATGATCTTGGGTTTTTTCTTCAGTTTTTTTTTTCTTTTGTATGGTAAAATACTTGGCGTTTTACCGTCTGCGCACGGCTAATATAACTATACCGTATTTTTTATTTAAATTTTAAAAAAGTAAAAAGAAGTTTCAAAAGAAAATGGTTAGCAAATATCAATAATATGCTCCGCAAAATTATTTATGTCGAAAATGATGTTAGGGATAGCGAGAAATAGCTATTTTCATTCTTAAAACTAAAATAAATAACTCGATTACCTAAAAAAGAATGACGAATGTTAATAGTTCCATTTTTGCTGATAAAACATAAGCTTTAATATTATTTCGTTAAAGTAACATAATTTCCCCTATGCCAGTATTGAAATTAATTGCCTGAAAAAGAAAAATTAACAAGAATTATGTCATTAAAATGGGATTTCTCTGGAGAAAAAGAGACATCACATTTGAAATAAAACGGGAATTTTCCAATATGTTTTAAAATGAGTGTGAATGAATTCCTTACATTAATAATACAAATATCAGTAAGTATAAAAAGTAGATGAATTTCACGCCATATTTATAACGAAAAATTTATTTATTTTATTTTTTTATCTATACTGATTATTAAGCATGAGCATTCGTTATATACAGATGAGAGTTTTCTGCTAAAAATCACATCATAATTTTAAGAAAAAGAAAATGAACACGAATCTATTATATTAAAATCTGACCGTGTGTTTGTATTTCGCAACTACCCCTAGACTACCGAACGCGGCGTGATTTACTTAATACCGGTTATCATTGATCCTAGGATGTCACACAAACTCTCAGAATTTAAAAAATTAAATTAAATGCCAATTTTTTTTATTTTTTTTTTTGTAAATTTTAACGATGTTTCTCTAAAAACTGAAAGTAAATTACTCCATATTTGTGTATAAAAAAGGAGAAATAAAACAGATAAGTATATTTTTTACACCATTTTCTCATTAAAACTGAAAAACAGAATTTATTTTCACTTTGAATAGATGGTGAAAACAAAATCTTGATTTCAGTAAATTATCCGAAAAATAAAAACATATTTTTACATATTCAAACTTCATGAATCAATTTATTCTGGAGAACAAAAATTGCCTGTCAACATACTGTCATTTAGAAAACAAGATTTGTTTCAGCTATACATTAAACCAAGGAGGCAGAATTGAATTTAAAGAAAAAGCATATACTAATTCCAATTGATGTTTTTTTTTTTTTTTTTTTTTTTTTTTTTTTTTTTTAAAGGATGGCTGTTAAAACGTTTCACAAAGGCGTTAAAAGTAAAATTGTCTATCAGGTAAAATTGACATTTGTTTTTAACCAATTCGACTATTTCCACGATTATATTTGGCCCTCCTTTTTGCATTGGTTGCAATTTCATTTTCACGATTATTTGGCACAAAATTTCACTTTTTTAAGACTGAGTTATGTCAAGGTCCCTATAACAAAAAATACCGTATTGTCTCCTATGAAATGTGATAAATAGTTAGTTAATTATTAACGTTTTTAATTATTGGGAGTGAAATATTTTGCTTAATTAATGTATTTATTCTTCTTTTAATGTTACGTGAACGAAGTCACGGGTAACAGCTAGTAAGATGTAATTTTGGGAAAATTCTAAAATGTATTTTTGTTTAAAAAATGCATCTTTAAAAAATATTTATCGAAAATAAATAGTTTTTGAAAATGCTTTTCAGAAACAATATGAATTGTAACCTATTTAAAATAAAAAAAAAATCTTGAAATATGTGAATTCGAAATTACCGTTCATTTCGCCATGTAGATTATTTTTAAAATACTGCCCGCGTTGAAATCGGTTCTGAATGATTAAAAATTCATTTACATTAGGAGTTCAAAACTTCACGCTTTCGCTGCTAAACTTCCTTAATCAAATGACTTTCCGTTTGGTATTTTAAGGTAAAATTTTCCAAATAATCAAAATATTATGTCAAAATCGGATGTTTGCATTGAAATTTTCTGATTTTTATACATTTTCACTTTGAAGACGACCTCTATACCTTTTTTAAACATTGATTGGAAAAACACATAATTTACAACAAAATGGGTAATGGCTTTTTCCGGTTTTTTGTGTGACAATTTTGAGATTAAAATAGGCAATTTTTTTAACCTGTCTTTTACAGCGTCTAAAAATGTATCATTATGAATACAATATTGTTGCATAGATTTTTTAATGTATTTAAACATTTCTAGTTTAAGAACATTTCTTTATTGCACTAAAACTTACATTATTATTTTTTATTTATTCAAACATATTTATTTATTTAGAAGTAAGTTCTCTGTTTTTCCAAAAAAATAATAACATAATTGTTTAATTCAAAGTTTAGAACTTCAAAGATAGCATAATCTGATTCTGTAATTCAATGTTTTGTAAATAAGTAGTGTACTTGTTAACCTAAACAGGTAAGTCACTTCAAATACGCTTTAATAACGGAATGCAGATTTAATAATAACAAAAATAGTCAAGTCACCGTAAAACTATGTATGTCCCAGGCTGTTAGTTTTAATAGAAATCTGAACTAACGAAGATAAATTACTCTTTAATGAATAACGTCTGGGGAAATACATCATGTATATGACAAATTTTGTACAGGCATTTTCCAGTCACATGATAACGCAACAGTGCTTATGAAAGTTGCTAAAACTTTATTCACTAATCTATTAAGGAAGTATTCTAAAAATATACTATAATTTGTAAAGAACATATCTTTATTGCATTTTAATTTACATAATTATATTTATTTATTTAAGCATGATTATTTATTTAGAAATAAGTCCTCTGCTTTTCCAAAAAAAAAAACAATAAAACATAGTTGTTTTATTCAAAGTATAATACTTCAAAGATAGCATAATCTGATTATGTAATTCAGTGTTCTGTAACTAAGTAGTATACTTGTTAACCTAAACACGTAAGTCACTTCAAATACGCTTTAATCAAGGAGTGCAGATTTCATCAGAAAAAAAAATAGTCAAGTTACCGTAAAACTATGTTTCTTCCAGACTGTTAGTTTTAACAGAAATCAGCACTAACGAAGATAAATTGCTCTTTAATGAATAACTTCAGGAGAAATATTTCATGTATATGACAAATTTTGTACAAGCATTTTCCAGTCCCATGATAACGTCACAACGCTTATCAAAGTTGCTAAAACTTTATTCAATGGTCTATTAAAGAAGTATTCTAAAAATATATTATAATTTGTAAAGAACATTTCTTTATTGCATTTATACTTACATTACTATTTTTATTTATTTAAACATGGTCATTTATTTAGAAGTATGTTATCTGCTTTTCCAAAAAAAATAATAACATAATTGTTTCATTCAAAGTTTAGTATTTCAATGACAGCATAATCTGAATCTGTAATTCAATGTTCTGTAATTAAGTACTATACCTGTTAACCTTAACACGTAAGTCACTTCAAATACACTTTAATCACGGAGCGCAGATTTCATAAGATAAAAATTAGTCAAGTTACCGTAAAACTATATTTGTTCCAGACTGTTAGTTTTAACAGAAATCTGAACTAACGAAGATAAATTGCTCTTTAATGAAGTACTTCTGGAGAAATATATTATGTATATGACAAATTTTGTACAGGCATTTTTCAGTCACATAATACCGCAACAATGCTTATGAAAGTTACTAAATCTTTATTCAAAGGTCTGTTAAGAAAGTATTCCAAAATTATACTATAATTTGCCTAATGGTACTTTTAAATCATGTTATTGTATTTAATATAAGGTTTTGAAAGCGTGTTGCACTGAAAAGGAAGGTCTCCTTAAAGCGCATACTCAGAAAATTTTGAAAAAAAAATGCTAATGAAGCTACTTATTTATGTAATAAGGGAACAGTGAAATTTAGTTGCGGAATCCCAGTAGAAAATACGCAAAAAAATAAAATACTTTCCAGTATTTGGCGCAAAAACACACGATTTGGCTAGCAACATTTTTCCTTCGCCAAACGCAAACGATTTTAATGCATTTTAAATTGCTTGTAAAATGATTATTCGAATGCGCAATATTTAATGAATTTAAACTTAAACGATGAAATATTTATTATGTTTTGTATAATATATACATATGCTTGTTGTTGCAGTTATTTATTTTTAATACTGAAAAAATATGTTCTATGTTTTGGAAGCTGCAAATATCTATCCATATACTTAAAGCTAACCTGCTTTTTAGTTTTTCGTGCAAAAATGCTATTTATACGCATGCGCGAGCATTCAGCTAATCAGCTAGAGGTTTTTACTATCTTCAGACGCGAAGTTTCAGCCAATGAGGTGAAGGCTTTTTCCTCTCTCTAGAAGCGTATGTGTATTACGATTCCATTTGGTTGTTCGGTTGTTGAAATTTTTATGGATTTCTTTTATTAAGGTATTTTTTCATTTTACCGTATTTATTTTCTTTTTAAGTCGTATGTATTTTACCTCTTTGAATTTTTTTATAACTAACCCTTTTTTTGAGAGAGAGAGAGATTTCGTGTGTGATATGATTAAATTCAGGTTTTCTCAGCGACGATCACGGTATTTTTACCAAATAACTTTTGTATTAATCAAGCTTTTTTGGTTATTAAGCATAGCTAAACACGAAAGAAAACTTTGTTATTTTAAGATTTTGATGTGAATTATTTGCGTACATTTATAAGGCGAGTTTCACTGAATAATTCAAGAAAAAAAAAATCTCATCATTATACATATTTAGTTTTGCATTATTAATTATTTACTTGGCCTTTACTTTTAATATTTCAAACTTACAGCTGAATGTAACTATTAAAACATTTGAAATACTGTATTCGTAAAATGAAATTTCAGCTTAAACACTCGACAATTACTTTTAGTTATGCATTATTAATTATTTACTTGGCCTTTACTTTTAATATTTCAAACTTGCAGTTGAATGTAACTGTTAAAACATTTGAAATACTGTATTCGTAAAATGAAATTTCAGCTTAAACACTCGACAATTACTTTTAGTTATGCATTATTAATTATTTACTTGGCCTTTACTTTTAATATTTCAAACTTACAGCTGAATGTAATTATTAAAACATTTGAAATACTGTATTCGTAAAATGAAATTTCAGCTTAAACACTCGACAATTACTTTTAGGTTAAATTCAGGTTTTCTCAGTGACGATCACAGTATTTTTATCAAATAATTAAAAGTACTACATGCATGCATCTATCTATCTATCTATATTAGAAATTGTGCAGGTTTCTGGTCACTGTTTTGTTTACATATTTTAAACAAAAATTTCAATTTAATAATGCACTGAAAATTATAATGAATGCTTACAATTAAACACAACAACACAAAACAAAAAATTTCACAAAAACACATTATTTCCCCGATATTTTCCCACAACTAATCAATAAATTTCATGATATTTTATTGCGATTTTAAACCATGAACTTTAGTACTTTTTTGTTATATGGACACTATGCCAAAATGTATGTATGTATGTTTGGCGACAATGGTGTACGTATAACGGAAAAGTGCCTGAATTATTATTTTTATATATATATATAAAATATAAACATAATTGGCGACACAGCAAGTTTTCTGGATTTCTCCCTGGCTCTCTAACCACATTGTTAACAAAACAAAAAATTCACGAAAAACACATTATTTCCCCGATATTTTCCCACAACTAATCAATAAATTTCATGATATTTTATTGTGATTTTAAACCATGAACTTTAGTACTTTTCTGTTATACGGACACTATGCCAAAATGTATGTATGTATGTATGTTTGGCGACAATGGTGTCCGTATAACGGAAAAGTGCCTGAATTATTATTTTTTTATATATATATAAAATATAAACATAATTGGCGACACAGCAAGTTTTCTGGATGTGAAAGGCGGAGATGAATTTCATTCATTCAATGACCTTTTTAAAAGTTTCAAGTTTGGATTGAGTGCACATGAACATAGAAACCGATACCTATTTTTATGTTCATGATTGAGTTATTTGGATATCTTTTCGTATAGCACAGAAAATCATTTCTCCCGCTTTCGTAATACAGATAAATTCTGGTGTATTTTTTTTTCTTCTTTTTATATCATAAGTACTTTTCTACTTTAAATTTTTTTAACCTAATAGTAATTGTCGCGTTTCTAAGCTGAAATTTCATTTTTCGAATGCAGTATTTCAAATGTTTTAATAATTACATTTAGCTGTAAGTTTGAAATATTTAAAATGTTAAAAGTAAAGGTCAAGTAAATAATTAATAATGCATAACTAAATATGTATAATGATCAGAATGACATATTAAAATGTGTACAGAATGACATGAAAATTTTAAAAAACTGAAATTTTGCACTTGCAACTTAATTGTAAATTTCATTGTTTACATTGGAAACGATTTGTGGATTTTAAGAATTTGCGGAACTTCGTGTCACCAAATTACTAAATCTCTCTCTCTCACTCTCCAAAAAAAAAAAAGGGTTTAAAAAAATTCAAAGTAGCAAAATACATACAACACAAAAAGAAAATAAATACGGTAAAATGAAAAAATTACTTTAATAATAGAAATCCATAAATTTCCAACAACGACATCAAACGAACGTATCTCATATTTCGTTTGTAATAAGGAACGCTCCTTTGGCCCCCTCCACTCATTGGCTGAATTGTAAAGGGCAAAATTGGGGGACAAAATGACTACAGCATTTTTGAGAAAAGAAAAAATCAGAAAATTTTCTGAAAAGTTTCAGCACAGGGAGAGAGGGTAAATGCTCTCTCGGCAATAATTATTTTTGTTGCAAGTTGGGTTAACTGTCTTTATGGTTCGAGTCGATTTCAGACTGAGTGTAGATTTCTGCAAGTTGGATTTGGGTTAACCCGATTTTTCAAAAGTTAGTTCAAGTTCAGTATATTATTTCAGATTAAAACTATATCTTTCAGGGCGTGATTCGTGCCGAAAATTTTGAAATCCCGCCCAAAAAAAGACAATGAGTGGGAGCCTCTCGCCCAAAAAATTTCAGCATTTTTGGAGAAATTTGCATTATTTAATTTACCTGCAACCGACCGATAAATTTCGTGATTTTTTTTCCCCGCAACCGATTGACGGACTTTGTGTTTTTTCCGCGACTGATCGACGAACTTTGTGGTTTTTTCCGTGAGAGATCAATGAACTTTGAGTTTTTTCTGCGACAGATCGACGAACATTGCGTTTTTTAAGCGACTGATCGACGAACCTTGCGTTTTTTGGGGACAGATCGACGAACTTTGTGTTTATTCTGCAATCGATCGACGAAATTTGCTTTTTTCCCTGACTGATTGACGAACTTTGCGTTTTTTATGACAGATCGACGAACTTAGCGTTTTTTCCGCGACAGATCGATGAACTTTGTGTCTTTTCCACGATCGATCGGTGAATCTCAATCAAGTAAAATCTAAAGTCAGAAATTTATTTAACAACCTAATTGTTAAGGGTCCCTAGCACATTTAATGGAACTTGAAAAATACACTGCATATATAAAACTTAACTTTCTTCCCTTTTTTATAATAAAAATGAACATTTTACATAATCATTCTCAGTTGACTTAAATTTTTCAATGGAATTTTGTCATGTCTGCATTAATGTAA
The DNA here is from genome assembly GCA_963931845.1 of Maratus michaelseni. Taxonomy (NCBI): domain Eukaryota; kingdom Metazoa; phylum Arthropoda; class Arachnida; order Araneae; family Salticidae; genus Maratus; species Maratus michaelseni. Next base: position 85,848,872 of record OZ007593.1, read on the forward strand.
TTCTTTAAATAGCACGTAAAATAATAGTGGGGTTTAAAGATTTTTTTTCTCCCTCCCAAACATTACAACTCCCCTCCATTTAAAAATGTTGGTAGGGAGACACCCGTCCTTGGAAAAATTGAATTTCAAGCCCTGCCTATAATATGTTTGTGTGTATTGAGGTTTGTATAGATGTTTGTGTGTGTGCTGTTTTTAATAAAGACAGTTTCATTTTTCACACGAACCTTTCAAAAAATTCACATTCTTTGCGCAATCCTTTAACAAAATTCGCATTTTTTTTCGTGATTCTTTAATGAAATTCGCATTTTTTTCTGTATCTTTTTTTTGTCGAGATTCACAATTTTTTCAGCTATCCTATGACGTAATTTGTGTTTTTTTCAGCGATAATTTGACGAAATTTGTGTTTTTTCTGCGATTTTTTTTTTTTTCATGAAATTTGCGTTGTTTTCCATGATTCTTTTATGAAATTTGCGTTTTTCTGTGATCCTTAGACGAAATTTTCTTTTTTCGCAATGCTTTGATAATAATCACATTTTCTCTGCTGCCTTTTGATAAGATTCATGAATTTTCAGCAATCCTTCGATGAAATTCGCGTTTTTTCAGCAATCTTTGAAGAAATTCGCATTTTTCTCTCGATACTTTAACGAAATGTGCGTTTTCCAGCGATTTTTTGATAAAATCCATATACTTAAAGCTAACCTGCTTTTTAGTTTTTCGTGCAAAAATGCCTTTTATAGGCATGCGCGAGCATTCAGCTAATCAGCTAGAGGCTTTTACTATCTTCAGACACGATATTTCAGCCAATGAGGTGAAGGCTTTTTCCTCTCTCTAGAAGCGTGTGTGGATTACTACGACTCCATTTGGTTGTTCAGTTGTTGAAACTTTATGGATTTCTTTTATAAGGTATTTTTTCATTTTACCGTATTTATTTTCTTTTTAAGTCGTATGTATTTTATTACTTTGAATTTTTTATAACTAACCCCTTTTTTTGAGAGAGAGAGAGAGATTTCGTGGCACGAAATTCCGGGAATCGTTTCCGATGTAAACAAGTGTAAAATTTCAGTTTTTTAAACTTTTAATATGTAATTCTGTGTGATATGATTAAATTCAGGTTTTCTCAGCGACGATCACAGTATTTTTACCAAAAAATTTTTGTATTAATCAAACTTTTTTGGTTGTTAAGCATAGCTAAACACGAAAGAAAACTTTGTTATTTTAAGATTTTGATGTGAATTATTTGCGTACATTTATAAGGCGAGTTTCACTGAATAATTCAAGAAAAAAAAATCTCATCATTATACATATTTAGTTACGCATTATTAATTATTTACTTGGCCTTTACTTTTAATATTTCAAACTTACAGCTGAATGTAACTATTAAAACATTTGAAATACTGTATTCGTAAAATGAAATTTCAGCTTAAACACTCGACAATTACTTTTACTTATGCATTATTAATTATTTACTTGGCCTTTAATTTTAATATTTCAAACTTACAGCTGAATGTAACTATTAAAACATTTGAAATACTGTATTCGTAAAATGAAATTAGCTTAAACACTCGACAATTACTTTTAGTTATGCATTATTAATTATTTACTTGGCCTTTACTTTTAATATTTCAAACTAACAGTTGAATGTAACTATCAAAACATTTGAAATACTGTATTCGTAAAATGAAATTTCAGCTTAAACACTCGACAATTACTTTTAGTTATGCATTATTAATTATTTACTTGGCCTTTACTTTTAATATTTCAAACTTACAGCTGAATGTAATTATTAAAACATTTGAAATACTGTATTCGTAAAATGAAATTTCAGCTTAAACACTCGACAATTACTTTTAGGTTAAATTCAGGTTTTCTCAGTGACGATCACAGTATTTTTACCAAATAATTAAAAGTACTACATGCATGCATCTATCTATCTATCTATCTATATTAGAAATTGTGCAGGTTTCTGGTCACTGTTTTGTTTACATATTTTAAACAAAAATTTCAATTTAATAATGCACTGAAAATTATAATGAATGCTTACAATTAAACACAACAACACAAAACAAAAAATTTCACAAAAACACATTATTTCCCCGATATTTTCCCACAACTAATCAATAAATTTCATGATATTTTATTGCGATTTTAAACCATGAACTTTAGTACTTTTCTGTTATACGGACACTATGCCAAAATGTATGTATGTATGTAAATGTATGTATGTATGTTTGGCGACAATGGTGTACGTATAACGGAAAAGTGCCTGAATTATTATTTTTATATATATATATATAAAATATGAACATAATTGGCGACACAGCAAGTTTTCTGGATTTCTCCCTGGCTCTCTAACCACATTGTTAACAAAACAAAAAATTCACGAAAAACACATTATTTCCCCGATATTTTCCCACAACTAATCAATAAATTTCATGATATTTTATTGTGATTTTAAACCATGAACTTTAGTACTTTTCTGTTATACGGACACTATGCCAAAATGTATGTATGTATGTAAATGTATGTATGTATGTTTGGCGACAATGGTGTACGTATAACGGAAAAGTGCCTGAATTATTATTTTTATATATATATATAAAATATGAACATAATTGGCGACACAGCAAGTTTTCTGGATTTCTCCCTGGCTCTCTAACCACATTGTTAACAAAACAAAAAATTCACGAAAAACACATTATTTCCCCGATATTTTCCCACAACTAATCAATAAATTTCATGATATTTTATTGTGATTTTAAACCATGAACTTTAGTACTTTTCTGTTATACGGACACTATGCCAAAATGTATGTATGTATGTATGTTTGACGACAATGGTGTCCGTATAACGGAAAAGTGCCTGAATTATTATTTTTTTATATATATATAAAATATAAACATAATTGGCGACACAGCAAGTTTTCTGGATGTGAAAGGCGGAGATGAATTTCATTCATTCAATGACTGTTTTAAAAGTTTCAAGTTTGGATTGAGTGCACATGAACATAGAAACCGTTACCTATTTCTATGTTTATGATTGAGTTATTTGGATATCTTTTCGTATAGCACAGAAAATCATTTCTCCCGCTTTCGTAATACAGATAAATTCTGGTGTATTTTTTTTTCTTCTTTTTATATCATAAGTACTTTTCTACTTTAAATTTTTTTAACCTAATAGTAATTGTCGCGTTTCTAAGCTGAAATTTCATTTTTCGAATGCAGTATTTCAAATGTTTTAATAATTACATTCAGCTGTAAGTTTGAAATATTTAAAATATTAAAAGTAAAGGTCAAGTGAATAATTAATAATGCGTAACTAAATATGTATAATGATCAGAATGACATATTAAAATGTGTACAGAATGACATGAAAATTTTAAAAAACTGAAATTTTGCACTTGCAACTTAATTGTAAATTTCATTGGTTACATTGGAAACGATTTGTGGATTTTAAGAATTTGCGGAACTTCGTGTCACCAAATTACTAAATCTCTCTCTCTCACTCTCCAAAAAAAAAAAAAGTTAGTTTAAAAAAATTCAAAGTAGCAAAATACATACAACACAAAAATAAAATAAATACGGTAAAATGAAAAAATTGCTTTAATAATAGAAATCCATAAATTTTCAACAACGACATCAAACGAATGCGACAGATCGACGAACATTGCGTTTTTTAAGCGACTGATCGACGAACCTTGCGTTTTTTGGGGACATATCGACGAAGTTTGCGTTTATTCCACAATCGATCGACGAAATTTTTCTTTTTTCTCCCTCCCAAACATTACAACTCCCCTCCATTTAAAAATGTTGGTAGGGAGACTCCCGTCCTTGGAAAAATTGAATTTCAAGCCCTGCCTATAATATGTTTGTGTGTATTGAGGTTTGTATAGATGTTTGTGTGTGTGCTGTTTTTAATAAAGACAGTTTCATTTTTCACACGAACCTTTCAAAAAATTCACATTCTTTGCGCAATCCTTTAACAAAATTCGCATTTTTTTTCGTGATTCTTTAATGAAATTCGCATTTTTTTCTGTATCTTTTTTTTGTCGAGATTCACAATTTTTTCAGCTATCCTATGACGTAATTCATGTTTTTTTTTCAGCGATAATATGACGAAATTTGTGTTTTTTCTGCGATTTTTTTTTCACGAAATTTGCGTTATTTTCCACGATTCTTTTATGAAATTTGCGTTTTTCTGTGATCCTTAGACGAAATTTTCTTTTTTCGCAATGCTTTGATAATAATCACATTTTCTCTGCTGCCTTTTGATAAGATTCATGAATTTTCAGCAATCCTTCGATGAAATTCGCGTTTTTTCAGCAATCTTTGAAAAAATTCGCATTTTTCTCGCGATACTTTAACGAAATGTGCGTTTTCCAGCGATTTTTTGATAGCGCTATCTTTTGGTGGAATTTCCTGTTTTGCGATTCTTTGACAAAATTTGCTCATCTTTTGCGTAAATCACGTTTTTCTGTGGCCTTTTAACAAAATTCACGTTTTACATGATCCTTTGATGAAATTAGTGTTTTTCCCGTGATCATTTGACGAAATCTAGGATTTTTTTCCCGCGAAGATTGATTATATGTTTTTAGTCTGCAGGTGCCCTAAAAAGTTTGTGACGCCAAACAAACAAAATTCATCCTAAAGAATTATTGTTTCGTTTCTGGAAATGAACGACTGTCAACTCTTTGGCTGAATTATAAAGGGTGAAATGTGTAGGCACTGAGTATCATCTATACTATTAACAGAGTTTCCCCCAGGTTTAAAAAGGGGCAAGGTGCTGCTGGTGAGAAAAAGGGCACTTTTTTTATTCTTAAGGGCACTTTTTGAATTTTTGAGGGCACTTTTCAGAATCTTAAGGGCACTTTTTTAATTGTTAAAGCTTAAAGGTATTCTTTTGGTTTTTAAAGCCACTTTTGATATTTCAAAGTCAAAACACTCTTTTTAAGACAACATTGAGTCAGTTTTTATTATGAAACCAAATTTTTGAATGCAAAAAGGAGAAAGGGCACTTTTTTTACTGAGAGCAAGAAGGGTGCTAATTATTTTGCTGGAGGGGGCAAGAAGGGTGCTAATTATTTTTATGAGGGGCAAGAAGGGTGCTATTTTGCAAACCAAAGCGCAGGCAGGGTGCAGCACCCTTCTGAAACTGTCTGGGGGAAACACTGCTATTAATGTCGGTAAACGTCTGTCTGTGTGTGTGTTGTTGTGTCTGGCGTCTGTAAGCACAAAACTCTGCATGCAGACGATGGACATAAGTGCTTTTGGTATAAAAAAATTCGGAAGGGGAGTTTTTAAAATTCACAACATTTTGCGGGAGAAGAGGGGTGCGAACGAATTTAAAAAATGAGTCCGCATCAATAATTATGGCGGCGGGGGGGAGTATGTTTTGCCCACACGGGGCGGAGACTTTTCTTTGCTGACACCACTCATATGATATATCGTTCGAAAGGCCTGCGACTGCCTTTTCATGTTATGCATCTGTGTGGTCCATCCCCCCCCCCCCCGGTCAATTGGGGCACTTTTCTAAATTTTGCACATACCACTCATGTTATATATCGTTAAAAAGGTCTGTGACCGCTTAATCATATTATGCATCTCCGGTGTTCATCCCCCACTTTGCCCCCCCCCAAAGGGGTACTTTTGTAAATTTTTCACAAACCCTTCATGTTACGTATTGTTGGAAAGGTCTTTGACTGCTTATTCATGTTATGCATCTCCGGGGTCCATCCCGCCATTTCCCCCCTTTTAAGGGGGGCACTTTTCTAAATTTTGTTGACACCCCTCATGTCATATATTGTTGAAAAGGTCTGTGACCGCTTAATCATATTATGCATCTTTAATGTCCATCTCCCCAATTGCCCCCCCCAAGGGGTCAATTTTCTAAATTTTGTTGACACCCCTCATGTCATATATTGTTGGAAAGGTCTGTGACTGCTTAATCATATTATGCATCTCCAATGTCCATCTCCCCACTTTGCCCTCCCCCCCCCAAGGGGGTACTTTTCTAAATTTTGCAGACAACCCTCATGTCATATATCGTTGGAAAGGTCTGTGACTGCTTAATCATATGCATATCTCTGATGCCCATCTCCCCACTTTGCCCCCCCCCCAAAGAGGTACTTTTCTAAATTTTGCACACAACCCTCATGTTATATATCGTTGGAAAGGTCTGTGACCACTTAATCATATTATGCATGTACCGTGTCCATCCCCTACTTTACCCCCCCCCAAGGGGATACTTTTTTAAATTTTGCACACACCCCTCATGTTACATATCGTTTGAAAGGTCTTTGACTGCTTATTCATGTTATGCATCTCCTTGGTCCATCCTGCCATTTCCCCCTCCCCAAGGGGGCACTTACCATTTACTTGCACAACAGCGCTAAATGTGTCAAATGAAAGAAATTCCGCGAGTGCATGTGCCAGTGAAACTTAGCCAATTGCTGTTCTTCAACCTAGCTTTAATTCAAAGTGGGTTTTTTATTTATTTGAATTATTCTGCAAAAGTTTCAAACATTTTAAAGCAGCTATGAATTTTATTTTTATGGTACTATCAAGTTTTTTGCCGTCAAATTTTGACGGGTTCCATCTAGTTTTATGTTATAGCGAAGCTGACATTTAAGTTATGTGTATTATTGAATTATTGAATCTGTATGTTTATTTTCACTTTTAGTTAACAATCGAAATTTTAAAAAAATATATGAATCTGAAAGGCAAATTAAAGTAAGCGAAGAGTTTGAAGAAATTCTAGTTATGAGACCTGTCTATGAGATTTTTGTAAAATTTGAAAGCGTAAAATTTTCACAAGCTTAAAAGAATTATACGAATGGGTTAATTCTAGGGCTCATGATACCATACCCTCTTGTTCAGAATCGTTTGCATTTTGCGTTCAACATTTTCAACTCTCTGTACGTTTGCATTAATATTAATTAAAAATATTTTAAAAATCAGATTAAATATATCACTCACGCTTATTTTCTCTATTTATTACCGATTGAATGAAATTTTGCCTGTTGTTTTATCCTCCATTCCCCGATTTTTTGTAATTTAAATGACTTCAATGGTTGTACAAGTAATTTTTAAATGTATTTTAAAAGGAACAGCTCGATGACAAACAGTTGCGTTATACACTTCTATAGCGAAGAAATCGTTGTTTCCATAGCAACAAAAACTTTTTTGAATTGACAATGTTCAGAATTGGGCTTAATTTTGAACTTGAAACATTGTTAATCAATTTAAATTTTGTTTTAAATCGTAAAATACAATCGTTAAATCCCATTATATATACATATAAATGTGTACACAAAATTGTAGTTATAAAAATTTATTTATTATGCAAGTTAAACATGCATAAACAAGTTCAGTATAAAAAAGTTTTTCCTTAAAGAGTATTTGTCATAAAAGCGTTTTTTTAACCCCTTGAAGGGCGGGGGGATATAATTTAGCACACTTATTTTTAATTCCCAAATGCCACAGTGACACCGGAATTTTGGAATAAAATTTTACTTTTGTAATATACGTGAAGAAAATCTTTTACTTATTTGGAAATAAATCTGTTGTTAAATCACGGTGTGACTCAATGATTTCAGCATTTTAGAAACATAAGTACTTTGCTCCTGAAAGGTTTAATATCATTCCGTCGCCAACCGGTGATAGATCGCCAAATAAACGAAAATTTCATATTTTATTACGGACGTTATATCGAGGTTCCGCAGAATTTTTTTTTTATAGACGTATATATCCTCATGAGAAGAACATTCTGTAATTTTTTCAAAAAATTCTGAGTATGCGCTTATGGAGACCTTCCTTGTGAGAATGATAACAAAAGTCAATTTATCTTTTCGATGCATTTAATAAAAACATTTTTTTGAAGCATTCGCTTGTTCTGAATACAATAAATGTGGCTTTCTGATTGCAATAAATACTGGATTAAGTTGAACTACATTTTATTAAATTAGATAAAAGGAAATTTATTGATATTTAATTTGTATTCTTCAGTCGTCTGTACGTATTTTCATTGAGCATTTTGTGTGTAAACATTGTGAAAAAGCATCGTGTGTGTAAACATTCGTCCCCTATGCCTACGGCAACGTAGGAGAGGGACTAGCGATGTCTAAGCCCATTTGCCAAGTCCAAACGGAAAACGACGTTGGCCAGCATATCCGCGCAGTTCTGAATGATATCTTTAAATGAGAGCAGCAATTGGACAATTAGTTAATAGCTGCATTCCATGGGATTTTATGGCCGAGATGCAGTCCATAAGCCCAGGATCACAGATATTAACGCTCGTCGGCGATTACAGTGGTGTACACCACGGCACAACTGGACACTGGACCAGTGCAAGAACATATTGTGGAGTGATTACTTACGCTTCACGTTATGGCATCCTGACGGACTTGTCTTGACCTAACGAATGTGAGATGAGCGCCATCCAGCGCAGTGTAGTGTTCCCAATGTTAAAATTTGAGGCGGCGGAATAATGGTTTGGTCATGATTTACATGTTTTTGACTAGGTCCATTCATTTTAGTGCCTGCAACCCTGAATTCCGAACGCTACGAAGTCATTCTAGACAATTATGCTCTTCCTACTCTTTGGAAAATGTTCGAAAGTGGACTGTATGTATTCGAGCATGATAATGCCAGTGTACATACAGTGCACGTTATAAAACAATGGTTTAAACAATCATGATGTAAAATAAATATTACAAATTTACCCATTTACTCGCCACTCGGTTTATTTTATAACATATACTATGTTTGGATACATTTCCTCATCGTTTTGCTTCCTTTTGGAAACAACGGATTTCGAGCTTATTCTATCAACGATCACTTTCAGAATTTTGAAGCTATGTTTTCGAGACTTTCACAAAAGTTGCTCTATACATTTAGTTAATACATTATGCACATTATAATTTATTGCATTCGCGCATGCGCAGTGAAACATTATTTAGTGAAACTGCTCATTTTTAGCCAATATTTATTATTTTTTAATTCCGATTGCAGGGTATTGTGTACAATACCATTTGTCATGGTTCATGAAAAGAACATTCTTTTATATTAAGAACTAAGCAAATTATAAGCAAAATACTTAGTGAAATTTGGGATTGTTTTTATAAAAATCTTAATATTTAACCGAGCATACGTGCTATCGTCATAAAAATAAACACAGTTGCAAAAATTCTCCTAACCATGTGCTAAAATTTCAAATCTTTTGCGACATTAATTTTTACAGGGTTGTCCAAAATATATTCGGTTTTCTTCAAGTTGTTGACGGTCCCCTATGCGGTTTCGGTAAAAAGTCTTCTCAAAAATATATGACGTCTGCTATGCTGTTTACACACCTGAAGTTTCAGGATAATTCCTCATGTATGTTAGGTTGGACCGCTCGGCTATGGAAAAATATTTTTTTCTCCAAATGTTAAATTTTGAGGCGGCGGAATAATGGTTTGGTCATGATTTACATGTTTTTGACTCGGTCCATTCATTTTAGTGCCTGCAACCCTGAATGCCGAACGCTACGAAGTCATTCTAGACAATTATGCTCTTCCTACTCTTTGGAAAATGTTCGAAAGTGTACTGTATGTATTCGAGCATGATAATGCCAGTGTACATACAAAACAGTGATTTTAACTATCATGCAAAACTATTAAACTATTATTGTTTAAATTATTCTATCGACGATTACGTTCAGAATTTTCAAACTATGTTTTCGAGACTTTCACAAAAGTTGCTCTATTCATTTAGCTAATACATTATGTATATTATATTTTGGTTGCATTCGCGCATGCGCAGTGAAACATTATTTAGTGAACCTGCTCATTTTTAGCCAATATTTATTAATTTTTAATTCCGATTGCAGGGTATTGTGTACAATATCGTTTGTCATGGTTCATGAAAAGAACATTCTTTCATATTAAAAACTCTGCAAATTATAAGCAAAACACCACGTGAAATTTGGACTTGTTATTATAAAAACATTAATTTTTAACCTCATAAAAATAAACACAGTTAAACACAGTTACAAAATTTCTCCTAATCATGTGCTAAAGTTTTAACGCTTTTGCGACATTAGTTTTTACAGGGTTGTTCAAAATATATTCGGTTTTCTTCAATTTGTTGACGGTCTATATACGGTTTTGGGAAAAAATCTTCACGGAAATATATGACGTCTACTACGTTGTTTACACGCCTGAAGTTTCAGGATAATTCCTCATGTATGTTTCTAGGTATTTAAAAGAACGTCAACTTGGCTTAAAGCGGAGGTTTCGGGATTAGTGGAGCTAGCTTGCAGATACCACAATTTCCAGTGTATTGGTCTTGATAGGGAATATATTTAAGGATATTCAGAAGACAAAATTTAGGTATCTGGTTGGAAACGATCATTATCCCTTTTTATTTTAGATTTGAGGTAATAAAAACCATATTATACATTGTTAATTTAGTATTAGTTTTTAACATTGAGTCGATTCTAAATCGAGGAAACCTGCTTGTATAGTAGTAAGGTTGCTCGATAATAACAGAAGGTGCGAATCCCGACTCAGGCATGGATGTCGTAGTGTGACGAATTTCACTTTCAATGGCGGTCACAATCAGTTTTGCTCAAGTGTGCAAAAATGTGACAGTAGTGCTTGGAAATTTTTAACGATCTAAAAAGAAAGTTTTCTCTCTGAAAAGTACTGGTGAATAGAGATCGACTATTTCTTCGACATCTTCGACAGAGAGTGGAAGATTTCAGCACTCATAAATCAAGAAATGAAGAAGAATTATTTTGTGACTATTATATTGTGTTTCTCCTCTCCTGAAATTTTAAAATTTATGATTTTTATTCATTGCGTATGAGGATGATGCATTGATTTTTTGGCATTCAATTATTTCTTCTGTATGATGCTATTCTGGCGGCTCATCCGTGCAGGGTTCTCTAGCTGCAGCAGCTGCTGTTTAAAATCTCTCATAAGTCTAACCTACTCTAGATCTGAGTACCAGTGGCAACCCATTCATGCAGTCACTCTAGCTGTTTTGGCTGTAGAAAATTCTCACCAGCTCGACCTAATGGAACTGAGAAACAAAATCACTCTAACGTCACATGACAGTGGACTTTCAAGTTTTCGACACTCCACTTCGATGGTTATGAGTTTCGATGCGAATTTTCCTGATTGCTGAATCGGCATGGTTTATAAGATGCAAGATCTCTCGGTCTGGACTCATCTATTAGTTTCTTTTGTAATCGGCAACAGTTTAATGAACTTATATTTAAACTGGGATTGATTTTCGTTGTACAAGAGAGAGTTCTCTGCAAACCCAAAAACGATGGTTTTCAGTATTTCCGTTCCTGTGCAAGGCACAATATAATTTTGTATCTACTAAATTCTAAGTCTTATGTTTATCAGGTTAATAAAAGAGTTTGTTTAACATAGAACGCTCTGGAATTTCTTCGCCAAACTTGTACACGCAACTTCATTAAGCGGTATGGGTATTTTGGGATAACTTCTTTACAAACATGCTTACCTCGCAACGCCTACACAATTATCTGCAATATTTTATGCGCGTTTTGGCATATAATTATTTAATTGTTTTAATTATTTTTCGAGAATGATTACAAACAATACAGTTGCTCATATGTCACGTATTCGCAAATCAGGTATACATCACGTAGCTGCTCTTCCAACTGATTATGCGTTATAATTCTTCAAACACTTTATTTTATTCACTATTTAAGCCAATACATATATAATGTCTTAAAAATATTTAAAGTTATTTCAACTTACATTTTTATATTGTTGGTGCAACGTTATTCAAATTCTAAAAGCTATCTTACTTAATCGTTTTTACAAAATTTTATACATTGTAATAATAATGGATTTCCTTTCTCTAAAAATATCAGAAATCTACTCTGTTATTCTCACATTCCTATATTTTTGTGCGAAGACGAATAATACTATCTATAAAGAACAATTATATAACTTAGTGAGAAATAAGTTAAAAAGTGCTGAGTAATCATATTTTGTTAGAAGAGTTTCCGTCAGTAAATATTTTTCTAAACTAATTACATTTGTAATGGTCAGAAGTTTTAATGCAGATAATAAGTTTTCTTTACAAAAAAAGTTATCAAGAACTATGAATCTCTATTAGTTCCAGATTGTTAGTTTTAACAGAAATTTGCACTAACAAAGATAAATAATCTTATAATGAATATCCTTCAGCAAAGTTTATCACGTGTTTCACAAAATTGGAGGAGATTATTTTTCGGGCACATAATTATTTAACAAAGCGTGGAAGGGCTCCGGGATTTGTTGAGGACAGCGTAAGGTAAACCTATTTGTAATACATGTCAAGATTTGTTGAATTCTTTATATGGAAACTGGATAATATGTCTATAAAGAAAATAAATAGTTACAAAGATTTGTATAAATATGGATTGTGAAATATCCAGTTTAACAAAATTAATAAATTAAAGGAATTATTTAAATCTGCAAATATTTCTTTTAATATATAGGTTTTTTATAAAAGCAAAAAACTTCTTAGTAACACCCTCAAATCAGGAGGTACGCATGGCCTTTCGAAAGAAATTTGTCTTTCATCATGGGGTAGAAAAAAGTAGAGCTACAATTTTTAAAGCAGCAGTAAGACTGGCTTGCTCCTGTTTTTTAAATGGTATGCGTCTTCTTTTTCAAAGTATTATTAGAATAGACAAGACATAATATTTGATCTTTTCTGTGTTGTATATTGATTAAAATAGTAGGAAACTATATATTTATTCGAATAAAATTTTACATGGGTAAAAATATATTAACTAGATATATATTTTATATATTAAATAGGTAAATATATATTTTATTTATTGTTTTAAAAAAATAACAATTTAGAGAAATAATATTTTTACTGCGAATGTTATTTGGAATATAGTATCTCATTTATTTATTTCACTTCATTTTATTTTATTGTTTGGCCAAGTGTTACTGCACTGAGAAAAAAATCTGCCCTTCTCAAATAGAATTTAAATTGTGGCTCTAGAAAAAATAGTTCCATGTCATCCCTATAAATTCTAGTTCCTTTTACCAGAGAGTTCTAGAGTCTCCTATTAGAATTCAAGAGTGTTTTCCTATATTCTCGTGGTCAGACTTATTTAAAAATGTCTGCAAATAGATGCGAACACAAGACGCTAGTTTTAGTAACTATAATGCTAGTTTATAAATACATTCCAGAAATAAAGTGATAAATTCTCGCAGTTTGCACGATTCATTATCATTTCGTCACCTAGAAAACAAGATACTAGAATTTCTCGATCATTTCGTCTATACAGTTTAGTTGCTTACCCTATTCGCATAGCTCGAACTTTTATATTTCTAGTTTAGAGATTTAGAAACAGCCTAACTATTAATTCTAGTTGAAGGAGGTATATTTTTTTTCCCAGTGTGTAGTTTGAAATTATATTCGTAAAATAAGATGATTCCCTTTTCGTATTTAACAAATTACATTGTTTCTCTACAAACTGATAGTTAAATGTTTAAACGTGTGAAAGGAAGACCGTAAATGAAATTTCAAATTCATTTTTTATGAAAAAAAATATATATATAAATTGATTTCAAAATGCATTTATATGCACATATATACAGATGTATATGACTATGCAAAATTAATGTATAAGTGAAAGTACGTAAAATATAAGAGGTTTTCTGATATATAGAATGGGAAAAAGATCGTTACATGTAATTTGTCATCTAGAGACGATGCGTTTAAATTCATAAATTTTATTTTACTTAAGTAAGGTGTGACACAAAATACATGTATAAACAAATAAACCATATAAAATACAAAAAAACATATACGTCCTCTATTATCAATCATGGAAATAAATAAAAACGCTAATTTAAGATATATTACTCAAGTGTTTTTTTATAATTTTAACAATGAAGTTGGAATAATACATTAAGATGTATCGTCGCAGAGTAAATCTATACGTGTACGGATATCTATGGATTCTCTTATAATAGATTTCCGGTATTAATTTGAAATCAAAATCAATTTAATGTCTTTAAACAATATTCTAATCACCCTCAAAATATAATATTGATAAATATGTGTTTGCACGTACAAATTTAATATCTGTCTCATGCTCCGCATTCATGATACTATTTTTTTTTCAGTCATACCCACCTAATATTTAATGTCCACCTCTCTTTTATTAACATCAGGTATCTCATAAGCTCCTTATTTATCTTCTTGCTTTACTGGATCAAACTAATTATTTAGTAAATCCTTTAATTTTGGTGGTAGTTTCGCAATTATTTAATATTAATTGTTTTTTAAATTTAAATTTCAACTTCTAAAAAGTACCTTTAAAATAGTTAAAATATACATGTTTTAGGTAGCTTTCAATACAAAAAAAGTATAAAGCTACCTATTGCAGCCGTTCGGAGAAAAGCAGTTCCAAAAAATTTCGATATATTTTCACCGATCATGACCCCCAGACCCCAAAACCACCCTCCGTTCAAATGTTGATTTATATATATATATATATATATATCCATATATATATATATGACTTATGTCATACGATAACGCCCGTATTTATGAATCGATTTTTATGAAACTAATTGTGTGTATTAAGGTCACTAATGTCTCGACCGAGTTCGTTGGCCAGCTTGGTCCGCCATTTTGTTTCAAGATGGCGGCCATTTAAAAATTTAAAACTAAAATAAATATACAAAAAAATAAAAATTCAAATTTATTTTTTAATTACGTGTTAGGCCTTGATACAGGGATTCCAGAGCATTTTTTGGTTTACCTCTATCTTAAAAAATGGCTGAGATAGAGCAGTTTGAAATTCTAGAGTGGCTGACATTTTGAAACAAAACAGCACATTAACGCGATTACTCGCAAATTATTTTCTTTCATTGTTGTAATAATTTTCCCAATCATACGCATAAAACGATATATTCATATCCGTTAGCGCCAAATTCTCGCCAAAATTGGTGACATTTGGCGAAATATGCCAAATTTGGCGAAATATGCCAAATTTGGCGAAATATCGCCAAATTTGGCGACCAAAATAAGTCTTCATAAATGAAGCTAATTTGGCTATTGTTCAATAATTTGGAGAATTTCTTATTCAAATTCAGTATTAACGAATCTTTTGTAAACGTTTCTTTGCATTTCAACTTGCTGTTTTCGTGTAACATTAGCTCAAATTTTAAAACGAAGATATAGGAAAGCTACCTTTTCCTCCCGGTACAGGCCGGAAGGACTTTTTTAATTTAGTAAGTTCCTTCATTGTAATCTTCAATTAATGTCTGATTTTGTGGTTTAGTATTTTCATTCCTATGATAAATTGATCAATTTATTAATGCTACTTATTCTATACTCATTTGAACCTGCTATGTTTCGAATCTTATACAATTCATATTTTAAAAACTCCTGTGAACAAACATTAAATGCTTCATTAACCACAAAACAAGTTGGAAATTGTACGTTAACGTAACAAATGAAGTGCGTTCGTACTGCTATTATTTCAGGGAAATGAATTATATCGCCTGTTTTTTTCATATGATTAATTTCCGAAATAACATAAGTACACTTTAAGCTGGCAAATTTTTATCTTTTGCTGACATATGCTGAAACTTCTAATGCGAAACTTAAGCCTAGCTTTGAAAATTTAGGAATTTGAAATCCATATTTGGACTAATTTCCGATTAATATTTATTTCTCCGGAAACATCTAACTGTCGGTAGATTATATGATTGCTATAATTAAACAATTTTAGTATAGAAATTCTGTTTTTAAATCCAGTAATACGGATATAATATGACTTCATCTTAAATATGACGTAATCAACATGACAACCTAGACTCGTTACCTATATTGGAATATTATTGAATAAATTATGTATGGTGTGATTCAATAGGACGAAGAATGTGATTATAACTTGGCCATAGCGGTTATAGAATGTCATAAAAAAAGACATGTATGACATGTATGACTATAACGTCATACATGTTATATAACTTAGTGATATATCTCGGTCGCTTGACGATTAATCCTCGGAAGCTGCTATAAAAAGAAAGTTCCGATTTAAAAAAAAATCAAATTACTTAATATATATTTTTATTAATATATTTTTAGGTTTTGATTCGAATTAGATAACACTTGAGATGACTCGACATAATTTTGCAACGATTATACATATTAAATTTCAAACCGTTCGGTTGTTAGTTTTTACTCTGTTATATGCGGACAGACGACGACTATAGGTTCTACGTATTTATATAATTACGAACGCACGTAAAAATGGAAAATTTATAACTGAAAGGTGAACCAGCAGAATTCGGAATATTATGTTGACTATTCAATTTCTTTCTAGTATATACCGTTAAGAACCAATCACCCTCCTTATTTAAATAAGGATTCAAAAATGGATGACCACTATTGTCTTCAAACTCATATGTAAATTGAATAGTTTTATCCAATTCATTAACCTTATTAACAAAATTAACGAAAGAGTCCACCCCCAACTGCATTTCTGAAAAACATCATCAACATACCTTTTCCAAAAAAAAAAAAAAAATGTTATTTATTAAAAATTACGAAAATTCTTTTTCACATGGTCTCATCTTGAATTATGTAAGAAAACACGTAACTTTTCAATCTTAATGGTCAATTAATAACCTTATTAGTTCTCCTGTTTCGGGTTTTCTTGCAAAATTTAAATTGATACCATGCAAAAAAAAAAAATGTAAATTTGTATAAAATACCTATTTTTTGGAAAAAGTGCGTTGATGTTTTTTTTTTTTTTTTTTTTTTTTTTTTGGTTTGGTTTGGTTTTTTTGGGGGGGGTGAACTCTTCCGTTAATATTATTAATAAGGATAATGATTTGGATAAAAATATCCAATTTCCGCATATGTTAAAGAAAATTGTGGTTTTCCATTTTTGGATACTTATTTAATTAGGTAGGGTGATTCTTTGAAAAAAAAAACAGTGTATAGAAAGAAACTGAATAGTCAACATATTATTCCGAATTTTTCTTGTTCAACTTTGACTTATAAATTCTCCATTTTTCGTATGCTTAACAGAGCATTTAAGGTTTGTTCAGATAATTTTTTAAATAATGAAATTTATAAGATACGTAATATAGCTTACGACACACACACACACACATATATATATATATATAAAACATACTTAAATGTTACAAAAATTCCCTCTTCGATAAAAAAAATGTCTCTGAAAGACTGTACATTAATGGTTTCGACCACTTAGAAATACTCAGTATAATATCGAGTATACATCGAAATCAAATCACGTATATTTGGAAAACAAAGCTTGGGACTCTTTGATTTGTCAAGAGAATTTTGTTAATCTTGCTTTTAAGCATTCTAATTTGATTTTTAACAGAATAAAATCGCATGAAACTGTTAAATATGACAGATATTTTACTACTTCTGATATAGGTAAACGTGTTGCCATATACCCGTCTATTTCTAAAAGTTCAAAGACTGATGGAAATGATAATACTTAACAGGTTTTTTTTTTTTTTTTTGTCATACGAATGTTCAATATTTTTTTTTCGGCATTATGTTTCATATAATATTAAATGAGCCTATATTATTTTCAAAGCGAATAATGTGTCGCTTTGTGGAAGCTACTGGACTGAACCGGGGACCTCTGTAATAACTGTGCGCTTATGAAATATTCTCTTTCACGGCGGTTTACTGTCACGAGTCTATTTAAAAATAGACAACTCAAAAAGAATTAATTTCACTCATATTACGTGGAAGTGTTTTTCTCACATTAGAGCTCATCTTAAAAAATTCAGTCTCACACAGTCACATATATTACTCATTTATTATTAGCATTTAATACTCGTTTATTTGTATTACTGCAATTAATATTATTCTTCCTTTTTTTCTGATTTTATTAATAATATTTTTCAAAAGTAAACATTAGACATATACTGAAAAATGTTACTATATTACAATCATATAAAATGATAAAAATATCAATAAATATATACCGGGTGAACCAAAAGTTCGTTAAAACTTTAAAAATTGCGGTTTAAATGCGGTTTGCAAGAAAGGACTCACAACAAAGTCGGATTTAAAAAAAAAAAAAAAAAAAAAAAAGTCACTTGTATACATATGAGAGATAACATGCGAGAGATTGAGGAGAACTTTTCAAATTAATCCTACAATAAAAGACCGGGATATACGAGGATTATTTCTCATTCGATTTTAGAACTTTATCATTACCCGATCGAGCGTTGTTGATGAGGTTGTCCAATATGAACGGAGAGTCAGCAACTATTGCGTTGCGAAAATTTCGCACGGCTAAAGGACTGAATACGAAGAATGTGGCCTGGAGGTCATGTTGAACAATTGTTATTGCAAGAAAAAATAGATGGTGCGTAATGTTGTCCTGGGCATTGTGTTTCGAGTCGTCAGCACCCTCTACCACTGACATTTTTAACTTTTTTTTTTTTTTTTTTTTTTTTTTTTTTTTTTGCTGCTGCTAAAAAAAATCCGACTGGCTGAGCCCTTTCTTGCAAACCGCACTTCTTTATCATAATGTCTCCCTTTTTTTATGAATTTTTAAAGTTTTAACGAACTTTTGATTCACCCGGTATTAAAAAAATAGCATTTTAGAAACATACTTTCAACATTATTTTTCATAATTTGTCTTTAAAATAATAACAGAAATAGACTAACATTTATCCCAAACACGCAGAAAAATATTTAATCATCCATACATAGCACAAGTGTCACATCTCCAAATGAAATGTGAAAAAAAAACTAAGTTCTAAAAGAAAATATTGCTGAAATAAACTTACGGCAGACATTATTTTTCTCGCATGTTTAATATTCATTAATTAAAAATTTTTACAAACAAATACTTCTGGTTTTTTAATTATTATAAGATATAATTAGATGGTTGAATTTCTTGAAATAGAAAAATATATATATTTGCTTAATTAGCGGTAAATATATTATCAGGTAACGTATGTTTCATATTTTTACAAGAAATCAAATTAGATACAAAATTACATAGACTTTTTTTTGGAAAATATATTTTGTAACGTTTTATTTTATTTAGTTTCAATTTTTAATGATAATTAATCTGTAAAACTTTTTGCAAATATTCATTAGATTGTTTTATTTATTGTAAAAACTGGCTTTATCTCAGTGATTAAATACCCAAGATATTTTGGCGTTTTTAGAATGAAATTACTTTTGTTTATGGACATATATTTTTAATTGCAATAATGTATAAATATATACATTTTACAGGTTTTTTCACATAAATAATAATTGTTAAGAATACTTTTTGTAATTTGGTTGTATATATTTATTTGGATTTTTATTTTACTAAAAAAGATACAGTATATGTTGATTTTGTATGACTAATTTCCTGTATAATAGCATGGTATCAATTTCAAAATGTATATTTTTGAAGATTTAAAATCAGTCAACTGTCACATTTTGAGTTTAAAGTGATTATTTAAACAAAGAAACAATTACATTCAAAATACGAAATTTAAAATTAATATAAATCTCGGAAAGTGTGCATTAAGAAATTTCATTATTACATTGTTGATGTACTATTTATGATTTGTCTATTTAACGAAAAATCTTATTAAATAATTTTGCACTGTAACATTGTAAACATAAATGAATATCCCAACTTTACAGGGCTATTGGAAGAAAACAAAAGTAAAACCTTGTTGTTCACCGAAAAACGAAAGTAACAGTTGAAAGTTTACAAAGATGGCGATAGAAGTGTCGACATTGATATTTATCAATGGCCTCCTCGCAACTCTCACATCAATTCTTTCTTTCTTTCCTTCTTTATTTATTTATTTTTGTGGGCTTTCACAAATATCAGTTGTTTGTTCAACCGCTACCAACTGACGTTGGCGAATATAGGACACGCATAACTGCAGCCATTCAATTCACACCGGATATGCTGAAAATAGTTTGTGATGAGTTATCGTACCGCATCGATATAGTTTGTGTTTCTGGAGGGGTTCACATTGAACACTTACAACTGTGTTGAATTTAAACTTTCAATTGTTATTTTTGTGTGATTGCCGATAAACAAAACTTTATTTTTTTTGTTTTATTTTAATAGCCCTGTCAATTTGGGGTATTCATTTATGTATCCTGTATAAATTGCGGCTATTCAAATGTCTAGTTAAGATTATATATGATAATAATTACGTTTTCTGATCTTGGCTGATGCATTTTAATTTAAAAAACTTGATTTATAATTACATCTCCCCCCCCCAAAAAAATCCCTTCAATGATATTATAAATACCCAAAAGCAACGCAATAGATCGCTGCGCCAGATAGTTATATAATAAAAATAAACATGATTTAACATATTTTTAAATCATCAAATCTTAATACTGTACAAAGAATGGCAACCCATTACAGGTAATTTAAACGGTGATATCTATTTTATTTTTAACTCTTTTATTTATTTATGTTAAAAAATCATAAAAAATACCTGTTTAGTCTAACAAGCTTTACAAAGAGAAAATGTAGAAGAAAATGGAAATGTAATCTCCATAATTATCTATACTTATGATGAAGACATATGCTTTCCTAATCTGCTTAATGTGAAGACTAATTATGTTTCAGAAAATTTCAAGCATTAAAGACATTGTTATACGCTAATTACTCAGAATTGTTTTATTTATATTAAATTTTATTTTCCTATTTCAAAGTGCACACCGATGTGTATTGCTTTCAATGTCAGTGATTTTTTTATTTTATTTTATTTTTAAATTTGGAATAACATCTTATGTGTGTAGTAGAGTTGCTAATGCTGTTATTATATTTCGTAAATTGAACCCATATTCAGTTGCTTAATTAAATGATCATTTTCAAAGATTATTCTAGTTATTATAAGAAAAGTATGCGAAACGAATTTTTACATATGAAGTTAATATGATAAACGATAATAGGTTGCGTTTGTGGAATTTGAAGTGACAGAGCCATGTATTAGCTGGAGAAGCATAGTATCTTTTGGAATCTTTGGATGGAGCGAAAAAAGTACGTAATTATTAGAAAGCACTTTGAAGATATGTATAAAGAGGCAAGACGTATATATAAATACAAAAAGAAACGCTATAAAAATGGTATAAATGGGAACATTGATGAAATTAAATGCTCTTAAGAGAAAGAACAATGACTGTCTGTTATATATATGACTATCATATATATTTTTTTTCTGGCCACCCATGTATATATTTCATCACACAGATCTCTTTGAATAAATAAAGAAGTTTTTCTGTAAACAACAACGTTAAAATTCCAAAATAGAAAAATCATTAAAAAAAAAAGTTGTATTTATAAAGTGTATTGTATCTGAAGAAAAGGAAAACAAATGACTTTTTAAATTAAACAACAATATTAGTCATTGCTTAGCAAAAAAACAAAAAAGAAAAAAAAACAGATAGTATACGGAAATTTCTCCACGAAATCTCTCCTATAAATATAAAACATATTTTTTTTAAAATTTTTAACAACACATAGACGTTTGGGAAATGTAGCATACACGTAAATAAAATATAAAACTATTATTCAATGTTATTATTATTTCAAATTCGTGGCATTTTTTGAAACAAGTCATAATAATCGACACTTAAAATTTCTCATACAAATTAGTAGAAAAATGAAGATGTACACACTGGCAAATTGTATGAAATGTACTTTTAATCATCTTATAAAACAAAAAAGTTATTCATCTAAACAGTGTCAGCAAAATAATTGTTATTTACAAAAAATAGCTTGCTTTGTTAAATGAAACGTAACTTACATAACAATTGTATATTCATCTCTGGTCTGCATAAAATATTGCAATTACAATAAGCAGGAAAGTAATATTTTTTAGCAAATTGTAGTCATAGCTCCACATAGATTATGAATACGGTTGCCAATAGTAAACTAGTTCCAAACGGTGAAGATGTCGAATGCGTATATGTGGATTTCAAGTATGTTGTTGTCAATATATCAAGATCTAGATGTTAAATACAAAATTGTAGAGAGGCAGTGTTCAGACAAAAACGTATTGTATCACACTGAGCATAGTACCATATTGTTGCAGGTTTTAATCGAGATTATCACGTATACAATTTAAACGTATTTTTCGGAGATAGAGTGTAAGCGGGAAGTAACTCACAGTTCGCAATGCACACAATGCATCTCCATGCCTGAATGCTATATTCTATAATGAATTTTTAAGGATTGCATTCTGCCTAGCAATAACCAGACGTGGATTCGTGTGAAATAAATTACACAAGCTACTCATACCCACTGAATCTGACTGTTGCACTTCCACTTATTATTTTCACCACAGCGACCTCTCATTTTTTTCTATTCCACAAGCAACAAAAACCCGAAAAATGAAAATTTACAGCAATCCGAGATGCTCCGAATGAGATATGATCCAGAGCAACGTTTTTTCGACTCTAATGTTGATCCAATATTATGTTTTATTTTCATTTGAACTGAATCATTCAGATGATATCTCAAACTGAAGTTTCTTATTTGATATTTTCGTTTTTTTTCTCTTAAATCTGAAGTATAACGATACATGATCTCAAAGAGAATGTAGAGCACAATTTTTTTTTCGAGAAATTTCGTTATGTATTTTCTTTTGTTTTCTAATATCTCCATTAGTGTACATAACACTTATAAAAGATTTTTCCTTTTATGTTGTTTATTTCAGTACGCATGCTTACTCTTTTCACTTTTTCTGTTTTCTTTTTGAATAACTGTGGCACCATTATGATTTCGAAACATTCTTTATGCACCTATTTTAGTCGCAAACACATAAAAGACCCACCATTTTTTTAAAAGAAAGCCGAAATAATAAATCTAATTATTTTATTTTATTTTTTCATAATTGATAGATACTGCGAAATATTTCTGTTAGTTTATTTTTGCTTCATTTTACAAACAATAATATTTTTCATACACGAAACTGCAATTTTCATTCAAATTTGATATTGTAGAAATATATTTTTGCGTGTTAAGTCATAAAAATATATATTCTATATTGAAAAAGCGGAAATATAAAATTCTGAATGAAGTGAGAAAGGGAAATATTATATTAAAATATTATATATGCATATCTGAACTAGTGGATGTTGGAAAAAAAAAGATCGCAGAAACAGTTTCATGCCGCAAATGCATATGGGACCATTTTCCGGAGATTAAATGGTATTTTAGCAGTCTGGAGATGTTATTAGCCACACACACGGTGGCTTATTCTTTCAATCTCTATCATTTTTCATGTTTATGAAAAGTCACAGCAATCCATCGTTGCCACAGATTAATCTCGGAAAATGAAACATTTGAAGTTACTTAAAAAATTAATAACTCGAAAAGTATTTGTCACAAAATTGTTTTACAAACTGCGTTAGAATGGTAAAAAATTGTATTTTTCTTGATATAAATTTCAAATCTAATGATTATGTCGTTTTTCAAATATTAGATTTCAAAAATTTCAAAACTTCACAATGGAGTACCGTAGTGAAACTTTTACGCGTAAAAAGATAATGATAAAGGTATTGTGGCTCGACGTGTATCGTGTATACAGGCCATAGCATGAGTAACGAATTATGGTAAACTTATTATTCTGTTAAAATATAAAAGTGTGAATTATGTATATACATTTTTAAAAAATAAGGAAAAACATTTTATCACAAACATCAACAAAATTTTTTCTTCTATTTATTCCCTTATTCCAAAGATATCGTTTTATCGTCTGCTGCCATAGCCGCATGAATTAAATTTCATTAAAAATTATGCTCAGTGGTCGAAAAATATTTTTCTAAATCGAATAGTTATTGAACAACTCAACACTTTAACGGGGGAATTTTTATTTGTTATTTAGATATTTTAAAATTATTTGTTGTAATTGCGTTTTTATTCTGAGTTACAGCTAGTTAATTTGGTTAGCTTATCGACACATTTTATGCATAACTATAAAAATGGTTATTACTGACAATATTAAAAAACAAATTATCTTTCTTTATTATGCCGATACTTCGATTGCTGAAATTGCACGTACAC
Organism: Maratus michaelseni; assembly: GCA_963931845.1. Lineage (NCBI taxonomy): Eukaryota > Metazoa > Arthropoda > Arachnida > Araneae > Salticidae > Maratus > Maratus michaelseni. Next base: position 85,872,947 of record OZ007593.1, read on the forward strand.
TGGATATTACGTATGCTACTGCTCGCTATTGGATTAAGGAGCACGAGAATGATGCAGTTGTTGTTCCGCGCCCTAAAATGGGTTGTCATCCCAATTCATTTCCCTCTGAAGAGGTTCATCGGAATAAAATGCTTAAAATTATGCAGACTAAAAGAAAATATCCCAATTTTCGCGCTCAAGAAGCTATCTCATTGCAAAGAGCTTATAAACGTAATAAATTAGTATCTACACTCGATGCGCCCGATGTCAAACGGCAAAAACGGAACATCGATCTCAACTGGGCCTGCGAACAACCAGAATTTCAAATAATAGCCAATCGGTTTTTTGACACTATATCCGATGGTCCAAACCACAAACGCTATTGCTGCGATCGACTATGGTTTAAAACTTCGATTCGACCTCTTTCGAAATCGAGATTAATCGCTAAAGGAGCGACCGAAGAATTTCTAAGGCTGACGTTTTATAAAAATATCGGCGATGATGGCTCTTTCTGTAATACATGTTACAATGATATGATGAAACTCAAAATTCCTGAGTACGCCATATCAAACGGTTTCGAATTTCCAGAAATACCTGACTGCTTAAAATGTTTGAATCCATTAGAAGAACGACTGGTGGTGTTGCGTATTCCTTTCATGCAAATCTATGTAGTTCACGGATGCCAATTCAAATTGAAGGGTTCGGTGGTGAACGTGCCTATCAAATTAGATTCCACAGTGGATCACCTGCCACGCAATCTAGATGAATGCTATACAGTCTACGTCAAGTTAGAAAGACGTTTGACTTACAAATCAGACTATATGAGAGCGATCGTTAGTCCGCAAAAAAATCCATGTAGCAGTCCGGTACCTCACTCGACAGGAACTGTATCAGCACCTTGAAGTGCGTTTGTCGGAAGATTGAGAAAGAACATGGCAAAACTTTGATTTGGATAAGCTAATAGTAGAATTTGAAGAAGAAGAAGAAGAAGTGGAGGTCGACGAGTCAGAAGTAGACCTGAGTGCGACACACACTTTGCTTACCGACGACCGCTGTATCTGCTTAGCACCCGGTGAAAATCAAATACCCAAGTCACTAATTTTTGATGAAAATGCCGAAGAGCTGTCCTTTCCGACTATTTACTGTGGGAAAGTGAGGCACCTTAAAAAGGAATATACCTACACCAAAATCGCCAATTCAGAAATACGAAGATCAAATCGACGGGCAGTCCGACCTGATCATTTGCTGTACGCGTACAGTAAATTTAATCACTTTCATCTTAAAAATGCTATCGACATCTCCGTTCGGAAAAAAAAAATCACTGGATGGAAGACTCACGGCCGAAAATTTAGTCGATGAAAATTTTGTGAACGACCTCATTCAGCACGACGACGGCTACAAATTCCTCAAAAACATAAAACATGCACCTGCTCATTGGGAAAACGAGAAAAAACGTGTGTATGCCGCAATGCGACAGTGGGGAATCCCGACTCTATTTGTCACATTGTCTGCGGCCGAGCTGCAATGGTTTGAATTGATGCAGGCGTTATCTTTGAACGTCGACAATCACATTTTGACGAGGGAGGAATTTGAAAATGAAAAATTGTTTACCAAAGAAAAGAAGTGCGAACTCATTCAAAAAGATCCCGTGACTTGCGCACTCTATTTTAATTTTAAATTTCGGGAACTGGTAAAAACATGGAAACAGAGGAACGGGGCTTTCGGCGGCTACAAAATTAAATATGACTATTATAGAATTGAATTTCAACACCGGGGGAGTCCTCATGTGCACATGCTATTATGGCTCGAGAATGCTCCTGTGTACGAGCAAGACTCTGTCGAAGCGTGTGAGAAATTTGTTGAGGAAATGATGACCTGTAGCTCCCAAAATACGTTCATAGACTACCAAAAACATCGCCATACCACTACGTGCTACATGAAAAAGGGAAAATATGAAGGGTGTCGGTTTCACATACCGCACTTTCCCTTGGATAGAATGCGAATTTTGGATCATTTGAATGATTGTGACCCTCGCAATAAAATGCTCAAAGAAGACTATCGTAAACTACGAGATTATTTATCCGATCTAGACTGGAAAAATAATATGCAGACCTTTGATGAATTCCTATTTACTTTAGATTATTCCTTGGATCACTGAACGTCATCCAATCGGGAATCAATCTGACCACGGTGTTCTTGAAGCGTGAGGTGAATGAAATCATGCTGAATAACTATAACCCAAAGATTCTCAATATGATGCAATCCAACATGGATATCCAATATATTACGAATGGTTTTGCTTGAGCCGCGTATATGGTAGATTACATCAACAAATCGTAACGAGGCATGTCCAAATTTCTCAAAGAATGTGTCCAACAATGTAGGAAAAAACTCCGGAAAGGAACCTCAAATCCCTTTTGAGAAATGTGACGAATACTTATTTAAGTGTATCAGAAGTGAGTGCTCAAGAAGCAGCTTGGAGTCTTTTAGAACTACCAATGAGTCGGTTGTCAGTCAACGACATCCTCATTCCCACGTTTCCACCAGGAAATCGAGTTCGAATGGTGAAAAATCAAGAAAGTTTAAAAGGTTTACCCAAAGAATCTTTCGATATCTTCCAGTCATCCATCTTTGATAAATATGTTAATCGACCGACAGCTTTCGAAACATTATGCTTGGCAGATTTTTCCACGGGTTATGAGCTTAAAAAGGCAGGTCGCGAGGAGCACAAGCTCTCTACATGCCTCTCTACATGCCTCTCTACATGCCTCTACATGATCAACCTCTTTACATGCAAGAAAGACGCATTCGAAAAGTGTTGAGATCAGTCGGTTACAGAGAACTGATCGAACCGGATGAGTTTTATCGAGAAGAAATTCTGCTGTATACGCATTGGAGAGATGAAACTAAAGAAAATTTAAATGAAAATTTTAAAGAACTTCACCACGAAAAAAAATCGATGATTGAGTTGAACAAAAAAAATATCATCATCTAACGATGAACATGCATGACCTCGAAAAAAGAATGATAGATGGTGAAGACGACGACATGGAGGAGGAAGAAGACAAAAGCATCAGGAAAGAACCGTTACAATTCAAAGATGAATTCAAAGTCGATATTCAGCGCGATTTTGATGAATATGTCGGCAAAGAATTTTGTACGTTTAAATTTACGGGCCGATGGGAAGAGAACGAATATCAAGCCAATATTCGAAAAGCCAACGAGCGACAGTTTCATCTGTTGAAGCATGTGATGCATTTAGAATACACCAATGCCAAACTCTATTGCATCTTTATAACGGGACCAGCTGGTTGCGGTAAATCATTTTTCATCCGTATTCTCGAGCAAACATTACTTGGAGGTTACGAAAAGTCGGATACCGATCCCTCTGCGTTAGCCGTAGTGAAGGTCGCACACACTGGAAAAGCCGCTTACAATATCGGTGGGGCAACGCTACATGCAACGTTTGCGCTACCCACTAAAATAAAACAAATTTTGGTAGATCTCTCGGACCATACGGTGAGTGAGTCAAAGCGGCATATAGAAACCTAAAGACAATCCTCATCGATGAAAGATCCATGGTGTCAAATGCCATATTCCGTTGAGTTGACCAACGTATGCGACAAATTATGGGCAATGATCAACCTTTCGGAAACTTGAACGTTCTCTGTTAGCGATTTCAGACAACTTCCACCCGTCATGGGAACGCCCGTTTACCAGATTCCTAAAAGCTACGAAGCGGATCATTTAGTTGGAAAACCTCTTTGGAAACGTTTTCAATTTTATGACTTGACAGAAATTATGCGGCAAAAAGAAGACATGGCTTTTGCTGAGTGTCTCAATCACGTGGCTGATGGTACCATGACGCCAGAAGATGTCGCTTTGGTTGAAAGCCGTATCGTGCAGCACCCTTCAGCCTTACATTTCTCACCGATCCATTTGTTTTATACGAACGCCGAAGTAGATGCCTACAACAAGCTGAGAATTGCATAATTAAATACGGAAGGGTGCACGGTCGAAGGAAATGATTCCGTAACAGGCAAAGGAAGTAGACGGGCCAAGCAAAGCATGTTGCGAAAAGTAGGAAGTATGAGTAGGAAAGACACGAACAATTTAAATAAGAATCTTTCTCTCAAATTAGATGCCAGGTATGTGCTCATCCTGAATTTGGATACGGCGGACGGACTCGTTAACGGAGCGATGGGGATCCTGAGGAAAATAGAATCGAGTCAACTAAAAAACAGTGAAGCACGCGCCGTGAAAATTATGGATAGAGTTTGATGAGAAGACTGTTGGTAAAAATTTAAGAAGAGAGTACAACAATTACATTGTACGAAACCAGATTAATCGACACTGGACACCCATCAACCGTGTGAAAAAAAATATTTACAGTACCCGAAATTCGCCACTCACCGTTTACCGAGAACAGTTCCCCATCATACAGTCCGAGGCGCTCACCATCCATAAATCGCAAGGAGCGACTTACGAAGAATGCGTGGTCCATGTTCGAAAGAAAATGAAAGGAAATCTCTTATATGTCGCGCTGTCTCGAGTCACTCGAGCTGATGGCCTGTTTATCGTGGGAGAATTCGAACCACCAAAACCTCCTTCGGAATACGACTCCTTGACGGCAGAGCTGACGCGTTTGAGATCCAAACCCTTAAAACCCATTTATGAGTTTCTAAGTAATCGCGAAAACTTTGCTGGTATTCAATTCATGTTCCATAACGTGCGAGGATTAGTTACACACCATGAGGATTTGTTGGCAGATCCGTGTTTCAGACAGAGTGATTTGATCCTTCTAGCCAAAACGCATACCATTCCCACGGATAACTTTCAAATTGCGAGATTCAAAGTCGCAGGTGCAATCCATAGTAACGGTTGGAGTAGAACGCGAAAAAATCGAGGCGTTATGACATATATGAAAGAAAATATAATTGATGAAAATAAAGAAAATGTGATGTTCGACGGTGAAAAGTGCAAATTCTCATTTCATACATATTGAATAACGTGAGATTTGTAGTATGTTATGCGAATCCCCGCGCCAGTACAGAAGAAATTTTAGAAAAAATTCTAGATATCATGACAATTGATGAAGATCGAAAAACAGTTCTCGTGGGAGATTTTAATATCAATTTCAATAGCGAGGAAGGTCGAACATTTATCGAAGAATTGAGAGAGGTCGGTCTTGTATTACGAACCAACCCGAAGCATTGTACCACCCGAGGTCAAACCACCATTGATGCCATTTTTTCAAATAAAATCATGAAAACTGGTGTATATATGACTACCTACAGTTATCATATGGCTTTGTATGGTACAATTGATTGACATTTCTTAAAAAATTTATTATTATTATTATTATTATTATTATTATTATTATTATTATTTTATTATTTATTTTTTTATTTTTAAATAAAAGCCGTGTGTGGCAATCTATATTCTGCCTTAAGGCAGAATTTTCCCCTCTTGTTCTGTATAATGATTTTAAACATGAAATAAAATAGAAATATTCAAATGTGTGCGAAAATACCAATAGAAGCGAAACTAACTATATAAATGGAAACTTCAATAAAATTGATTAATTTATATATTTATCAAATTGAATTTACAAATATCAAAACTACTAGAACTATATTGTGATTTAATTTAAAGCATATTTAAAATGTTTATATGATATTAAGTCCTTATATTATATGACTAATAGGAATATTTAAAGTAAAATACCTGTATAGCCTTAATTTAAATTATGGAAATTTGGATATACATTTTGTTTATTTATGCTATTCATGAACTAACAAATAAATAATAATAATAATAATTTCCTTTTGCACATTTTTCTTAATTATGGCATATATTTGAAATATCGTCATACATATTATAATTGTTATAGACAGCGAAAACTGCATCATAACTTTGTATTTCGAAAATTGCTTTTTTAACTGTTTTAAACGTACATAAAATTAAAAAACATTTCCTTTAATATTTCTGCCGTGATTTTTCAGTGGCTAAAACTGCATAGCACAAAAATAATTTTATTTTGTATTTTCTTGCTAATGTATGTAGTTTAAATTATCGTTTATCGATAAATACGTTAAAGTATATTTTATAAAATTCAAATAGGTAATTAAAGAGTTGTTTCCATAATCTCAACTATATTCATATACATACTTTTACATTTAATGAAATAATGATTTTATATGGATAATAGAGAGCTTAATTAGTATTTAAATAAAGTACTTTTTAATTGGAGGGAAAATCGTTATCAATAATGTCATTCAACATGATTACTTTCAATATCATTATGACTTGACGTGAAAATGATAAATATCTCAAACATAAAATACACGAAGAGGTCATTTTACAAAAAGCATAATAGGCATATGCTTTGCTGGTTGACCTATACTTTTGAAAAGACTTAAATTTCGCCTTTTAATGTTTCAAAAACTAATGTTAAAATTTTATCTAACTAATATTTTTCCTGCTAAAATAAAATGGTTTTCCTTTTAATCATATAGTGACTAATCATATTGAATTCTTCAATCAAGAAGAACCTCATTAAAGTCATTAAATACACAGAATCCAAATTTTGTGGAAAGCACTTAGAAAAAACCATCTGGATTTACTTGCCGTAAAATGTCCATGCACGTAGGAATACGTTTTTCGTAAATTGTACGTACAGAGTGATCGATTTAATAACACATTCTTTATGTAATCAATGCTAAAATATACATTTAATTTAAAAATAAAATAATCAATCATAGCTATTAGAAATGTGCAATCATTTTGTAGAAGTATCGCAGCACTGAATCGCAAAACGATACATATACCCATCTGAGAAGAGTTGAAAGATTTTGCGGACTGTTCCATCAGACCTAATTTAAATCATTAAACCTGCGACTCTTTTATTTTCATTTCGCAAACTTTGTTGCTGTTATGAAGAATTTTGATTTCAATTTTTATCAGAAGAGTGCCATTCTGTTTGAATCCAGAATGAATTTACTGCTAGATCAGTTAACACTCGAACGCCTGAAGCGGTAAATTTGTACAATGGTTTAAGGTTTCTTCACATTGTTTGCTTATGATTTATTGTCTGATAATTTTCTTCAGTTTCATTTTCTCATATTTTTTATTGCCTGAAATTTTTCTCCCGTTTCATTTTCTCATATTTTCCTTTTATATCCTTTTACTTAACAAAATAATATGCTTTTTTCCTTAGATTTCTGTAAATATACAGTAGAACTCCAATTATCCGAATCAATTGGGACCGGACTCCATTCGGATAATCAAAAATTCGGATAATTGGATTTTTTTCGAAAAAGGGTCTAGTTTAATTAATTACTGTATGTATGTTAAAAATGGGAGAAAAAAACTATTTTTAAACAAAAAAAAAAGCTTTTAATTAATTAAATGAAAAATGGAACACTTTTACATGTTAAGCGTACTTACAAGTGCTGTACATTAGTACAGTATGTATGTACCGTACTGTAACTGAAAGTCATTGCTTGCGGTCAAAGTAAGCTGTTTGACAGTCTTCATCCGTTTTCGGGTAGCCAAGTCGCGCATCCGCTTGATGATGAGAAGTTGCATGTGGTCACCTCGGGCTGACGCTTCATGCACTTCAACGCAGTTTCAAGGCCAGCAAATGCTTCACTAGCTGATGGACCAGTGTCTGCTTCAACTTCGACATTAAGGTCATCTTCTTCCTCGACACTTTCTTCTCTCGCACTTTCAATATGTTCATCATCATTTAGAATTTGAAACCCAGGGTCTGACGAATCACACGCTATCCACTCTCTTGTGCACTAACTTCTGAATATCCAAGAATTTTCAAAAGAATGTTTCTGAATTCCTCAAGTGGCACATCATACTCCTCTTCTCCTGTCTCTTCCCTTTCCTTTTCTTGATCTTCTTTTTCCTTTTTTTCCATTTCCTTCTTTTCGCCAGTTGATATGCCTTTCAACTTGTTCCACGCACGTTTTAATGTGACTGCCTTAACCAAGCTCCAAGCTTCCGCCAGCATATAAGCGCAATCTTTCAAATTTATTTTTTTGTGGTTAGCCAACACACCTTATTCGTCTTTGCCCTCTAACAAAAGTTTCTTTAAAAGTTGCCTTCAGTAATGAGGTTTCATGATTCGCCTACTTTAGCTTCGCGGAGGGAAGGACAATAGCGCGCGTAAACAAAATCATTAGTTTGCGAATCGCAGTACGTTTCCGTCTTAATTCTTTTTCTGAAATTCTGAAATCGATTCGGATAATCAGCGATTCGGATAGTCGGAGTTCGGATAATTGGAGTTCTACTGTACCTAAAAAGCCCACAGCGGTCATTTTGACAGAATTCTCGGATCTCGTGAAAAAATAAAAGAATCATTCGTTATTTTTTTTTACTTTAACGCTTCCACGTATCACAATAGTCAAGAATGCACCTGCTGTCAGGTCAAGGTCAAAGAAGGAGGATTTCTATTCGCTAGAGATTTTTTTCTAAACAGCCTTTAAATTGACCTTTATGGACTTTGTAGGTTGTTCGATTTTGCCGTTTTTCTAGTGAAAATTCGTTCTTTGCGTTCGACAATATCTGGTGGAAAGAATATGGCTGTTTAGACTTCGTTCAACTTATCTGCTTACCAGCAAAACAGTTGTTTGTGAAGATATATTATAGCTCTTGTTATAGACTCTGCAAAGCGAACAAATATGCAGTAAATAATCTGTGGTAACATGCATGAGCACAAAGAAAACGGTCTTCCTACCCAGCGGCGTCAGTTGCATGTTCATATACTGGTTTTGCGGAAACTGTTCGTTAATCATTCTTTCGGTTCTAAAATCCTGAAACAGCAGAATGATTGAATTCCAAAATGTGGAAGTTCTGTTTTTGATTTTTTCAAAGTGCAATAATAATTCGAAACATCAATTAAGATGATACCAACAATTCATTTTTGGAATTTTGTTAGTTCTATTTAAATAAATAAATAAATAAATAAATAAAACAGTGTTATGCAGTATGCAAAAACTACCTAGCCCTTTTTATATACAACGAGTTTCCTTATAGCATATATATGGCTATATTATAGTTATATTGTGTCACTTTCAGGTAGCGTGCAATATATTACGTTTTGCTTATTATTGGTATATTTTGTTTTCAACATTGTCTCCAGCGTACATCATGTATCTTTATACAGTTTCTTTTTGGAATCATTTTTACCGAATGCAAAATAAATGTGAAATTATTTTATACATTGATGTGTTTTATTCCAAGCATACTTTTTTTTCAATTAAAAATGGTTTGGAATATTTTATTAAGTTAAACACATTTTAATTTATTATTTTTTATATAAATTTAAGTACTTTTAAATTATAATAATATCAGTATATTTTGCAAAAAAATATAATATATATTTTTTTATTGTACAATTTATATCTTATAGACATATTGTGTAAAATCTCAAAAATGTATTACATATAACGGAAAAAGACGACTCCTTTGAGAAAATTGGAAGCACAAAAATATACATTACATAAGAAAGGGAAATGTAACATATATTTTTATATATGCATTTCAGTGATACATGGTGATGGTAGAAAGATCTAACGGAAATAGTTTCATGACTCCTTTTCACATGAGACCATTTTCCGGAAATGAAATCGTATTTTAGTACTCTGGTGATGTTATTATTTATAATGTGTTTAAACATAAAATGAAATGCAAATATTCTGCATGAGTAAGGGAATAAAATGTTTAAACGTATGAAACGAATGAATGCAATAACCTTATAAATGTAAACTACAAAAATAAAGTAGTTTCATTTATAGTATCAACAAATTGAGATTTTGTAAATAAATAATTTTCATTCTTGTTAGTTTGAAACATTTAAATATAGTTTATTTATTGCTTCCCGATATAATAATTTACTAAAATCATTAAATCAAGTATTGAACTTGTATAATTTATTTTCTAGAAATTGTAAAAATTGATTATGTATGTTATATATATAAACGTATTTTTTAAATACTCAAAACTAGTCTTTATTTTTAATATAATATTGCAATATCATATAACAGTATCACTGATTAAACTTAAAAAATGCATTCTGATTTTTACACGTATACAAAATACAGGTAAAATGTGATATGTATTAGTACAATTCTTTGCAACGCACACTGCTGGTGGAAATTGAATTTTTTGAAATGAAAAAAGAACATATAATAAAAATGTAAATATATTTAAAGATTCCATTGCAATGGAGAGTAACTTATAACCAGTTACATCATGGGATGTTAAAATAAGAACACTAATGACAATTTACAAAAAACTAGAATTCAGATCTCTGTGTTTTGATGTACGAATCAAGTGACGTCACTCTAAATGCAACGGATGGCAACTACAAGCTGAAAAACAAGGACTTATCCCCTACCTTGCATATGACCTAGACGAAGAATAGTGCATATATAGATTTCTCTATGAAAGAAGTAAGAACATGCTTTTTAAATGACTTTTATTTAAATTAAATTAAGAAAAAAAACTGGTAATTTTTACCCAGGATATACTGTTCCTGATAAATAAAAAAACAAATTTCTTCTTTCGGTTAACATTTTGACATCAAATCGTAATTACAATTCGAAATTTTTTTAAATATGAATACCATTGTTTCTGAATAGTAATATTTGTCTTATTTAATCGAAGAATTACTGTAATTAAATAGGAAAAGTAATGTTATTCGTAAATATTTATATTCATATTTATGATCTGTAAAATACTGTAGAGTTTGCATCACGTACGTAGTCAAAGTGTTACATAAATACAAAATGGCGTATTTTTTTAAAATAAAAGATTACTTCTTATACTGAATTAGTCTTATACTGGGTATACTGGATTTCGTGATCCTGAAACATACTACTAAAACGTATTGAAGTTATCACTTTGTCGCGGGATACACTGCAATACGTTTTTCGTAGTCTATATATGGGATTTGACTCACGTATGAATACTGTTTTTTACAGATCGTATAAATTACTAATTGTATCGGAAAACATTTTTCAAACGTAAATCATTAGGAAAAATCCTATTCATATCAATATATAGCTTTAGAACAGCACATTTTTATAAAAGCTACTTTTTCTAGCAACAAAATCTACTCAAGCTACTTGGAGAAAAATTTGCATTACTTTTAAAGAAATATATATTTTTTTAAATCTAATAAAATATATTCAAGCTTTCTTTATATAATTTCAGTTTATTTACTGAATAATAATAACCATAGATAGAATAATAACCATAAGTGTTTTAAAAAACAAAAATATTCATCACCAGTGCAATCATGTGCAACCATTAAAAAGAATGAAATAAAAAATAAAATTTATGTGTCAAGATTATTTTTTACAAAAGATAGTGTAAAACAATTATCGGTTTCAAAAATCGTGATGTAAGAATTTACAATGAAGAAACTCAAAATCTTGTATATTGTCTATTGTATGTGGATCTTTAAATCTTCAAAGAAAAAACACATAGTTCAATTTTGTTTTATCGCATGCATGTATTATAATTTAAGAGACTTCTTTCAAATGATCTAATTTACTAATTTCGAATAGAAAGTAGAACATCTCTCATCTAATAAAAGAAAATAATAATACAGATACGGAGAAAATTGATTTTTACAAATCCGTCAAGAATATAAAAATATATGTACGGATTATGTTTTAAGATTTTAGAACAATTTTTATTTTTGTATAATTTTGTAAGAACGAAATAAATATAAATTCGAGAAAATGTAAAAGTAAATACACATGACAATCATATTATTTTTATTTTGTATGTAAAATGTAAGTATATTTTAAAAGTTTACTTAATTTTTTTTAAAAATGTATGCCCTTCTCAGTCTAGAGGTATGCATATATGGATCGCTTTTCTTTAATTAAAAAAAAATATTTTTTTTTTCGTTTTAAAAGACCTTTTACTTAACTTATCTGGGTATATCGGTGAAATAAATAAGTGTTAGTACCAATTGCAATTGAATTATATATTTTTTCCTTATAAAATAGGTATTATTTGTTTCAGAATTTTGCAATATCTCCTAGACAGTACGACCAAAATGGTATACTTTAAAAATTATTAAAACTAACATGAAGCAGTACATTGTGAAATTTTGTGCCTTTTTATTTTTTTAATTATTAAATATTCTCTCGCATTTATCCTTATTATTGATAATCAATAGGATATTTTAATGAGCAAGTAAATTTAGACTTTACATATATAACCTGAAATTACGAATATCTAAATATATCACTTTCAGGAACACAAAAATGTGACAAAATGAAAGAGTATGTGTCCTATTATTCTAACTTTTGGTGTCTAGAGAAAATTTACACACACATTAATGTGAATGTATAGTCAGCTAAACAGAGACAATAAAGCGATTCTTTATACATTTTATATACGAAATATTCACAGAAGAAAAAATAGAAATATGCAGTTTTATTGCAAAATTATGTCTTCTTAAAATGAATAAAAAATGCTAAAACATATTTTTACACTCAGAATAATTACCTAGACATTCAGATTTGCACCGATTTAAATATTCACTAAGTTCCCAATATTGCTATAGGTATAATTAAAAAAATTTATTTCATGAAATTATGGATTGTTGAGTCCGTTTCCAAAAGAGATATCTGCATTTCTAATATGTGGATAACTTACATATTCATTTAATGCTTTATCATAGCAAAAAAATAGTGTTTCAGAAAGTACTGAACAAACACTTAAAAATTCGATTATTAAATGAAGATCGTTATTACATTTATAAATATTTTTATTAAAAAAAATCGTTGGATACACAACCCATTAAACTCAATTGCTAATAGTTTCCTTAAACATAACTCATAAACATATTGGAACCCGTTAATAGAGCTTGTTCTGCTTATTATTACAATCTCTAAAAATCGATTAAATTTTCGTTAAAATAGCTATAGACTATAATTGTAGAAAACGAAGTATTTTGTAATCTATTTCATATTAAACAGAAAAAAAAATCATTAAAATCCAATACATATGGTAACTATACTGTGAAATACTTAAAACATACACTAATTTTCCATTTGTGTATGTTTTTACATTTACAAATATGTGTTGTACAAATTGTTTTTTTTTTCACATTTACAAAAACATAACATTTACAAATGTTATTACATTTATAAATATTTTTATTAAAAAAAATCGTTGGATACACAACCCATTAAACTCAATTGCTAATAGTTTCCTTAAACATAACTCATAAACATATTGGAACCCGTTAATAGAGCTTGTTCTGCTCATTATTACAATCTCTAAAAATCGATTAAATTTTCGTTAAAATAGCTATAGATTATAATTGAAGAAAACGAAGTATTTTGTAATCTATTTCATATTAAACAGAAAAAAAAAATCATTAAAATCCAACACACATGGTAACTATACTGTGAAATACTTAAAACATACACAAATGGAAAATTAGGATAGAAATAAAATTCTTCATTGTAACATTAAAGTAAAAGCTAACGATAAATAAAACATTAAAATAAAGTATTTTATACAACGTAATGTTTGAACTACGCCAATTAATAACTTCTAGATTAATATATAACTTTAAAATTTACACTTTGAACAAATTTGAGGTTGTTTATTAAAAATGTAATTATTATTAATACTTCTGTACGGAAATTAGTCCTAAGCCATTTACATTTTTAAATAATTGGGTAATAAAAGTTTCAGTGAAATGACACTTATATATCACTCTGCGACTGGGTGCAAAATCATCCGGGGTCAAAGGAGCCGTGTCCTTAGCGAATTGAAAGCGAATAAGTGCGAACAAAAAGCTAATTAGACAAGCGATTGGGGTCGAAAAAGGGCCCGGCGTTTCCTCTGATTACTAGTGAATAATCAGAATCAGGGACTGAAGGGTTCAATTGTTTGACCAGAACTCCGGACGGGTTCGACTGGGTGGCGAATTACCGACTCTCGGTGAGGGCTCATCCGACCTGTTTGGGGTTTTTACGCGGATCGAAGAGCTTCGAGACCTTTCTGGTTTCGAAATTTTTCGTTCCCGTGTTCTGATCGCTCTCCTTTGATTCTGACAGAGTCTGTGCGTCGACATCGCTGCACCCAGCCGACTCTGAGTAGGTTTCCGAAAGCTACGTCAGAGCTAAAACATAACTTTGTCGCTTGCAGATCCAATCCAAATCTGCAAGGTCACCGGAGTGAAGAAGTCAGTTGGGTAAGACTAATGGACAGTGACTTAAAGGACATGACGGATTAAAAAACTGTTTTAACGGCTAAGGGCTGGGTACCCAGTTTTGAATTAGAGGTCGAGATTGAAGACATAAAGCACCCGCTACTTGCGATGTGTGAGTCGCCGTCGCCTAGCGCTGCAAATGAGGGGAACGGCGAAAGCTCTAGCCCACCTGTCGAATCATTCGACAGCAGGAGCATGAGCCACGATCTCACCCAGTCCGCCTCGGCGGACATCGGATGTCAAACAGAATGCAGAATTGACTCAGCCACCTTGTCTATTACAGACATGGTTGAGTTCTCAGCTGCATTCGTTGAGAAAGCTCAAGCGTCAATGACAGAGCTCCTCGGGAGCATGGGAAAAGACAAAAGCTTAAATGCGGCTAAGAGAGCAGCTTACACACTTATCTCCATTTATGGAGTATATCTCGAGGCAGCATATCTGGCTTTGTCTCATCCATGGGAAAACCTCACAGAAGGGGGAAACACAATCTGACGGTTGCGACGTCTGTGTTGGTACTACGCCACACCGCGCGAGGGACGCTCGCCGAATGTCAGATCGTTTCGCCCGGACGGAGGCGGTTTCGAAGTTTGGAGTGACTGATGTGGAGAAAGACAAGTCTTTCGACACTAAGTCCAAATCGGTGCAGACGAAACTTCCTAAAATGGTTGCCAAGTCCTCCCAAACTGGTAAGCCACGGAAGAAGAAAACTCGCCGTAAGAAACAGAGCAGGAAGAAGTCGGAACCGGACGCCTCAACGTGTCCTCCTGCCGACGAGCGACCCGAACAAAACCCGAAAAAGGTGGCGACTAGGGCGGCTCCGAAGGAGGACGAACTATACACACGGCAACGACGGACTCCTCGAGCTTAGAGTTGGCTAGAGTATAGGGCCCGTCTTCCGAAGAGCGACCCGAACAACGTTCTCTTCTAGAGGACAACGCTCGGCGCCATTCAGGCAAAGCCTTGCAAAGTCAACAGTCGAGAACAGAGACTAGGGCGGCTCCGAAAGAGGGCGGATCAACTCAAACAGCGCTCGCAGAGCCAGAGGTCCTTAGGGATGCTGAAACCGGTAAGGACGGGTCGGACAGCCCTCCAGCTGATGAGACCCCCAAGCAGCTCCCCAAAAAGGAGAAGAGGCCTCGGAGGGGGGCAAAGAAGCCCACACAAGCCGGCAGAAGCACCCACACAAGGAACGCTCAAACTCCAAACAGGGAAAGCCCAGATAGAAGTCGAAAGTGAGGAACCGAAAGGACAAGCTGACTTTTGAAAAGGCGGACTCACCCTTGAACGCAAGTCCAGAAGGTGAAACTTCCCATAAAGAAGAGGAACCCTGGTCAGAAGTAGTAAAAAAGTCGAGGAAGAAGTCGCAGAAGTCGGAATCAGAGGGATACCCGAAAGTAGGCCGAAAGGCAGGAGAAAAGATTCCGGCAATTTCTGCCCGACATCAACCTGGGAAAAAGGCGGCCCAAGGTCAGCGGCAGGGGTCCAAGTCTTCGACAAAGAGGCATTCATCCTCTTCGTTTGTCCAAAGGGGACAGGCGAACAAGTCGAGACTTTTTCCGCTGAGATGCTAAAGCTAGTAGCAAGTAAAGTTGATCCAGTGAGCTCCCGGATATCCATCAGGAGCAACAGACCAATTTCAGGAGGCGGAATAGCCTTCCATGCTCAATCCGCGGAAGACCTCGCGAAGCTGGAAAGCGAACTGGAACGCGCGGAGCTTATGAAGGATCTAGTGGTAACAAGGCCCAGAAGGCGCACCCCAGAAATAATCATTTTCGGGGTCTATCCAAATCTACCTGGGGAAAGGATAGTTGATGCACTTCAAGAGCAAAACGAATCCCTCAAAGATTCAACTCTCGAGCTGCGAACATGTTTCGTCAGCGCGAGAGGCCGCAACGCTGCCCTCTCGGTAGATGAAGTTTCATTTCAGCGCTTGAAGGGGCTGCGTTCACTGCAAGTTGGCTGGGGTCAGGCAGTATTCCGGCAGAACCGACGTCCGTTGGTTTGTTATCAACGTTGGAGATATGGCCACATACGTTCAGTCTGTCACAGAGCGTCCCTTTGTGGGAGATATGGGGCCAAAGGATTTGAGACGATAGGCTGCACTCTTCCACCCAAGTACCCAAATTTTAGTTTCAGGAACTTGCGCAGAACGGAAGACGAGAAATTGTCGACCACTCACGCGGCAGGTTCCAAAGAGTGCCACATCCACCAGATGGAGTTCGAGCGAATCAAAAAGATTCATGATGGGGAGTAAAATTCATTTTTCTCACTTAAACTGCCACTACGCAGTGGCGTGCATGGACCAATTGAGTAGTGATACGATCTCCCTGGGTTTGGATGTGGTTTCTTTGAACGAACCACATGTCGCCGAAGGTTCTTTCAGCGGGACTCCTCAGGACTACGTGCAAGTACACGGAGCAGGTAACCGCTTTCGGGCGGCCCTCTGGGTGAACAAGCGCATGCACTTCGTCTCCGTCCTACGGCGTTCTGATGTAGTGGCTATCCGCTGCAGATGGTCAGGGAAGGAGGTGCTGAGTATGTAACATGGAAGGGTAGATGTTTATTTACCATGGCGTCAGTGCTTATTAGTATAACGGAGCATATCAAACAGGGTCATTTAGAGATGAAAAATACGTAGTAAATCCAGGAGAAAGAATAATTCCATAGTTAGATGCACATATATTTATTTTACGAGAAGGCAATATCGATAGTTAAAGAAGCAAAGGGGAGGTACCTACACAAACAATGACAAGTTTTGTACCGCTTTCCTGGTCAAGACAAACGGCCGAAGTGAGTATCTTCTAAAAGTTACATGTACGGGTGTTGGCGCGGAAAGCATGATAAAATCGCCAGTACTTGGCGAGGGAGTTTTTGGAGACAACGGTCGGACGCGTATGGGAAAAAACGATAACTGCTAGATTCTGTCTATGATAATGCATTCATTTGAGGATGGGGGGAAGGGTTGTAAAGATTCTTTTATGGAGACAGAAAAGGAAAAAGAAAGAAAGTAATTTTGGGATTGGCGTTTGATTTTGCTAAAAGACAGCTGCAATTAACGGTTACATATGACTCGAATCTAATAACAGGGTGTGAAGGATATGAGCTTGCATATTATAGTTTACATGTGGGCGAGAGATATTTTAATTAATTCTTTTGAGAGCGGATGAGAAGTGCAAATGCTTGCATAAAGAATATCGGTTATACGTTACATTATTTTAATATGTAGAGCACAGCTGCATATATATTTTGTCTAACTTTTAAGACAGATGCACTTTTGATTTCATGAGAAGGAAACGGTTGAATTAGAAATATGTGAACATTAGTAACTTATTTTTAGCATAACCGCAAATTAAGGACAGAGAGGTTTCTGATATATGAGAGTGACTTGCATTTTAGAATGAAGAAAGTAGATTCGTTATCTAAATTAAATCAGAAATAGATTTTAGTTAACATATTGAATTTCTTTGGGGGGGGGGGGGGAATTACAGACATTTAAAATCTATAAACTATAATTGTTTATTTTAAATTATTTATAATTATTTATTTATTTGGGGGGGAATAAATGAATCTTTATGAATTTATTTTTTTTTTAATTCTATTTTGGGGGGGGGGAGGAGAAGCATGCAATCAATACATGTATGCTAGATGTTGGAAGGGGAATGGAAAAGCTTATGTTAACTTGTTAAAATTTTGAGGGGGGGGGGTTTGAACTGAAAGCAAGATATATGACAAACGTCTTTGTCATATATATCACCCCATTGACCAGAAAAGCTGTACTGTTTACAGTACAGTTTAAAAAAATATATACAATACAATTATACTCTCCCCAAGCTTAAAATAATACATACATAATATAAAACAAAATACTTGTAAAATTATATGAGTTGCAACAGTATAAAGGATTTTGTTACCTCACTAGTCTGTAACGTCAGGCCATAAAATATAAAACATAGTGCACTACCTTCGAAGATTTTTTTTTATATCTTCGTCCTTTTTATTTTCTGTTTTGATCTTTTTCTTTCTGTCTGGTACCAGCTTTAAAAAGTTACTATTTAACTAGACATGTCTAATGATAACTGAACACAAAACAGTACTCATTTTCTCAATTTGTTGCACTTAAATACCATAATTACTACTTAAGTATAATATGAAACACAAATGAAAACAATTAAAAAATAAACACAAATAACACATAACATAAACATATATCCTTAAAAATTAACTTGACTTATATGAAAAAGTGAAAATGGATTAACTCAAGTGTAGTGTACTGAAAAGTTGTTTGAAAAAAAAGTTTTTAAAATTCGTGCAAGCACAGGACGGTAAAAAAAAGAGGTGCATGTGGCACGCCCATAAAAAGGGACCGCCCTTAATCTTGTCAATACATGACAAGTGTGATGTCTCAGGCTTAGGGCCTTACGACCTAGGTGAGGAGGGCAGTGATGAGAGTCCACATCATTACAACATGAACTCCCTGCTCCCCAATGAAGATCACACTGATCTCCATACAGGAGCACGATTCGGGAACACATATACTTTTGGGAAAAGGGAATATTGTGAATTAGTAAACTAAATCACAATTGTCTCTCTAAACACAATCTGGTGAGGGGTGGTAACCTAAGGGCAAAAATTTAGAACGGTACCACTAGCCTGAAGGGGAAGAATTAGTAAAAATAAAAAAAACAGATACAAGTGTATCTTATGCAAATCCTAATGTATTGACAGTCCTAGAGTGTTGAGAGACCTAAAATATGTCATAATCGGTTGTGATGCAGTGAAACTGTACAAGTCATGTAAGTAAATGCTTTAAGTTTGTTTACGAGAACTTTTTTTTTTTTTTTTTTTTTTTTTTTAATTTATTTGAAAGATCTTATTTATTTAAAATATTTGCAATGTTGTATTCAGTATGAATGAAAGTTTAAAGTGTGAGAGAAAAAGAATGTGACAAGATTATATTTATCTACTGTTTATAAAATTGAATGAAAAATTAAAAGAATGGTGTGACCCGATACAAAATATTGTGTAAAAGTGGTCTTCACAAGAAGACATGGACCAGCCGTGAAGTCAAGTGAAGACAAGTTATGCACAGTATACGTAGAATCCTGGCCAGGGATAAAACACTTAGTATCAGATCATATTAAAAATTTAAAAGATTTTTTTTTTTTAAGTTTATTATTATTATTATTTTTTTTAAAATTTGTTACAAATTATCTTTTTCTTAAATTGTAGCGAGGGGCGAGAATGGTGTTAGAAGAATTATTATTTATAACATGACTTGCAGGATCACATAAATGTCCATATCGAGGTGGTGCTAGAAGAAGTCTATCAATATGTACCCTAAATGCAGTATCATCATGAGCATATAATCTTTTAATTGAAAATGAAACAGGAGAGTGTTTAAATGTTACAATATATGGACCGGTATATTTAGGTTTAAATTTGTCGACTGATTTTAAATAAACAATATCTTTTAAACATATATTTCTTAATTTAGCTTTTCGACTGTGAATTTTGTAACGTCTATTTTGAGCAGTTTTAATGTTGTTATATGCTTTGTCATATATTTTGTTTAAGTCATCTAGTAATTTATAAACTTCAACATGTTTATCTAGAAATGCTTGGTTGGTACTATGATCATATGTGTCAAAAATTAATGAAAGTTCACGACCAAAATGAAGTAAGTTAGGTGAAAATAGTGTAGAAGAGTGTGTCGAACCATTATAAAGTGACTTATGAATAAACAGAGCATTTTCAAAAGAGTGTCCTTCTTGTAGTAATGTGGTAACAGAATATTTAATAGACTTGTTAATTCGCTCGGCAATACTATTAGATTGTGGGTGCGAGACCGAACTGTGATGTATTTTTATGCCAAGAGCATCATTAAATGCATTATAGATGTGAGAAGTATATTGTGGGCCTAAATCTGACAAAATACAGACGGGTCTCCCATAGGTAGTTATATAACTAAATAGGCATTTTACAACTTTGGGTGCAGAAGTATCAGTGAGAGGATAGAGTTCAATGTGTCTTGAGAAGTGATCGGTTACAGTTAAAACATGTTTATTGTTTGAGAAAGGACCAAGTAAATCAGTACTGACTGTATGACCAGGATATCTTGGTGTGTATGTAGGTTGAAGAGGTGCGGGTGAAGTGTTATGGTGTTTGGCCTGTAAACATTTGACACATGAAGCTACAAAGTTGAGTGTATCTACATAGATGCCTTTCCAAAAATATTTGGATGTAAGAAATTCATAAGTTTTGGCCATACCAAAGTGTGACAGATGGGATATAGTTAAAACTTTACTTTTAAGTGAATCAGGAACTACAATGTGATATGAGAAAGTATTATTTATGATATCTTCCTTTTTGAACATTAATATTTTAGAATCAGGATGTATGAAATAATTCGGGAATTTTGAAGAAGGTCCATTTTGTAATATATGATCATAAATACTAGCTAAGGTAGGGTCTTTTTGTTGTTCAGTGCAAAAAGTTTGATTTGATATCTCCAATAATGGGTCTCGTTTTGTTCGTTCACCTGAGATGAGAAAATTAACATGACAATTGTTGTTATTAACAGATTTACAAATATCAGGTGTTTCATGATCGACTATTGGAAGTGGTTGAGGATCATGCATAAGGTTAGGATTGGTTAATAAATTTTCTTGGTTGTTGTCAAAATTACAGCGAGAGAAATAATCTGCTACAACATTTGAAGATCCTGGAATGTGTTCAAAATCATACGAATATTCTGAAAGGTCAATTAGCCAACGGGTGGTTATGTCTGCTGGGTTTGTAGTTTTTTTGTATTTTTTTAGAGGTTTGCTATCTGACAAGATTAGGAATTTTCTGTTGTATAAGTAATATTTGAATGCAATAACAGATTTGTAAATTGCCATGAGTTCTAGTTTTAAAGCAGGATATTTTTTTTCAGAGGAATTTAAGGATTTAGAAAAGTATGCTACTGGTAGAAGATTTCCATTATGTTCTTGCATTAAAACGCCAGAGATGGCAATGTTAGATGCATCTGTATTCAAATAAAAATTCTTATTCCAATCTGGTAACCTAACCATGGGTGAACCGAAGAAAATTTTCTGTATTGTTTTAAGTATGTCCTGATGTTTTTCTGTCCAGATGAATTTAGTTTTAGGAGTAGTTAAATCAATAAGCGGTTGCACTAGTTTGTTAAATGTTGGAATTAATGATTTATAGAAAGTTATCAAACCAATAAGCCTTTTCAGTTGTCTTTTTGTAGTTGGTGTAGGAAATGAAGTTATTTTTACAATGTTAGAATGGATTGGTGAAATATAATGATTTTCTATTTGAAAACCTAAGTAGTTGACTTTTGTTTGATGAAAGTTGCATTTATTAGGTGAAAGAGTGAGATTGTACTTGGAAAGGAGGTTAAAGATTTTGTCGAGTTTAGAACACATTTCATCAAAGGAATTCGCACCTATAATAAAGTCATCTTGATACGTATACACACCTTGTAGGTGTAGTTCGTCAATTAAAGAGTCCATTAGAGCTTGAAAGATTGAGGCACTTGTCTTTAAACCAAAGACAAGTCTGCGGTAGGAAAAAGATCCAAACATGGTGGTAAAAGTTAGTTGATTGTGAAATTTTTCTGGTAAGTTAATTTGATGGTATGCTTGATGAAAGTCGAGTGTTGTAAAGAATGTGTAAGAGGAGAGATTAGCGATGATGTTTTGAATTTTTGGTAGTGGGTAAGATGATCCTTGTATTACAGTGTTTAACATTCGCAGGTCAAGTGCGAGGCGAAATTTTTGTTTACCAGTACCATCTGGTTTTTTTCTAACAAGTAACATAGGACAAGACCATTCGGAGCAATGTCTTTGTATAATTCCAGCTTCAAGTAATTGATTAATTTGATCTAATGCATCTTTTTGTAATGCCTGAGGTATTGGAAAAGGAAGTGTTTTTATAGGATAGTCATTAATGAATTTCAAATCTGGAATAATTTTATCTGTATGCCCAAGTGTATTTAGAGATTTTGAAAATACAGGGTAATATTTGAGTAACATTTCTTTTAGAATTTCAGCCTCATTGGATGGTAAGTGTTCAAGATTGAAATCAGTTGCAGATAAGTCTTCTTTTCTTTTTTTGAGAATGTCTTTAGAAGCTTGAATGAGATTTAAAAATTGTTGATCTGAGTTATCTTGACTAATTTTATCTGGGGAGTACTCAATTATTTCCTCGACCTCAAAAAGTTGACCTATTTTAGCTTTTTTTTGAAGGTGAATGGGATTATCAGAATTGTTTTTAACCGAAATCAGGAAAAATGTAAATTGTTGTGGAATTTTTCTTTTTCGCTTTGGATTTTTTGATTTTATTATAGCATCAAATCCTATTAAATTGTCAACGGGTGAATTGTATTGAAATAAATAATCTTTGTCTGTGCTAATAGAATTTGTGAAAACTGAAATCCATTTTTGTTCCTGAGGGTTTAAGGAAATTCTACGAGTCAAAGCTACAGTTTGATTTTTGAAGGAGGTGGGTTGTGTACTACATTGGTTTATTTCAGAAGATGAAGTAGTTTGTTTGTTTACCAAAGGAATCGATAAAGTGTTGTCAATATGGATAATGTTTTTGACGGTGTTTACAACAATATTGAATCGTTTGATGAAATCATAGCCGATAATACCTTGAAAACTAGATGAATCTGGTATGTCTACAATGTAGAAGTGATGATTAAAGTTTTTGTGCTGTAATTTAATGGAGGTTCTAATACATGCGGAAAAATCTACATCAGAATTGACTGTTTTGATGACAACACCAGTTGATAATCTCTTATATTTTAAAATTGTTTTTAATTCATCAAATAAAGACTGTGATAGTAACGAAATAGTACTTCCTGTATCGCAAAGTAGAGTAATATCTTTTTTTGCAATTGAGGCCTTTACAAGGGGGAGTGATGTTGAGTCTTTAATGACATTGTAAATAATTTTTGTAGTAGTGTCATCATATTGTTCTGTGTTTGTTTGTGTCGTTTCATGCTTAGAAATTTTTACACTATCACATGTTTGTGTGCTTACAGAGTTTACTAGTCTATTAAGTGAAATTTTTGGTAAGGACGGATCTGGGAAAAAACTGGCTGATGTGTAATCAGTAGGGGGGTGAGATGCAAAGCCATCAGCAAAATTACACCTCTGACTTAGTTTTCCTGTTGTCGATTGTTGTTGTTGTGAAATTGTCCTCGTCTTTGTGTATTTAAGCGTTTCCACTTAAAACAGGCTTGCGCTTCGTGACCACTTTTGAAACATAGCTGGCAAGTAGTTCTGTGAAATCTGTACGACTTATGTGGAGAGGGGCGTTTGTTAAAATTGCGATTTTGAAATTTCCGTTTGTTGTGCATGCCAGCAAATTTAGTTTTGTAAGTTGCCGCGTCTTCTTTAATTTCTGGTTGTGTTTGGGTATTTACAGAAAGGGCGTTTATTTTCTCGGTTAGCTGTTTCAGCTGGTCGGCAAATATTGAATCAGTTGGGGAAGGGGTGGGGTAAGCATGCAAAATTTTTTCTCCGTACAAAATATCTTGTAGCGCCTGGGCTCTTAAAACTGCGGGTTGGTACTCTGTAATCCCTTCCTCTTGGATTTTAATTCGTAGATTGGATGGAATGGTTTCCAGGAATTTCATGTATTTAATTTTGTCACGCGCATTGGCGTCATGAATGTCCGAATAAACTGTTGCAGCCAGAACATTAAGCCTATGGGCAAAGTTTTTAATGGTTTCTGCGGGTAAGAGCGTTAAGTTTGCAAGTTCGACTGCTACCTGTGATTTGCTAGGGGGGGGGAAATTAGAAAATTCTCTTTCGATAACATTTATGTCATTTGAGATTAATAAATCGGGGTTCTGTGTTAAATATTTTAATGCAGGACCACTTAATTTACTTTTAAGCAAAGCAATTGTTGCTTGCGGGCTGTATTTATTTATTTGACTAACAGACCGTACTTGGTCGAAAAAGAATTTGAGTGATTCATGATCACCATCAAAAGTCGGTAAATTAATTGGTATTTGCCGAGAAGCCATGGTGGCCAAAAATACTATTACCCAATCTATGAAATTCAAGGAAACACTGCATGCACAATAAAATAACTAAAAAAAAATATCAATATACACTAGCAGATAATAAATATAACATGAAAGAAAAATGTAAACCGGATTTATATCATAATAAATAATAAGGACTAATCACTGTTTCTTTTTAGCGTATAGATCCCTAACGCTCATTTTTTTTAAATTCATTTTTAAAAAGAAACAGCGATGAATGAGAGAAAAATAGAGGAAAAAAAATATATATGCTTTTTCTTTATAACTTTAAAATCAATTTGTATAGCATGAAATACAAACAAAGATCTTACCTGGGATCAATCAATACAAGTATAAAAAGTAAAAAATTCATGCAAACTATTTAAATTGTTAAGAATGGAACGTAGCATTTCTTTTATTCATTTAAAAAAAAATGAAGCCACTATTGCAAGACAATTTAAGTTATTTTTTTTTAAACTGGTTTACTAAAAATTAAAAACTCAAATTAATATTTGTATCCAAAACACCTTAAAAAAAAACAATCTTGTTTTAAATATTCATAAAAAAAATATCATATTTTACAACTAAAAAAAAAATGCAAGATAAAATAATCATATTTATATGATTTGATGAGAAAGTTCAAAAATTAAATTAAATTAATTTCAACCTGAATATTTAATTAAGAAGGTTTTGGTAAAAGGCAAACACAAAAAGAACATAACTAAAACTCTGTTATTAAATGTATTCTTTTAAAAAAGAAATGCAATAATTTAACCAAATAAAATTCACTACTGACTGGTAGAGAAAAATTAATTATATTACGAGAGAAGTATGAAGGTTGAAATGTGCCTTTTAATCAAAGCCACAGTTTATTTATTTATTTATTTATTTATTTTTTTATTTATTTATTTATTTAAAGAAAAATTTTTTTACTGTGAGTGAGAGAAAGTTACAATATACTAACATTCTATTCATCCTTCATACTTATTAATTTGAAAACCATGGACCACAAAAAAAAATATTCATTATCGTGCCGATAATTAAAAAAAAAAATAATGCCATGTAAAAATCACGGAGAGCGTGGAAATTTTGTAATTATCACACTCTTGTAAGTTATGCATTGATTATTTGATGTACACACTTGAGACACTGCAGACACTACGACCACTCGTTTTCTTTTTCTTTTTTTTTTTAATTTCACTTAGCACAGCACTATTGAAGCACAAATGTTGAAGAAATTTCTTTGGATGAAACTCACACGGATTACCTTTTAGTGACACAGATCGCACACATAGATGGATGGAAGAGGAGGATACGTGATTTTATGGAACTTAACACTTAAAATGCAACGAAACACTTGTGGTTTTCAACGAACCACACTTTTTTTAAAACTCTAATTTTTGCACAACACAGACACTTTTGGATGAGGGGAAAGCACTGGGGGAACATCACAATCTTGCATTCATGTTAGAAAAGATGAGGATCGGCGAGAGAGTTTCAGATACATAGATAACAGACCGACTGTCTTGAATCCGGCGGAGGGGGTGCGGGGGTAGCACTTCCAGAAAGAGCAGGTATTCAGCAGAGATGAGGGGGTGAAGAAAGACTCCTGGTAGAGAAACGATCCAGCATGGCAGGTGGGAGGGCTGTGATGATGCCTTCCACTTGAAGCGAGGCCGGCGTCAGGTATATCGCGCTGCGAAGAGATATACCTGATATTATAGATGCACATATATTTATTTTACGAGAAGGCAATATCGATAGTTAAAGAAGCAAAGGGGAGGTACCTACACAAACAATGACAAGTTTTGTACCGCTTTCCTGGTCAAGACAAACGGCCGAAGTGAGTATCTTCTAAAAGTTACATGTACGGGTGTTGGCGCGGAAAGCATGATAAAATCGCCAGTACTTGGCGAGGGAGTTTTTGGAGACAACGGTCGGACGCGTATGGGAAAAAACGATAACTGCTAGATTCTGTCTATGATAATGCATTCATTTGAGGATGGGGGGAAGGGTTGTAAAGATTCTTTTATGGAGACAGAAAAGGAAAAAGAAAGAAAGTAATTTTGGGATTGGCGTTTGATTTTGCTAAAAGACAGCTACAATTAACGGTTACATATGACTCGAATCTAATAACAGGGTGTGAAGGATATGAGCTTGCATATTATAGTTTACATGTGGGCGAGAGATATTTTAATTAATTCTTTTGAGAGCGGATGAGAAGTGCAAATGCTTGCATAAAGAATATCGGTTATACGTTACATTATTTTAATATGTAGAGCACAGCTGCATATATATTTTGTCTAACTTTTAAGACAGATGCACTTTTGATTTCATGAGAAGGAAACGGTTGAATTAGAAATATGTGAACATTAGTAACTTATTTTTAGCATAACCGCAAATTAAGGACAGAGAGGTTTCTGATATATGAGAGTGACTTGCATTTTAGAATGAAGAAAGTAGATTCGTTATCTAAATTAAATCAGAAATAGATTTTAGTTAACATATTGAATTTCTTTGGGGGGGGGGGGGGAATTACAGACATTTAAAATCTATAAACTATAATTGTTTATTTTAAATTATTTATAATTATTTATTTATTTGGGGGGGAATAAATGAATCTTTATGAATTTATTTTTTTTTAATTCTATTTTTTTGGGGGGGGAGGAGAAGCATGCAATCAATACATGTATGCTAGATGTTGGAAGAGGAATGGAAAAGCTTATGTTAACTTGTTAAAATTTTGAGGGGGGGGGGGTTTGAACTGAAAGCAAGATATATGACAAACGTCTTTGTCATAACCCACATAGCATGCACAGTCACAGTGACGTCATTGTGACGTCACTGTGAGTCACGTACGTCACGTCACATCTGTGATCAAAATGCCACCACTTTGCAATGTCACACTGTGACCAAAATGTGAACGTCTTGGAGATCTAAAGAAAACTTAAAATAAACTTTAGAACATCTTATGGCATAAAGAAACTTACTTTTTGACAGCTTTAAAAAATTTTGTGACGTTGCAATGACGTCACTGCAAGTCACATAAGTCACGTAAAACCTATGACCAAAATGCCAACACTCTGTGATTTCACGGTGTGATCGGAGAGTGAATTTGGAAAAAAATAATTAATAAAATATAGATTTGAATTATGTCATGTACCTAAATCATTAATAAAAATATTGTCACACAATATTTAAATATATTGAGTATTTCCAAAATAAAATAATAAATAAATATCTGTCTACATATATGACGCAGATAATTTTTTACAATTTTCATTACCATTTTCGTGAAATTTAACAAAATATACTATATAATACACAGGTAAAAATCGTTAAATAGAAATTTGGTTACTTATCGAGTTATAAGCAATTCGTGTCACCTGACGACCAGTTTTTCTCCTGTCTTTCACTGTCACGTCGGATATTCAAATCAAAACGCCGACTTTGACATTCTTTTCTGAAAGTTCTTCTGCTTTTAACAAAAAATGGAAAAGGTTTTTCAATAACATAGCGTCTGAAAAAAACCACGAGCCAATTTCGTGTATTTCCGAGCAAAAATGAATTAAAAACATGTTATAAAGTATATGTCATTCCTATAGCAATTTATCAAAAACTGGCCATTGCTTAGTAAGATGTCACCTCTATTAAATATATTGATTTTTTCGATAGAGTGTAAAAAATGAAAAAAATGAACTTAGGAAATTTGATTGCAATTTAAATTTATATCGAAATGACTTTATAAAGCCTATTAAATCAATTTTTATTTAAAATTTATCTTTACTTTTGACGTCTAAAGCAAATACAATGGATTAAAAAATATGAAAAAATGTAAATTTTCACAGCTTATTTCTAAGAATACAAAACTCTCTCATATGAAAAAGAATATTATAGCATCATTAGAAGTTCATTTTTCAGCCATATGAATTATAAAGGTTTTAAAATGTCTTTATTTAAATTATTTTCTTCCTATATCATTTGCGGTAAAGTTGGAAACATCTGCTAGTTGTTATTTTGTTGTGTTTAAACAATACTGCGCGCGCATATTGAAGGCAGACGATTTTTCTCATTCGAAGTTCGGATTAGCGTGTGTTGCGTTCTTTTAAGTTTGTAGATTTATACTGTGTAAGTAAATTAACGTTTTAAAGTGAACAATCTCCATTTTAAAGTAAACCATCCATTTTAACATCTCCCTGTGTCTAGACGGTTGCGTTCATAAGGCCTTGGTGATATTTGATTTCTCAGATCTATGAACACACCTCTTCTGCTGGAATAGTTTGAAATTATTGTAGTGGATTTACAGTATAATTTTTCAATGAAAGGGAAAAAGATAAGGAGCATTCAATCGTAACCCCTTTACATATAGATCAGCAATTAACTTTTAATGTCTTCGCAGTTTTGTTAATAGTGCCTGTTTAGTACTAGTTCATTTAATAGTGCATTATTTAAAAGTTAAGATGTTTAAATTTTCTTTTAAAAAATCACTTGTATTAAATTTTATCTTTAATGTTTTAAATTTTTTTAAATAGACTGTTTGGAAAAAAGCTTAAAGTATTTACTAACAATATGTATTCTAAATGTAAAGTGTAAAATGAGGCATTTATTTAATATTTTGCGTTTCTTAGTTCAATTTTCATAGTTATTCATTATAATTAAAAACATTGCAATTTTTAAAACTATTAATATTTGATTTGCAATTTGATAATTTCGTTGCTAGTGTAGGTTTCCAGAAATAATTTTCCGGTATATTTGAAAAAAAAATGTGATAATTTAATGCATTAAATAATTTATTTGTCGAGATATGTCAATGTTAGGTGCACAAAAGAAAAAAAAAATATATTAATGAAACAATAAAATAACTGTTTAATTAAGGTAATTTTTCTAGTTGTGTTATCGAATGTTTTTACTGAAAAATTGATATTTAAGTTCTGCATTTAGTATTCTATCAAAAACTATAAATAAAATAATTTGTAAAGAAATATATATATATATATATATATATATATATATATATTGGCATTTATGATCTTAAGTTCTATATTTCATTTACAACGAAAACTGTTTTACTGCTTGATACAATGTTTATTATTTAATAATATCGCACAATAGGTATATCTATTATTTAAATTGATTCCTAATATAAATTTTTCAGAATGCTTATTTTAAAATGTATACTTATATTTTCTTTAAAGTTGTTCTCAAATCCAAAATAGCTAATTTCTGGCATATATTTGAAATCATTTTTATTCGGAAATACATGAAATTGGCAGGTGTTCTTATTCAGAATAGGGTAGATGTGCCAGTAAACGACCGCCTTCCAGTAACGGGACACCTTCAATGTTTTTGGTTTATAAAAAAATAACCAATAAAAATTCAGCTTTTTTTTTCATTAATATGCTATTTTTAAATTCTAGTTTTAAATACAATCATAATATCAATTATCTATTACTTTTTGTGAGGTGTCCATTACTGGAATTTAGGGTGTTTTGATTTATTTCTGTTATTTACAATTAAATTTCGATTCACATTGGGAAATGTGACTATGAGCATGGTTAAATATTGTTGGTAGAGTAATATAATATTAAAAAATGTTGAATATAACAATTATAACTATTAATTAAAAATATTTAAAAAAAAATTCCTTAAGGGTGTCCATTACTGGCACATCTACCCTATATATAATCGAATGGCGTTATCCATTTTTTGGTAACGGCAGTTGATGTTTCAGAAAACAATATCAAAGTCGGTGTTTTGAACCAAATTTCCGACGCGCAGCGTCAGAAACAGGAAAAATGTGACAAAAATTGGTCTTAAGTATTTCATTTATCTAAAAATGGAAAACGCTATTCATTCCAATTCGCTTTAATAATCAGGCATGCAAGTGCCATGCGTTTAAAAATTTGTTCATAAATGTGTTAGTAAGTTTCGTGATACTGAACGAGGGGAAATATGGCAAAGTATACACATTTAAAGACACTTACAAAGACTTAACAGCAAAATAGCATAGTTTAAATTATTGTCAATATTTTTGGTGGTTACATAAAACAAATGGAAGTAGAAGTTTATTTAAAAAGTTGTTGTTTGCACAATAGAATTTCATATTATTGAAATATTTACATTTATTATAATTTATAATGGATTCATCTTTTTTTTATATATTAGTATGCGTATTTTACATTTATAATTTTCTTGCTTAAAGGCTTCATTAGCCGGTTTCCCAATCAGATGCAAAATTTCAAATTGAATACGAGTAGCATCAATAAAAATTATTGCCGATCTAATTCTTATCGTTGATCTTATCCGGATCTGGTAAAATCTTGTTATCCGAATCTATGCGAAATCATTTATCAGGTTCTATCGGGTTGTGGGCCTACATATTTTTTGTTGTTGTTGTTGGGTTAGGGTAAGAATACGGGTTGAATCGAAGTATAGTTTCAGTCAACCATCATTCATGTTCAAGTAGACATTCAATCATGTTCAAGAAGTATATAACCGGATTCGTGTATGACTCTAGATCCAAGCCGACATCAGAAATTGTATCGTAATTTCTGATAAAATCTGGTTACTCGGTCGTATGCAATATTTTATTCCAAACAAGACTTACAGTAAAAACATTATACCCGACTCGGGTCAGATCGGGTTCATGAAAATCAGATCACACGACAACTAATCCAAATCTATTCTGTAGACAAACAAATCGAAAAAGATCGATCCGAAGTTTCTGGATTGGATTCGGGTAAAATCTGGTCACCCGACCCGGTGCGGTGTCGTCACAAATGTCACAAACTTGAACCATAAAAAAAAATTTTGATCCGAACAATCCGTATACGATTCGGGTAAAATCTGGTCACCCTATCCGATGCAGATTCGTCACATTTTTCACATTGAAGTCGCACGGTGACTTCACAAAGTAGTCACATTGTGAGGTCACAGAAAGCCTTGAAAACGGCATTTAGGTCACAATGACTTCACACCGACGTCACTTGACGTCACGACGACGGTCACAAAGTCACAGTGTGACTTCACAGTGACCTCGCCGTGACGTCACCATGCTTTATGGGTAGTGATAACTTGTTACTGCGCTCCGTCTCAAGACATTGACCTTGTGCTCGTACCGTTGACGACCCTTTAAGGAACCTACAGACACCTACACCAGATGACAATGTCATTCTAGTGGGTGACTTTAACGCTAAGTTTACGATCTGGCGGCAACGGTCGACAGATCCGCGAGGGCGAGATTTCATCGCTCTCGCAATGAACGCAAACCTGGAGTTTGTCAACGACCCGGATAGCTTGTCCTCCTTCCTTGGTCCTCAAGGTGAGGGGTGGATCGACATCCTGTTGGTCCGGTTCTGTGAAAACCGCATTACCGACTGGGAGATATCCGAGGTCCCGACGCTAAGCGACCATCGAGTCATGAAGTAGGATTATCAGGGTAAACCCTCCAATCGCCTCCCGAGAGATGTCAGCCGTCTCTGGCATAAAAGGGACTTGGACTGGGGCGCGTTCTCCCGCGATCTGCAATCCGCAGATCTGACTCGATACGAGTTTGTAACTCCTGATGAGGGAGTCGAATACTTGATGTCGACTTTGAGTCGGCTATGTCTTGAACGCAAAAAGCGCCGACCGTCAGTGCGTCGTGAGGCGATTTGGTGGTCAGCCTAGCTGGCCGGCCGGCGAAACCAGTTGCGTGCGCTCCGTCGACTCTACCAGCGAACGCTGGAGACGACGGAGCGGGGGAGACTTGGATCTCTCTACAAGCGTAAGCGGGCAGAGTACATGAAGGCGATCATGCACGCAAAGAGTGCTTCGTTCCGAAGATTCATTTCCGAAGGACTTAGCATGAACAAACTAGGCCAGATAGTCGAGGTGATGCGAGGCAAGTGGCGAAGGGAAGCCCAAGAAAAACTTATGCTTCCGTCCGACAAGAGGTCTCGACCTGGGAGGAATCCCAGGCCGCGCTTACAAGACACCACTTCCTATCGGCTGATGATGTTTCCCAGGTCGCATGCATTAAGACCGACGAACCGACTCTGTTTTCGATTCATGAACTTGAATTTGCAGTGGAATCTCTGCTGCCTGACAAGGCGCCTGGTCATGATGGATTCAGTCTCGCGATCGTCCGTGAAGTCTTGAAACACCACCCTCAGTGTTTGTTATCCTTGTACAACCACTGTCTGAGAGAGACTTGTTTTCCGCGGACATGGAAGCGGGCCATTGCTGTGTTTTTTTCCCAAACCAGGGCAGGAGCGTAGTGACCCAGCGACCTACCGCCCTATTTGTCTTTTACCGGCCTTCGGGTAGGTTCTAGACAAAATGTGCGCAACTCGGCTGGTTCTATATTTGGAGTCCAATCGCTTAATCGACGCAAGGCACTACGGCTTCCGTAAGAATGTCAGTACGGTCGATGCGCTCCATCGAGTGATGGATTACATAGCTACCTCTAAGAGTCGTGGAGAATTCACATGTCTTCTCACGCTTGATATCAAGTCAGCATTCAATAGTGTTCCACGAACAGACATTCTCAGATTTCTGGAAGAATTGGGCGTCAAACCATGGCTCCTAGGATTGATAGAAAACTATTTGTGGGATAGATCTATCATCCAATCAGATGACGGGGACCACTACTTTAACGTAGGAGTACCCCAAGGTTCGTGTCTCGGATCATACCTCTGGCTAGTGGTTATCGAGTTCCTTTTGAGACGGTTGCAAGACGAGAAGGACGAGGCCTATGTTGTTGTGGTCTTCGCCGATGACGTCTTTGTGGCCGCACGACAAGTAGCTGTCATGGGGTTTGCGCCGTTGCTGGGACCGGTCCTCTCAAGGATTCACGCCTGGGCGACAGAATGCAGCCTCACATTCAGCTTCGAGAAATGGGGCTACACGGTTATGAAGCCCAAGGGCAAATTAAAACATGCCCCCTCTATTCCCATCCGCATGGAAGGGAACCGAATCGGATTTAAGTGGCAGATTCCGTACCTGGGCCTCATAATCGACCACCACCTAAGTTGGATGCGCACCTGGCGATCATCCCGGAAAAGGCGTTTAAGGTGTTGAATAAGATGAATCGTCTCTCAGGAACCACATGGGGTCTGAGACCGAAAGTTAGAAAGATGCTCTACTCTATCATAGCGGAAAGAATCATTCTTTACGCGGCATCTATTTGGTTTTAATCAAAGAAGGTAGTGGTAGCAAACAGGCTGCTCAGCATGCAAAGGAGCCTACTTCTTTGCGTAACAAAATGTTACGCGACAACCTCCACGGATGCTCTTCACGTCTTGTCAGGGGTTCTCCCCCTCGACTTGCGTGCGGGGCTAGAAAGGGACTACACGGCCCTTATCCGATGGAAGAAGAGAGTGTTGACTGTACCGGACTAGACTCCGAGTCGGTCGACCTCTGGTGGCCCACTTCCAGACTTGAGGATCTCTGGAGAGTCCGTTGGGCCGCGGATTTGGCCCGCGGACTACGTGTTCGTACAACACGGCCGGATCCAAGCAAGAGAACGCAACATTAG
This sequence comes from Maratus michaelseni, assembly GCA_963931845.1. Lineage (NCBI taxonomy): Eukaryota > Metazoa > Arthropoda > Arachnida > Araneae > Salticidae > Maratus > Maratus michaelseni. The sequence continues at coordinate 85,906,748 of OZ007593.1, forward strand.
GCTGCGCGTTCCTCGCTGTGTCAGAGAACCAAGTTGTAGCGGAGAGCCAGTTCCGTCTCTCCCACGATGCGGAAGTGTTTGCGGTGGAGGTCCAAGCGATCAAAGAAGCAAGCACCCACGCCCACCGGAGAGGTCTCGGGGAACTCGACATCTTTTCAGATTCGAGATCGGCGCTCCAAGCGCTTTACAGACTTGTGCCTCAGCACAGGGATATTGCCGAGATTAGGGAGTTGATTAAATCCACAGGAATTGAGATTCATATGCACTGGGTCCGGGCCCATGTTGGTCACGTCTTTAACGAGAGGGCGGACATATTGGCAAAAGCCACTACTCGGCAGTCTGTCGACGTAGTGATTCCAGTCACGCGCCGCCAAGCCAAAAAAAAACCCTTGGGACGTGTCTGGTCCAAGTGGCAAGAGAGATGGGACCAATCTGGGACCGGCCGCAGAACATATGAGTCTTTCCCACGCGTCGGCACTCGCCGACTGCAGGGCGATTTCTTCGTTAATCAGGTATTCACGGGACACGGCGCCTTTGGCGATCATCAGGCTCGATTCTGCAACCACGACTCTACATGTTTTTGTGGAGTTGAGGTTTGTGATATTAGCCATGTGCTATTTCGGTGCGAGCTCTGGAAGTCTGTGCGGGAAAAATACTTTCCTCGCGACTTTCGGGCGCGCGCGCCAAGCGATCCCTGCCTGGACGACTACGCCAGAAAGGGAGTCCGGTTGATTATTCACCAACTCCTCATGCGTACGCTAGATAGAAACCTTGGTCGCCAAAGAGCAGGCCGCAATCACCGAGCTCTTCCACGCCCACGCTTGAACGCACTACGAAATACCCGTGGCCCCCACGGCGCAGGACGTAGAGGTAGAGGTAATGGTGCAATAAGCACGCAGGCTTGAGACTCGTCTCATAAGCCGGCAGTGATTTGTGATAAAAAGGGGCTAGTCACAGTTGTAAATAAATGTTGTTGTTGTTGAAGTTTGAAATGCAGTCGCATTCTAGTCAAAGTTGTTGTTGTTGATAGAGTTTTACAAAAGTTTATATTTTTTTGTACTAATCCTTTCCCTTTCAGGATCCACTGCAAGAGGGAACGTGACTAGCTTTGTAGGTTTTCGCACCCCTCGAGTTGTGGTAAAGCAAGGGCCGTCGTGGTAGCTCGACATATGGCCTAGTGACCGTCTCCCCCTATGGGGTTTCGCGAACGAAGTCGTCGGGGGTTCCTCGGCGGTTCATCAAGGTTCTCTGCGGAAGTTTCCTCGATGTGTGGGGTTACTATCGTAGCGACCTAGGTCATCGACCTTGGTAAAATGACCTGGGGGTCCGCAGTGGGGAGCGGCCCCAGGCCGATCGCAGCGCCGGGGCTAGACAGAGCCCCTGGTGCGTTTTAAGCCCTTCAGAGACTTGGGCGCGATGGTCGTATTCGTGACGCCGGCGACCCCCGTGAGCTCCTGGTGGCGTAGGCTAATTTTATATCACTCTGCGATAGTTTTATAATTAAAATGTTAGAATCACTGTTTTTTCCTATTCTCCGACGAAGGTGGCAAAATAATTTCATAATAATCAATACGGAGCTAAAATGGACCTGTTAAATAATTAAAAAATGCCACAATTGATAAATAGACCTAGATTTAAAAAAATTATGATTTAAAAAATATAGTTATGGTGAAAAGTTGCAGGAATTAAGATAAAAAATAAATCTGAAAATATTTTAACCAAAAATTTACATTTGAAATTTTTTACGCAAACATACATTAAACATCTAATAAATTACTTTGGCACATGACATATAACATGTTTATTGTAACAAAAATCCCAATTTCTTTTCTAATGAGTATGGCACAAAGTTCGTATTAAATACAAATTTTATCTCTTTAACAAATTCCCGAAATTTTTTCTCTGTAATTTGTTTATTTGGTGAACAAATTCCTTTAGATAAAAGAAACTTCGTAACCTTTCTTCACGTACTATTATTTTCTTTATCCAGATGCCAAAAAATAAATACAAAATCAAGACTTCTAAAATCATAGTTAGTAGCATTATGTGGTTTTCAAAGCAATAAGCTGAAAAGCATTGAGTGTTTTTTTTATTTTATTGTGACGAAAAATGACACAGCAAGTAAAAAATGCATTTACGACTGACAGACAGTACTGTAGTTCTCTTGTTGTTTATTTTTATTAAGTTTGTACAGTGAGTCAGTAGAGGAAGCAATTCAACTAGGAATAAAAATGCTCAATATTACGGCCGTTAATCATTACCATGTTCGCCAGACAACACACAATGCAGTCCTCAGTTTTCATGAGGATTTCCGTTGCTATTACCGTTACATGATGGTTAATAGCTACTTTCAGCACGGCAAATTAGTAGACCTGTATATCACTGTAATAATATTCATGAATTTCTGTGTATTTTTATGTAATTCAAACATTTGCAATTATTGATATATATAAATTTTCTTTTGCGAATTTTGAATCAGCCAGTAAATAAAATTCAGAACGATTTTTTAAATATAAGAACATGACTTTATTTAATTCTTCTGTAGCTATGTCACCACTGTAAACAATTTTCCTCTTTTTACTGAAAAAACTGCCATATAGGACACCAATACTTGTAATATAATTGAATTTTAAACATTCTAAACGTATTTAAGTGAAATGATTCATGATTTTTACGACTGCTGGATTTATATTGCAAAGCATTATCTACAAATTTTCTTCACGGGGCAAAAATATATAAATAAATGATCGGTTTCTTAGTTCACAATACAAACATCTATTGATGTTACAGAAAAAGACCACCAAACAGGATGCCAGTAAACACACTGTTCATTTTATGAGAAAAATCTGTATTCAGTAAGAACGTTCTTTTATTTCAGGGATTTCGCCCCTAAAATAAACATATTACTGATTTGATCCCGAAATAAATCCAGTATACATGGGAACTTTCTCTTATTTTAACTGATTTTGTAGTAAATTAAACGGTTCGCAGATTTTTTTGTTTTGTTTTGTTTGTGCACCCAGAAAAAAGTTTTCTGAATCAACAAAAATTTGTTTACCCAACAAAACTTTTTGTTTAAATATAGGTCAATGGAAATTTTTTTTGAATCAACAATTATATATATATATATATATATATATATATATATTTTTTTTTTTTTTTTTTTTTTTTTTACAATTCCAAGAAAAAAATTTGTATCGTCAGCAAAAAAATGTTTTGTTAATTCAAGTAAGATGGTTCAATTTTACTTGAATTTTGCTAAAACAATTAAATTGTACTCAACAAAACATGTTTTGTAGTTTTAATCAATTACTTTTTCTGGGTGTAATATAAAAAGTTCTTTACATATTTTGAGATTCAAATCAATAAGGACACATCCGAAGCTTTTCATTTTCTACAGTTTTCCATTTAATTTCTGGAATGAATATCATTAATTCTGTACGTAAAAGGGATAATGACTAAATTCAACATTACATCCAACAAACATTTTCCATTACATAATCCTTTTAAGTTACCACACAAAATAATTATTCTATAAAAAAAAAAAAAAAAAAAAAAAAAAAAAAAAAAAAAAAAATTACACTACTTTTTCTCCCCAAAATGCCAAAACCGGACATTTACACATGTCCTATCAACAGACAGAAATAATAGATCCAAACTGTACACTAATACACAAAAATTTTCACTGTGCAAAGATTATAAGAAGAAATCCTTATATGTAAAAATATATACAAATCCAATTGCATTGTTTTAAAACTTCTTTATTCTTTCTGATAATATAATTACAGTTTTGTTGGTAAATAATTAACGCAGATTTGTTTCGTCTGTAAATAAATATTTAAACATAAAATAAAAAGTTTTTATATTTTAGACAGTGAGAATTGCACACATTGTAAACTTTCAAAAGCGTGAAATACTGGCAAAAAAAAAAAAAAAAAAAAAAAAAGGCGAAAGGTTCTTAGGAAAAACTCTTTTTAGATATAGAGTAGTTAATCTTAGATGACTTTATGTTAATAGCATATAAAATATATACTTTTTCAACAATAGACTATTAAGGACATATACCTGTCATTTCGCCAAGTCATAAGACGGTGCAAATTTTATCTGGATTGTTAGCCATTCAAATAATCGTTAAGAGCTGTGGCTGCTGTATGCGTTTTCTTATCAATACGTAAAGCAAAATGTATGGGACGACATACGCGATGGACAAAATTTTTATGTTTGCTATAATTACACGTTATGGCTGTGGAACTGTTTTTCAAATTTTTATGTTTCAAAGAAAGGCGTGTTATTAGAATATTTAAAACTTAATAGTGTGTTTTGAATGTTTACAATTTCTTCTAAATGTTTTTAACGTTTGTTTTACGTGCAATTTTTGGAATTTAATTTTGTTCTTATTTAGCATATATGTATTTTTCTGTTGCTCTTTTGTTAAGACCTATATTTCATTTATAAAATATTTCATATTATTATTTATTATTGTATTTTGTTAAAAATTAAAAGTTTATAATGTTTCTTTTTGCTGTATACACATATGTATAAAATTTTCATTTCACGTTATTACTGAGCAAATATATAAAAAATAATGCAACCAAGGACATATAAATTATACTTTCATATAAAATAAATGCACTGCATGAGCCTTAATGAAATACATTATTATATAAAAGATGCATTTAAGTACTTATTAGTTTTCTTTAACTTTTTAAAGCAAACAAAATTAGACTATTTTATTTCTATTGATGAAAATCATTTCAGATAGAAAACTTTGTTTTTTATGTATTGCCATGTTTATACAGATCTATAAATCATAAAATATAAAAAAAAAACTGTGATAAAAATCTATAAGGAAGAGGTGATTAAGACCTTAGATTATTGTCTGTTTATAGCATTAATGAACATCCTTTTACAGTAGCAAAGTAAAGCAAAGCAAAATCCGACAGAGTATATGCGTAATTACCATAGTTTTAAATATTTACAATTTCTTCTAAATGTGTTTAAAGTTAATTAAACATACAATTTTTGAACTTTTGTTCTTATTAAACTATATGCATGTTCCTATATGTATGTGCTTTCGCTCTTTTGTTATGCTTAGTATTTGATTTTAAATACTTTTGTTCGTAATAAAATTTTAAATCGGATTAGAATTAATATTAAGAGTGCAACAATTCATTTTTTGTTATATTATTAAGATGCATTGCAATGAGTAATTCAGCAAAAAATATATATATATATATATATATATATATGTGTGTGATCTTAAGAAATATGTATATTATAATAAATCATAAAATATAAAATGATAATTTTTAATTTATTTCATTAATTTCTCTATATACTCTAAAAACGGAGGAAAGATATGCTACAGAATGATTTACTGAACTAAGGCGGTTCATACACCAAGAGATGATTGGTTGACCTTTTTTTTCAGTTTAGACCATTAAAGGAATTTTCACTTCAATTACTAATGTCCAACGACAGCGAAAAATTAGCTCCTTTAGGGGCAAAATTTAGAATTTATCGACCCTATTACAAAACATTTGAGAAATAGCAACAATATGAAAATTACAAAAGTTTGGAGCATCAACGATAAAGCATAAACTGCCGTCTTAAATGTAAAAAATAATTTAGTAGAAGCTCTGAAAAGTTGATTTTTCGATAATCAATTATTGACTTAAATAATATACAATCGATTGTGATGTCTGTCAGCCAGATATATATATATATATATATATATATATATATACTAATACAAATAACACTAATAAGTAAATTACAATTTCTTTTATTCAGGAATCCGTGTTAAATATGCTCAATGTGTCATCATCTGCAGCTACAAAATCAAGGTATGTTACGGCATGCCTATTGCTGCCAATGGTGGACACATTGAGTATACCTAACTTGAAATAAAAACAAGTTAGAAATTGTACGTCAAACGTTACAAACGAGGTGCGTTCGTACGCACGTTTTACAATTAAATTCATGATATCCCATGCGTAGAACGGGTTAAACAGCTAGTTAAGTATATATTTTATGACACTGTTCATACAAATATCTTAACTAGTTATATAAATATTCAGATATATATGTATCAGCTAGTTATATAAATATTCAGATCTTGATGATTTTTAATTCTGCGAAATGAATTATATCGTCTGCAGATTAATTTCTGTAATAAATTAAGTATCTCGGTCGCTTGACGATTAAACATCCATCGGAAGCTCTTATAACAAAAAAGCACCGATTTAAAAAAAAAAAAAATCAAATTTCTTAATAAATATTTTTATTAATATCTCCTAAAGTTTTGATTCGATTTTAATAAAATTTGAAATGTCTCGACAAAATTCTGCAAAGATAATATATTTTAAATTGCAAACCATTTGGTTGGGTAGTTTTTGCGTTGTTATATGCGGACAGACAGACAGACGGACGGACAGACAGACGGACAGACAGACAGACAGACGGACGGACAGACGGACGGACCAAACGACGATTATAGGTGCTACGTATTTATATAATTACGAACGCACCTAAAAAAACTACGTTGATTACATATGTTAGATTTACTAAAAATTACACATCTCTATTATTTTTGCATGTAAGGCGTTTTTCCAAGCTAAATAGAAGCTGCTCTACACTTTTGTATTTGATATTTTTGCGCTATCTTCTATATTTTTTAAATATTTTCAATAAATTCCAAATTTTAACACTAGAGGCACTGAAGACACTTTCATATCATGGCACATAGTCGTTTAACTACAGACACTTGATTCACAATTAAAGATTTATCCGCTCAATAGATATTTCAGTATACATGTAGTTTACTTTCCAAACAGATATAGTTGCAAATCTCGGACACAGGAGATGTTTTATACCTTGAATTTATTTACATTATACATAAGAGGCCCAAAATGAAATAAAGGTTTTCTTTTAAATTAAGGTTATCATTTAAGGTAATCAAATCAATATGACCCTTTTGTGATATGGAATTCAGAAATTATGGTTGAATTTATGAATTTATTTTTTAAGTGACTTAAAAGATGAAGAAAGGATACAAAACATTTACAAACATTTAAAGTGATTTATTCGATAGTTACAAGTTGTAAGAGTCAAATTCATCGCGACAGGCTGTATGGCCTAGTTTGGGAACAAGTAATGACGAAAGTACTGTATTGTGAACTTTAACAGTGCAATTGTGTTTTTCAACAGAATAATTCGTAGTAGATCACATATTTTTGACGAATAAAGTTACTTGCAGCATGAGCAGTAAGATGAGAAACTTCGTAATTTGATCGTTTTTCCAACGAGAGTGAAATAGTACGCCGTACAGAAGTACCCCTTGTGTTCCGAGATACTACTTCCGACTGGCAGTTTGAAGATTTACATTTAAGAGTTGAATGTCCTGTAGCGATAACATCAAAATTGAATGGGAATCATATTTCATCAAATTCAAGAAATAAAAATTTTACAATTTTCTGTGATCACAGGATCTGAGTCTGCCTTGATGCTGTATTTTTTTTTTTTTTTTCTAACGTTGTAAACCACTTTTTTTTTTCAACTGTGATCCCCGATATTATTTTCGTATCTTTTTATTTTTTATTAAACATTTTACGCTTTTGAGGTATTTTAATAGATGATGAATATTTCAACAGGCATCATTTTTTCTATGTCTACTTACACAACTCTCTCATTCTACATTAGGACTTTATTATATATAAAAAAGACATATGTATGCCTACAGTAATAATACTTCTTAACTATTTAATTATTGAATTAAATCATGAAGATTGTACTGATAAACTTATTCAAATAAATACATAATGTGAACTTATTCAACAAGGTCCATATCTGTTTTAATATTTTTTATCAATAAAAATTATTATTAAAATACTTTTGATTTTTGTTTGCAAAACACTTTAGGTGTTCGTTCATTTATTAATTTCGAAATTTCTTTCATTATTCAATTCACTAAATTTTCCATTCAAAATTCACCATTTACTAAATTATGGCACATATATGCACAAAATATCAAAATGCAGAAATTACAAACTGATATTTTTTCGAAAATGCTTTCATTATTCAATTCATATATCTTTAAATTCAAGTAGTGTAAAAAAAAAAAAAAAAAAAAAAAAAAAAAAAAAAAAAAAAAAAAAAAAATGTAGTGTTAAAAAAAAAAAAAAAAAAAAATGTAGTGTTAAAAAAAAAAAAAAAAAAAAAAAAAAAAAAAAAAAAAAAGTTTTAATTCTTTAACACTTTTTACATATTTTAAAATAAAATTAAGCTTTAATAATTTCGATACAATTAACAGTAACGTATAACGAAATATAAAAAAAAACAAGATATTAATAAAAAAAGGGGACTAATGGTGCTCCACAACTTACACAGCTATGTTTCAGATATACAACAAATATATTTTGAACCAGGGCATGAAATTTCAATTGAAAAGGTACTCGCCAGACTAAAATTTTTGCTCGCCACTATTTTATATTCATTCTAGAGTTGCAAAAATCAGGTTTATTCAAAGGTTTATTTCCAATAGACCCGGTTTATTCCCAAAAGACCTGGTTTATTTCCAAAAAAACAAGTTTATTCCCAAAACACCCGGTTTATTCCCAGTTTTAAACCAAGTTTTTTCTAGACTTTGCAACTCTAATTCATTCAGACAGTAATGTCGGCCACCACACCTTCCCAGAAAAGGAACTATTTATGACAAATTGAATTGAAATTGACAATTGTTAGAAGGCAATTGTTGCCTGTTAAATCCAGAATATTTTACATTCATGAAAAATATGAACAATTTTTAAAATGTTAAAAATTTGGGAGAAAGCGAATAAATTTTACCGTGTTTCAACCAGCTAAGCTTAGGTTGCGAAACCTGATTCACTTCGCGCAGGAGGGAAGAGCGATCAGATTCGGCCTCGGAAGCGAAAAAAGCAGCCTAGGCGTTTGCGCGGTGAGAAAGCAAGGGAACGAATTCAGTCGGGGGAAGTTCGTTCCTTCGTAGGAGAGAAATGGAATTGGGTGACGCCGCATTTTTTCTTCTTTTGGAAGATAAATGCCGTCGCTTGATTTTAAAACACTTCCGCGTGTCCCTAGATTGAGGCTCGATATTCTGAGCGTATACAGTTTGATTTGAAGCACAAGATTTCAAAAGACGAAACTTACTCGCCAACCACATATATTTGTTCGCCAATGGCGAGCTGGCGAGCGGAAATTTCGTGCCCTGTTTTAAAACATTAACAAAAATCGAAAGTTCTTTGCTACCGCTATCGTAAATAATTAGAATATTTAGTTTTTCCTCTGTAAACTATAATATTTTAATACAGTCTGAATTTTCAATAAATAAACCGAATAATAAAAAAAAAAAGTTATGATATGAAACAAAAGTATTCAACATATTTTGAACAAATAAACAAATGTTTTACAGCTAATTTTGGTTACTTAAAATAATAGTACATTTTTCTTTGTTATTTGGGTAATTTTTTCTAAAATTCTCTCACGACATAAAATTTGATGGATTTTTTTAAATACATTTTTTACAGAAAACTGCTGGATATTGTCTTTTTTTATATATATACAGGAAGCAAATGTTTGATCGTATCTTCACCCTGAGTCTTTATTTATTTTGAAGTCTTGTATATACTTTTTTTTCTAAACTCTAAAATGGATTAAAAAAATGTGTGTCAAAAATTTCATTTAAATATACCTTTTCAGTTTCGCACATTTAATCTAATTTTTGACGTAATATTTTACTTATATACTAAACTTTTTTTTTTTTTTTTTTTTTATGAAAAGCTTACACGATTATTCCGTTTCAGCATACCATATCACATGTTCCATATGTTAAAGATGAAAGATATTTTTAAGTCACGCAACAGAGATATTTCACGAAGAAATTTTTTTCTTAGCTTTACTTTGAAACATTCATGTTAAGATAAGATTAAGATCAAAATCCTTGTAAGTTTTCAAAGATTTTTTTTTTTTTTTAAATATGAAAATTTTATGTATTTGGAAAAGTTTTAATCCTTTCTTTGATCTTGTGTAAAAGGAAATTCTGAGATATTATTAACTATTTTCCATAAAAGTAGAGTCATTCCTTTAAAAAATATATGCATTTCAACATAATAGTTAAATGGTCCTAAAAACAATACTATGGAGTTTTCTATAAATGTACGTTACAATGTACAGAAATAGAATTTAATTATTGCTTTTTCCATCAATACGAAATGAAACAATCTCAATTGTCTACATACGATTTCACATTTTGGTTAAATTTTTAACATTGAAAATATTTTTCAGATCATAGAATTGTTATTATTTATTTAACAAAAATGTAAGCAAGGTATTCCTGAAAACATTAGAAAGTAAATGTTTTAGCATGGGAAATCATTCACAGCCGTTAGATTTTTCCGGATTCTTTGAAAAAATGAGGTAACTTAACGAATTCAATATCTTTCTTATAGCAAAACGCTCCCTAAAAGAAAAAAAAAAGGTCTATGGAGACATAGATAATTTGTGCTTTATCCACTATTCGAAGCATACAAAAATGACGCCAGCCAAAACAAGTGGGGCTGTTCAATGTAGAGGTCTGCACGGGCCGAAATTTCCAGGCCCGGGCCCGGCCCGACCCATACAAAAAATAATTTGGCCCGGCCCGGCCCGATACAAAAATTAAAAGTTCGGCCCGAACCCAGCCCGGCCCGAACAAAAAAAATATTGGCCCTGCCCGTCCCGATTTAAAAGTTAAAAGTTCGGCCCGAGCCCGGCCCGGCCCGGAAAAAAGTTAAAATCTCGGCCCGAGCCCGGCCCGGCCCGAGTGAATTTCTACAAAATATAATTTTTACGTCGATTTGGTTAAAAATTTGCCTCGTAGGAGGAGATCTAACCAAAAATTCCTATCTTAGCCCTTTTTTATTCATGTTTATAATCTTCATTTTTATGGAGGTGCCGCAAGCTGAATATTTATTTGTTTAATAAATCTCTATTTGTTGTATGTATGTGTTTAAGTTATCATCAATATTGTTAATCCATATTCCATTTATTGAGGTGTTAAAAATCGGAAAAATGCTATACAGTAAAATCTTCTAAGATGGAATTGCATAGGGAAGAAAAAAAATGAGTTATACACAATTTGCCTTCTTAGCAGGTGTAAATGTATTATATATTCTTTTCTTACATATTAGTATATTCATTTTTAATGGATCAACACATTTTTTAATTTAAGACAGGATTCCATCATAAGCAGGTTCTTTTTTACACGTTTTACTATATTTTAATAAGTGTATAAATCTACTATTCTTTAAAAAGAATAAATTTAATGTTTAATTATAAAATAATGGCGATTTAAAAATGTATGCATGTTTTGAAAAGATTTTTATGCCAGATCTTATTTTACTGACCTTCGAACGGACCAGGCACGCCGAGACATTGATTTTCATACGGGTCAAAACCAGGACTAACAATTTTGAGGCGTGAAGACGGAAGAATGAAACCAGTCCCGGCTCTGTACGGAAAAAATAAGGCTCGGCCTTATCCTTCAGGAAAAAAGTAAGGCCCGGCCCGGCCCGGCCCGAGTGCCGTGAAGAAAAATAGGCCCGAGCCCGGCCCGCGGGCCGGGCCGAGTACGGTCTTCGGGCCTTGGCCCGGCCCGCGCAGATCTCTAGTTCAATGTTATACAGGGATGACAAGTAGAATGTTTATCACGAGGAAATTAGCATGTTTTTGTTTGAAATATATAAAAATAAGTAAATTCTATTAATTGCTTTTCTTCAAAACAAAACAAAACAAAAAAGTGAAAAAATTGATTACTTTCAAATGAATTTTATTAGTTAAAACAAAATATAATATAATATAAAGTAAACGCCTCCACAAAAATAAGATATAAGTTAGAGTTTGTATATATAAAAAATACGTCTTAATTTCAGAGTTTTTTTTTAATTAAAAATAAATGAAATATTTAGTAGGAATACTTTATAAATTTATCAAATGTTGTAAACTGTGATCTTTTTAAAAGGAGATTATATAATGTGAATTTCACATATATGAATCCAATTATCAAATTACCATTGTCATATTAAAGTTACTTTATGAGATAATTCTGAAAAGAAAAATCAGTTTAACACTAAAAGAAAATGTTTTTAATAACACAAATCTAAAATTGAAAAAAAAATATAGTTGCAGATGTTTATAATATTATGTATGTGCAAAATTTAAAAATAGTAATAACAATGGGGCATTACATATCATTTTTACAAAATCATGACTTTTTCAATGTCTAAATTACATTAAATAGAAAACAGTTTTGTGAAAAAATCATTGTTTTTCCACAAGACTAAACATGTATAGTACTAGACATTCCATAAACAATTTCACCCATTTTTTAGTGAAACTTGGGAATCTGTGGGATCCATAAAAGTTTTTTACGTTCATATATATATAACCTAATATTATTGGCAAAAATAAAAATAAGCCTTAAGATTTGGTATCATATTGATGAGGAGAAGGCCTAAATACCACATTAATAATAGTTTCTTTCTTCATGTGATGTTGGTTATAAATCTGTAAACAGTAAAGTATTTTTATACTTAAGTCTTTCCTCATAATTTAAAATTTTTCTACACGGTCCACAAATTCAAGATCTTCTTTTACAAGACATATTTAAAGACTATCCTGATTTTGAATCAAATAATGTATATGTTGATGATTTTCACTATAACATACACATTGATGCCCATCAACTATTCAATCATTCTGGGCTATTATTTAATCAGATTTTTGAGGTTGTGTGAGGAGTCTGTTAAATTTTTGAACTTCTGATTAATAGAAAGAAATCTTAGCTTGTAAAACATCTACTACTTTGTAACCAGAGATAAGAGGTTGGTTTGAAATATTTAAACATATTACTAAAGCAGAATTCTAAGACAATTACTGCAAGGATATTATTAAATTTGAAATTTATTATAGAACTTCGGAATGAACAGTTTTAATTGACTCTTCTAAACGAACTCTTAGAATTGTTTTTCTATATATAATGGGAATAAGTATGTCTTTATACGTATTGTACCATGATTATCCAAATTTGAGATTGACGATAATTTCTCGATATGTAATATTGAAAATGCAAAATCATTACATAACTGAAAAAAAAATCAGAATAACAAGTAAAAGAAAATCGCTATGCAATTTATTATAAATATATATTATAGAGCAAAAACAGGTCAGTGTATAACGTTTATGTGCTTTTGACAGTCACAATGTCTGACCAATCAATTTTGATTTTTCAACAATTTTTTAGACTTCTAAACATTGCAGATTTTTAATTTTTACACCGTCGAATAAGAAAAAGCATGTTCTTTCAAAGGCAATTTATCTGATGATTTTGTTATCTAAAGCAGATCTAAATTTGCTAAATTTGTATGTTTTTTTAAATAATTTCAAAGTAAGTGTTTTTAAAAAAAATCTATTCCTATCGCATGCAGCCCAATTACAAAAGATTATTCAGTTTGCACATAAAACAATAAAAATAGTTCAGTTCAGCATTTGTTTCCGGCAAATATTCCATAACAAAATTATAATTTATCAATGAATGAATAAAATAATGTAAATAATGAAGGAGATCTTTCGTTCAGTGATAAGCGCTATCTCCCACAAGATTAAATAAAATACAGTCTGTTGAAATTTCTCTAGTACAATATTAATACACAGGTAACAGGTAAGGTAAAGAAAACTCTCTGACCTTTTATGCTCCTTTTGTAATCATCGTATATTCTTTGTTAATCCACACACTCCTGAAACGTATCCATTGCACTGTGTTAATATCCTATCATTGAAATGAACATAGTGTTCTGTTATATAACTTGTTGAGCCATTTGAGACGGATAATTTAAACTAAAGATACACTGATGTCCAGAAATTAAGGAGCAGTGACCAATTTCAGACGATTCGTTGAATATCTATTGAAATTCGTGCGGAAATGCCCGAAATGCCCTTGAACTTTGAGGATGTAAAGAACATGTTTAAATTCATGTTTTCCAGTGAAGATTTTGTAACGAGGACAATTACGGAAGTTAAATAATATGATTAATAATAAGATAGGGGAGAGGGGGGCACAGTTGGACAATTTTCACTTGTTTTATGATAATTTCTTCCCTTTTAATTAAAAAAATAAAACAAATACAGAGCAATATTTTGGTAACTTTTTGCTTTCATTGTAATTTTTTTTCATAATTTATACTTATTTTATTCTTTAAAAAAATGTAATTTTCAAAAGGTACTCAAGGTGTCCCATTGTGCCCAATGGCGGGGCACAGTGGGACAGGGAATGGGGTACAGTGGGACGGTGAGTAAGGCACATACAAAATTAGTTATATTATCACAGCACATTTATTATTATTAAATACAGGTTTAGATATTGAACATAGAAGATATGAAAGCCATTTTCAAATGATAAGAAAAATAAAAATATTTAAAATAGTTATAATAATGAAACACATTTAAGAGTTAAAAAATTCTTTGCAAAATAATGTATGATGAACTGAAAATAATAAAGTAACATAAAATTAAACATTAAAGGCTAACAAAAAGTTCTAAAAAGTTCATTTTATCATGGAATAATCTTGGAAGTCTACAGGAAATGATAATTGTGACATTTCTTTGTGATCATTGTGATCTTTCTGTCCCTCCGCAAGCCATTGGTTTTGGTAATTTCATTTCAATGTCAGCAAGAACAGCTGAATATGGTGTCTCATCATCAAAGAGAAATTTGTATGTTGGCAAAAGTATTTTCATATACTTCACTTCAAAGTCAATTTCACTTTTATTTATGATTTCTGCAACATAATAGCATATGGCTCCTTTCTTTTTCCCACACACTTTGAGTAATAGAAAATCTCCAATATTAATAGAAACGCTTTCTCTTTCTTCCATATCATCCTCAAAATTACCTTTTCTTTCTTCCACCTCATCGTCAGAAACACTATCACTTGAAGAGAGCTTTCAATCTTTTTATTTTAATCAAATTTTTATTTACAATCTCTTTTTTGGGGGTTATCAATTTTGAAACATTAGAAGAATACTTCTGTTTACCTTTATTTTGCTTTTAAATACTTTTAAATGTTTCCTGCTCTATTCTACTTTTACAGGTGTATCAGTCAATACCTCTGATTTCCTCTTCCTTCGGTTCCTCTTAGAATTATCAGGGAGATAAATTTAAATTGGAGCACCATGGTTGTGGCTCTTCTGTGAATGGTCTTCTGGACGTGTCCCACTGTACCCCTATAAACATGTCCCACTGTACCCCCTAAGGTGTATTTTTAAAATCCGAAGTCAAAAGTTTCACAAAATTTATTAATAGAATTAAGAACATTGCACAGATGTAATGAAGAAAAATTAAGCTTTAAATTAATGCAATGATATTCATTATTGGATAATATTTTATTCTCAAATTCAAGAAATTAAAATTTACCTGATTTTTCCAACAGTGATAGTAAAAACAAATATGGCTGTAGCTTCCCTACAAACTGAAACGTGACGGAGACTAGTTTATACAGTGTTTCCATACAGGTTAACTAAATTATGCATACTTTTCTAATTGTTGAGTATTTGAATGATAGGAAAAATGCCTTTTGTCCACTGTGCCCCGTGTCCCACTGTGCCCCCCTTTCCCCTACTATTTTCGATCACCCAAGAAACAGAAAATGCTAAAAATGATCATTAATTGTAGCAAATGACTATGTAGGTCCTAACCAACATCTGTGTGT
The DNA here is from genome assembly GCA_963931845.1 of Maratus michaelseni. Classification (NCBI taxonomy): domain Eukaryota; kingdom Metazoa; phylum Arthropoda; class Arachnida; order Araneae; family Salticidae; genus Maratus; species Maratus michaelseni. The sequence goes on from OZ007593.1 coordinate 85,922,509, forward strand.
ATTTGTGTTAGAATAGCACATATATTCATGAAGATGTTATTGTTTCTCTGAAAAATTCAAATGTATTTTTTATATCATGCAGAGTTTTCAACCGATTTAACGCCGCTTTCCAAAAAAAAATGACAAAATATTATAGAAATATTAAACTGCAAACAAAATATTAATATGTTGAATATTGGATGAGATGTGGCATTTGTATGAAAAGATTTGTTGTCATAATTTGATAGTCAATACTATAGGGCAACTCATGTAAAAAGACCAGTGAAATATCGTGAAAACTCAAAAACTTACAGCAATAATTGATAAATTGAGGAGGAAATCCCATAGGATTATATAGGATTTATTTATCCTGCGTCAAGACAATCATTCAAAGACAATTGTCCTGCTTCATGGGAACTTGCGTCAAAAACTATTCGACATTTAGTATAAACACTATCCTCTCTAAATACTGTATGGTGTGGTAAGTAAAAAACTGGTTTATCTGAAGGGTTTTCTAAATTGGGTACACTTTCAATTATGTTCATCTCTAAATACTCATTCAAAATATAGCGATATTGTTCGTATAACTTTGTATCACGTTTCATTCTTTTTATAAGACCTGAGAATCACGCTTCGGCGGTTTTATAATTATTTTTTAAATGGTTCCAACCCCTTGTCCAAGGGAGACTGATTTCATATCTGTTATTTTAAAAACGCACAGTTTCATGAAATTTTTCTACAATTTTCTCGTTTTTAACACTGTTTGGGTCATCTTTAAGTCCCAACGTCTCTAAGTCCCAAAAGGTTTTCAAATCTAATTCATCTTGATTTTCTATTAAATGACATCTAAATTTACTTTCTTTTCTATCTTGTATTGTTCCAACCGCGATCCATCCTAAATGAGAATTTTGTAAAATTATAGAAGTTTTAGGAATTTTTATTTGATCAGCTAATAACAATTCGTAATATACATCTGCTCCTAATAACACTTGAATTCGCTGAGGTTCAAAAATACTTGGGTTCGCGTAGGTTAAATTCTGTGGTAAGTGCATATTAGAAATGTCTACGGCGCTTGAAGGGGTTAAATCAGTGATTTTAGGAACCAAAAACATGCTAGATAATTTTTTAAAACTTCTATCCTTGTTGGAAATTTCTACGTTTATTCTGATTTTAATTTTACAGACAGAATCATTTAATCCAGTAATTAATGACTTAACTTTATATTTTTGCAACCCTAACATATCTGCTACAGAAAACGTGGCCAATGAGACATTACTTGCAGTATCTAGAATCGCAATACAAGGAAAAAAGGAATCATTACTTTCCCTTAAATAAATCACAGCTGTCGAAATCAACCCATTATAACTGGTGCCAGACAAATTTTGATCATAATTGTTTTGACAGTTCAATGTTAACGCATTTGTGGTGGGTTCTATTGAATTAGAATTTACGTTATCTTCCGTTTTCAACTGCGGTTCATTTGCAATACAATTAACTTGCCTATTTTCATAAGCAGGTTTCGAAAAATTAGCTCCATGAAGAGAGCTATGATGGTTGGAATAACGAATCCTACATTTATTATTTAATTTGTTACATAGATTAACTGCGTGAGATAACGATAAACAGTTATAACATAACTTCAACTTCCTTACTTGGTTCAGTTTCTCTTGAACCGATAAATCTAAATATTTTTGACATCGAAATATCATATGAGGTTTATTACATAATGCGCAATTAAATTTGTCATTCTGTAATACTAAACTTTTTTTGTTTCTGAGTAATTTCATACCTAGGTTTCGTAACGGTGTTACTTTTTTGTAGGTTTTCGAGAGCTTGAGCCCTTTTCAGTAAAAAATCAATAAAAATATTCCATTCAGGCAAGTCGTTACAGTTAAGACTCATTTCAAATGCCTTTCTTGACTCATCATCGATTCTTTGTAACACAAAATACATTAAAATTGATTCTGATAAGTTATTATTTTCTAGTCCTAATTGTTTCAATAAATGACTCAATAAATTATCTAACAGATTGCGTTGCAAACAGCAAAATCTTTGTGATTTCTTCGGTTACCATCGTCTGATGCGGCTACTATAAAAGCATCGCTTTTAATGAATTCCAAAACTGTATTTGAATATATAATTCATATTTTTCTATAAACAAAAAATCACCTTTGTTCTGTAATCTGGGAAGACCTGGAAGCCCAAATCTATTTTAGTACATTTTCTATGTATACATATATCTACATAATTTCTTTCAAATAAAATTGATCTATTTTATTTATTTGTCATTTCTACGTTCAACAGTCTATCTGCAACAATGTGACATGTGTTAACACAGATTATGAAAAAAACGCGGGTGACAGAAATAAAATTTGGACATTTTTGCAATAGGCATCCTAAAACTGTACAGAATATGCATAAACTTTATAAAAAAATATTTTTACAAAGAGAAATTTTGTTGTCCTGTGGGATTAGACAGTTTTTTTTTCAATCAACCTGTTAGGAAAAACAAGTTCTTATTGTTTGACTTGACATGTACAATAAAACCAACGAATTTACAACAAAATTCATTTTCGTACAGCTCTTCATTTATAGAGCCAGTTACGTTTATATAACACGAAATGCTACGATAAAAAATAACGAAATGAATAAAAGTATTTTTTTATTATTTTGTTACGTTTATTATGTGTTTCATGTAATAATGTATAACTTGAAATAGATTATTTAGTAATCGATTTAAACACATATATTCACAAAGCGTTGTACTAGTTTACACAACATAACTACGTTTCTGGAATTTCTGTATAACTTTTTCTTAATATTAATATTGAACATATTTAATGACATAAATTATGTTATTAAAAATGGGGAAAATAGGAAGACGGAGTATGGAAATTTTATAATAAAATTTAAAGTGCAATATGAAACCTCTGCATGTACGCATTGAAACTCATGGAATGGTTTACCTATATGCATGAACTACAAAATAGAACATAAAAGAAAATGTATATTATTTAATCTTTTAAATATTGATATACTTTACATACTTACTGAAGGTTATGTATGGCAAGTAAAAAAAAAAAAATCGTGAATTTATTATACTTATAATTCTCCGTAAAGAAATTATTACTATTTCTATTATATTTAAAATAGTTTCAGGTGTTTTTTTTTCTACTGAATAAGCTATACGAAAGAGAAGTTTCTTTCCTAAAATGCATTCCCCAGTCTTTAAATACATTTTATGCATATAAGAAAAAAGCAAATAAAATATGATATATTTTTAATTTTACTTGATAACTATCAAGATTTCTTTAATAACAGAAACCGTAATTTTGTATATATATTTTTAATACATAATTGTAATTACTGTATAACCTCTTATTAGCCTTAAAATAATACTTTTTTTAAGATAGTAATATTACTTCGTCAAGTCTTTGAGTTGCGATTTTTTAAGTAGCCAAAGTTAATTTTTCAAACGCAGCTGAAAGTAGGGTAAAAACATATTGTCGGAAGAAACTTAGATATCACAGTTTGAATCTATTATTAGACAAGCAATCCAAGCGACTACATGTTTGAATTCTGAGATATAGGCAAGAAAATATGAAAGCTTTATTGTTAATCCATACAAATTTAATCCAAATTAATCCATACATTTTTTGCTTAAATGTTAAAAAATATAATTTTAGTTTTGTTTACCAGAATAAAAAAAAAATAAATCTGATAACATTTAAAGTATTTGAACCTTTTTATATTATTAGGCTTAGAATATTTAATAAGGATTTATTTTCGACAATGAAATAGCTACCAGCATTTATAGGTGCAATTTTATGAGTTCCTTTGCGTCTCTTATTCTTTCGGTGCAAAATTGTTTAAAGACGGGGAATAAAAAGAAAGAATGGAAAACAGTAACTGATGAACTGTAAAACATTGGAAGTCAAACATACATGACAATGAGTGACTATGACTTTTATAAAGCTGGTAAAGATGAGTATATCATATCTGCAATTTTGCTAATTGTAATGACGATAATTATCAAGTTGTCTTTAAATATTAAATCATTATAATTATAAAGGAAGAACGAATATTAGTTTGGATCTTTAGTTAAATTTGTTAAATAAAAAAAATATTGTTCTATTTTAATGATTTTTTTTTCATTTTCTGTAAGACTGACATATCTGTCCTGTTTTACTGTATTGGTGGCGTAAGACCGGATGATTTGATTTTAATTATTTATTGATAAAAATGTCTTGAACTTCTTGTGTATTTACAATGATGTTTTGGTACAGAAACGAAAAATTACCTTTTATTCAAACTTCAAAAGAAACTAATGGCAAGGATGCGGTTTTACACAATTTTAATTAAAATTTGTTGCTATAACCAGAAATATGCATATCTATGAAAAGCAATAATTTATTATATATATATATATATGTATTTATGTAATTGTAACATTCTATAATCGTAATTTATTTACCATAACAGAAAAGTATTAAATATATAAAATTAATTCACATTTATACAATTCAGAAATAGTAGATGGATAGCAGGAATAGCATGGTTATAAACAAACTATTGCCTTTGAAATGCATGTAAATTCAAGAACCAAATAAAAGTTAATTGAAAGAATTTCATTTTTTAATTGATATGCTTATTTTTGTTTATTTTTTTTAATCAATAAACTTTTTTTTCGTGTAATAGTGTATTCAAATCGCATGTAGTATTATTCATCAAAAGAAACATAATACTTAAATTATAAATGTTCGGTATTCCCTCGAGAGCTCTCAAACACTCAGAGAAATCTGTAATAAGATCCTAGTTAAGTATTGAAACACAGAAAAGCACTTTTCATCTGATCCTTGTAGAGTTTCTTTTCTAATGCATTCGTTGTAAAACTATTAAAAAAGAAATTATTTGAAGTATTTTTTTTTATGTACATACTTCATTGTTTATAAGTTTTTATTCCAAATTTTTCTTCATGTGATTCAAACATAGCCCCGCATAATAGAAAATAAAATAGATCTGTATGAAACACATAATTTCGCATTTTATATCCCTTGAAAGTATATAAAACGTTTCAATTTAAGACGTCTGTGATTTTCAAAATGATTTAAATTTACCGAATTTTTACACTGTAACCAATTTAAATATTTGTTTAAATATTTTATATTTACATAAGTATTTATATTTGTTAAATATTTTTTGGTTAAGAATATCTCATACATTTTATCTGGTAATATCATTAGACACTATGGTCGTTCACTAAATACAATTTCTGCCCTTTTTTATATGTCGATTGTACGATTAATGATTGATTTTTTTTTTATTGAATGCATGTAATTTCAAGGTGAAATAAAACATATTTTTGTATCATTTAATTTAATGAAAGAATTTTCAATGTAGTTTATTTATGGTATAAATTGATTGTAATTTTCTTATTAGGCATACTAATTTTTAAATGTATGTAATTAATTTGTAATCTAATTTAAACGTTTGTTGGGAATGTTTTGAGTTTTCAAAAAACAGTATCTGTTAATTAACACACAGTTTTGATGGAGATTTGACTTTAATTGCACATTATGATCCTTCATTTAAATAATTTATTTGTTGTTTAAATGAAAGTATTAATGTATTGTTATTGTGTTTTTTGTTTTTAGAAAAGGTCAAAATTATGTTTATTGTAAATTTTCACTTCAGTTGAATCCCAAATAAATTGACGCAAATATAAGACAATAAGACAAATTTGTGTGAAAATATATATATTTTGCATTTCATATCTGCAGGAAATTACTTTTTTTTTAATTATTTCAAATTAAAAACAGGAAAAATAAACCCTGCACCAGACATAGATTACGAAGAGCCTTCCAACAGTAACAAAATATTATTAAGACATTTCTTTTTATCATACTCTAAAATGATATATGTACAGGGTGATTATAAAATAGCTATCCCGATATATGAGCCTCTAGGTAGCATGCCGTTGAAAGAAGCTGAATGAAATGAAATTTTGGTTTATAGTGTTTAAGGTATGCGGTCACGAATCATATAAAGCAGCATTTAAAATCTAACAGTTACGGTTACAGTGACAAATTTTCCAAAATATCAAATGGCAATACCTATTTTTTCATAGAGTCTTTTCATAGTTATTCATAGTGAAAAACCTTAAAAAACGTTGGAACGGTACCTGCAGCAGAAAAATCACCGACAGACTAAGACAAGACTAAGAAAGAACGGGAAAACAACGAATACGTACAGAGAAGCAAGATAAAGAAATACATTTTATTTTCAGTGTTATCCACCAACTGCCTCATGAAACGTGTCAACGTTTGAGAAGGAAGTCACTTTGAAAATTTGCGAAACACAATAAAATGTTTGATTTCTGTTGGCTCTCTGTCCTTTTTGGTGAGATATCAAGCAATTGCTGTCCATATCCGTTAATGTGTCCGACTTGATTTTGGGATGCAATGTATATGATTCCTTCTGTAGAATTTATACACATCACGCAATACACTTAAAATTAAATACGTTTTAAAATAGATACTTCAGAGGAAAACGCACTCCCAGCAATTATTGATCATAGGCAGTCCTGCAAGATAATTATCTTGTGCGACTCTGTACGTGATCGATAAATGCTAAGAACTCCATAACCTATAGAAAAAAATACTTTAATTCACGTCAGTGCTACTTTTTAATTCCACTATATTTAAAGTATCATAACATTCTTAAAATTCACTACTACCGATTTTTCTCCATAGATCATCGTGTAATGAAATACTTTATACGTCCTTGTAATTGAAATATAAATGCTACTTATTCTGCAATTCTTAGACAGAATATTATAATCCACATCAGTGATACATATCAATCCAATCATGTTTCAAATAGCGTGACATCGATTAAATGCTCCTTAAATGATTTTTCCTCATAGACTATAATGTAACCGAATTCGCTTGAGTGTGACTTTAGGCAAACTACCAATGTTACACAATTCATTTTCAAACATTATATACTAAACCTCATTAACATATAAAGTTTACATGGAGATCCGAGTATATTTTCAAGAGTTAGAGTACGTGCAGTCAGATAGAGGGCAAACCGAATTCATAAGCTATTTTCAACTTAGTGGGAATGAATTAAACAGATTCTTAATCCCAAAATTGGGGATATCTAAAATATCCAAACATTTTTGGGGTATAACTGGGGAAATGTTTGAGTAAATCTCAATATTATATCGGTTACAAAAAGTAACCGTTAGGTTTTAGACAGAGATCTCACCTTCATTACGCATTATGATTCTTCATCTAAATTCTATATTCGATGAATAAATAAAATTTTTGAATTATTTGTATTAATTATAATTAAAAGTAAAACAAAAACAATTGTTCGATAAATACAATTGTTGAATTATTTGTATTAATTGTTTTTGTTTTAATTTTTAAATAATCAAATATGTTTAAAGAAAACTTTACACTTATATGAATCGTACGTAAATTTACGTTTCCCAAAATAAAGGAAATAATATGTTTTGTTAAATAACATACTTTCCATCTCACACCCGTTTGAAATTACTGAAAAAAAGCTAAATTTCAAATGAACAAAATTGTCTATAATGAATTTCTTTTTCAAATCATAAAGCTTTGATAAATTTCCAATATAAATAATCCTTAGCTCGCTAAAACAGCTTTATTTCCCGTTATGTAATTTCAAATGTTAAAACCTTGTGTAACAGAATTTTGAAATTTTTTAATGATTAAAATCATTTTATATCAAAATAAGTTTGATTGGTTAATTATTTCACGTCATTTTAAGACAGATGATCTACATTAAATAGACATTAATATGTTTTCATAAAACAATGGCAATATTGTATGGTACGCAGAACTCTATACCTTATAAAAGTGCAAAATATAAAAAATAATTTTTTTTTAATGTAAAATAGAATTATAATTAAATTTAAAAAAAAATAGGACAAATCTGTTAAAATTTATAAATTTTTCTTCGTAGTAATCTACACAGTAATTTTCATGGTATATTTCTCATTCAAATGTTGCAGAAATAATAAATTTCGTGGTTGAACAGCGAATGTTCTTTGAAACAGTTTATAAATCCATCAATATTTTATTGTTGGAAAACAGGGGTAGATTTAACTTGACATCAACGACCTCAGTTAAAATAATATAAAATTATATATGTATATATATATATACATATAAAATTTATCCGTTATATATCTATATCTATATCTATATCTATATCTATATCTATATCTATATCTATATCTATATCTATATCTATCTATCTATGTATATATATATATATATATATATATATATATATATATATATATATAGTAAAGTAAAGTAAAATTAATCCGTTATATATATATATATATATATATATATATGTGTGTGTGTGTGTGTGTGTGTGTTATTCCGAATTACTAATACATATAATAAATTACTGACATAATAATTTGACTTACCAGACTGTTATTTTAAATAGAAGTGTGAACTAAAGAAGATAAATACCAGTTTAATGATTATCCCTAATGTGAAATATATCATGTATATGACAAATTTGTATGGCGCTATTTCCCAGACACATAATTATTCAACAATGCGTATAAAAGTTACCAAAACTTTATTCAAAGTATATTAAAGATGTATTTTAAAATATATTGTAATTTGTCTAGCGTACCTTTTACGTAACTGAATTTAGCAGAAGGTTTCGACTAATTGTTGCATTAAAAAGGATGTCAAAAGTCAGTTTATCATTCATTCGCCTTGAATGGATTTCTTCTTCTTTTTTTGCGTATATTAAACATTTGCCCAATCAACACAAATTTAAATGACAATCTGTTTTCAATTTATACATGTTTCCTTTAAAAGAAAATATCCAAATATGTAAAGTTTAATTTATTTATAAATAATTAATCTTTGTTGAAATGTATTTTGTATAATATATTATAAAAGTATGATAAAACCTTTGCATTAATAAATACTAGCCTGGCTTAAAATTTTAGTCAATTCTTCATCACTAAACTTGTGACGTTTTGCATTTTTAAACGAAAGTACCAAAATTTATAAACCGATTTTTATTCTCTTTCAAAAAATAAAAATCATTACATTCAACGCATAAATTTGTAAAGATAACGGATCTTACAACCATATAACCGTATTTTTCTTCTGAAATAGCTTCTTATTATAGAATACTGTCTGTTAATTACCTTTTGAAGAAAAATATTTTGGCGCTTTGTTTCAAACTATAATCTTTAATGGAGTATTCATATAATTCAGGTTAGTTTAAAAATAGTTAAAAAAGTTTTATGTTACATTAAGTCTTTCTAAAAGTCTTAAAAATATGATAATAAGCCAGAATAAGAGGCTTTTTTTCTAAAATGATAGTAATAACGATAGATACTGGATATATCTCTAAAAAGGTGGATTAAACTTTGTGCCGTTATATTAAAAATAAATGTACAACGTGAAATAGCACAAATTATATATATATATATTGGCAAACAGCTGTTTCGGAGCCCCTAAAGCTCCATCATTAGTGCCAATTCAAAAGATTAAAACGATTTAAAATCCTAAGGCATGCCAATTTGCCTGCGTCTTTCGCACGCGCCCAAATGAAATGGCGGTGACACCACACTGTTGTTTTTGAAAAGATTACCGCTATTTCCTCTCGGCGCGTGCGAAAGACGCAGGCAAATTGACATGGCTTAGGATTTTATATCGTTTTAATCTTTTGAATTGGCACTAATGATGGAGCTTTAGGGGCTCCGAAACAGCTGTTTGCCAATATATATAATTTGTGCTATTTCACGTTGTACATTTATTTTTAATATAACGGCACAAAGTTTAATTTCTGCATTCTAAGTTCAATTCATGTTTTATTTCTGTTGACGTTTGTTTTTTGGAGCAAGCTTGCCTTATTATCGTTCTTTTCTCCCGTACAGAAACAGAAGATGGCCTACCTGTATGTCTTTGCCGTCCATATTTACCGGGATTTTTAAGATAATTGTAAATAACCGTTCTTGATCTATTAAGCTTCATCGCAATTTGACGTAAAGAAAGTCCTGAACTTTTAAAAGCACCCACTTTCCCTTTCTCAATCTCCGAAAGCTTTGTACCTAGCGGCATGACTGAAAAACAGAATATGACGAACCCAAACGCTTACTATGCATTTTTATCGTCTGGAAGTTCCGTGTGCAGAGCAAAAAATATGCAAATTTTACTTTTTAGAACACACAAATACAGTTGTTCTTATAATTTTGTCCATATCACATGACTCGATAAATCCATAATACATTTTATAAATATGAATTTTCCACATATTTCCATAAAAACTTATAAAACTATTCTTAATTTTTCATTGTTTTTCAGCTATTAAATTTGCATAATTTTCCGGCCAAGTGTAGCCAAGATTTGGCGATTTTTGCCTTGTCCTTATAATTTTGACCACCACTGTATGCGTGAAATGTTTGTAATTTTCCTTTGTTGGATTATATAAACTGTCATGTACACAGTCGTCTCAAAACTTTCATTTTTCAAGTCAAATTAATACATTTTTAACCGAACATTATGCGCAATAACTCAGTTCAAATAAGTACTAAGTAGAAACAAGAAAAACTTTATTAATTAGATATTCTGGTTTCAAAATATGTTTATTTCTTAAAAAGGAAAGAAAAAAAAGTGGCATTTACGATTTATATGATTCTTTTTTACAATACTGTGAGATAATATATCATAAATTTTAAATTATACAAATTGATTTACAAAAACTTCCTAGACGTTGGTAAAATATCACACAATTTTTCCAACAATTACCATTTGTAGCTGAACGCCTTTCGTTTAATCTTCGTAAGACGTCTTTGAACAATCACGCAATATTCAGTTTTCATTATTATTATTTTTTAATAATATATCTAATATTATTTATTTTCCATCTTCTCAGAGTCATATTATTTATATTTTCAAGAGAACATAAGTTTTAAAAATGAATTATTTCTTAAAATACATATTTATAATATATTCATAAAAAATATCAAAATTCCAATAAGTACATTTGTGAGATTTGTATATTTCAGCATTTTAGGAAAATATTTATGTTTTACATTTTGACATTTTATATTGAAAGTACCATCTGCAGAGGAAAAACAATTTTCTGAATAATGCAGAGAAATTATTTAGAGAATAACATTTAACGAAAATTACACATCGGCAAAAACATAACTGTGATATAAAAGAGCAAATTATTAATATAATTGTATGGCAAATGTTATTTCATCTCACATATTTAATTTACATTTATTCCAAATTTTCAGCAACAGATAAATGCGATATTTTAAATTAGAATAAAAGATAATTAGACGTTTAAATTCATGAAGGAGGAACTATTATTTTGACCAGTTAGTGATAAAGAACTTATGACCACATATCAAGTAAAACACGTTTTCTGATTTACAAGAAGTTTGTAGTAAAAAATATGTTTATGTATTAATAACAAATTTTCTTTGCTAATTAGCATTATAGGAAGTATGACCACATATGAAGAAGCTGATACTTGTTTTCATAGATAAAGTAAATAGCATTATAACCACATACATTAACATACATATATATTTTTTTTCAAACCGTAAAATCAATCAGCGCCACTATGTTAAGCTGATTAAGCTGAAATGTTATATTTGTTACACAGATATAACATAAAAAAAAATGTATGAAAGGTATATAATCTATGAAAAATTAATTTAGTTTTTCTAAAGAGTATCTTTAAAATTCTCAATTAGAGAATGATATATAATTGATACACAAATATAACATATTTGTTTTACAAATACGCGATGACTACTAATACAAATCTTGTGCAAGATTTTTGTTCTTATCTGCAAAGCCATTCAAGTTAAAATGTTTTGATGTTTTTTTCCTTTAATTTTGCGTGTCTGTATAATTTAAATACAGTAAAACCTCTAAATAACGGACAGCTCGGGAGCTCAGAAATTGTCCGCTATTCGGAGGTGTCCGCTATTGGGAAAACTTCAGAGATTCACAAAATCGCTAAGAAATGCTTAACGGTTCATTAATTGGCTTTTATATGTCCGAGAACTTCTATTAAATGATTAATCTGAAATTAAAAAGACTCTTTTAAGCGATAAAACTGAATACCCGAAAAACTGAAATTGTACATACATTTTTCCACTGTTTATTACATTCTTAAGGAAAAAATCTATTACAAATGTTTGCTTTTGCTTGCGATTGCATGTAATTAGGTTTTCTGAGTGACGTTTTAATGCTATCAGTAGTTTTAATCCTTCTGAATCATCTTTTTTTGGAAAAAGAAAAAAATATGTATAACTGCTAACTGTGTTTTGCCGCTTCTTGGAAATTCTCGATATTGCCGGAAACATCCCCTGGTTTCAGTATCTGATTCATATCACTAATAGAGTGAGCTTCTGTCGAAGATTCTGAAGGAATATAATCGCCTAAGTCAACTGATTCTTTTTCAGTAGGTCATCATCAATGTTGATGGACATTTCAGCATTTCTTAACTGCTGATCCATTTCATTAGTTCACTTATTGCGATAGTTCTTCATTTCTATCGGAAATAAGTGTTTCATTTTCTTTTAATATAAAGCCTGTTTTTCTGAAACATTGTCGCACGCATTCCGTTTATATGTTTTTTACAGCTGAAGAAATACGAATTTGAAAGCATCGGGAACATTTACTAATTTTAGGCTGTTCTCAACTGTATTCGTAGAATAAAACTTCGAAAGAATATGGCTTAATAAAAGCTTTCTCTACCAGGCTGTACAACTGTGTATAACGCCTTGATCGAAAGGCTGGCAGCTGTTATACGGAAGTTGTCTTTGGGGGGGGGAGGGTAAACCCAAATTTAACATTGTCCAATTTAAAATGTTTTGGATGAGAAGCTGCACTGTCCAAAACCAAAGAGAGCTTTTCTTTGTTTTTTCATCCTATTATCAAAGGATGTTAACCATTTAATCACTAAAAAACTGGTTGTCCACGCTTTTTTATTCGCTCTATAGCGCCAAATTTTTTAAATTGGATGTTCTTTGAGAAGCACATGGGTTTCAGAGATTTTTAAACTATAAGAGGGATTTAAATTACCCCTAATACATTGCAACATAATAAAATAGTCATTCGCTCTTTTGTCATTTTTTCGCCGATACAGCCATTCGCTTTAAAACAGAAAGTCTTATTCGAAAAAATTCTGAAAAAGAGTCCGCTTTCATCTGCATTAAAAATGTTTCTCTCCTCATAAACTTCAAAAATTGATTGCAGTTATTTATGCCAATCCTCCACTTTTTTCAGAGCTACAGATTTTGCTTTTCCACATATTGTCTTGAAAGAGATGTTGTGCCAAGACAGGAACTTTTTCAGCCATCTACCCAAACCCTTAAAATCATGTAAACTGAGTTCTTTGGCGACTTTTAAAACCTTTTCCTGAATAAAAGGCCCACTGATAGGAATTTTTTAGAACGAAGTGAAGTAAACCAATTCAGAAATATAGAATTAATTTCAATGGAATCAGTATACCTCAATTTCACATTTTTGGTGTTCTCGTTACAGTCAAAAAATTTGTAACACATTGCCTTGATAAATTTCGAGGCTTTTTACTTTTTTTCTCCATTTTCTTTCTCGTTAAAAAATCATTTTTCATCCACGATCACCAAAACTACTGTCCGCTATTCGGAATGTCCGCTATTCAGAGGTTAAACATACAAAAATTTAGATTTTGGGAGTGGGGATTTGAAAAGTGTCCGTTAAATAGAGGTGTCCGCTATTCGGGAGTGTCCGTCATGGAGGTTTTACTGTATACTGATTTAGAATTTAAAAAAAATCAATACTTGTGGTGAATCACGTTACGTGCCAGGAAATAGTTTCAAGAGAAGTACATGGCAAACAACCTAATAAAAGTAATTTTAATTTGTATTATGTTGTTAATTTACACCTTTTAGCATTTAAAAGAAATATTATTTATTATATTGTTACACAACTATAACATTTAAAAAATCTATCAAAGGTATATAATCTATGAAAAATTAATTTAGTCTTTCTGCAGAATATCTTTAAAGCGATCTTTTATTTTAACGGAAACTTTTACTAAATGGTTTTGCTTTTCCATTGACCTGTGTTTTATTTTATTATTATTATTTATTAATATTCAATAAGGTAAAGCCAGGAGAGATGGCGCGGTCGGAGAGATTGCGCACACAGAGGTTCGAGGGGAAGGAGTAGAGTGAGCGCGAAGCGACTCCAGGTAGTTGTACAACAGCAATAGTGGAGTGTCTACTTGTAAGTTCACGTTGATTGTTTTGAGTTTCTAAGATAAAGCATTGCAATTTTGTTTTGTTTTCCCAAAGTAAGTGCTTGAATTTTCATAGCTATTCATCAGAATTTCTATACAATGTCAGTAGTACAAAATATTTTAAACTTAAACGATTTCTCATAAGCTACTAATCTAGACTAACAATGTGAACATCAACGGTTCGTTTTATTAGCGGCCATGTTTATGTAAAAAGCCGCGCAATCTCTCCTACCGAAATTGGAGAGTTGGCGCATCTGCTACTTAGGAGAGATGGCGCATTGTTTCCATTAGTTTCTATGCTAGGAGAGATTACGCAGCTTATTGGTAAATATGCTTTAAAAAAAGGAAAAATTAAAATGGACTAATTTTAAGTTAAACGTATTATCAAGTAAATTAATGTTATTTTGTAATCTTATCTGGACTTGCTTTTTCTGATTATTTAATTTTTTTCCCTTTAATTAAAATTTTTTAATCGTTTTTAAAATTATTTACTTTTTCTGATTCTTTAATCATTAGGTTGAAATATTCATTCCTAATACAATAATATTTGTTCACAAAAACCTTACAACAATGTCATTTAAGTGTAATTATTATTATCAACAATTTAATTGTAGTTATTATTCGTAACAATCTCTCCTACCCATGTGCGCAATCACACCAACCCTATAAGGACAGATTGCGCAAAATAACATTCTTGGTTTTATTACAACTGTTCTCTTAAATTACAACATAACAACAAAATAGCAATGGAAATGCATAAAAAACAAATGAAGTCAAAATTATTCATGGATAGTTTAGCAAAAAAATAATATGTAGTTTTTTTATTGTTTTTATTTTGAATTGTGCGCAGACTATCCTAGCTTTACATTATATGGGAGAATTTTTTTTTTTTTGCAATAAATGGAAGTTCGTGATATCATTTAAAATTTTTAAAATGACGTATATTGATTTTTTTAAGTATTTAAATACACACCATTTATAATATCGTAACCTTATATTATATCATTAGCGTCTGATACATTGTCTTTATATTTTAATAAATGAAAATAAAGTGGAAATTTTATATATTCAAAGTCTATAGAAGATTAATGCAAATCATTTTTAATAAGTTTATTTAGATTAACAGAGATTTAGAAAGTTATCAGTAAGATAAATTGCCAATGATTTTTTTTAACTTGCATTCAAATATCGGAATAAATTCCTTACATAAGAAAATGATAAATGAATACGGATGATCACCATCTTATTATAATAATATCGAGGATGATTTAGTGTTTTAATAACCGTACCCAATACAATCACTTGTCAAATTGAATATAATGAAGTTTTTTTATTATTTAGCTATAAATTTACTTTAAAATGGAATAATTTAATAATGCATTTTATAAGTTTTATCACTAAATATATTTAATAAAAATTAGTTATTAATACTTTTTTTATAAATGAGAAATATTTTCTCTTGAAAATATATTCTGGTACGTAACGTGATTCTCCATAAGTAATGATTTGTTTGTTTCTAAATCAGTGTATTTAAATTAGGCTTGCACGAAAAATTAAAGAAAAAAGCATCAAAGTTACAGTTAGGAACAAAAAACCTGCCCAAGATCTTTAATTTATCAAAAGTGACATATCTATTGTATAGAGGTTTTACTAATTATTTAAAAACAACACAAATGTCACAAAATACATATGCATCATTGAATAAAAAAACATTTACTTAAGGTGTTTTTAAAAAACATACAAAACTGTATTTCACATTTGATAAAACCTAGCGCTTTCGAGCCACCTTAGCTCATCATCAGGGTTAAAAAACACTAACACGTAGACACACACAAATCGAATAGTCTAAAACTAGTAAAACCATCATTGTCTGCTAAAGACATGTTCAAACCATTACAAACAGGTTACTAGGGGTGGGAATCATTGGGAGGGATGTGCCAATCTTATTCAATCTTGAACAATCTGTAAAAGGTTATACCACAATTTAGGGATGTTGTAAGATACCAAATCATTGCGTGTTTCATCTTCCCTGGTTAAAATTCTATGGATTCATTTATTATTGCTTGATGATTTTTAAAAACACCTTAAGTAAATGTTTTTTTTTTTGAATGATGCATATGTGTTTTGTGACATTTGTGTTGTTTTTAAATAATTATTATAGTACAAAGGTGAATATTGATTCAAATTGAGAGTTGTTTTTCATGACTAAAGTTTATTTTAGTGGTTTTACTGTCACAACCAGTGAATACGGGTGAATATTTTAGTGATATTTATCTCTGAAAGCGTTTTAAAAAATGGAGATTTTTACTGCCGTTAGAAACATTCAAAATGAGTCTTTTCCCTCTCTCCATGTAATATATCTGGGGCGTTCAATAAGTTACGAGTCAAAGGCGGACAAATGCCACCTACGTGTCGCATTGTCCCAGAAGCATAAAGGCTAGTTAACGACTTTAGATAAACATTCGTGAATGAGAAGGTCAATGATAAGCTTTCTTGACTGGCGTAAACACGAAAAAGAACACTTAACTGGGTAGAAGAATTAGTAATCATTAATATTCCAGTGATCTCAGAATAATGTGTGATAGAGGGAGCTCAGAGAATGTAAAGAGGAAGAGGAATTGTGTTTTCAGTCAGAAATAAGAGTTGGGGGTAACGGAATTTATTAGTGAATGTGAAGAGTAAGTGGATATTTAGTATTGTTAAACAAATGGTGTGAGTATTGTTAAACACTTGTGAGAGAGATGGATATTCTTGGACAGATGTAGTGCACCTAAACACGTCCCCGATAGCTTTGTAGCCTTTTCAATTATTCGGTAATTGAATGCTACTATGCCCTATTCCAGGATCACTGAATGTTTCAGGACTACAGAAGGAGGCATCCGATTAAATATGCGCATTTCTGCTTACTTGAGTCGTTTATGCGTGCCATATTACGTCACATTCTTGTGTAAGTGTCTATCTAAAGTCGTTAAATAGACTTTCACGCATCGGTAACATTGTATGATACGTAAGTGACGTGCGAAAACTTTTGACACATTACATATGTAGAGCATTTAATACTGAGATACAATATTTCCATATTATTGTAAATTGTAGAAAATACATTGAAATACTTTTACATCAAAGCATCGTATTAATATTTTTAATGCACTTTTCATACGTCGATATATGGAAGTTAGCAGTTCGAAAGAAATAACACAATTGGTGAAAGATAAGGTATACGCATT
The DNA here is from genome assembly GCA_963931845.1 of Maratus michaelseni. Taxonomy (NCBI): domain Eukaryota; kingdom Metazoa; phylum Arthropoda; class Arachnida; order Araneae; family Salticidae; genus Maratus; species Maratus michaelseni. Next base: position 85,940,046 of record OZ007593.1, read on the forward strand.
TTCATATTTTTTAATATCGAGGTTTCTGCAGCACAATAAATGTTAAATATTTTTGCTTGAAATACTTCTATAGAGAAAAAGGCGAACGCATTTTTGTGAAACTAAAGAAAGAGCGCTTTAAAAATTTCAAAAGGCAATAATGAGGAAATGTTGTACGCCTCATCCCATTTTAGTGTTACAGATATATCTAACTATACCTGTCACTCTATTTATCTCTATTTATGTATATATAAACTAGTTGAAGTACCCCAGTGTTATCCGGGATTTTGAGACTCTTTGTGATGAAAAACCAATTTCAAAATTAAACATGCTGTACAGAGAACATCAAAATGTTAAAATATGTCAATATTTCCATAATCGGTTTTTTAACATGATTCAATACATTCCTCAAGCTCATTTGACGTTATATTTGCCTGCTGAAGTCATACCTACTTAATTTCTTTATTACTCATATTTATACTCTCTAGGTATGATTCTCAAGAATTTGAAAAATTCCGTTAAACTTTCAATAGGACGTCATATTAATTTTCTTTTTAATTCTCCAATGACGTCATATTAACCTGTTTTCTGTACTTAAACACACTCATACGCAATGTATTATTGTGGAATGTTTGAAAATTTAAGCTATATTACTAATATGACGTCACATTAATTTTTATTTCAATTGTTGAAACTTTTTATTTCATTTTCATTTTTCACGTGGAAATTTTTCAATAAAAAATTAATTATTGTAGAAAGAATTTTACTGTGGATTTTTAATTGTTGGCAACTGCCATAACGAAAAATGTTTAAATTTGATAGGAAAATAATGTTACATTTTTGGTTTTTTATTAATTAAAAATTAACTATACGTTATTTCGATTCCGGATTACTTTATGTGCCTCGACCGTGTTTTAATACACATATACGTAACATTTCACAGTTCTGATTTCCAAACTGTCCATTTGTATAGAAGTGCAGTCATATAGACAGGCAAATTTTAATTTTTATATATTAGATAAATTTATTTATTTATATATAGGTATAAAACATGCATCAGTAATTATATGTTATTTTAGAACAGGTTTATATTTGTCTATAATTATTTAGAAAAATATTCAAATATGATTAATAAAAAGGGATTTAAACTACAAAATGCATATTTTGCATTATATTTTGAAAAGTTTCACAGTTAAATTATAAAATACACTTTGTTAATTCCTTGAGGGTAATTTTTATATTATGATCTACATGTTACACATTATATTAAAATTAAAAAGTCAGTGTTTTAAATGTATGTGAACTGGATGTTTAATCGTATACAGAAGTACTGCGTATTTTCAGAAGTACTGCGTAAGTCATCATTACCACAGTAACACTTTTCTAATCATATAATAAACCTCGAACATCTGACAATGAAGATATTTTTTAATTTATTTACCATACGTGCACTGAACTTTAATGAGTCTCTAAATGTAATCTAATTTAATTGAACAACTAATACATATTAGATCCATTTATTTACTCTAATGCAATAATTTCATTATAAATAATTTTTTTTGTGGTCTTATTCTTAATATCATTTTTGATTAAACTTTTACAATAAAATAGTCATATGAAAAAAAAAAAAAAAAAAAAAAAACATTGGAATGTGATTTTTAAAAATGTTATGTTTATCAATATTTATTGGGGAAAAAACACACTGCAAAAAATGGAAATTCTGAAAAACATTCTTTTTTTTTTCATATTTTTGTTTTTATTTCAATAAATTTAATTTTTTATACTTGAATTTCACATGTTTTAATCAAAAGTCGAAAGACATAATTTCTAATTACTGCTGTCTGACAAATTGCCATTTCAAGAAATAAAGAATTATTTTGACATTTTATGACATAAACAAAGCACTTCGTTAATTATGTAATATAAAAATTTTAAGCGTTAAATTATTTTTAAATATTTTTATCTTCTTATTGTACTATGAATAAAAACACATTTTCAGTAATTTTATAAGGATTTACATAATACTTTTTAAGTATATTTAATTGTTTTTATAAAATTTCTATAGCATTCAATAAAACAGCTAAAGTTGTTGTCTAATTAATTTTATCATGTGTAAAATTTAAAAAATATAAATAAATAAATAAATAAATAAATAAATAAATAATTATTTCTAATTAAGATGGACACATGTGTTTTCATAATCTGCTTAATTTGAAGACTAATTACGTTTAAGAATTATTCGAGTATTAAAAACTACATTATACGCTAATTACACAAAAATATTTATTTTAACTTTTAATTTAAAGAATTCCAAATGAAATATTATGTTTTTCACATTTAAACAACAGTAGTTTTTTGAGTCGAAATACTCACTTCAATAATTGGTGTTATTGCGAGAAGAAGAAAATAAAAAAATTAGACATGTATTGCGCTTGTAATAAATATGAGAATATTAATGATGTAAAAATTCACTTTTTTAAAATACATTGTAAGTTTAATGTACATAATACACAAAAATTTGTTTTATGAACATTAAATTGCATAACTGAAATATGATACTTTTGTTATATATATATATATATTATTTATATGCGTATGTATATATTTTAACAAAGCATTATAGAAAAACACTTAAGTTTCAGGAAATAAGAAAAATTAGGATTTTTCAAAAATTTAAAAATAAAACAAGAACATTATGCGTTTTTAAACTTTTGCAGCAAACTGTCCAGTCATTTGACCGTTTTTATAGAAAACGGTTACATAACCGTAAATTAACTCTATTATAACCATATTATTGTCCCTATTATGATCAGAATAGAGTTATTTTATGGTTATGTAACCTATATAAAAGCGCTCAATTGACTGGGCAGTTTGCTGCAAATTATCAGTGTGTCTTGCATTATATTATTAATTAAACTGCCATCCAGAATTTATTCTCTGAAAATTATAATATTTTACTTATAACTATACACTAGCAGCGCCTTTCTAACTGCCCACAATTAATATAATAAAAAAAAGAGAGATTTCTTTGAAAAAAAAAATATTGAAATTGTAGAAACACTCAGAAAAATGAATTGATTAAAACTACAAAACATGTTTTGTTGAGTACATTTTGGTTGTTTTAGCAAAATTCAAGCAAAATTGAACCATTTTACTTGAATTAACAAAACATTGTTTGCTGACGATACATTTTTTTTTTTTTTTTTTTTTTTTTTTTTTTTTTAGAAAAAAAATGTTGATTCAAACAAAATTTTCATTGACCTATATTTAAAAAAAAAATTTGTTTAAATATAGTCAATATAAATTTTGTTTAAATCAACTTTTTTTTTTTTTTTTTTTTTTTTTTTTTTGCAATTCCCCAAAAAAAAAAAAAAAAAAAAAAAAAAAAAAAAAATCGTCAGCAAAAAAATGTTTTGTTAATTCAAGTAAAATGGTTCAATTTTGCTTGAATTTTGCTAAAACAACCAAAATGTACTCAATAAAACATGGTTTGCAGTTTTAATCAATTCATTTTTCTGGGTGAATGTAGCAAAAGAGTTCGTGGAGTATTAAATAAATAAATAATTAAATAAAACTACTTTTTTAATGTAGTAGCTTTTACGAAAAAGCTGTAATTTTAGATATTTAGAAAATATGATACGAATTATTTTAAAATATGAAGGTGCAGATTACCGCAAAAGAACTAACTGACGTCATAATAAGTATGATTTTAGTCATTTGTTAGAGCAAATTTATTGAAAATGATCACTATTTTCTGATAATTTGTAGGACATTTTATGTTTGTCTCACCAGATATAATTGAATGGGTATGGTTGGATAGTAGTTTGCATGTGCAATGGTCATATTTTGCATTGAATGGCTAAACAGTCCGGAAACACCGTTAAAGTGTCAACTGCCATCTACAATCACCTATGTTTGAATCGGGATTAGAACCCAGCACCTGTTGTACAGTAGCTAGACACCTAAACAGTAGATACACAGGTGGGCATGGAATGGTTATCTGACAAGTATATAAAAAATGTTAAAATATTAAAATAATAGTTTAAATATACTCTATAAGATGTTTCGTGCACTCAACTATAAACTTTAAATCATTCAATGCATGCTGTCGAAAACTTTTCGTTTACGTGTAAATGAACTATAAAATATACTTACTGATTACTGCACATGTTCAAAATGCTGAAATCATCAATACATTGTCCCATTTATGTTCGGATCGGTTCAATATTTCGGGCTTGATCGTAATGATAGATGTTGCATGTTTTGAATTTGAATGCACCTGTAAACAACTTAAATGAGCTATATACTTAATTACGATCTCATTCAAGATTCTTGTAATATAAAATCTCTGTTCAAAAAAAAATTTTATTAGTTCAGTATTTCGGGCATTATGGTGATGAAAACAGGTTACATATTTTCATTTTGAGTGACCCTGTAAACGAAATATAAAAGCTACTTACAATATTAATGATCTGATATAAGTTATTGGCAAGTTCAGTATACTGCGGTAAATACATTCGAATGAAATTCCCAATTAGATTCTGGAAGCAAACTTCTATCCGAAGTGTATATGCGTAACATGTATTTCACTATGTAGAATATATCCTTGCACTGATAGGAATGTGCCGAGATAAAGATCTTCCTGTAGGTCTTGCAGAGCGGGCTAAAATGTTGTAAAGGACTGATTTTGGTTCAATTGTCGTAAAAAATTTAATTATAAACATTCAGTGGATGCCTATTTCCAACTGTCTGTGGTCCCCATTAATATTTTTTATTATCAGTGTGTTTTCTCTGAGGGGGGTGGGGGGGCTGATAACGGATACGCGTACCCTTAAACATTTTTTGAATCTAACGAGATAAATAAAAAAATATATGGAATTTGGATTTGCCGCTAATCCAGGTGGCTATGTGAAATGAATATTTATGAAATTTGTTAAGTTTTCTGAAAAATTATTTCACAAAAATAATGTTTAAACTCACTATGAGCGTTTTTTGCTAATATAACGAAACAATAAGGTTTTTGATTGTTAAACATGGCTGTAACATCTCGTACAAAATCAATATTAGTTTATATACAAAGAAATTGAATTCAAGCTATACTGGTCTGAAGTCACTTATAGACAGATCATTAAAACTGTGAATATTTTGATTAAATTTGCTAGTTCTCCTAAATTGTTTTCCGAAAAAGTATACCGCATATCATATTCTGTCGACTCGCGTTAATTAGAGGATATCTAGTAATATTTCTGTTAATTTTGTCATTTTGTTTTTCTTACTGAACATAATATAATAATAAGAAGAACAAAAGATAAGTGTTGCACAAAGCATATCAAATGTTTAGATAAAACATGAATTATTATTATTTTTTAAAAATTATAAATATTTTTATGGATTATTTTTCCCATTTTGCGTACATATTACGCACTCAAATAGTGCCTTTACGCATGGTTAGTATAACAGATGTTCTTCTTTTTCCATTTCATAACTTTTTTTTCGTTTGATTAACTTGTGGTAAATGTACTTCTGTCAATACCATTGCACTTTAAAAACAACTAATAGAGACATTTTATATACACAAAATAACCCTCTATTTTTTTTTGTAACAAGTGTGATACAAATTACATAAAGTTAAATCTTACCGAAAAATAACGACAAATAAAAATATTTCTGAGCGTTTTTGAGTTTAGGTCTAAGTAAAGGAACACATTTAAAATAGAAAAAGAAAGCTTAGTTTTGTTATTAAAAGTTAAGCAATTAATAATGTATAAATATTTTTAGAATCAAAAGTAGATAAAAAACATAGCATGAAAAGGAGATAAAAAATATATAGAGTCGCTATTGTAAAAATTATATTTTTCAGTAATATTCTATAAAATCTGCAAAACGTAATATGCATTTTTGATCTAAAAAAGAAATCTGTTTGAAGAAAGGGATGCAGACAAAATATATAAAGTAAGATATGTAAAAATACTGTAATATTTTATGTATGTATCGGACATATACCAAGGAAAGATGTGACGGAAATTGTTCTATGGTGCTGCTTGGAATCCTTTTTAGAAAATGAAATAGTATTTTAGCTGTCTGGAGGCGTTATCTCTTATAATCTGACCGAACGTCAAATAAAATACAGATATTCTCGAATGTGAGAAAATGTAATGTTGTAGGATAACAATTGAATAGAGGAGTGAATATATCAATTTAAATTGCAATAAAACAACTTAATTTTTAACATAGATATAATGAATATTTAAATATCAAAACCAGTAGTACTACCTTTATAAATTTAGTTGAAGTATTAGGAAATGTTCACATAATATTTAGCGATGTTGAAAATAACTAAAACATTTACTTCAAATGAGGTACTTGTATAAAATATTTTAATTGTATATAGCAAAAAAAAAGTTTTCTTTATCTAGCCTATTCATGAGCCAATTAAAACAACTATCATGTATCTTTTTAAATTATTATTTCTTTCAATGTACATATATTGGTAGCATATTCTGTAATGTTACATTTTTTATAGGTTGCCAATTTCGTATTGAGATTTCTCATTAAAAATATTGCTGTTGTAATTTTATTTGAGTTATTTTTTATGTTATTACACCTGCACATTAATGTTTATTTTTTGCTTGTACTCGTTAAGTTATCAGGCTATCTAGAGCACATATTAATATTATATGCATGTTTAAAAAAATAATGAATAATCGAGGGAGATAATGCAAATATATAACTTGGTTCCCTGACTGTCTTTATATAAAAAATACTCTTATTTCAAAATATACTGATTTATTTTGAAAATAATAAATTTAGGTATATTTTAAATAATGTTATTTTCAGTTGGCTGAAATAATATTGGTATTTTAAGACAAATGATTACTTTCTTCTACAAATATTATTAAATTATACGAAAAATATTTTTATTCTATTAATATCGGAATAAAAAAAATAACTATTTTATACAATTCTATATAATTATTTAAAAAATTATACCTACGTGTATAAGAGCTCTACAGGATATATATATATATATTTATTATGTACTATAAGAAACTCTAATTATTTAAAACCATATGCATATATTTTTCTTTTTTAAATTAACTAAGTAGATAAATTTAGACATAAAGATACCGTAAAAAGGGGTTTAAACATGATTCTCTTAGAAAATGTTATATTTTTTAAGTTAAAAAATACGTTATTCATTTAATTTAGTTAAAAAAAGCGAATTATTTCTGAAAAAAGATATGCATAAACTGCTATTTAGAGTAAACACAATTCTGAGAAGCACAAATTAAGTCTTAAGTGACATCTTAAACACTAAGATAAAAGTTTAATATGTTCTACATTTAGAGAGGATACACATAAAAACACTTTTCAGCTAATTTCTATCTAAGTAATTTGTCTTCCAATGCATCGGCTAAATACAAGATTAGGAAAAAAATTATACTTTTTGTCGTGAACGTTTTAATGCAGTGACGATGGAACATGTATTTATATATATATTTTTTATCGTCATTTAAAAGGTTTTAAGTTAAATCGACAAAATTCCAAGAAAACCTTTCAAATATATATATATATTTAATGAAAATATTTTTCTTATATTATGTTAAGAAAAAGTCCTTATTTTAAAGACATTTCTTATACAAGTTATCTGCTGTCTCCCTGCCTGAAATCTGTCTTCATCATATCTTCTGTCTGATATGCACTGTGTGTCGACAATGTTGTTATGCAATTTGACTGTTATGTTCTATCTGTTGTTTGTCTGTCTTCTATCTGTCTGCTGTATATCTGTTTGCTATTATTCAGCTTGTCTTCTGATTGCCTGCTGTATGCTGTCTATATGTCTGATGTCTATACGTCTACTATACTCGTAATGCTCTACACAATGTTGACTGACTGTATGTTGTATGTCTGTCTGTTTTATGCTGTCTGTCTGCGGGCTGTATCCAGTCTGTCTGTTTGATGTATGTCAGTCTGTTCCATGTCTGTCTGGTGTCTGAATATTTTTGTCTGCTCCCTGATGTATTTCTGTCTGTTGCCGGCTGTCTGTCTGCTATCTGTTCTTTGTCTGGTTTTTATCTATACGATCTCTATCTGCTTTGTATTTATCTGCTGTCTTATCTCTGGTTGTCAGACATCTGCTGTCTATATGTTTTGCTCCCTACTGTCTGTATGTTGATATCTGTCGACGGTCTGTCTATCTGCTCACTGTCTGCCACTTCCTCTGCTGTCTGTCTGTATCCTAACTGCCTGGTAACTTTCTGCTATATGCTGCCAGCCTGTCTGTAACAAAATACAAAAAATACATTACCGTCAGCATTCAACAAACCGCGCATGTAACGTATATCTATTTAATGTAATTGTATTCTATTGTGCTGCCCTGTAAAATAACTATAATTACTATGTACACCACCTTTAAAAAAAAAAAAAAAAAAAAAAAAAAAAAAAAAAAAAAAAAAAAAAAGTTGCTGTAGGTGACTGCAACACACTGAAATTTCATTATCTTCAAAATTAATTTTACGAATCCCGCATTTAACATATATTCGTTTCATATATTATTGTTTTGTGAGGCCCTGTAAAATAACTATAAATTATAGAGGCACTTTCATCGAGACAAAACATGCTGCATGTGACTGTAACAAAAAACTAAAATTTCATTTCCGTCAGCGTTCCACAAATCCCACATTTAGCATATATTAGTTCCATATTTTGGTATTATTTTGTGCAGCACGGCCGTATTTTTAAAACTAAAAATGCTATATGCACCCCTTACTTATAGGAAAACATCCTGTAGGAGACTTTAACAACGTATTAAAATTACATTACCATCAGCGTTCTACTAATCCCACAATTAAAATATATTAATTTAATTATTCGTTTAATCAGTCGTTTGATAAAATCGTTTCGTTATGATTGTGTGTATATATATACGGGGTGTCGGAAAAGTCTGGAAACGGTCAAATAACTCGAGAAATATAAATCGGATTGAAAAACGGCAAAATGCATGTTTAATATTTTTGAAAAATCTATTTAGGGATATGAAAGTTGCCCCCCCCCCCGGGGGGAAAGGAGGGCAACTTTGAAATCTTAAATGATGACCCCCATTTTTTATTGCAGATTCGGATTCTACGGGGAAAAATACGTAACTTTCGTACTGAACATTTTCTTCGAAACATTGTAGATGGCGCTGTAATCGAGTGAATGCTGTGTGAATCGTTACCATTGCAATGTCTGGAAACGCTCGAATAACTCGAGAAATATTCATCGTATTGAAAGACGGAAAAATGCATGTTCAATAGTTTTGAAAAATCTATTTCGGGATATCAAAGTTGCCATTTTTCTAAAATAATTTTTTCGTTTGTTTGTTAGTTTTCCGTTCAGTTGTAAGGACTCTCAAATATCACTAAAACGTTTCAATTTAAAATAGTACATAATATGTATCGTACATATGTAATGTACTCGTTATTTATTACGTTTATATATATATATATATATATATATATATATATATATATATATACTTATTACTCCTTTATTTATTAAGTTGAATCATGTACTCTTATATTTACTTGTTTCACTCTTTAGAAATATTTTAAAATATCGATTTTAATTCTATTTATTATGAACTTCTCAAGATTTTTCAGATTTGGAACCTTTCTAATAAAGTTTTTATTAAATATCGAATAATATATATTAATAGAATATGCTGAAAAAGAAATAAGTAAATTTAAGAAATAATTATTTCAGTAAATGAAAATATCCATGTATTGTAATTATATAAATCTATTTTGTACGCGCAATTTAATGTTTCAGTTTAAAGTTTGAATACATATCACAAAAATTTTGATACTCCAGTCTTTCGAATCTTATTGAACTGACAATAATAAATCATCTTATAAGAATAATTCGTTTGGTATATCTATCATGCGTGGGGGAAACTTCTCTACGAATATATTGTTGAAATATCGTAACCTAACAAAACGTGTAAAATAATTTAGACATTTATTTATCTAAATATCAAATCCAATTTTTAAAGTAAAATGCATGTATGCATGTAGTATTATACAAATTAGTATATATATTTTTTAATTTTGTTCAGAAAATGTGTTGTTCTCCAAAAATTATTGTTGCAAATTTAAAATTTTCTTTCTTAATATTCATGAAGGCAATATAGGATTTGCTCAAATTTTATTAAATAAAATTAAAATTTATGTACACATTGAGGCAATTGGGAATTAACATTTTACTTTTATTCACATTGATGTACTAAAGGGACTTTAACTATAAATGCAATTTTTTTTTAAATATTTATATTTCTATTAAATTATTTACATTTATATCTGCCAATTTAATGTCTGGAAATTGATCTACGGACACATTTGCTTTTTACAATAATAGAAGCAAAAAATTTACAGAATATATACACTGTAAAATAAAATTCCGTCAATTTACGGAAAAAGGACTGGCAGCAGATTTGCCGGAATGTTTCCGTTTTTTGAGGAAAGTTCCGTCTTTGTGGTCCGTAAATTCCGTAAATGGCGCGATACAGACGCGAAGGAGTTGAAGCGCATGCGTGGCGATCAAAAATACTGCAATTCCATTGGATGATAGATTTTTATAGTAATAATTCCATATTTGATACTCTGTAATCTTAAAATGGCAACATATATACAGGAAAGATTCCATTTTTCTAATAAAACAGAAAAGTTCTGATCAAAATTCACGGAAGACAACCTGTCAAACGAAAATTTTTAACAGTATATACAGAATTACCATGGCAAATTCTTTAAATTAAAGTTTTCTTATTTCTACACATGTAATCTAAATCATTTTTCCCCGTAAATAATATAGAAACAGATATCATTTCAGAAGGTATTGTTTATGTAGCAGCTAAAAAAACGGTAATGGATACAAATGGTAGTTTTTGATTAAATAAAAATAATAACAATGTAAGTCTTGCATGGAACTGGTAATCATGAAGGAAAACATTACACTTACGCATTACTAGGTTTCTTCTCCGATTTTTTTTTCTTGCCCGAACTCAGGTCGGGTATTCCAAAATTGGTGCAAGGGGTTCAACTAGGGGTTACAGGCAAGGGGTTCAAAATATAGAAGATTATGGAACTTTTTCCCATAGCTTTATAAGTAAGCAACGTAGAACGATGTGCTATAAACTAAAACGATCAACATAAAATTACCTAACTAAAAAGGAAAACACATACAAATATATTTAGCAGAAAGTGAGTTATATATGTTCGGAATGAAATTCCCATTTGCATTTCATACATACAGGGTGTCCCTAAACTCATGGTACATACGCTAGGGGGTGATAGAACATTTCAAGATGAGTAATAGTAAATAGGAAACCAAGGGTCCCAAACGTATTCAAAAGGATATAGGCGACATAAAAATTTAGGGTCCCAAATTGCAAATGATGATAACAAAGGGAAAAATGGGTCGATTTATTTTCGGTTTTCGCTAAAATCATTCTTTAAATTAGTATTTTCTTTAAAAAAAAGTTTGAAAGAGAAAGTTATAAAAATGCTGGTAGAGGGCGCTCTAGACTTTGGAGTACCGAATAACTACTTTTTACCGGTTTTTTTAACACTGTTAAAGGTTTTCTAAATCTTAGACTTTAACTTAAATTTTGTGTGCACAAGTGAAATCATCGAGAGTGGTTAAGTGGAGCAAATTTAACTGTGTTCAGGGCGTTGATTTTTGAACGATCGTATGTAATGAGCAAAATAATAAGTGATGAAGTAAACTTTAAGAGGTGATAGTACACATCGAAACAAACAACATTCACTAAGTAATGCATGATTTGAATTCAAACGCAAACGTGTTAGAGCTTGTTCAAACTAGATACATGCAAGCGCTATAGCTACCATTATGCTGTAAGTTTCCGGAAGAAGAATATGAACATGTGATATGGGGAAGAAGAAGAACGCGTATGCAAATTTTCGCTAACATGAAAGTTACTTATTCGAGTGCGTAATTGTAAAACTGGGAACTGTTCACAGCAGCTGTCTTCATTTGCTCTGAGGATAGCCGATAATATGGTTTCGTACTCTAACCAGGAGAAGGCCGAGATGCATTAAATGTACGGAGCTGCACACGGCAATGCAACCGAAGCTCTAAGATTGTGTCGAGAGCGTTTTCCTACTAGACGTGTTCCTGATGCGAGGATATTTCAACGACTGCACCAACAACTGTGCGAAAGGGGTTCCTTTGCAAGTTGCATGCAGGATACCGGACGTTACAGGAGTGTAAGAACGCCAACCGTTACGGATAACATTTTGGATCGTATCAGCGAGAGGCCTGAATATAGCACGCGAGAACTGTCCGAAGAAGTAAAAGTTTCCCGTAATACGGTGTGGCGAGTTCTGCGAGATGAAGGAATGCATCCGTGCCATGCGCAGAGAGTTCAAGACCTAGAACCAGCGGATTACCAGGCACGTGTCAATTTTAGCACGTGGTTGCTCCAACTAACGGCTGTGGACCCTGCTTTTTGCGCACATATGTTGTTCACGGACGAATGCTCATTCACACGCGAGGGTATTTTGAATATCCACAATTATCATGTGTGGTCAAATGAAAACCCATACAAAATACGTCAACGTTCGTTCCAGCGACGTTTCGTGGTCCATATTTGGGCCGGAATCGTTTACGATTATCTAATTGGCCCATACTTACTGCCAACGCGCCTGGATGGAGATTCATATCTTGTGTTTCTGGAAGAGGTGTTGCCAGAACTATTAAACCTTGTTCCAGTACCCATAAGGCGACGTATGTGGCTCCAACACGACGGAGTACCGGCCTATTACAGCCTGGATGCACGTAACGCCCTGAATATCATGTATCCGGGGCGATGGATGGGTCGTGGCGGTCCAATCAGCTGGCCGGCCCGTTCACCCGATTTATCCTGTCTGGACTTTTTCTTGTGGGGTCATATGAAGAGCCTGATATACAAAGATGGTCCCGTAGATTATGCTGAAGACCTTGTTGCCCAGATATTCCTTGCTTCGGCCACATTAAGAGGCAGGCCTGGTGTTTTCGACAATGTACGGCGGTCAATCCATCGACGGCGTCAAGCCTGCGTTCGTGTTGGAGGCCGCAATTTTGAACAATTCCTGTGATGGAGTACTTCATGTTGTTTATTTTCATTTGGTTGAATAAAGTGTTTTTCTTCCTTTTGTTGGTTTATTTTCATTCCATCTCTGTCGGTCCTGTTTTCCATCATTTTGTTATTATTTTGTTCATTACATACGATCGTTCAAAAATCAACCCCCTGAACACAGTTAAATTTGCTCCACTTAACCACTCCCGATGATTTCACTTGTGCGCACAAAATTTAAGTTAAGGTCTAAGCTTTAGAAAATATTTAACAGTGTTTAAAAAAAAAACGGTAAAAGTAGTTATTCGGTATTCCAAAGTCTAGAGCGTCCTCTACCGGCATTTTTATAACTTTCTCTTTAAAACTTTTTTTTTAAGAAAATACTAATTTAAAGAATGATTTTAGCTAAAACCGCAAATAAATCGACCCATTTTTCCCTTTTTTTTATCATCATTTACAATTTGGGACCCTAAACTTTGTTGGTGCCTATCCCCTTTGGAATACGTTTGGGACCCTTGGTTTCTTATTTACTATTACTCATCTTGATGTGTTCTATCACCCCCTAGCGTATGTACCATGAGTTTAGGGAAACCCTGTATACGTTATTACATTGCATACAGTAATATACATAATGCTTCGAAACAAAAGCATCTAATAACTTTGCTATATGATACTTCTTCACGTAAGAAAATTTCCGAGAATAGGAAAAGTTTATCTTGCCAAGATATACGTCTATATAAAGCTGAAAATTTTCAAACGGTAATATATATGTGTATAACATAATTACGAAAAATATGTGCATATAACAAAATTGCATATATATTTTCCTTCGGTAATTGCAGGATGTAAATTAAAAATTAAAGATAATTCTTTATGAAATAAATAAATAATTTTACCGAATATACTTACTAAATTAAAAATACAAATCAAAACAGAACAAGACCCAATTGATTATGCAAATCGGCCAAATGGGAATTAAATAATAATACAGTGATTAATTGATTTAAAATTTAAAAATTATTAAAAATACATATTTTATTATCAATTCTCAAATTAAATATTCAATAAATTTTATGACTAACTATTTCATAGCACCAGTTATTTTGTAATAGGAAAAGACATAGCGAATATTTATTCTGTAAAATTCTTTCGGGAATGTAATGTAAAACCGGATACATTATTATTAGTTTCCTATTGTAGCCCTAATAACCAACAGAATTTAATTATATTTTACGTAAATACTCAGTACGTAAAACTTTCGTAAATAAATATCCTAGTGCTATAATATCATTGTTAATATATTATTTTTTGCATCACTTTAATTCTGGCTCTGAAACTACAGAATGACATTCAGTTTGCGGCCTATTTCTAACTGTGTACTTCCTTCAATATGTTTTTTTGTATGTGATCACTTTAAGTCTTTCTGATAATATATCTTCAAAATTTGTCTATTTCCACATTCTCTCAAAGATAAAATAGAAAGTGATAGAGAATTCCTTAAAACTGAATTTATTTTTGTAAGACTTTTGTGTGTAAACGTATTTCTTTATTGGATGAACATTGGTAAGGATTTGATTTTTTCTGTTCTAAATTTTAAATGCAGTCATTATATTTCACCAGTCATGCATACATATTGTACCGTAATAGGTTATTCATTCTTTTTACCCTTAAATTTGAGAAAAGTTTCTTTCCATAAATGTGTATTTATAGAAAATATAATAACAGAAACACCAGAAAATAAACCGCTAGTAAAATATATAATCATACATGAGATAATAATAGCAAAATTCTCAATTGTACAATAAATAAAGTAAAGTAAGAAATATTTTATCCGTTTATTTCTTTTTTCGTACAGTGTCAAATAACATTTTAAAAATACGAAAAAGTGATATAATCCTAATTTAATTATTTACGCAATTAAATCCTTATGCTATCAAAATATTTTCAATATTACAAACATCAGAAAATAAAATAAAATGACGTACACATTCTGCATTATAAAGAATACATGCATTTCAGAAACAATCTTCAAAATCTTGAAAATATAATATGTATTTTTAAAGTAAAATATATCCCATTGAAAGAACGTAAATAGAAAAATATGCATTAAAAAGGATGAGGAAATAAAATAGAATATTTCCTTGTATGCATATCTATAATATATGGTGATGTAAGAATGAGTTGACGGAAACTGTTTCTTGACGCTTTTACGCATGAGACCATTTTCCGGAAATGGAATGGTATTTTATACTCTGGAGAGTATATTTTTTATGATATTCTCAAACATAAAATGAAATGATGTAATATTTTTGTGTAAGAAACTATAATGTTGTAGCATATAAAACGAATGCATACAAGAATCGTATAAAGACACAGTGCAATAAAGTAGTTTTATTTATACCTTGAAAATTTTGAATTTGTAATATTAAAACGACTAATACTAATATGTATATCTGAATAAATATTAACAAAATGTTTATTTATTATTTAACTATATGAATGCACATTCTACATTATAAAAAATACAGGGTCATTCATAATTTCCTCCGGGGTTTCGAAACGTTATACTAAAAAAACGAAGACGAATATGAAAAAAAGAAACATATAAAATTATTCCGAAACTATTCAAGTTTTACTTACATACATTACAGGTGTTCTATGTGTGAACCCTTGGTCACACGGCATACATCCATGCGATAGTCCAGTTCCTGCCATACTCCGTTTCTTTAAATCTGAATCAGTGGTGTCAGTTCAACGGGCCTTTCGTAATAAATATCGAAAACAGGGACCAACTGACAAAACAATTCATGTGTGGTACCGGAAATTTAAAGAAACGGAGTATGGCAGGAACTGGACTATCGCATGGATGCATGCCGTGTGACCAAGGGTTCACACATAGAACACCTGTAATGTATGTAAGTAAAACTTGAATAGTTTCGGAATAATTTCATATGTTTCTTTTTTTCATATTAGTCTTCGTTTTTTTAGTATAACGTTTCGAAATCGCGGAGGGAATTATAAATGACCCTGTACATTCATTTCAGAAAAAGCCTTAAAAATCTTAAAACTGTAACATGTATTAGTCAAGTAAAATAGACCCCATTGAAATCACGGAAATAGAAAAATATACATGAAAGAGGAAAAAAAAAAAGAATATTTCCATGTATGCATATCTATAAAAAATGGTTGACGGAAGCCGTTTCATGACGCTCTTACGCATGAGACCATTTTCTGGAAATGGGATGCTATTTTATACTCTGGAAATCACATTTTTTATAATATTCTCAAACATAAAATTAAATGAAATAATATTTTTTGTGTAAGAAAATATAATGTTGTAGCATATAAAACGAATGCATACAAAAATTTAATAGGTCATTTAAAAAACTACATGAGTCACAGAGTCAGAACTTTTCATGAAAAAATAATGTATTATTCAAAAGTAAACGAATTTTATGGGGTTTTTAGGCTGATTATAGAGTTTGGATTTCAAATTTTGTGAATATCGAATACTTTTTATAATTTAAGAAGAATAAAATGAAGAATAACAGAAAAACCGTTCCTGACTTATGTTATTTTAGAAAGAAACAAGGTTAGATGGTATTTATTTTGACAAAAAAAAAGTCATATTAAACATATTTTTAATCAAAATTAATGAAGATAGCACCTGTACAGGAACATTTTTATGTTTTAATGTTTTACTGCATACAAATGGTAATATGGTAATGTAATATGGTATCCGCATGTAAGCTGGTGTTGTATACAAAAAACCACTTAAGTCGCTGACTTTATGTTATTTAAGTAATGAATGAAAATTAGAAAGTATTCTTAGAAGTGTAAGGAATGCACTGACTTGTGGGGTTAGTTCCCAAATCTGAGAACTAAAAAAGTACTTTTAAGGAAAAAAAAAACTTTTAATGTAAAATTTAAAAATATATATTGTACTTCCTTAAAAGTACTTTTAATGAAGCATTTGCGACAAAAAAGGTATATTTGGAAAAAACTTGACTTATGAGGTTTTTGAAATGACCAATTCAGTTATATACATACAGATTGGAATAAAGTAGTTTTATTTATACCTTCAATAATTTGAATTTGTAATATTAAAACGACTAATACTAATATGTATGTTTGAATAAATACTTCAAAATTATTTATTTGTTATTTATCTATAAAATAAAATCCAAAAATCATAATTTGGAAAATCTCCGTCTATATAGTTTGTTAACGAGGCAACACCGATTAATAATGCCCATGTTACCCATAAGCTTATATTGTGAACAAAAAATATCATTTTTGCAATGTCTCGCTTTGTACATTGTAAAAATTGGTCTTATATTTATATTTGAAAATATCCTGATAATTATATTTTTAATAAACAGAAAATATAGCACGATTTTTTTTTTTTATCATTTATAAAATTGTCAATATATATATTTAAATTTTACATTAAAAATACCTTTATATTTTCTCTGAATAACACTTCATGTTTCATGTAAAATGGTATATATATATATATATATATATATATTTACCTCCATGTTAAATGATTGTTTCAAAGAGGAAGTCATTAGAAGTTGTGGCGGGCGTAAAAAAATCTCTTAGCGGAACATAAAGAAATGTCTGTGAGATTACAAAGCGTAATCTACACACATTAGTATAATGTAAATTTCTTAAATGGTCAAAACATTTCAAAATCCATCAATATCCTTTAAATAATCTTAAAAATCTTGCAAATGTAATATGTATTATTAAAGTAAAATATCATATTAATCGCAATTTTATTCTTACTGCAAACAAATGTATGTTTCTAAAACTCTTTATTGAAACGATATATCTCATTTTAAATAGATTTTTTAGGTTTTAGTATATACGCTTACACACACACACACACACACACACACACACACACAATACATTCATACAAAATACACTTATATAAAATACGCTCTACAAAATTACACTTTATAAACAAGCATTTGTAATCTTATCTATATTTATGATTAATTACTTTAATCTAAAATCACGTTTATATAGTTCTAGGAAAGTTTAAGTATTGATAAATTAAGCTTTTATTGTTCATTATTGAAAATAATATTTGAGAACAGAATAAATTACCTTTGGAAGCTCACATATTTAACAAATTGTAGTTCAATAAACTATGCAATATTCTAAAAAGACCCTGCTGATTTTTTTTCTTACAGAAGTTAAGTGTTTTATTCTGCAACGGATGCCTCTTGATAGCATATAAATATATCCTCATTTAATATAAGCATTTTAAGAGATATACATCTCATAATGCATTTCCTTAAGACATAGCAAAGCTTATATTATACTGGAAGATTTAAAATTTATCTTAATAGCTCCTTAAATATCTGTTTTGCATGCAACTATTGCAATTTTAGTTTTTACTACTTTTTTTTATGTTTTATTGCATGTTTTATTTTGAATTAATGCATTTTCTTGCACCGATCCAAAATAATGAAAGGCAGTTTATAAAAGATAAAATAACACATTTGATTTGTGTATCTTAGAAATTTAAATAATTATACATCATTTAATAATAATACTGCGTATGCAAAAAAATGGGCGGGCATAGTTTTTACACAATAACATAAACTAAAATATTAAAATTAATTACTTTACATTTCGAAACATTTCTGTAATATATAATTGCTTGCTTGTTTCTAATGTTAGTAAAGTATGTGGGCATGGGTAAATTATTTTATTCAGAATTTAAATCATTATAGGAAATGGCAATAACATGTATTCTTATTTTATAATGTCGTACATTTTACTTTTAAAAAATATATTATCCAAACTATCACATTAATTTAATAAAAATTGTGCAACATTAACTTTAAAGTTAGCAAATTTGCCTTTTGCTTTGACAGTCAGTATTTCAATAAAACATTCAAAGAATTTTAAAATAAGATATAAGTTTGCGTGCACTTTTAAAACTTATTTAATTATGTATTTAGATATTAGGATATGTAAAATTATTATAGAGTTAAAGCGCTTAAATCCTCGGAAACGAAAGCTATGGTAAGATTATCCCTGAAATACTTAAGAAGAAATCTTTAAGTGATAGTAATTAGTGATATTAGAGGTATATATATATATTAACGATTTTTTTAACAACACGTAAATTTAAGTAGGTAAAAACATGACTTTACAATACTTTATAAACAATAAATTACAACAGTTTCATTAGAGACCTGTTACAGTATCAATGTGTCAAAGAAGATACTCACAATTAATTGGAATTATTATTACAGAAAACTCTTTTTACGCTTTACACAAAATTGATTTACGAGTGTTTTTTGTCAAATTTATTTATATTTATATAAACGCAATTACTGGTTTTTTAATATAGTTTTTTCGGGACAATTAATATGAAATCTTGTGTAACTACAGCCTTACCATAAGAGATTTTACATTCTGTCAAAGTTTTTGAGTTCTGTTGTTTTGTTATTTTCTGCAACAAGTTTTTGACAGAAAATTTATTCCTCAGAAATTAATTATCTGTTGTAACGCATTCCAGAATGAACTTTTAATCTACGCTTGTTTTAGAAAAACAATCAGAAGAGGGAAGTATTATTAAAATATTTTAAAAGTAATAAAGACAAATTCATAAGCATTTCTGCTAAATTAAATATAGGATGTTGAAAAAAGAAATCTCTTTTGCAACAACGTCTACTTGAAACTAGGATTAGAGTCTGGAATCTTTTTATATACATAAACACAAAATACATACCGATAATAAAAAAAAAATACTTTAATTAAACACAAAAGGCCTGTCATTAAATAAAGCAAGAATTACTATTCGTAGTTTCTGGTATGAAATTAGAATATCTGAATAAAATAGAAGAGAAACCCCCAACCCAGCGTAAAATTTTTGATTTTGAGATTACTGCACTCATGGTGCAAAAAATAGAAGCAAATGGATTTTTTTTTTCATTTTTAAGACACATAATGCGGATAAAACATTTTTATTTGCTATTGTAAACATATATTTTCAAAAAGGGTAAGATTTCCTATTAATATAATAAATAATATATATAATATAATAAATAAATATTCTTAAAACTGAGTTGAAATTTTGTTAGTTTAAGATACATATTGTCTTTCACTTTGTTAAACTTTAGCAAAATGAACGAAAAATTATACGTCAAGCATAGATTATGAAACTCTTTCCTACACATCCTGCAAACTGTAACGAAACCTCACCGTTAAATAATGTGAACGACGATATATAAGTAAACGGTATAGGAAACATTTAACACATTTCATATTGCAGTTTTATAAATTACCTTCTATAGTCAAAAATTTAGTCAAATTATTTTTTTTTAGTCCAGTACATGATCAATATATTTGGATATATACTACGTAATATGATGAAAATTAGTTAATTTAGAAAATTCACATTTAGCAATTTTTCGCCTATGGATGGAAATGCCCACGAAATATTTTGCACAACCCTGTATATTAATTAATGACTTTTGATTACAACTCATATTAAGCTAAAATTAAATTCAGGTAAAAAACGCATAAGGCAACTTAAAACACATTTCCATCATTTCACAAACATAAACGACAATTTACCTTGTTGTTTGCGTAGAACGTATATGAATATTTTTCCCAAATTTGATAAGCCTACTAACTATAATTCAGCAGAAAAATGCATAACAGAATTCTAAACTACACTAAGCAATTCACTCCCATAGTCTGTAATATTTACGAATTCCCTGATGTAGCCATGCATGATCAACCGAATTTATACACACCACGTACTATGAAAAATTTTAGTTAACCTTAAAATCTCAAACTAAAGTTAGAAACGCACTTATCACACATAGACTGTAATTATTGCCTGTATACTGTAACATACATATATTGTGTGCCCCTGTAAATGAACAATAAACGGAATGAACACCATAATTTTATATGAACAATTTACAGTAAAACCTCAGCATATAAATTTCATTATATTTAAAATAGTGAAACATCATTAAATTACACTGCAAACGATTTTTTCCCATAGTACAATGTGAAACATAATTCTTTTGTGTGACCATGTAAATCAATAATAAATACTTTGAATCCCATATTCCACAAACAGCATATTTTTGTACGCTTCAAAATTGAATATCAATTCCATCATGTTTAAAACGGCGTGCACATGAAATGCACATGAAACGATTTTTTCCCATTGACTGTAATGTAAAGGAATACTTTTGACTTTTGACTGTCGTTTGCAAAAAAAAAAAAAAAAAAAAAAAAAAAAAAAAAAACTATAAGTGCTACAAACTTCGTTTTGAATACGGATCCTGCTATATTAAACGACACAACATACAAAAATTTTAGGGCAAACCGAGTATATTTACGCTAGTTAGAGTAAGGACGAACGGCCGACTGCCAGATGCCCAGACGAACCAAAGTCAGAAACATTTTAAAACTAAGTTGGAAAGTGGTAAAAATGCGTAAAGTCAAACGTCGACGTACATTTTTTAAATTCGTATTAAACTGTAAACGCCAATATCAATATTGATCTATAATTTAAAAAAAAAAAAACAGTTAAAAGCACTTTTATTTTTATACGATAAGTCTTTCAGATTTACTGACAGTTTCGTGAGAAATAATGCTTGAATGTTAGTCTATCTGTGTGTTTTTTGTTCAATTCTCATGACTTTAAAACTATCTTTAAAAATATAGGTTACAGGAAGAATATCATAAATTTAAATTCTCATACAACAAGGGAGTGAAAATGTTCAGGTATCTGAATTCGAAATGTGGAAAAACTATTTTCTTGAAAGCAGGATTTACAGCTTCTTTGATAAATATATCTGAAATCCTTTATTTGTTTTCAGATGTCTACTTCGTAAAGTAAAATTTTTCTTATTATATTTTTTATTAGGAAATATCTGAAATATGTAAAGATTGACTTATGCCTGGATTAACCTTATGACCTACCCTGGAATATTTTCCTAAGAAACAGTAAATCCTGCTTTCTAGAAAATAGTTTTTCTATATTTTGAATTAAAGACTTTAGGAGTTAGGTAAATTAGAAAAAAAGAAATTTTTATAAAAGATAATATGTGCGTGCATAAAACAATGCTACTGCGAATATCAATTTATTTTAAGAAAAAATCAGAATGCTCTTTAAAAAATAATTTCTACAAAAGACGAAAACCAAATTAATACTTGTTTTACAATTTTTTTAATGTCATGTTATTTTAAAGATTATTTTTTAAAGACAGAGAGTAATAGGAATTTAAAATTATATGGTAATTTTTAATTATGAAAATTATAGAATTTGGGATTTCCATTATAGTAATTCCAAGTAGTCGATATTGAAATCAAAATATGGAAATCGGGATTACTTCATTACTTCAAAAGTATGTACAATATTGAAATTAAATCTGAAAATCTAGATCAAAGAAATCTAAATACGGGTAAAATAAAAATTCTTAAAAAAAAAATCTTTTAATTCTGACTTATTTATTTATTATAATTATTTTTTCATTTTAAATTATATCAATTTTTTGTGGCTCTTGTTAGTAAAGATATAAGTTTTATGTATATTATTACAGATTACAAATCAGGAATTTAACTTCATTAATTTATCTTTCGGAAAATCGAATGTGTCTGGGGTTATTGTTTAACTTTAAAACAAGAATAATCTAAGAAATGTATTTCTGCCTTAAATATGCAACTACTGCTAGGTACATGTAAACTCAGATTTAGAATAAATTTAGTAAATTGTGTTATACAATGAATATTACGGAATATTTTTTGTTAGATTTTATTCAATTGATTGGTATATCCGTGTAACACATTGAAAGAGATAACACAATAAAACATTGGATAAATTAATTTTACAAATTTTTATTTACAAAATATTTAAAATATAAACATTACGCAAAAATAAAAATAAAATGAAATAGAAGTTATATCAACAAGACTTCATTTTATAAATTTATCGGAAATATGCATAAAAACTATTTTGAAGTTATTAAAGCTTTTTTGCTATTATATTCCATTTTAAACCAACTTTCGTAAAAATATGTATTTTTTCTACACAACTGTCAAAACTAATATATTTTATTAACTTTATTTGATATGTTATATTGACTTAAATCAAGAAGAATATTATTACAAATTCATTATATATTTTTACAAATTATATTAAGAATGGGATGTAAATATAAACATAAATATAACAGTCTGTGAGACTTGTAACGTTTTTTTTTTTTTTTTTCCATCATGAAAGGTGCAATTTTTAACCGTTTTAATGGTTGTTGGAAAAGACAAAAATTACCAACAAGTAATTGTCATGTATTTAGGAAGATCTCCTCACTTAATAGACATAAATTAACAGGAATACTTCCCTCGAAGGCACATAAAAGCATTGACTTTTCAGAGAATTTTAGACATTTTTCTAGACCTTTCAGGAGATCGCATTGAAAGAATCGTCGCTGTAAATATGATAATCCAAACGACAAGTGTCTACAGGAGGGTGATCGGTTTTTGAATCGTCGGTATGTTCTGTGGCATAGCATATTTCACAATCTGCTTTATTTTTTTTTCTGATCTAAGTGAAATTATGAAATATTATTTCGTAAATTCTATCTTTCAAGCTGCTGAAAGTTTATTTTGGACATTTAACTAACATTTGCATGACATACCTAGTGCAACATGACCCTGGATTCAACTGTAAATAATGTGCCTTGTTATGTGTTCTACAAGCTTTCTTATTTTGTAATATCTTATTTATTAACGTAACTGTGTTCTAAACTATAAGACTGAAACAGAATAATTTCTAAAGAGACCTTTCCTTCAAGAAATATACAAGAAACACTAATAAGTAATACAGATAAGTAATAAAAACTATTATGTAATAGAATAAATAAAACTGATAAGTAATGAATTAAATAAAATTATTAAATAAATATGTAGCATCATTACTATATTTTTGTGTAAATGTTTCTAAATATTTGATTGAAACACTGAACTCTGTAAAATATATTTTAAGGTATTTTTTGAAGATATATTTTGAAAATTCCGAATATTACGTATACACACGTTTACTCTTAAAACAATATAAATAGTTTAGTGTTTGTTTGCGGATAATATACCATAACAGAATTGAGATTTTATAATAAAGCACAAATTAAACTATATCTGTTTCCCTTTACTAATTAAGAATGATTTGCAATTTCTCCTCTAATGTGTCATCATATTTACATAAATTTAAAAAATGTTGTTAAAACCACAGAAGCCCATGCATTAATCGGGCCCCGAACTTAAAGTTTCATGTCAGTTTTCCTTATTCTCGTTGAGTAATCTATTTATATTTTTATCAATTACTTCAAATTTTAAGTGAAATCCAGGATTTCTACCCACGAGCCTAGAACGGGCATTTTCACTAGTTATAATATAAAATGCAAACTAGATCTCAAAATTCGGCCTATCTCACCAGTTATTAAAAAACATACACTAAAATTTCATAGAGATCACGTGCTTATACCCAACGAAGCGTTGAGATGTAACAAACAGTATAATATCAACAATGCTGTTGGAAAAAAATACCTATTCTTTGCCTTCATTGAGATGACGGCTTCGTTCCGCTTTCGAAACGACGTCGAAGAGAGCCACCCTAGATGCTTCGTTGCATTCTTTAAAATTCTAAATTTTGTCTCATACATTTTACCATTTTCGAAATATATATTCATTAACTACTATTTTCACTTGTGAAATCGTTCCTGCCACTGCATTTGGCATCGTAATGAATCCACTTTCCTTATTTTCTGCGAAAAATACACTTTCTTTTTCTTTTTATCCGAACAAACTTAATCGTTGTAGGATAAATTTGATTGGATGACTTCCTTATCTCTGATTGGCTCAGAAAGGTATAGGAGAAATCCACTATCAGTTCCGTATCAGCTGATTTTTTTCTGATTCTTCCAACCAGCTACCTCTCCTAGCATGCACTCATTTTCATGCAGCAGAAGCAGGGATTTCGTAGAGAACGAAATTTGATTGTTTGCCTTCCTTATCTCTGATTGGCTGAAAAAGGTACAGGTGAAATCCTCTAGAGTAAATTTTGTAATAGAGCATTTTTCTAACTCTTTGTCTCATTTTTGCATTTATAATTGCTAGTACTCTTATAATTTTTATATTTTTCATTAATTATGTATGTAAATATTGTATTATAGTCCTATTTACTCAAATTCTATTTTTTGTTTCTTGAAAAATATTAATTTAATGTATTTATGTTTTGAAAATTGAAAATGTATGGTTATGGGGCCTTTTTCCCTCTCTTACCATCTTATGCTTGGCAAATGCAACGGATTTTGAATGAAAAATCCACTATTTTTGCTCAACCATCTACGCATCAATACAATTGATTGATCACTGTCGATTGAAGGTAAACGAGGTCAATACGAACTTCTTCGGTACTTCTCAACTTCAGCATTTTAACATTGGAACATATTTAAAAATGTTTGATTTTGATAAATGTAAAAGATAAGCTTATAATAACAACTAAAATAAAGACTGACACTGTATTCTCATATAACTAATTGCAGTATTTTTCATAATGATAAATTGAAAATGTATAGATAATACGAGTGGATGACGAATATCTAATCATAATTAATGCACGGAATTAAAATTTCTCTGGAAATTGAAGAGCAGGATATACTAATAAATATTTATTGAGTTTTCAATCTATTTAAAGAAACATTTATTTTTTATTTCGGTGTATTATTTAACCCTTTCCGGCACAGTGGTCCCACTCCGGGCACACCTACTTTTAATTCCGAACTTGCATTCGGCACCAAGAATATTTTAATAAAATTTTGCTTCTGCAATGAAAGTTTAAAAGAAGGAATTTTTATTTTCTGAAAAAAATCGTTTGTAAATTCCGGCGTCAGTCAGTAATTTCGCATTTTACGAACGGAATTTGTCTGTACCGGAAAGGGTTAAATGTCCGTAACTATGTATTATATATAACTGTAATTTATTTTGAAAGTTACAAATAAGTCTACTACGCGCTAATTATTGAGAGGGATATAAAATGCTATTTTAGGAAATGTCATTTGCTAATTTAAAGAAAAATAAGATGAAATTACTTTTTTTTATGAAATTACTTTTCTATGAAATTTCTACATGAATGAAGGATTTGAGACACAATTACATTTGTCGAAAAATAACACTACAGCAAGTATACGTCTTCTTTCAAAATTGCTACTGTTTTATTTAAGATTACGACAAGAATGACAAGAATATGAAAAAAAATAATATTAGAAATTATCTGCCTAAATAAATATTGTTTTATTAAAATATAGGCTATAAAGTTCGTTTATACTTAAAATATAAAAAAATGATAACTAAATGGAGTGAAAATAGTCTATTATTTTAATGTACTATAAGATCATATATTAAATCTTTAGATGAAAAAAATGAAATAATGTCTAAAATTTTGAATTTATAGGAATTATATTCATTTTAATTACACCTTAATGTTAAAAAAAAAAAAAAAAAAAAAAAAAAAAAAAAAAAAAAAAAAAAAAAAACACTGTTTAGAGGATATCATAAATTAAAATGAAAGGTTATATTTTGAGTACATATGGAATAATATATATATATATATATATATATATAATTTTCTCTCCAAAAATGCAAAGGAAAAATAAAAGATGCACCTGTAAAGCCGGAAAATATTCGCAAGAGAATAAAGCTTTTATTTTTCAAAAGCATATACATATTAATAAATGACTCCGAAACATTTTTTTTATGATTCTCCACAATGATATAAAAAAGTAATTCATTAATAAAGAATTAGTGACTCTTCTGGTTCTATTTATCAGAAAGACAAATCATATATTTCACGAATCTGGTGTTTCCCAGCGAATAGACAAATGGTTTATTATGCTACTGCACCGAAAGTAAAAGAAATCGTTATTATGACATATTGTGCTTGCATAAACATCATTTTCACGTAACTAAAGGGAAATTTTCCTTTTGCGAACACTGTTTTTTTCAAATGAATTACCTAATAATAACTCATTTTGAAAATTTCCTTTCATTTAAGCATATGATATTAACAATTTTATATGAAAATGGTTAGTTTATAGGTTAAATTATTAATCAGTGTTTAGTTAATTACAGTATGTTATTAAATAATCATAAATATTTAATTATTTTAACTTTAATTTTTTTTCTTAACATTAAAATGTGCAATCGTGGAGTTGAAAACATACTTGCAGTATTAGCATTCCTAGAGTATCATTAAAAGATAGGTGTGAACCACATGTATCTAAATTAATTAATACACAAGATCACTGACATAAATGTTTAGAAATACCTTCAAATCTGGATTTAGGTGCCTACTCTTGAATGCTAGCGCAATATATCCAGATTTTTAATTTAAACTAAGCAAAATTTGCATTTTTATTTGTTTATTTCGCGATTTCGTTGACGAATGCAGATATTTGTTATCATTTACATTACATCGAAAACGTGTTAGAAATTCTTATTAAAATCGATGGCAATTGTGTAAGGATTTTTAAGAGAATCTTTTTTACAGAACATTAATAGCGATGAAGATTTTAAAAATTTATTCAGCAGATAAGAAATTAAGTTTTGATGTCTTCAAAGTAGTTTTTATTTAATATTAAAAAATAAAGCTACATAAAATTATATTAAAAACAAATGCTAATATTCATAATTTTAAAGTATGGGATTTGACTATAACGCTGTATAGGAATTCTTAATCATAACTTTACAGTTGAAATGTAAAAGTGGTATATCGGTGTAAGTTTTGGAATAAACGTATACACATAAATCAATATAAATAAGCAAAATTATCAGTAAATAGTCAGTTTGTTAATTGTGAAACTGCAATGTGTGTATTTGTGCTACAGACGGTATTAAAGCTGTATCGCCTTGATTGGCCAGGGACGCGTCATCATAAGGGGAAGGGTAGGCTTAATTTATTTAAGTAGTGAGGTAACCTTTGTATATTTCTAAATATAATTCCTTTCAAAATATTTGTGGATGTTTTATTTAAACTAACAACGGAAATATCCAGTCAGTTTCTATATTAATATACCGTTTACTTTTAAATTATTCAAATAATATATCTCTGTATATTCTATACTTAACATAACATCTAATTTCAATAAAACATGCCTTTAAATTTGAACTGCTACTGTCTAAAACTTAATCGAGTTTCTAGATAGAAATGTAATGTTGTGTGTATCTTACGAGTATGTAGGAGGGCTATTGTCGTTCTCGGGCTCTTGTCTAATTTTGGCACCGGACGCCACTGCATTGGCTATAGCATTTCGAGTGACATACCTTAAACGGGACAGGATCTCTAGATAAATATAAATTCACAAAAAAAAGAAAAAATTTTTTGTAAAATACCTATATATATAAATATATATATATATATATATATATATATATATATATATATATATATATATATATATATATATATATACACACACATACATATTATTTATAACATAGTATTATTCATTAATACATCCTTTAATGTAATTCGATTTTCTATTTATTTATTAATTTCATTTATTTATTATTTAACTAATTGGTATCAATTAAGATACTAATTTGGTTGAATTATGAAACATTTATTTCCATCCAATTCCTTCGATTAGCATTATATTCACTTTTACTAATAGATGGCAGCACTAATGTTCCTGTTTATTTTATAATCCATTATATTTTAACATTATTTCTGGCATCACTGCAAAGCAATTTATATTTCTAAACAATTTATATTTCTAAAATTGGCAACATGTTATGATTTTTTATGCAATTCATTCCCCAGTCATGTTGGTTTTCATGATGGTTCATGAACTGCAAGGTATCTTATTTATATCTCTTTTCATCTTTATGGATTTTATACTTAATGTCTCTATTAAATGTTCTCTCTGTAATTTATAAGTATGGCTTCTTTCCTTTTTAATATTGTATTTTATTTTTTATTTTATCACTGATTTGATTCATTGTATTTGAGATGTAGTCCAAATATCATATTTTTTAGCAATGTATGGCTAATATGATGATGAAACATCTCATTTCTTTTTATTTGTGATATTTAGGCAATTGGGACATGATAATTCTGTCTAAATTCCACAAATTTCATTTCAATTAATTCATTTAATTCCATTTATTCAATATTAAGTGTGTTGGGGAATCTTTCATTGTCAACTATTTATTTCATACTTAATTATTTCAATGTTTAAGTTGGTGTTATGATAATGTTTCATTTATGGTTATATATATATATATATATATATATATTAAATGGAATATAATTATTTATATAATACATATATTTAACAACCATTCAATAAGTTCCATTTGTAATATTTTTTTTGTTTGTAAACTTTTAAAAGATATGTGTTTAAATTTCTAATTATCAAATTAATTGTGACAGTTTAGACTTAAAATTTTCAGAATGGTTGCTTATATACATTTCCAATAAAAGTTTGAGACATGAAATGGAAATTTTGGTTATATGGCGTTTTATCAATTTTTAACAAAATCATACTGATTTGCAAATAAATCACACGAGTTCTAATTTGTGTAATTTCTCTGCAAGTCAATATAATTGTGTTATAAATTGTAAATTTTACGTATTGCAGTATCATTTACCTGTGGTTTATACTGATGAGCTGTTCCAAATGGCAACCAGGAATTATGATAAAAAATGCTGACTGAGTGACTTTTATTGTCTTGGCTGTTCGGCCAGGTTGATTAATTTGAAATTTCAAAAATATGTTCTGGGTTCGTCTGCCAACCTCGGCATTTTTTCACTCAATTGAATAAAGTACAACTCAGGTATACGGTGTTCATCAGAAGTCATTCAACCTGTATCATTTTTTCATCTTACAGAAGTATAAAGAACTTTTGACATTCTCGAATAATATATTAGACAAAAAATATTTAACCAAAATTAAAGTCTAAATACCAGGAAGTAGAAAATTTCTATTACAATGCATAACAATTGCAAGCTCCTTATGTGCAAACAAAATATACATTCCTTTTTTAAATGAGCTGTATATTCCATGGCACTTTAATCACATTATAGGTTAATATTAATTGTATCAACTAAGAATTTGTTTGTAGAAATAAAAGAGTTTAATGGTGGGATATAATATTTATTTATAGTAATTCTTATCGATTACTATTAATGTATGAGGGCAGCAATGTCGAATAATAACATTTGTTTTAATGGGTTTAAATAAAGAACTAAAATTCTGAATGGTGATAAGTGGTAATTAAATTTAGATTATGGAATGATACAAAAAAGTATATACCAAAAATTGAAGAACTTCGTAAGTGCAGACAAGTTTATTTTTTGTATTCCTTAACCCTAGAATGATAATCATTCATCTGCTGATCTAAGTTCGATACATGTAAAAATGTGTTGCCTGCCGCATGTCAGGGAACAAAATGGGTATTTTCAGTACTCACACAGTTATAACACTGACAACTACGAATTGGGCTTCTTATTTATTCTGAAAAGTATGTGCCTGTTGATTATTGAAAGCGACCGTCGTCTGATAGACGAATATTTAGTATTTACTTTAGTGTTTGTAACATGTAGTTAATAAATTTCGGGGACATTTACTCGGGGTAATGTTGAAATTGTTCCATTGAGAAAACACTTTTGTAGAAATGATACAAATTCGGAAGCATAATAAATGATGGAAATGATGGTGAATTAAAATATACTTCAATACCCAAAATGTTATACATTTAATATACATTCATTAAAACACGAAGTTGTTGTCTGTGTGTAATTATAGTTCAGTTTTTCTTTCCTTTTCTTATTTTTATTTATTTATTTATTTATTTATTTATTTATTTATTTATTATTATTATTATTTATTTATTTGTTGAGGGGGAGGGTAAATTCATGTAATATATATGTGCGATAGGAATTGAAAAGGTTAGAAAATGCTTAATTAAAAATAATTTAGCAAAATGTTAATAGAATTATATTTACTTGGCTAGGGAAAATCTGAATACTTATTAAAATAAATAAATAAATAAAAAGTTTACGTAATTAATTCTATCCCAGACATCTAGTTACTTTTAATTTCTATTCTTTTTAATATAATTAATGCACTAAATACATAGTGATCGTGATACTGTTGTCAAGATTTATTAAACTTAATAAATAACCATTGCTACATTTGAATACTTTTGTACTGATTATTGACATTGATGATTTTATGATTTTGTTTGAACATTTTTCAGAGATTTCAGGGTGCTATGCTATGAATTACCAACATTTACTTACCCTCCGTCCCTCCTTAAGTCAGTATCAAATTAGTTTTAAAAATCCAGTGTTCGCACGCTCTTAAGCCTCGCCCCATTTTGTAAGACTTCTTCCGCCAGTAATCGCATAAAACTATCTTCTAGTTAAGGAATCGTGAATTCATTAGAAAGAAAATTATCTTTCTGGTGTACTGGTGGTAGAGTCCTTATAAAATGGGGCGTAGCTTAAGAGCGTGCGAACCCTGTAAATTTGCTTCGAAAAATTTGTCACAAAATAAGTATACTATATTTGTGAAAAGTAAAAAATGATAATGAAAATGCCAAGTTGGGATAATTTTAATCGCACATAAAGCAATTTTATTTGATATTTAAGGAATTTCTTTAAATGTTGTAGTAAAAATTGCAGTACAGCGTTACGCTCTTTATTATTCATTCCTTCTTTAGGGTAATTTCTAAATTGTTATTCATAATTACAATTATCGTCACTTTTTTATTAGGTCGAGTCACATTACTTCTTATTCTTATATTTCACATTCGAGTTCATTGCTTCAAACAAACAGCGAAACAGTGGAACACATCAATGGGATACCTAGTTGAGTCCATTCCCTGTCTATCAGTATTTGTATGACACATCATGAGAGAGCCATGTGTAAAAAGTTTATGATAGATTAAATACAAAATAAATATAGTAAAAAGTGTAATTTTGAAGAGGCTAGCTTATACTAGGATTAGCTTAAGAACGTAACAGAAGGAACCAATGATTGGGATATCACCTCCAACAGCCAGTCCGAAATTATAATCTAACCAATAGGAAGTTGGCTTGCGTAGAGCAGCCAATCCGAAATTATGTAAAAGTTAACTTTGAGATATGATGATTATAAACATCATTATTATAGAATGGAGTAAAAAGGGATAATTTTGAGGAGAGACAAATGAGAAGTTGCAGAGAAAAGCATGTTTGACTGTTATAGACACGATAAACGATTGCTAACATGTAAACTGAAGAAAAAATAGCAAAAAGCTACCCCTGCTTAAAAAAAGGCGATTTACATTGCCATACATTTAAATTAAAAAATTAAAAGTAGTATAGGTGTATTTAAGAAAAATACATGTTTCTTATATTTTATTTTATTTTTATGTATTTAAGAAAAATACTTTTTTTTTTTTTTTTTTTTTTTAAAGAAAGACAAAAAGAAAAATAATCCGCATTATATTCATTGTAGTTTAATAATTTTACTGGTGTGGATCTACTAAACTGCATTGGAAGTTATTTATGACTCCACCTACTTGAAATGTAGCAACTAATTTGGGACAAAATTTTCAACCCAAATGTAGCAACTAATTTGGAACGGAGGGACTATGAAGTTTAACCTAATAAAAAAAAATCATTAACGTGATGTATATTTTTCGATAGAATCCTAACGTGTGAGCTATATACATTAATGAAATTAATTCCTAATTGAATTAATATTTAGCAACAAATCTGCAACAATGTTAGTCGAGATAGTAAAGTAGTAAAATACACATACACATGATGCCAGTAAAATAAGAAATCTAAGTTAAAACAAAATATTTACATTTTATTTTCAGTTAAACATCTATTCATGAAAATTTCACATGAACATAATTGAAAAATATATAATTTTTCTAGAATCTTGCTAATACAATGAGATACAACATCCATTACATTGAAATTATATCTTTTTGTCACATAAATTTATATTTTTATGTTGAACTTCAATAATGGTTTATTCCTTCAAAATAATATTTATTCCAAGTGCATTGTTGAGATTGTTTAAAATTAGCTTATACCTATTGGAGTATCATAACAGACAACCATACGATTAAATATTTTCATCTAACGTGTACCAATGAGAACCAGAATTTGAACAAACGTAAGTACTCTTAATAAAAAACCGAATATCAATTACTCGAATATAAATTAATATTATAAGAATATCTGAAATAGATGGCCAAAATACCAAACAGAAGGATGGTGCTTTTGTTTGAGCATCCAGTAGCGTTCCTCTTCCTCATGTGTGTTTTCTTCTCCATACTTGACACATACTCTCATTAATTTAATCGACGATTTATTATCGACGATTAAGTTCCATAATGACAAAACCTATCTAATTTATCATTAAATATTTAATGTAGGTCATTAAGCACACCATGAAATTTACCGGCATGACTGAATGCTCCCTAATGCTGCTTTATGCCCCAGCATAAATCATTCTATATCAGTTCTACAATAAATTGAGTAGAAAGTCGTGAGAGGGCTTTATATAAAACTATCTAAAAAAGCATTAGCTTTTAAAGGATGTTCCCATATTTAAACAACACTTCAGAGCAACCCACTTTCTCCCTCCTTTGACATTAATAGTGGACCTTATTGCGAATGCCTCCTTGGCTATTAGCCAGATTTTGTCGGTTGCTGTTACAACGCCCTTTTTGTATTTCTCTGATTTATTCTATTCTGTCAGTGGTAACTTATTCTGAACCGATTTTCGGAGATAATTTGAACTCTGAAATGAGAGTGATAAAATAATAATATCCTGTTAATATGTAAATAAATAGTCTTTATTAATTTAAAAAAAAAAAATGTTATTGATTATCTGTTGAAACATTTTACACAATAACTGAACAAGTTTAACTTATTTGATCAAATTTGAATCTCGATTGACAGAATGAATGGCGTCGTTTTAGAAAAGAGAACATGCTTTCTGAACAAAATAATAAGCATTTGTCCTGTTGTATCATCTCAACCACACATCCCCCAACATGCCTTTCCACCGTGGTTGTAAAATACGGTGTTATAGTACTAAAACTTCTAGTATATTCTTAAAAAAATCTTTCAATACATGTGAACTCTTTAGGAAACTTATAAATCATCCTAAACGGATTCATAAAATAATTCGAAAAATAAAAATTTGTATATAATGTATATACTTGTATAATGAATTGGCCTTTAAAAATGTATGTAAAAATCAAGCAAATATCTACATTTATTTTTGAGCTATAAGTCTTTGAGCAGTGATCTACGCTAAATTGTCGATTTACTGAGTTCTGAGGGAGAGCCTGATACTTCTCACCATGTACGTTTTGGGATGATGAAGATTTTTTTCTTGTACCTGTTTAATCTCTAATAAGCGAGATCTAATATTCAATTACATTAGAGTGAAATTTTCATTTAATTTCTAAATAATGTTAAAATAAAAAAGTAAAAATATATGCAAATTTTGAGAATTTCCATATCAGAATAACTCCTCACTTTTTTGCAGCTTGCACTGATAAAAATTTGCAGCAAGCTGTTCAATCATTCGACCTTTTTAATAGATAAAAGTTACTTAACCGTAAATTTAATGGATCCTGAATAATGAGTTATAGTTAAATAACCGTTATTTACAAAAACTTTTAAATGACAGGACTGTTTCTTACGGATTTTTGACAGTGTAATTAACTGCGACATGAAGCGAAAAAAAATCCAATACGTGTAAACAGAACTATGAGTTTAAATGAAAAATACTTAAATTGTTTATGAATAGTATTTGTTTAATTTCATTTATTTTAAAATTCATTTATATGACAAGTCGTATGTGTAATGAAATATTAACATTCTCAAGAGGTTCTATCGCGTTTTAGGAAAGAAAGCATTCCAGGTAAAATGAAAAATTAATATTTGAATATATAAACTTTAAATATTCTCATTATTCTTCAGTATAAGCAATGCATTTATATGTATTTTAAATGACTTTAATATGTCACGATTCTTTTAAATTATTCCCGTACTCCAATCGATAAATTACCATATTAAATATGCCCAACAAATAAGATAAGGAACGGAAGAATGCAAGTTCTCATGTGATTAATCGTTTCTAAACAATAATGCAGTCGAAACGTATTTTTACAAATCATATCTCGATAAAAATTTGGTGATTCTTTGAAAATAAGGTGTTTCTATACATATTTTTAAATATTGAACATGTTACATTTTAAATATTCCAAAATGTTAAAGTTATCATAACATGCTGTTGTAACAAAAGAATTTTAATTTTTTAAAAATTAATTGAACACAATACTTCTAACCAAACATTTCATATTAAATTTATAAAACAATTAATGTAATAATAAATATTTAAATTTTATTACTGCATATATTATTACATGGATAAAAATTTCTATTGTATCATTTACATAATAGTGTTATCAGAAAGTTTAATGTGTTCACATTTGTATATTCTGGAAATTGTGTACTATTTGATATAAAATTTTAATATCCTTTAAATTGTAAATCATTAAAATTGTGTCTTTCCTTGTTACATGAATATAGTTTCTTTCAATCATATTGCAATCCTATATGCAAAAGATAATTTTTATTATAAAAACAAATGTATTAATCATGTAAACGGATATAGAAAGCCGTACACTTTTAACATTTTGTTGTAAACTGTCCAGTCATTCGACCGTTTCTTTAGAAAGCGATTACATAACCGTAATTGAACCACCAATTGGATCAAGGGAATAAACGCCCCTTTTTGGCACATTCATTTTTCTACACTTTAACGATCTTTAGACGTAGCGCTTAGTTGTGAGTTCGAAGAAAATAACAACAAGTTGGATATTGTACGTCAAACGTGACAAATGAGGTGCGTTCGTACTATAGCTAGTTATATAAATATTCAGATATTGATAATTTTTAATTCTGTGAAATGAATTATATCGTCTGCAGATTAATTTCTGTAATAAAATAAGTATCTTGGTCGCTTGACGGTGAAACGTCGGAAGCTCCTATAAAAAGAAAGCCCCGATTTAAAAAAAAAAATCAAATTTCTTAATAAATGTTTTTATTAATATTTTCTACAGTTTTGATTCGATTTTTTAAAAAAATTGAAATGTCTCGACAAAATTCTGCAAAGATAATATATCTTAAATTTCAAACCATTCGGTTGGGTATTTTTTGCGTTGTTATATGCGGACGGACGGACAGACAGACGGACGAACGGACGGACGGAACAGACGGACGGAACAGACGACGACAATAGGTGATACGTATTTATATAATTACGAACGCACCTAAAAACCATTCACTTCGTATAGATTCATGCGTCCATAAAAATAGTTAGTTGGAAGAAGGAAACAAATCCTTCCTTTATTCCCTTCTTCCAACTATCAAATGTACGAGTATAGAAATAGTGTCTCTTTTTGCCTGTTTTTTTTCAATAAACGAAAACGAATCGCTATTGGTAGGGGACGCGATACTAGCGATCTAATAGCCGCCATTTTAGAGCGCGTTTAGCAGACCTTACCAAAGCTACCAAAGTTGTTTGTTTGCGAAGAACTTGATGCAAAAATTAAAAGTCCATCTCTCAATGAGAATGCAAAGAGAGTGGCGGTGGCGGAAAAAATGGTACATCTTAAAGGTGCTGAAAAGTTTTATAATAAACAGAAAGAAATTTTGGCCTTGTGTGAGGAAAGCGAAGATGTAGGAGCCATTGTATTTGATTACATGCAAAATCTGCCCATTCCTAAGATCTCAGTTCAAGAGATGTTTTATTTAAGAAAACTATGGCTGTATGTGTTTTGTGTTCAAGACTTAAAGACTAACTCAGCTGATTTCTACACTTACCATGATGGTGAAGCTAAACAGGGCCCATATGATGTATGCAGTTTTTTGTGGAAAACTATACAGAACATGGATCTCTCTGTCAAAGAACTACACGTTTTTAGCGATGCTTGTGGGGGACAAAATAGAAATAACACCCTTATAAGATTCTTTTTCACTCTTGTTGCAATGAATCGTTTTGAGAAAATATATCAATACTTTCCTGTTCGTGGCCATTCGTTTTTACAGTGTGGCAGAAATTTCGGACCGCTAAAAGTCCCATAAGGAGAAATGACAGAATTTACGTTCCAAATGAATATAATAATCTTATTTTGCCAACAAAAATCAGGGGTTTTTCAGTTAAACCCATTACTTCCAACGACATACTTTATTTTAAAAACTCATGGCAGCGATGTTTCAAGAAAAGCTGAAAGCCATTAGACAAGGCAACAACATTCAAGATTTCGCAATATGGAAGCTTTGAGTATAGTTCAAATCATAAAGGTTACTTGACATGTTCCAAAATTATCGATGGTTTCATTAAAGCTACATTTTTGCTCCAAAAAACTTCTACAAACCCGAAAATACCAGAAACTCCGGCATATGTTACTAAAATACCCATAAATGAGGAAAAAATGAACGACATACAAAAAATAATCCAATATATTCCTGACGAATTCCAAGATTTTTACGATATTATTCTGACCTGGTCAACTACAAGATCCGAAAGTGAAGAAATAGATGAATAATAGATTGTCCTTACGTTTTTTCTAATAAATAAATAGTTTTTGTCATAATATTGTTTATTATTCCAAATTATTTTGTATATAGTGTATGATAAATTGGAAGAAGGGAATAAATCCAACACATTTACATATACATATATAAGTGAATATTATATATTTCAGCCAACTCTATTAGTAAATAAATCAGAATTCATATTTTCTTCATTATCATTGATACACATGAGCCCACAAGTTGAAAGTAAAAAGTTATAAAGTTTTTTTTATTTATCTCCATTCTTATTTTTTGGACTTATTCCCTTCTTCCAATTGGTGGTTCAATTTGACTCTCTTCTGACCATAATTATGAGGAATAATATGGTCAGAATGCAGTTAAATTGCGGTTATGTAACCGTTTTTTATAAAAACAGTAGAATGACTGCACAGTTTACTGAAAAATTTTAACAGTGTATTATAAGACTGGTTTAAAGTAACTAGCTTAAATAAAATTAAACCAGACATAAAGTAAAGAGAATTTCCAGCAATTTCAAGAAGTAAAAGTAATTGGAATGTCATGTAGAATTTTCCAACCAACCTAATATTTTTAAGTCTTATTGAAAAGAGCAGATAAAGCTTTAGAGTTAAAAAAAAATTCCCACTTATTACTTCATTTATAAAGATGTATTGAAATACAATAATTTAATGCGCAAACTAATCCACAAAAATTTAAACAATTTTTTTTATTGCAATAGGTCTTAATGTCATTTAAGATAGCGATTTTCTCTATTTTAAGTTCATGATATATTTTTCTTAACTTAAAAGGGCCCCACCAGTGGCTGAGCGGTTTTGCTCTCAAAGTTGGTAGATGAGAGGTGCTGGGTGCAAACCCTTGTCGTATTCGTCGACCTAACCGTTCCGAGTTTTCCGTGGTTTTCTTCAAACCTTGCCATAAATACGGGTTAGGATCCATTAGAAAGACCCCCGCGGAGGGCACTCTCCTCAGGGCCTGCATCCCTCGTGTCGATAATCAGCAGTCTTAAAATCAACCAACCAATCTTAACTTAAAATATATATAAGTCACTAAATAATGCCAACAAGAATTCCAGTGAGGCAAAATGAATAGAAAATAAGAAACAAATATCAAGATATTGAAAACTGAAATTATTACTAATAAAACTCTGGATTTCACTTATGTATATGCACTCGGGAATGTGCAAAACATACAATTAAAATTAAATTAAAGTGTTACAAAAATATCAGGCACTCGTGAGCACTGCGTACTTATTTCTTTTTAAGCCGGCTATAGGTTTTAAATAAAAATATTGTAGTCAATAATCTCACGCACTTAGAAGGGTAAATCATATCTCACAACAAGGAGTCATTTCACACACACACACACACACACACATATATATATTTGATTAAGCAAAACACCTTCTCTGTATAATTTTGAGTCAACCTTCAAAAACTGCTTCATCTGCATATTTTACAGACAGAAAACTTTTTGTACACATTTTTTATAATTCTTTGATTTAGCAAACCATCTTCTCTTCTTTACTTTCGGAAAACGGCAAACTCTGCGTTATCTGCAGATATGTTTCGGGTGTTTAAACAGAATATTCTCTTAAAATACTAATAAATTATTCAGTAATTTTAAGCACTCATGCGCTAAAATCAAATATTTTATAATAATATATTTTACTTATACATTTTTACAAACAATTTAAGTAACTGATGCTAATTTTTATACAAAATTGGTGCATTAACATTCACAACATTGGACTTTACGCGATGAATTTGGTGAATACGGCGTATTTTGATAAACATTTTGCAATTTTCTAAGTAATATAAAACTGCATAGGCATTCTGGAATGATCCTGAAATGTATCAAGAGGATTGAAAAATGGTAGATGATCCTACATATGGTATGATACTTTCCTCACATCTCTGTAAACAGACGGATATCTCAATTATCCGACGACATAAATAAAATACTACTGATTTAGAATGTTTTTAGCTGATGCTGTATATCTTTCAGTTTCAAAAGCAATTTCGTTCACAAATGATTCATTTTGTACAACAGGAAAAAAATTCGAATATATAATTATCCGTTATAGTTTAGGTTAGGTTGTTATATATGGTATTAATAGCTGTAATTCATTTTTGCAGTAACATATACGGTATATACCTTTACTGCAAACGTTCATAAAATCTGTAAAGCTGAGGTTTTAAGTTTTAGAAACATGAAAAATATATATTAAATTAAAAATTTTTTATTGAAATTTAAAACTTACTTTCTTTTAATATGCAGATCATAGATATTGTTTTTCATATCGAAATTATATAGAGTTCATGTAAAGCAAAATGTTTCTGAGTTTCTACATAAACTGTGTTTTATATAATGTAATATAAATAAATATATATGTTATTTTAATACTAGCAAGCTACGCCCGCTACGATGGTCAATTTCTCTTAACGAACCTTTAATGAAACGAAATATTGACGTTGAACTTAACCTTGTATCTTAAAACAATGTGGACCTTTACTTGGAATGTCCGTCAGCATTTCTGTAAACGATACGAACGCCATTGCGTTAAGGCATTTTTAATGTGTCAGACAAAATGTGGGCTGCTAAGAAAAAACTCTTTCTGTTGACCATTTACAGTAGGATTTGGTAAAGAACTATAAAACGATATGTTATATACTATAACCATACTTGAAATCTCATCTAACTAACAGTGAAGGTTCCGTCAAAATCCATTCGACAGAATATTTTTAAAAGGCTAAGCTTTCATAATCGGGTTCATCTGATTATAAAACTTTCCCCCATAATTATATAACTAAGCAAATTAAAACAATATGCGAGATACTAAAACCATCTTAAGATAAATTATATTACTAACAGTGCAAGTCCCGCCAAAATCCATTCCGCAAGGTTAGTAAATATTTCCTTTTTTTATCAGCGAAAACTGTAAGTTATAACTTAATAAAAAGTATTTAAGATAAAAAAAAATAGTAAATTAAAATGTTTTGCATGCTTACAATTAAATAATAATTTTCAAAAAAAGAGATTCGCGTTGAAGAAATAGCGATGCACAGTGCTTAGCACAGTTTGAAATAAATATTATTTGCACATTCAGGGTTGAAATAAATGGCGCATTAGCATACATTTTGGCACTATGTTGGTATAATGCACTCGTGACATCAAATTTCACTTTTATATTTTAATAGAATAATAAGGCTACTATAATTTGTGACTCGTGCTATAGCAAGTATACACGTCAGGACACATTGCCTTTATCATTGTCTTTTTATGCGTGAAGGTTTCGCTATGGTACTCGATTGTGAAATTTGCTAATTTTTGAAATTCAATATTTGAAAAACGGCGTAATCATCAGAT
The DNA here is from genome assembly GCA_963931845.1 of Maratus michaelseni. Classification (NCBI taxonomy): domain Eukaryota; kingdom Metazoa; phylum Arthropoda; class Arachnida; order Araneae; family Salticidae; genus Maratus; species Maratus michaelseni. The sequence continues at coordinate 85,981,187 of OZ007593.1, forward strand.
TTGAAATTTATATCAAGAAAAATACAATTTTAGTCTAAATATAATTTTTGTCAAAGTTTGTCTAACAAATTTCGGACAAATATTTTTAGAGCTATTAATTTTTTCAGTAACTTCAATAGTTTCATTTTCCGAGATTAATCTGTACCAAAGATTAACGAAAAAGCCAGTCGTCAGCAACGCACAGCTTTTCATTAAAGAGGATTACAAAATTTGAAAACATATTTATAATTTCATATATTATGAATTTTACAATAGTAGTATTTTGTAATTTTTCTCGAAATAAATCATTCGGGCTAGAACAAAATATTGAAAATTTCCTCTTAATTCCGCTATATATTTCAAAGATTAAACTAACAATTAAAACAATATATTTTAAGTTATTTTGATAAGTTTTATATCACTGAATTTCATATTAACTTCAAAGAGCAAATCAAATTCTTTTTTCACGAAGAATTCAATTTCCTTACACTAGCGCTTTTGGTAAATTACGAACTGATGCGACTTTTCTTTGATGATGTTTTGAGCAGTTCAGTTAGATTTGGCAGGAGGTGACCTCCTATTAAAGACTGTTAGGAAGGAGGTAGCCTCGAACATGGACGATTTCCTTGTAAAATATTAAAATCAAAATTCAATATGTTAAAGACATCGATCAGCGCGTTTGGGAGGCCTGTGGCATTTAATTCATCCGGAGACAGCGGTGGTTTATAGCTTATTAAATGTTATCTACATAAACTCTCTTAAATATAATGAAATATACAAACGGAATTATTATTATTATTTTATTATTATTTTTTATAATTGATAGCGGTTAATAATATTATATTATGAGTTTTATAATTCTAGGATGTTATCCTTTCACAGAAGCACACAAATCCGTCTAGCTAGAATAAAAGTTTCCACTGATTTTCATTATATATTTCAAAGATCAAACTAACAATAATAAGAGAATAAGTATTTACTTATTTTAGAAAGTTTTATATTGTTGAATTTTATACGAACTTGAAAGAGTTTTGCAGATCGAACACAATTTTCGCGAGGAAAGTTTTCTACACAATAGCCTTTTTAGTAAATCACCATCTGACGCAACTTTCCCGTAATGATGTATTTAGAAGTTTAGTTTGAATTGCCAGAAATCATTTCCATAAAATTTTCAGAAATAGCATTGTTTGCGAGGAAATTGATTATTTTGAAGTATGTGGAAAAAATATTTATTCAATGCTTGTGGTATATACTTTATATTTGAGCCGATTGTGATTTTTGAAATATTTATTGTGTATATCATTGTGCAGTATATTATTTCAACAATTTAGTGAAAATGGAAATTTTAAAAAATAGAAAGACCATTAAAAAACCAAGTAAAATAAACAATTTATATTGTATATACTTTTATTAAATATCAGTTTGAACTTTTGAAAGTTTGATTTTTTATTAAATAAAATGGTAATTTTTGTATTTCATTAATATAGAATAAGTAATAACTTTACATGTAAAATATCTGTCTTTTTTCCAAATAAAAAGAAATAAAAATGTATTGTGTAAATAACATAATCAAAACGATTTTTTAGCCCTTAAGAGAAAACTACAATATACAATTACTTTGTTCATAAATAACAGTTTACATTAATAAATAACTGTTACTAAAGAATACTTGTTTCACTTCTAATATGTATTATATATAAACCTCTATTTCATTCATTAAACACTTACGGAGAAAAACGTCATCGTCTTACGAGTATTTTCTCTTTATAAAAATAAATGAAGTCAATTATACCGAAATGGCGGGCTATTTATTTTGTGATAGATAACGAATTTAACGATAAAATACACTGTTGCAATATTACGAAATGTTGCATTTTGCAAGATGATAATATCAGGAAACAGAAATCACAAATTTTGCGAGAACTTATATTAAATATAAAATATGGTGTTGCTCATTATCTCAAGATATTTACTGGAACACTAATAATAAGAGCTTGAAGTGTGCTTCACATTCAATACGTAGATAAAATTATCTACAGTACAAATTAACAATTTAATAGACTGATTAATTTGAGAATAATGTATCATTATAAGAGACTAAAATAATATTTTCATCACTGATTAGAATACGAGTATCTTTAGAAACCATACAAACATAATGTGTGTATTGTATATAAAATTGTCATTTATAATATGGAATCCCACGTATCTCATTTATGAAATTTTAAAATTAGTAATACAGCGAATGTATAATTTAACCTAAAATATTATTACATATTACAAAAACATTTAAATTATTATTTTGAAATTATAAATTGCCTAGACACCAGCTTTTCTATTGTGGCTACAAACCTTGTTTATTAATTCAGTAGAATAATGGGTTCCAGAAATTTCGTATAAATTTGCGAATTTAGTTAAAAAGCTATAGTGAATAATATATAGCTATAGTGATATATAGCTATAGTGAATTAATAGCTGTAGTGAAAAGTTGTATATCTTATTGTAGATGATCATTAAGAAATCTTAGTTCAACAGCATAATATTAAATATCCGAAATTCAGTATTAAGAAGTATATCAAGGTGCTTACTTTATTTAATTAAACGTTTAAAAGCGTTACTGTAACTAAGAAATTTTTTAGTGAATACAGTATGCGAATGATTTAGCAATACTATTTTGAAATATACATAGCACAGTGGGACATATGTTGGTTTAAGCTGCCCAAAAGTCAAATATTAAAAACGCATTTTAGGAAAGAAATATGTTGCTAAATATAAAGGTAAATATTTGAGTTATTGTCTTGCAGATATAAAAAATTTCAATGAGCGAAAGAATTAGTGCCAGGCAGATTAGAACGCGCTTGTAGTAGTAGATGATAATCTGTACTTTCAATGTCTATTTTGTGCCTGCTTATTTTGGTTTGATTTTTTTTCGTTCCTATCTTTCACTTATATCCAATAATTAAGGATTGTGAAAGTCCAGGTGACGGTGTTTATGTTTTACATGAATACGCTTATATTTATGTAAATAAAAAATGCGATAAGGCGACATAAAATGTGCCGTATATTCTTTAAATCTGTATCGTTAATTTAAATATTACGTAACGAGTGTGTTATACATTCCTACGCAGCTTTTTGTGCTACGGAAGGCGGAGTGCTGACTCACCGGTGGGCCTGCAGATTGGACAACTTCAACTCTATATATCAGGCTGAACTCTTTGCCATCCACAAAGCTCTAGAATGGATTTCGGAACAACAAACAACCATTGCAATCCCCATCTATAGTGATAGCCTATCCAGCCTGCAGGCAATCTACGCCTTCAGAACCATCAATCCACAAATCCACGAAATTAAAACCCAACTTAGTAACCTGCTACATAAGACTTCGCTAGGTCATGTGACAGCACACAAGGGGATCTTCGGCAATGAATCTGCGGACATGCTAGCAAAGGAAGCAACGACAAAAACATCCATAGACATCTCGCTACCTGCGCCCCACTCCTATATCAAAAGATCCCTTAAAATGCGCATGTTGCAGCAGTGGCAAGACCACTGGGACTACTCAGAGGAAGGAAGATATACCTATGACATAGTCCCGGCGGTATCTTGCAATCTTATTACTTTAACTCCCTCAACCACTGCCTTCCTAACGGGACACGGCCCTTTCGGGTCATATCTAAACAGGTTTAAAAGGGCCCGAACTCCCACCTGTGAGTGCGGCGCAGAGGCGTCAGCCTCACACTTCTATTTTAACTGCCCCCTTACAGCTCGCTGGCACATCCGTCGCCCCTCTTCTCCCCCTAGTGGTTGGCTTGATAATATTCTTTCCCGCCCAGCACTTTTAAATAAACTAAAAACATCTTTAAGTTCTTGATGGATCTTTCTAACTTGACCCGCTCCTGAGAACATCATTCAATCTTAAACCATCTTCACTGCCCAGTGTCGCGTTGGAGGTATGTCTCTGGCAGTGAACTACCTGTAATGTACTATTTCCACCCCGCCCCCTGTCGCGTTTTCTGGCGGGTTCAACTCCAGCTAAAATATGTATTTTTTTTTTTTTTTTTTTTTTTTTAAGACCTTAATAAAGGGACCGGGAGGGACATCTATGCTCTACAGATCTGGTTCCCAGTCTGAACAGTCCCTCTTAGGCATTCAAAATATGATTCAAGATGATGTTTCATACTTTAATTGAGAGATCAAGATATGTAGTTAAAAACGTTGAAAACAATAGCGCAAATAACCGATAATTTGGGGGAATTTCTTTCGATGCAAATATATGTGTTTCTGTAATTAATATTCTTTTCATTTTCTTTTCTTTCAAATTTATTTTACGATAGCTTAATTGCAAATGTTGTCAGAAATTATCATCCGCGGTCATAAAAAGCTCAAACTTACATATCTGGTCAATAAATATTTATTTGTAGTAAATATTATATCAAAGCAATTTCTCTTCGGCATTATTAAGAACCAGTATTTGCGTAATTTAGATAAGAAACTAGAATTTTTTGGAGATTACCTTATCAACAAAGATAATTATTTAGAAAAGCAAAAGCGTCATATAATGAAAGATTTTTCAAAATTGAAATCCGAAATTCAGCATATATAGCATAAATTGTGTAGGAACAAGCATTTTTCTTGTATAAAATTCATCATGATTGTAGGGAATTATCCTATTACCTCAAGTAGCTATGCATCCAGGACATCCTCAGAAATCATTCGGCGAGAGTAGTGAAATACGCAAAAGAAGAAAACCGAAGAAGTACACAGCAAAGCAAATCTCTAAATCCTTTCTTATGTTACTCAACATAAAAGTAGGCCGATAGACACTAGAATGATTTTACTGTGGTCAATGAAATTACATGGGCTCCTCTTCTTGCAGCTAAATGTAAACAGCTATTATACAATGATAATGAAATTACTTATTGGATGCTCTCCGCTATTTAGGCGCTATCAATATTTATTGATTCAAATCTCTCTAAAATGCAATAGAAAATAGACAGACATTAACAGATAAAATACACCTTTCCTATAATTTTCTACAAAAGGAAAAAAAAATATTGAAATATGTTTTTTTATAAATTTATTGAGACACTAAAGAAGTTCAGTTGCAACATTGCACCACAACATTACTCAATTGTTGCACTGTCTGAAAGACGTTGTAGAGATATTGAACAATGATGAACATTGTGCCCTTTTGCTAAATTGAATTCGATGGTGTGGCGACTCTCAACAAAGTGAATATAAAGAAAATTTTAAAAAAAAATGTCAATTCAGATGCAAACATATTTCAGAGTTCCTGTGTACTTCTACAACTTGTTGTTCCGTCAAACAAAAAAATTCATTTCCAAAAATCTAATTACGTCCTCACATAAAATCGACCCATACAATTTCTAGATTTGTGAAGAAAAGTCGATGATCCAGAGAAATCGTGCAACGTGGACATTATAAATCGATTATTTCTTATTTTATATTCACTCTTATCTTGCATGAAATGTACACCAAATAAAAATAATCTGGGCTTTTTTTTAAAGAAGACAACAACAAAAAAATTGTTTTCAAAAACGCTTTACTTATTTTTGATGAACATTTCATTGCTACAGCCTGTCAATGTAAAATAGAATCGGATCGTGATAAAAGCTATCCCGATGACAATTCTACATCATCTGATGAAAAACCCTTAGATTTCTTCATGTAAAATAATCAGTTATATATATCCAGTATGATATTTGTATTATCTAATTAATTTCAATTAAGTTAATTTCATATGTTATTAATAAATACCTGATTACTACTCATATTTATTAAATTAACTCTGTAAAAGCTTAAGCAGATAAACTTTATTTTAGAAAAAAATAAAAGATGTAAATCCACATAAAAAGAGATCTTTATGTAAAGACCCGTAGTTTGTTTTAAAATTGCAACATATTTTTTTTAAAAAAAGGAGTATTTTTTTTATATATAACGAAAGGAAGTAAAATTCAATTATTCTGCATGATACGTTCCTTACTTGTAAGCATTAATAACTTGATTTCATTCACCTGTTATGCTTTTGTTAACTTTTCTCCCAAACATATCTAAAACGTGGCACTTAAAAAAGGGAATTGCTTTCGGCATATTACACAATTTTGAATTGTAGTTCATCAGTAGGATAAAAAAAAAAATTCTGAAATGTTACGCATTATATAATAAAGAAAAACTTTGTTTTTAGGATATATTTTTAATGGATCACGTACCTATGAATTGTATAAAATTTTAATATCATCCAATCATATTACTTGTAATACAGCAAACATGATCTCAATGAAAGTTTGTAATTAAAAAAATATCTATCACCATGTACATTATGCATAATGTTCATTTTTTAAATTATTCTATTTAAATTATCATTTAGCCGCCAGCTAGCACGATTTAACTAAAATTCTTTTATAGATTTTCATGAATTTTCAAGATCTTTGAAAAAAAATGTAGATATTCGAAAATAATTACAATTTTCTTCATTTGCATAATATGTGAAAACTCTTTATAATCTACTATTGAATTATTGCAAGTTTTGTTATGAGAGTAGACCATTTGAGCAAAACATTATTTATCTAAATATTAAAAAAATATATAGAACATACGATTGAGTTATGTAAGTGTTATGCAAAATTTAAAAAAGTAGTAGTAAAAAAATTAGGTGCATGCGAAATGAATTAAAATTCTCATCATTGGCATAATATTTGAAAAAATATTTATAATCTACTATTGAATTACTATAGTATTATTATTTATATAGTATATAGCATTATTATTTTGTTGTAGCATTTACATTAAATATTGTACCAGTGGGACGAATATATGTCAAGGTGGCAATCTTTAAACTTCCGCTTTGTTTTAATGTATCCACATATATCTTACCTCGGGATCGCTGCTTTTTATATTTTGACTACCATTATTTCCATACAATTATCTTCGGGATAGATATATTTAATGTATGAAATATTGTTGAATATCTGTGGAGATATATGTTTGCGTTAATTGAAGAGGTCGATGAATCGCATTTTAAAGGTTTATTCACACCAGGTCTATTGTACATGAAAATAAGAAAAACAGTGAGTATAAAGAGAAAATCACCCCTATTTATACAATTTAGACAGAAAAATTTAGAAAAGAGCCAATAAGGCTTTTAGGTAGCTTTCAATACAAAAAGGTATAAAGCTACCTATTGCAGCCGTTCGGAGGAAAGCAGTTCCGGAAAATTTCGATATATTTTCACCGATCATGACCCCCAGACCCCAAAACCACCCTCCGTTCAAATGTTGATTTATATATTATATATGACCTATGTCATACGATAACGCTCGTATTTATAAATCAAATCAATTTTGATGAAACTAATTGTGTGTATTAAGCTAACCAATGTCTCGACCGAGTTCGTTGGCCAGCTTGGTCCGCCATTTTGTTTCAAGATGGCGGCCATTTAAAATTTAAAACTAAAATAAATATACAAAAAAGTTAAAAATTCAAATTTATTACGTGTTAGGCCTTGATAAAAGGATTCCAGAGCATTTTTTGGTTTACCTCTATCTTTTTTTTTTTTGAGACCGGCGACCAGGCCCCTACCTGCCAGGTTTCCCTAGCTTAAACGGGTTTAGTGCCTGGTTCCGGGGCGCGTAGCGCCACTGAAGAGATGCCGCGTAGCGGCTGGCCGTTGCTGACAGGACGGCTATGTGGAGGACTTAGTTTTGTTTCCATTTTGTTTTGCTGCTAATTGATGTTATTCTTTTTATATGGACCTGTCATCGTTATGCGAGTTGGTCTCGTAATTTAGAGCCTTGATCAGGTGACGAGACCTTCACCTGATTAGGCACCCCCAGAGGTATTATTCACAGGGAACTTGGAGGACTTTACACCCACGACGGATTTTACATGCACCAGGCGCCATTAGCGTACATGATAAAAAAAAAAAAAAAAAAAAAAAAAAAAAAAAAAAAAAAAAACCTGTAAGGGAAGGGGGTTAATACATGTTTATTTAACTTTACATAAAAAATAGAAGAAATGATTACTTTTACCTGTGTTGGATTGTTTTTTTCCCTTACTTTTTCTAACGTACTTTCCAGTTACCTGTTGTTTTTCTTTTGCTGCTTGATTTTTGTTGCACATTTAGGTTTATCTCGTTGCTTTTTGGTTTCTCATGTGATGCAGTTGTTTCTCTTTTGTTGCATTTATTTTGGTTTCTCATTGTGATTTGGGTTTCTCATATTTCTCTGTTGATTTTATACTCTGTTGCATCACTGGTAACCGTTGAATTTGTTGTCATGAATGCGCTCTAGTGGCGATCAGTCCATATATACCTTATGGCTGTTTTCATGAGCTCGATGAAGCTTTTTGAGGACTTGGTGCGCTATGGGGTGGGGCATATTCCTTGGCCATTAGTCCGTTAATTAGTTTTTAACTTCCACCCTCTTAGACGCTAAAAGAACGATTTTTTTTTCGCAGGAAAGAGGTATACTTTACACTGCTATTTTATTATATATACACATATATACATATATATATTTTCCTTTTTTTTTTTTTTTTCCTGGAAGGTAAGATTAATTAGACAGAGGTTATACACACTTTGAATATAGAGGTATGGTGGCTGCTGGGACTTTTATGTTTTTTTTTTTTTTTTTGTTTTTTTTTTTTTTGTATTAGTCTATGTTTGTCTGTTTCATGTCGTCTACATTGTTCATTAGCCATCTGATCACTGCTCTACCTTTGTTTTGTACATGTTTGTTGTTTGCAAGTTGTCTGTGCCATTGTATTTCGTTATTAACTGTGATGGTGACCAGATGGTTTACCTCTATCTTAAAAAAAGGCTGAGATAGAGCAGTTTGAAATTCTAGGGTGGCTGACAATTTGAAACAAAACAGCACATTAACGCGATTACTCGCAAATTATTTTCTTTCATTGTTGTAATAATTTTCCCAATCATACGCTAAAACTATATATTCATATCCGTTAGCGCCCAAATTGGCGACATTGGCGCAAAATTGGCAAAATTGGCGACATTTGGCGAAATATCGCCAAATTTGGCGAACAAAATAAGTCTTCATAAATGAAGCCAATTTGGCTATTGATCAATAATTTGGCGAATTTCTTATTCAAATTCAGTATTAACGAATCTTTTGTAAACGTTTCTTTGCATTTTAACTTGCTGTTTTCGTGTAAGATTAGCTAAAATTTTAAAACGAAGATATAAGAAAGCTACCTTTTCCTCCCGGTAAAGGCCGGAAGGACTTTTTAATAACACAACCAATAGAAATTACTGATAAGAGAACCAATCAAGATTTAATAAAATAATGAACTAAATGATGGAATGTGCGATTACACATTTCTAACAAATATAAATCTACCAAAAGAAAGTTAGAAAAAGGTTAGACAAAATATTAGAGTTGGAAACCCCTAAACTCGCCACATATAATTTTTAAAATACATTTTATAAGTAACAAAAATAATAATTTCCACACAATACACATATTTTAAATAAATAAATAAAAAAATATTATTACCTTAACCCCTTTCTTGTGGTATGACTACACCATGATCAACTTTCCATGAAATTACATTAAATTAGTTCCAAGGTTGACTAGAAATGCTGCATCATAAAATTCTAACAGAATTCATTTTAGTGTTTCTGTAAATAAACTGTAATTTCTACGCACTCTTTAACATATAGAAAACTTGCTGTAGTGCACCTCTCAGTAATGTATATCAATTTTATTGAAATGGTGTGACATCATTAAAATACACTGCAAACAATTTTTCCCAATAAATAATATTGCAATGAAATAATTTTGTGCGTTCCTGTAACCGAACTATAATTGTTAGTTACTCGATCATCTATATAAACAATTTTGCCATTTACTTCAGTGATGCATATCAATTTTAATATTTTAAAAACTGTGTAACAACATGTAAATGTACTGAAAATAATTTATTCAAATTGACCGCAATGTAACAGACTATTTTTGAACTTCCTTGTAAACTAACCATAAATGTTACACACGTTATTTTCAATACTGAATATACCATAGTAAACCTCAATAACATGTATTAGAGCACGACCAAACAGATGACCAACCAGACAGACAGGCGGCCAGACAAACCGAATTCAGGAAGACTTATATCTATAGTTGGAAACGTTAAAAAGTGAAAAATATATATCGGATTTAGTAAACTATTAATATTAAGCTACTCACGAATTAAAATATAAAAATATATATCAGAAACAAATTATTTTCAATGATTTTTTTTTTTTAATATTGGGGAATGCACATTAATGATAAAGTAATGGAAATTGAATTTTCTTGAGTAATTATTTACTCACTTAAAAAACTTGACATACTTAAAAATATATTAGTTAAAGAAAACATTACATATGTATATTTAAAAAAAAAAAATTAACACCTTTCACAGATCAGGAAAAAAATCACGTTTCCAATACGAATGAAAAAAAAACACTTCACTTAAAAGAGGATTTTCCTAATTATTTGTCTTAAGATTGAATATGCTTTGATTTTTTTTCAAAGGCTCGACGTAATCATGGAAAGTAATTATTTATTCGCAAAATTAAATGGTATTTTTTTCTGACGATTTTCTTTAAAAATCTTCACTTTGGAATTATAAAACACAATAGAAAAAATAGAAAAAATCCATTGTTGTTTTCTGTTTTCACGTCATTAAGCGTCACTTAATTTTTTCATTTGTTAAAAGATGTTTTCACGCAATAACATAAAAAGAAAGTTTCGTTAAAATGAGAATGTATGTAATATGAGAATGTTTCGATGTTGAAAGATTCTTTTGGATTTATTTATTTATAGATGCTGCCATTCACGTTCTGAAATTTTGCTTTTTATATTAAGTTAGCATGTATTGAGCATATATATATTTCTAAAAAAAATAAATATTGTTATTTTAAGACCGTCATTTCAACATATATTTAAATTTAATATACAGTTAATATCATTCAGTTGATTTCATAATCATAACAATTACCATTAATATCATTCATATGATTATCATAATCATTATCATTCATATCATTCATATCATTAATAGATACATAAACATATTTCGTATATATTCATATTGTATATAGTTCTACAAAATATATATATATTATAAAACAAGTTTTGAATTATAAATTTATTTATGATGGCTAATAATAGAAATCTGTAATATTTATATTTGAAAATAAAGTCGCATTTTACGGCAACATACACAAAAATACGAACGCATACAAGAACACCAATAAGAATATGGTTGATAACGACTTGGTCATAAAAAGAATATTGAACATTTCACATAAGAATGCAACTTATATATACAATTCTTGAATAGATTCAATAGATTTTTACGTTTCGTTTCAACCTGGCTAAGATTAAAATTAAATGTTAAAAATAGTAGTTAATATTTTATGTTTTGGTGGGAACAAAAAACTGTTCAATTAAAAAGTATACACCATATAAAAATACGTCAGCAAGTACCTTACATTCATTTTTACACATGTTATTATTTTATTCACAAACTATATGGATACAAAATGAAACATTTTTAGGTGCGTTCGTAATGATATAAATACGTAGCACCTATTGTCGTCGTCTGGTCCGTCCGTCTGTCTGTCCGTCCGTCCGCATATAACAACGCAAAAACTACCCAACCAAATGGTTTGAAATTTAAGATATCTTTGCAGAATTTCGTCAAGACATTTCAAATTTTATGAAAATCGAAGGAAAACTTTAGAAAATATTAATAAAAATATTTATTAAGAAATTGGAATTTTTTTTAAAAGAAATTAACGCCTTCTTGTTATAGGAGCTTCCGAGGTTTAACTGGGAAGCGACCGATATACTTATTTTATTACAGAAATTAACTGCAGACGATATAATTCATTTCACACACTAAAAAATCATCAAGATCTGAATATTTATATAATTGGCTATAGTACGAACGCACCTCATTTGTCACGTTTGACGTACAATTTCCAACTTGTTACTCTTTAAATTCAATCAATGATGGAATTATGCCTTGGAAGTTGTATTAAGATGTGAAAAAAGGTATATCATTTCCAAACGCTTTATCGTTATTATAAAAAAACAATCACAATATTCAAGATTGAATTAAACTATTGTAATACACGGATATTGTATTAAATAATAAAATTTTACTTCTGAAATGAATAATAATTAAAATATAGTGTTCTCTCTGTTTAGCGACTTTCAAAAAATCAGTTAAAATTCTCATTAAATAGAAATCATTGCTCAACAGTATCGGACAAAAAAAAAAATAAATCCTTTACATATGCAGGCTTACAGCTTTGAATACGTTATACATACACATAAAAATGTATTGTCGTTTTAAACAATTATTCTGTAACACTAGCTGGTTTCCGAGGCCCTTAGAAAACAGATAAACGAAAGTGATTTAGTTTGAATTACTCTCTAAATGCCCGCAACAATGCAAACTTGGCATTTCAATGTATCATTAAAATAAATTAAGGGGTAATCTTATCGCGTCATTTGATTAGAAACTATGTTAATTTGAAGAAGCACTTTTAAACTGTTCCAAATAATATTTCTTAAAATCACACCTACTTCCATGAATGTTATTCCTGCTGTTCCAAAAAGAAATTTGTTATGATTTGCTAATTTCAAACATTCATTTCATTTATGAAAAATATTATCACTAAATGCATTAGAAAATAGTTTTTGCTGTTTTTATAACATATAGCAACAGGGAAGAAAAAAGCATTAAAAGTCCTTAATCAAAATTTCTAAACGAAATTTCAACGTAATTCGCATTTTTCAACAACAGGCAACATCGTGAACGATTACCTTCATGGTTTAATATTTTAAACATTCACGATGAATGAATCTTTTTTTGTTCAGAAAATCTACAGAAGTGTTAACATTGTTTATAATAATGATGAAACAATACAAAATTAACGATCACAATGGACGCAACAATGGTACAAAAAATTTCAAACGCTTGGGATATGAAAAAGTGAAGCGGACATCCCGAAATTGTTGATGACAGTAAAATGCTTTGAGCTTTTATTATATAGATTTTACTTTAATAACACATTGGAAATAGAAATTAAAAATTAAATAGATTATTGAATAGATCTAAGCATATTATAGAGCGTTACATAGCAAAACATATACAGATTTATTCAAGGAATTAAATATAGCAACCTCCTCCCTCCAAAAAAGACCATACATTTTAATCACTTAATTTCCACATGAAAAAAAAAATATATATGCATTTACTTGAAAATATGTCTTATTTTACTTTATAGATTTTAAAAAAAAAATCTTAGGGTCGCCTTCATTATGAAATAGCACAAAACTCCGAAATTTCCAATACTATCACCTAATTTTTACACTTGGATTTTCCAGCAAATTGCAACTGAGGATTCCAAACGAGAGTCATTCTACTTATTTAAAAACAACACAATATCACGAAACACATATGCATCATTTAATAAAAAAACTTTACTTAAGGTGTTTAAAAACATACATAACTGTATTTCACATTAATATACAATTTCTGTATTTCAATGTAAAATACAGTTATGTATGTTTTGAAACACCTTAAGTTTTTTTTTTTTTTTTTTTTTTTTTTTTTTTTTTTTTTTTTTTTTATGATGCATATGTGTTTTGTGACATTTGTGTTGTTTTTAAAAGATTATTATAGTACAAAGGTGAATATTGATTCAAATGAGTTTTGTTTTTCATGACTCAAGTTTATTTTGAGAGTCATTCAGTCAAAAAAGCAGTGTGGGAATTATGCACGTTTAAATTTTGGAATTCGTAATATTAAATTCACTTGCACTTATTTTATTACAATGCTGACAGTTTTTTTAGCATAAGTCAAAAACAACCTTATAGAAAGAGCCGTAAAATATTTCATATCCCTATATATGATGTTTATAGAAATAGATTTCTGTTAAAAAAAAAAAAAAAAACTACAATTTATAATTTATTCGAAAATAAATATATATTTTTAAATATAGTTTGGGAAACAATATAAACAACTCGGCAGAATAATTTCCAGTTTAGTATCATGGGGTGTTATTTGCTGCAAATGCCAAGTATTGTTTGAAAATTAGATACTCGTTTCGACAATTTCAGAGCTTGGTACAATTTTAATCCTCACCCCTTTTTTTAAACATAAATTGAAACAAAACACAGTTTCCACTCTAATGGCTATTTCTGTATTTTCCTGGGATATAGTTGTAATTGAAATTTGTAACGTTTTCTCATTTCTGTAGGGGGGAGTGGAAGTATTATATAATATGTAAACAAAATAAAGAGGATTTTCACCCAAATTTGTACCAAATTTTGGAAAAGAAATGCATAAAAGAAGATAATACTTTTAGTTTCCAAGATAAAATAACTTTTCTTTAAATGAAAATATTATATTTTTCCACTTCATGGATACAATCTTCCAGAGTCTATTCTATGTTTTGGGATGCTGCTTATATAAAGCTTGTTTTAAAAGTCAAAATGCATAATAATCCATAGGAGATACGTCGGGATACTACAGTGGAATGCATTTTAATGGAATAGCCTCAATTCAGGTTTAATTTCAACATTTTAACTAAACATATAGTAGTAGATTAAGAAATATTGATGAAAGCTTTTTCCCGATGGAACTTAACACAATGAAGATTGTTTCAACCATATTTTAAACGCAAATTTTTATAACATCTATTTTGTTTCTTCCGGTATACAAACTGCGAACCCCACACCCTTTTATAAGATTGTGTGGTAAAAGTAATTACGTTTGTTTTTAATTTCACTCATTTAAGTATCTTCTGTATTATTGTAACTCAAAGATAAAACCTCTTTAATTTCAATATATGTCCAAAGATAAAATATATAAGTTTAATTATTTTTTAAATATTTAACAAAGAACATTATAAAATAATTCCAGAATATGTAATGAATAAAAAAAAAGGCAGTCTCAGATATTCTTATTTCATCAAAATATGGAAAAAAATGATAAAAGGAAAAAAAATTCACACAAATCCAAGAAAAATTTTGTTTTCTGTAAATACAACATTTAATTTTTTTTTGCATGATGTTTTTTTTTTCTAAAGGCCGTAAGTCCAATAAAAATATCTCATTAGCGTTTAATGCTTCAAAGCAATCACAAGGGGCTTCCATAAACCTTGGGTTATGAAGAAAAGAAATTAGAGCAAACATTAAGTATTCATAATATGAAAAAGAAAAAAAAACATTTTTTATCTTGCATTTGAAGTTCTGAAGTGTTTGAAAATATTTTAGCATTCTAAATTTCGCATAAGCTAATTATGAAAATATTATATTGATCCTTTGCAAGTAAGTGCATGAATCTAATTAAGTAGGAGAAAACTTGTTTTATTTAATAGGTCTGATATGTTTACTTACATAAAAAGGTTTTCCCTTTCCTATTTATGATTTGTTTGCTTGGATCTTTCCGTTTCTGACTTTAAGTATTTATTTTCAATTTTAAGTTTGTTTTCATTTCTATTTTTGTGCACATTTGGATTTGTTACAAGCGTAATTTTCATTCATGAAAATAAATGTTATATGTTTTAAAGAATGAATGTCATTCCATGTGAAAACTTTTTTATATTTATTATTTATATCATGAACATTTTTTTACAATCAATAAATGCTAAATATAAATTGAATTATTTTTTAATTATTTTCTAAATAAACTTGTGCATTTAAATCAAAGACATCATAAAATGCCCTGGTTAAATATATGTTTCCAAAAGCGACCAAACATTGAAGCTTTATGAAATATACATATTTCTTTAACTATTTTAAAACAATATATACATAAAATATTTATTCTGATCGTAATTAA
The DNA here is from genome assembly GCA_963931845.1 of Maratus michaelseni. Taxonomy (NCBI): domain Eukaryota; kingdom Metazoa; phylum Arthropoda; class Arachnida; order Araneae; family Salticidae; genus Maratus; species Maratus michaelseni. Next base: position 85,997,045 of record OZ007593.1, read on the forward strand.
TAGCCATGTTTCAGTTTAAACGTTGATGACCATCTTGTAAAATACTTGACATTGAGGAAACATATTCTCCTAAAACAAAACTGCATAACTTTTGAAAAACATTTCAAACTAATTGCCACTAAAATAAATGAGGCTGTTTCTTGATGAGCTTTTTCATTGAAATCATCATTCGAAATGCTTTATAATAACTTTACATCCCGTTCAAACACATCAAATAACTATCATAGTTTTCAAATTGAGCAATATATTTGCTTCTGAAGTCATTTCAAGTATTACTATCAAATTCATATATGATTCTCTCATATAATATCTAAGATATATCTTCTAATGTAGCATATTTAAAAAAAACAAATGATAAAAAAAGTCAGTAATTCTGTGCATAAAATAATCAGTTTTTTTACGAATATGCGATAAGCATAAACAGTTTTTATTGCATTTTTAATATGCTTCTGGCTATTAGTATCCCAGTCATTACAGCTAAATGATTAAGCGATCCTGTCATCCTAGAAAAATAGTTATACATGTCTGGCATAGCATTTTTATTAATTAATGACTGTTATCAAGATAAGTGAGAAATTAAACAGAATTAAGAAAATAAAAACATGAAGATCTTTCTCTTATCGTTTTAAAACAATATATTACCATGTCGTAAAATTTCGCTTTCGATAAAACTGATCTAATATTCCTCGACATTAAACACAAATCTTTGTTTAAAAATCCCCAAGTAGAGTTTGGAAAGCAGTAGAAAGCGAAGATAATCCGCTTGAAGATTAATTGTGATGTCTTTTAGAAATTAAACACAATATATAGTATAGCAAATTTTTTAAAAAAGAGGAGGATGAGGATTATTATATATGCGTCCCGCAGTTGCGCGGACGGTTAAGCTCGGCTCTCGTAAGATCGCCGAAAGCCAAGCAGCATCGACCAAGGTCAGTGTTTGGGAGGGTGCATCGTCTATCCTCTGCAAGGTGGCTAGTGGTCAGGGAAAAGTACAGTCAAAAAAGTGACAAACACCAGTACAATCTTATATAAAAATGTATGTTGATCAAATAATCAACTTGAATTTTTCTATAAGAATATACTGGTAAGTATCTTTTTTTTTTAACTGTATTTTTCCCTGACCCCTAGCCACCCAGCTCTCTCGACTGCCGCTGCTGTGGGACCGTGTACGTTAATGGGAGCTGGTGCACGTAAAATCTGTTCGTGGCTCCAATGTCCTCCAAGTTTAGTATAATCGTTACCTCTGGAGGTACCAATCCAGGTGCAGGTCTCTCATATGAAATTGGTTCAAAATTAGGAGACCAGCTCTAGAAGTCCAACCTCTCTTGAGGCTCTGGCACCCCTTCTTTCAGAGAAGTGCTTTGGCACTTTCTCTGACACGCCAACAACAACAACAAATCACAATTCTTTCTAAATAAGAAAACATTCTCTTTTTTAATTTGTTTTCTAATCATTTTCATGTAAAAAAAGCAGAATAGTACTTTTTAACAGCATCGTATAGAGGGAGAAATGCGTAGATTTTTTTTTTCTGGTGCAGTGAATCCACAATTTTAAAAATTATAAAAATCTGCTAGACTTCCAAATTTGCATAAAATTAGATCAAAATGTTTTTTTAATTCAATCGCTGAATTTTCATGTTAAAATAGAAATTTCTCCACACTGACAATTACACATGAGGATATATTTATTTCGTTTTATATATATTCTTATCTCTTGCCTTTATTGTGATTATCAAAATATTACTAACTGAATATGCAATAGATAGGTATTACTAAGAAGTGCTTTATAAATTTAGTATAAATTGTAATATAATTTATTTAAATACGAGTTTGTTTATCTTTAATAAATAGTTAATATAAGAATTTTCATTGGTATCAGAACAAAAGATTCGGAACAAACCAAAGTAACAAAAAATGTAAATTAACACAAGAAATTACCATTTTCGTAGAAAATAATTCCCAATTTTTTTTTTCGGCCAGTAAAAATAAAAATATTTACTAACAGCAATATATTGAGGGTCTTTGTGAAGATGTTTGTAGAAAAATCGATATATTTATCAGTCATTCATTAAGATACATTAAAATTATCAATTGTTTTTTCAATATGTGCCACGTCTACTTAAAATTTAAGTTGTGAAAAGTACTAATATATTACTAATATCTATAATCCATGATTATATATATCCACATTGTTTAAAAAAATTATTAAGAATGAAAAATTTTTAGAATTTCCTGTTGACATAATAGAAAATAAAATAAACAGAACATATTATGCATATCGTTCTAAGGTTGTTGTTGGTATAATAATGCTATTTACATAGTTTAATATGGCAACTTTTTATCCGATAAACGGAAATGGAATATTTGTGAATAAGGCGTACAAATATATTTATTTCTGTAGTTAAAATACAAAGCAAGAATTCTATCTTTACAAAATAAAGTAATATTCAAGAGCCAGAAGTTGATTTTTTTTAATAATAAAATTATAACTAATTATATATGACATTTCGAAATTACATATGATAATAAAAAAATTCAAATGTCCCAATGATCATCGATATGTTCAAAACTACTGTGCTGTGTATATGAATATAAAAGAGGAATTAAAAACTAAACTATTCAAACAAATGGATGTGTTATGAAGTTTGAAACTGCCTTGCAAACACGGTCATTAAGGAACTCATCTCAAAAGTTTTCAGATTAAGAAAGAAATTTTCTTAGATGAAGATACAAAAGAAATTTAGCAAACGACCTTTGTTTCTTATGAATAATTCGTATAGACATTTACATATATTTAATATAAATGTAAATAAAAAATTAGATAGCCATAAAAACGTGTTATACTTGATATCGAGATGAAGATATAATCACAGTAGCGTTTCCTTTAAAACAAACCGTTAAATTATATTGGAGGAATACACCTTTAATTATATGAAAAAACTTTATATCATATATTTGAGGTGGTTTATTTTATTTATTTGGAAACATTATTGTTTATGAAAATGAAATATTTTTATCATTTGTAAATATGAAAAATATTAGCAATGTATAATTTCAAATGAATTATTGTAATATATTTAAATTACCAAAAAAAAAAAAAAAAAAAAAAAAAAAAACACTATATAACTTCAAACTAACCAAAACAAAAGTACTCCAAATTATAGCCAATAAAAATTATTAATGACGTATAATAAAGTACAAATATCAGTCGTTAAAATTATACATTCCAATACATTTATTTTTATTAGCCACTAACATTAAATCAGAAATTTAATTTGGAGAAGGAATGGTGAGCTAAGAGATGTTACACTGGCTATGATTGTATTAATAATGATCGCTAGTTCTTGTTACGTTGCCACTTTCTCATGAGCTAATTATAAAATTAAAAAATGAAGTTCATTATTTTATTAAAATCACTACTTTACATTTCGCAGTAATCAAATGCTTTTGTAATTATAATTGTTTGTTAATTAAAAATATTATACGTAATTTAACATTAAATTACAAAACTGTAAAATAAAAAAGAAATTAGTGCATTATGGGTTCAGTTTTCAGTTACCCTTATTTGAGGTAATTGTTTTGTTTTGATTTTTTCGATGGATATTATATAATTTTTTGAAATGGATATAATTGCAATTAACTTGAATTGGTTAACGACTATTGCGGCGACAGATTTTGCTGCTTTTAAGCTTAGCGTTAAGACTTTTCCTCAAAAAATATATTGCCCCGCTCAACAACGCGAAATTTTATGACACGTACACTAGGGTGGGGCGAAAAAAATTATTTTTTCATAATCAATTACTAATAGTGCGGAAAACTTGCGCAATGGCATCCTAATAACGGGAAAAATAATTTTTAAAAAATTAAGTTGGTTTTGAAATCGCGCAAGAGCCCTCAATTTTAGAAAAAAATGAAAAGGTATTCAATTTTTAAAAACGTATAATTTTTTAAAAAATAGTTTACTTTATTTCTATTAGTTTAAAAACTACTCTTTGTAGTTACCTAAATACGTGAAAATTACTTTTGGACACATTGCCGTTCATTTGAGTTCGCGCAGAAAGCCTTAAAATGCCATTTATGTCTGTAAAAACCTCATATTGCAGTTCTTCGCCCATTTCAGCATTTTTAGGTGCGTTCGTAATTATATAAATACGTAGCACCTATAGTCGTCGTTTGGTCCGTCCGTCTGTCCGTCCGTCTGTCCGTCCGTCTGTCTGTCTGTCTGTCTGTCCGTCCGTCTGTCTGTCTGTCCGCATATAACAACGCAAAAACTACCCAACCAAATGGTTTGCAATTTAAAATATATTATCTTTGCAGAATTTTGTCGAGACATTTCAAATTTTATTAAAATCGAATCAAAACTTTAGGAGATATTAATAAAAATATTTATTAAGAAATTTGAATTTTTTTTTTTAAATCGGTGCTTTTTGTTATAGGAGCTTCCGAAGTTTAATCGTCCAGCGACCGAGATACTTATTTTATTACAGAAATTAATCTGCAGACGATATAATTCATTTCACAGAATTAAAAATCATCAAGATCTGAATATTTATATAACTAGCTGAATATATATCTGAATATTTATATAACTAGTTAAGATATTTGTATGAACAGTGTCATAAAATATATACTTAACTAGCTGTTTAACCCGTTCTACGCACGGGATATCATGAATTTAATTCTAAAACGTGCGTACGAACGCACCTCGTTTGTAACGTTTGAAGTACAATTTCCAACTTGTTCCCTTTATGCTTAAATGACCCAGGACTAACCACGTGGAGGTGGCTGCATGTTGAGTCCCACCCATACCCTACCCAACCAACCAACAAATTTGGGTGTGGTTACTTACACTGAAGTCGCTTTAAATTCTGACTTCGTATCAAATTTTGGCATCAAAAACCTCGATTTTAAAGTTGTTCTAAGAAAACCTTCTCGATTTTCATGCCCACAAACTTTTCCAGGGCAGAGTTGCTGAGGGTCAGGGAATTTCTCAGGCAATGTACCAGTATTTTCTTAGAGAAAACTTCGCCTACCTTATTCGCGAAAACTTCGCCCTTTTTAAGACGAGTTTTTCTATATCAAAAAATTGGTATTATCACTGAAAAATTCCCTGACCCGTAGCAACCCTGCCAGCGGCTTCTGTAACAAGTTTTACAGTTCTCTCTACTTACTGAGTGTGGCATGGTAATTTCAAACACTCAAATTCTGGCAGGGTTTTGTCTTTCAATAAAGTTGAAATGTGTTCCGTTGCCATATTTGACAACATTGAAGGTGGTGTTAGCTTACATTTTGTCCAATCAATAAGTTCAGTTTAGTCTGTGTCTTGAAAATTAATTAAAGGAAGCTTGAAGGCTCTAACGTGACCTACTACTGGAGGCACATTTCTGGCTTTCAGTATCCTCCTGTAGCCAAATTCTCGAATGTGTTGTCTCTCGTCCAATAACATCGCCAACATCATATTCTCTGGATGGCAGAAGAACGAGTTTCTCTGAATGACAGGATCGATGATTTTTTTAATGTTGTCCGGGAAGTGTCTTGTTGTTTGTATGACCTTCAGTATGTGCTTCGTACTGTCTTTCACAGTGTAATGCATCTTAATATCAAACCAAACAGGAACGTACGTCTTTACAATGTAATTTACAAGTGTCTTCATTTCGGTTGTCGGACAAATTTGGGAAACATAAAGTCTCAATACCCGGTTAGCACAAGTTAACCATCGGGAATGGCTGAGGGGTCCGGGATTTTTAACAGCTAATTCTGGATCACAGAGTCCAATGATGCCGGCAGGAACAATGTCTAGAAGATGCTGCTGATATTTACTGAGGTCAGTTGTATTTATTGTGATGAGATATTCAGATTGAATCGGCACAAAATCAACAGGATTTCTCTCACGGCTAGGCAGTTGCTGGCCAATAGGACCATTGAATGACACTGGCCCAGTTGTTGTTCCGTCCAGGTGCTCAAACAAATGTTTATAAGGCAGTTCATTAAAGTGTAGCAAACAAATAAACAACTGCAATGGTCGCTGACACATAACTTCAATGTTATGCACAACACCACTCTTCCAACCGGTGTTTGTGACTGAGAGAAAGGGAAAAGACTCTGTCTCAAGGTCACTTTCAGTTTGTCGCAGAACATACAGTAGGTTCGTAAAACCTTAACACGGATGTTTAATGGTGTATTTTTTTAGCTTCATGTCCATTTGCGAATTTTCGAAATAGAGCAACTTTTGCTAAAAAAATGGTATTTTAAAGCTTTTTGCGCGAATTCAAATGAACGGCAATGTATCTAAAACTATTTTTCGCACATTTAGGTAACTACAAAGAGTAGTTTTTACACTATTAGAAAAAAAAAAAAACTATTAATTTTTTTTCAAAATTGCTGACTTTTTTTTTCTTTTTTTCCTAAACTTTAAGGTTCTTGCGCGATTTCAAAACCAATTTATATATTTTTTTTATTATTTTTCCCGTTATTAAGATGCCAATGCGCAAGTTTTCCGCACTATTAAAAATTGATTATAAAAAAATAATTTTTTTCGCCCCACCCTAACGTACACGGAACATTTTTTCTTTCATAAAACTAAATGTTAGCTGTTAGGAATTTTGAATCGGATTGGAAGAGAATAACGGTTTTCTCTTTTTTTTTTTTTTTTTTTTTTTTTTTTTTTTCTTTTTTGAGGGGGGGGGGGGATAGATGTACTGCATTTTGATTTGCACTCTAATGACATGTTTATTTCGTGATCGCGTCTGGCCGATGGTAATGTTTCTGAAAGGGCATAGTAAAATTTGACATTCGCGCTGCCAGCGCTCTTCGAAATCGGTGTTTTACCAGTCCATCAACCGAAAACCACCTCTTGAGATGAATAATAATCTCTAAGCCGCAGTGGTCGTCCGAAGTCCCAACTCTTCCCGTTTTTCAATGTATTAAAATTATTGAATTTATATTTAAAAGTTTCCAATGACATCTTTATTGCGTGATCGCGTCTGTCCGTTGTTTAAGTATGGGAAAGGGTATAGAGACGTTTGACGAATAATTTGGCTGGGAGACCGCCGCGAATTCATAGAGAACAAGACGCAAGCGCTGCAGACCAGCTCCTCCCACTTCGGTTGCCGACCGGATCAGTAAAAAATTAAAAGCTGAATTCAATACCGGAAGAATTTAAATGCTAAAATTTTCCACAAGTTTGACGGATCGAAAAGCGGGAAGGGTTGGGCTTGGGGCTCTGAGATGTCAGACGCTGCGGCTTCGAGCTTATTATTCGTCCATCCGTTGCATTTCCAATAGAAAATCCTCTTAAAGTGTCAATCTTGACAACATGTTCTAAATAGGCCATTGCCTGAAAAAAATATGCATTTTCTATTTTATTTTTACTAAATAGGAAACTTGGTAATCCCCAGCATTTAAAAATACAAACGAATTGGGAAATGTGTCTCAGTTTGAAAATTGTGATTTAATGAAGGATTCAAATGGGATTTGTATAAAATAATACAGGAATTAACTATTAAAAAAATAAAATTTGTTTTATTTTGTCAAGGAATATCTAATATAATTTGTAAAGGTAGAGAAATAGAATAATATTATCAGTTCTATAAAATGCATAACATATTAGTTATTACATCCGTCAAAATTTAATAATAATAATAAAAAAAAGATAAATTGGAAACAAAATTGAACTATGAATGAATATTAAATTGTTTCGAGAAGGAAAGATAATTTTAAAAGAAAAAAACATGAAAGAAAAATGCGTATAAATAAGACGTTTTTGACTGTAAAAACGATATTTTGAAAACTGAGAAAAAAATACTCAAATCTGAGTATGTCGCATAGTCAAAACTACTCAAGTTTGAAACATGTATATACTCATTTCTGAAAACATGCACACACGCAAGAATAGAGCATCATGTGCTAATATTTGAGTATTTCCATGTTTAAAAAAGAAAAAAAATGAGAATGAACTGACTTCTATGTGCTCAATGTGTTTGAACTGTTTGTAATCATTTTTGAGCATGTCCATGTTTCAAAACTGAGTATGAACTGACCTCTGTTTTCTCAGTTTTGTGTTTCTCCATGTTTCAATATTGTGAATATTTCCGGTATTTCAGAATTAAAAGCATTGGGTAGTCATATTTGAAACAAAAAGTTTTATAACAAAATGAAAACATCGATATACACAGATCTGAAAGTGTCATTTTTCTCAGTGTAACTGTAAAATCGATACTGTGTTTCTAAATAAGGGCTCATTAAAACATCTGGTCCGATATTAATGTTATGTTTTATTTATTTTCTTTATTGATATTTTTTTCAGTATTTTCCATTTAATGACACACATCGATGCTTTTAACGATGCAAGAAAGTATTACTATCCATATAAAATGGGAGGGAACCTAAGAACCATTTAAGAAAGGTTTAATAGGCTTCCGATTTTTTTTAACCAATTATTGCTTAATTTATTAGGGAATCAAAAAATATGTATTTTTACGACTAAAAATGTCCATAAAGTATGCATTTAAACTATTTAATGGAAATTTCCTTTTAACAGAAAAAAAAAATATTTTTTTCGCGTTAAGCAATGGTTAATTGAAGTAAAATAAGTTTAAAATAATTAAATAAATTTATATATAGCAATAATGCGTAACAGAAAGTATAATATTCATCATATTTGAACATTTACATAATATTTTTAATTCAATTTAAATTTCTATGAAACTTTGTTTTTCGGACGATAAAATACAAAAGGATTAGTTGGCTTGTGAATTATGGAATTTAGACTAATTTGTTCATTGATTATGGTTTCAGTCAGAAAAAAAGCTAGTGGAACCAATGGAGGTTTTTATAAAAAGAACATCAATCACCACTTATATCATTTTACTTATTTTCTGTCCCTCTGGCAGCGTAAACAAATATTCAAATTCAAAAACTAATTTAGCGTTTCAACGTATAATCAGTTATATTTTTTAATTTAACATCCTTATATATTAAACTACAGGCCAAAAAGCCAAAATTTTCAGCTCAAAATCGATCTTTCTGCGCTTGCTTCAACTTTTTGTGAACGTTGAATAGAAGAGTTAGTTGAAATAACAAGCATCAAGAGGATTAGGGAAAGCATAGATCGCCTATTGGCTTACAGCTCGCAACACTTGCACCTTCTACGACTTCTATTTTTCTACCATTCCCGGTGCGCATTAATCGTTATCGATGAGCCTTCTTCCATGTGCTTTGTTTGACTGTAAAATTGAGGATGAGAACCCCATTCATTGGTGTTCAATCTGAAAGGAGGACGGAAACCACATCTATTTATGCTAAAATAATTACGACCTAATTATTATTATTATTTTTAATATTGCATATATTGATTTGAAAATTATGCATTTTTAAGTATTTTTCAACGACAAATCCGAACGAATCCGAGCAGCAGAAATGTATTTTATTTTTAAATTAATCGTTTCGCATTTTTAACGTATTCTTTCACAGCCGTAACGCCCGACTTTCACTCGAGACATTGAGACTACTCACTGGAAGATTTTATACTGCGAAATTTCGGGGCCGTATATATATATATTTTAAATATGGGAATTTTTTATGTGTAAAGTATGCATTCTTGCTTTAAGTAGGCTGTGATTTCAGAGTTTAAAAAAAATCGAATTCGGTCCATAATTTTTGATTTTATCAAACTCCCGATTTTTATATAGAAAAAGAGATAAAATTCTAAGGATTTTGCTATATTATTTCAATTTATCGCTTGTTGTATGAGTCCGATAACTATTGCTGTTTGTCTCATTCGACTCGATATCGATAAAACTTACTGATTTTAGTTTCGAGTTTCACGAGTGAAAAAATAAATCAACAATCACAGTTTTTAAAAATACATTAATACAGTTTCTGCAGAATTCTAAATGATTTTTTTTTACTAAATAAACCGACAGCGTAGCGTGCGAAGCTCCGCTAGTCATGTGTTTAAAGTCAAACATGATACTATAAAGTAGCTACACATTAAGAAAATACTGCTTCCAAGTTTTTCAAGGGCATAATTTTTTCGGTTGATTTTCTTTAGAAATCGATCTATTGGGATATTTTTGCTTTTACATAAATATTTTTATATACAGGGTGTCCACATATAACCTGACCTACCTTTATTCTCGCAACCGTTGGTTCTAGATGCATACTTTCAATTACAAAAGTGGTCAAAATTAGGTGCAAAGTTAAGAAAAAAAATTTTTGAAGCGAAAAAACAATTTACTGAAGAATTACAGAATCTAAATTTTTATACATCCCCCAGGTACCTATACTTATATTTAGGGACGTGTTGTCTATTCAAAAATATTGCAAACACAAAAAGTTCCGTATCTGTACGACCATTATTCACTGAGAAATTTGAGTTCAAAGTTATCATGCACAGTATGGGGACCGTATACAAATGGAGATACGAATATATCCCCTATGAGAAATACAAGGATGTTTTAGAGTTAGATATGATCATGACAAAAGGGTTCTTGTTCAAGTCAAAAAACAGCATAATATTTGTCTAATCACTGGTATTGAAAATAAAAATGTGTATTTTGTATAATAAAATGAAATCACAGTGCACAAATTCATACAAATTTAATAAAGTAATTTGAAATAATAACATAGTAAGTAGTGCATTCTCGCAGATAAACTCAAATAAAAACGAAATAGAAATAAACAATGTGAATAAATATCTTATTTCATACTTTCTCACTACATGTATTCCAAGTGTCTTCAATGGACTACAATACATAGACGGAAATGTGACAGAAATTCGTCTTGAACATTTTTAGCATTACAGGCGTGACACATCTGATGGCGGATAAAATGCAATTCTGCAAATCTACTCGGTTTACTGATTCTACTTCGTAAATCTTGCTTTTTAAATAACCCCCCAAAAAGAAATCTAGGGGATTTAGATCCGGCGATCTAGGAGGCAATCATACCCAATCCTCCATAACCTATGATGTTATCTTGACACATGCTACATACGTGTGTTCGGGAGAAGACTGTTTTGTAGGCTGATGCCCCATCATGTTGAAACCACATCTTGGTGAGGTCTGCTAACAAAACGATAAAGTATGTTCAGCTCTTATAATTCGTTTACAGGAGAGCTCTAAAATATTCTGTGACATTATCTTATTTTAAGAAAAAACTTCGGAGGTTTCATCTGAAATACATTATAAAAGTCATTTTGGTGAAAAACAGATAGCTTTCTCATTTTTTATTCCTTTTTTGATAAAATATATTGGATGGGCTCGTTAAACAAGAAGATTCGGTAATTTGTTCAAAAATAACATTTGTTTGAAAATTTTAATTAAATGATATATTTTCAGGTCATTATTATCATATATTTTCTGATTTGAATAAAAGTTTCCGAGGTTGTTTATTTTTTATGTGTTACAAAAAAAATCCGACGGATTCCAAGTTATGGATTGGGCTGAAGCCTCATTTCAGAGTCAGAACTTTTATTATAGTCTATGGCCGATTTTTAATCTATGATTGCCCCAAATTGTTACATTTTTATATAATTGCCTGATATCCATTCAATTATATTAGGAGAGTAAAATCTGTAATCTCACAGTAATTTACCTTTCCCAACTAAATACGAAACGTAGAAGGAGAGAGATCAATCTGAGTAATTTATATTAAATTTGATGTGCGTTCTATAAAAAAAAATAAAAAAAGGAAAATGAAATATACCAAACAATTATTTTGACTGAGGCGGTAAGATATGTTTGGATGTGGTGTGCACATTGCTTGTCTGTGTGCATATTGCATGTATCATATATTAAACTTTCCCAAGCTTTGGTCCAAGCTCCATTGAAAATATAGAAAACTGGTTTACAATGTCTCATTTGATGTACAATGTGCTGAATAAAAATATTCGTTAGGTAAATTATTATGTATAGGAAATTAAAATATAATTAATTAAAGTAGAAAAAATACTATGATTTGCTAAATTCAATTAAAATATTTTTTTAAAAAGGTTAGGAGCAAATGTCACATTTAAAATTGCTTCTGTCTCTAAAATTATCGTACAAACATTACAAACAATGTAAATACCATATAAATATATCATTTGGTAAGTATAAATGTAAGTACAAAAAGTAAAAGTAGAAACGTAAGTTTCCAATAAAATATTAAATTCATCAGATTGATAAATCAATTTTAAAAACACGTATTTCTAATTGTGAGATTTCAAGATAAGGCATTATCTTTGTTGCTTCAAGTTAGCTATATTGCTTCGCTTCACTTTACAAAATAATTTAGTATTTACACAAGTGTAATAGTTTTTAATCAAATCTGAAACAAAAGTATAATTTGAGAATAAATGAGACGCACAAAGATAACTCTTAATTTTATTATAGAAGAATAATTCATTTATCCTAATCGTACTTCATGAAGAAGAATTATTTTCGCACAATGTTCTAAGATTCAGTTATTATCGTACTAGGAATGTTCATTTCAATAATTACTCTTTATTATATTTTTCACTATGCATTTTAATATTATTTGCTTTATTCTGTAATGTTTGCTGCTTTATTTATTTCTTTTAATTTATCGTCTGAAATTGATGTACTTTCTTCATTTGATAAATCAGATAGAAAAATATTTTTAGATTTTTTTGTTTATAGTATTACTAGGGAGTCAATCACGGGCTTCCCGGATTACAGATTATCGCCGATAACTATTAATTTTAGTTAAAATTCTAACAGATTTTTTACATTTAATATATATATATATATATATATATATATATATATATATATATATATATATATATATATATATATATATATATATACTAAAAAGAAATGGCGCATCTAGCATTTATCGAGATTAAATAGAAATCATGCACTCGCGACATCATAATTCACTTTTATGTTTTAACAGAATAATAAGGCTACTGTTATTTGTGACTCGTGCTATAGCCAGTAATACACGTCAGGACATATTGCTGTTATCATTATCTTTACGCATGAAGGTTTCGCTATGGTACTCCACTGTGAAGTTTGGTAATTTTTGGAATTCTATATTTGAAATACGGCATAATCATTAGATTGGAAATTTATATCAAGAAATATACAATTTCTTACCTTTCTAACGTAGTTTGTCTAACAATTTTCTGACAAATACTTTTCGAGCTATTAATTGTTTCAGTAACTTCAAATGTTTCATTTTCCGAGATTAATCTGTGGCAACAATTAGCGAAAAATCCCATTCGTCAGCAACGCATAGCTTTTTATTAAAGAGGTTAAGAGACATGAAGCCACATATTGCAATGCATCAGTTCTTTCAAATTTTTACACATTTAAACAAATAAATATCAAAAGAATCAATTGCAGAAATTAATTAATTACTGCAGCAACGATGTATCTGAACTGAAATTATATCTGCTTATATGAAGTAAGTTATTCAGAATTGATTATTCTTATTTTTAAGACAAACATTTTCATATATTCATTTCATGCACTTATATGCATTTAATGCATTTATATGTAGATAAATACACTTAGTTAAAACATTTATTAATATATTTGTATGCATTACTCAGACTTAATATTTAAAAAAAAAATCAATTATTAAAAAACTGCGTAAATTTGGTTGTTTGAATGAAATTTATATTCATTTTCTTTGAAGATAGTCACTTTGAGAAAATTAAGGACACCGAAAACAAAAACATAATATATTTGCATTACAATTTTGATGAGAATACTAAATGAGCATAAATTGACTTTTAAATTCCTTTAAATTCCTTTAAATTTAAATTAAATTCCATTTCCTGAATTATTTACTTGTATTATCTAAAAAAGATACACTTTTATTTTTTTTAAAATTATCTTTTTGTTTTTGTTTGCCATGGATTGCAAATACGTTGATATGGGGTCGGATATTTTCTTTAAATTTAGAAACGGTGAATATAAGTGACCTTTCAAAATCAGGAATGTTTTGATGCTAAATTGACTTTACTCAATTCTGATTGTTTTTTTTTTCTAAGTGATCTATTTAAATATCAACAAAGGAAAATACTTTATGTAATTTAATCAAGACATTTTCCGAATTTGTGGGACAATCTCACATTTGTGCATTGTATGATTTAAAACGTGTTATTTTCAGTTAAACATATTTCGCAAAAAATTCATTAGAAGAACCAATCTTCCAGATTAATAAAGAATACTCTTATTTTGTCAAATATATGCTTACGTTTGAATTCATTTACATTTGGATACATAAAGGATTTTATTTTTTTATGAAACGAAACATTTGGAAATAAATAGAAGAAATTTGGAAAAAAAATATCCAGCTGCTGCGTAAAAATTCAATACCATATAAATATAATTATATAATATAAATTATACAGACAATAATAAAATCAAGTTAATAAAATGCTAATTCATAAAATTTAGAGAATAAATTTTAAAACTTATATTTTCCGAATTATTTATTTCTTTTAATAATTTCATCAGTTCAAAATTTGCTGAAATACCATCAAATACTTTTGTTATATTTCAAATATTTCCGTTCTATATTGACAAACTAATCAATAACAGGCAAACATTGTATAAATGTACCATAAAATCAGCATCAACCATCCAGTGAAAACATTTACAAATTACTTTTTATGAAAAAAGAAAAACTTACAGTAGCATGTAAAACTCTTAGAAATTACAGAAGAAAAAGAACTCCACCTGCTGCGTAAAAATCCAATATATACACAAACAAGTCAATAAAACGCTCATGCATGAAAAAGAAGTAATAAAAAGTATGGAAATGTTGAAGAAATTTTAGAAGTCATAAATGTTATTCTTTTAGAATATAAATGGAAGAACTCAAACAAAATTCTAAAAGAAGTGTGAAGACAGTGTTTCAGTGTTGAATAGTTGACTTTTCACATTTTTTTTTCACATGCAGTGTATTTCTTCATGGATTAGGAAATTAAAATTTTTCTCGGCAAAGTTATGCAGTGAAAAAATCATCGTATATACAGACGCCATTCAAATTCAAATTACAGTACAGAAATATGGGGGGGGGAGAATACTCGCTGTTTTTGTTGGGGGATTTTAGAAATTACATTTACTAAAACTAATAATTTCATTTCACAATATCAACAGTTTATTTAAGAAAAATTAAAGTGTTAAGTTAATATTCAATTTCTACTGCAATTTTTTACATACAATATAACATTTTCAGTATTTTTTAAAACTTTGTAACTTTCTGAAAATCTGATTATTACAGTAATATAGCATATTTTAAGGAAAAGTGTATACCAAAAGATATTTCAAATATTCAAAAATGTAGGAATATAGGAATACTGTTAATTAAAACTTCGTTAAATTATTTTTTTTATATAAACTCTGCTAGCTCATAAACTCAAAAGCATATAAGTTGAAAGAATGCTTTTTATGTAATATATATATATATATATATATATATATATATATATATATATATATATATATATACTGTAAATAATATAGTAGCATAATTTGAATCGGTTTAAAAGTAGTACTCAGTTAGAAAGAGAACAACCGCAGTAAACACAACCGAAGTATCTTGACATTTAACACCGTTCGTTTCAGACAGAAACGAAGCAATTGAAATATAAAGTATTCCCCTTAAACTACTTCTTTAAACACATGTACTTTTGAATATGAGCTAGCGCAGTCTATGGGAAAAATGAAAAATCGATGTGTCAACAGGCCTCGCTCTCACCAGAAATGAAATAAATTAAATTTCAAATAATTTCATAAATGGTTCAAATTTTATATTTTAATTATACTTTAATTTTTCTCTTCAACATTCATAAAAAATTAATTTTTAGTTAATTTTTTATTATGTATAAAATTAGGAAAATAAGTAATATCATCTTATTTTACTATGAAAAATTAAAATAAGTTAAAAAACATTTTAAGTAAGTTCTTGTGTGTTTAACAGAGTAATTTATTATGTATATTTTAAATGTTTTTATTTGTTTTCTTTATTATTATTAAAAAGCTGCAAAATAACTAACTAAATTTTAAGATTTGTAACAGCAGGAAAAATGGAAATATAATCTGTATTGTTATTTTTAATTATACTTAAAATATATGCTTCCATAATTTACATAATTTGAGAAATAAATACATTGAATAAATTTCTAAGTATCTCAAAGTAGTTTCAACGAAAAAAAAAATAGTGATACACATTGGATTTGAAATTTCCCTATATTCCTCTATGAAAGAAAAAAAATATCATATTAAAACATGCTCGCAGTTGCAAATTTATTAGACTATCGAACTAATTGCTGGATAACTTCAATTCCATTCTTCTCTTCTGAAATTCTGTCTTTCACTAATAATCACTGTTACGGGAGTTTCTCCCATTTAATAATTGCGAATAGATGCCGGAGGATCCCGATATCCTGTAAAGAAATAAGCATTAGGAGAACTTCTTAATGAACCAAGTTTAGCCTGAACATGAAACGTTGTTTCTCCGTTTGACGACTTTATGTTATCATCATCAATTATTATCAACATAGCATCAATTATTTATCAAATACTGAAAAGTTAAATGTACTTGTATGAAAAATAATAAAAATATTAAGTGAATCTAAAAAGCAGATTTTTTCTTCTTAGTAAGAAGAGTATTTCACAGCCAGACATGTTTATAAAATACTTTATTTATCAGTTAGTTATAATCGACCAAAAATATTTTGCCATTGCATATAAACATCTGCTTATTAGGATCATATTCTATGCTTCATTTATTAATACACATGAATAATAGAAACAGACAAAAAGATAAATTGCTAAAGCTAGAAACTTGAAATTTTGCGTGGCTGTTATTCACGTACACTGTTAAAAATAAATCCGTCAATTCACGGTAAAACTACTGGCAGCAAAGTTGCTGGACTTTTTCCGTTCCGTTACTACATTTTCCGTTTTGAAAGATAAAGGAAGAAAAACTCCGTTTGAAGAATCGGTAAGTTTCCGTTATAAATAAACTCGGATTTAAGAAATGTCATCTCTATTTGTGCTGCCATCTGTGGATTATTACGGGAGTATTTAATATTTGATATAATGCAAGAACATTTTCTGTCAGTCCTGAGGATCGAACGGGGTGTGAGTGTTAGTGGTTTGAGCCGCGTGCTTTACCGCAAGACCAGCGGGTCCGTGCTAGAGTAAGAGTAGAAAACGATGATGGGGTATTTCTTCAAATCGCAGCTTGGGACTTAAACAACTTGGGGCTTAGAAAACTGGTAATTTTGAATTTAATTGCGGGGATATTTCGTAATGAGATGATGGTTGAAAACTATAGTATTAATAGAGGATAAAAACATGAATTATATATATTCTTAATTTGATTGTTAGATGTAAAATATAAATATTATATTTTGAATTAAATTCGATAATTATTTTTTTGCTTTTTCGCGAAAATCGATTTTTAATCAACTATTATGTGTTTTTTAAATGTGTTCGTTTAGAATATATTTTCAGTTTGAGTGTTTTTTATAACTTTAAAAAATAAATTGCGAATAATTTTAAAGGAATGCGTTTAATTCGAAAGCATTATTTTTGTTTGTTGCTTTTTTAAATAGAATCGATTTTTTTTTTCACTTAATTTAGCTATTATATATATATATATATATTAATCTGTTTGTTTAGAATATATTTTAAGTGCGAATACTTTTTTATAACTAAAAAAAATGAATTGCAAATAATATTAAAAGAATGGAAAGAATTAATTTTTGCTTTTTTAAATTCGAAAGCACTATTTTCTGGTTGTTGTTTTAAATAAACTTGAAATTTAAATTTATTGAATTTTTAGTTTTTCTGTGCAGCAACATGTCAGTTTTTGAAACACTGAAAATAAACATGCAGCAGATAACGGAATATCTCCGTTGGCTGCTTTCTTATATGAGGAAATTTTCTGCTTTTAACTGAAAATGCTCTTTTGCATTAAAAGGGACTTTTTCTGTGAAATTCAGGAAAACAAATATCCGTGAATTTCAGATTATTTTAACAGTATACTGTAAAAAAAAAATTCCATCAATTTACGGAAAAAGGACTGGCAGCAGAGTTGCCTAATGTTTCCGTTTTTTGAGGAATGTTCCGTCTTTGTAGTCCATAAATGGAGCGGTACATACGCGAAGGAGTTGAAGCGCATGTGTAGCGATCAAAAATACTGCAATCCCATTGGATGATAGATTTTTACATTAATAATTCCGTATTTGTAATTCTGTAATCTTAAAAGTCTAAAAATTGTACATTTAGGGATACAATTTATGCACTTTTTGTGCTCAATTCAGTTTGCAGTTTTTATGCATAAGTAGAGGTGCCAGATACGTTCGGATTTTGTGCACTTTTTTTGCAAACTTTTTCTAGCTGGGTAGCAACAGATATACGAGAGAGATTCCATTTTTCTAACAAAACGGAAACTTTCTGATCAAATTTCACGTAAGACAACCTTTTAATAAACGAAATTTTTTAACAGTGTAAATGATCACACGTAACACATTACTAAAAATGCGAAATTTATAAGGGCAGGAGCATAAGAAAAAAAAAAGTTCTAAAATTGCAATTTATGTGGTACAGTTGGTATAGAAGCTTCATATTTGGCATGGTGGTTTTTCTTAAAATGCGAATGCTCGCTGAGACCGGTTTTAAAAAAAAACGAGATTTAACAGGCTGAAATGAGTGAAAAGCGAGTATAAAAATGTTCAACATTATGATTGAATGGGATCTATTAGAGTTAGAAACTTAACATTTAGTATAGTTTTAACTTTCAGATGCAGACGATCGATATAAACAGTTTTTTTAAAAATTCGAAATTTAAAGGTGTAAAATGAGCGGAAAACTTTATTAAATATGGTTTATTGAAAACAGTTATGGATAGAAACTTAAAATTTGATATGCCTGTTATTTTTTAGACTTAAATGATCCCGCAGAATATTTTTTACAAAGTTCAAAATTTAAAAAGGTGCAGAAGCAAAAAACTTTCTAAATTACTATTTTAGTGATGCTGCTGGTCTGGAAAGTTGAAATTTGGCATGGTGGCTATTTTTAAGATTTGAGTGCTCGCTAAGAACAGTTTCTAAAATATTCCAAATTTAAAAAGCGTGAAATGCGCTGGAAACGTTCTAAAAACCTTCTAAACGATGATTTATCTGAAATTGTTAGGGATAAAAATTTGAAATTTAAATGACTGTTACGTTAGAGACACAAATTTATCTACTGAACAGTTTTTAGAAAATTTAATAATTGCTATATTACATAATATATTGCAATACAGTTATTACAGACATTTGCTTAACTAGAAGAGTAAAATTTGCTATGATGCTTACTGCTATGATGTAAATACTCGATTACAACTGTTTCTAAAAATATCTAAATGAAAAATGAAATGAGCGAAAAACCTTCAAAATATATTCTAAATTACCATTAATTTGGAATTAATTTTTGATCTTCTCATTCATTCAAGTCTAATGGTCGTCTAATACAAAATAATAATGAAGTTTACTCAAAATATGGCTTTATTAGTAATTTTTGAATTATCTGTGGCAGTAAAATTCCCTCTAATAAAAATACACCCACGAATACCACTTGATATTATTTAACAATTACGTTAGTTACACAATAAAGCAGCTCTCATTTATTTTGTTTCACAGATACAATCAACAATTTGATAAATGACATGATTGTGCTACACTTATGAGCATTCATGTATCGATGCTGGCATTGTAAAAAACTTGATATTCCAAAAGCTGATAAATCGAAGTACTAGTGTTTGTAGTTGATATGTCGTTATAAAGTAACAAACTGCCTCATATTTATGAGCGCCTTTGTCTCAAGGTCATAAAACAATAATAAATAAACTTGTAGTTGAAAACTCTTTAATATATATTGAAGATAATTCTATTAAGTGACGGTTTTAAACTGTTTCACTGCGTACTAGCGTTTCATGTGTATCAATTTATAGGTTGAAAAAAGGGTTACATACAGCTGTTTCCATAGATACGTCCCTGTTATTCAGTGGAAAAATAATACAGTGCATGTATGACATTCAAACTCAAATATTCCAGAGATATATACTGAAGAAAGATTATATGTAAAAGAGTTTAATACGGAACTTTCAGATCCGATAAATTACTTTCAATTCATAACTTACAAACGGAAAATATTCACCCTTAAAACATAGCCGGGAAAAACACTAAACTAAACATCCTTGAACTGCTTGGCATTAAGCAGTGCAAACACAAGCTTCATTTTAAAACTTTCTTTATTTCACTATCTCACTCTGCATGATTATTTCTATATTCATTAAAGAAAAAAAAGTAATTTCCATTGAGAAACAATAAATACACTCTAAAAACTTTGGATATTCATTTAATTGAAAACACAAACAAGTTTTTGATTAATTATTTTATTTATTTTCAATTGGATTTAATTAAAATATACCAGAAATGTAGAACTTGAAAGAAATATCAAATTTTCTAATAGCGAGGCAATACTTTTAAGCAGATATTGATTAATCTTCTACATCTTGATTTGTTTTTGTTATACCACAAATTATCTTCCTACGTGACTAACGATAAGTAACCATCTCTCCTCTTTCTGATTAATAACTAATTTTAATCTCATCACACCATTCACTAAAATAAAAACAAACATTGCACTTCAATCACATTTTATCTCTGTTGTACCTAAATACAAATTTACTACATATGATTTATTTACGTTTAATAAAATATTGCCATTATCACACGCCCATTTCATATGTAATGCAAATATATTATCTCATACCATGATAAGGACTTTGATAAAATACTGCAGTCTTTAAATAACGGACAGATTGCATATGGAGCAAATTTAAAAGGCCATATTTCTAATTGAGATATTTCAAGAAAATGCATTATCTAAATTACTTGAAATTAATAATACTGATTTGTTCCGCTCTCAGAAGTTTCCGGGGAAGAAATTAATCTTTTAACAAGTGTAATAATCGTTAATCAAATCTCAAACAAAGGTATTATTTGACAATAAATGAGAGAAATAAAGAAACTTTTTAGTTTTTAAAAGAAATGTAATTCAATTAATTGTGCTTCGCCGATGAATAATTATTCTTTAACAAAAATATCTCAACATTACTTAATTTGTACAAAAATATGTTGATTTGAAAAATTATACTTTTTTTTTTATTATTATTTTTTTTGGTTATTCACTTTTGATAATGTTCAGTTTAATTTATTCTGCGTTTTAAATATTATTATTTATCCATTTAGATAGTTAAAACTGCATGTACATATCCCGCACTTCAAAACTGACACAGATCAATTTTATTTTAGAAATGCTTAAAATTGTTTTCAAGCATGAAAATAAATAATTTTATTCCTATTTTTAATGGTAAAGGATCCATTTCAAAATTTGATACTTACAATCAAATGAAGCTTATTTACTTCAATATATGTCACGCTACCCCTCATTAGCTCTATATTTGTAGACAATGTAATTGTATAAAATGGTATTCACAAATTAAGAATTTTATATATATTTTAACTTGTTTTTAATGACATATGTTGAAGTATGCTTATCATTCTCTGCTATTCATAGCTCCAAGATAGCGGGTTTTGAGTTTGAGTTGAAATTAATGATTTTATCACTTTAGAAATACTTCTTCGATATATGATGATTTTTCATTTTATTTAATATTCATATTACCTAATATACACATACACAAATAATAAAGAACCTAATTGATTGGATTTTCAATCCAGATTAGCTAAAGAAGATGAAACCTTAATTGTTCCGTACTATGAAATTCGTATTTTTTACGACGCATTGTAAATAATATAAAATACGATATTATTTATGATTCTTTCGACGTTTTCTTTTAATTTCGCGACTGCGTTTACAAATAAACTTTCAAAAGCATGAAAAGTTTACTTGATGAATTCGATTTTATAATATTCCGACTTATTTTTCTGTGGAATCTGCGAAAACAAAGTATAATGCAAATTTCTTTATCTTCTTTTATAGAAATTTCTTTTTAATGTTTCTTAGCATTATCTCAAATTATAACACTGAATTCGTATTATTTTAGATAAACAAGTAAGCGTAATCTGAAACTCCAATCAAGAATACTCAAAATATTGCCTAAAACATTATATAAATATTACCTAAAAATACCATTGTAAAGCGGCAATCAGACAGGCTATTTAAGTGAAACTTTAGACTCATCGCTCAACTTTTCCCTCAGCTGTTGCGATAAAACGCTGTGTGATTGAGATTTCGAATTTCAAACATTATACGCAGTTTTTTCGACGTCAAATGGGTTTTGCTACGTAAACTGTTTAATCTGACCAATAACGTAACAGGAGCTTGCGTAAGTCACTCCTGCGAGGATTTCTGATTTCTTTTTGATTTTTATGAACTTTGATATCGTTTCGTCTATTTGTCGCCAATGTCGCCAAGCACTCTCTTGCATCTTGAATGCAAGAGAGTGGTTACAGGGAAAAAAAATAGCCGTATGCTCCTGTATGTGGTATATCACACTACATAATGTATTATATTGATCAATATTTAATATGTACAATTCTTAATAACATTGCAATATTATCATTTCATCTTTTATGAAATATATTATTTGTTCTGTTTAATTATTTAACGAATCATTTTTCCTGCAAATAAATAAAGTAATGGAAAAATGTTAATCAGTTACTAAAAGTATTTTGGAATTTCACTAGAGGAATTATTAATGTAAGCATTAACTTCATTTTTTTACAATACAAATTGTTTTATTTAATTTGTATTATTGTAATATTTATATATTACATTTAAAAGGATTTTTCTGCGTTGCCTTATGTATGTGCACGGAAATTCAATTTTAGTCATAGATCCTCGTGAATAAAATTTGTTTCAAAATTTCATATTCCATCAAATGTTAAAGTATTAAAAACTCTTCAATCATTTAAGTACCAATTATCCTTACCAATCATTTTTAACACTTTCCAACATAGTAGAAAATTGTTTATGACTTTGGATTGTCTGTTCGTCTGTCGGAGCTGTAACTCAAGTAATATATATTCTGATTGCCCTGTAATTTTTTTATGTTATTGACGTTTAATATATTATGGTCGATATGAAAAAAATCATTTTAAGTATATTTTGATGATGTTACACCATTTCAAGCATAATGAAGTTGATATGCAATTTATGAGGATTATTAACGCACGTTTTTGTGCGTTCTGTAGAATATGGGGTGCAAAGTATTCGTTATTCATTTATAGGGTGACACAAAACCCTACTTTTAGGTAATGCACTAATTTAAATTATCACTTGCGGCGCCTTTTGATGATACTATTACGGTAATTCATATTGGCTGAATAATGAACAGAATAATTTGACAGAACTGAAGTTATTGAAAAGTATTTTGTGCGTTGCATTTATCATCCATTTACAAAGACACACGAAAGAATTCGGTTGCTATACTGTCTAAAAGCGGTAATTGCTGGAAGTACATTTTCAACTTCGGTTAAGGTTTTTAAGCTTAACTAAATTTTTGCATAGTATGTAGTGAGTATAAATTATGTTGATCATATACAGGACTACACAAAGGATATCGTAAATAATACTGCCTATGGTCTAAAAGTAGTTTTTAATTGCGTTATGCATTTTCCTGCTGAACTGTATTTAGTGTACTAATAGAAGTTAGTAGATTATAAATAACTTCATATACAGGTCTACGAAAGAACAAGATTACATTGCCTTTTATTGTTAGTGATTACTGGAAGTGCGTTTTAGTTGTGTTATGTTTTTTTGACCTGAATTAAATTTTGGCTTAATATGTGATGCGTGCAAAAATCTTTAGATAATATACAGGATTGTTCAAAAGAATTCGAGTGTATTTCCATCTACTGGCAAAAATTGCTAAAAGTGAAATTTTTAACTGAACTAAATTTTAGCTTGTTATGTAGTATATATGGAAATCTATCTGTCACCTTATTTAACGGGGAAGTTATGTTGTAGTTTTCTGGGTGTGTTTGGGGGGGGGGGGACGTTACATAATCTATGCGTGACGCATGGTTTTCGGTTCTTGTTATTAATGCAGTGCGTCACAAATTGCTGAAAAATATTTCAGTTATTTTAATTACCCACCAAAGATTTTTTTCTTTTTTTTCTATTTCTTTTTTTTTATATATATGTGGTATAGAGATGAGACGTTTAATGTCCTTTATATTGATTATTAATGCTGGTATTTATCATGAGTATATCTTTGAAATAAGTGCTACGCTCTTCAGTTAAAATAGGGGACAAGCTATAGTAAACAGCAATAACATACAAAAATTTCAGGGCGATCCGAGTATATTTACGCAAGTTAGAGCACAGCCAGGCGGTCAGACGGCCAGACAAACCGAAGTCATAAACACTTTTCAACTAGGTTGAAAAGTGTTAAAAATGATCTCATAAATAAATATTGTGATATTATATGCAAAAGAAATGTGAATGGGGCATTTTAAAATATGACGATATGACGATTATTTGCTACTTTAAAAATTAAAAAAATTAATTAGTTAAAAACTTATTATTGTAACACCAAATTTTGAATATATCTATTTTAACTTGTTATTTACGAGCCTGCCAATCTTCAAATTAATCCATTGAAAACTGTATGATTTGGGTTTTAATGTCCACTGACTCCTTAAAGAAAAGCACTCCAAAATTATGTATTTTGGATTGACTTAAAAATCAGCATATACATAGTGTTAAAAATAAATAAATAAATAAAAAATAAAAAAATAATAATTGAAGTAGTACACATTGTAGTATTATATACACAAGTTTTTAGCACTTTAAAAAAAAAATCTAATCGAATTTTTGGATTTTAAATTTTAAAAATGCAGCATTTCAATATAAAAAGTGTGCTAAAAACCAGACAGAAATAGTTGGAGTGTTTTCGCAAAATCCAAATATAATTCATTGAAATTATATAAATATAATCATATCTGAAATTCCAGTTCTTGCATTAAACTATAGTAGCATGACAGTTTTATTCTTCTGGCCTGTCCTTTTTTTAAAAAGTTACTGTAAACTAATAGCTACAACACATAACATTTTTTTAACTCTTACTCATAAATTTAGTTCCAGCCATACCCCTTTAAAGCTCAGAGATTAAATCATATATATAGATATATGGATACAATACAACCTTTTAAATAAATACTAAAGAAAATTGCGAGAAATGACAGACAGCCCGCGTACTATGTGCCAAGGGAGCGATAAAGGACTGCCTGTAGGAAGCCGCTTACCAAGTTAGACGCAGCATTTAATGCATCTTTTAGCAAAGCGTAATCGTTTTTTCCTACCTTTTTGCTGCGTGTAAAGTTGCATGATGTGCTTAAAGTTGCGCGTATTGTCCGTGTCTGATTGAGCCTTAAGAGTACCAACATTCAAAACATTTTGTATTCATTTTTTGTTAGAAAACAAACACCAAGATCTAAATAAACAAAAATGTTGAAATTACAGAATAAGAATAAATCTAAATGCTGTACAAAATTCCAGTAAATGCCCATATATCTCAATAAAATGTTCAAGTATGCTGGTGACAAATGTATGGAAATTTGAAAATTTTCAAGAGTCACAAACGATAATTTTATAATAGAAGTGTAAATCATCACGCGGAAATATGATAAAAATATTTTGAGTTAATTTACATTAAAATAATATATTTCCACACATCAATAATATAAAGCATATGCTTCGGACTTCGTAAATATATTTTAATAAATTTTACTTAGCTATATTTTATTTACTAATATACATTCGAGTCATAAACATATTTTACAAAATTACAATGTTAAAAATATTTATATATGTAAGCAATTTACGTATAGGAAACATGGGTATTAACAACTTTCTCCAGTCTAATATAAAATATTATTAGTATAATAATAAATAGTACTCTGTCTTCGAATTTCCTTACTATAAGACGAATTTGAATTTTATTTGTAACTTTAACAGTTATGAGGATATTTCAGCGATATATTCAACTCAATTAATTTGATTTCTTCATTTCTGATTCATTCGAATTCATTTGATCACACATTCGGATTTGATTACATAACGATAAGTGTTGTAAATGACCACTATTTGCATCATAACAGCAGACATCTAGGCACTCCTTTGGTTACAAGTTTTTTTTTTTTTATAAGCGGACATTTTCAATTTTGGAACCGGATGGAACTGGTTCTGAAAGTGAAAGTGCCCTTATATAAAAAAAAAAAACTGGAACCAAAATCGAGAAAGTAAAAACATACAACGTTAGAGATCGACCTCAGCTATCCTATTCAAAAAACAGCAATTAAAAATATTAAAATGCGACCGAGAAATCTGCCAAGAACCTTCCTATAGACTTAACATTAGCTTGCGCGGTGTTTCGGATGACTGAGTTAGGCTTATAAATCAGATTACATGACAGTAGATACTTGTCTCTCAACAAATTTCAGGTCACATTCAACGCTTCAGCTGTTGCAAATTTCAGATAAAAAAGGTTAGTCTGTTGAAAAGTTTCATAAAATAACTTTATTTTTAAGCTAGTAATGAAAATCCGGTTAAGTTACGAGTGTGACAAACAGTATATTTCATATAATACATAAGTTGCGACATTGGTTTCCTATATATAAATGGTTCGTGTTATGTGTACTACCACATCTTTTCGTATACAATTGGTAAGGATACAATTAGTTTTGTGATGAATGTGACTTTTAAATTTTTTGGTTGTTTCTTTTGACATTTTCTTGTCCCCCTGCATTAAGAAAATTTAACATATCAAACACCTGATATCTATTCCAATCGTCAAAATTTCCTATAAATAATTCAGAACACCTCACAATACATATGGTGTCTCTCAACAAATTGCAGTGTACATTCAGTGTTTCTGATGCAGTATGAAATTTCACACCAAAAAGTTTGTTTGTTGAAACTTTTGTTAAAATACCATTATTTATGATTGTTAAATTATTAATGAAAATCCGGTTTAGTTTGGAGTACAACACACTGTATATTTTACAGATTGCATAGGTTGCGACTATGGTTTCCTATACATAATTTTGTTCGTCTTTTGCGTACTACCACATATTTTCGTATACAATTGGAAAATATACAATAGGTTTTGTAACAAATGTAGATTTTTTTTCGTTTCTATTCCCAGTTTCCTGCCGCCTGCATTGAGATAATTTAACATATGAAACAAGATATACGAATTCCAACTTCCTGAAATAAGTTAGATAGAATTGAACATTTGTAAATGCTGGAAACAATTTACAAAAAAATACAAAAAAATACTTTTGAAGACATTCGCAAATTGGTTTTAAATATCATCATCAAAATGCGACTAATATTAAATCACACTTCAAAATTGCTTGCATTTTGAAATTGAGCATTTCTGTAAGCTATATGAAAAAACATAGTGATAAAATATTGTGGTTCTATCTAATTTTATGTTCTTTCGCTATGTTGCTTTATCAATTTTTTTCACCCAGAAGCAATATCTACAAATATTATAAATGCACAATTGAAGGTACCTTCCAAATGAAATTTGCTAATCAATTCTTAAAACGTTTCAATGTTCAGAAAAAAAAAATTAGAACACATTACTTTCTGTGGGCGGTTAGAATTTCTTGTACGTTTTACTCCTTTATAGAAAATTATTACATAAATATTTACTATGCATCTGATAAATATTATAAAAATATAATATTACTAAAATTTTTAGATCGTCTGTATTCATGTGTACACCTTCGACGTCAAACAGTTTTTAAAGTATCCATGGTGAGTAACTAAAAAAAATCAGACCTTTAATCATAGCACCTATCCAAATACATACATAATGAATGTAACTGCAATGAAATTCCTTATTTATCATATATTCTAATACGAGCAAATCTTGTGTGTGGTTATATATATATATATATATATATATATATATATATATGCAAATTTTATCTTAAAAACGGCTCTAACGATTTTGACGAAATTTCGTATCTTACCGTTTTGGGGCACCAGAAAACCATTGGGCTAGTTCACATGTTCGAGAAAATTCGATTAGTGGGTCATTTTGGGTCATTTTGGGTCATGGTCTAGCTAATTGTATCTAAAAAACGGTTCAAACGATTTTGACGAAATTTTGTATCCGACCATTTTCGGGCACGAGAAGACTATTGGGCTGGGTCACATGTTCAAGAACTTTCGATTAGTGGGTCATTTTTGGGTCAACGCGGGTCAAATTAATTTTATCCAAAAAACGGCTCTAACGATTTTGATTAAATTTTGTGTCCTACGAGTTTCGAGCACGATAAAATCATTGGGCTAGGTCACATGTCCGAGAAAATTGGATTAGTGGGTCATTTCTGGGTCATTGTGGGTCAAGATCTAAAAAGCGGCTCTATTTACACTAAATTTTGCATCCAATAGTTTTCGGGCACGAGAAGACTATTGGGCTGGGTCACATATTCGAGAACTTACGATTAGTGGGTCATTTTTGGGTCAAAGCGGGTCAAATTAAAGGTGTAAAACAAAAAGGGGAAATTTCCAACATAAAACATTAAAAAAAAAATATATATATATATATATATATATATATATATATATATATATTTATTTATTTATTTTTAATAGAGCTGTGTTTTCTTCTTTTTTCGCGTTTGGTCGTTTAATATTAAAACAAGATAGTTCATATTGTTCGAACTCTTTGAAATTTTTATGAGTTATATATATAATGCTTTGGAAGTCTGCGTATAATTTTCATGTAAAAATGTGGAAATTTAGTTAAAAAAACATGAACAAATGACGCCCGATTGTTCGCGTTTTAAGCGATAATGTTGCAGATTTCTTTTCCAAACACTTTTAATCGTCCGAATGTTTAGATTTTTTTATACGTGATATCATTCGAGTGTACAAAGACCGTGTAAAAAGATTTTGCTAAAATATCTGCATTTGGTTACTTTTAGCGTAGAAAAAAGTGTCTCTGGGGTTGCAAACTGATCAGGTATGAAATAAAATCAGGTGCAAACTGATTTCCACTCACGACTTTTTTTTTTTTTTTTTTTTTTTTTTTTTTTTTGGAAGAATGACGATTATGATGAATAATCGAATTAATGAATATTATGTTAATTAATATTCATTTTAAACAAAAAAGAAAAAAAAACAATTTCACCGTCGTCATAGAAAAAAATGTTCCCGGATTAAGTGGGTATCTAAAATTGAGACCGATGCGAGGTTACAAAAAAAGAGACGAAAAAATCCCTCGAAATAAAACGTTATTCAAAAATTTGTTTTGAAAGGAATAAAATTTTATTTATTAGCGTGATTGTGACGTTTGAAAGTAAGAAGTAATAAATTTATGAATGCATTTTCAGGCTATCGGTATTTTGAACTGTTTCGTGGATGCGTGCTAACGAAAAAAAGATCCCTCGGATTTTCCCCCAATTTTATCGTTTTTTTTTCTTAAATGAGGATTTAATTAAAATCTCGACTAATTATCAAAAATGAAAATTATGAGTCTCAGGCGCATCAAAATTTGTCTTGGTCTACCCTTACAACAAATACACACACGAATAGACAAACTCTCTGATTATATTAATCCTACAAATACTTGAGGATTAATATAACAACACTTCAAACCTTTCAAAGATTTTTTAAAAGGTTCTAATGCACTCATGAGACCTCTAAATAGCGGTAAAATTATGTGACCAAGAGCTGTTCCCTATGAATAGGTTTTATTGTATTGATTCAGAAGTTTATTATTTATTTAATAAAAAAAATAATTCCCTAATTAATAAAAAATAATAGTAATAAAATATATGAATGTCATATGGTAGTTTAAAAAAGATAATAAAACAATAATAAATGAATAAAATTTGAGTTTAATGATAAATAATAATAATTATTATCTAAAATATGAATTAAATTAATTAAAATATTAAGCTAAAATAAGTTTAAAATGTTAAAATAAATTGTAATAGTACAAAAATAATTAAAAATTAATAAGAATAATGTGATGTAATAAAAAATGAAATAATTTGTACTAACTAACTTATTAAAAATTGAGGTTATTCAAATCGAAATCACTATTTTTGAAAAAAAGCAATTGAGTATTGTACTCCAGAATCACTCATGAGATGGCGCCAGCACTGTGACTTCTTAGGTATTTCCTCAGGAATGACTTTCTACGTATTTCCTCAGGAACAACATCCTAAGTACTTCCTCAGGAACGTCTTCCTAGAAAGATTGCTCCGTAGGACGTTATTGAGAGCATATTCACCAGGAAATCTTAAAAGACTCTTCCTCAGGAAGTCCTGTACTTGTCATTTTAGTATCAGGAGGATTTTGGGATGCTTTGGAGCTCCTGGTGAAGTATTCAGGAGCTTTCGTGCTATATGGGATGTAACATTAAAGGTTGAGAACCGCTACGCTAGAAATTTACGCAAAGTACTCTCTAAAACAGCCTGTTGTATTAACAGATATTCGAAAGTACTTTTAAAAGAATATCTCAATTTTATGTAAAGTAGAGATTTTCTCTGTTACCCAGTGCAGATATCGTAATCGCCCTCTAGTGGAAAGTTCTATAGTCATACGATTCTTGGCTTTTGACGTGTATTGCCGGTAAAGTTATTCGTCTACGATCTTCAGATTTATAATCTATACTAGACTTTAACAGATTTTCTCTGTACAAATTACATGGCTAATCTGGTAGCATAGCTGTCAGGTTTTGACCATTAAATCTACATGTTTTTTTTTTTTTTTTTTTTTTTTTTTTTTCTTTAAGAGTGTACTTTTTCAAGAGACACGTTTACTTTCAAATCAGTTGAAAATGAATAACTTGAGGGATAAATACTTTCTATTCAGTTTACTTAAATAAAATAGGAAACTAAACTTTCTTTTAAAAAAAAGATTACTTAAACTATTATTTCAAAGATTTTTTAAAAGGTTCTAAAAAACTTATGAAAATAATTTTACACATAATTCTGCATTTTCAGATTTGTTTTAAATGTATTGCATTTTCATAATGATAATAAAAATATTAATATATAAATTTGATAGGAAATATCTCTTACGAAAAATGTGAAAAACTTTCATAGACAGATCATTAATTATTGCATCTCGATATGTTTGTTCACGTCAATGACGTTTTATATGTTTCTGTACTCACGGTTGGCAGGATAATAATACTGAAATATTAATATAAAAGATACCAGTATTTGTCAAAAGGAGAAAGCAGAATCTTAGCATTTATTTTAGAAAGAAATGTTTCTAAATTTTGTAATATGTCACTGTGTTATTCGTTGAATGTATAGAGAGTATGTGATAGTATAGTTGTAAGTTTATTTTTGAAATTCTAATAAATATGTTTTTAAGTTTAGGTTTTGACAGATATATTTCAAAGTCTTTATAATGTAAGCGTCAGTAAATTATATATGTTTTTAGAGTATTTGTTGTTTTTCATATTTAGAGCATTGCAGAGTTTTCTATATTTTCATGGGTATAACAATGAAATTTTGTTTCTGCTGAAAGGGGT
This sequence comes from Maratus michaelseni, assembly GCA_963931845.1. Classification (NCBI taxonomy): domain Eukaryota; kingdom Metazoa; phylum Arthropoda; class Arachnida; order Araneae; family Salticidae; genus Maratus; species Maratus michaelseni. The sequence goes on from OZ007593.1 coordinate 86,028,601, forward strand.
CATAACAGAACTGTATAAAATTATTTTTTTCAGCAGTTCTAATTCGGATACATTAGTACATAAATCTTTGTGTGTCATACTTGTGAGTTCATTAAATTTATAATCTACTATTCTGAAATAAGAATTTTCGTAAGGACATTTACATTTCATATCTAGTCCAAAAACAACTGCAAATACCTTTCTTTCATTCCATGTGATTTTGTTGTTGTTGTTGTTGTTTTTTATATATGTTCTCAAATTCAAACTACCTACTTCCTGACAGATATGTTATTTAATTTGTGTTTGCTAATAAATGGAATTTATAGGTGTTCTGTTTCGTTTTTCAGTAAAGAGAGACGATGTTTCAAAAAATGCTGTCAAAGTTGGTGTTTGGAATATAATTTTCGGATGCGACTGTGAGAGAAAAGGACTGACATCCTAAGAGAATAATCGTTTAAAATTCAAGATGTAATTGATTTATTGGGCATCGGAATAAAACTGCAAGGATACAAATATCAATAATCATGCATGCAAGGATCATGGTTTTATGTTTTAAAGTGAGTCAGAAATTTCCGCGTTGTCTAAACAGCGTCCATGAAACGTCGATTTTTGAATTCGGCTTTTTTTCATATCTGATAATTTGCATCTATCCTTTTTGTAACTTTAACATTTTTGTAACGATTTTATGCATACTTGACATGCATGCAGGAGGATTTTATTTTTGAGAATTGCCACAAATAAGCTTTTATTTTAATGCATTGTCACGAAACTGTAGTATCTTTTAGAGAAAAAAAAAAAAAAAAAAAACATATATCTTGTATAAAATTTGATGATTAAAAATTTAAATAATGTCTGTTCTAAAATGTTTACAACAACTTTAAGATATCAATCTGTACATGTTGTCTAAGAATTAAATAATTGTTTCCTAAACGTCAATTGAAACTCATTGTGGAGACACGAAAAGTGTATGGTTTCTGTCTATAAGTTTTTTTGTCTCTCGTTCAGTCTGTTGCGCGCTTACTTCTGAAAATGCATCCTATTAATATGATATTTTGTAGTTTTCTTGGTGAGGTTACCGAATTTTGCTGTATAGATATTGGATAAATGTGGCTGATTCGCTGAGAAAATATAGCGGGTTTTCTTTTACGCCATAGTGCTTCAAATGTCATGATCTTCAAATTATAGTATTCATTGAAATGGTTATGGTGCATTTGAAGAACTGATTTAAATGTTAAATTGTGGATTCCAAAATAATAATTAAAAAAAAAAAATAAGTGACCTCTGACAACACTTCAATTCAATTTCATTGAAAGATAGTTTCCGCATTGATCCAGAAAAAAGAGAATTCGCCAAAAGGACTTTTGAGCCAGAGAGTGCGATGGGTGGATTCGAACTGCTCGTTGATATACTTTTAAACGGTGATATTGTTTATGAAATTTTTGGAAACAGTTTAAACAAAGAAAATAATAAATGATCGAGTTGTCCTCACAATTAAACAGAAATATCAGCAACATAAAAGCTGACATTAATTATCTTCCCGGAGAGCAAAAAGGTCTACCACAGTTGCTACGTCTGAGTCTATCAAAGCTACTATCAGCCTGAAGGATAGCCCCCAGTTTATAGCACAATTTCCATACTCCATCGATATAGCTGATTTGCCACATCGTGCGCTAAAGCTAAAAAATCACACAATTATCACTTTCATGTGTAATTTACGCGTTTCAGAAGGATTTTTCAATGGAGCAAGGATAGTTGTGAAATAACTGTTCAGCAATGTCATCAATTTAAAAATTAGCACCTGAGGATTTTCAGGTCAGGAACTACATATTCCGCAGATTACTCTCGATGCAAACGTGTGTCAACTTGGATGTACGATACAAAGACATCAATTCCCTATAAGACCGGCATTTGAAATAACTATACACAATGTTCAAGGCCGGACCTTTCGTTGTCGTCGACTTACAGATACCTGTTTTTATCAATGTAAGGCTCTACATTGCTTTTCACTGGGATAAGGGAAGAAATAATTTAAATGTACTTCTATCTTCAGAAAATCCTCGTCACACCTGCACTGTTGTACAGAAAAAGTAATAAATAATCAAAACCAAGCAACGCTGCGTATGAATATAAGATTAATGTACAAAAATATATAACTAAAATAATAACTGTCTTCTGGACAGTAATGTGAAAATAGATATAGACCGATCTAAAGTAATAAAAGAAATTTTCGCTCTGTGTGTCTGTGTGTGTGTCTGTTGGCGATGGCTAGGAAAATCTGGCCCACCTAGAAGGCTGGAAATTTAGATTTAGTCCAAACCCTCTCCTGTTGCAACATTACTTCATAATTTTAATATTTTAATTACTTTCTGAAATATTAATTAAAATGCACAAAGAACTGTCATTAAAAATACGCTTTTATTCTCTTGGGTTGGTTGGTTCACTGGTTGGTTGCATCGATTCTTCACAGATGTAATTAAATAAACCAGAGTAGCGATGCATAAATACGGATTTCTAACTAGGATTTCTAACTAGTATCAACATGGATTGAAGTTATCAACGTAGAGGAGCCATGCGATTGTCGCGCCACCTGTGCATGACAAATTACACATACGTCCCACTGATTGAAATATTTTGCAGGCATATTTTTCTTCATGACAATTAGTCGGGTTTAAGTTTTTTTTTTTCTTTTTTACATGACATTTATTATTATGATGGAGATTAAAACTTTATTTAACAAATTGTTATTTAGATTTCCGGGAATGAAGAGGGGCAAAGTTCTAATTACATTTAAGCTTCAAGGTGTATTTCTAGAAAGCAGTTACCAGAATTTCCGAATAATAGTGTCAGCCAAATTTCAAATGAAATTCCTAGCTTAACCAAATGAATCAATCATTAAAGATGTATTGTGATCCTCTTAATTAATTATTTGCTGAAGGCCACTTGAACAACCCCCCCCCCCCCACCGCTCCCGGCCCGTCTTTCAAGGATTTTTCTCTAACTCTGCTCCGTTTCCATATCTCAGCAACTATCTTTCCGATTTCAACGCAAGTGATTTCAAACATTATAATTAACTTAATAGTCACCCTTTATAACATTAAACTAAATTTATGAAGAGCGGTTACCACTATTTACGAATAACAGTTTAAGCTACATTTGTAATTAAATTCAAAGCTTAAGGGAACGAACGAATTTTGAAAGATGCATAGTGGTCCTCCTAATTAGTTATTTGCTAAAGGCCACTTGAACAACCCCCCACCCCTCCCGGCCCGTCCTTCAAGGTTATTTCTCTAACTCTGCTCCGTTTCCATATCTCAGCAACTATCTTTCCGATTTCAACACAAGTGATTCCAAACATTATAATTAACTTAATTGTCATTAACTCAATTAAACTAAAATTATGAGTAGCGGTTACCACTATTTACGAAAAATAGTTTAAGCCAAATTTGCAATTAAGTGCAAAGCTTAAGCAAACGAACGATTTTTGAAAGATGCATAGTGGTCCTCATAATTAGTCGTTTGCTGAAGGACACTTGAACAGCCCCTCCCCCCCCGGCACTCCTTTCAAGGTTTTTTTTCTCTAACTATGCTCCGTTTTCATATCTCAGCAACTATTTTTCCGATTTCAACACAAGTGATTCCAAACATTATAATTAACTTAAATGTCACTCTTTATAACATTAAACTAAATTTATGAGTAGCGGTTACCACTATTTCCGAATAATTGGGTAAGCCAAATTTGTAATTAAGTTCCTAGCTTAAGCAAACGAATGAATTTCGAAAGATGCATAGTGCTCCTCTTAATTAGTCATTTGCTGAAGGGTACTTGAACAGCCATACCCCCCCGGCCCCTCATTCAAGGTTTTTCTCTAACTATGCCCCGTTTCTATATATCAGCAACTATCTTTCCGATTTCAACGCAAGTGATTCCAAACATTATATTTAACTTAATAGTCACCCTTTATAACATTAAATTAAATTTATGAGTAGCGGTTACCACTATTTACAAATAAGAGTTTAAGCCAACTTTGTAATTAAGTTCCTAGCTTAACAAAACGAACGAATATTTATTGATGCATAGTGGGCCTCCTAATTAGTCATTTTCTGAAGGACACTCGAACATCTCCTCCTTTCGGCACCTCACTCAAGGTTATTTTCTCTAACTGTGCCTTATTGCAATAACTGGGCAAATAATGTTCCAATCTTCTCGAAACCAGCTCAATTTTGCAGTGCGCCTACTAACCAGTAACGTAGGCAGCGTGGACCTGTCTCAGAAGTTTGTTCGGAAAGAGGTTTGTTTAGAACAGAATGCTCCCCTGGCGGTGGTAGGGGGAAATAAAAGATTTTCTAGAGCGTACGAGCATGCCGGGTATACGGTTCCAAAGCTATCGTAGACCGTGGCCAGAGTTCCGTTTTTTCAGAGATTTAAGTTAATTACAAGGGCTCGGGCAACGCCGGGCGGGTCAGCTAGTAAATAAATAAAAAGCCGAAAAAAGATTTAACAGCATCTGTCATTATTAAATTTAGAAACTTGAAATTGCATTTTCATGCAGAAATAAATGCGTTCAAATAATAAATATTTTTTTCTTTCTTTAGATTGAAAACGTAGAAAAAAAATTACGAGCTATGTTCGATTTATTAGGTACTAAATAAATGAATAAAATACAAATTTAACTGACATGTAATCGAACGGAACACAGAAATATTAAAGAAAATATTAAAATCACAAAAGGTTGGTACAAGTACAGAAACCCTTCGTGATTAACTGCTGACATGCTGCAAATACGGATGTACGAAACAAGATTTTTCATGCGCTTCATATGCAATCTTAGAATATTGTCTAAATGTAGAAAAATCATTTCATTTAAAAATTATTTCTACCTACGCCCAGTGCACCGCACTATATAACAAAAACCTTTATCCGGGTTGGGTCGCCTTATACTTTTAAAACGTATACACGATGACAACAAAACAAACAACTAATCATTTGCTTGTTTACAGTTTCCACAAATAAAATATTTATTTAATAAATATTATAAAATTCGACTATCTTTAAATTAAAAGTTAAAAAAACTGTATTTCTAATTAACAGTAACCGGCATTCACTTTAAATTTTAAATTCAAATATGCGTACATTCACGTGTAAGAAATAATCCACTGAATAAAATTTATCCAACCTAGATATCACCATTAATTACAAAGTACATTTTAAGTTAATGATAGTAGGTCCGTTTCAATCCCAAATTACTTTTAAATAATTTTCGCTCTACCGGTAATATACATGTAATTAAATGATTCTTTTATTTATGTGAAATCAACCGTCAAGCGGAAAAAAAAGCCATTATCAGCTAAAACTATGAACATTTTCAATCTTTAAAGAGTAATATAATAAAAAATTGAGAATAACATAAAGATAAAAGTATTTTCAATGGATATAAAAACGTGTACACTTAAGCTTATCTTCACATTGCAATGAAATTTTCGCTCAGTTAAAAAAAAAAAAAATGTTTTAAAAAAGTCTGAATTAAATAAATATAAGGTTTCAAAAAACGCGTTTTTGTGATATTGAATATGTTCAGACGATTACTGTATAAAATTAAGTTTAGTATACCATAAAAACAATGCATTAAAACTAAAGAATAAATTTAATAAATGATAATTAGTTTTCAGTACTCATGTAACTTTTTGTCCTAATTAAAAAATGTTTTATTCAAGGATTATTGTATTTGGAAGTCACATATTTCATAAACTTAGTCCATTATGTTATTAATCTATATATATAACGTGTAGGATTTTTTTAAATTTATTTGCAGTGATCTGTATGTAATATTTTGTTGATTTGAGTTAAATTAATTTAATCAAGATTCTTTATTTTATGCATTAAAAAAATATAAAACACAATACAAATTTAATAATGTTTGAGGAACATGCTTTACATCAACAACATACATTAATTAAAACAATGTGTTCGTTTTATTATTATTATTATTTATTTATTTATTACTACCGACCTTGATAAGAGAATATGCTTGTTGAAAGTTTCAGAGAACGATTAGTCACAAATTTTAAAATAAATTGACATTTTTTAATTTTTGTTTTCTCAAAGCTGGCCCAGGAATTAATTTTTTTTTCTGATATATATAATTGCTCTTCTAAAACTTTCCTTTCTACTATTATGCTATATTTCGTATTTGTACTATCGTAAATACCCTGCACAAAAAAGGAGCATGTCTTATTACTGTTTAAAAATATCTTGTATCTCTTGTAGCGTAAATACTGTGCGAGAAAAAAAATGAATATTTTTACTATTATGAAATATCTTGTATGTGTTCTAGCGTAAACGTCTTACTTATAAATGTAATATGTCACATATTACTATTATGCAATACCCTGTAATTGTACTAGCGTATATCGTGTGTCCAAGAAAATAACAATATTCTTAACACTATTATGGACTATGTTGTATCAGTACTAGCTTAAATATCATGCTCAAAAAAGGAAAATGCCTACTATTGCTGTTATGAGATATCTTGTATATGCACTATATTAAATAATACTATGCGCAAAAAATTAAATAATACGGACATGCTTTTGGAAAAAAAATTAAACACGACCATAGAATTTACAAAACGCATAATATATCAAACATTTTACTATATGAAAATATGCTTATTAAATGAAATATCTTTCTTAAGTATGGTTTACAAAATCTGAAATAAATGTATATAAATGTCAGTAAAACTGTTATACATACTTTATAAACTTCAGTGCATTATTATGTCTTAATTATGTAAAATGACACAAGAATGCTATAACGAAGAAAATGTATTAATTTTGTGTTTCATAAAGTATATAGAATTATAAAAAGTAATAATGTATTTTGAAACATTTTAATATATCTATCAAGTACACTAATTCTATAATAAATTTTGTGTATTTTTTTCTTTTTACCTAAATGTTTTGTTATACAATATTTTACAATATTACATTGTATATTTATTACATTGTATGAAATGTAGCAAAACTGATATTTTGAGATTATTTGTAAAATATATAACCATTTCATACTTCTCAGATTCATGAAATATGTTTATTTTATGAAATTAAAAACAAATATTATCACAAAATAAATAAATAAATAAATAAATAAATATAATAAATTATCGACATTTTGTTTCTCATTTCTATCTTTCTCTAATGAAGTCCGAGCGAAAAAATAATTTTAGTAGCTGGATTCAATTAAAAATATAGGAAGCTAGAAAAACTTTTGATGGCAACGCATTCAATGTTAATTTCATTCTCCTTCAATTGCGCGAAATTTAATTTCAGTTAAGTATTACAAAACACCGCTCTAGAAATCATTTATCTTTAATAATCAGATACAAAACAAATTACGGTAAATTAGGTTTCTCTATTTTATAATTTAAATCAAGTTCAAGAGAAATTTATGAGGTGTATTTAAAAATAAAAGGAAAATAAATATGAAAACTTTAGAAGGTTAATTTCACGATTAAATTTATTGTTGCATAATTAAATATAAACTTCATGTGTATCGCAAGATAAAAATGAAAAATGTTAATTTATTTGTCATATTAAATTAAATTTGTGAAAACATTTTTAAAAGGACACACAATTTGAAAGATAGATACATTCCCTAAAAAAATTTCAATATATCCTAATTTTTATTCAATAATTTCAGAAACATGAAAACAAAAATTGCATAGATCTTAGAATTTCTGTTACGAAATCTGGTGGTTTTAAATAGTGCAGAAAATAAGAATAAAAATGTATTGCATTGTATTTTTATTACATTAATTATATAATATAGATAAAAAAATAATATTATCTTGTAACTTAAAATTTTTTTATTTGATATAAAATTGCTAAAATTTATTGGTGCTTCTGCAAGCATTATTTGTGAAAATGTGTTATGTTATTCTTACGATGAAGAATCACAGAAAATAGATACAAAAACTACATTTTACTTTGTTTATTTCAGTCTCCTTTTAAATAAATTCATCTTTTGATTCTAAAACACTCTAATGTTCGATATTAAGATTTTGCCCTTTGTTGATTAAATTTGATTTAATAAATGATTGACAACGTAAAAATTAACAAAAATTTAAACAAAAAAATGTTACAATTCGACAAATGATACAATTAAATTTGTAAAATTCCTTATAGGGAATTTCACTATACTGAGACAAAGACATCATCATTTATTTTATTGAAAGAACTGTTTAAGTCCTTAATTTTTTTTAACACTTTATTTTTTTTATATAGGTTTAACTGATGATTTAAAAAATATACTTTTGTTAACAATACATTTTAAACTAATCTTCATTCTTAATTTTTTTTTACATGACACTGGTAGATATAAATGCACGCAAACAGGCATAAATAAATGTATGCGAACCATGCAATTTCATTTCTTCAGTAAAAAAAAGTTATTTATTGTAATAGTTAAAAGTAATTAAATTATAATTATGTTATACAACTTACTAATAGTTTGAATTTTAAACCATGATTTGTGTAGATGAGAATTTTATAACAACTCGCAACGAAAATTTATTAAAAAAATTTAATCATATTAAGCTATTTTTAATTACGAAATTAAAATTTTAATTGAAATATCTGTTTGTGACGTACCGGTAAAGCCGAATCTGTGAATGGAATTCATAACTAGATTTGTATGTAAAAAAAACCACTAATATGGAAGGGATGCAATTAAGGCTCTTTTTAATTTTACCTACGATATGCTGCGATTAACAGTAATTTGTTCCTAGGTCAATATTCAACAATATTTAGAAATACAAATTCGTCAATTTAAGAAACATCGTTTATGTAAAGATAATGTACGTAATTTATTAATATATTATTTCCGTAGATTAATACATTCAAAACGTATTATGGCAATGCAATCGAGTAATAAAAGATAATTTTATGTTAAAGGCGAAATATGTTAGTCAGTTGAAACGATGCTACACGTTGCAATTGTCCTCTGTGTAAAATGCTGATTCTTTATAACAGTGAAAAACAGCATATGCGTAAAGTTCACGTGGACAAAATAAGAGACAAGTAAAATAGTAAAATAAAATAGAACAACATGTTGTATTAATTATACAAAACTCAATTCTGTAGCATCATTCAATTTAGTTATATGCTACTTCAAAAAACCTAGGAAAATATGTCAAGTCTGTAATTGTCTCATCAACTACTTCCATGTACATCATTATCACAAACATAACATTTACGTCATTTAAATTTAAATTTAAAATTAATAAATCATGGTCCTTCACAACTCGGAATTGATACTAATTAAGTCCAATGGAATGCTAAAATAACTTTTTTTTTAAAATTTTAAATTTGATTATTTTTTCCGATTATTTTGCATTGGACATCTGCATATTCGTAAAATTAACATTCATACTTTAACTTAATTAAAATGTGTTAAAGTTGTACCACGTTCAAATATCTCTTTGACAAACTGAAAAATATGTAACACAGTGTATGCAATTTATTTCACATAAATAGTTAAATTTTAGATGTAATCTTCAAAATTCGTTTCCACAACGAAAGTTGACTATGAGCAGAGCATTCCTGGATAAACAATAAATTCAACTGTATGTGAATTACAAAAATGGTTACAATATTTGAAAACAATGTGCGCAAAAAACGCTCGCCATTTTAATCGGGGCAATATTACGGAATAATCTCCAATTAAATAGTAGTACGTAGGTAGACAAAATATTTTCACTGTAATAAGTGTGAATATATGGAGAGTTTGGCAATTTGGAATTGCTTTGTCGGACTAGTTAGTTCGACAAATTTTCCTACAAGTTTCAGCAATTGTGCTGGCGTGAAGGTGGGTATTCGTGTATACATGCAAATACTATTACTGTACATTACCTAAGTTAAATAAGGATGGTTAGATGGTTTCAAAATAGTTTAAAAAAATTTTTAGAAGCCAAAATTCATTGCTCGATATTTTCATGAGAATATACAGTTCTTGAGACAGGAAAAAATAATATACATGGCAACCAACACTTTAATTGAAAACACCATTAGGAAGTTTTCGTGTTCACTCACAAACATACATACATACATCATGATTACAGTACTTCCATTACACAATATCTTTTTGTAAATTACTTATAAATATTTTAAATATTAAATATTTAAAATGAATATACATTCAATATTTTACATTTCACACTTAAAACAATTCTAATAGGAATTTTAAGCTGTTTAACTTCATATATCTTGCATTTTTCTTTAATAAAATGAAATACATAAATTTCCACAAGTTCTTATCAGACAAATAAATCTCACGTAATTAATTGTATTTTTGTTTTTTAAATAATTTGTTTAATTAATTAACAATATAGTGAAATATCATTACTGAATCACTTTGGTGCATTCGGCATATATACAATCTGTAATTAAAACATAAATACTAAATTTCCATTTATGTTTGGAATGTTTCATAAACTGATAAAATGAGTTCCATGGAGCTAGGAAACTGGAGAACTAACACGTTGGTAAGCTCCGAAATATTGAAAGCTTTTTGATTAGAAATAGTACACACAAATAGATACACACAAAATTAACGTATGACTTAAAATCAAATTACAGATATTTAAAACAATCAGTCTTATTTTAAAAGATAGAAGACTGTGATTTCAAAGAAACTAATTCACATTTAAGCGGCATTTTTTTTTTTTTTATGTAATATTAAACGTTAATTTACCTTTGACCAAGAAAAAATATGATTTTGAAAAATATCAAAATAACATTTGAACAAGTTGTCATACCGTTACTCATTTCTACATTGTAAAAAAGCAAATATATTCGATTCTAAATAAAAATGTCTTTAAAATTGGTATTCTGTGTTTGTTGACGTCTTCGAATCTACGATTTTTTTAAATCGTTAGGCTGTTGTCTGTTTGTTAAATACACTGTTGACCATTAAATTTGAAACACCAGGAAGGAATGCAAATAACATAATGATATTTATTGGAAAAAAAATTATAATAGGAAGGACAAGTAATTAGATTTTCAGAAAATTTGGAGGTATAGATCCTGAGAAAATACTACCCAGAACAAACACCCCTGGCCACAATTACAGCATTTATCAGTCGAGCCGTGGATTGGAACAGAGATTGGATGTAATGTACGGGTACAGCAGTTCATGCAGCTTTATCACTATGCAGAGTTCACCCACCGTAGTGACGGGCGAGTGGTGGCGGTCCAGTCGCTCAGAAGCCATTGACAGTACTTTTTCAATTCACTTGTAAAAAAAATCACAGTATTTTTACAGCAAAAAATGCTGGCAATATGGGTGCCAGCATATTTTGCTGTGAATTTACAGCAGTTTTGTTTTTCATGGATAAACAGCACTTTTGTAAATTCACAGCATTTTTTTCGGTTAATTTTACAGCAGTTCAGTTTTTTTATTTTACAGCAGATTTGTTAATTTTACAGCCGTTTTTGCTGTTAATTTTAATGCAATTTTAACAGAATGACTGTAAAACTTATAGTATTTGTTGTTGATATTTTACCCCCCCCCCTCCCTCTCCGTGTATTTTATTTTTTTTTCTTATTTTAACCTGAGACATATTTCAAAGACTTTGGGCACTAAGTATTACCTTTTTGTTTACTTATATCATTATTTTAATATCATTATTATATAATAGATTCTGTTATACATATATACGATACAAATTTCGGTTTTTGGTCAAGTATATCACCCACAAAAATTTTAGTCATTTGCCTATAGAGATAAAATGTTTTTTCAATAAACCAAAGTGAACCGAAAACTGTAGCTGGTAAAATATTTATAGGATTTAGAAAGTATATTCGAATGCGAACGTATGAACTGGAGTTTTGAAAAATATATAATAGCGTAATAAGGCATAGCTAAAAACAGGGATCTTGTTTAAAAAAAAAAATGCTTGCATAAAGTTTCCCTGTGATACTTAAACTCAAATTATAGGTAATAATAACAAAGTTCTAGAAGAACATACTGAGGTAAAGTAAAAAACAACATCCCCAACAAAACAACATCCTCTAAGCAAAATCATCTATTTTTACGATTTAAAACAAAATATTTATTTTAGACAAATGACGTGAAAGTTCCTGCCGTGATATACACGTGGTTTAAAAACAAAATTAGTATCGTATAAATATATAACAGAATTTATATGATATTATTAAAACAATAATATAAGAAAACAAAGATAAAACTTACTTTTACTCTTTGAAATATGTTTGTAATCCATTATCATGTGTAATTGTTACAACTTTCATTTCTCGTAGAATCGAAGCGTCACTTCATTATTGGACTGCACCTGCAACACCTCAGAAATGTAACGGCTGCTGTTCATATTGCCGGCAATGGGAAGAAGTTATCGAGGCGTGCATTCAATGGCACCCCACAGCATCACTGCAGGTTACGGGCCTGTATGATGTCGAATGCAAGCTGGTAATATGCATTCTCAAGGATGCTACCAAACACAGCTACGGCCTTCTTGATGCTGTATAAAGAGACTGGGTACATCTTAAAAGACGAGTGAGACGCCATTCTTGCTTCATATACAGCATCATGATGCCCACATCGTGGGAAACGAACATTGCAAGCTTACATTCGACATCGTTATACTGGCATATCACCTAGAGTGACGGTATGAGGTGCCATTGGATACCCGTCTCGGTAACCTCTTGTTCACATTGTCGGCAATTTTAACAGAAGCCGTTACATTTCTTATTTCTTACGGCTCGTAGTTCTGCCCTATCTTCGATGCCTCCGCAACTATACGTTTTAGAAGGACAATGCACGACTGCATGTTGGCCGCCAGATACTGATCTTCTTTGATACAAAACATGTCCGACTGTTGCCCTGGGCAGCACGTTGTCCAGATTTCTCACCAATTGAAAATGTCTGGTCACTGGCTGCTGTGCGACTAGCAAGCCACCACTCGCTTATCACTACGGTTGATGAACTGTGGCATAGTGTTTAAGGTGTATGAACTGCTGTACCCGTATATGACATCCAATCTCTATTCGACTCTATAGCTAGCCAGAAAAATGCTGTTATTGCGGCCAGGGGTGGCTGCTCTGGGTATTGTTTTCTCCGGATTTATACCTTCAAATTTTCTGAAAATGTAATCATTTGTCCTTCCCATTATACTGTATTTGTCCAATAAATATCATTCTGTTTTTTGCATTTCTTCCCAGTGTTGCAATTTTAATGGCCTGTAATGTTGTTTAATGGTATAAGTGGGTTACATGTAAAAAAATGATACATCAGGAATATAAAAACTAAACATAGGTGTGCACTGAAAATTGAAAAAAAGATCCTAGCAGTTCACGATATTGTGACTATCTTGAACGAGGTAACTCCGATGCTAGGTGCGGAACCTATCTTGCTTCATAATCTTGCAACCTATCGAATCGTCTCTCCTTGAAAACTTTCTTGAGTGGTCCAATAATATTGTAATGGTATGGTCAAAGCCATGTCTAAACACGGAATATCCCAAAATTTTGCATCGAATTATATTCTACAAAACATTGCACAGGGTAGCCGTATGATGGCCGACGTTGGCATGTATATAAATTACAGCATACTGAAGTTTATTTAGACAGCAAACCACATTGACGATTTTTGATTCATGTTTTCACTAAAGTGGTTATTAAGTCGCTGGTAATGTTATCTATAATACGAACCGTTCCAATCACATTGGTTTTATGCTACCTCATAGCCAAAAGTCAACTACCAATTTCTGTTGAAACTGCCTATCTTCCTCACAGTCAGAGGCCTAATGTACACGTACAGTGTTCTGCCTCTTCAAACTCGATTGCACTGTCGACTCTATCAATTGTATGTGTTTTTCTTGAGTGGGATGTTTGTGTGAGTGTGTCATTGGCGTCATTCCTTTTTACAGCCTGTTAATGATTAAAATATCAGTTAACAATAAGTTTGAAGTATTATATAAAACAAGTTATCTCATTAAAACGTAATAAAATTAAACATTAATGTACGTACCTTCTTTTTAGTAAAATTACCCACATCCACATTTTAAATTTAAAAACAAATTATAATGAAATATTTTATTTCTTTCAAAATCTTTTTTCTGTTAATTATTCAATGAAATATTATGTAAAAAGATCCTTATTCCCTGCCAATTATCTAGAAGTTTATAAAATAAAAATATAGAGTCTAATTTATTCTATGAAAAAGTCATACTTTTAGTTAATTAACTATATGCGTTTTAGTTAAACATTTCAATAAATCAGTTTTTCTTAAAAAAGGTTAATTGTACAGTTTGAAAATTCATTATAATTAAAATAAGGAAGCTCTGTCAAGCCACAAATATTAATTATTTTTCAGAAAATTAGAGAGATTTTTTTTTCTAATTAATGTTCTTATTTTTTTTTCGTTCCTTGAAAAGTCTTTTGTACATGTATGCGAATGCATCCAATAAATATGATAATTTTTTCCTCGCCATTTCATATGCATAAAATTGATTAACAAAGAGTAATTAAAAGTATATTTTCGTAGTTAGAATAAAAAAGGATTGTTTATCATTGTTAGATTTTTAAAAGCAGTTGTTTCTTTTTATAAAAAGTAATGAATTGTCCATTAATCCCTTCAGCACCAGACGTAAAATGCGTACGTCACGATTTCATCATTATGTACCAGGCGTACTACTACCCGTACACCATGTATAATATTGAAGTGTTAGGTTTTATTTTATTTAGTGGTAAATAACTGCTATTTTTTTAATATCGACACTTTTTGAATATGCGGATACTTGGGATGCAATAATTTGGTGCTGAAAGGATTAAAAAAGAAAGTTTTGAAAATTTTATATTCACATAACACTTTCTGAATAGAGTGTTCCTCAAATTCTAAATTAAAAGCATTTATTTAAAATGTACATAAAGAAGCAAACATAAAATGTTATTTTGATTTATTTCACGACGAAAAATGACTTGTTGAGGGTCGTCTTTTGTTTCTTTTCTTTTTTTTTTTTTTTTTTTTACTGGGTCTCACCACGTTAAGAGGAATCGTCTTAAAAATATGTCAAACAATAAATAAAGACGCTTCAAAAAAAAGTGTTATGAAATCTCAAATGTATGTAATATTCTTTAAGTTGTGTTGTTCTTAAAAAAGACTTCACGAATCATTTAAGATCATTCATTTAATAAATAATCATTAATGCCCATTCAAAAGACATATCCAAGCGTTTGTACAATTTTTATAACACGTAGTATTTTTTTGCAATACAGTCACATGATGTTACATTTTACTTTTAATAAAAGTCTGAATCTATAAATCTGCATATTTTTTTAAGAATCAATGTATATGAAAATATATCAATAATAAAAAACAATATTCCAGTCAATCTTTAATTCCAGTTTTCTGAAAACAATAAATTGAAAAATAACATATAAATATTAATTTGTCATGCAGAGACACACTTACACTGATTCTTACACTGGTATGTTTCATTTTTTTCCAAATGGTGAAAAACTGATGAAAAACAAATGATGATTTTATTTTTTGTACATAAATTCATAGTTCGTATTATGAAGCAAAGTACGTTATAATGTCTCTCATTAAATCATTTTTTTTTACAAAATTGAATCATTCATTTACATCGTAAAAAAGAGCACTGACATTATACATATATAAACATAAATTATTTATTTTTCATGGGAAATTACAACATTATGAATTAACTAGGCAGTAGTCTCGAGTCGGTGTATGCACCACCAAAATTCGTCATCTTCCAGTAACGCACCTCCCCTTAAATTTACATTAGTGAAATGCCTTTAGCTGACCTATTGTTTACATATATAATGGGTTAATTAGATTAATCACGCGGAGTTTCAAATTCCATATATGTATAGATTACTAATTTGTTTCTGAATTACTCAATTCATAAAACTTATTTGCATATTATTAAACTCAACGTTTTTAAGAGTTGTGAAACAATTTCCGCTGTTATTTTTAGCTGAAGAATTCAAAAACAAATATTTCATATTTATGTAGCATTCAATTACGTATATTTCAATGTAAAAACAATTATTGATATCAGTAGAAGAATGAGTTTTATAATAAAATTCAAGAAATGATGCAACGTGATTAAAGAATTATCCAAAAATATAGTAATACTTTAAAAATAAATATATATTTTTAATACGATAAAGGGAATATATAGATATTTTAGAAATAAAGTTAAAATATAGCGTGAACAATAATTTCCTTCCAAATTTTGTAAATTTACAAATCATCTTAATTTTTTATTATTATTATTATGTTTGTTTCTAATTCTTCGTCATTTTATCCTTTAGTAATATTTTGAACAGTGACAGATATGCATACGCATTTTTCTTTAACGGAAAGCATAATTATGTATAGAGACAAGATAGAAATAATTTACCTAATAGTGTTGGAATGACAAGATGTTTTATGATATTAATGGTATAATATTATTTGATTATATGATATTATATGGTGATATATTATTATTATTGTGGTCGTGTAGACGTTTGTGACTACTTTCATAGTATTTGTTTTAAATCTACATCTTCTGGGTTACATCTATATGGGATCTGTTACAAATGTTACACTTCATAGTAGTCCCCATCAGCTGAAACCTTAAATTTTAAACAAATGAAATATCTCAAGCCGTTTGATTTAAACAAAACAGAAAATATTTCAATTTTTTTGTTCGAATTCTGAGGAAAATAATGACAGTTTATCAATGCGCGTTGACGGCAACGAACTCTGTATTGGAATACGGAGATCTTTATGAACAGTGTTTCGTATTAAAAGAATATATAACAGGGAGGGCGAACGCACGTGTCCGAGAGCCAAATGTCATCTCTTTTCATGAATAGCTTACTTCGCTTTATTTAATCTCAGAATTTATTTATTAAATCTATCTATACATATTTTTAGAAATAATGATGACTATTAGCCTTCTTGAACGCGGGTTCGCTGTCCTTGATATATATCAAATGGTGTGATCTAAAAGATATATGTTGAAGGTCAAATCATTGACATGCATAATTTGGTGTCTTAATAGGGATCCCTAATAAAAAAATATCGCAAGAAAGATAATTACAAATGCCAAAATTGAAATAAACAGTAAAAGTGGCTTTTAAAAGTACTTGTTTATGTGAGTGCGTTATATGTAAAAAAAAAAAAAATTTGCTATGAATAATTTTGATTTCTTATACATCAATATTTGGCATTTTACCGAAATGAAATATCTATAAATTACTGAAAAAGCAGGGCTAGATTTAAAGATTTTGTTTTGTTCTGCATTTTTGTATTCATCTGCGTAGAATGTTAAATATTATTTTCTTAATCACAGGTGTGCAATATTCGAAAATTAAATAAACCTATTTCTTTTTAATGAAATAACCCTAGGTATAGTTAATTACTTTCATGTTTTTCCCTAGGGAATTCAATATAATATTCGCATTCAAAAGAGCATTAATTACACAGATGAAAAAAAAAACAGTATGGTTAAAATATTGAAGTTCTTTTGAACTATAGAAGTTTAATTATTTTCCACAATATTAGGAAGATGAATTTTCTGTTTGCAATTAACTTTTGAATACATTCTTTTTTTTTCAATATCTTAAGGAAGATTTTATTTAATTATATCTTCATAAAATTAGTTAATGCAATTTTTCTCTCATTAGATTTAAATATTTCGATTTTTAGGAATTATTTCGATTAAAAAACAAAAAAGAAAAAAGAAAAAAATGTCTTTAAAATCAAATCATGCATTTTCAAACAATTCTGTTTTTTTTTTTTTTTTTTTTTTTTTTACAGTTTGATTATTTGAAGTAATTGTTATTTTCAGAGAAAACTCTGATTATTTTTAAAGCTTTTATGCTTAAAATATTATTTTCTCACAAACAATTTTAGTTATGTAAAATAATTCAATATAGTGAACAAGAAACGAATATCTCTATCGATATTCATACAAAAAATCACTATTGTCAGTTAAATTTTTATACCATAATTTTTATTATTTTTTTTTTTATTTTTTATTTTTTGACAGAATACGTTGTGATAAACTTAATCTGCATTTCGATCCAATTTCTACTCAACCAGCAAATTTGCTTACCATTCTTCTGAAATTTTCGAAATCACTTGAATGATAACAACGCACTATAGTTTAAAAAGCTCAGAAATCTTTAAAATGACAAAAAAAAAATCACGACTTTTATTTTTAATAATATATTATCACTTAAAAACGTCTTACACTTTGTCCGGAAATAAAAATCCAAGAAATCAGATCTGTAGACGTTAACCCGCGCATACCGGGGTGCTGTTACCTGAGATGGCAAAACTTTAAACTGAATGATCTTGAAACACTGTTTTCAGAAGTTTTGCTAGAATAATTTTTGAAAAAGTTAATGAATTTATATGCATATTTTTAAAATAAAGGATTTAAAATTATCTTAAAAAACAGAAAGAAAATTTGATTCAAATTATAACAAAAAATATGATCCATTTTTATAGATTTTAAATTTATTAATATATATATTTGAATTTATTAAAGCAGTTTGTATGATTTTCAGATATAATCGAGAGACAACGCAATAAACTTCGTAAAACGAAATACCGACACAAAAATATGGAATATAATCTTCATATTTGTAGGAACTTGTTTGCCGTAGAACATTAAAAATTTTGTTATTGTTTTTTAAATGTAACAAATATTTATTAAAATAATTATATTATGTAAAATCAAGTAATATTTTAAATTAATAATAGGCTTACTAATAAACAATCAAACTTCAGTCAATTTCCATCATTTCAAAACTTTCTTTCCTTAACTAATAATGACTTGTAATAAACGTATTGCGCGTATGAAGTACACATACTAGTTCTCTAGCTTTATTGATCCACAAACGTTAGAGGAAAAAAATACTTTTTAAACCTGCCTTTCTTTTTTTTCAAACAACCTTATACATAACAATATAATATACTAGCAAGCTACGCCCGCTACGCTGGTCAATTTCTCTTAACGAACCTTTAATCAAACAAAATATTGACACTTCATAGTTTACTTTTATATTTTAGCAGAATAATAAGGCTACTATAATTTGTGGCTCGTAATATAGCCAATATAAACGTCAGGACACGTCGCCCTTATCATTATCTTTTCGCTATGGTACTCCATTGTGAAATTTGGTAATTTTTGAAATTCAATATTTGAAAAAAGGCATAATCATTAGATTTGAAATTTATATTAAGAAATATACATTTTTTTTTACTTTCAAACGCAGTTTATCTAACAATTTTCTGACAAACACTTTTCGAGCTATTATTTTTTTCAGTAACTTCAAATGTTTCATTTTCTGAGATTAATCTGTGGCAAAGATTAGCGAAAAACCCAGTTGTCAGCGACGCATAGCTTTATATTAAAGAGGATGTTGGAGCAGGGATTGTCACCATCACTTTTGAAATCGGTTCTGTAGTTCCAGAGATTCCACAATAATTGTAATTTAGAATGATTTTAGAACGCTTTTGGCACATTTCAACCTTTTAAATTTCGATTTTTTTTACATTTATTCTTAGAGAGCATTTACATCTTATAAGTAACTACCATGCCAAGTTTCAAGTTTCTAGCTCCTTCAGTATAAAAAAAGTCGCAATTTTCAAAAAATTTTCACTCCTGCATCCCCCTGGGATTAGTGGCACCGACATGAAATATAGGCTATGTTGGAGAAGGAAGTGTCACCATCAATTTTCTACTATCACTTTTGAAATCGGTTATGTAGTTGCAGAGATTCCAAAGAAATTGTAATTTCGAATGTATTTAGAACGCTTTTCGCTCATCTCACCCTTTTAAATTTCGATTTTTTTTCATTTTGTTCTTAGAGAGCATTTACACCTTATAAGTAACTACAATGCCAAATTTCAAATTTCTAGCTCCTTTAATGTAAAAAAATGCAATTTTAGAACGTTTTTCGCTCCTGCACCACCCTGGAATTAGTGGCACCGACGTAAAATATAGCCTATGTTGGAGCAGGGATTGTCATCAAAAATTTGCCACCATCACTTTTGAAAAGGGTTCGGTAGTTCCAGAGATTCCATAGAAAATGTAATTTAGAATGTTTTAAGAACGCTTTTCGCTCATCTCACAGTTTTACATTTCGAATTTTTTTAGAATTTGTACTTAGAGAGCATTTGCATCTTATAAGTAACTACCATGCCAAATTTCATGTTTCTAACACCTTCAGTATAAAAAAAATCGAAATTTTAGAACGTTTTTCGCTCATGCACTCCCCTGGAGGCAGTGGCACCGGTATGAAGTGTAGCCTATGTTACAGCAGGAACTGTCACCATCAATTTGCGACAATCACTTTTGATAACAGTTCTGTAGTTCCAGAAATTCCATAGAAATTGAAATTTAAAATGTTTTTAGAACGGGATTCGCTTATCTCACCCTTTTAAATTTCGATTTTTTTTTTAATTTTCTGCTATAGAGTATTTACAACTTATAAGTAAGTACCATGCCAAATTTCATGTTTCTAGCTCCTTCAGTACAAAAAAAAGGACAACAAAAAAATCGAAATTTTTGAACGTTTTTCGCTCTTTTGCCTCTTTTTACTGTAGTAGCGGCACCGATATAAAAAATAGCCTATGTTACGGCAGGGACTGTTAGCATCAATTTACCACCATCACTTTTGAAAATGTTTCTGTAGTTCCAGAGTTTCCATAGAAATTGTAATTTAGAATGATTTTAAAACGCTTTTCGCTCATCTCACCCTATTAAATTTCAAACTTTTTTAGAATTTGTTCTTAGAGAGCATTTACATCTTATAAATAACTACCATGCCAAATTTCAAATTTCTAGCTCCTTCAGTATAAAAAAAATCGAAATTTTAGAACGTTTTTCACTGTTTCACCCTTCTGTGGTAGTGGCACCGACATAAAATATAGCCTATGTTACAGCAGAGACTGTTACCATCAATTTGTCACCATTACTTTTGAAAATGGTTCTGTAGTTCCAGAGATTCCATTGAAATTGTAATTTAGAGTGTCTTTCGAACGCTTTTTGCTCATCTCACACCTTTTAGATTTTGATTTTTTTTAGAATTTGTTCTTAGAGAGCATTTACATCTTATAAGTAAGTACCATGCTAAATTTCATGTTTCTAACACCTTCAGTGTAAAAAAAAATCGAAATTGTAGAATGTTTTTCGCTTCAGCGCCCCCCTGGGTGTAGTGGTACCCACATAAAATATAGCCTATGTTGGAGCAGGGACTGTCACCATCAATTTGCCACCATCGTTTTTGAAAACGGTTCTGTAGTTCCGGAGATTCCATAGAAATTGTAATTTAGTATGTTTTTAAAACGCTTTTTGCTCATCTAACAGCTTTTAAATTTCGATTTTTTTGGAATGGGTTCTTAGAGAGAATTTACATCTTATAAGTAACTACCATGCCAAATTTCATATTTCTAGCTCCTTCAGTATAAAAAAATTCGAATTTTAGAACGTTTTTCGCTCATGCACTCCCCTGGGGGTTGTGATACCGGCGTGAAATATAGCCTATGTTAGAGCAGAGACTGTTACCATCAATTTGCCACTATTACTTTTGAAAATGGTTCTGTAGTTCCAGAGATTCCATTGAAATTGTAATTTAGAATGTTTTTAGAACGCTTTTCGCTCATCTCACCCTTTTAAATTTCGAATTTGTTTAGAATTTGTTCTTAGAGAGCATTTAAATCTTATAAGTAACTACCATGCTAAATTTCATGTTTCTAGCTCCTTCAGTATAAAAAAATTCGAAATTTTAGAACGTTTTTCGCTCATGCACTCCTCTGGGGGTTGTGGTACCGGCGTGAAATATAGCCTATATTACAGCAGTGACTGTTAC
This sequence comes from Maratus michaelseni, assembly GCA_963931845.1. Lineage (NCBI taxonomy): Eukaryota > Metazoa > Arthropoda > Arachnida > Araneae > Salticidae > Maratus > Maratus michaelseni. The sequence continues at coordinate 86,050,495 of OZ007593.1, forward strand.
CATCAATTTGCCACGATTACTTTTGAAAATGGTTCTGTAATTCCAGAGATTCCATTGAAATTGTAATTTAGAATGTTTTTAGAACGCTTTTCGCTCATCTCACCCTTTTAAATTTCGAATTTGTTTAGAATTTGTTCTTAGGGAGCATTTAAATCTTATAAGTAACTACCATTCTAAATTTCATGTTTCTAGCTCCTTCAGTGTAAAAAAAAAAAAAATCGAAATTTTAGAACGTTTTCCGGTTTTGCACCACCCTGGGAGTAGTGGCACCAACATAAAATTTAGCCTATGTTGGAGCAGGGACTGTCACCATCGATTTGCCACCATCACTTTTGAAAACGGTTCTGTAGTTCCAGATATTCCATAGAAATTGTAATTTAGAATGTTTTTTGAACGCTTTTCGCTCATCTCACCCTTTTAAATTTCGAATTTTATTAGAATTTGTTCTTAGAGAGCATTTACATCTTATAAGAAACTACCATGCCAAATTCCATGTTTCTAGCTCCTTCAGTATAAAAAAATCGAAATTTTAGAACGTTTTTCGCTTCTGCAACCCCTTGGGGGTAGTGGCAAAGACATAAAATATAGTCTATGTTGGAGCAGAGATTGTCACTATCAATTTGCCACCATCACTTTTGAAATCGCTTCAGTAGTTTCAGAGATTACCCCCTACAAACAAACAAACAAACAAACAAACAAACAAACAAACAATCTTTACTGCTTTATAATATTAGTATAGATTATAACACTTTATAATAATATATTTTTAATGCTATAAAGTGTAAATTAACAACATAACATACAGTAAAATAACTTTAATTAGGATGTTGACATGTTTCGGCTCACTCGAAGCCATTTTTAAAAACAAATGTGACTATTCTATAATTGCACGGTCTTTGAAGTTATTATTTGAAATACTATCATTAAATTTTCCTGTACTTTCTAAAAATTGCGGATGTTATCTTTTATATTTACTTGGATGTTTATTTTCATATTTGTAACCATGGACTAACTAGAGCCACAATTGTACATGCAATATGTAACGATGCAGCATCTTTTAACTTACCGAAATTGTGGTTCAAGTTACTCCATGGTTACAATTTTGAAAATAAACAACCAAATAAAATTAAATGAAAACGTGCGTAATTTTTAAAAAGTACACCCAGAAAAAAGTTTTGTTGAATCAACAAAAATTTGGTTGACCCAACAAAACTTTTCGTTTAAATATGGGTCAATGGAAATTTTGTTTGAGTCAACAAAAAAAAAATATTGTTGATTTTTTTTTTTTTTTTTTTTTTTTTTTTTTTTGCAATTAAAAAAAAATGTATCGTCAGCAAAAAAAATGTTTTATTAATTCAAATAAAATTGTTCAATTTTATTTGAATTATTCTATGTAACAAAATTATTTTTGTTACATAGTTACATATTCTATGTGTCATTTTAACAATCTTTTTTCTTTTTTCAACAAAATATATTTTTTTACGAGTAGTAATTTTCCAACTGGCCGAAAAATGTCCGGGCCAGGATTCGAACCTGGGATCGCTTGGCTGAAGCCGCCACGCTCTACCACTGAGCTATCCCGGTCGAATCTGGAGGGCATAATTCATCCAGTTAACCTTATGGATCAGAGAATCTGGTCTGATATTTTAATCAGCTCAACAGAAAAGATCGCAGGTAAAGGAACTCCAGTAAACGCTGGATACGAGATTACACTAGATTAATTTTAACAGAATTATTTCAAATTGGTAAATAAATCATACGAGTAGTAATTTTCCAACTGGACGAAAAATGTCCGGCCCAGGATTCGAACCTGGAATCGCTTGGCTGAAGCCGCCACGCTCTACCACTGAGCTATCCCGGTCGAATCTGGAGGGCATAATTCATCCAGTTAACCTTATGGATCAGAGAATCTGGTCTGATATTTTAATCAGCTCAACAGAAAAGATCGCAGGTAAAGGAACTCCAGTAAACGCTGGATACGAGATTACACTAGATTAATTTTAACACAATTATTTCAAATTGGTAAATAAATCATACGAGTAGTAATTTTCCAACTGGACGAAAGATGTCCGTGGCGGCTTCAGCCAAGCGATCCCAGGTTCGAATCCTGGCCCGGACATTTTTCGTCCAGTTGGAAAATTACTACTCGTATGATTTATTTACCAATTTGAAATAATTGTGCTAAAATTAATCTAGTAAAATATATTTTGTTTGTTTAAATAGTAAAATATGTTATATTACGAACTTGCTTTGTTTATACTACAAAAACTTTTGTTAAATGAAACAATCTAAATATGCTATAACTATACGCTATAACTATTTTTAATTCATTTTCAGCAGTGAATTACTCTTGTAAACCTTGAATAATGACAAGTGAATTTTTATCCTGCTTTTTCTAAGCGCAAACCGAGAGAGTGAAAATTGACCAAGCCAGGAGTCGATCCCGGGTCCTCAGAACAGCGTTCTGATGCTATACCACTGAACTACATAGAACGATATCTGAGCTCGGCATTTCTCACTCTTATATATATCGGAACGGCTGCAACCGCAGCACAAGATGGAAATGTCATGAGGAGCACGCAAATTTCTGCGGCAAACATGAGACGACAATACAAAGTCCAGTATACGGCAACACATAGTTAATTTTTAATTCATATTCAGCAGTGAATTACGCCTGAACAAAGTAGGATAAAAATTCATTGGTTATTATTCAAAGATTAAAGGCGTAATTCATTGCTGAAAATGGGATAGAGCTATTGCAGAAAACTTATCAGCAACAATTTATATCAGGAAGTAACTGAATATAAAGTTTTATAAAATTCCGTGCATTAGTTCTTAAGATAGAGCGTCCACAAAATTTTTGTCACATACAGACAGATAGAGTCATTGACAGTCATTTTCTAAAAATGGTCAAATCGTGTTCAGGACCTTCTAAAATCCGTCGGAAACCGGAAGTCGAAAATATTTATGATTCCAATACTTTCTTCTTGTAAAGATAGAAGAAAGTAATAAATGGGACAGGCGGATTTTTAAAACAACTTTGGTTAGTCCCAATGAAAAAAAAAAGTTTTAATTATCCAAAAATTATGTTAATTCTTTAATTATATAGCTATATAAGTCAAATAAATCGAGTCACGTGAGATAGTTACGGCTACTACACAAAAATTTAAATTTTGCAAAAACAACAAAATTTTGCTGGAATTACAGAATTAATGTAAAATTAAAAAAAACAAATTTTGTTAATTCAAGTAAAATTGATGAAATTTTGTTAAAATTTTGTAAGAGTGTTAACAATAATTTTTTGTACAAGCAATAAAACCAATTCTTTTAATTCAACTAAAAATTTTGCCAAAACAACCAAAATGTACTCAACAAAACATGTTTTGTTGTTTTAATCAATTCCTTTTTCTGGGTGTGTAACCGGTTTTTATTTGTTTCTGTATTTATACTGAAAGTCCTATACGTTCTATGTTTTACGAAAAACATGTTCATTGTGCACCTCAGAAATGCATGCCAATTACATTATGATTGATTTATTCTACCATCCTTGAATACACTGTGAAATAATTCTCTATTGAACATAAGGTACGGGAATTTCTGTGTACCACTATAAACGGACTATAAATGCTACACGTAATACGCCCTACGATGTTACACTATTGTACAAATTATAAACTACAATAACACAAACAGATAACGAGTAAATTTTATATTTTATTACTTAATATGGCATTTTGTACATGGTATTTACGAAGTTCGCTTTAGAAACAAATATAATGCGATTTCTTTATTATTTGGAAAAAATATGTAAGTGTTAAATAATCTCTGACTAAAGCAATAAATAAACTCTGACTAAAGCAATCTGACTAAAGCAATAAATAGTAAAAAAAAATAATAGAGTAAATTGAATAAAATATATGTGTAAATATACATAAGAAAAATAATGTTATGCGAAGCCATTACCGAAGAAAAATATTTTGTCGATTAATTAATGTATCAAAAAGGTTTATGTTTATTTTTTTCTAATTAATGTGTGGTGTACTTGAAGTTATTAAGGTTTTTGTAATCACATCATGAATAAAAAACTCTTAAAGACAGATAAAAGTTTTGGTTTTTCGTAAGTGTCTTATTATCACAAAATTTAAGTGCAAGTGTTATATTATAATGTTAAGTTATATATGGCAAGTAACTTGCTATAATTTTTTTAAACTATTCTTACACTAGCTGAAATAGTTAGGAAAAAGTTCCTGAAGTAATTAAATAGTTTCAAAAAAGTATAGAATGAGTCATACACTTTTTTTTTTCAAAACTCAATAAATGTGTTTAGTTTTCCATAAATAATGACATGTATTTCCTCACCGAGGACTGTTCATGATTTAGAAGAAAAAAATACTCGTTAAAAAGTAATAATAAAAAAAATATATGTTCAATAATAATAATATATATATATATATATATATATATATATCATAAATTTTAATACAATTTTTCTTTTATTTTTCTGAAAATATTTAAATTTGTACTTTTACTAGTTAATCATAATTAAATCATATTTCTTAGATGAATTTAAAATAATCCATCTAATATCCACCTTTCCGTTTATTTCGCGTACTGTTATTTTGGAAAAGGAATTTTTCATTTTAGTTTCTGTTTGCATTTGCCACGCCCATGTTCCCAACTAAACCCCGGTGTGGCACACGAGAACATATTTTAAAAAATCAATGAAATTATAAATAAATTTAGAATTATTTCATAAATAAATAAGAAAAAAACCTTCCCCAAACGAAAAAGTAGTGTATATATTAGTATAATTTGTCTTTTGTTTGATTTATTTTAATTTGATTTATTTTAATTGGATTGAGAAAAGACAAAATAATACGAAAAAGTCACATATCACATAAGTCTTTATTTTAACTGCTTTTCTACGTTCAAAAATTAATGCGTGATAAACTAATTCTCTGCACATCATGTATATACATGTGTGAGTAATTGATTAGGAATGCCTACGAAAAAAAAAAAAATTTTTTTTTTTTTTATTTAAAAAAAATAGATAAGTAAACATTATAATTTTTATGGTTATTAAATCTTAACATGTTTTTATAACAATAACAGCTTTTGCTAATATTTGTCAAGAATTCTTCTAAATACAAGTATTTTAAGTGGAGTTTACCGTTCTTCGTTCGAAAAAAAGGTGACATATGTGATTTTATTTTCATAGAAATAATAAAATACAAAAAAAAAAAAAAAAAAAAAAAAAAAAAAAACTGAATTTAATCAAACGTTACTCATAGATTTTATAATAAAAATATTTTTATTTTATAATAATTAATAATATTTATAGAGATATTGTCAGCTGCATATGGATATGTTGTACGGATATCAACTTGCGCCGCAGTGCAAAGCTTTTCAAAGTGTCAAAAACAAACAAACAACACAAAATATTGAATTTTGCAGAAACAATTTTGATTTTGTGTAGGATGAGGGAGGGGGGGGGGGGCATGAACCTATTTTTAGTGAAACTGAACTTGAATTTCGGTAAAATGGTATTGGTTGGGAAAAAGTGTAAACCAGTTCTTTCGTTTACACATGTTCACGTTCAAAATTATACATTTAAACTATTAAATCACCAGGGGCTATATGTCACAGTTGAAACACATATTCTGATGGAATTCCATATGCTTCATTTAGGTGTGATTTCTGAAATCTTGTAAACCATCCTTTTAGAAAAAATTGACTTTTAAAATTATTGCGGTTGGATTTAATTATTTTTAAATTTAATACTTTCGAATTATGTAAGGTGGTCTATATCTACTGAATGATTAACAAGTTTCGATTGTAAATTGCAAGATTTAAAAGAACGTTTATTCTTTTCTAAGCCGATGTTTCATGATGGTTCAATTGGTTTACAAAATTTAAAAAAAAATATTCTATTTCAATAAATTTGTATTGAAATTATTTAAAAAAAATTTTTCATGACACCGTTACAGAGTTTGAAGCTTTACGGCTTTAAACCTATCATTTTCAAATGCAAAATCTGTTAATTAAATAATAATAATAATAAAACATTCTGGCCCATTTAATAGTTATTTTAGTTTTATGAATAAAAATCCATGATTATGACTTAATTTTCTATTGGTGAAATTGTCCCGTCTTTGTGCAGTTACGGCCCTAGATGTCTCAAGTAAAGGAGATAAATCCTTCATTGTGTGATATCATACTGTACCAAACAGGGGGAACTTTTATAATAAAAACTTATTTTTTTTATTACGAAAACGCCTAAATGTTGGAAAATCTGACTTTATACATTTCCTGTGATGGATTTTGGACGTAAGAGGTGATCCATGATAATCTAGTATAATTCGCAAACAAATAGTAAATATCCCTAGTAAATCCCTAGTAATCCCTAGTAAATCCCTAGCAATCCGTAGTAAATATGCTGCAAAAACATTTAGCTGGGAATGCATCTGCTAATAATATATTACAAATTAAAATATACATTGATCGATAATTTGACAAGTATATATGGGAATTTTGAGTGTACTAAAGAAGATGGCGTTATGTTTAGCAAAAAATTAATTATTTCTTATTGATAAAACAAAACAAATACCATTGTGTCAAAGTGGGATAATTTTCGATCATTTCACATTTTATAATTACAAAATTAGCATATTAGGGTGTTAATTGTTTACTTTACTGAACGGATTACTTGACATTATGTGCCTTCGATTACATATCGCTGATTACGTCATTTTAAAAGAAACTATAGACTAGAAAAATGAAATATATTTATTTAATAATGGTGAAAGTTAAAATTAATAGAAATTCTATTATTGTAAATATAGTTTTAAATATTAATTGTTTTTCAAACTAAATTAGCCACGGTAAAAAATTATTTTTTTAAGGTTTTCTGTAAATTTATTTAACAGTTCCTTGTAGAACTATTTTCATTTCATAGAATTTCATCTCTGTCACCTCATTAAATGTGCAATTCAGTGTAAGGTCTAATAGAGTAAATAAGAAATTATTTTTTTTAAGGTTTTCTGTAAATTTATTTAACAGTTCCTTATAGAACTATTTTCATTTCGTAGAATTTCATCTCTGTCACCTCACTAAATGTACAATTCAGTGTAAGGTCTAATAGAGTAAATAAGAAATTATTTTTTTAAGGTTTTCTGAAAATTTATTTAACAGTTCCTTATAGAACTACAATTCAGTGTAAGGTCTAATAGAGTAATTATATAATACATCCATATAGTTACATTAAAATGTATGATTAATAAATACATTATGTATCTACATAAATCCTATAAGCAAACATATAGAAATTCAAGTTAATTTTAAAAGATGAAAATTAATTTCTTCTAAAATAATTTTGTGATTTTTTTATATCATATTATATCATATTATTAATATACAATATTATTATTGATTTTTATTCATTACTTTATTCAAATATCAATGTATTACTTCTATACAATAGATTCAACAACATATAGAGATTCTTCTGAAAAATGATCCTATTTCTACGTGCCCGATCTACGTGACACATTTTACATAAGCAATTTTTTGGCTTACTATATTTTGAAAATACATCAATAATATTTTGTTTTCCTACTCATATAAACATACTTTTAAGAAAGCATGTTTTTTTTTTTTTTACTGAGCTATTTTCCACTTTAATTTAAATGAAACAAGTTTTAGCCTTTTTTTTTTATTTATCTATTCCAGTAGTAATATTTTACAGATATTCCAAAGCATCTTCCACACCAACAGAGTTGTCTAAACTAAAATGTTATTCCACTTCCGGAAAAGTATATGCTTGCTGGAAAAACGTGACACAATTTCCATCTGCACTTTTTCCTTTCAATATATTTTGCATATGTAAATAAAAATTTATTTTGTTATGAATTTTAACAAGTATTTTTTTGTAAATATTCGTATCCTTTAGATGTCTAATCTCTTTGTTTTTAAGAATCCTGCTGATATTTAATAATCCAATCAATAATATTATATAACATTTCGTGAATAACTTTGCAAATTGTTTCGGCCTTGTACAGTTTTATAACATAAACCAAAGTCCTCTCAAATAAAATCCCATTGCATTTTCATAAAACGTGGCTACTTGCCTGATATACGTGATCAAGACGGATATTTTACGGATCAAAATGCTTTACATATTACATTTCCCTATGCATTTTAACACATTTGTGTAAATGAAATCCCGTTTATTTAAATGGGATATTTTCCTTCGTATTTTTGAATGATAATATAAAGCAGATTTTTAATATTTCTGACGGAAATAGAATTTTAAATTTCCTAAATATTTTTTTTAAATATTTTTATTCGGTTTTCTAATATATTAGATTTCCAAGAAATGTACAAATTAATGATTCATAAGTAAAAAGATCATTTTTCAGAAATTACCTTCTATCATGAAAATAATCTTTTTACATATATCTAATTACAAGTGAAGTGCAAATACACAATTCTGCAAATAAAAATAAAAATCTGTTAAAATTTCTAAAGAAATTACGGCGTGAAAATGTGGAATGTAATCTTTCTTATTTAAGGTGAAGCAACTTCCCAAATTTTCAGTAAATATCATACTAATTGTCTTAATTAAAATAAATATACTGTTATGTTCAGCAGTTTTGTTTTATTGACGTCAGAAAAAGTTTTATAACATTATTTGGTAATATTATATTTAATATTTTAATTTATAATCTACTCTTTAAAATAATGCATTTTTTTTTAATCTAATTATAACTTATTTATGATATTTCAAAGTAATTAATTTTGAAATTTGAAATTTATATAGTATTAAGTCTGACAAAAAAGGTGTTTTTAATTTAGATTTTTTGTTTCAAAATTTTACTTAAAAATATATCATTTAAGTAAATAGATATAATGTATATTACAAAATGGGATAAGAAATTGAAAAACAAATTGAAAACATGAATAGAAACGGGTGTAATTACACCATGCATTCATAACAAAATGTTGTAGAAATCATCGACTGAGTATATTACATAGATACAAATAAATTTCAAAATTTCTCTGAGAATTCCTGCTACCTAAAGGATTTTAGCCATGAAAGAATAAAATCATAACTTAAAAAATATTGTTTTGTCCCATTGGAATTATTGAGGGTTTTTTTTTTTTTTTTTTTTTTTTTCAGATTGGTGTCTTAGATTGAACAGGACCAGCAATCTGGATATCCTTTTGCACTCGCTGGCTAAAAATATTCATGTTCAAATAAAGTTCAATCTTTACTGGTTTAAGTGTCTACAACAAAGGGAAATATCAACCTTTCGCTTCCTCACTTTCATAAATTTTTATATAATGTTTTTTTTGAAAAATATCTATTTTTTCCCCTAACAATTAAATTGTTTATGCCATGCATTCAGTTCTTAAACGTTGCAGAAATGAGTTTAATTTCATTGCATGTTTTATAATGGTTTTATATAAATGCACAGGAGCATAGAAAAATTGTCTGCAGAATTTAAATAATGATAACTAAATTTGAAAGTATTCGACTTATTGTAGTTCAACTATTGATGTATTTTTAACCTTCGTCCTTGTGAGATCGATTTAAGAGATTAGACAGTAATATCAAAATCGTCTTTCATACACCTAGGTAAAAATATTGATGTCCAAAAGAATTATTTTCTGACTGAAGTGTCTACGTCAAGTTAAAATTTGAAAGCTTTATAATTTATTCAACATAAACACATACATTATATTTTTGAAAGAATTAACTAGAAAATTTATTATAACTTATACATTGTTTGTAGCATTCATTTGTAATTATTAAACATTGAATAAAGGAGATTAACTTTATTAAATTTTTTCACCTACATTCCATATACGTACTTACACAGAAATTTCTAAACGGATACTACGTTCAATATTTTGCTAATGAATCAATAATATTATCTGAATCAATATATTAATCAATATATTAATGATATATTAATGAATCAATGTTTTTTTAACATATTTTTTAAAATGATCTCTCTTATTCTGCTTGGCATATCCAGGTATTTACAGCCTTCATTACTTCGAGATTTGTTTTTCAGATAGAAAAACAACAAGGAAACACTCCTTCATACATCCAGATAAAAATTATCATTGCACAAAATATATTTAGCGCTGATTTAATGTTCCCTTGTAAATAGAAAAATCAATGAATTTCAATTCATCTAATATAAATTCTTACATGATGGTTTTTGAAAGAAGTTTCTTATTTGTTCCTATAAACATCTAATTCTTTATTTTTATTGTAATTTTTTAATCAGTTAATAAATGATTTTAAATAGATTGATTTTTTAAGAGATTCGCGTTCATACCGTCTAATATAAATTCTTATATGATGGTTTTTGAAAGAAGTTTCTTATTTATTTCTATAAACATCTAATTCTTTATTTTTATTGTAATGTTTTAATCATTTAATAAATGATTTTAAATAGATTGATTTTTTAAGAAATTCGCGTTCATACACAAAAAAAAATAATAATAATAAATAAATAAAAAAATAAATTTACAAATGCTACTACCATCAGCATTTACCAATAGACTTGTTTCATACTTATTACGTTTCCCTAATTTGAATTATTGATACCTTTATAGTTCTTTATAATATTTTTCTATTTCAGATTGGTTTCTTAGGAGTAATAGCAATCTCGAATACTCTTTCATGCCTTTTACCAAATAGATAAATACCCAAAAGGATTTTCTTTTACTGCACATTTCAAAAAGAAGTACCAAAGTTTTTCAATCCCTCTAATATAGTTTTGCCCATGATGTTTTATTTTTATTTTTATTTTTATTTATTTATTTATTTATTTTTAACACAATTGTAGAAATTTATTTCTAAACTGTGCATATAAAAATTAGATAGGTATATCTTTATTTTTTAAGCTCACATTTACGATGTTTATTTTGTTTTGAAATCATTATACAGATTGGAAAATTTTGAGTAAAACAAGTAAGACATATAATATTCAACAAAACTTTTAACGATGAATATTTTTCTAAATATTTTATTTTCTATGGGAGGCCATGGGTCATTGATTTAAAAAATATATATATCTCCTCTGTGATACTGAAAGTATGTAAACGTGAAATATCATTATTTATCCTATTTAAAATAAAAAATTCCCCTTTTTAAGTACATAATTAATAAACTATTCCTTTCCGTTTTAAAAATTTATGAATTTCTTCATTCATTATTTGTTAATATATATTATTCCTTTTTAAATCTTTCCAGCTCATTTCAACCGTTAATAAGGTTAAAAGAAATAAACTTTCCTATTCTAAAATTTTAACAGTCTAATGAACATATTTCTGGAATTTAAATAAATAAAAAAAAATAAATAAAAAAAAGTATTCCACCATATATCTTTCCTTGGCATTAAACTAAAAACATATAATTGTTTACAATCTGTAGCCCATATAATTATTTAATTCATAATTAGGTGTTTTTTGTCAGGATAAAATGCGCTTTGCATTTACAGTTGTGTACATTCTGACTCTCTTTCATATTCTTCTTACAAACTTTTCCAAAGGACTTGATTTTCTAATATGGATATTTCAATTTCATTTACACTAGATTATTACTAAATTGGAATAAAAAAAATATATTAAATGGGTTACATTTTAGGTGTTGCGTCAGTCAGGATTTCCGTTTTTGGCTTCATACACTGCATTTGAACCTTACGGCTGTTTATCCCTTTCATTAATGAACTTCAAGTAGAACAGACAGTAGTTGCCACATATCTACCAAGATACGTAATACATATTACCATGTTTTGTAACACTATTACCATGACATGAGAACTCGCTGCCAAAAAAAGTGATAGAAAAAGCCCCAGTGACAACAAAACCATGAAACGAGACTAAAATGCAAACGATATAACGAACTTCACGACAACACCAAAGGTTGACAACAAAAGAAATCACCTAAGACAAAAGGAAAAACAGAAGTATATTTTTTATATGTAATACATAGTAAAACATAAAGATTTAAACTCTATCACATATATACAGGGCGATCTTTTTAAAAGTGACAGTGTTTGGAGCGCCCTGTAGCGCAATCTAATAGCCGAAATTGCACCAAACTTGGTATTTAGACTAATCAAGACATGGGAAAAAATATTCTGTGGAAAAAAATAGTTCCAGAAATCGCCGCTAGGGCATTTTGTGAAGCTACTCTAGCTTACAATAACGAGAATTAGCATAAAACATGGGTATCAACGAAAAATGCAAATGTTGTGCGATGACAGCGCAAGTAATAGGGGCTATTAAAGCAAGTAGTAGACAGCTCCGACAAATAATCTCAGCTGAAGTAAACGAGCTCCAGTGGACATGCCTCTCACGTTACCGGAACGTGCGTTACTGGTGAAGCTGTATTATATGAATCAATGTAATGCATCCGCAGCTCTTCGGGAATTTCGAACCAGAAAAAAATTACGAAAGGGGCCTTTATCGCTGAATGGTCTTAAGAAAATGATTAAGAAGTTCGAAGAAACGGGGTCACTGACCATTCGCGCTGGGAGAGCACGTAAACAAGTATCAGAAGATGTAATAACTGATGTGGCAACTGCAATTGTCGAAGGATCGCAGGGAACCATTGCTGGTACTAGCAGCGCCTGGTGTGTAGCTCGACAATTAGACATGAATTATTCCACTGTATGAAGAGTTTTGAGTCGCGTTATTGGATTTTACCCCTACAAAATCAGCCTCTTGCACGAAATGAAACCAAGTGATTATGATAAGCGAGTGACATTCGCTATATCGTTTCTTGCCAGGGTAGAAATTGATGATGCTTTCCCATGGCACATTCTGTGGTGAGATGAGTGCCATTTTTATCTCAATGAGTCCATAAACACACAAAATAGTCAAATTTGGACTTCTGAGCATCCCCAAACCGTGCATGAAATCCCATTAAATTCCCCAAAAGTCATTGTTTGGTGTGGTTTCACAAACGAATTCGTAATTGGGCCATTCTTTTTTGAGACCATCACTCCGACAGGACCCGAAACGTGCACCATAAATGCAAAAAGGTACCACGAAATGTTGCAAACGTTTGTTATTCCAAAACTTCGGCAAAGAAACCGTCTCCAACAGACAATCTTTATGCAGGATGGTGCTCCGCCACACTTTGGTAATAAGGTAAAGCAGCTGTTGCGCCAAACCTTCACTTATGATAGAGTCATAAGTCGTAGTTTTCCAGTTGCATGGCCACCTCGTTCCCCTGACCTCATACCATGCGATTTTGGGCTCTGGTGTTATTTAAAATCTCAAGTTTATGTTGGTGTTGTATCAAATTTGTCTATTCTAAAGGACGACATAACAAAGACAGTGCTGAATATTCCTCGTGATATGTTACGTACGGCTGTGGAGAACGTTGTGCACAGAATGCACGGTGTTATTTCTGAGAACGGTGCTCACATTGAAGGTGGTCTAAGTCCTCACCGGGGAAGTTAATGTAGTAAATAAACATTAATAATTTAAGTGTACGATTGTATGTGTTAGTATTTTTCTTTTCTCACATTTTATACATTGCAAAGCTCCACAAAATGCCCCAGCGGCGATTTTTTAACTATTTTTTTTTTCACGGAATCGTTTTTCCCATGTCTTGATTAGTCTAAATACCAAATTTGGTGAGATTTCGGCTATTAGATCGCGCTACAGGCCGCTCCAAACAATGTCACTTTAAAAAAGATCACCCTGTGTATATGAGGCGGGTTTTTTAAGTAAGGGGCCGTTCGAAAATAAAAACTTAACGAAAGAAAAATTACAAAAAACCAAATTTATTTTCAGATTTTACATACATATCTCTATTTTTCAACATAACTGCCAAGTTTTTTTAAACACTTATCATATTTGAATTTTCTCAAATAGACCCACCCTCTGGAGTTGCAACTTATCGCATCAATTTTTTCACCATTTTTTATGAAACTTTGCGATAGGAAGTAAGTGCCTAGGGACTATATTTAAGGAGATAGCCTATTGTTTCGATATTTCTGAATCATACTGTTTATATATGTGTGTGTTTGTGTTTCTGCGTGTGTATATATGCATTTTTAAGTTTGTTACACAAAAACATCAAGATAAATTTTGACATACGTAATTATTTATTGTTGGAGAATCATCTTAAAATTGGCAAAGAAGGAATCCAATATACTAATAAAAAAAGGAAAGTTGTGAAAATTGATTAAACTATGGCATCACCTTATTCGAAATATTTAGTTATCCTTTATTAACATTCAATGAATGAAATTAATTATAAACTAAGTACATTCAAATAGGACAGCTCCTCATTTGTTACATTATATTATATTTATTATTACACCTAACTAAAATCATTTTATAAATATACACAAGTAATTGGAAAAACTAATAACAAATACTTTTTCCAATAATTGCAGCAGATAGTCATAATTATATATTTGTTTTATTTATGATTATTTATTGATTTACTTAACATAATTCTTTAGATATCATCAAACATAGAAAATTAAAGAAATGTATACTGGAAATGCAGGAAGAAATTATTTATTTACTGTTTAATTAAATAAATTTTTCCCAAAACTTTGACGGAGAAAGAAAACATCTTAGATATGAAAATGAATTTTTCAGAAGAATTATGTTGTTATTTGTAAAATTAATCTCCCTCACGGTACATATATGGAAAAACCCAAACGTCAGTAGAAAACTTCGTAAATATATAAAAAATCCTTTGTATTTAAATTATGCCTTTGGAATTTTCATTAAAGAAATATAATAATACACATCTTAACTTCTGAGATCAATTGAAATGAGGCCCGAAAAGTTTTATGAGTTTGCAATATATTGACAGAAATGGCGAATATTTTTTTTAAATGTACGGTCAAACCTCGTTAGTAAGTCACCTGGATAAAACGTCACTGCGTATATTACGTCATGTTTCAGATATAGAAACTAACGAAAAAGAAACGCTACCGCGGTGCTTTACGCGTATCTTTTTTACAGATCACCGGAGTCACATGATGCTCGAATGCACCAATGCAAATGTACGAAAAGAGCATCACGTCACTCTAGCCGTCTGTAAAAAAAGATAAGTGAAATGCACCGCGGTAGCCTGTCTTTTTTGTTAGCCTCGTCATATATCCTGACCTTACTCATACTACTTTTCACGTGTTGTGGTCTGCTTATTACATCGCTATTTTTAACATTTCCCAATCTAGTTGAAAAGTGTTTATGACTTCGGTTTGTCTGACGTCTGACCGGCCTCCCGTTCTTTAACTCTCGTAAATATACTCGGATTTTTCTGAAAGTTTTGTGTGTTATTGACGTTTATTATAGCACGGGCTTGTGAGTGCTTAAGCCATTTGTTAGACCTCCCCTTCCAGCCAACTATCTTGACTCTCTTGGAAAATTAGAGAAAGTAAAACTGTACGATAAAAATTAAATGAAATATACAAAATGGTCATATGAAAGAAATAACATCATCAGTCCACATTTGTTGATGCAATGAAAAGAGGCCTTTAATTAGATTTTTAGTCTGAAAATATTTCAACTAAAAGGAAATTATTACTATATACTTATATAGAATGTGTAAATTTGTGCTTTACTGACAATGCTTATTTGATATTTGTGATATTGATAGAAATATTTGTATTGTGTTTCTAGAATTTCCTACTAATAAAATGCATTTACCATTACATAGGCTTCCTTTTTAAACATAAGTCTTCCTATCACACTAAAAGTATTAGAATTTAAAAAAATACATTCAAACCTATGCATTAAATTTATACAAAAATTGGAAGATATTTTTTTTTTATGAATGCAAAATATTTATAGAGTTTAATGTTATGAACTTTTATTATTGTTTTACATTTAATTGTTGAAATATTTGGTTCTATTACTTCAAATTAAAAATTTCTTGAGGAAAAAAGAAAGGTTTCTGGGTGCATTGGTCTCAATTATAAAAAAATAAAATAAAATTTTAATTATATATGGCATTATATTATTTTCATTATATATGACACATTCCACGATTATTTAGTATGTAGATAAAATATGTTTTTAGATTTCACGCATATTTATGCTAACTGTCATGATTTTTCTGGTTGTAACCTAGAATATTTTTTTTTAAGATAGTGGCAACAAACGTGCAGAGCGCATGCTCAGAGTGCTGATTTTTTAAAAACATTTGAAAACCCACATTCCAGGTCATGGCGATACCTACCTGTACCTGATTGATTAGCAAAATAAAACAATTTAACAAACATTACCTCAGAAATAATGCCATACCGACCAAGACGTTTTTTCGGTTAGTTTTTATCTAAAATGGTGTCAACGAACCTAATTTAGTGCAAATGTTTCGTTACTCTCTTTTAGAGATAGCTTAAATTGATCTAGTTATACACGGTGTCCCTAAAGTTCTTGGCACATTTTAAAATTTCATAAAAGATCAAGCAATTGGCGTACGACAGTGCGCTTTGGACGAACATGGTTCTTATGATCTGAAAGTTGTTTAAACAAATAAAAAAATAGTTTCATAATTTTTTTATAAGTGGCGTTACTTAACAATACTCGCCCTCCTCAGTTCAGTTCCTCTAATCGCACTCATGAAGGCGAGTATTGTTAACTTCTGGAATGTGGGTTTCCATTGTTTGGACAAAAACTGTGCATACGCGTTGTGCGTATTTCGCCATTGTGTTGCACCTCAGTAATGAAATAATTTTCATTATGTTTGAAATAGTGAAATATCACTAAACTACATTTCAAACGATATTTCCCCATATAACGCTGGGTAACAGAATTATTTCGTTTGGCCCTGTAAATTAATAATAAATGCTTTGCACCCCATATTGTACAAAAAGCATGTTTTAGTGTGCTTCATAATTATATATCAATTTTATTATGTTTTAAATGATGTAGCGTCATCAAAATGCACTTGAAATATTTATTACCCATTCACTGTAATGTAACGGAATACTTTTGATTGTAATGTAACGGAATACTTTTGACTGTAATGTAACGGAATACTTTTGATTGGCCCTGTAAAAAAACTATAAGTGCTACACACTTCAGTTGAAATAGGGAACATGCTATAGATAAGAACAATAACATATTAAAATGTCAGGTCAATCCGAACATTTTTACGGGAGTTTTTACGGGAGACAGACGGCAGACGGCAGACAAACCGAAGTCCTAAACACTTTTCAACCAGGTTGGAAAGTGATAAAAATAGTTTAAGAAATTTTTTATAAGTGGCGTTACTTAACAACACTCGCCGTCCTCATTTCGGTTCGTCCAATCGAACTCATGAAGGCGAGTATTGTTAACTTCTGGAATGTGGGTTCCCATAGTTTGGACAAAAACAGTGCAAACGCATTGTGCGTATTTCGCCATTGTATTGCACCTCAGTAATGCATATAATTTTCATCATGTTTGAAATAGTGAAATATCACTAAATTACATTCCAAACGATATTTCCCCATAGAACGAGGTGTAACAGAATTATTTTGTTTGACCCTGTAAATTAATAATAAATGCTTTGCAACCCATATACTACAAAAAGCATGCATTAATGTGCTCCATAATTATATATCAATTTCATTATGTTTTAAATGATGTAGCGTCATCAAAATGCACTTGAAACATTTATTCCCCATTGACTGTAATGTAACGGAATACTTTTGACTGTAATATAACGGAATACTTTTGACTGTAATGTAACGGAATACTTTTGACTGTAATATAACGGAATACTTTTGACTGTAATGTAACGGAATACTTTTGATTGGCCCTGTAAAAAAAACTATAAGTGCTACACACTTCAGTTGAAATAGGGAACATGATATAGATAAGAACAATAATATATAAACATGTCAGGTCAATCCGAGCATTTTTACGAGAGTTTTTACGGGAGACAGACGGCAGACGTCAGACAAACCGAAGTCCTAAACACTTTTCAACTAAGTTGGAAAGTGTTAAAAATAGTTTAAGAAATTTTTTATAAGTGGCGTTACTTAACAATACTTGCCGTCCTCATTTCGGTTCGTCCAATCGAACTCATGAAGGCGAGTATTGTTAACTTCTGGAATGTGGGTTTCAATAGTTTGGACAAAAACTGTGCATACGCATTGTGCGTATTTCGCCATTGTGTGTAAAGGCATTATACATATTCGATAGCATTCCAGAAGCAGCGCCATATATGATAATTTTTTTGAACTAATATTTTATTTGCTTAAGCAAAATTTTTAGTCAAATGAAGCATTTGCGACCAATCTGCACTCTCTTACGACAATTGACAGATCTTTTATTGAATTTAAAAATTTGTCAAGGATTTTGGGACACCCTGTATATAAGGTTTTTTAATCCATCAATGAAAAAATAATCTATACCAAGAAAAAATAATAATATGATATAGCAAATCATTTATTCTATCACATCGTTATAAAATCTAATCCCTGTAAATGAAAACTTCTTTGAAGATAAATTTAATTTCACGTGCGTTTCATTATTTCTCAGGAATTACCTTTCAACAAAAAGTGCCAACTGTCGTTTTAATTTACTGCAGAGAAATTTCCGGAGGCAAATAATTCCATGCTTAGAATTTAATTTTCAGTTTTCTAAGTCTTCTCAAGTGTGATTAATTACATCCTTGTAAATTAAATTAATAATTGTTATTTAACATGCATTTGTCTATTCTAGATAACAATAAGATTGTCATTTACATAAAAAAAATGCTAAATTTCTTAACAATGTATTATCTCACTGAGTAATAGACAATTTGGGACTTACTTAAAATTGTTATATGTTTTATGCATTGAGAAATTCTAACTCAACACTTTTTACTGTATTTTATTTTAAATTTAAATAACGATACTGAAAATGTTAATACTGTCCAACGTAGAAGAGGATAATTTTTTATTTCAGTTAGTATTTTTTTTGCTAGAATGTCAGTATGGTCTTTTTTGTTGTTGTTGTTGTTCATCTCTTTTTCGCACTGAAACATTTGTAAATACTTACAATTCCACAAAACGAATACATGTAAATAAGTTTTACTACTTCATGTTCTCTTTTGAAAATTGTGACTGTAGAATTTATTGTATATGTGTAAATTCTGAAGTTCAGAAATCTCAACATCTTTGTGTAAAACATTTAATGAAATGCACAAAAACATATTCTCTGTAGAAAATTGTTTAAATAGCATTTAAAATTAATTAACAGAAAAAACAGAGTAGATTTTGGACAACTAGATTTTAATTAAGTATTTTGTTTGAGTTTTAATTGTATAACAGTAAATTACTGAGGATTATTCTAACATTAATGAAATAAAGACACTTTTATTTCTCAAATACGACAAACTGAAATCTTCTATTAATTTTTTAATTGTTCTATGGTATCTATCGTTTTTACATGGACATTTGAGTTATTAAATATAATTTGTTTCAAGGCCAGATAATCAAATGAATTCAACAACTACACTTGTATGACATTGTAATACTCCATCGCTGAAGATCTTTCCATGGAAATTCAGGCTCTTTATTTAGAAATCCCCATCGAAAACAATAAAATCATCAAACGTTTTTGGTACTGTTCAATGGGAGGAAGAAATACATGATTAAAAATCCTTTTGAGTATCCAATCGTAGCTAAAAGACCATTGATGATTCTTGAAGTTAGCTCGAAGTAATTCGACATTAAAAAAAACCTTATTTCGAGCTAATTACACAATTGAAGGAATCGTCCAGCATAAGACCTGCCTAGCAAGACATCTCAAATTTTATACCACTTTATTGGAAACTTTGGGACTGACTGCACATAATAAATGGCATATTGTAGAGAAAATGGAAGTTCGATTATAGGCAGAGTTTAAAGTGACACCTTCTACTGTTACGATATGAGATTTCAGCTGTGTTAAAATAAAATGCATAATTGCCCAATCAGAGGTCCCTTGAGACGACACTATGTAAAAAAAAGGACACTAATCCGTCAGCGCACGCGCTGGGATAAAATCTACACCAGCTTACAACTATTACTTAAAAATGTGCAAAAATAGTTCGTGATCATTCTGAGCTTTATAGTACCTTTCAAGCTGAATGCTATCATGATGTGGCCAAAAAGAATTTACCACCGGTTGTGTATTTTCCATTATTTTGTTATAAAAATGTCACGTGGGAGGAAATTTACCCCACGCGTGTTATAACGTAACCCATAATGATAGGAAAATGTTTATGCAAATGTTTATGTAAAATCGATAGTGTGCAAATAATAATATAATTTTTATTTTAAACGTTAACAACTCTTGCACATACACTCCACCCCTTTCCTCGAAATGAAATAAAAATATTTTTCTGACAAATTTTAATTTAAAATTAATTTATATTACGTTTTGTTTTAAAGTTATTTGTCAGAAATTTCGCCCCACTCCCCCACACTCGAAATTTTTCTGGCAACTCCAGTGTGTTACTTGAATGCATGAAGAATTCCATTTATTTACTTGTGCCCCCACACTCTCAATACTATTAGAAATATATCTTATTTTTTTGTTTATTTTTACCATTACACAGTGCAAAAATTAATGATATTAACAAAGGATGTGAATTATCAATAACTACGCAGCGTACAACCAACAGGGTGAATTTTTTTTCAGACCGGGGATCAAACCCGAACCCTTCATACCACTAACCAATGCTCTACCATTTGAGCTATCCAGAAAACATACAGTGTAGCATTTCTCACTCATATATGTTGGCAATGCTGCAAATTTGCATCACAACTTTGAAAGACAAACAGGAGTCCAAATCTTCAGTGGCATGAATGAGACGAACTAAATCCCAGTACGGGTGAATATAATTATCGAAATTAAATTTTCATCTGAGCTGAAATTACGCTAGAGTTTAATGAACATATTAAAGTATCTGTATTATCACTTAGCGTACGCTTAGCGTAAGAAATGCTAGACTGGATGACGTCCGGATAACTCAAAAGGTTGAGCAATGGTACATGATACCAAGGTTTCCGGGGTCGACCGCGTTCAGGACATTCTTTCACTCTGTTGGTTGCACGTTGTGTAATGAGTTATAATTTGCATCCACAGCATATTCATTAATGAAAAATGTAATTAAATAAAGGTCAGAAAACGTCTTTTAAATTTTTAATTAAATGCAAAATGTAAGAATTTATTCACATCCTAAATGTTACTGTTTCATTTTTGTTATTTTTATATTTTTGAAAACATATTCCGGAATTTTATTTATTTATTTATTTATTTTTTGGTGGGGGCGACCCGAAATCCGGAAAGCATCAGGTTCCGATGTTTCACCCGCAATATACACCGTAAAAACAGTGACTGAACGTGAAATAAACCAAGGTGAAAGACTTGGCCGTCTTATTGATAAATTCTGGCTGAAACATCAGCATAGACAACAGTTTTTCTTCCGATTATTTGGCCCTGCATTTATTATCCTAAAAACTCACAATTGTTGACACGTTGAAAAGAAACAAACCTGAAATACCCTAAGAAATGCCATGTAAATTGCATCATGTTTTATTTAGATAATTTAAATTTCATGATGACGTAGGTATTTGTTCGTATGTCCCAAAAACGAGCAAAGCTGTCTTTCTAATGTCTACTATGCATCATGATAAAACCATTACGGGACCGAAAGAGAAACTTGAAATTAAACAGTTTTATAATAAAACGAAATTTGCAGTGGATATTATGGATAAATTATTGGGGAGATAATACAACACATAGGTGTACAAGCAGATGACAACACGCATTATTTTTCAATATTGCAAATATAGCAACAGTTGCTGCTTACATTATACATACTGCAAATAATGATAATGTTAGACATACATCAGACAATCGTCGCCTGATTTTGCAGGAATTGGGCCAGAGCTTCGGCCTTCAAAAATTCAAGATCGATTAGAAAATGTTCAGGATATGCAACATTTTTTGACCAAATCGGGAGTTGAAGTTATACCCAAAAGATCTTTGCCAGTATTTCACGCTGCCACACGTTCAGGACACATCCCAAATAGCTTAAAACGAGATGAAACAGGCACGATAAAAGAAGTTTGTGTTTGTCAGGTGCGCTTGTTAGAGCCTCAAAAACGGCACGGAAAAACTACAAAATCATATGCAAAAATAGGAAGGCTTGTATGATACGTGCATTCGTACACTTTTAGCGATTGTAAAGCTTGTCACAACATGTAAAATTTCAGGTAAATAAAATATTGTTTACCTTAAAAAATATATGTATAACTGTAATTTTCTAAACAATTTAGTGTTTTATTGATCAAAATATAGATAGTCTATGAATTTCGTTTTTTTTAACAAAACAAATCACATGGGTAACTGGGTAACCTTATCATTGATAAAAGGCATAAAAGTGTTTAGTGTCCTAAAATAATAAAAAAATATATATTTTCGAAATTTTAAAGGGATTGTACTAATAAACTGTGATTATGGAGATCTAATTTCATTTACATTTATTTTGACATTAACACCCTGAAATCGGAATGGAAAAAGCAAAAAGGTACCTGGGTACCTGTTGATTAACATAAGAGTTAATCATATATTTGTAAACATGTTTTCACAAATGTATAAAACAATGTATGTTTCAAATATGTTTTGTCATGTAAAATATATAAATGAAAGAAAAATTGGATTCTGAAATTTTTACAATATTTTAAAAATATATATCTCTATTCTCCTATATATGTATGCAATTTAATATGTAGTGTAAAATAAAAAATAACAGCAACAAAAAAATAAAAGCGGCAATTCATTAAAATCATAATACGGTAACTATACCAGTAATAAGCCATTCTTAGATAAAACGACTGCAAACACAGCTTTTGTTGGGTATCTCAATTAACTCTTTTAATATACAACTGTCTAACAAATATTTATGTTTGAAACATTTTCTGCATAAAATATTATTTTTGAGAGAGCTTAAAATGCGCAAGTACTAGACACGTTTCTATTCTTGAAGAAAACATGAAATGAAAAAAAAATTAAACTTCTTGAATATTTTTTTTTAATTTGTTGTAACGTTATTGAACTAATAGAATGAAAAAATAATAATCTTGTATTGAAGGTTCATAAAATATTCTCTAATAAGTTATGATCTTTGAAGCATGACACATTATTAAAGCTTTAATGGTGTATTTCATTGCAATTATATCTTAACGCGTAAATGTTAACAATTCAAATTTCAGCATTGTAAAGTAAACCTAACCCGACTAGCAGCTAACAATACTCAGCACAGTCACAAATCCTGAACAATAAGTTTACATTTTGACGGAAATAAATTATGGCTATCACGCGAGATTTTTTAAGCGTTTAAACAGCCCCTTGAATTAAGATAACACTTGCTTTCGAATAGTATTTTCACCTTACGTATCATGCGATTAATGAAGGAAATTTTTACAATTAGTACCTAGACAAGTTATGCAAACGGTTCTCTCCATTTTCAAGGCAAAATCCTTTGGATCGAGAACAAATTTATTTTTCGTCGTCGTAAAATATTCTACTTGATTCTTAAAAGATGGGGCGAAAGTCCTTTTCTAACAGTTAGCTGTGATCCTCATCGAAACATTTTAATAGAATTCTTTGATTAATACAGCTGTTTTTATTGTTAATTAACTGAGTTTCTTAAGTAGGCAGTGACAAATCCATATCTCCCACAAAAATTCATTAAATAATTTGCGCTGTGGTCGTTTAACCACAAACATTTTTCTCCCTGTCAAGGTCCTTCCTCAGCAGTTGCACACTTCTTCCAACAGTCTCCTTTGTCACAGGATTCCAGTCTTTGACAGGGGAATCAACTAGTCATTATGTTGATCGCGTTACAACAGCAGGTACATGTAAGAAATGCATGAATTTTATACAAAATTCAAACATATTAAATGAATTCTGCAGACCCACGTTAGTTAAATTAAAACCAACTATAGAAATCAATTGTTAAAACCTACCACAAACAAACGAAAAAAAGGGGCTCACTTTATAACAAACTACGAGAAAGCACAATAATATGACGAAATGGCTGCATGCTTTGAGTAAAAATCGTTGCTTTCCAAGACGAATTGATTAAAATATCCGAAATTAGAGAGATTGACACGAGAGGGTCGCATGAGCAGTGACACGAGAGGGTCGCATGAGCAGTGCCACGAGAGGTGCGAATCACTGCATTCAAAGATGGTTTTAATGTTACAATTTTAGTAAAATTCCAGTACAGGTGCACTGTTCACCACTGTTACCTTTACTCTATTCGTTTGTTGTTTTTTAAAAGTGCGTTTTGATTTTAACAGAAAGAATCTCCAGGTGTTACCTGTCTGCAACAAAAAAAAAAAAAAAAATTATGAACGGTGTACCATATAAAAAAAAATATATATATATATAAATTCAGTATTTCAAAATACAGAAAAACACATTTTTTTAAGTGACGGAAATTTAGTATGTATACAGAAAACATTACGATTTTTTAAGATATTTCATATCACGATATCAAATATGGGACTGTAAAATTATAGAAAATATTAATTAATATTAATTTTTATTCCTTTAATTTACTGTGCTACATTACAGTTCAGTATATGTTTGTCTTTATGTTTTACGTTAAAGTATGACACAATTGACATAAAAATACCACATATATTTTATCTATATGTAAATCTAGAGGAAGCTGATATACAGATTGATAGATACTTAGATAGACAACGTACCAGATATTTAGATAACTTGCTATATATATATATATACTAGCGGCCCTCCCTCGCTTTACTTCGGGTTAACCTTGAAAACCTTCATCTCTTTGTGTTTTCTGTAGACCTTTTTAATGTGTACAATAATTAGTACATTATTTTGATAAATCTTGTAGGGTTCAGCCTGCGTTTGCAATGTATAAGCGGAAAAAATGAAATTATTTACGACATCACATTAAAAACCTCAAAAATAACAGTATTTCTCCACTATTTAATGGATATACATATAAACCTTCCTCTTGAATCACTCTATCTATTAAAAAAAACCGCATCAAAATCCGTTGCGTAGTTTTAAAGATTTAAGCGTACATAGGGATATAGGGACAGAAAAAGCGACTTTGTTTTATACTATGTAGTGATTTATCTGAAATTACAAATCAAAACATATGGTTATTATACATATAAACCTTCCTCTTGAATCACTCTATCTATTAAAAAAACCGCATCAAAATCCGTTGCCTAGTTTTAAAGATTTAAGCGTACATAGGGATATAGGGACAGAAAAAGCGACTTTGTTTTATACTATGTAGTGATATATATATAACCAAGTATATATATATATATATATATATATATGTATGTATAACGAGAGAGAAATAAAATAGCTAAATGATAAATTAATTTAAAGACGGAATAAACATTTCTGAATTTTAGACTTTTTTCTCGTGTGTCTATATTGAAACTTAATTTGTTAGTTTATTACATATTTAAATATATGTATGACACTGTTTAGTCATCAAATATTCAAGATGCAACTAACTATGAAAACAGTGTATTCAGTTTTTTTTTTTTACTTAACGGGTTAAACATACATCAAATAATTTTCTTCGAATATAAATTACATTTCATTTCTGATTGACTTATCTCATATATACTAACCGAAATTGAAAAATTTCATTTGTATATTTAATCAACTGGCAATGATGTTCTAATTGCTGTTATCACCTGCGCTTTGAATTTAATTTTCTGTCTACTTTTATTAGTAATGTTTTATTATTTTAAGTACAGCAGGTTATATTTAATGTTTATTTGTATTGAAAATATTGCAAAAGTTCATGTCTTAGAGGAAACAGTCATTTACAAAACAGTTTTGATTTTCTTTCTGTTAATCATTGCTTTAGAATTTTATTATTGCCAAATAATATCATTATTTATCTTCTATAATAAAAAAAAAACCTTTATCTGTACAATATATGTCATTTGTAATGTACTGCTTTACGTAAAAGAGAATTTCCCAAATAATTCATTATCAGAGTTGCTAGACTCTTTTCGAATTAACATCAGAAAAAAAAGCGTTTACAATTTAACATGCTATATTCAAATATGAACAACTTTTCATATCTCAAAAAAAATCCCCTGCTTTATTTATACCAGATTTCCAAAGGCTATTACACTATAGGCATCAAATTACATTAAATCTGAAGATTGGAAAACATCTAATTTGCTCCATTTAATTATTGTTAAATTGAATGCTCACATTGGAATGAAATTTCATGATTAAATATATTTTTGAACAAAGACGAATCTTGTGATGTTGAATCATTAATTGAATATGATGAAAATTTAATGAATAAAGGTTTAAATAATGCATAATTGTAATTTTTTTATATCTAAAAACAATATTAAGAATCATTATGGTTGAAAGTATTTTTTAATGAAGGAATCGTCTGGAGTGAATATTTTTCTTGCCACATTTTAAAGCTATATACTAGATAAGAATTTTGAGGCTAAGTGTAAAGAAAATGCCGTTGGAAATTTTAAATATTCATTTATCAAAATTTAAAATTCACAAAAAGTTGTATTAAATATTTTAGTCCGATCACTTTAATTTCTCGCTGACAATAATGGAAAACTATAAATATACCAATTGTTATCATGTATAAATGGTGCAATTTTTATTTAAATAAAATATTAAGGAACACTAGATTAATTTTACGACAATTATTCTAATTAGCAAAAAAATAATATGAGATGTAATCTGCCTAACTGACTCCTTGACTGAAGCTGCCAATGCTCTACCAACTGAGCAATGCCGGGCGAAAATGGCTGATCTTATTCACCGAGTTAACCTTAATGATCATAGCATCTGACCTGATATCTGAATAAGCACAACAGATGTTCTGCTATTTTTTCAAAGCTAAGCACGGTTTCGTCTAGTTATATTTGCTACTGATAATAAGGAGTGACCTCGAACAACCGAGATATGTGCAGTCGGTCATTCTTGCTTGAGGTGAATAATTCCCGCTTGCGTTGTAGTATAATGATTGTTTCCGTGCAGTGCTAAGATTGGAGAAACAAAAAGTTCATTTTCGTCTTATTAAGCTCTTTTATTTCAAGACAGGTAAAAATTCTAATCAGACTACTCGTAAAATGTATGATATATATGGACAAAGTTCTAATGAGTATGAAAGTATGAAGGTGGTTTGAAAAGTTTACGCTTGGAAATTTCAACTTCGTACTATGCCAAATCTGAACGAGCATTGTCGCGAATCGAATTGAATTAAATTTATTCTTGGCTCCTACTAACAGGAGATGTTTTCATAAATGTATATTTCTAAGCTGTGTTAGAAAGATGTTTTTGTTTTTTAAGATGTATCCTTCTAAGCTGTGTGAGAAAGATGTTTTTGTTTTTGAATATGTATCTTTCTAAGCTGTGTGAAAAAATGTTGTTGTCGAAAATGGTTTTGTGGAATGTTTTGTCGGCAAGGAAGTGAGAGAATAAAGATATTCGTTATGTTTTTTAAAAGGACTGTTTTTCACGTATTAAAGTATTATTTTCTTTTGCTTTAAAAATGACGAAAGTATTGAAACCGGTAGTTTTAATATTTCAAAAATCGCTATGTCTTGTATTTGCGATAAACTGGCGCCCGAATGAAGGACATAGGAAGTAATATTTTTTTAAGCGGAAAACTGAACGGTTATATCTTCTAGTATGGATGCTTTAAAAATTAAAAGAACGCCACTTAGAAGCGCATTTACGAAGACTTTAAATACTTTAAACGAAGCTCTTAACCAGTCAAGCCCAGATGTTAATGTAATAGAACAACTATTGGATCAACTAGTAGATAAAGCATCTAGATTACGTTCCACAGATGATGAAATATTGAATTTTATGTTGTCGAATTGGTTTGCAGAAAAATATTATGTTAAAGAAATCGAAGCATGCGAAGAATACCATGAAAGATTGATAACAGTGAATCAAAATGTAACACATTTTTTTGTTAAGCCTGCCGTTGAACATCAACCTCTTTTACCGAATTCTATAGAAATCGAAAGAATGGGATCCGGCACACTTAGATTACCTGCAATTAGCTTGCAGCCGTTTGATCGTGGCTAACCTTTTGGAATACTTTCAAGAAAATTCACGAAGACACTGTGTTGGACGATCACTCCAAATTCGTATATCTGATGCAAGCAATTACTCCGAAATCAAAAGTTTCCCAAATAGTGAACAGTTATCCTATATCGGCTGAAAATTAGTAATTCAACATCTAAAAGAAAATTTTGGAAGAGAAGACACTTTAATTCAAATTTATATTCGCGATCTTCTACAGCTGGTATTATGCAATAATAATACATCCAGAAGAGAGTGCAATTTGTCATCATTATATGACAACCTAGAAACCAAACTTAGATCGCTGGAATCTCTTGGGGTTACAGAGGATAAATACGCGAGCATTTTATTCCCGTTGGTGGAATCGTGTTTGCCTCATGATGTTCTCCGAATTTGGGAACGGGATCGTGAAAAGTCTGCTCAAGGTAAGAGTGAATTAAATTCTATACTTAATTTCTTAAAAAATGAAGTACTGTCTGAAGAACGTATTTTATTGGCGCGTACTAGTTTTGGATTTGATAAATCTAAGAATTTTACTAGATTTAAAAATGTTGAATATAATTCTGTGCCAACTGCTACTGATTTATTTGTAGGTGATAAATCTAAAGATAAACATTTAATTAAGAAATATGAGAAACATGTATATTTTGTAACAAGTGTCACTTATCAGAAAAATTTTTTAAATCCAATTCACTTTCTTTTGAAGATAAACGAAGTATAATTTTGAAAAAGGGGGCTTGTTTTATCTGTCTTAAGAAACATCATATTTCACGTCACTGTAAATCGAAGATTAAATGTTTAAATTGTGGTAAAAGGCATTTTGCTGTCATGTGTCAAAATGTTTATAATGAAGAAAGTAATACAGCGTTAGAAAGTTGTAAACATGAACATGAGTCAGGGAATAGTGATACTGTTTTGACTACTGAGGGTTCCGACCCAACTGTGTTATTACAAACTTTGCATGTACGTGTAAAGCACGATGGTAAAGAAAAAATTGTACGGTGAGTCATAGATACGGGCTTTGAGCGTTCATATTTATCAGAAGATGGAATTAAGTATTTTAATTATAAAAGTATTGATGAAGTTAAATTAATTCATAAATTATTTTGTGGTGTTGAAACAAGTGAGACTAACCACAACAAATATAGAATTCATTTAAGTAGTATTCATAATAGTTATAAATGTGATATGCATGTTTTAGATGTTCCTCTTATTTGATCTAATATAAAAAAAGGTGCCAAATGGACCTTGGTTAAAAGAATTAAATAAATATGATATTAAGATTTCGGATGTTGAAAACAATGTATGTAAAACAGAAAATGAAATTAAATTGCTAATTGGTTCCGATGTGGCGAGAAAATTACTGACCGGAAATATTAAAGTTTTAAAAAGTGTTCCGGTTGCTGTAAAGACCCATTTGGAGTGGACACTCATGGGGAAAATTCCAGGTATTAAATCTGAAACAAATGATTCTCTTATGGTTATTTCGTCTCTTTGGAACGAAAGTTCCGTTGCTAAATTATGGAAGCTAGATATTCTCGGTATAACTGATCCGGTTGAATCTAAAACTAAAAATGAAATTCATGAAGAAACTATGCAACCTTTTAAAAGAAACATAAGAATAGATTCAGATGGGAGGTATGAAATAGCATTGCCTTGGGTACTAGATAATGCCCGCCTACCTAGTAATAGAGAATTGGCCGAAAAACGGCTTGCTGCAACGAAGAAAAGGCTATCAAAATTGAATAAAACTGAAGTTTATAATGAAGTATTTTATACATGGTTAAAAGCAGGAATAATTGAAAGGGTGGTCGATAATGAAAAATCCAAAATACATTATTTGCCACACAGGCCTGTATTTAAAGAAGCGAGTGAAACTACTAAAGTAAGGCCGGTTTTTGATGCTTAGGCTCATGTGAAAGGTTTTCCTTCATTAAATGATTGTCAGGATAAAGGACTAAATATGATTGAAATGATTGCTTCAATATTGCATCGTTTTCGGAAATTTCCTGTTGGTGCAGTATCTGATATAGAAAAGGAATTCCTACAGATAGGTATTACAGAAAGTGATAGAGACTATCTACGGTTTTTATGGAAGGAAAATATAATTTATAGACATAAACGTGTGGTTTTCGGAATCAATTGCAGCCCTTTTTTACTAGCTGCTACTCTGAAACACCTTCTGGAAAGTACACCTGACAATTTTGTTTCTACAGCAGAGACTTTGAATAAATCTTTGTATGTAGATAATTGTGTTTGTAGTTTCAACACAACTGAAGAGTTAAACAATTTCATAATCGAGAATGTTACTGTATTCCGTGAAATTTAAGTTAACGGGATGGCTGTCAAATTATCCAATTCAAATTATGTCTGAAACTTCAACAGTTAACATAACACAAGTACTAGGCTTAAACTGGGATCTATAAAACGATACCCTATCTTGCAAAATCGGCCCTATTGAGAAAGAGCAAATTATTCCTACAAAACGAGGTCTACTTTCATTGGCTCAGAAGGTTTTTGATTCTCTGGGATTTGCCTCAACCGTGACTTTACTCCCTAAACTTATTCTACAAGAATGCTGGAAGTTGAAATTAAAGTGGGATGAATTAATTTCAGAGAATTTAGCTAAACAATTTTTGAAGTGGTTGCAAGGAATAAAATTAATTTCTGACAACAAACTTAAGCGCTGGATGAATCTATATAACTTTGAAAATGATGTAAGTCTCCACATATTTTGTGACGGAAGTAAACACGCATATGCTTGTATTTTTCTGAGAGTAAAGAAGGAAAATGAAATTTTGGTGAGTTTTATACAAGCACGCATAAGAGTAGCTCCTCTTAAGAACCAAACTATACCGGGGTTAGAGCTTTTATCATGCTGCATTGGAGCCAGGTTCGGTAGTCGTGTCACTGCAGATTTAAGAATTCCAAATTTGAAGATCCGTTATTGGTGTGATTCAACCACAGCTTTAAGCTGGATAAAGCGAGATGATAGATGGGGAACATTTGTCTGGAATCGTGTAGAAGAAATCAGGTCTTTATCACAGAAAGATCAGTGGGGACATATTTCAGGAAAATTTAATCTGGCTGATCTCCCTTCCAGAGGTTGTTCCATTGAACAGTTCATGCAGCTAAAATGGTGGGAGGGACCAGCCTGCCTGGCTGAGCCAGAATTTACTTGTCCTCAAAATGTCGAATCAACAGATGAAGAAGTTATTAATGCTGAGAAAGAGAAAAGTGTCATTTCAGCATTAAACAAGAACACGAAACCTAATGATTGGTATTATCGACGAATTTCATCATACAAGAAAATAATAATATTGATTGCATGGATTCTAAGACTCATAAGTAATTCAAGAAACCAAATTCAAAAGAAGTATCTGAACTTACATGTTTTGAAATAGAACAAGCTGAAAGAAAATTAATTACTTTGATCCAGAAAGACAGCTTTGATGAAAAGAATAATGAGAAAATTCGTAGCCTAAGACCAATCCTAGATGAAGATGGTATCATCAGAGTAAAAACACAAGTCAACTATCGAGAAGATACTGTCAATTTTAAGTTCCCAATTCTTTTGCCGTCTGACCATCCTGTAGTCCAGAGATTGATCTCCTGGAAACACCAAGAGCTATTACATGCAGGAGTGGCTCTTTTGATTACATCTATACGAGAAGACTACTGGATCCTGAAAGCCAGGAAAACCATTCAAGCAGTAGTTGAGAAATGTGTGCGATGCAAAATATTTAGTGCACAGAAGACAGAGTCAGAACCTATTGCGTTGCCAGCAGAAATAGTTCAAGATGCGGCAGTATTCCAAATAACTGTAGTAGATTTAGCTGGCCCTTATATTTGAAAAATGGGAAAAAGTTATGGATTGTGCTGTACACTTGTGCAGTGTACAGGGCCATACATTTAGAATTAGTGACGTCATTGGCAACAGATACCTTCCTCCAATCTTTCAGGCGCTTTATAGCGAGAAGAGAAAGACCGACGACCGTTTATTCTGATAATGGTAAAAATTTTGTCGGTGCAAATAGAGATTTTTCAGCATCGATTGGGAACAGATCTCAGCTGCAGCAGCTGTACAAAAGATTCGTTGGAAATTTTATCCGCCTACTGCTGCCTGGTGGAATGGTTGGTGGGAGCGGTTGATACAAATGGTGAAACGCATCTTGAGAAAAGTACTAGGTAGATCCTCATTATCCTATGAAGAGCTTATCACATTTCTTTGTGACTGCGAACAAGTTGTAAATGCTAGACCACTAACGTATATCTCAGAAGATGTGGATGATCTAGCATCTTTAACATCATCAATGTTTCTACAAGAAAAAAGATCTTCAGATGTGATAGATTTTGATGCAATTGACGCACAAGAATTAAACAGAAGAGCAAAGTATATGTAACAAGTTCGAAAACATCTTAGAAGACGATTCCGTATTGAGAATTAGGGGAGTTACGCCAACAAAATTCCCTGCAAAAGAATGTCAAGCAACTGACCATTAGTGATGTCGTTCTCTTAGAGTCTGATAAGAAACGCACGTATTGGACATTAGCTCGTGTACAAGAACTAATTTCTGGAAAAGATGGTCACCCGAGAGTTGCACGGGTAAAAACTGAAAATGGTGAACTTTTAAGACCAATACAAAAACTGTACAATCTAGAGATTCCAAAAGAACACTCTTTAGAACCAATATTACGAACAAGAAGTGGCAGAACAGTGACTGTTTCAAAACGTTATCAGTCATACGACTATTTTTTTAACACTGAACTTTACAATTTTTTTCCTTATTTTAGTATATCTCATTGCCTAGTGTTAATTTGAATTTGTAATAATATGTTTAATTTTTGTTTGAATTTTTGCAGGAAATTGTATAATTTGTCTTTGAAATTTAGTGTTAAGAATATTTATGCTTTGGCCATGTAATGTAAGTATAATGTTACACATATTTTGTTTTATTTTGAATTTTGTTGTGCCTATTGTTGAATTTTCCTCTTGAAAACTCAAGGTGAGAGATTGTCGCGAATCGAATTGAATTAAATGTATTCTTGGCTCCTACTAACAGGAGATGTTTTCATAAATGTATCTTTCTAAGCTGTGTGACAAAGATGTTTTTGTTTTTGTAGATGTATCTTTCTAAGCTGTGTGAAAAAATGTTGTTTTGTGGAATGTTTTGTCGGCAAGGAAGTGAGAGAATAAAGATAGTCGTTATGTTTTTTGAAATAACTGTTTTTCACGTATTAAAGTATTATTTTCTTTTGCTATAAAAATGACGAAAGTATTGAAACGGGTAGTTTTAATATTTCGAAAATCGCAATGTCTTGTATTTGCGATAACCATAAAGGAGAATAAAGGAGAGTAGCATATAAAAGCACTTTAAAGAAGCTATCAAATGATCATGTACCAAATGATCATGATTTTTGGAATATATATTTTGTGTAATAATTCCTGAACTGTGGAACTTGGATTGTCAGAGATAGCTGCTTTTAAGAGTCCTCTTTTACAGATGATGGTCCTCCAGAGCGAACAGCATCTTCGAAGCTGAACTTTCTGCACTTAAAATTTTAAAACCACTCTCGAACTATGTCATCTGCAAAAGCACATTGTCCATATGCAGCACAAATTTTATGAGCATTTTTACCTTTCATCAAATAAAAGAACATAATAAGACGAAAATAACCTTTTGGTTCTCCATTCTTAGCACTGCACTGAAACTAAAATTATGCCACAAAACAAGCTAGAATTATACAGCGAAAGCAGAATATCAAACTGTACATCTCTGGATCATTCCAGGTCACTTCTTATCTGCTGTTACAAAATAGCTAGACGAAAATGCCCTTCGCTTTGAAAAACCGCTGAAAATTCCAGATGACATAATTCATTTTGTTTATCTCTAAAAAAGTCTTACAGATATGACATTCTTTACAACAAAAAACTAACCCAAAATTTTCTGATAAATATGTTTTTCATATTTATCAGAATTTGCTGTGGGAATATATATATATATATGAATATATATATATATATATATATATTCTATCTTTATATTTTCAAATATTCGTGAAATTTCCACTGTTTTATCTGTTAAAAATTTACTATGTTAAAAGATTTTATTCATTGTACAGTCTTTAAAGAAAAAAACCTGTATCTTAATTTTGGGGGAAATGAAAATTGTTGTCAATTTTTTAATAGCCTCTTTTGTCGTTGTTGTGTCAGAGACAGTGCCAAGGCACTTCTCTGCAAGAGGGGGGGGGCAGAGCCTCAAGAGAGGTTGGACTTCTAGAGCAGGTCTCCTAATTCTGGACCAATTCCAGATGAGAGACCTGCACCTGGATTGGCACTCCCAGAGGTAACGCTTATACTAAACTTGGAGGACATTGGAGCCACGAACAGATTTTACGTGCACCAGCTCCTATTAACGTACACGGTCCCACAGCAGCGACAGTCGAGAGAAGTTGTCACTCTCCCAAGCACTTTCCTTGGTCGATCCTGCTAGGCTTTCGATGATCATACGGGTATCGAGTTTAACCATCCGCGCCACTGCGGGACTTAGCCTCTTTTATTTTTATGTAATGTTTTGAGCTTTTGTTTAAAATAATTACTTATCCCATTACGAACATAATTTAATAATTTGTAAAGTCATTAAAATACCCTGAAACATATATTGAATATGGCACATTAATATTTTTCTTTCAACTTTTTCTGAAAGTATTTGTCCTTAAATATGCTATTTATAAACTTAGAAAATAATTATTCTGTTGTGTATGTTGTTCTTCTTATGTATCTGCGGAAATTACAAGGTATTAATAATAATATTATCTATGTTAAGATGATATTAACGGCGAAAATTAACTAAATATAGGGAATACAAATTGAAAAATAAGAATTTCAGATGCTGTGTAATTAAAGTTTCTGGCATTTGAGGAAATATATGAATATATATATAACATTAAATATTTTTTTAGATTATTACTTTCATACGCCAATAAAAATCATTTTAATTCTAGATATAAAACTGATTTGCTATTAAAAATGAATTGTATTTTAGCAGAAATTTTTTTTAGAAAATAGATATAACAAAATAATAAAGAAATACTTCTTTGTTAATATAAACTTCATATGAGAAATAAGATTTGTGATTCATTCAAAATAAATTGCAAATGGAATTGCCAAAATAAATTGAAAATGGAATTGCACTAGAATGTTTTTGAATTTAGAAAATAAAATGGAATTGCCCATAGTACTTCTAAGAAATGAAATGACTTTAAAGTTCTTTATCATTTCAAAAAGAAAATAAAAATAATGTTTCGATGAATTGCGAGTTTTTTTTTCTTTTGAAAATACATTTAATGCAAATTAATAATTGTTATAAATTATGTTAATATTAATGTATATATTTAAAAAAAAAGTATTTATTCATATTTTTGAAATTACGATAGAGAATAGATGCAAAAATATTTTTTTTTCTTTTTTTTTTTAAATTTTGTAGAAGCATAAAGTTTTGATTATCTGTAAAATATGCATGGATTAATAATTTACTGTTGCCAATAAACAGTTTGAGAATCATATATAAATTAAAGTCTAACACAAACTGTATTTTACAATGAGGAATTAACAAAAACAAATTTATATGTCGGAATTTTAAATATAATCAATTTGCAAAAAAATATATAGCATATAAGGAATTATATGCAACAAAACACATACAATTAAATAAATGAATGACAAAATTTCCATAGCTAGTATCTGGGATCTCGTAAAAACGTTAAAAATATTACGTAAACTTTTAAATTAATTAAATAAGATTTTATTCTAAAGCAAACATTGTTGTGTTTTATATATTTTAAAATACTTTATAAGGTTATAATCTTGTTATATTTAATTAAAATAATCAAAAAATATTTCACCCGTGTCTTTTGATAATGGCTATAAAGAAAAGAGCCTGATTAATCAGTTCTCAGCGCTTCTATTGTTCTTCGAAATCAACATAAATTTAGCAAAACATTGAATGAAACATATCTTATTAATGGACATTATCATAGTGAAAGTTTTCCGATTCCTTTTGCAACTTTGCACTTGAGACTGACGTGAAAGGAATTCATTTTACAATTTTCATCATAACTTTTCAAAAACATTCATTTTCGGAAACTAATTAATTATTTTCTCATTCAAGATTCTCTTCTTTTATTCACGCAATATAAATCAATTTACTCTTTATTGTTTCTGCATCTTCTTTAATTCAGATGTTATTTCGACGGATGTCAAATAAAAGACGTAAACAGACACATTGGGAGAAAATAAACTTATGAATAAATGTTTGAATTATTGTACAAAAATTTTTGTATCAGGATTTCTCAAGTAATTCGAAATATTTTCACGTCATATAGCTAACGATAAAAATCCATTCGATATTAATTCATAGATATAATCAATACGATAGTAGGAGTTCAGAAAAATGTATATATTAAAGACGTATGATTTCGTGTGAATAATTCATCCTCTCAAAACTTTCTACACAAAATGTGATGTCAATCGTCAAAATACAAAAATTACATTAGAAAAAATAAAAATTACAAATTAAACGTATACTGAAATCAACGATTTTAAATGAAATCGCAATCTATATGAACAAAATTCACACACCATCTTTCATTAAAAAAATTCGTAATTTAAAATAATTTTCACATAGATAAAATAAAATCTCTTTTAAATTTTTCTGTTAAAAATTATATACTTTAAACACATCCATGGTTTATAATATCTAACTTATCAACAACGTATTATTTTGCATTAATTATTTTGACAAAGTGGTTTATAAATCAAAGCTATGAATAATTAAAGAGTCATAGCGTAAAAATAAATCATTCATTATATTATTATAAATTCTTAATGTCCCAGAACTTCTATTAATTTCAAAATAAGAGTGTATATTAATCAGTATAGAAGAAACTGCATTAAATATGTCTGATCTTATGGGATTTCAATGTTTTGAAAAATTTTAATATTATCTTTGCTTTTTTCTACATGGTAATGACGTGACATAAATTAATTTTACAAAATGCATCATAACTCAATACGAATATTTACTTAAAAAATAGTTGGAATAATTTAATTATTCAAGTTTTTGTTTTTTTCAGCACAGGAAACCTGAATCCCTGTATATTTTAAAACCTGTGTACAACAATGTTTACTTCTATGTTTGATTTATCTCGATTAATTTCAAATATTAATTAGTAAGTAATCACAAAAGGAAGAAGTAAATTTATGACTCTTAAAAGTATTGAAAAACTATTTATATCATTATCTTTGAAGTAATTGCTTACGTGTACGAAAAGATGCAAACTGTAATAAATGTATTTTCCAATGTTTGATGTATACAAAGCAGCAATTAGAAGAACTTTCTAATTTGATTGACAAAATTGTCTTGAACGTGCATTACCTAATAAGAATACAAAAAAAAAAATATTTTCCCCAGCAGAATACAGACAACAGATACCAATGAGATGAATTTTAAGAAAATGTGTATTTAGGTTTAATGTATTTGAAAAAAAAAATCTTATAAACTTTTAAATTTCCACTTAAATAAATTTCATAATCTTCTTAAAAATACTTAACTCATT
Organism: Maratus michaelseni; assembly: GCA_963931845.1. NCBI lineage: Eukaryota > Metazoa > Arthropoda > Arachnida > Araneae > Salticidae > Maratus > Maratus michaelseni. The sequence goes on from OZ007593.1 coordinate 86,088,223, forward strand.
CACGCCGATTAGCAAGTTTACTTGCCGCTTAACGTAGACTAATAAATTTAATTTTTAGTATAAAGTAAGAAATTTAATTTGTAACCAGTATTTTAGTAAGGGAAATTTTCTCTTATCTAATCTAAAATTTTCAGGAAATAAATAACTCAATATTACAAATATGGAAAACCTAATGTCAACTGGTGTCGTTGAATTAAATGAGACGCAAAAATGCTCGGCTAGAATGGGTTAATATTCAAATAGACATCTTTTAAAAATGTACGTCGTCGGTATCTGACATATAATTTCTGGTGGTGAAAACATAATATAAAAATTATATTAAGTATTGAGTGATCATGTATCTAAAATTTCACATTGGATTTCGTGATCGGATAGTTTCAGTAAAGTGACGCATTAAACATTAGATATCTGTAGAGTACTTACAGGAAAATTACGACAAATAGAGTATACAAAAAAAAAAAAAAATCCAAAGCAATATTTTAACGTTTTTGCGTTTATCTTTAATTGTTTTTTTTTTTTGTTGTTGTTGTTGTTTTTTGGCATTAAAAAAAATTCGAGTACTATTCAACAAAATTGTGGTTTCTAATATTTTTCACTATTTATTTTACTTGAGCGCAAATTTCGACAGTAGCATTGTTTTCCTTGGCAGTAGCAAGTTTATTTCTTTCGTGTGTCAATTAGAAATTATGCTTTGATATTGAAATGTAATGTTTGCGTTTACGGTATTGTTTCTTATTTCTTTGTGTGTGTGTGTTTTTTAAATTACATGAATAAAGGCATGCATATTAAATTTATTTATTAGTAGGTGACCCACCCAACGTACCCGCGCCCGTTATAAAACGTTAAATAAAACGCAAATTTGTATTAATTCTTATATTTTACCCGATTTTGTATGAATTTATATCTTCAATGAATAGTTATATAGAAAAAAAATAGCTTTTCTTGTCCAAGCCCTTTGAAATTTTCAATGGCTATAAATATAATGGTTTTACAGCCAGAGTAAAAAATTCGTCAGAAATATTGTTATCTGGTTGTAAAATAAATATGTTTTCTTTTCGCATCGGGTCCGTTAACATAAAACATAGCATTCGTCGTCCGATCTCTCTGAAATTTTAGACTTTTATAAATATAACTGTTTGCAAGTCCTTTATAAAATAATGTAAACATATATGCATTTTAGATAGTGAAAACATTACCATAAGCCGAGCGTGACTGCGGAAAACATTCCTTTTTTTTAAATATTTGTTTTCGTCCGAACACTTCCAAATTGTTGTAGGTGAAGTACATCTGGTCTACCGATATGTTCTAAAAATATTGTGTCAAAAAACGAACATTTAGTAAATTTTAGCGCAAGGAATAAAATCTTCTGGTGAGGCGACAACTGACCTGCGTTCGCCGATGTTTTTCAACGAGTTAAGATCCATATTAAAAAAAATAATAATAATTATACCGACTATGGGAAGAAGGTCTCAGATTTAAGATAATATGTTTGGTTTGTCTGTATCTGTTATATTATGCTATTGAGGGGATTTGACGTAAGGGAGATAACATAAGCCCGGGAAAATGACCCTTTTTCAAAAATGTTTTTCAAAAGGTGAACATAGTGTTGTTGTTGTATCTAATCCCAGATGGTTTAGCAATGCTAAACCATCTCCACGAAACAAGAGACCTCCAGAATCATGGCAATGGGAAATGGAGCAGCTTCTGTTAGTACAAGGTGCCAGGAGCTCCCAAGGGTAGAAGTCTGACTTTATTCCACAGGTCTCCTATTTTTGAACCAATTCCAGATCTGCATCTGGATTGGCACCCCCAGAGGTAACGCTTATATAGAACTTGGAGGACTTTGGAGCCACGAACAGCTTTAACGTGCACCAGCTCCCATTAACGTACACGGTCCCACTGCAGAGGTAGACGAGAGAGAGGATAGACGATGCAGCCTCCCAAGTATTGACCTTGGTCAATGCTGCTAGGCTTTCGGTGATCTTACGAGAACTGAGCTTTACCGTCCGCGCCACTGCGGAACTGAACATAGTGTATTATTATTATTATTATTATTATTATTATTATTATTATTATTATTATTATTATTATTATTATTATTATTATTATTATTATTATATAATTATATATAATAATAATAATAATAATAATAATAATAATAATAATAATGAACATAGTTTTATTATTATTATTATTATTATTATTATTATTATTATTATTTGAATTGGTTACGGCATTGGAAACGTGAGAGTACGATCTTTCAAAGTATTATTTTCGTTTTTAAATAAACCAAACGGTTTAGTCTATATAATTTAAAACAGAATTGCGAAATAAACGCATTCTTCATGCAAATGGTTCTTCATTCTCGTACGATGTGCAGAATCGGGTCCTGGCATGCCCGAGTTCTGAAAGTCGGCTCGCAAAAAATAGATGAGTTATTGATTAGTTTTTAATTAATATTCTTTTCAATTTTCAAAGTATTAAAATTAGGAGACTTAGGTGCACATGGCCCGACCTTGGACTATCCACACCTAAATTTTCAGACTTCTAGGTGGGCTAGATTTTTCTAGCCATCACAGACAGACAAACAGACACACACACACACACACACACAGTGAAACTTTATTTTATTAGTACACATATGTATTTTTTTCAAAAAGTTATGTATGTCAAATGGGATTTATTAATGTTACATATTTTAATGCGATAAGATTGGTGGCGATGTGAACAATATTTTGCGATGTATCTTTTGCGTCTGACTAACATAAAGGTTTTCTTACAGTGAAAATTTAAATTTCATACAGTGCACATATTACATACTTATTATAGTTTTTATTTTGACTGCTTTCATGCATTTTTATACATTTTCATGCATTAGCATTTTTTTTTTCTTTTGAAATTCGGATGCTCAAAGTCACAACATAGAGTTTTATTATATTAATACGGTAAATATATAATTTCGAAGCTATTTTTACAATCCTAGTTCTGATAAAATACTGTATCACACGAAATCATTTGTTTTTCATTTATTATTTTAACAAAATATAAAATAATGCTTTAAAATATTTTTATTATAAAAAATCATTTGTTTAAAAAAGTAGCACATTAACCTGTTTTTGAGTTACAATTTTGTTTAACGTTTTTGTAATATTTATTAATTTTCTTTATAAATTGATTATATCACGTTTCAGTTTAATATTTTATGTTAAGTAGACGTCACCGTGAGAAATAGTAACTCTTATAGAACACATTAATCGTCTAATCATATTTTATAAACGCACAATCGATAGAGATACATAAAAAAATTTAAAACTGAAAATTATCGAGCTTTATAAAGTTTCAGAGAAAAAAATATACATTTTTAAAATACACTTTGAATATACTGAAAACATCTCTTTTTTTTATAAGCTGTGTTTTCCAAACATTTATTTTACCTTCTACGCCAGGTGTTGCCTCGATCTATTTTCTGTTATAATTTAATATGTAACCATTAGCTTAAAGAAAAATATTTTTATCTAAATTTACAAATTTCGTATAAAGCACATGTTAAATTTTATCCTAGCATTATTTACAATTTTTATAAAATATTTAAATATGACGTATCAGAAATTTTACTTTAATAATAATGTTTAATGACCGAATAATGAGTATTTGTTATAGCATTATGCAGCATTAAACTATCCAAAAATATTTTTAGAATTTTAAAAGACGTGTAATTAAACCTTAGCTACATTCAATATTTTAAGAATTTTTGGTCAAATGTTTACATTTATTCAACTTAAGAAAAAATTGATTAAATTAGTATACTCCTGTAAATGGTATACAAAGAATTTTAATCCATATACATATGATTGTGAAAGATCATTAATATTTACTATGTCATTTAAAAAAAAAAAAAAAAAAAAAAAAAAAAAAAAAAAAACATTTGTTGCTTTTAAGACATTTTGACCGATTTTTAACGGTTTTGCAAGAATATTGTATTTTTAGTTTGTATTTGTTAGGCAGATATATATATAGAATCGGAAGACTTGTTCATAGCCGCAATGTGACTCACGCATATAACTTTTACATATGTTATTTTACTTACTGATATTACTTATTTTCCCATTTTACAAAAGTATTTCATGTTTATTATCTTTTAAAAATGCAATGTAGACATTTTTTTTTTTCAATTTGAAATAAGTTTTAATATTTTTCCACAAACAAAAGTAACACGAATATTGCTAAATTCGTTATTGGAATATGATTAATAGTGATTTTGATAATTATATTAACATTTTTAGGGAGTGTGATCTGAATTATCGTACAAAGGAAACCCTGAAAACCATGTACAGTTTCAACGCACAGACCGCGTTGAATTTTATATTATAATATCGGCTCAAGCTTCTCATTTTTTCTGCCAACATGCTAATTATTGGGATCAATGTGCTTCGGGGCAATTTGGGTACAGTGAAGTATTAGAATATCATTATCTGAATGATTATCTATAAATCATCTAAAAACGTTTACATTGTAACTGCTGGAAACATGGTATAAACGTATCTAATTGAATAATTACAAAACATTTATACGTTTTATAAAAAAGTGTAATTTATACTCAAATTACCGCATTATAAACAAATTATTTCGACCAACCCTATACTCTTTTTATAATATTCTTTAAAGTTAGCATAAAATAAATCCGTAATTCTGAAATGTATTATTAACTATACCAGGTATCTAAGTTTAAGTAAACAATATAAGCCACGTTGTGATGTAAAATAACAGTTGAAATGAAAATTGCAACCAATGTATAATATGCTTATCATATGACTGCGATGAATTATATTAGGAAATTATTATGAGATATTATATTTATATTTGTTTTGATAAATACAGCTTTAAAATAAACTAACTTTTTTTTTTTATATAATTCAATAACACTTTCTTCTTCTCCTGCAATTGACATTTATGATGTATAATACTTCTTGTAAATTGTATGATATGTTTTTGTACATTAAAATACATAGCAAATCATAAACGGAAGGATTTGTTTCATGAAAAGTAATTAAACTTACAAAAAAATATTTCGTGCTTTCAATATTATAATAAATTTTGCAAGTCAAATAAGCGAAAGAAAATTGTTTATATAAAATTTTTCCAAACAGTTGCTAATATGTTTTATACCGTTAACTACAATGTAAGCTATCAGTTGACGTCAAATCAATATTACGCTACAAATGGAGTTTGACAGTCACGCAGAATAGGAACATTTCATTTTTTTTAGTTCTTTAAATAATGACACTCAAATGACGGTCATTTGGACATAATATGCAAAATGGCCTTCAGTGCTGTTATAGCCATTAGTACTCATTATAAAATAGGGTATACCGCAGTCAGAGGGACGTGCTACGAAAAATTGCGTACGCCAAATAATGCCGAACCGCCAAATAATATTACACGGAAAAATAGCTCGCCTTAGTAATGACGACATAATGATTTGCATTTTGGCAAATCCATTCTTACTTTTTTTTCAAAAACTCTCTCTAATTAATCAACTCTTAAAATTCTTGGCATTCTCAATATTTATGTAATGCTAACAAACTTGTTCATTTATAATGAAAAGTGTGGATTTCTTAAAATTTATGATAACGGTATTTAATACCAACCACATTTGTTTTATTATATATTCAATATTTAAAATAAGGACGTTAACTAAATTTAGTATATGTTTTCTTTAATTTTAATTTCGAAATCTGACACAGATCATTGAAATTATCAGTTTTTGCATTTAAATGTTGAAATAACTGCAGTGATTTATCTTTTATTTAGCTATAACCAAATGTGTCGACCGGTAATAAAACGTTCAGTTATTCAGTTTTGCCTATTTTTAATTGACCGTTACCTTATATTCGTTTTGTTTCTGACATTCATCCATTTCATTTAAAATATCTATTGATACTCAAAGATGATGATACCAAACTTGTATGATAATTATATAGAAAAATCCAACATTTAAACACACAATATCAAACTGCAGCACTATAAACAGACGTACGTTGCGTGAATAACTTGTACTCACATCATTGGTGTCATTTAAAACAAAAAATACATACTCTCAAAGGCATGAAAACAAGTTTTGTAATATTCTCCAAAACCTCGAACATTTTTCGAGTTTTCCTTACATCTCACTTTTCTGGGTTGATTTACTGTGTTATAGTGCATAAACTTCCGGCTTAATCGCAGTGGTTGCTCGTACATGGCGGTCTGTCTGTGTGTTCTTTGCTGTTTTGTTTTCTTTTTTTTTTGTGTGTGTGTGTTTTCGACTTTGTTTCATGTTCTTGGGGGATGCATTTTTTTGTTTTTTATGACACTAATGATGTGAGTACAAGTTGTTCACGAAACGTTTATGTGTGCTGCAGTTTGATATTGTTTGTTTAAACGTTAGTTTGTTTTCTGTATAATGATACACACAAGTTTTTATTCATCATTAGATTTGAAATGATATGAAATAACAAGAAAGTTTTGTAGCACATGTTTATTATATCAAGGAAATAAAATCACCAATAATCGTGTATAATATATTTAAAGTAATGCATAAAAATTAGCAGTTTTTTAATTAATTTTTATAATTCGAATCTTCATTTAAATTTAATTTTTAGATCATATTATTGAATATTAAGCACGATTACGATTAATAAATATAACACATAATTTAATAATCAATTACTCGTCGTTTCTAAACGGAGAATAATTCAACTAAATTCCACATAAATTTCAATCGTAGTTAGAAATAAATTACTTCATTTTAATTAAGTAAGATATTTTTTCGTCTCAGAATATTTCTGCATCATCATCATAATTAAAATTAGAAACAAATGCCATATGAAATATTCAAAGAATTACTAAGAATTACTTAGAAAATACCCCTGTGCTCAAACTTTTGAAAATAAAATGTTGATTGGCATAAAATCAAAGGAAAATATTAAATGAATTTAATGAAAATAATATTTTAAAAATTTTAATGATTATTTTCGGAAGAAAATACCATCTTTCAAACGTTTTAATTTATATATATGGAAAATTAATATATAATTTCTAAAATAGATTAATATACCCAGATATCAGGGGAACAAGAATGCATCTCCTCACGAAATAGTAATTATAGTTAATGTCTTAAAGATAATAAGTAGTCAACAACTGGGACAAAACAACTAAAACGAAATGCGTATTATTTAAATTACAGAGCCAAAATGTAACGAGAAAAATTTAAATGAATCCCTTGATAGTTACACTCTAAAGATGCTCCCTTTTACAATTAGAATATTTGTATCTTATTTTCATCCACCTGAATTTTATTTTTATTTTCAATACTTTTTTGAAGTGTTATAATATGAATATAACTAACTACGGAGATACTAATTATATCAAGATAAACTGTTAATCTGAAATAAATGTTTAATAAAAAAAAAAATTGCGATGTATAAATATATATTATCTTTACGCTAAAGATGTTCAGATAGATTTTTTTTTTTTAATAAATTTTTAACAGTCATAAGAAAGTTAAAATTTAGAATCAATTTATTTTACATAATTATATAATAATATCATTAATTATAATTCAAATATAGATAAAAATGCTTAAGTGATACAAACAGAACTTAAAAAGGCTTATAAAAAACGTTTAATATAAAGATCGACGTATGTTTCAACGCTCAAACAAAGATGGTTTTTCGTTTGAAAGATCGTATTTTCTTCCGAAAATAATCATTAAAATTTTTAAAGTATTATTTTCATTAAATTCATTTAATATTCTCCTTTGATTTTATTCCATTATCAAGATCTATAATAATAAACAAACTATTATTAGCAAAATTGAAAATAAACTTAACATAAATAAATCACGAGATCATATATGTAAAAAAGCAGATGCTTAAAATAGTCAACTGTAAGCGTGAAAATTAATATTTCTTTATTGCTTTTTTAAAATTTAAAACTGAAAAACACCTCGTGCCAAAATTTAGGTAATCAAATGAGGCTCATTTATTGCAAATGTTCTCATTACTCATATACATTTTTATTGATTCACGGATAATATATGGGAAATAAAGTGTTGAAGAATAAATTATATTACTATTTATAAAAAAATAAAAAATAAAGTCTAGGTTCTATGTAATATTTCCAATGTTGTACTATTTCTGTCATATTTGATATCTGCCATATGCTCTTTTAATCTTGTTTTAAACTTTCTAGTTGTCATTCTTATACATTATTGTAACGTTCGATCTGCTTTGGTGAACGTGATTTTATAAACACCTGATAGTTGATTCGGCTCTATTGTGTCTACTTTTTTATAAACTACAATTTTTAATTTTATGGATTGTTTTGTGATAAGGCATATATTGAATTTGCTAAGTTTATATTTCAATCTTTTCAAAGAACCCCGGGAAATATTGTAATTTAGATAACTTTGAATTTTGTTTATTGCAAAATTCTTCTTCTTCTTCTCCATGCTCGTAATTACTTTATTAATAGTCATTTCTCTATATCCGTTGTCCTTTGCTATTTCATGTACTTTATTTATTTCATTGGTTAACTGATCTGGAGTACGGACTGTAAAGGCTGTCTTAATAAAATGCCTAAATGCAGGCACTTTGTATGAAAGAGATACTTGAGCATTATATTGGATAATGTATTGATTGGCTATTGGTTTTATATACATAGTACATTCTATGCCATGCTGGGGTTTGATTAACAGCACGTCCAAGTAAGGAAGTAGGCCATTCTGTTCCTCTTCTAAAGTGATTTTAGAATCCAGGTTATTGATTTTAACAAGAAAGTTATCAAGTAAGCTATCTGTATGTTATCTTATGATGAAAATATTATCTACATATCTAAGTCATGTTTCCATCAAGAAAAATGTTTTCATATTATGGCAACGTACGGATACTTTATTAATTTTTAATTCCACTATTATCGAATAGATATTCAAATTATTTAATCGCAGATTTTTGCGATTAAACACATAGACGGTTATTGTTCGGAATAAATATTGTTACAAATCCACAATCCTTTTCACGTATTTGTATATAGAAGACTTATAGATTACTATTTTTTTAGATTAGTTTTTAATTTGAAGAATTTAGTTTAAAATTTGAGTGCATATGGTTTACTTGAAGTATTGAGATTGCATTTCCGTTAGATTATGTACATGTGAAAAAAAAATCACATTCTTATAAGTAAAGCATGATAAATGAAAAAAAAAATAAAATTACTTATCGATCTACATAATAAGATATATTAAATAAAATAATGAAAACTATTAATACTATTTTGGAACTTTTAGCTATAAATTATTTATTTAATTTGTTGTTTCACAAACAAAGTGTTTTGTTTTAATTAATTAATAATAGAAATTCATATATCATGAACGTTTCCAAAAATCAAAGAATTAATTTGCAAAAACAAATAGGACCCTATATACCATAATACCATGCGTTAAAATATATCATTACAAAGGCGTTTGACGGATTATATTTGGTATCTCCGCACCAACCAAACTGTTTTCATCTAAACTAACATATTGGAAGATAAAGAAAAGACGAGAAATTTAAAATGCCTTAGCATGCATCGGATTCATTGCATCAATCCCATGTAAGAGGATTACACAAAATTGAAAGTCGTATAAAGAATATGATTAGAATATAAGAAAAGCAGAACAGCCAACAGTATGTTAATCCTGAAACCACACTATGCAAACTAGCTGATCTGGAAAAAGTACGTAAAAAATGTCAATAACAAGGGAACATATGACAAAAAATTATAATAATTACAATAAAAAAAATAAAAAAATAAAAATAAAAAACATACAAATAAAGATTTACCCTAATTTTATGTTGAAATTAAATATTTACATGCTTAAAATAACGTACAAGGCAACCATAATTAAAATAAGAATATTATTATTGAAGTTGTCCTAATTATTATACAAGTAATATAATTTTTTATGTGAGATTTGTCAGACAACCACAATGTCTGTTTTTTTTTTCTAGTTTTTCGTGTAAATATTTATCTTTGACAATGTGGAAACAGTTTTTATTAACACTATAATTATAATCATCTGGTTCGTTGTTATAGTTGCATTTACCCTGGAAATGTACACGAAAAAAAAAATGGTATTGTGTTTAAAAAGAAAAGATTAAAAATGTAACCTTTCCTTTAATAGACATATGCTGTTTGACGATCACACCATTTAATACAATGTACATACAGTTGGAATCTACTGCAACGAGCTATTATTTTGTATAATACGTTACTTTTAAAAAATAATAATAACTGTGTTTTTCATTGTTGTTAAATAGGGCTTGCGTACTTTTCTCTGACTAAACTTTTTGTCTATATGTTTGTACAATGTCATTTTTGCACCTATTTTATCCTGTTTATCTCAATATTTTCTTCTTTAGCAATTATATATTATGGTTATAATTCAACTGGTTAATACATTGTTTTTTGTAGAAATTCTAATAATGATTACTTTTATCATATTGTCAGCACGTAAATCAAGATAATCCCATTTTGTAATCCTTCACTATTTCTTATTTTAACAGATATTGGATCTACTTCAACATCATACGTTGTCATTATATGAAAATGTTCTTGTAGTTCTCTTAATCACGCATTAAATTTTAGAGTCCATTATCCTTTTTGATATGGCATTTTCGGTATGTTAAATATGGCTGATTCTGTGGAGACTGATGTAGGATGTTAGTTTTATGTAAGCAATGCGCACATATATATATACTGGGTGTTTTTTTTTTTTAACTGACACTATTCAGAGACGTCTGTAGCTCGTTCTAATAACTGGATTGACACAAAATTTTGTGAATGGACTAAGAAAACCATGGGAAAAAAGATTCCAACAACAAAAAAAATTAGTTCCAATCACCGCCGATAGGGGGAAATGTGGCGCTGTACATTAAAAAAAACCCATCAGAAACAGACAAAATTAATAATTTGGATAAAATGCCACGTTTTATTCATCATTTACACTTTCCCTTTCGTTGATCGCAGTTGAAACATCCATTATCACTTTTTCTGCCACCGGTTACGTCCTCTGCCAGACCGAACTGCTAGCGAGCCTGTTTCTTCGAATTTCAGAATCATTGCTTTCAATACATTAACGGATACAGGTCCTTTGCGCAGTTTATGGCGTGTTCTAAGTAAACGAAGAGCGGCTGGTGCATTGTACTGGTTACAATATAAGAACTTCACAAGTAACGCGCGCTGCGGTAACGTGAAATTCATTTTCAACCTGAGCTGAAATTGTTTCTCGGTGTTTTTCGCATGCATTTATAACTTAAACTATTGGCGCTACTGTCGCTTGCGTAAGTAAAAATTTGCATTTTCATTTTTTGCCCGTATTTTATGCTAATTCCCAGTTGCATAAATGACCACAGCGCCACATTTCCCCCTATCGGTGGTGATTGGAACTAATTTTTTTTTTTGTTGGAATCTTTTTTCCCATGGTTTTCTTAGTCCATTCACAAAATTTTGTGTCAATCCAGTTATTAGAACGAACTACAAACGGCTCTGAACAGTGTCAGTTTAAAAAAAAACACCCTGTATATATGTATAACTAAAATTGATTAAGGCCGTTTTTTGTATATGTTAAATATTTTCAATCTGTGATGTACAGTAATAAATTTCAACGAAATTGCATCTCATTTTTTAATATATGTAAAAAAAAATATTAAAAAAAACAATGCAACAAAATATCACGAAAAATATCAATTCTCCTTCTAACAAATGATTTAGGTAGTTTCTTACACTGTTAAAAATTTGTAGCAAACTGTCCATTCATTTGACCGTTTTTATAGAAAATGGTAACTTAACCGTAATTTAACTCTATTCTGACCGTAATATGGGCAATAATATGGTCAGAATGAAGTTAATTTACGGCTATGTAACCGTTTTCTATAAAAATGGTCTGGACAGTTTGCTGTAAATTTTTAACAGTGTAGTCTAATTGCTTACGCCATAAAACTATAATTTTTCATTCAAAATAAAACATCGAAGTACAGACACTTTTTTTTTATCCTCAAATACACATGTTTGATGCACTTTTGTAAAAAACTTGCGGTTTCTAATTTTTATGCAATAATACTAATATACGAATAAAAAATAACAATAATTTAAAATATATATGAGACATACAAAATATCTATTTTCCCTTTTTACTTATAACTTCTAATCTTGCTAAGATTAATTTTCTCCGAAGATTAATTAAATTTTGTTTGACTTTGACTTAATCCCTTATGTACTGTTATAAATAAAAGCTTTCATCTTTTGCTTGCACAGGCGGAGAAGTTTCAGGAGCTGTCATTCTTCATGATTAGAAATGTAAGTTTCCTCGCCTCTTTTATATGTATTAATTGCATTCCTCTAAATTAAATTACATAAATGACATTGCGTAGTGTTTTTTTTCTTACAATCTAAGAAAGGAAATCTTTAAATATATACATTGGAAACCCGATTTTACGTTTTTCACGGGACCAGCAGAAACAAACATACGGAACGGGAGAACGTAAAATCGGGGTCAAATAGAGAAAAACAATTATAGAAAACAAATTATTCAAAAATAAACTTACCAATACCATATTAGTGTTTTATAAAATCTGTTATTCTTTATTGAGTTTTCTTTTTAAGTGTAATTTCACATATACTCTGTTTTCAATAAATGCAATTTTTTTTATTAATTTTCATGTCTACTTAAAATTTCTTTAAAATTTTTAAACTCGCAATGGTCTCTGCCAATGAGGCCATGATGTCTTCTGGATCTTCATCAATACCATCTTCACTTCAATATAGTGAAATCAAATCGTAAATAGTATGAATGACTGTGGTAGCGATAACATGCTTACTGCAATCAATGTACTCATCAACATTGATGTCTGCAATTATAAATTCATCCTCTTTTGTGTAGTCTTCCATAGATAGCTCTTCCGGCGACGCTTCACAGGTTAATTTCGGATTTTGAAAATTCTCAACTTCAGAAAAGCATTTGCAATGTATTTTTCATCTACACTATCCCACGCCGATGAGATGAAATGAAGAGCATCCAGCACATTTCCTCCTTTTCCTTTGTTTTTCTCATTTTTACACATTTATATTTCTTCATATTTAATACATATTTTATTTATTTTACAATTAAAATTTAACTTGTAAAATTGCAAAAAAAAAAAAAAAAAATATTTGCTTTAAATGAACTGAAAAAAAAAATTAATTAACTGAAAGTAATATAATTATTTTCAGCTCTAATAATAACTTTCGTATCAAATATCTTTATTTTAATTTTCTAAACCAAACTTGTTTTTATGAATTCAAGTAATGAATCCTGACGAAAATAAATCACATTTTTTAGGCGCGCTTGAATTTAATTAGAACAGAATCTACAAATAAATAGAAAAATGAATACTAATTGCAAAAAATCCCGCGTCTAAATTTCTTGAAAATAATTAGCATCTGTGGTTCGGAAGAGCTTCCTGAATTTATCCAGATTGAATTTTTAGTATGGTTGATTAACGTCTTTTCATAAGATTGTTTTTTGAATGCTGTAACGTAATGGAATGTAGCTAATTATTTAACGGATTTTTTTCGTACGATTTTTCTTTCTAGATAAATTAGAGAGACATGTTTTTTTATTTTAAAATTATCTGTAACTATTGAAAGAAATATGTCATTTAATGCTCGAAGAAATAAAAATTGGAAGAAACTTTTAAATATTATATAAAAATATCATTAAATTTAATTTTTCCATTTGATACAATTTACAAAGACAGTATAATAGTCCAAAATATTCAAGTACTCAAAATAGTAATACAATTATAAATACAATATCTCGAAAATATTACTTTTATAAAAATAAATTGTAGAAAAATACAATGACACATACTACTGTTACAAAATGTTAGGCATATATTTCTTATATAATTTTCTTCAGAAAATTATGAAAATAAATATTACCATATAATGTTATTGTAAGAAAGAATCTAAGGACAAATTTCATACATATAAATAATATTTTGGTAGTGTGCATTTAATTTGCGTTTAATAATATTAGCTGAAATCATTACATTTAAATGGATCAATAAACACTTAGGTATTTATAAAAGAGGCATCATCTTCGAAGCTGAAATTTCTGTCCTTAAACTTCTCAAACAACTTTCGAACTATGCCATCTGATACAGAACTTTGTCCATAAATAGCACAAATTATACGAACAGTCTGACTAGCATTTTTACCTTTCTTGATATAAAATAACATACACTGAGAAAATTGCCACTCTCCTATCTGAGTAAATTGATGTTTTTATTTTGTTATGAAACTTTTTGTTTCAAACATGACGACTCAATGCTGGCAATTCTAAAATACCCGAAATACTCAGAATATTGAAACGTGGTCATACTCAAAACTGAGCACATAGAAGTCAGTTCATACTCATTTGTGAAACAGGGAAATACTCAAAAATGAGCACATAGAAGTCAGTTCATACTCATTTTTGAAACATGGACATGCTCAAATATGAGTACATTGTGTTTTATTCTTGAGTATGTGCATGTTTTCAGAGATGAGTATATCGGGGAGAGGAGGGCACGTTTCAACTAGGGGCACCTTTGAACACTGTAAATATTTTCCTTGAAATAAATATTATTTTGAAATATAGATGACAGCACATTATTAATTCTTCAATGCAACAAGGATACAAAGCTTTACCATTTTGCATGCACACTACTGTTTATGCAAGATATTATGTTTCTATTTCTTCAATCTAATAAACTAAACAAAATAAAGTTGTAAGCTTTTTGTTAAGAATCTTGTATCACTAAAACTTTAATTGATTGTTCATTATTTAAAAAAAATGTTAGCTTTAGTTTATAAGCTTTGTTTTATTGAAATTCTTAAACCTAATTAAATAAATAGTTATAATGCTAAACCCCATGTGATGGGACACCATTGAACAAAAAAGTTGGCGCCATTGTCCCCATTGAACAATTAAAACTTTGAAGTAAAGATTTCTGGATGTATCTAAATATTATTATTTTTGGATGTTTTTAGAAAATGTGAAAATTAAGAGATAATTAAGTTTTATTATACTTAATATGAAGGTTGTACAGATACAAGGCTGCCAACTACTGCAAAATATGGGTAGAAACAACATTTTTTTGTCATTTGATTTTTTAACATGAGAGTTCCTTGTCTTGTCATATAATTGAATTTTATTTCATTTTTAAACATATATAAGCTTTAGTATGATTTAAAATGTATATTATATTGTGCAGGACATTCATTGTTGAAATTTATTGTTAATATTCTTTATTATGTTGGTCGGATTTAATTGCAGTTGGAGGATAAAACATAGTTTAATCTCAGTTACAATTAATACGCGATTCCTGGATCACCACGCTTGTAGCTATTCCAGTGGTTCACGTATATCTGCTTTTCAGACAGCCCAAAATCTCTTTCCATTAATGGGAACTTCTTAAATATTTCGAAATTCAATTAACAGTTCTAGGTGCTTACTGATTGCACACACTACAGGAATTCGAAACATTAAAAACAAACCGTTTTTTTTTTTTTTTTTTTACATGAACGGTAACTTGAATTGACTGATATTTTCGTTACCATATATCAAAGTATAAATAGTTTTAAGATTATAAGCAGTTAAATAATTATTCAAAATTCTTTTTTTTTTTTAAATGGGAAAATATATTTAAATTAAAAAAGAAAAGAGTTTATGTAATATGTCAAAATGAGGATATTGTCTAATGTATTGAGGTTATACGTCATATTGAACAATTGATTTATTTTTCATCACGGACTATTGAATATTAAAAATATGCTATTGATAATTTTAAAAGTTGAAAAATGACTGCGAATTGTTTATATTATACATATTAAAGTAATTCTAAAATCAATAGTTTTAGTTTCACAGTTTATCTGATTTGTATAGTTTATACATGTTGAACAATATGTCTTTCTTATAAGATATCAATTGGCGAGGAATAAGTTTTTGTTTTATATTATGTATAAATTATATTATATCTTATTTAGATTAATCTTTATTATTTTATTAAAAAAGAGAATACGCCTTGTGGATGGATATTAATACATTACTTATGGTTAAGTAATGTCCTTTTCTTCCAATTTAGTTTCAGAAAATATAATTACACAATGGTGGTTATGAAGCATCAAGTTTTGTCTTGTTCTTTAAAATTACTATATTTCTAATAAAAATATATGCTCACTTAGAACTGAACATATGGTTTTACGAAAACTAAATATAAGTTTAAAAATATATTAAAATTCAAATAAAAAATAAACTGAAACATACATATAAATAATATGAAAATATTTAAGAAAACCTTGCTGAATCACGATATTTCCAGAAAAACACAATTCATCGTTTAATACTGTGTTCGGCAAATAAAGTTTTATACCATTATGCAGTAAATATGTTACGGTGAAACACCGAAATCTGGAGAATGTCGACATTCACCGGTGAATGTCAACAAACACATAGTCGCTTGGTGTATGTCCGAAATATTTGCTAAATACCCTTATTTCTGACTTACACCGGTAAATGTCGACATTCACCATGCACTAATGGTGAATGCTGAACATGTCCGAGATTTATATTTTTTTCTCCGTAATTCAGTCGCGATAAATTTTTCGCCTCTCTTTCTGAGAGGAATGACTAAGAACTTAAAACACACAGTACATTCAAAATGAGAAAAGAAAATAAAAAAAGTTAAAAACTTACTTAATTATACAGTACATTCAAAATCAGAAAGGAAAATAATAGAAGTTAAAAACTTACTTAATTATACAGTACGTTCTAAATGAGCAAATACAATAATAGTAATAAAAAACTTACTAAATTATGTGATTCAAATCCTCTCTTTTCGACCTCCACCAGAGCATATCTGTGATTGTCGACATACACCGGTGAGGGTCCGAATTTACAAGAATGTTATGAAATATTAGATGTTTCACCGACGTATTTGGTGTTTGTTGACATTCACCGGTGAAAGTCGACATTCTCCAATTTCGGTCTTTCACGGTAACAAATATACTACTTTCTATCGATGAAAATAAGAAAAATCATTTCAATGTCGGACTCAGAAAATTTTCCACTGTTTGTAAAACACAGAACTAAATATTCCCAAATCCCTACTTAAAAAAGATGGAGTAGGAAAAGTTATATAACATAAAGTAACATTTAAAGTTTCGAAAACAAGGAAAAAAAGGGCCTATTTTCTAAACGAAAATCTAAAATTTATCGATTTGGCAGTGTTTTCACATAACATGAAAGAGGCAGGCTTATCGGAAAATATATGATACAATCCAACGTAACAATATATATAGATCAAGATCATTTTTTAAATATATACTTTCAAATGAAATACATTGTTTAAAACCAGTAAATTTAAAAATAGTGTCCGAAAATCATTCACTGCATTTTCTTTTATATTAATTAATAGTAACAGTATCTTGTATATTGTCTGCATAATTTTTGTGTTTGTAGATCCCCAAAAAAGTTTTAATAATAACTACGCTTTAGAAAGCTGTAAACGTAAAAGACTTTAGGAAAATTATAATTTAAAAATGTATATATATATATATATAGGGAAACACACAAAGGACCACTTACTTTGAAAATAAATAACTCGGAAATGGTGATAAATAGAAGCATGAAACCAGTGGTATGTTTATTAATTAAACCGTAAAAAGCTGATACAGAAACCTCAAAATTTTAGTTTAAAATTGCGCCGATAGATGGCGCTGCAGGAAACTTTACGGATCCCAATAAAAATGAGCTCAGACACCAAGAACGCTCAGTCGTCGAAGATTTCGCCATTGAAACGTGATCGCTATTAGCGTATAGAGAAAGAAATTACGCAAATGACACTGAAGGATATTGTTTACCGCTGCAATCCTTTTTTTAGACCGCTGACCAGGCCCCTACCTTCCGGAATTTTTTCCAGCTTAACGAGTTGATGTCTGGCAACGGGAATAGGACTCACCTGATCTCCGCACAGCGAAGATCTGTTTGAAAATCTCTAGACCGACGTTACTTCAGTGCATATTGATGCGTGAGTTACCTTTCCTTTGTTGGCCGGTTGCTAATTAATGTTAGGATTGGACGATTCAGCACTGTACAGTGTAGTGAAGTCATGCCGAATGGGTGTGAGATACTGGAGTATTTACTAAATTTATCCGCAACAATCCTTTAAAACACGACATGCTGGAGGAGGTTATTTGTCAAGATTGTGCGTTGATTTCCGATGACATACTACAGAGACTAACAGATAATTTCATTCTTCGTTTATGACATTTGTGTTGTGCAAAAGGTGCACATTTTGAATCGCTTTTGATGTGATACAGCCAAATTATGGTTATCCCACCGGCAGAGCTATCCATCCGCGCAATTTCTAAAATTTTGCGGTTTCTGAATCAGATTTTTACGATTTTTTTAATAAACATACCACAGGTTTCATGCTTCTATCTATCACCGTTTCCGAGTTACATATTTTCAAAGTTAGGGGGTCCTTCGTGAAACACCCTGTATATGAATACAATTTTAAACATTGATCATGAAAACAATAACAAGAATCTTATTTGTTAAAAAGATGAAAGAAAGTAATTATTAGTGATGTGCATGTTAAATAAAAAAACAACACTTAAAACATTATATGATTTATTTGAAGAATAATTTGCAAAATAAAAGATAATGGTGACAATTAATGAACTATATGAAATAAAACGTAAAATATTTAAAAACTACTGAGTGAACAAACTTTATTCAACATGTAAAAGTCGCTACAGATATTAGGATTTAGGTTATGACATGTTCGATATGGCTGCCATCATTGGATATGATTTGGCGCAGACGAATAGCAAAATTCTGCATTACCCGCTGAAGTGTCGGAACATCGATGTTATCAATGACCTCCTGAATGGCAGTTTTCAGCTCAGAAATATTTTTGGGGTTATTTCTGTACACATTGTATTTAATGCAGCCTCACAAAAATGAGTCACATGTGTTCAGATCCGTAGAATATGGTGGCCAAGCGAGTCCCGTTCCAGTGGTCTCTGGGTACCCCAGAATCCGAATGCGATCTCCATAGTGTTCCTTCAGGACATCAAACTCTTTCTTGGTCCGATGGGGTCGAGCTCCGTCTTGCATGAACCACTCCTTGATGAAATTAGGGTCACTTTGGATAATATGGATGAAACCATTTTCCAAAGCCTTCACGTATCGTTCAGTAGTCACCGTGCCGTTAACGAATATCGGATCGATTATTTCGTGACCGAACATTGCATACCATACAGTCACCCGTGAATGGTGGAGAAACTTCTGGATTGCGAAATTCGAAACCTCATTCCCCCAAATGCGCAAATTTTGCTTATTGACGGACCCATTAAAATGAAAGTGGGCTTCGTCGCTAAACCAAACAATATTCGCATCAAATGACTGTTCGTCAATTCTCTAGACAATAGCGTTGCCGAAACACAACCGATGTCCCATGGCCATGGGGTTTAATGACTGATGGGTGTGAATTTTGTATGGGAAGAGATGCAAGTCTGCAACAACAACTTGTCGCAGAGTCTCGCGGTTGATTCCCTTCCTGTTGTGCAGTTTGTCTGATCGATGTCCTTGGGTTGGTTTAAAACACATAGCGTGTCTTCCGGATGTTTTTAGTCGTTCTCGCACTTGTTTGTGACCGACATTGCCAACACTGTCATCACAAAGACTACCAGTTCTTTCAAACTTGCGAATCGAATTCTTGATTTTTAGCACACTTGAACCGTTTGTCTTCAGCTTGTACTCGGTCGCAAACGTCCTTTGATCTGGCTGTTATTGCTCGCATAGTAGGCCTGCACAAGCGATATACGCTCAGGTACGCTGTACCGTAACATTTTCACTTGCAAATGGCAGACAACAAGATGTGTACGCATGTGCATACTAATTCCCATCATACCCTGCCGCCAACCACGAAGTTTGAACTTCATCACGCAAACCGTTCAGAAGTTATGACGGTTTAATTTCGTATAGTTCATTAATTGTCACTATAACCATTCACAATATAAGCAACTATATAAGAGGCTGGTAATATAAATCATTATTAATATTTTATTTTCCATTAAACGGTGTAACTTCGGGTTTTGATAAGTTTGGTAGATTTGTATTTATGATATTTTTTGCAAACCGAATATACTGACTGACACATATTCTATTATCATCTCAGTTAACGAATATCAGTTGCCTCAAAAAATTGTTTACTTGTTTTCGACTGGTGTCAATGTGAAAAAAAATGTATTTTTAATTGGAATGGTATAAAATTTTAACCAAAGATACATTTAGCAGTTTTGTATATTTCATAATTTTATTACAGCTGACTTGTGTTTCATTGGTTTCTTGCTCATTGATTTTTAAATTTAAAAACTTCATAATGGAAGGACGTCTTTTTTAAACCAGAAAATACCTCCGAAAATATACTATTGTAATAATAAGAAATGCTTCTATGTTTAACTGTGAACATATCATTAAAAATATGAAAATACTGTACCATAATATTGGACCAAATACTTATACAAATTAACACTATCTCAGATCTACATGTTCTTGCTGCCAAAAACCATGTTCATAATTTCTGCGGTTTTACAGGGTAGTTGGAAATATTAAAGGGTAATTTAAAAAAAAAAGGTATAAAACTCCTTCCAGAAATCGTACCGAAATTTTGTTTTGACATTTTTGTGAAAATAAATTAAATTAAAATATTACAAGAAATGTATTTATTCTGTCATAAGATAATGATAACAGATGAAACTTTTGCAGGAGGAGAAACACATAAATAATAATATAATATTTCCAATTACCACAACTAACCCTATCAGGAAAAATATCTCGATTTTGGTTATGAACTAAAGAACGTAAACTTTGGTGGCCAGAACTGCAAGATTTGTCGCTTCATACGTACAAGGAATTCAGAAATACGGAACGCGTAAAGAAAACGTAAATTTCAAGAAAATTTAAATTCTTATGTCAGTATGTGAATTTTACGTTTTGATTTATTTAATAAATACCCTCTTTATAAAAAATTAAGTCAGTGGACTAGGTCGCACAATAAACACAGAATGTTTGCCTATAACATTTAAAAATGTCTCAAAACATCAAATATTTTTATTTTTTCTGGAAAGAAATCAGCTGATTATACTATACAGAATAGATTTCGTTTAATTGATCCTTTGCATTTCTCTTATTTTGCTCAGAGTAATGAATATTTATTCATATTGCATATTTGTGTTTATACATAAATCAGATTAAATTCCAATTAATCAACGACGAAAAATTCTCAAACGAATTTAAAACTTTTGTTCCTCAAATTAGCATTATGATTTATACACTATTGTGATAATATTGATATTCATTTAAATTAAATATGCCAATTATTTGCCACAAAATTGTTTAAATTACTATTTGTAATTAAGATTTCAGTACAATATTTTTTCGTCTTTTAAATATCTTGGAGAAGGATTTTTAATGATATATTTGCGCTTTTTATTAAAATACAGTAGGTAATAATTATGTTAAAATGATATTACGTGTTTTCTCACAATTTTTTTTATATTTATTACTAATAGATTACTTAAATTAAATTTAGTATATTTTAATATTATTTTGGGGGATACTTAAATTGTGTGTTTAAAATATTGTGTGTTCCATACAATTTTAATTAACTATATAAAACAGTATAAAATACAGCATAATAATACTTATTTAAATTATTATATAAGTATTCCAAATTATATTTATCTATGCCTATATATTAATTATGCCTATAACATTTAAAAATGTCTCAAAACATCAAATATTTTTAATTTTTCTGGAAAGAAATCAGCTGATTATACTATACAGAATAGATTTCGTTTAACTGATCCTTTGAATTTCTCTTCTTTTGCTCAGAATAATGAATATTTATTCATATTGCATATTTGTGTTTATACATAAATCAGATTCAATTCCAATTAATCAACGACGAAAATTTTCTCAAACGAATTTAAAACTTTTGTTTCTCAAATTAGCCTTATGATTTATACACTATTGCGATAATATTGATATTCATTTAAATTAAATATGCCAATTATTTGCCACAAAATTGTTTAAATTACTATTTGTAATTAAGATTTCAATACAATATTTTTTCGTCTTTTAAATATCTTGGAGAATGATTTTCAATGATATATTTGCGCTTTTTATTAAAATACAGTAGGCAACAATTATGATTAAATGATATTACGTGTTTTCTCAGAATTTTTTTTTTTATATTTATTACTAATAGATTACTTAAATTAAATTTAGTATATTTTAATATTATTTTGGGGGATACTTAAATTGTGTGTTTAAAATATTGTGTGTTCCATACAATTTTAATTAACTATATAAAACAGTATAAAATACAGCATAATGATACTTATTTAAATTATTATATAAGTATTCCAAATTATATTTATCTTCTTTTTTATTATTATTCAAACATTCATATTAATATAATATATTTTATAGTGAAAGATAGGATCATGTTTAAATATTAAATGAAATTATTTACAATCAATAGATCAGTTTCAATCACGTGATCACCAGCCCACCAAAAGTTATCAACCAATCATAATCGTGGATTTGTAGCCTGTATTACGAGCTAACCAATCACAATCCACCATCTTTGATGAGCAAACAAAAAACAAATCTGGTTGCTAAGGTGGTTGCTAGGGTGTGACGTCAGTTGAAACTGATCTATAAATTAACGTATGGAATTTTTACGCATTTTTTTCCCACATAAATTATCCAAAACTCTCATATTGAAAATACTTTATATATTTCATCTCTAACACTTTTTAGGGTAGTCCGTCCAATAAATTAACAGTTAACGCGCCGCTCGTCAGTGAACTTCCTGATTTCCATCGCTAATATTAATCCTTTGGACGTAGGGTGCATTCGTATATTTATAATATATCCTAAGGAAATTAATACTTTTGACTAATGTTTTCTGTGGACACTTCTTAACTTCTCTTTTTTTTCTTAGTTCTCAAATTATCTCTAAAATATATACTTAATTTTATGGGAAGTGTTAAAATCTTATTCAATTTTGCTAAGATTTTAACACATAAAATTGTAAATTAAGCACATATTTTAGACACATTTTTACAACTAAGAAAAAGGATACATGCTTGAAAAACAGAACATAGAAAACAGATGTAAAAAAATATCATTTTCGGAGAAGATATTTTAAATATTCGAATGCATCATACGCCCAGAGGATAAACATTATCAAAGGAAATCGGGAAAATTGCTCTTTATATTTATATTTTAATATACAGTACTTTTTGGAGTCTGACAGTGGAAATACATGTGTTGGCATACAAATGATTAAAAAAAAAATTAAGTTTATATTTTATTTGTTTGGGATGTTAGGGGTGTCTTAATAAAAAGCTATACAAAATCAAGAAAGGAACTGTTTTTACCAGTGAATGAACGCAAAACTTTCTAGTGAATGAACATGCAGCGATTTAAAAACACTTAAGTTTCAAACTATTTAATTTATTTTATAACTTGTTCAAATAATTTATAACACGTTTTTACGTAATTACGGGTTTTTTAAAACAAGCATGATAATTAACTAGCGGAGAGTTTTTCAAACCTTATTCTTTAAAAATATTTAATACTTGTTTATTCACCGGGGGCTGTTCAATTACTGGTAGGACTAGCCTATTTGCTTAATTTCAATGAAATAATAATAATAATAATAAAACATCAAACTGAAGACTTCTGACTTTCCCACGATTTTGTAGAAATACAATAATTTCGTTATTTAGACAACATTTCATGTATCTTTTTGTTTGTAATAAGAAAATCTAAGGTACATTTTTTGTTTTTAATTAGTACATACATAGGAACTGAAATTAAAATAATAATTTCCCATGTAATACAACTAATTATTACTATGACTGTATTTTACTATGACAGTTTCATGCACAGAACTTCCAAATACACTTACATTTTTTAAACTTTGTATTCAAAAGAAGGTCATTAATTTGATAATTAAGCACGAGTTGAGAAAAAAATATATTAATTTACACGTACCTTTTCAGGCACCCTTAACCCCCCCCCTCCCACCCCCAATCACACCCACACACACACACCAAAAAAAAGAAAAACAAAGAAAGAAAGAAAGAAAATATTATGGAATTAATTTTTTTTAATAATATTTTATCCTTCTTAATAATATTATTCTCCCTGTCATCTCTTTATCTTTCAATGTCTACTATGCAATATCTTCTGAAATTTAATATGTAATGTAATTATAAATTTCCTGGTTGTTCAGGCTTACAGAATTATATTATCAGGCTTACAGAATTATAGATGTACAATGTGAAATAATTTAAATTAAGAATTAATTAGATAAATAAAATTTTCGTGTATGCTACTTTTAACTTAAAACTTTTAATTATCTTTATCATTATTTGATTTCCAAATAAGTTATATCTTGACATAATCCTTTTAATTTATAAACAAATTATCTAAATAACATTATTTTGTTCCTTTCTTATTTTGTAATACAAATTAGAGTAATCGTCGTATAAAGTATCAAATGGATAATTTCCCAGAAATGGATATTTTTATAGAATTTTGCAAAGTTAGGAATTCCTGACAATAATGCATCTCCTGAGATAAAAATTATTCTGGATACGGAAGGTACATGAAGTAAAGGAAATTACTTTCACCACATCGTAAAATCATATTTCAAGGTAACGGCAGGATAAAAGTTTTTTTCTATCTCTCTTTAGAATATCACTGCCATTTTTAAATATATTTCACGCGTCACTGTTTGATAACACCATCAGATGACATGCAAGTAACCGTATGAAAAATAAATACTGCCATCAGCATTTTTTTTCAAATGTGAAACATATCTGTTAAAGAAAGAATTTTAATATAATGTTTAACTGTTATGACAATAAACATTTTTAATGCCTATGAAAATATATATTTTTTTTACAAATTTTCTCTTCGCGCATGCATTATTTATAGTAATAAAAAACAAAAACGTCTAAAACAAAATAGCAGGAAATTTAATTTTCAAATGGAATGAAAGGTGATATCTAAATAAATGATTCACAAAACGCGTAACACGTTTTAAAACCAATTTTCATCCATTGCTGTCGATAAACCATAATATATTACAGATATTTTTAGTCTCGTATATTATCTACAGGTTTTATACAAGACACATAGTATAAAAATTTTTAATTTATCTAAAAATACATACTACACCTGAAAACACACAACTTGCATTTATCTGTTTTACACGGAAAGTTACGTGAATTATTTTGTGCAGCTCTGTAATAGAACATTCAATATTACATGCACCATTTTCTGTAGGTAGTTTTTTACCACTGATATGAAAAATGTGTATCAATTAAATTTTATTAGAAATAGCATTAGGAATCATGAAAAAGCATTTAAAATAATTAAAGTAATGAAATAAAAAATTATCAGTCCATGTAATTAAAAACAAATGCATCGCACACAGTTTAGTAAATAAAATAAGTGAAAGGCATATCAACAAAAAAATACATCTCATTCGTAATATTGGAAGTAGTATAGCATTATTATGATATGCTTGAAATATTTATTGCACATACTCCTTTATATATCCCAATTCCCTTTTTGTACACCGCTAAACGAAGAGTAAAAACTAGCTCACATTTATCAATAGGGAACATGCTGTAGTGAAACTCATTATCATATATTATTTTCATGGCAGTCCAAGTATACTTCCAAACACGTTAGAACATGGAATGTCTGCCAGATATGTAGATGTCTCAAAGACTCACAAACACACAGGTAAACGAGCTGAAAGTATAAAAAAAATTGACTATGCTGAGAAATGTTAAATAAAAACATTAAACCCTTTATTACAGCAAAGCTTGTTATATAATACTGCAAAAAGTATTTTATGATAAATTTTGCGTTGACAGAAATACACACACACACACACACACACACACATATATATATATATATATATATATATATATATAATATTTACAAAATATGCATTACAAAAGTAAATAAATCGCAAATTGAATAATTTATTCCGTTATTTTCACAACGTCTTTAAAATGTAGTCACACATTCTCTTCGGATATTTTACATTTTGTAGAACACGTAACTATAAATCAACGTATATACGTATAAAAACAATCTTACAACATTATTCAAACATACTGCATATTCAAAGGTAAAACATCAGTAAACTGGTAGAATGTTATCTGTACAATATATTGATTTATTTGCTGTTATATTACTTCCGTATCATATTATGGATATCTTACGAATAAATAATCTTTCTTGGAAACGTGAATTTTGTAATTCCAAAGATTTCAGCAAAAAGTGAGGTGATTAAGCTGCTTAAAAATAAAAAAATATATATATCGCTTCATGGCGCTCTTTAAATCCTTCTTCACTGTTAAAATCTAGATTCTGTACAACTTTTATTCGTGCGATCGTAAAAATGTCATGCTTTATTCACAAATAAAAATAAGAAAGCTATTCTGTTTGTTAAAAGTACATTTATATCAGCTTCTTCCTCAGATAATAATCTATATTTATATTACGAAATCAGTTTTTTCAAATATTACACTTTGTGCTATGTTTGAGTAATAAATCTGGTAGAATGTTATCTGTATTGCTGAGTATGTTATATGTATGTCTGAGTATTTGTAAACCTTTATGTATTTTTCTTTTTGTATTTTAGAAAGAATTAAATAGGAAAATAACTTTACCCTGTTTCCTTCTTTCTTTCTTTCTTTTTTCTCATCTCCTTTAAATAATATATTTATTTTTCTTGATTAATATATATTACACCACATTTATCTCTTATATTTATATTTATCTTTTTTTTATTTATTTTATTAATTTATAATTTTTTTCAATGTTTTATTAATTAAATTTTTAATTTCATTCGCCTTTGCAAAGTATCCCTTTCTTTTTTCTTAACATCTCTCAAACCGTTGGGTTTTTCTTATTTCACCCAGCACATTTCCTGCACATAAACAGGACATACATTTATTTAATATAATATATATGGAAAATCCAAAAGGTTCTCAAACATTTAGAGCTAAATAAAACTAATTTAGATTTTTAGAAAATTCCACAACCAAAAATATAATACACGCTGTGAGATGTAACTTGAATCTGACAAAAAATCTAAAAGAAGAAAATAATTTGGTACTTGTTCGTAGTATGAGTGAACGAAACAATTTTGTTACATAAAATAATATTTATTTAAAATAAATATTTCTCGTATCTCAAACATTGGTAAATGCAATTCTGGTGCATCCAAAAATTTAAGAAATTAAAATTAAAAAAAATATATTTTTTTAATTACATTCTTTGAAATAGTGATTTTCATTTTTCTTATTTTGTAATATGCAAATAAAAAATATCTTAGAGACAATTTGACAGTTTTTGCGTTACTATGTTTATTTCACACATCAACGTGCACTTAATCAATGAAAAATTAATAAAAATGTCTCATTATTAAATGAAGTGAAATAGCATTATGTTTCTTTACACACAATCTGATAAATGCATCAAAAACTGAAATTTATAGAATTATATTAAAGCGCATTGTTATGTTTTACATTTCAACTAGAACATTAGCTTTGAAAAGTACAGTATAGATTCTTTTAATGTAATAAATTTATTTATTATTTTTATTTTGAATAATACGGAGTAATATCATGATATGAAATTAAATATTTATATAGATATATATATACTTATTTATTTTATTTTTTAATTTTATTTTTTTAATGAAGTCATTATTAAATTTAAACAAATATTCTTCTTATAAAAATCCGTCATAATCCGTCATCTACATAATTTATGTTTGATGTAAAAGATATTTAAACTGTAAAATCAAAATATATCATATCTGTACATTCTTCAAGAATATGAATTTAGTTGAAAATATAATTGAAATTGTTTATTTATTTATTTTTTGTCTCAGAAATTGTGTTAATGCAAGAGTATTTGAAGAATAATCATGATTATTTAAAACTCCATCCGTATATGGAAATTAAAGTCAAAGCAAAAACATTTTGAAATGTTTAATACACAACTAACAACTAAAGCAAGTTAAAGTTTCTCAAGAAATAAATATCTTGTTATATTTAAAAGGAAAACAAAATATTTTTGAAAATAGACATGCATAATTAATTAACTGAATTCTTTAAAATATCTAAGGATAACTAATTAAATAAAGGTTATTCTCTAAAAATGCTTTCTGTAACTGAACACTAAAGGTGTTGTAAACCACTTTAGAAGAAAAGTGGAGTAATAAAACATTTCTAGTGAAATTAAATTTGTATAATTTTTTTTTGTGACGAGAGAAACACTGAGATACATTCTTATCTAATATCACGCTACTTTTTGTGCCAAGTAGTTGCTGTCATTTTTGGAATACACATATTCTGAATTATTTTATAGTACTTGAATACATAATGTTTAGAAGCAACAAAATAGTGAATGAACACACAAATGAGATAACTATCTTTAATGCAGACTATAGAGGATAGTATACATTTTATTTCTACTTAATTGGACTAAACACTCTCGATTTAAATTCTTATCAAGTTCTGATGCATTAAATTTTAAATTATTAAAATAATGAATGCATTTTAGAAAATTTAAATTTATTTCCATTTTACTTAATTTTTAGAATAATGTTCAGTGCGCATGTTTACATATGTGTATATATTAAATAATAAAATTATTTTACATATATTAAATAAGAAAGTATCCTATATTTTCATAAATGCAATTCCATTTTTCATTAATATCAATTTCAACGAATTAAATCTAGACATTATTTTCTTTCACAACATTTTGCATACTTTTTTTATGTTTGTTCCCATTATACAGTAGGTAATGTCACGCGTAATAACTTTATGGAAATTTTAAATATTTGAGTTAACAACTATAAACTAATAATTGGTAATGATTCTAAATTGCTTAGTTTATTTTTTTACATTTTATCAAATCATCCATAATTACAATACGGGCACTGTTCGCTCACACCTCAAAAAAACTCATATTGAAATGTATTTTTTTATATAATGTGTGAAACATTTTAAAAATTAAATTGATATTTTTAATACTTGTAAACAATATATCTCTTCGGGCATTTTATAATATATTTTTAGCCTAATTTTCCATAGTTTTTAGATGATTCTTGCGTTTGTTTTTCATATACAGTCTGGACGACTTAGGATTGTTGGCGTTTTTAAAAATATACTAACGGAAATAATATGGTAGGAAAAGTGAAATCATCTTCTTCATATTCCATGGTATATAGGCGAGAAATAAACTCTAATGTCATCGTAGATCATTAAAAAATAATCCAACTTTACACGTCTAAAGTATCTCGTCCAGTTGATTCCTGGTGTCTAAAAAGACCCATACAAATTTCGCGTTTAAATTTTGCATTCTACAAACAAGGAATTCAATATAAAATTTATTATGCTATTTAATAATCTTAAATCTAATATAACATAAACAAAATTAATAAATAAATTTTAAAAAAATCAAAACAATGTTTAAAAAGAATTCATATGGATACTAAAAATCTTTAAAATTGGTCTTCATAACAGTCACCGTAAATTGTTCTCACGACCAGTGGATATCTTCTTTATTTTTTTTAGACCGCTGACCAGACCCCTACCTGCCAGGATTTTGCCTAGTTTAACGAGTTGATATCTGGCAACGGGGTGAGGATTCGCATGCTCTATGCTTGGCGAAGATGTGTTTGTTAAATGTATTGGCCGACGTGGCCGACGTGCTTTAATTGCTTTTTCTTAGTTGGCCGGTTGCTAATTGATTTTTGATGAGGTGGTTCAGCATTGCGCAGTGTAGCGAAGTCATGCCTGACGGATGTGAGATGCTGGGATATTTATTATTACCTCGCTGCATCGCTCATTCATACGTCATGCCATTGCTACTCGATTTGGTCTCGTAATTTAGAACATTAATCTGGTGACGAGAGCTTCGCCTGACTAGGCACTCCCAGAAGTGTAATTCACAGGTAATTTGGATAACTTTACACCCACGACGGATTTTACATGTACCGGGCGCCATTACCGTACATGATCGCCGCATCTGAAAAGGAATGGGATTAGTCATATTATACCACTTTTAATACTAGAAACTAAATGATACGTTTAGACTTTAAGTACTATTACTTTACTTGGTTGTTTGTCTTAATTTACCTATAGTTTTACCCCACAATAATTTTAATTGAAACTAAATATTCTAGAGTTGCTTAATCCTACAGGGGAGACATTATATGCATAATTTCCTAAATTAAGAGAGGGTTTGGACCATCGGCTATATATAATCTATATATAATTTAATATTTATAATTTATATAACTTAGATAAATATAAATATGGGAGGGTATTGACAAATGGTTATATACTAACTAAATATAATTAATGGTGTAAAGTTTATACCTAGCACTAACTTAGCTTTGGAGGTGCTGAAGAGCTTAATTTAAGTTAAAATTTGCTACTAAAAACTGTTTAACTAATACGTACTACAATTTCAAGGGAATACTAAAGTTACCTGACAGTTTACAAGGGGGATGAACTTGGATTTTATTCCTTAACTACAAACTTTAATTTATTTCTAATTCTAAAAAAATACTAATAACTACCTTTATTACTTATTTATACCTTCAGTTATTCTATACCTACTGACATTGTTATTTAGGATATCCCTGGTGTTTTCATCTCCTTTCGTGCGGCATTGCCTGCACCTTGTTTACAGTGTTTTATTTTTTCAATTTATATTGGCTTGTCTCTATCATGGTGGTTTGTCGTTGTCATGGTTATCGCCACTTTTGTGAGCTAGTCTCTTTTTTTATTATTTGTTTACTTTGTGTTAGGTTTTTTTCCACTTTTATTGCTTGACCCTGTTGGGCTATGTTTGTCATTGTCTTTATATTGTACTGGTATTGTTTGTTACTTTCTTGGAATTGGTCATATTGCGGATTTTTCGCTGTATTTTCTGTTTGTCACTTTCGGTAATTTGTCAAATTGCGATATTTGTCGCTGTTAGTTGTCACTATCTTTGTAGTTACACACTGTTGCATTTTGTCACTTATATATTTTCCACTTTTCTTCCCTTGCTTGATATAATCTTCATTCCCCTTTGACAGGGATTTTTTTATTCCCCAGACCATAGACCGTATCCACAACTGTCGCGACAGCCGAGGTTTGATTTTGTGATTGATTAATTAAGATCTGTTACACATTTGAAATTCATCATGTACAGAATAAAAGAGGAATGCCTCTGCATTCTGAATTTTCACAATAACGTCTGTAATCTATTCGAAAATAAGAGAGAAAACAACTAAATTAAAACACGTGTGAATTGGCAATTTTGTGATGCTTTGGCTATAATCAGTGCGAGTTAAACATTGGTAAATGCCAGAACAACGACTGGCAACGATCGTTGCTTTGCATAAAAATGAATGTAATTTATCGAAATCAATGTTTAATTTATACATTTAATGCATCAACTATTATCATTTTTTTTTCCGACTTAAATTTTAAACATTAACTATCTGTCAACAACTCTCTCTTAATATCTTTTAAAACAAATGTATACTAATTTATATTCTAAAATAATCAAATGAGCGAAAAAAACGCTTAATTGAAACTCCGTGGTGTATATTGACAACCCTTATGTTTATTTAAATTCTTTCTTAATTTTGACTGAACTGTAGAGAATAAAATCCTTTTAGGGTGCATACTGTTATCTGTAGCTTAATGTAAGTATAGTGGTTTTGAAACTTTAAAAGGCGATCATATTCACTCTTTTCGACAGATTCCAGAATTTTTTTTTTGTCCTGCAAATGTGGTATTTGCATAACAAAGATATGTTTAATGCACAGTACACATATGCAAGTACTTGTAATTTTTTTAAAGATTCATAATCTACAATAAGACCATGATAATTATAATTGAAAATCAGGCACCAAATTACCCCTGCTAACCCTGTAAATCCTTGTAAAGCTAGTTTCCATTTCAAACCATGATCTATTAATTTAATTATAGAACCTCGTGACCATTAACTGTATTCATATTTAGTAAAAAGTTCCGTATTTGGGATTGCAGCCAAGGTTAGCATCAAACACAAACGATAGTGACAGAACAAATGTAGTTCAAAATATTATAGGTCATTATACTCTCATTATTTTTGGCAGTTAGAGTAAAAAACGGTCATTTGCACTTAAAATTCCGACAGAAATTGTCTAGTTTCCTGATGATTTTCGCACTCCTTAGTATGACTGTTTCTCGGAGTGAGACTTGAAATCTAGTTTTTACACTACTAAAAGTTTAAAATTTGTGTTAATCACTTTACAGTGATCGCGACATCACAAAATTTCATGTTCATTGAGATTCCTGGACAACAACATTAATACATCCATTGTATGATATTTTTTTCATGGTGCAACGTATTCAGCATTAAATAAATTCAAGTGATATTGAGATTTCTATTCAGTAAGGTTTCTGCATCCAATTAAGTTTTTTGTGGATATAAATCGCACATACATGCATTATAGCGAATGAGGTATTACCGAATATCATATATACTCCCCTGCAACTAGGTTGCCGCATCCAGTAATGTTTTTGTATTATTTTCATGCATGCAAAGCCCTAATACATGAGTTATTATGAATGCGGCATAACCGAATCTCATGTATTTTTCAGATGCATATACTTCGATGATGCTCCACTAATGCTTTTTAGCGTTCCGTTCATCTCACGAAACCCTATTGCTCCCGCTGCGTTTTCTGTCTGTCACAGAGCCATTCTCGAAAACTATATAACTTACAGAGTTGAAACTTCGTGTACATAGATGAATACCAGCTGTGAAGAGCTGAAAATATTAAAATTTGAAAAATTCGTATTATTTTAATGAATAGAGATAAAAAAACAAAATTCTAACAGCCTTTTGCTATTAAATTTACACATTTTTCGTTATAGCAGATGCCAAAGATTTAAAACCCACAATGAAATTCTTTCTACAATAATTAATTTTCTATCAGACGATTTCCACGTGAAAAATAAAAATGAAACAAGAAAGAAAAATCAAGCGTCAAGCATAGATTATGTAACACTTTCCAACGCTTCCAAAATAATTTTACAAATCATTACCGTTTAATAAGCTGAAAGATAACATCTAAGTAAACAATTTGGAAAACGCATAACATATTTAAAAACGTAATTTCAGGAATTTCCAACCTATACAATATTCGGAAAAATATCCGAATACTGTTATTCAGCCCTGTATATGATATATAGATTAGTATATATACTCAGGGCATGTTTACCGAATAGGAGCATGACACCCGAGCTTACCCACTGAGATACAAAGGGGCCCCCAAATTTACTTTTCAGAATTAATTTTTAGGGGAAAACATTTCAGCCAGGGTAAAAAATGTATTTTTTTTTCTTAATCATAGTTACTAAATTTTCCCTCGGACTATTACTGACACATTTATACTCTATTTTTTTTCTGTTGATGTAATAAATTATATAAAAAATGTGATTAAATGCAACTTATTTTCATTTTTCTTATGTTTCACATTGTAATTTCGAATGTTTAAGACTGTAATGGGCTAAAAAGAACATAAAATTTAATCTGTATAATTATATTTTGTTTTAATTCATAAAAAGTGGAGAAATGATATAAAATATGGAGAATAGATTATTTAAATAAAGGGGAAAGTAATTAGAATTCAGGTGATATCAAATTTCAGTTTATAAAATAAAAGCAAATTTGTGTTGCAGCTAAACATACATTTATGTAAAATACTTGTTGTCCCTGCACTGTTCTTAGCAATGGCAAATACTGCAATTTGTAAAACATAAAATTTATTTTGAAGTTCAAATATTATCTCCTCTTACATATTTGTAAATTCATTTACAAAATTAATTTATTATGTATAATTATATATATATAATAAATATTTTTTCATATGTATATAGGTAGTTAATTTTAATTTAATATTAAAAGTGTTGTTTACTTGAAATTTTGATGGTAAAATTTCAAATTGTTGAAGCATGATTGGTAGAGGGGGCCTCCGGTGTGACGTCAGGCTTCCACTACTTTTAAGTCTTAAGCGGGCCCTGTATATACTACATAGGATGCTAAAGTTTAGTTTAGTTAGGAAACGCGTAGCCAGTTTAAAATTCTCCTTCTGGAGTTTCTGTCAATAAACGGAAATGAGTTCGCGAACTTTTGTGCTGCCCTGTTTATGATGTACAGAATTTATACACACCAAGTAATAAAAAAGTGAGTTAAATTTAAAATCGCGTTCAGCAACTTAAAACGCACTTCCAGGAATTATTGTTAACATACAGTAGAGAATTCTTTTATGTGACCCTGTAAATGAACGATGACTGCTATAAACACAATATTTTGTAGTAAGCTTCTTGTAATGCACTTTAATGATATATATAAATTACAATACGTTTAAAATAGTGAAACATTATTCAATTAATGCCCAAACGATTTTTCTCCATAGATGTAATTTAACGGAATTCTTTTGACTGTCCCTGTAAAGTAACTATATGTGCTATGCACACCCTATTCCATAGTAAGCTTCTTGTAATGCACCTTAGTGATATATATCAATTACAATGTGTTTGAAATTGTGTAACATCATTAAAATAAACCGCAAATGATTTTTCCCCATAGACCGTAATATAACGGAATTCTGTTGAGTGTCCCTGTAAAAAAAAACTATAAGTGCTACACATTTCTGTTGAAATAGGGACCATGCTACAGATAACGACAATAACATATGAAAATTGCAGGGTAATCCGATCATATTTACGGGAGTTAGAGCACGGACAGACGGCCAGACAAACCGAAGTCATGAAAACTTTTCAACTAGGTTGGAAAGTGTTAATCAAAAATGAAATAAAAAGTTTCACCAATTGAAAAAAAAAAGATAAATATGAAATAAAATTGATTGACGTCATAGTCGTAATAAAACGGAACATGTCCAAGATTTCTCAATAATACAAGGACTATGAGTATGTGTAAGTACACAAAGCAGATTAATATCACGTCATTAGAGAATTAAAAAGAAAATCTGACGTCATAAGGGAAGTTTAGCTAATTTTTCAAATGTTTGAGAATAATACAAAGCGAGTATCAATATAAATAATAGAGAATAGTAAAAATAGCACATAGTGTACAACAAGAATGAAGTGCACATTTCTTATCTTGTACATCCAAAGTACATGTGATACGCAGTCTTTATTAGCAGTGTAAAAGCGCTTTGATGCTTTTTCAAAGTTAGCTCCCCGCACACACAGCAAAAAGAATCAGGTTCATTAACATAACTTCTAGATATTTTTCACATATTTTAGAGGAAAAAAAGTTAATTATAAACAAAATATATGCAAAAAGACTTAAACAGAAAAGAAATATTAGTACACTTGCGTCGAAAGACAAATTATACTGCTATACGATAGCCTATATAATCCATAACGTATACATAAAATTCCTTAAAATTGCAAGGTGAAAGAAATTTTTACAAAAATATTGTTTTTCAGCACCTTGAAATCAATAATAAAGACCGAATGTATATAGAGGAACAGAAAATTCGATAAGATTTGTTAATCAGTGTAATTTTATATTTATAATTTATAGCTTGCAAACTATTTCGAAACGGATGGTTATTTGTATGAATACTATGTATCCTATCAGTTCTCTGATTAAAGTGTATCTATCTATAGAAGAAACAGGAACATTGTGCGTTTTGTCACATTCATTTGTGTTTTTGTGTTTTAGGTATATTTTTAAAAAGTAGGCTCTATAGGAGGATTGTTTTAAATGTCTGAATTTAGCATTCTCTGTTTATTCAATCTATCTACCTATGAGTGCCGCACCAAGAGTAATACAAATATATAAAAATTAAAGTTATATCCTCTTCTCTATTACTTTCAGTAAAACTTTCAGAATTGTAAATAGATATATAAATAGATAAATTGAAATTTATGGAGATAGTTCGTTCCACAGGGAGAAAAAATGATAAACAGACTGGCTGACAGGTTAATTTATACAAACTTCGAGGAGAAGTAGGATACACCTAGAAATCTCGGAATTGCATATAAATGACTGGTCGGAAAAAACTTTTCTGACGCGGTAGTGGTCAGACGCTGGTGTTTCAAGCGTGCTTGTTTCGAATCTTCATTTCGAATTTTCTAGAGATAAAACAAAAGGAAAGAAACGGGCACAGAATAGGAGAAAAAAAGTGTTTATTACTCGCCGTTCATAAACATAAAAACAAAAGTAACAAAAGGGAAGTACAACTCATTTCCAAGGAAGTGTTCGAATTGACGATCCCCGCATGTGATGCAGGCTTCACTTTTTCGCTGCATGGAAAGTAGAACATCCGCAAACGTTCCAGGAGCGCCTTGAATTTCCCCGGCAGCTGCAAACCTGTTCTTTTATCTACTATGGCACCACTCTCGTAACCCCGGGGCCAAGAATCATCTTTGTGTAATCCAGCCTTTTCATTGCCATTACTGCATCAGGAAGACGTTTCCGACCCGGCTTTGCTATCTGATTCCGAGTCATCTATGTGTACCTTACCTCCCCTCGAAATTTGTAACATCTTTGTTGGGACACCCTGTAGATATATATACTAATAAAAGAAAGTTTCGCTATGTGTGTGTGTCTGTCTGTGGGTGTGTGTTTCTGTTGGTGGTGGCTAGGAAAATCTAGCTCACCTAGAAGGCTGGAAATTTAGATTTATGTAGTCCAAACCCTCTCCTGGTGTACCTGGACGTCAGAATTTTTATATTTTAATTACTTTCTGAAATATTAATTAAAATGCACGAAGAACTCTCATTAA
The DNA here is from genome assembly GCA_963931845.1 of Maratus michaelseni. NCBI lineage: Eukaryota > Metazoa > Arthropoda > Arachnida > Araneae > Salticidae > Maratus > Maratus michaelseni. The sequence continues at coordinate 86,125,266 of OZ007593.1, forward strand.
AAATACCTTTTTTTTTCTTCGGTTGAATGGTTGTGTAGAATATCTTCTCAAAACACATTAAATAAATCAGCGTAACGATGCATAGATAAGGACTTATAACGAAATAGTGCCAACATGGATTGCAGTTACCTGCATATAGCCAAGCTAATGTACGCCATCTACTCACGGCAAATTATACAAACGCCACCTGTTTAAGACATTTCCAGGCACGTTTTTGTTCATTATAATTATCTGGGTTTAAGGTTTTTTTTTTAAACAGGACATATATTATTCTGATAGAGACTATTAATACAGAAAACTTTATTTAACAGATTATTTGTTATATATTTGCGGGAATGGCGAGGGGTAGGGGTCTAATTACATTTAACAATTTTAACTTTTTTTTAGCTTCACCCGTAGCATTTAATTGTTGTTTTATATACAGAATACCGCCATTTTAAATCTTAGTTTCTCAGTAATATCTCTTTAATAATGTTCCGAACTTCTCCATTTAGTTCCATTTTTACTAAATTATCTTAAAAATCAGCATTCATTGATTCAAGGTGCATTTCTATAAAGCAATTTCCAGTATTTCCGAATAATAGCCTAAGCCAAATTTCAAATTAAGTTCCTAGCTTAACCAAATGAATCAGTCTTTAAAGATGTATTGTGATCCTCCTAATTAGTTGTTTGCTGAAGGTCAATTGAACATCCGCCATCCCCCTCCCCTCTCCGGGGCTCTCCTTCAAAGTTTTCTCTAACTATTCCCCGTTTCCATATCTCAGCAACTATCTTTCCTATTTGAACGCAAGTTATTCCAAACATTATAATTAACTTAATAGTCACCCTGTATAACATTAAACTAAATTTATGAGTAGCGATTGCCACTATTTCTGAATAATAGTTTAAGCCAAATTTCTAATTAAGTTCCTAGCTTAACGAAACGAACGAATTTTTAAAGATGCATAGTGGTTGTCCTAATTAGTCATTTGCTCAAAACACTTGAACATCCCCTCCCCCCCCCCCCGACCGTTCCTTCAAGGTTTTTTACCTAACTGTGCCCCGTTTTCTTATCTCAGCAACATTATAATTAACTTAATAGACAACCTTTATAACACTAAACTAGATTTATGAGTAGAGGCTACCACTATTTCAGAATAATAGTTTAAGCTAAATTTGTACTTAAGTTTCTGCTCTAACTAAACGAACGAATTTTTAAAGAGACATAGTTTTCCTCTTAATTAGTCATTTTCTGAAGGGCACATGAACATCCCCTTCCCCCCCGGCCCCTCCTTCAAAGTTTTTTCTCTAACTATGACCCGTTTCCGTATCTCCGCAACTATCTTTCCGATTTCAACGCAACTGATTCCAAACATTATAATTAACTTAATAGTCACCTTCTATAACATTAAAGTAAATTTATGAGTAGCGGTTACCACTATTTCCGAATAATAGTTTAAGGAAAATTTGTAATTAAATTCCTTGCTTAAGCAAACGAACGAATTTTTAAAGATGCATCGTAGTCCTTCTTGTAATTAGTCATTTTCTGAAGGACATTTGAACATCCCCTTCACCTGGCACCTCACTCATGATTATTTTCTCTAACTGTGCCTTATTTCAATAACTCGGCTTATAATGTTCCATCTTCTCGAAACCAACTCGATTTTGTCGCACGCCTACTATACAGTACCATAGGCTACGTTGACCTGTCTCAGAGGTTCTTTCCGAAATGTTGCTCCCCTGGCGGTGGAAGAGGGAAATAAAAGATTTTCCGGAGCGTGCGAGCGTGCGCGGTATACGGTGTCGAAGCCATCGGTAAACTTGGCCAGAGTTTCGTTTTTAAAAAGATCTGAATTTATTACACGGGCTCGGGCAAAGCCGGGCTTGTCAGCTAGTATATATATATATATATATATATATATATATATATATATATATTATAGATGTTTATACATATTTATTAATTTATGGAATTTACTTTTTCATTACACAATACATAGAATGTATTCAGTTTTATATTTTCCCTTGAATATTTAATCCTGATTGATTTAATTTATTTAAAAAAAAACCCTCAAATATATTTGCGCTTAACTGAGCTTCTTTATATTATCATAATATTAATTTTCCGTTTGCTTTTTTAATTAACTTTTAATGAAGTTCTTGAGAGCTGTCATCACTTATACTTTGAATCTATTTTTCTCCGTTTCCTATTCACTTGATTATGTACATAATTTTAAGTGAAGTAAATATGATGACTTGTATTGACAGAAAAGAAATTTGTTTACGAAACAACTTTGATTTCATTTCCAATCTAGAATTTATTTAATATCCTAGTTATGAAGCATAATATCAGTGTTTATTTCAATAATTCAAAGTATCTTTATCAGTGCGATGACGTTCATTCTAATTTGTTCATTCTTAGTGACATCATGATTATTAAATAAACGTTATGAATGATACTAAACAGTATCTTTTCGAATAAGTATCAGGAAAAACAATTTAGAACGTGGAATTTGTATTGTGATAACTTGTCATTCTTTAAAAATTCATCAATAAAATCAATTGTAATATGTTAACCGTTTCGCAAAGACTAAGACAATAGTTCCCGTGCTTTGTAAATCAATACGTCATTTCAAAATATAACAAGAACGAAAAATCATGCGTCAAGCATAGATCATGTAACACTTTCCAACGTTTCCAAAATATTTTTACAAATCATACCGTTTAATAAGCTGAAAAATAACATCTAGGTAAACAATTTGGAAAACGCATAACATATTTAAAAACCTAATTTCAGAAATTTCCACCATATACAATATTCGGAAAAATATCCGAATAATTTTATTCAGCCCTGTATATAATCTATAGATATGTATATATACTACATAGGATGCTAAATTTTAGTTCAGTTAGGAAATGCGTAACACAGTTTAAAATTCCCCTTCTGGAGTTTCTGTCAATAAATGAAAATGTGTTTGCGGCCTTTTGAGCTTCCCTGTATAGGATCTACAGAATTTATACACACCAAGTAATAGATAAAAAGTGAGTTAAATTTAAAATCGTGTTCAGTAACTTAAAACGCACTCACAGGAATTTTTGTTAACAGACAGTAGAGAATTATTTTGTGTGTCCCTGTAAATGAACGATGACTGCTATACACACAATATTCTGTAGCAAGCCTCTTGTAATGCACCTTAGTGATATATATATACATTTCAATGCATTTAAAATAGTGAAACATTTTTTAAATAAACCGCAGACGATTTTACTCCATACACGTAACGTAACGGAATTTTTTGACTGTCCCCGTAAAGTAACTATAAGTGCTCGCACATCCTATTCTATATTCAGTTTCTTGTAATGCAACTTAGTGATATATATCAATTACAATGTTTGAAATTGTATAACATCATTAAAATAAACCGCAAATGATTTTTACCCATAGACCGTAATGTAACGGAATTCTTTTGAGTGTCCCTGTAAAAAAACTACAAGTGCTACGCACTTCCGTTGAAATAGGGACATGCTATACACAACTACAATAACATATAAAAATTCCAGGGCAATCCGAGCATATTTACGGGAGTTAGAGCACGGCCAGACGGCAGACAAACCGAAGTCATAAACACTTTTCAACTAGGTTGGAAAGTGTTAAAAAAGTTGAAAAAATAGTTGATTTGTTTGTCTTATTTATTGATTAGAAAAAATATTAGACGGTATGAATGATTTAAGTGCTGAAATATTTATGAATTGTTCCAGCCAGGTGAAATTTGTCCAGTTAATGTCAATTTAATTTTTCAAAATACGGTTTTTGGATTCTGTGATTGTTGAACGGAACTAAGTCCCTTTTTGAAATTTTCCAAGTCATGAACATAGTACTTTTGAACACTCAACTTTTAAATTCCTTCCTCTCAAACATGCATAGGTGGTACCTGGACTGAGTTACTTATTTCACGAAACAGTCAGCAGACATGAACAAATATTTAAAAAAATCTTACAATAAGAAATGTGAAACTATGGACTTAATTTCTTTCAATCACCGATAAAAACTGATATTGAAGTATTTGTTGAAGGCGTTTTCTAAATAAAACTGCACATCATGATACGTATGCATATATCTTCAGTCATTACTTTTAAAAGTTTTTAAGCGACAGTTATATGAATATATACAGCATACGACATTGTAAAAACAAATATCAAGAAATTTTGCGTACTCTTGTTGTACTGGTATCCTATTTACGTTTATTAATTCGCGAATAGCATTTAGTATTTGTTTGTGCTTCCTACTTATAATAATTATTTTTCTTACGCTAATGTCAACATATTATAACCTAAACATTAAAATACACGAAAACTTTGAAAATTAAATACTAGTAAGCTACGCCCGCTACGCTGGTCAATTAATCTTAACGAACTTTTAATCAAAGAAAATATTGAAATTTCAGAATTCACTTTTATATTTTAACAGAATAATAAGGCTACTATAATTTGTGACTTGTGCTATAGCCAATATACACGTCAGGACACGTCGCCTTATCATTATCTTTTTACACATGAAGGTTTCACTATGGTACTCCATTGTGAAATTTCGTAATTTTTGAAATTCAATATTTGAAAAACGGCATAATCATTAGATTTGAAATTTATATCAAGAAAAATACATTTTTTTTTTACCTTTAAAACGCAGTTTGTCTAACAATTTTCTGACAAATAATGTCCGAGCTATTATTTTTTTCAGTAACTTGAAATGTTTCCTTTTCCGAGATTAATCTGGGGCAACAATTAGCAAAAAACCCAGTCGTCAGCAACGCATAGCTTTTTATTATGAGGCTGTTGGAGCAAGTATTGTCAATATCAATTTGCCACCATCAATTTTGAAATCGGTTCTGTAGTTCCAGAGATTCCATAGAAGTTGTAATTTAGAATGATTTTAGAACGCTTTTCGCTCATTACACCCTTTTAAATTTCGATTTTTTTGTTTATTCTTAGAGAGCATTTACATCTCATAAGTAACTACAATGGGAATTTCAAATTTCTTGCTCCTTCAGTATAAAAAAAATTGCAATTTTAGAACGTTTTTCCCTCATGCACCCCCCTGGGATTAGTGGCACCAACATAAAATATAGAGTATGTTGGAGCAGGTATTGTCACCATCAATTTGCCTCCATCACTTTTGATAACGGTTCTATAGATCCAGAGATTCCACAAAAATTGTAATTGAGAATGTGTTTAGAACACTTTTTGCTCATTTCAACCTTTTAAATTTCATTTTTTTTTATTTGTTCTTAGAGAGCATATACATCTTATAAGTAACTACAATGCCAAATTTCAAATTTCTAGCTCCTTCAATATAAAAAAAAATCGCAATTTAGAACGTTTTTCGCTCCTGCACCCCTTTTCCTGGAGTTAGTGGCACTGACATAAAATATAGCCTATGTTGGAGCAGGGATTGTCACCATCAATTTGTCACCATCACTTTTGAAATCGGTTCTATAGATCTAGAGTATCGACAGAAATTGTAATTTAGAATGTTTTTAGAATACTTTTTGCACATTTCAACCTTTTAAATTTCATTTTTTTATTTGTTCTTAGAGAGCATATACATCTTATAAGTAACTACAATACCAAATGTCAAATTTCTAGCTCCTTCAGTATAAATAAATCGCAATTTAGAACGTTTATTGCTCCTGCACCCCCCCTGGGGTTATTGGCACCGACATAAAATATAGCCTATGTTGGAGCAGGGGTTGTCACCATCAATTTGCCACCATTACTTTTTAAATCGGTTCGGTAGTTCCAGAGATTACCCCCTACAAACAAACAAACAAACTATCTTTACTCCTTTATAATATTAGTATAGATAACTACTTTATTTTGACGTGGATAAGTGTATCATAAATTTAGGAAATGATTATTTTCCTTTAAACGTAGTTTTGTTGTTGATCCTCGGATAAAAGCGTGGAACATATGCAGTGTTGATACATCATTTTAGGAATAGTATAATCCCATTCAACATTAAAAAAGTCTCAAAATATGTGTATTTATACGAAAAAACTGGATTAAAAATATTTCCTACTCTTTGTAAGTTTGACACATATGAGATTACTCTTTTAAGTTTCTTTTTTAACGGAATGTTTTATAGTTTCATACACGGAAATGAAAAACATTATTATAGCTCAAAACTGATTTTCTAAGATGAATAACATTTATTACAACAGAAAATATTACACAAAATCGATATAACAAACATAATAAAGAAAACTACATTTCATTGATAATGAGATCTGCCGATATGAAATCAGATTTACGATTCATCTATTTTTCTGTGCAAAATAAATTGGAAAGGAAATTGCAATAGAATATTTTCGAATTTAGAAATAAAAATGAAATTGCCAATCGTATTTCAAAGGTATGAAAAATTTCAGTATAACTACAAAATGAAAATAAGAAAAGACTGCTTGGTTGAAGTGTGTTTTATTTTTCGTTTCGATTTTGTAAAATTAGGTAATATTTTTTATAAATTAAGCAAAAATTAATGCTTGTATTTTATTCCAAAGTGCAATACATTTCAATATTTTTAAATTACAATACAGATTTGAGATTCGTCAATAAAATATTTACAAATGTTGCAGCACTAAATAATACTTTGAGTATGCACTTATAAATGCCTCCAAAAATATGTTTAATGAAATGTTCTCTGACAACAATCTTTACACATTTAAAAACAAATGCCTATTAAAATATTTATATTATAAGTAGAGAAATTATAATTTACTGTTACTTTACAATCATTCATAGAATATTACAATGCTGACACATTGAAATTTGTCACATATATTTAAAATATTATATATACGAAAACTTTTTGTGTAAATGTTTCGAAAATTGTTGATGATATTTAAGTTATTTTATATTTTAGAAATGTTATGATAGCAAGGAACATTACTTAGTAGGCAAAATTGTTTAGCATTATTGCAGACATAAGATCTTCATTTTAATATTTTAACAATTTTCTAATACATGCATAGTGCTACTCTAACGAAAGTTTGTGAAATGGTTTCGTCATATGATGGCACTCTTCCACACTATTTTTATTATGTTAATGAAGGAAGTATATTTCTTTCATTGTCATTCATTTCTTTCATGAGTACATATGATGCACTCTTCCACACTATTTTTATTATGTTAATGAAGGAAGTATATTTCTTTCATACTTACATAACAAATGTAGGCATTTTCTATTCATTTGTCTGTATATTTTACAGTAAATTATACCCAAAATTCATAAAGATACAACTAAATGTAAATATATTGCTTGAAGGTGCGTAAAAACATACATAAAACATTTAAAAGGACATTAAAGTCCTTTTAAAAAATTCAAAACGTTTTCAACCAAAGTACTCGGTCATCATCAGTGAAAAATATATTTGCACGTGAATTTAAAAAAAAGAAAGAAACTTCAAAATAATTAAGCTGTTATTTACGAAAAGCATTTACTGGTGAAAATGTCGTCATATTTAAAACAATTGGTTTTTCACTGATGATGTCCGAGTAGTTCGGTTGAAAAATGTTTGAATTTTTTAAAAGGACTTTAATGTGCTTTAAAATGTTTTATGTATGTTTTTACGCACCTTCAAGCAATATATTTATATTTAGTTGTATCTTTATGAATTTTAGTTATTAAACAAGGTGAATTTGCACTGATATTTTAACTTTTTATTATTAGTAAATGATACATTTTAAATAATTTATATTATATAAGGCTACATGTATCTAATATGTATACTGATAAAAAATGTTGTTCTGGGTTGAAACTTCTTTTGGTGCTGCAGTAACTGAAACCATAAGATAATGAAATCCCGTTAAACATTCGGAGTTCCGGTTGGAACAATGCTCGAAATGTTAGAATGAGATATAATTTATAGTTAATGCGTTAATGAGATATAATTATAATGAAATGTATGATCATTATAATTATAATGTTATTATAATATATGAGATATAATTATAATAGTTAATGAGATATAATTTATAGTGATAATTTTGTGGTTGCAGATACTGTAGCATCAAAAATTGGTTCAAACCATTACATAATATTCAACAGTGTAACACTAGAGTTTTCAGGTGCTAAGAAAACAATACTATTATACAAAGTAACTTTTAGGCAGTAAAATTTTAAAACTCAGCCGACGGACAGTGAAAATGGACCGAAAATTTGCATGCATTTGTTATTTAATATTTCCTTTATTACTTTCTTCTATATAAAATATAAAAAAGTATTGTAATCGAAATTTCTTTTGACTTCCGGTTATCGACGAATTTACACGTTTTAAGGGTGAGAAATAATGATTTTTATTCAGTAGGTGTTTTTATTCAATGATTTATAAAATTTAATTAAATTGCAGTTCCTAAGAATCGTGTGATGTTCTCCGTTTTTACTTTCTTCTATCCAATAATAGAAGGACATTTGGCAATCGAAATTTTTTAGACTTACGGTTTTTGACGTATATACACGTTTTATGGTCAATGATTCGGGAAAACATGTTTTTACAAGATGTTTGGCTGTCTGCCTGTCCGTCCGTCCGTCCTTATTGTATCATCACAAAGTGTATGAAGTTATAAATGGAACTGAACCAAATTTGATTAATAGGTTTATGACTATGTCCAGCAGGTCGTCCTTGAATTAGGAGATATTTCGCTGAAAGGGAGCGCTGCGATAGTGCTTTTTGCGCCATTTTCATTATTGTATCATCGTAAAGTGTATGAAGTTATGCAGATAATTGAACCAAATTTTACTTATATGCTTTTGACTATAACCTTTAAGCACCAGTTGAATTTAGCAATATTCCGCCGGAAATAGACGCTGTGATAACCAATGAAAGTTTTCAAATTCAAAAAGATGTACAAAAAATTAAAAATCCAGAAAGTTTTTTTCCGTTAAATATTCAGATTTGATCCAAAGTTTCCAGAGCAAATTTTGTTTTGCCTCTATATTAAAAAGTGGCTGAGATATAGCAGCTTTAAATTTTACTGTGGCTGACATTTTGTAACAAGACAGCAGGATTCCTCCATAAACGGGTTTAATTTATGAGCTTTGATGAATATGGTTTCGGCAAATTTCCTTTCATTGTTGTAACCATAGTATAATTTTAACACTATATAGTTATATTAGCCAACGCACGTCAAATTCAAGCCAGGTTTGACGATAGTCGGCGAAATATCGCCAAATTCGGCAACAAAAATACCATTCCATAAATGAAGCCAACTTTTCTATTGTTCCCATCCAGGTAATCCGACGATTCGCAAGCAGCTAACGTACAACAGAATGATGAAAAATATTGATTTTTTGGCAGTGTGTTACCAAATATTGAAGTATTTACATGTATGAGATATAGAAAAAATCCTTAATACGAACTTTTCATGATAAATAACAATACAATATAATGTGTCGTAATAGTATAAAAATAATAAACAGCAGATTTATAAAAAAATAAATAAGACAGAAAACATAATAAATTACACAAATACACGGGCAGCGTATTCCGTGGTAAAACATCCTTCTATATATAAAAAAAAAGTAATGGTTTGGAAATGGACCAATGAAAATCTGCGTAGATATTCCGGGTTATTCTTATCGCTTTTTTACTGGGGACTTTTTTGAGGAGCGATTACTTATTTTCTAGCCATCCTACGAATTCGAAAATCATAACAACAGACGCGAAATATAACAAGCTTTCAGAAATTAAAAAAATTATCACGGTCGGACAATAAAAACTCAAAAAATCCTTAAAAATCGAGTAAAAAATCTTTTATTGAAAAAGTCATTTTTTATATTGTTGCCAATTTCTAAATAAGCGCAAAGGATCTTTATCTCAAATAAAAAATGTATTTGCACGAGACTATTGAAAACAATAATGAAAGTTTAAAATAATGATTAAATGATCACGTGATGAAAGCAGCAAATAAAGAAAATTATGTCATACAAATTGTGTTTACACATGAATATTAAAAATAAAAAAAGATGAATTAAATGAAAAAGCATTATAACCAGTTAAATGAAAAATCATTATAACCTGGTTACAGAAGATAGTCGCCGATCGTTATATCATCATCATCATCATCTTTTTAAAACAGGATACATTACCAGGTTTTACGAGGCTATGTGAAATCAGAACGGGGGTTTTTGAGCGTAGCGAGCAGGGGGCAGAGCCCCCTAGTCCATAAGAAATGAAAGAAAGCAGAAAAGTTTTTAACTTCTTTTTTAAGCATTGGTTGAAAATTGAAGGGTTTTTGGAGATATGAGAAGTGAAGCGTAATTGTTATTCACAGTTTGTTATTATTTAAGGTTTTTTTATTCATATTGTTATTATTTTAGGATTCGCAACTGTTTTTTCGCTGAGTTGCGCACTTAGTAAGACGCGTCTGTGTACATTAAATACCCTTATTACTTTTAATCAGCGACGTATAATTCCTTTATTATTGATTTAAAAAATATATAAAACTTACGCGAAGATTTAATAATGTAAAAATAAATATTTTACTATTTTTTGCATTATATTCAATAAGAACATGAGTGTGCAAGCCTCAGCTACCCTATTGATCTTCCAAATCGGAACATATAAATAATATGAAAGAAAATCTTGCATGAAATATGTCTTATAGGATTTCAAAATTTTTCAACGTTTCCTAATCACCGTTACTACTTTGCACGTGGCAATGACGTCAGGGATATTAATTTTACAAATTGCACCATAAATTTTCAGAAATATTTGTTTTCCACAATCAATGAATTGGTATATATTTTTTCAAGTTTCTGTTCTTTTACCGTAACAGAAATAAATCCCTATTCTCTTTATTCCCTGTTTAGACATCCTTTTTTCTTATGTCAGATGTTATCTCGACTCCTGCCAAATATACAAAAATGAATGACCACAAGGGAAAAATATAAATTTATGACTTTTAGAAGCATTGGAAAAATATTGCTGTGCCAGTTTTTGGATGTAATTGCTTATATATATTAAAACATGTAACTAATGATAACATCTAAATTTTTCCAGTGTTCGACAAACAAAAATAGCAAAAGATTGGCAAATTATACATTAAAATGTCAAAAAAGTAATAAAGATACAGTGTGCCCTCTAAAGTCTGTTGTCACCCCAATCACTTCTGAATGGCACGAGCTATAGTCATAAAGTGGGGTCTAGGTATAGAAAAGTTGGCATGCACTATGCAGAGAAACCACTTGCAGAGCTACCTGGTGGCTAAATTTGAAGTTAGTGTTCTTATTTAAAAAACGGTCAGAGATACGGGGAAAAAGTCAATTACAAAGTTCTCCAGCCTCGATTTATTAAGAGAAGACAACTTCCGTAAAGTAATGTTGAAAACAGAAGGCGTAAAATGCATATTTAATTGGTTCGAAACTCGACAAAATTGTAACGCGACATAATGCGGAATAAAAGAGAAAAGTTCACAATCCAGAGTTTTAATTATATGTAGATATACAGTATTCATCTTTACATAAATAAATCTTAATAGTACATACCGTGAAAAAGTTTTTTTTTTTTTTTTTTTATAAATGGTGGGGATACATGAAACAGCTAGCCCTCCACCAACATTGCAGGAACTTCGAAGCAATATTACGGATGCTTGTGCCAGCGTGTCACCTGCCGTGTTGTACAACGTGCAGCAGGAATTGCAACCCAGTGTCCAGATGTGTATTGTTGCCGAAGGATTCCATTTTGAGTATCACAAATTAATGGGCCACATTTCCGATATGTGCAGTTTTGTACAACGCGATCAAACCCATGTGTGCGTTGTGCGTTTCATTTGTATAATTTTTGTGAGCAAGATGTGTTTTTGTAATAAATCGATGACGCGGAACAACTTTGTAATTGACTTTTTTCCCGTATCTCGTACCATTTTTGAAAAAATAACGCTAACTCCAAAAATAGCCACCGGGTGGCGCTGTAAGTGGTTTCCTTGCGTATCGCATGGCAACTTTACTATACCTAGACTCCACTTTTATGACTATAGCTTTTGCCGTTTAGAAATTATTGGGGTGACAACGGATTTTAGCGGCCACAGTGTATATACATATATATATATACAGGGTGTCTGAAAAGTCTGGAAACGGTCGAATAACTCGATAAATGTACATCGGATTTAAAATCGGAAAAATGCATGTTCAATATTTTTGAAAAATCTACATAGGGATATTAAAGCTTCCCCAAAATCTGCCTCCTCCCCTGGGAGGAAAGGGCAAATTTGAAATCTTAAATAATAACACCCCCATTTTTTGATTCTACGGAATTCTACCCAGATTCTGATTCTATGGGAGAAAATACTTAATTTACTTATTGAACTTTTTCGAAAAATCGTAGATGGCGCTGTAATCGAGTTCAATGCAGTGAGAATAGTTTCCATTGAAAAGTCTGGAAACGGTCAAATAACTCTAGAAATATGCATTGGATTGAAAAACGGAAAACTGCATGTTCAATAGATTTGAAAAATCTATTTAAGGATATCAAAGTCCGCCCCCCCCAACTTTGCCCTGGGGGTAAAGGGGACAACTTTGAAATCTTAAATGATAACCCCTTTTTATATTGCAGATTCGAAATCTATGAAAAAAAATACGTAACTTTTGTCTTTAACATTTTATTAGAAACGTCGTAGATGGCGCTGTAATCGAGTAAAATGTGGTGAGAATCGTTTCCATTGAAGTGTCTGGAAACGATCGAATAACTCGAAAAATATACATCGGATTGAAAAATGAAAAAATACGTGTTCAATATTTTCGAAAAATCTATTTAGGGATATAAATTTGACATTTTTTTTTAAATATTGAACTCGTATTTTTCCGTTTTTCATTCCAATCTATACTTCTCCAGTTAATCGTGCGTTTCCAGACATTGCAATGGTAACGATTCTCACTGCAATTTGCTATATTACAGCGCCATGTAGGATGTTTCGAAGAAAATTTTAAATACAAAAGTTACGTATTTTTTTCCCGAAGAATTCGCATCTGCAATAAAAAAGGGTTTTATGATTTAAAATTTCAAAGTCGCCCCCTTTCCCCCCAGGGGGCAGAGTTTGGGGGGCAACTTTGATATCCCTATATAGAATTTTCAAAACTATTGAACATACATTTTTTTCATTTTTCAATCTTATGTATATTTCTCGAATTATTCGACCGTTTCCAGATTTTTCGGACACCCTGTATATCTATATCTATATCTATATCTATATATATATAATATCTTTGAATTTCAAAAAACATTAATCAAGTTGTTGTAACATTCTAACTAAATCTCTAAAGAGATAATTATTAATAAAGTGTAGACAGAATACCACAAAGTTAATAATTAACAAGTGTAATCATCATATTACCATAGCATTTGCTTCGATGGTAATTGGCCAAAAATACTGAAATTGTGAAAAATATTTAATAAGAAAGAAAAAAAAAACAAGAAAAATTATATAATAAACCTTAAAATGTAAAATAATCGGAAGTAGATATCAAGTGAATACAAATGGATTTTGAAATGAAATATGAACTACTTTGTCACAAAATGTAATATAACGGAAATTTGGATAACGATAGATTTAAAATAAAATTGGATATGAACAAACACGTGTAAATATTAATCTTCAGACTGGATATATCTACACGTGTTTTAAAAATAATACAGTATTTCATTAAACTGTACTGCCATTTATGCTAAGATCAGTACATCCCACCAGGTATACAGTATTATTACCAGAAAACAATTGGAAATAGTAGGTTTATATATATTCTTTTCAATAATTATCTAGTATAAATTATTGATTTTCATATGATACCATAATTAAGCCTATTTGGCTCATAAATCACTTTGATTAGCTTCTATACTCACACACAACCACACACACACACACACACACACACACACACACACACACACACACATATATATATATATATATATACAGTAGAGTCTCGATAATTCGAGGTGGACGGGACCGGGCTTACCTCGAACTATCGAAAACTCGAATTATCGAAATCATAAAATTTAATTAATAAATAAATGAAGATAAAGCAATTTTTAAATTTCAGTGTATATTTAAATGAAAAATGTACTTACAAATTATTACATTACTGCATATAGCAACAGGTTAATTATATCTTAAAATAATTGTCAATTGTTTTTTTTTTACACATTGTCTCGTTTCTGTGCAGCAATATCACGCCAGCATATTGTCGGCTGGAGTCGACTCAGTCTATTGCTCTACGTATAGCATGGCGGATTCTAGCGCAGCAGACAGCCCCTTGCTGTGACTCATTAGTGGTGTGGAATCTGTCTGATTCTGGCAGAATCCTTAAATTCTAGTTGTTCGTGACTATTTATCCATTCCTCTATAACTTCTGGCACAAAATCGTAAAAAAAAATAATAATAATAATATTTCTTGAGTCATCCAAGCGCTTTTTGTTTCATATAAGTAACCGACAGTGAAGATATCGAGACATGCTTAAATGCTCTTTTTTGGCTTTGCAGCTTTTCTGATAGCAACAAGTTTAATCTTGTGATTTCCTAAAGCATTTGATGCAGCAAGAAGTGTTAACCTATCTTTGCTTTTATGTGAGACCCGGAGTACTTTTCTCTTAGCTTGACGCGATTGTTTTAGATGGTAGCATTTTGAAATTAAGGCCAGCTTCATTGAAATTATAAAGCTGGTCGTTCGTAAGGTTTTCATTTGTCATGGCTTCCTGCAATTTCTTGCAAAATTGCACGGCGACGACCTCAGAATCTTCATATAGCTTCTCTCGACAGATGTCTAGTTGCCGGATACGATATATTTTTTCAACTTTTCAAACCAGCCTACATTAGCAGTGAAGTTTTCATCACTTTCTTCAAATTCTTTTCGAAACAGCAAAGCTTTTTCTTGAAGAATCGGACCTGAAAGAGGGCATACTTTTATACTTTGCTGTGTAATCCACATACAAAGTGGCTCACCAGTTTTTTCATACTCAGACTTTTTTAAGGATTTTCTCTCCAAGGATAAATCAGAGCAGTTGTTAGTAGAAAAAGCTTCTAGTTTACTTCTGTTCTGATACGTTCGTAGTAGACATAAAGAGTGAGTGGGGCGGAAGCTCGTTGAACAACTATTCTCTGATTCTCTCCAATTTCACCCGGCGGGATCCCCTGCACTTATAGGAAGAATACACCCGTTTTTTTAAGAGAGTGGCTTCGGGGTGCGCAGTTGACATATGACCCGTCGAACAATAATAAAAACCAGATACTTGAATTTTGTGGTGCGAAATAATTCTTTCATGTGTTGCGTATATGTTCGTCATTATTTGGAAGCTAAACTGATTTTTTTCACTAACTCGGATTTACGGGAAACTCGAACAATCGAGACTCTACTGTATATATATATATATGCAATCATCTAACTTGCTTCAATTATTTTTTCTAAAATTACGAATGAATTGTATAAAATTCAGCTATTCTTTTATATTTCTAAATACAGTCTATATACATCTTATTATTCCGATATTACTTTTATATCATACATTATATGTTTTTCAAATTCGTGCACAAATAATAATTAAATAAATCAATACATAAAAATAAAATTATTAGTTTTTACTCATTATGTAAATTTAAGCAGGAAGAACGTGGGAAAAATTCCTTTCAATATAAATCTGAGAAAAAATTATTAAAAAGCTTATTCGGCATCACTTAAAAAGATTTTCAAATTTAAATTTACTACTTCATATATTAATATAATCTTGTAATTAAGAAAGAAAGTAATTCCATTCATATTTTATAATTTTTACTATTACTAAACAAACCCAAATAAAATGCATCACTTAAAATTAATTTCTATAATGGAATGATTTAGCGCATATCAGCTTTCTTTGCTGGTGGTATTGGAACAAAATCTGGAACAAATTATCGCCGGACAAAAACTCAAATGAAATTTAGAAAATTAAAGTCATTATATAAACAAGTGGGTAAGTGTGATCGAAGATCGCTCAAAGGGTTTCATTTAATATTCCTTTCAAAAAACTTTATCCTTTCTTTAATAAATCCAAATACATTTCATTTAGCAACCAAAAAAAAAAAAAAAGTCATGTTTTTTTATAAAAATTTACAGGTCTATTTTTTCGTTTTTTCGAATGTCTAAACCAGCCCGATAGCGGGATAAGCCAGCTATTATATTCTGTCATAATAATATCTGTCATACGGACTAAATGCGATATTTAAAAAAATAATTTCAAAATTAAACATGTTGTACACCTTCAAAATGTTCAAATATGCGAATATTTCCATAATCGGATCTTTATCACGATTCA
The DNA here is from genome assembly GCA_963931845.1 of Maratus michaelseni. NCBI lineage: Eukaryota > Metazoa > Arthropoda > Arachnida > Araneae > Salticidae > Maratus > Maratus michaelseni. The sequence goes on from OZ007593.1 coordinate 86,141,582, forward strand.
ATATGTTTCTCAAACTCATATATTTACTATTCTCTATTACTCATATTGATACTCGCTTTTTATTATTCTCAAACATTTGAAAAATTCGTTAAACTTCCAATATGACGTCAGATTTTCTTTTTATTTCTCTAAGGACGTGATATTAATCTGCTTTGTGTACATACACATACTCATACTCCTTGTATTATTGAGAAATCTTAACAATTTTCCATTTTATTACCACTATGACGTCAATCAATTTTACTTCATATTTATCTTTTTTTCAATTGGTGAAACTTTTTATTTCATTTTCATTTTTCACGTGGAAATCGTCTAATAGAAAATTATTTATTGTAGAAAGAATTTCATCGTACATTTTTAATTTTTGGCATCTGCTATAACGAAAAATGTTTAAATTTAATAGGAAAAGGCTGTTAGGATTTTGGTTTTTTATCTCTATTTATTAAAATAATACGAACTTTTGAAATTTTAGTATTTTGAGCTCTTTATAGCTGGTATTGAGCTATATTCGCAAAGTTTCAACTCTGTAAGTTACATAGTTTCTAAGAATAGCTCTGTGATAGACATACAACGGAGCGGGAGTAATAGGGTTTCGTGAGATGAACGAAATCCTAAAAATAAACATGAGAATTTATTTAAAAGAGGAAAAAACAGGTGCACACATTAAAGTATAAAATCTAATTGAAGTAGTGGTAAAATTAAAATGAAAGTGGAGTAAACATATAATGTAATAGATTATTGAATTTTTTCTTTCACATACAAATGAAAAGATATCTTAGTGACTGTGTATGAAAGTAACATCATTGGATATCAGAACAAACTTAATAAATGTCCTCTAGCCACGCTCTAGAAAGCATATCGCAAATCGAATGTCAAATATTGCATTATCATCACAGTATTTGCAAAGCTAGAGGAATATTTGCTAAATAAAATTTCAAATTTCAAAAGATTTTACTACTTTGTCATCACTTTTGTCAAGTGTGTTTTAAACGTTTCGGTCCTATAATTCCTTATTACGCCCAATTTTCGTGGTTTGAATTGGCTACAACATACCTGTTACAATTTTCAGATATGATTAATTTGAGGGTTCGTATAAAAAACTATTTAAATATTTATGTCTTAAAACAAAACATATTTGTAATATTTGATTTTTTTTTCTATTTAAAATATTTTTTATATGTTGGAATTTTTTGACAGTCATTTAAAAGAAATATTTTTAAATCCAGGATATGTTCTTTCTGTACTTTTATTTGTAGCTGATAATTCACGCTTAAAGTTTTGAATGGGTGCCCATTTAGAAGCTCCATATTAAATGTAGGTGCGGAATTTCTAATAGTTTTCTCAATGTTGCATAATGTTTATAGCGTAATTTTACTTACGAGATAACCGTATTTTTACTTACTGCTCCCTGCGGGGGAAGTGGGACAACTTTGAAATCTTAAATGACAACCCCCCTTTTTTATTGAAGATTCGGATTCTACAGGGAAAAATACGTAACTTTTGTAATTAACATTTTCTTTGGAAAATAGCAGATGATGCTTTAATCGAGTTAAATGCACTCAAAATCGTTTCCATTAAAAAGTCTGGAAACGGTCAAATAACTCGAAAAATATGCATCGGATTGAAAAACGGAAAAATACGTGTTCAATATTTTAGAAAAATCTATTTAGGGATATCAGAGTTGCCATTTTTCTAAACTATCGAACACATATTTTTAATTTTTGATGTTTATTTCTCGAGTTATTTGACCGTTTAGAGACTTTTCAATAGAAACGCATCTCACTGCATTTCACTCGATTACAGCGCCATTTACGATTTACCAAAAAGGTTTTAAATACAAAAGTTACGTATTTTTTTCTCGTAAACTCCGAATCTGCAATAAAAAAGGGAGGTTATCATTTAAGATTTCTAAGTCCCCCCCCCCTTTTCTCCCCGAATGTTCTGATTTGGGAGGGCAACTTTGATGTACCTAGGTAAATTTTTCAAGGAGAGCAAATAATATTATTACTTTTTTAAATCAAGATGTGTGGAATTTTTCATTCAAATTTAATAACTATAATCACGTTCAAAACTTAAGTGTTCCTTTGTGCTTGTAAGGTTTAATAATCAACACCAGGAGGGAAATTTCTTGATTATATTCTCATAATATTTAGATATTTAAAATTTTAAGTATAATAAAGGGGCCCAGAAATGGATTGCATTAAAAAGAAAAGAATTGGATAAATAGTTCTCAAACACAGAGGGGATGTTCGATAATATATCACGGAACATTTTAGAAAACGAAATCATCAATTTAAATATAGTATAAGATTATATCAGAAATAATATATTATAATTTATGAAACACAGAACTTTATATTCAACCTCACTCACCCGACTTTCATAAGTATTTTTCCACAAGAGTCGTGTAGAGTAGTAACCCAGAAAAGTAAGTTTTCCTCAAGAGTCATGATTATGACCAATTATTTGAATAGTACAGGTAAAATAGTTTTTTTTTAAACAACTGATGGCCTTTGCCCAAAAGTTGGGAATAACATTGTTTTGGCTCTAGAATTTAAGATCCGATGACTTCCAAAAAATAAAGTTGTTTTACCCTTTTTTTTTTTTTTTTTTTTTTTTTTTTTTTTTTTTTTTTTTCGGGGGGGGGGAGATTTATGGGGAAACTTTAACTCAGGTAGAGTTTTTTTTTTAACAAAAAGGTCAAGTGGAGTATTGTTAGTTATGCATTTTTAAATTCTGAATCGAAAGACACCATACGCAAGTCGAAACGACGATTTGTTGGAAAGTAACGCCAGGTTTCAAAAAGTCGAGGATTTACTTCAGTGGAGTTAATATAGGTTTTTACAGAAACAACTGATTGCCATTCACGAAAATTTGGGGAGAACTTCGTTTGGGCAAGTGGAAAAGTAGATTCGATGGCCCTTTATTTCATTCGATTCAAAATTAAAAAATACACTGCTCAAAACAATTAAAGGATATTTGAAGTTTTATATAAAATAAAGATATAAACGAAATTTTTTTTGCCGAAAATAGAAGAAGAGAATCACAAATGCAAATTTTTCTGGTTTTCAAACTGTGGAGTATGCAAATTTTGAGTTCGACGTCAAAAACGTCGCTTCAGCGGCAGCGAATGAAATTTGACTTTCAACTGGATAAAAGAGAATGAAGACAAGGATGATCGGCATTCAGTGATTGCTTTGTTTCGATGAGTACGATGTCTCAGCGAAGTCATTTGACAGATTCAGAAGCTTGGAGAATTGTTGGTAGGTTAAAAGGGGGCCAAACTCAAGCCGAAGTAGCGCAAGCCATTGGAGTGTCACAAAGTGTCATTTCCAGGATCTGGAACCGTTTTTTGGAGAGTGGATGTGCAGGCCGAAGACCAGGGCAAGGTCGTAGACGGGCAACAACGCCCAATGAAGATCGGTATTTAGCGTTAACAGCTCGGAGACACCGAAACATGAACGCTACTCTTCTCCAACAACACCTTCGCTCGGCTACAGGCACCACGATTTCAACTCAGACTGTCCGAAACCGGCTCCATGCTGTAGGTCTGTATGCTCGCCGACCGATGGTATGTGTTAGATTAACATCAAGGCATCGTCGCGACCGCAGGGAGTGGGCAACCGAGCATGTCAACTGGAGGAGAAATGAATGGAGCAATATTCTGTTTTCTGACGAGTCCCGTTTTTCTGTGCATCCAGATAATAGGCGTATTTTCATCTGGAGGGACCGTGGCATTAGGAATAATCCTGCGTTCGTGCACGAAAGTGTCAGATTTGGCGGTGGAGCAGTGTTGATGTATGGTGGCATCTCCATTGACGGGCGCACTGACCTCTACATCATTTGAGATGGAGCTCTGACTGGTTGCCGATATAGGGATGAGATCCTCAGACCTATTGTAGTCCCTTACGCTGCAGCAATCGGAGATAACTTCATTTTAATGGACGATAACTGCAGGCCACATCGTGCAAACCTGGTGGAGGATTTCCTTTTCGAGGAAGGAATCGTTCGAATGGAATGACCAGCGTGTTCTCCAGACATGAATCCAATCGAGCACGTTTAGGACGCTCTAGGAAGACGAGTTTCTGGCCGCCAACAACCCCCACAATCTCTCCAAGAACTGGAAAGAGCTGTTCTGGAAGAGTGGGGCAGAATACCCCAACTCGTCATTAATAGCCTCATTGAGTCCATGCCTCAAAGGTGTTCAACGTTGCTGGCCGCCCGTGGAAACCATATCCCCTACTGAAAATGATTTTCTTTGAAGAAAACACCTTTTCTTATTATTTTTTTCTCATATGCACAAATTGTGTTTTTTTCCTTTTGTACACAAATGCGCAATAAAATGCATTTTTTTCTGCCAAACATGTGTAATTTATTCTCATATAACCTACTATGTCTATCGACCATGTATCAATCAGCTAAAAAGTTTCCAAGATACAAAATCCACCTAAAACTGCAATATCCTTTAATTGTTTTGAGCAGTGTATATAACAAACGATATCCTACTTGACCTATTTAAAAATATATTTATGCCCCCCCCCCCTCCCCCTGAGGTAAATTGAACAACTTTATTTTTTGTCGACTCGCCGGATCTTCACTTCTAGTGCCAAAACGAAGTTCTTTCTAATTTTTTGTGAATGGCCATCAGTTGTTTTATTTTACTCAATTTTTGATCTTTTTTTATCTTTACTATGAAAAATTGTAGCAAATTCTGTTCGAAATTACACGTCCAGTTAAACAAACAAATTTTATGTATTAGTGAGTGATTTTGTAATACAAGTAACAGGAAAACTAGTTAGAAAGAAGTAGATTCTTTATTTTATGTAATAAAACTATTGCTTGACGTAAAAGTTTTAGCAAAATTTAAAGAACAAAATTATTAAATTTCCAACAAATATGTTTGTAAGAAAATATAATCTCCAAAGTTTTCTTAGCATATGACAGAGATAAATATTATATATAAGTAATCCTAAGCCGTGATTTATAAAATATATTAATATATTTAGATATCAGCGGAACAAAACTGCATCTTCATGCGTAAAATCCATTACAGTTATTACCTAAAAGATAATACGATTTTAAGACTGAGATAAAGAAAGTTGCACAAAATGAAATCATTACAATTATGTAGCTGTAATGTTTCTCGAATAACTTTAATTATTCCCTTATTGCATACATTCTTAAGATAATCACATTTAGTATTAATATTGTCGTATATTTTGATTTTCCCCTTAATTTTCCAAGAGTATTTTTCTTTCCAAGTTCCTTTATCCTAACAATTTTCGAAGAGCTTTTACACTACCAATGCAATTAATGCAGATACATTTATCATAGGGGGGGGAACTTTTAATCCGAAGATAGGGATTAACAAAAATGATATATTTTCAATAAAACAATAATATTTATTTTTTCTCAAAAGTCGAGAAATTATTCTATTAATGTAGAGAAATTATTCTATTCTGCTCTGTCAATGATACATTTTATTAATACATATCCAATTATATTCTATAAGTTCTCATACCTTGCAATAATTATAAAAAGTTAAGAATTAAATTCAATTTATATTTGACATAATATTACTTGAATTTATAATATTTATTTATTTATTTATAATTTAAGCATGCATATGACTTTTTTTTACATAATGTTTAGAATAACAGTAATCTTGTTCATAAAATGTACTATTTTATATTTTTAAATAACAATACTAGATACTAGTTTTTTTCTTTTATAATTAGATTTTTTATAATTAGACATTATACAATCATATGGATGTTTATAGTTAGTTCAAATTATTACATGCTACGATTAGTTTATAGTTGTTATCATATTTAACAATGATTTTATGTATCAAGTAATAAGAAATTTTATAATATTTTTTCAGATAAGTTTTTCAATAAATATTTTTATTATTATGTCTGTTTAGATATTTTATATGTTATATAAATATCTAGATACATTAAAATTTGGAATAAAATGTATGAATTTCAAAATAGCCTGAATTCTTCGAAAGGAAAAAAAGAAAATTGTCTTACACTATCTCTTTTACAATTCTACTTTCTACCCAAAACGAAATGAGTTGACCTCAACGAAAATTCAATCTGATTTTTCACATTCACTTTTCAATTTGTACAAATGATTTGCTATTTTCGAAACGAATAAAATGCAACAGTTCAGAGGAAATAAAATTGAAGTTCTTGCTGTTGCTTTACATTTATTTTTCAATTGCAATGCCAGTGTCATTTATTTACTGGTTATTCCCTAAATCATTATTTTAGGACTAATGTTTAGATGTTTGATTTAGTTTGAGAATTTTTAAAACATATTTTTCAACCGATTTAAGATTTTAGAAAAAAAAATACCAGATATAAAAATAATGATATTTTTTGTTCTTAATAAGAGAGATAAAAATAATAATATTTTTATGTTCTTATATAATTTGTACATTGAGTACTGTTGACTAATTTGAATATTTTTTTTTTCTTCTGCTTCTAATATACTGAATAAAAAACCACTAATAAAAAATTTCAAAAAAATAATAAATGACTGTTAGCGTTGATGTTTTCACACAGATGGAAATTACAGAAAACAAAAGACCAGAAATTTAAGAAATTTACGAAATTTACGAAATTTTTTAATAACATTGTTTAAAAATTATTTTGATAAACATATTAATATTCAATATAGATTATTTTAACCTAACATATAATATCAAAAGTTATTAAATACAAAAGTTATTCTTTTTTGAATGTTTGAAAATTGATTTTATTTTTTAATCGGATAGTTCAAATAGCATACATGTACATTTTATAAAATAATGGAATTATATTTATGAGTGATCGTATGCGCAATGAAGTTTTTTTAGATTCTAAGCGTAATTGTGCTGGAATATACATCTGAAATATATGTATGATTTTATCGTGCGAAATGAACCGTTATGATAGAGCGAACTATGTATATTGATGAGGAACAAAGCAAAGTATAAAATTGGCATACAGTTTTTGTTTTGTCATCCAGAATAAATTATATCGCAAGCTCGAGGGTATTTATAGAAACAGTACTTAAAAATGTACGCGCTGTGTGAAGCAGATAAATATATGGAAGATTTACAATCAAACTGATCGCAGTCAAATAAAGGTAATTAAGAGATATTTGCACGTAAATTTAATGGGCTGAATTAGTTTCAATTCAGCCATATGGGAGGCACAATATTAGCACCAATTGTGAATTTCATTTCCAACATAAAGCATGGTTTGATATGGCACCGAAAAAATTATTGTCTGTAAAACTAAAATTCATCGGGAAGTCATTTTAACCTGAAATAACATTTCATTCTGTTTTGTTCTGATTGTTCTGATTTGATCTGATTTGTTCTGTTTTGTATTTTTCTTATTTATTGAAAGTAACGTTTTATAAATAATTTAATTTTATATAAATTCAAAAGTGAAAATTAAATTAAAAGCGAAATTTGTTGTCTTGAAACAAAATGTTTAAAAAGAGTAAAAAAAAAAAAAAAAAAGTTTTCATTAGAATGTTTTTGTTAATCTGTGGCTAACAGTATATAATAGATTAAATCTATGAAAAAAAAAAAAACAAAAAAAAAACGAAAATAATATTTTCCCAGAGCACATGAAAACAAAATTTCATTGCGTTTTCAGAAATGTTACATTTAAAATGAAAAATGCATTTATTTATAATATGTTTCGTTTATTTGAGAAATTTAAATTCTTTCAAAAATGCTTTTAGAAAGTCATTAAAATGTGCAGTGCAAGTGTAATTTTAAGAAATATATTTTACAATTAGATATAATAAATGTACAATGTTTATTGTCAATCATTACAGCAGCATGAAAATCATATTGCATATTTCTGCACAAAACATTAGCTGAATGAACAATGCATAAATACAATTAATCTATTTCAATATAGATATAGTTAGTCATTCGTTAACATGAAAATTATTCATCTACTGTAAAAACTGCTTAGAAGGAAATACGTCTGAATATCCAATTTGTGATTATAAAAAGTTAATATTACTTCGAATATTAAGATAAATAAGGGAAGTTCTGAATAGTTAAAAAATTAATATTAATATACAAGTAATGCGACTGTTAGAATTATTATAACACCACATATATTGTAATTCTTTAAAACGGAGGCTGTATATTAATCTTTACAGTCAATCTTTACCATTCATTTCCGTCAGTGGAACAAAAATAGTTTTTCTTGTAAAAGAAAATACTGTAAAGTATTTTCTTAACCATACTTCGCTTTACTAAAATAGTTGTTCACGAGAAAGAAAACTACTTCAGGCTACTTTGAAAGGAATATTTAAGCGCGATGTACTGAAGGACTCTGACTAGAAAGATAAATATTACGCGGAGAAATAGCATTGCCAAAACTTTATTTATTGTGATTAAAATACATCATTTTCTGCATACTAATATTTTCAAAATAATTAAAAGAAAATAATTTGATTGAAGAAGTGGTAGTATGTGCGATTGAGAGATGTTTTAATTAAAAAAAAAAAAAAAAAAAAAAAAAAAAAAAAAAAAAAAAAAAAAAAAAAAACATGTACTTTTTAATAAGAAAGATTTTTTTTTCGTAACTCAAAAAGGAAATAATAATAATAAGATATTTGAACAAAATACTTATAAACAAAAAGGTTACTATTTCTAATTTTTTGGTGACCATTATTGTCGCAGAAAGAATTGAAAAGTCTATACATCTCGAAAAATAAAAGAAAAACCTATTGCTAAGTTTATTTTTAAAAAAGAAAGAAAAAAAAGAGAAAGAAAAGAAAAACAGTTTTGATGAGAGAGAATATTATAAAACAAAAATGTTTAATTTAAACATGATTGGGAATGTTAGTAATGCTTAAAAAAATATTAAATTGGCAAGATTGCTATAGAAAAAATATTTGGCGATTTATCTTTTGTTTTTGGCAATTTTGATTTTACTTTTGACCTCAAACAATTTGATTTTATGCCAAAAGGTGTTTTTTGTTGCAGAAATAATTGAAATGGCTATACTTCTGGAAACATAAAAGAAAAAGCTGTTACTAATTTTATTCTTAAAAAAAAATAAAGAAAGAGAAAGAAAAGAAAAGAAAGAAAAACAGTGTTGATGAGAGATAATATTATAAAACGGAAATATTTAATTTAAACATGATTGAGAAAGTTCATAATGCTTAAAAAATTATTCAATGTACAAGATTGCTATTGAAAGAATATTTATCGATTTATCTTTTGTTTTTGGCGATTTTGATTTTACTTTTTTCCCCCAACCAATTTGATTTTAAGCCAAAAGGTGTTTTTTCAAGTGTACGACATCATTTTTGGAGTGTTTGTTTGGTACTTTTCGGTTAGCCGGGCGCCAGTAATATATATACATGTATACACACACACACACACACACATATATATATATATACATATATATATATATATCTACACAAATACACATATATATGCACTTATATGTATCAATATATATATATATATATATGTATACACATATACATTTATATATGTACATATATCATTGGCGCCCGGCTAACACGAAAAAGTTCCTTTTTTTATTCAAATATAAATTATTTTAATAGCGATATACTTCTATTTACTTCTACCTTATATATGAAACTTCGTTCTAACTGCTTATAACTCCAGTTCTGCTGAATAGATTTTCATAGAACTTAAACTGTAAGATGTGTTATTTTTCAGGGAAGGTTTTATCGTATAACTACGTAGCTTAGTTATAGAATTATGGGGGAAAGTTCTATAATCAGGTGAACCCGATTATGAAAGATTAACCTTTTGAAAAATTTGTACTGGACGGATTTTGGTGAGAATTTTATTGTTAGTTAGATGCTATTTCAGGAATGGTTTTACTGTACTACATATTGTTTTACGTTGCTTAGTCAAACAGTTATGTGTGAAGGTTATATAGTCAGGTGAATCCGATTCCGAAAGATTAGCCTTTTTGAAAGTTTTTACTGGGCGTATTTTTTGCGACTTGCATTGTTAAGTAAATAATTTTTAAGGATGGTTTAGTATATTTCATATCATTCTATGTTAGTTTTAGAATTATGTAGAAAAGTTCTATAATCAGATGAACCCGATTATCAAATATTTGTCATTATAAAACATTCTACTGGACGGATTTTGTTAGTTAATTTGTTTGCATTGTTTGTTCGATAATGCTTAATGATTGTTTTAGTATATTGCATATAGTTTTATTGTTCTTTAACAAACACTAACTGTAAATGACCAAATAAAAGAGTTGGTCCTTAACAGCTAAAATTTTGACTGCACATTAGACAATATAATAGCGCAATGACGTCATTTTTCAGTAATGTGGAAGGATATTCCAGGTAAATATACAGATTGCTTTCAAATACAAGGTCAAATTAAACGATATATTTCGTTTGATTCAAGGTTCATTTGTAGAAACCGACGTGCGCAGCGGGCGTAGCTTGCTAGTATATATATATATATATATATATATATAAATTTAAATCACAACACATATTTTATTAAATACAATAATTACAATTTTAAATACAATAATAACAGTCGTATGTAATGTACATTGACTATATGTATAACGGTTTTATAACGGCACTATTTTTTTAATTCATTACTTTAAAATAAATAATGCTCTAAATACTTTTTGTTCCATACACTCTTTACCTTTTTAAAATATAACAAGTTGGAAATTGTACGTCAAACGTTACAAACGAGGTGCGTTCGTACGCACGTTTTAGAATTAAATTCATGATATCCCGTGCGTAGAACGGGTTAAACAGCTAGTTAAGTATATATTTTATGACACTGTTCATACAAATATCTTAACTAGTTATATAAATATTCAGATATATATGTATCAGCTAGTTATATAAATATTCAGATCTTGATGATTTTTAATTCTGTGAAATGAATTATATCGTCTGCAGATTAATTTCTGTCATAAAATACGTATCTCGGTCGCTTGACGATTAAACTTCGGAAGCTCCTATAACAAAAAAGCACCGATTTAAAAAAAAAAATTCAAATTTCTTAATAAATATTTTTATTAATATCTCCTAAAGTTTTGATTCGATTTTAATAAAATTTGAAATGTCTCGACAAAATTCTGCAAAGATAATATATTTTAAATTGCAAACCATTTGGTTGGGTAGTTTTTGCGTTGTTATATGCGGACAGACAGACAGTCGGACGGACGGACAGACAGACAGACAGACGGACGGACAGACGGACGGAACAAACGACGACTATAGGTGTTACGTATTTATATAATTACGAACGCACCTAATAACGGTTTTAAAACAAAAACTGTTTGAACTGTGTGCAGTACAGTATGGAAATTTGAGAGCGACTTTTACTTTTGGGGACGTTTGGAGACGTCGTACAAAGAATGCACGGACAGATATGAATATTTTGCTCACAATACAAAACATGTTAAAGTTATAGAAACTTCACATTACGTGATTAAAATTAACGGTTTCTGATTTTTATACTTATGCTACGTTATCCAAATACGTTTATCTAAATTAAACACGTGAAGCTGTTTCGTTTTCATATACTTTTCTAACGTAATTGTGAAAACTTTTTAACATAGTTGAAAGGTAGTAATTTTTCCATCTAAGTGACAATGCGTACAGACTGGGAGGGACTCGAACCCAGTCTCGGTTCGAGTCTCAGCATGGCCATATTTTTGATCGGATGGAAAAATTACTACGCGAGTAAAATGTTTATCAATCAGTTGTTTGCATTAAAATGATAATTAAAATAGTTGAAAAATGTTCGTTGAATTCGAATCGTCTGTCTGTCAGTCTATCCATGCTCTAACTCCCGCAAATACACTCGGATTTACATGTAAATTTTATCTGTTAATTAATTTCAATATTAAAAATGATGTGTATAGGATATTTATTTTATTTATAGAACACACAAAATATCACCGTTAGATTACGGGCTATACAATAAAATATTTTTGCAGTGCATTTTATTTAAATTGATTATTTAGATATATCTTTTCAATGTATTGAATAAATAAAATTTCTTAATAATATTCTGTTAGTGTTGGAATGTGTCTCATAATATATTCCACATTTTTTTTTGTACTGTTGAAAAGTAGTGTTATCTAACAGGATCCTTTTATATACTGAAATAAAATTAAATTTAAAAAAAAATGAACGCAATAAACACAAATTCGTAGTGAATGAAATATTCTGTCTGCAGTTTTCTTTATATGGTTGTTTTCTCTTGTTGCATCGCTTTTTCAGCAAGCAACGAATCTTCTTTTGTGATAACAAATATATGTTTTTTGTATTAAAGGAAGTTATATTGGAATGACAAAGAAAATGGAAATGTTGTTAATGCAAATGTTTATGGACACAAATACTTCCTTTAAGTAACATTGCATGATATTAACTAAATGGATTATATTACATTCGAAATAGATTTTCGTTTTTTCTTTTACTAATTTCGAGAATGATATTATAAAATAAAGGTTAGACGAACCATTTAAAGTTCAAATATTATCCCTATACTGTTCGAAACGTATTTTAAATAAGGTAATGATTTTAAATACAATAATACTGATTTTTTTAAATTATTCTTTAAATCTAATATATTAGCATATTTAAATACAAGGATTATATACGATCGCTTCTTTGATTATCTATTTTAGAATATCTAATATTAAATATATTTGTACTTACGTAGCTATTCTGTACGTTATTTACTTACCTATATAATTTGCGTAAAATAAATTAGAAAAGACAGTTTTTTAAATGGGGATTAATCATATTATTTAACAGTCATCATTAATATTATTTAAATACCAGTATAACAAATACTTCATAAGATGCAAAATGCACAGTGCAAATGGGTAAAATTAATGTTGGATATAATTAATGTAGTAAACTTAAAAACCCAGTTTTTGCTTTTCGTCAAAATCTTATTTTGTAAACAGGATCCAACAATAATACTGTAACATTCATAATTACAAAGACCTCTAGTATACAAACATTTTTAAATGATAATTTTTTATTGAACGAGTATCCATAGCCAATACCAACGCCTCATCACGTATAATAGTTTTCAATTAAGTATTCATAGTTGAAAACGTAAAGATGTGAAAAGCAATAGCATTGTAACACTTTTTTATGGATAGAAAATATTACTATGGGTAAACTTATTTACAAACAACAGTATGACGGCAGTATGAAAAGGCAGTATATACCGTTTTCATTTACATATGTCATCACATGTAAATAAAATTTATATATGTGTCCCCGTATGTAAATAAACTTTACACATGGTACCTCCGGTCCGTCCGGGAGGAGGGGACCCCTTCCATGTGGGCAATATGGATAGAGCCACGACGCTGACATGGTCACGAACTGCAACTGGTCAAGCAAGGCGCCCCTTCTTTCTTGAAGAGCCTTTTAGGGCGACTCACATCTATTCCAGCAAAAGTGGGTCCCACCAGGGATGATCGTTCCTATGGTAGTTTGGGTGAGTACGTACGCCGATCTCTAGATTCTGTCGTCTGCCAGTACCAAGGGATGCTGCATGCCGCCTCACGCACTGGCCAGACGTCAGTACTGAGTCACAAGCGGTTCTTGCCGTACGGAGTCCGTCTTCGCCTCCGTCTCCCTATGGATGAATTTGGAAGTGGTCCTATCACCTTAGCCAACCGTTGTCGCTCGCGTCACCTTCCTTATATATTCCGAGCACGAGCGATAGGCCTACGAGACACTTTTTACCACCCAGCAGGATCTCAGCGACGCCTGAGGCCCAACCGCGGAGATACCGTGTGTCTCTAGCCCAAGATTCCGAGTCGAATTCCTACAAAAGGTCTCTCGAGCACAGACATTGGCCGCAAACCCATGTGGTCGAAAAAGACACACAGGGGATGACCCAGCACCTGTGGGTAGTGAACCCACCCCCGGTACTAAAGGCAAATCAGACATCTATTTTTCACACGTTCACCGCGCTGAGGTTGTGATTCGTCCTTTTACCTGCTCCCGTCGTGTCGGGGCAGTACTCGCAATGCAAGACTCCCGGTCTTCTTCACCCCTTTAGGGGCCGATTCGGCCGTGACGAACATGTTTTAAGTGTGGAAAAACATATTTGTCATACCTTATATGAATAGATTATTTTTGTGCCAATTTAAGCCCATACTTTTGAAACTTAAAAAACAATCAGACAAACCGATAGACAGATACGCTTCCATACTAACGTCATACACAGATGTCTATATCAGAAATGTTTAATAAGTATATTGAAAATTACTAAACGTGAGCCCTATGGGTGTAAAATGCGAAATTCGAATTATGCATTCAATCTGTCTTTAGAGACTGTCAGGTTTTGAACTTTGTAAAAAAGTAAATAAGATACTTTTTTCCCTTTATTTTGACATGAAATTTTTTCCATAAACACCTGAATCAAAACTATCAATGAACTTTTTCTAAAACTTTCCGTAAGATTTTCTGCTTCAGAAAATTCATTTTAATATATTAATTGCATTCTCTAACTGATGGGTGTCTCACTAAATCCGTTTACAGTTCAGCCAAAGAAGGGAACACAACGTTATGAAATATTTCGACAGGATTTTTAAGGGAATTATATTTAAAATCTTTGTTACATTAAAAGAAATTAATTGTAAAATCTGCATATTTTTCATCAGAAACATGTGGTATTTACATTAAAAAAATCTTAGCTATCATTCAAACTGCTACTTTAAAGCATTTATCTAAACAGAAATTTCAAAACAGCAAGATTTATCAAACTACAAATTTTTGAATGTACATCTACATGAAATAAAACATTTACAAGTTCTCACTTCAACTAAAAGAGATATACGCTCTATATCATTATTATTAAGTAGTTTTATAGTGACCTATATTTCATTCTTTTTATTCAGATAGCCGTGCAGACTTTAATGGAAAATATAATAAGTAAATACTATTTTTATTTTACCTCTTCTAAAATTTCGACATTTTAACTTCAAATCTATTTTAAAAGTATATATTTATGGAGAATTGTTTTTCAACTCTGAAAGAAAAACTTTAAGAAAATGAGAAAGCTGGATGAAATATTTGTGTGTATATTTTGGAGTATTTTTATTTATGCAATTAAAATAAAAATCTACACATGTCTGTCTGGATCGATTTGTATTTGAATGTAAAGAATTGTTTTAGTTTATAAATTAGATTTACCTTAATGTAATTCTAATACATGTAACATAAAGTAGTTTATAATTTTAATGGTTTCTCTTATGTTGCATTCCGTTGTTGTGCGGATAAATACTTATTTTTAAACGAGTATGTATTTATCTGATATTTAAGAATAATTAATTTCTAGGAACTGTTTATGAAGCAGTTCCAAAAGAGCTAATTTTGAGTTTTGTAATTTTGTACTAAATGCAAAACTGTTTCCCATACGTAAATCATTTAAACCTGTTAAATACTTTTCAAATGTCAAATAGTCTCTTATAATTAACTGAGGAAACATAAAGACTTTCCGCCAAATATTTTCAAATTTTGTATGCTAATGCACATAGAAAAATAACTAAAAACTATATCCAATGGTTGGAGTATCATAGTTGAGATTTTTCCAACAGAGCGAAAATATGCCGGGACCAGGACACGAACCTGGGTCCTTTGGTTTGCCGTTTTGTTTTCGGTTGCTGTACCATATTTTTCGCTCTGTTGGAAAAATCTCAACTATGATACTCCAACCATTGGATATAATTTACCTAGTTGAATATACTTTCCTATATTCATCATAACTAAAAAGTTTTCACATTGTACATAGAAAACTTGAAGTTAAGTCAAATAAAATCTAAACAGAACAACGATATGTACTCATACGAATACAGTTAATCAGTCCTTTCAAAATCATAAACCTACTCAAAAGTTATTATAAACGTCATTAAACGTTTGTTTTGAAAATGTAAAGTTTTATTCGATTACAAAATGTAAAATATCCAGATAGTATTCCACTTTACATACCATCAAACGTGTAAAATTCACAATATTTTTTTAATAAAATATTTTAAATGATTGTTACAATTGCCGTCTTTAATATAGCTTTCGAATATTAAAATGTACATTGCTTGAAATACATTAGTGGCAATGAGTTTATCTACGGAAAAACATTTCTAGAACAAGTACAAATAACAAATGTTCTTTAGGTGAAAACTAACTCTACACTTTTTTTCGTGGGCAGTGAATTAAGCTCATCAGCCACGCCTGATAGAGAATTTTTTATTTATGCAAGAAGAAGCGCAAATGCAATCAGATGATTTTGATTGTCAGTAAAAAAAAAAAAATAAAAAAAATAAAAAAAAATAAAAAAAAAAAACTTATCCGTCTCGCTTTGTAGTGAAACGCACATTTATGCGACAAATCCCTGACGTCAACAGAAACTGGTATACTTTCGAAAATTTTAAATATGTGCGGTAATATGTACGTATCGTAGATTCTTTAAACTTTCAGAATTACACCAATGTCCTCTTGAGACAAATTTTTAACGAGCCTGGTGACATTTGTTGAAATGAACTCAAAATTGGTTACGAAAATACGTTGCCATAAACTTATCAAGATTTCCGAAATCTGGTAAATTTGACGACATTCCCAATCAAATTCACCATAATTAAGAACCATAATTAAGAATATTTACTAATTGGGTATGTATCGTAGATATTTTAAATTTACAGAGTTGCACGAATGTCCTTTTGAGACAAATTCTCAACGAGACTGGCGACATTTGGCGAAATGTCCTCAAATTTGGCCACATAAATACGTTGCCATAAACTTTAATAATAACGTATGTATCGTAGATAATTTACACTTACAGAATTGCACGAATGTTCTCCTGAGACAAATTCTCAATGAGCCTGGCGACATTTGGCGAAATGTTGTCAAATTTGACCACACAAATACATTGCTATAAACTTATCAAAATTGCCGAAATATTGCAAATTTGACGACATTCTCTTTCAAATCCACCATAATTAAAAAGTTTTAATAATTGGGTCCTTATGTCGAAGTGACGAATTTTGTATGCTGTATTTTAACACAAAATGAGCTGCACATTTGTTATCAGGATTTTTTTTTTGTATTTAAAGAAAAAAAAAACTACAATTTTCCATAAATTATAATTTTGATTATTTCTTTTTTAATAATTGTTTAAAACTTTCAATAATAATAAATTCATTTTCTTTTCTTTATAATTTAGTATTATGTTTATGAGTGCTATTGTACATAATATATACACACAAATGCATGCATAGACATATGAATATAAAATTGACTTTTATAGATTGGAAAATTTAATATAAATAAAACCACTCAGTTCGACAAAGGATTGAAGCAAAAAAGATTTAACGTGCTTCATAAAATATATATTCTTTCGAATCAAATACGATCTTCACATAAATTTTCAAGAACAAATTAAACATTTACGTATAATTACAATAATATATAGATGAATTTTTTACATGAAATTTCCAAACGTCTAAGGTTTGCACAGAAAGTTGGGTTCATCATGTTTTAATTTTATTATTACCAAATAAATTGAAGATATTATTATTAATATATTTTACAGATAATTCAAAGGTTATTGTTTAGTAATACACTATTGTTGTTGTATATTTTAAAAGTGGTTAATGGCCATGGTTGCATCTGTTCTAGTGTCTCCAAGTACTTTAAAACAAATTTTGCAAATGTTTCATTTTGTTTTCAGTTTTTAGTTTAAAACAAAGAACAGACAAAAATTCTGAATTACAAATTCAAAATCAGCGTGTTAGCTATAAAAGTGATCAGTAAGTATTAAATGATATTATTTTGCTATAATAAAATTTAAACTTTTGTAATTCTACTTCTTGTTCAGTTGTAAATTGAAAAAGAAACATCAGCAAAATAATTTTAGACATTAAAGTAAAACGTACAAATATTCTTTTACGATTACTAAAATAATCTTATATAATCTTCAAAGTGCTTCAAAAATAATTTGTATAATTCTCAAATTATTAATGTTCATTTTTTTCAAATAAAAGTTCTGAATTTATATTAAATTTAAAAATTTACATTTACGGCATACCACTAGAATACGATGAAAAGTAAAATAATGCAATCAGTATAATTTAAGCTTCCAAATATGTAAACAATTATTCACAAATATACGTCTTTTAGAATACCGCAGTATCAATGTCATAACATCCAACAGATGGAAAAAAATATTTATTTTCCTTAAATAATAAATGATTCATAATTTCACCGAAGTTTAAAAGATTTTTATTGTAATGGAACTTTTCATCGAAGCACCATCTCTCGTTCGGCGTCAATATATAAACAATTTGAACATGGTAAGGTGGATATTCTGGATTCGTATCGCAGTTAATGGCCTATAACAGTGGAGGACGAAGCCCATATATTTCAGAATAGTCTCCTGATCATAAATGACTGCAGAATAATTAAAATTTCATTTCTGATACTATTGGGATATTGTTGGAATGCGTTGGTATCATGGTTCATTAGCTTGGCTACAGAAAAGTCTGAGTTTGTTGGGTATCTAAATAAATGGTGTTGGAAAACAAACCAAATCGATGTATTTCCAATTCCTGTTGAACGTTATATTTAATAAACGGAATTTCTCTTAAATGCTTTTCCCGGTGACGAAAGCTGAGTGCATCACTACGATAAAGAAGAGAAATGATAGATAATATCGTCATGACAATTTTCTCTCGTACAGTTTTTGTAGCATAATTTTTGCTAAGAGTATTTTGGATGAAAAAAAAAAGTTCTCACGCCGAATACCTGGAAAAGATGACAACACTAAACTATGCGCGTTACATTGAAATATTAAAAAACTTCAGGAGACGTTTGTTGTGTTCACATACTTTTTGTTGCAGCACGTTAAAGGCCTTCTTCACACATCAGAAGCATCCTTCAACTATCCCAATATCTTGATGTCATTCCACATCTATTATACTTTCTCAGTTTCAGTTCGGTGATTTCTACTTCTTCTAAACTTCAAAAGCATCATCAAATGAAACAACGAAACAGCGAAAGAAGTAGTAAAGTACACCCAGGAAAAAGTTTTGTTGAATCAACAGAAATTTGGTAGACCCAACAAAAGTTTTCGTTTAGATATAGGTCAATGGAAATTTTGTTTGAATCAACAATTTTTTTTTTTTTTTTTTTTTTTTTTTTTTTTTTGCAATTCCAAAAAAAAAAAAAAAATTGTATCGTCAGCAAAAAATGTTTCGTTACTTCAAGTAAAATGGTTCAATTTTACTTGAATTTTGCTAAAACAACCAAAATGTACTCAACAAAACATGTTTTGTAATTTTAATCAATTCATTTTTCTGGGTGTATTCCATCAAAGAGACACTATCTTCATACGTCAATAATGGGATGTAAAAAATGGCTACATGTTTTTCGGACAAGTTTGCGTCTGTAAGTGGTGACTATGTGGCAAAATAAACACAATGATATGTAGCTGTGAGTTTTTATTTGCTTCTTACGAATTTCAACAATCTCTCCTCGTTTTTGGTTTAACTCTCAACCGCACTACATAGTTATTTGATGTAATTTCTAATGTAATTAAATTATCCATCTTCATCCAATATAAAGAATACAAATACGAGTATTCTACAAAAACAGTTTCACAGTTTCAAATGCAATATTTAGACAAACACTTGCAAAGTATTTATCGGTTTCTTAGTTAGTAGCAATACTATTAAAAAAATACAAATAATGATAATTTCTGCTACATTTTATTAACGTAAAAGATAAAATAAATTTTTTATATCCTTCAATTAATCCATTAGTTAGTTTAATAAATAAGAAAAATTAGCTTTCGTTCACTCAGAATTACATGTTCCAGACACTGTATTATACTGGTTAATATTATTCAATAATATTAACAGGATTTAATATTATCCGTGTGCTTAATATTGATAAATTCCATTCCTTCAATATTAATTAAATAAAAGCTATTTCACTGGTTTTTTTTTTATTGTTTTTTTTTTTTTTTACAAAATGTAAGAAAAAATATTTAAAAGAAAAATTCGTTTTAATCCTAAGAATGAACTTTATAAAATTTATTAAAGTTTTAATCTGAAAGTGTTTCTCATTATATATAATTTTACGAATTGTTTACCTAAAGATAGCAGGTTTACTGTTTAGAACATTTTTGATTATGAAAGATTTTAATGTTTAACATTATTAAAAGTTTACACTTTAAGAAAAATGTATAATAATTAAACAAAATTTTACAATATACTCATTTTTTCTTTTTTTTTCGAAGACAGCTAAATGTAATTTTTATCGAACCCAAATTAAATTTTTTATGCTCCTGTATTAATTTATTCGGTAATGTCAAAAATAATAAAAAAATCTTCATATTTCGTTTACTCTGGCGGAAAGATGTGTTGTCCATCATAATTAGAATTATATATTATTCGTGTGCTTAAACTAGTTTAATTGCATTCCTGTGAATTAAATGAAAAAAAGATAAATGTTTTTCCATATTTATTTGAGAATGCAAGAAATATATTAATCTTGAAAACTAAATTTTGTTTTTATTTTGTTAATTTTATATAAATTATAAATTTTATAAAAGTTTTAATATTTAAAAACATATTACTACTTAATAAAGAAAATAAATACAAATCGTGCTTTTTTTTACTTATACGTGAATATTCATTATTCATAATGTCCGATTCGGCTAAATTTAAATTTCATCGACGAAAACTAAAATTTTGTATGTAATTTACTAAATCCCTTAGGTACTGTCTTAAATAATATTATCACCTTCCATTAACACTGGCTGAGAGGTTCCAGAAAATCTAATCTTTCATGATTAGAATTTTATTTTCCTCTGATCTAGTGTACTTAATTATCATTAATTTCATCCCAGTAAATTAAATTATGTAATTTTTTTTCATAAAAGTTGACAAAATTGTCTTTTTCACTGTAATATATTTATATTAATTATAAAATCTTTTAATTGATAATTATTTTTCTTAAATGTATCATTCATAACCATTAATGTCAATGGCTGGTTAAAAAAGACAGCGCCCTTTTAAACTTGAATATTTGTGAATTTGATTTTTGTTTTTCGAAAATACATTCTTTTTTTTTCATTTTAATTCGTTGTTCTTCAGACACTTATAGAAACTGTGGAATGCCTAGAAATTTAAATCATTTACATAACTCTTACTGATGAACAGTAAAGATTATGTCTCCGTTTGACTGCGTATCTAATTATAGAGAAGGAGAAAGGTAGGTGGATGTAGATGCATATATAGAAATGTTTATGAATACAGATAAAACAGTACCGAAAAACTGTCGATAAATCACAATTAAATCATTAAATGTGTATGGATCACCATGAAAACAACAGACCACACAGAACGCGTTTCGGTTTGGAAATTTTTACGAGCCCGTCTTCATCTAACGTAAACACGTGTCCGTAAGGGGACTATGTCACTCTTTGTGAATTTGTTCCCTTACGGAAACTTGTTTACTTAGGCTGATAACGGGCTGTTAAAAATTTCCACCCTGAAACGCGTCCTGTGTGTCACATTATTATTTTTTGTTTTTAATAGTGATTCATACATTTTTTAAAATTTAATTGGGATTATCGCCAGATTTTCGGTGCTTTTTCATTTATGACAGGGTCACAAAACTGACCATATCCCTTTGTGACTTTGTCCCCTTACGGACACGTGTTTACTTTGGCTGATGAAAGGGCTGTTAAAATTTTTCAACCTAAAACGCGTCCTGTGTGTTCTTTTGTTTTTATTGGGATTCATACCAAATTTGATTATTTAATTAGAAATGTTTCTGTTATTTCCATATAATTTTTAAGAATATTCTAAAGTCATGGATCAGACTGTGAGAGGATGGTACGGCTAACTAAAATAATATATATATATATATATATATATATATTGTGTAGGAAAAAATGGTCGCAATCCATTTATTTCGTTATAAATGCAAAGTTGAACTCATAATTCGTTCATTAAGCAAATATTAGTATAAATATTTTACCGATATTTTCAAACATATATATTCATTTCTATGAAACGTTATATCATACTAAACATTTCTGGAAATAGCCATGATCTGCGTGACTCACGCTACAATCGCCTACGCACTGTTTATATAATTACCTCTTTAGATTAATTTTGACACAATTATACAAATTGGTAAAGAAAAATCATATAAGTTGTAATTTTCCCTACTGGGAGAAAAAGTCAGGGCCAGGATTCGAACCAGGGATCTTTTGACTGAAGTTCCCAATGCTCTACAAACTGAGCAATCTCGTACATATCCGGCGAATCTGGATTATTACCTTCTTTACCATTAACCCTTCACTGAACGATTTTTTGTTTTAGAAGCAAGTTTTTTCTATTGAAATCTAGGGAGTAATACCCGGCAATTTTAAAAATACATTCTTCAATTTATTTAATAGCAGACTTCTGTGATTACATAAGACGAATAATTTTATTTAAAGATAGAGTTTGCCTAGAACGGAATTTTTTTTTTCAAAAGTAAAATTTTCATTGATTCATATATGCATTATTGTGTAATATAGAGTTAAATGTATCAGCAAAAATTCGAATTCGACTTTGAGTGGGACACTGTAATAATCACTCTAAAATTGAATTGCGCCGATTCTAGCAAAAATGAATTTTTACCACCCTTCAAATTTTAGCCATGATTTTAGAATCATACAGTAAGATTAATAATAACAGAAATTTATTTCATATTGAAAAGTTTTTTGCCCATATTTGGTTTCATTTTGAAAATCTATCATATATAGGCCCAATATCAGACCAATATTGATATGGCAAACGAGAAAGAATAAACTATCGAAATTGTTTAACATGTTCTTCTATTTCTGCAGATGTATAAGATGGAAAAAATTAAATTAATGATCCCCAAACATTAGTAAATAAATTATCGCTTTAATAATACGATGCTATAAGATATAAATATAATTATTAAACAAAACATTTTATCTTATATTACTTATAAAGTCCAATTCTGCTAAATTTAATTTATCGGATGATGCATTGAAATTTTTCTGCTACGACTTAATTCCTAATTTACTGTCATATGTAACAATTTTCAGCTTTCGTTTAACCTGTCTGAGGGGTTCCAGACTCTGTCATCCATCATGATTAGAATTTCAGTTTTTTTCGCCTGCTTAATCAGAATTAACTACATGCCTTAATTTAAGTAAGATAAAAGTTATTTCAGAAACTTTTTTTTTCAGAACGTTAGAAAAAAAATCTCTAAATCAAATAATTTATGATCGTACAATGAATTTTCATTAATTAAAAAGTTTATTAAGGCTTCAATCAATATGTTCAAATAGGTATTCAGTACAGTTGATTTTGGGAAACTTCTGACTGACAATATTTCTGATTGTGAAAGTTTTAAAGATACACCATATGTATGATTAAATTTGATATGACACAAATGGTTTTGACACAAAAGTATATATGGTCTGATATTTCATTAAATTTTGTAAATATATTTTATATTTATAATTTAAGTTTGATACTGTAAACGAATAATTAAATGATAGCAAATAATGAAAGTGTGATTTTTTTTTTAATTCATTATGCGTCTTTTTTTTTTGCTTTCAGTAATTTGTAGAATCTTTGAAAATACCAAAAATATAATTTCGATCAACAATGTTGTATATATGTATTTGACTACATATTTAATTTCAGTTATATAGAAAGTCAGATAGATTTTTGTACATGTATAGTAATACTCATCGCAATTCCAAATCATATATATATATATATATATATATATATATGTGTGTGTGTGTGTGTGTTATAATTCGGTATGGATATGACGGGAAACTATATGCGAGTTTCCAGTTAATTTTCTTTTGAAATCTACATCATATTGATACGATTAGTCTTGCATGGCAGAGCGGAATGAAAAAAAATAACAAATTCGATGTGTTTTACTCTTTCTGCAGTTGTAAATGCAAGAAATGACAGAGGGAAAATGTTCGAAATTTTGGTTGATGTGAGATGTGTCCATAGTCACGGAAAAGTGTTTCGATAATTTTCACAGGAAATTTTAGAGTATTATCAGTGATTGCTCTCTGAAAGTCACTACTAGTAGTCGATGTATATGAATGCGAACTAGATAAATGGATGTAAACACAGCTGTATAAGCACATTAGGATGTATCTCTTAGCTAGATATTTGGGACAATATGTGAGACAATATTTCTTTTCCTGTAAATCATGTTTTGTAGCGTTTAGTCTATGGAAAAATATAATAATGACAAAGCACTGTTGAATATCAGTTTATCGCCATATAATAGCAAGATTTTTCATACAAAACACTAGCATCTTCCCATGCTTTCATAGGAGATTTTATTTTTCATTTTCCCATCCAAATGATATCGTGAATTTAATATATTTTTCATTGTTCCAGGCAATGCTTAAATGTATAACCATCAGTTCGTTTTGTCTATTTTGTAAGTACATTTTGGAATATTTTGACTGTAACTGTTTTTTTTATTTTGGGAAAAAATATTAAATTGGTTTTTTAATTATATTTAAATTTAATTTTTATAGAAATGTCATAGAAAAATCTTTCTGCATTTCTTTTTTCTATCTCATCATTGTTATAAATGCAAAATAAAAATACATTTACAGGATTAAAAATACCGGGTTTCCCAGTAAATAAAGAATGTTCAATAATGCTTCTTAAAAAGTTGAAATTAGAAAATATATATTTTGTCTCAGATAAGAAATTTACGGCTTTTTAAATAACTTCTAATTAGGCAACTCTACGCACTTACCGCAGCTATAAATCAATAACATCGCTTCTTTTGAAAATTAAATTTAATTACGCAGGTTTAAAATTCAATACGTTTCAAAATTTGCCAGATCTTAAGAACTGCACATGCTAATTATTTCTAGCACAAAATTGGATTATCGAGTTTTCTCTTTATTTTTTACAACTAACATTGCATAGGCAAGAATGTTTTATGTTCCTTGTAAAATGAGATTGTTTGAAGCTACTTTTAATTTTGCTGGTGCGCAATCTATTAATAAGATTATAGAAAAAGTATTTAACTAAGACATTTTATAGCATTAAATAGAAAAATAAATAGAAAAATTATTATGTTATTTTTATAATAAGTGAGCCTTTACAGGGTATGATTCAAAAGTAATAAGAGCCTGATGATAAGTTCATTAAGATGTATAAATATTGACATTTATCTGCATTTAAAATTTCGGCAACATGTATTGCATGCTATTGTTATGATCCTTCTACAAAATTTAAATTTCATTGTTTGGAAAAAACGTATCATTTAACTCTCGGTATTTTACGTTTCGAAAATTACGAGATATTACTGGTAACGAGATTAAAGTCCATGTTTATTTACCTTATCAGTAAATAGACTTTACAAAAAGAAATATATGACAATATGAACATCATATGCCCTTCATCCATTACTACATTTCTTTCCAGTTATGTAGTAGTATTTATCAATAACCTTTAGAATGAAAGAGTATATGTTTTACAAAGATTCGCAAAAAAATATCGGTAGCATAATATCAACAAAAACTAAAATCGTTTTATTAAAGTAATAATATTGTTTTTGATTCAAAATTTGTTTTTCACACATTAATGTGTGTTTAAATTACCTGATAAATATAAGTTATTTTATTTTTACAGCAGATATATGCTTATAAAAGAAAATAGTGCTAATATGCATAAAAAATGATGATGTATTTAATAGTGGTACTTTTCTAGTAGCAAGAGGTTATAAGTTAATGAATTACCTTTCTACTGAAATATCATTATCTATTTATAATAAACTATAAAACCCCATAAAATGAATTTTCTCACAAAATTTGGTACGATATTTGATAAGGAAAATCAGCATCATGAAATTTGAATGGAAATGCCATAAATGTCTAAAGATATTTTTTGTGTATTGGTAAGTATACTATTAATTTATGGGGTATTTGATAGTTTCGATCTTTTTTCGTGTTGAAAATGTCTTCATTGGACAGCGATTTCAGACGATATTTTAGGATATATTTCACACTTATGGTGTGTTCTGGATAAAATCAATGTATGGTCTACTATATGGGGATTGATTGATTATGTTTGGATAGGTAAATAAAAATTTTATACTGATTAAGTTATCTGAGTAAATTAACTGGAAAAAGACATAGAATTTCAGTATTGATAATGTAATGAAACAGATAAGTAAAACGCCCGCTACACGATAACTGATTTTTATTTTATTCCTGTTTTAGGTTTTTGGGTATCCGAGTAAAAACCTGTACTTGATCTTATCGTGTACGTTCCAATTGAAATTACGTTTTACATAATTAAAAACTTTGCAATACATACATAACTTGAACAGATAGCTTTATTAAAAAAATAGACGTATGATGTATTCTTCATATTTTGGAAAAAGGGATATTTTACTATATGAAAAGTTTATTGGGACACCGCCTCATTAAATTCTGTTGACGCAGTAAAACATCGGATAGTTTTCATAGTTGACGTTTTAGTGTTGTTACTTATGATGGGTATATTCGTTAAAGTGGAGACCCTAGGAGTTGATACGCATCTTCCCTAATTAAATTACAGTTATGTTTGGTATTAAAATCGACTAAGAAATAAATGTTTTTTTTTCCTACAACCTCAGTCGAGCTTGAATGTGCATTTGAAACATATATAGTAACGTGGACATATGCGACGTCGTTGGGATGGATGTCTTGAGTCGAATTGTGTATTTCTATCTTTCATTCTGAACGGGACACAGCGACGTGACCAAAGCGTGAGCAATTAAAGTATCTCTTGCGCTTTTCTTTATTACTACACTCATTATACTGGTGGCCACCCATTCCACAATTAAAGCATATGATTTTGCGCAATTGTTCACTTGGGGATAATTTCGATGTGTCCCTAGAGATATGCGTTGTCATATTTTTAACCCTGTGTATCGCTCGACAAACCTCTTCATAAATTAGTAGTTTTTGTTTAAATTCTGCTAGAGTTTTACACCTAAATAAAATTGCTTTGCTATAAGGTGTATCATTAATGCCGTGTATGACGTAATGCATTAAGAAGTGGTCATCTATATCACCCTTTTGGGATATTTCTTTCATGTGTAAGAAATATTCGAATAATTCCTCAGTTGATCGGCAGCTCTGTGTGATAATATCTGTCGAATTTGCGCAGGAGAGTATAATTGCGGAAATTCACTAATTAATGGCTGCTTGAGCTCTGAGTGTGATGTAACATGGCCTTCACTCCGCACAAAAAGTAATCCTACACCCAGTAGCGTACGCTCAACAAATAGATACTTCTGTATTTTCGAAAATAGAAGAGTTATCAAGCTATTCGAACCACGTCCGCATATTCTCAGACTTAGCATCAGAGAAAGGCGTAATCGAATTCTCAAGATCATTAACTCGCTACGCCGATAATCGAGAACTCTCTGCGTGAGATTTTCTCTCGCCATCATACTTTTTATTGTCCTAGCTCGCTGATTGGATAATAGCGAGGTTGATCTCTTCTGTAGCTGTGGGTAAGAATGTAAGGCAGCAGAAGACGCGCTCCCGCAGATTTAGTATCCCTCAGAGATCAGAAGAGCTTTGATGTAAGGGGTTTTTCTGGAAAGCGGAAAGAAATGAATGTTTCGCTCACAGCGATTTTGGACGAAATATTTATTTTCCCAAAACTTGAGATATTTTCTCACAAGGAGTCTTCGCGTTATTGGCTTTTTAAAAGTTGCTCAGATAAATTCTTGTACTGTTTCTTGTTCAGTCTAACCATGACTAGTCGAGGAAAAATGCTTGCAGAATTTCAAACACAACTCTTGAGGTATTTACTAATATCTTTGTATATGCTGTCATTTATCTACTTTATTTGAGTGTAAAAGAATGCTTGATTATTCTCCCGTGCACGTTTGCACATGTTAGTACAATGCGCGTTTATCAAAGAACGAAAAAAAAAAGATTGATTTAAAAATGATCAAAAATATGTTGTACATTTTATTGCATAAAAACTCGTAAAACTCTATTGAAAATTGATATTCAAAGTGTGTATTGTGAAGCCTATTTTTAAGTGCATTTTGAAAATTAGAAATATATTATATTAAAATAGGAAATTTATATTCATAAAATAGATGATACATAATCACAAAAATATGAATAGACCCATCATTCTGTTAACTTAACAGAAAAACCTTCAAAAAAATATATATTTGTAATAAAAAGCTAAGGGAACCAGAAGCTTTAATGCTATTTTCCAATGTTATCTCATAATGTTATTTCAGAGGATAATTAAGTACAAGAGACAACAAGACAATATATTATTTAATTTTCAATAGTGTACATAAATAAGTGGCGTTATATAAACCTCTTTGGCAACATTTTTCAACATATGGAATGTTTTCCTGCATCCGTGAGTAGTCAGAGTTTCAAATCATTAAATGAAAAAAAATAATAAAAGTAATAATAATAATAAAAACAATGATAATAATAATATGATATTGTACTTATAGTAATAAATAGGTATAAAAATAGAACTAAAGTGGCAATCGGATCTGTTTTAGCCTCAAAATAATCTGGTAGACACAATTGGCTTACCAAAAGACCATTAATCAGTGGATTTATTCGCTAACTCATACCACGTTCACCCCCCCCCACTTTTTTGAAAAAAAAAGTTCACATTTGAAAGTTTTTCTGAAAATTGTTGAAGTTTGTTTGTGTTATCTAAAAAATTGAGATAAATAAATTTAGCTAAATATGCGGTAGATAAATACGAAGTAAATGTATACATTAATCAGATAAAAATTATATTTTCCGTATATTTTCATTCGTTATAATTGCTTGTAAATAAACATTAATTTTTTTCTATATATTTTTGGTATTTTTGTTGAGGTATTATTTTGTCGCATTGAGATAACATGTATATGTATGTACTGTACATATTTATAAGATATACACATATTCATATTGTAGAAACAGAAAATACTAATAATTATTTCTGAAAACTAATTTTAAGATGGATTATCGTAAGAGAAACCCTTACTATAATCGTTTAACATGATTCAATCTTCATTATGTACTGTTTTTTTTACAATAAAGATGTTTTTATTGTTAAATAGAAAGCACAATCAAACTATACTTACAGTGAAAATGTATTAGAATTATTTCTTTAGTCGCTATTATCAGTATTTTTTTCATATGAAATTAAAAAACAATTGAGGCATTCACATGGAAAAGGTAGTAAGTCAAGAAAACCTACTTTTACAGGGGAAGTAAAAAAGGCTTTTACACAGCTAAATAACAAAGTTTTATTCACATAATATAAGCATATGAGATACATATTTCCATAAACTACTTTCAACACAGATTTACTGCTGTTTCCATACCATTGGCACAACTTTTTACTACTTCTTCTATTGAAAATCTCAAAATCGATTTTTTTTTACTTACTACTTTTTCCATGTCAATACCTCAATTATTTATGTTATAAAATTTAAATTATCTTAGAAGAAGCTAAATAAATTAGCATTGTTTTTTTCTAGATATTATATAAAATGATTTAAGAGTAAGCCAAAATTTTTAAATTATTCCAAAGAGCTTGTAGATACGTATACTACTTTAAATTTAAGTGATTTTATAAAGGTACGTTTAAAACAATTTTGCAGAGATACGAGGACAGGTTTACTTTAGAAAGATGAAACGTTTATGGTATCGGTCCATATTCCTGAAAGTATAGAGGATTACAATTAAAGTCCTGTCCTTCCAGTTTAACATGAGAATAGTTACAGCTATAATAATTAACTTAGTTGATGTATTAAAGTGGCTAATCGCTATATAGTGATAATAATGACATGCAATTAGTGGTGTATTCAAGCTATTGAGATGATTTATATAATTTGCATTTCAAAGCATTAAAAAAGCGTATTTTTATAAATAAGATATCATTTCATAATAAATTGATTACGTTCTACAATTTTGTAATATATTTTGTTTCTCGTATATCTTACTATTTTCGATATATGAACGCTAACTCAGAAGTTAACCACTGAAAAGACTTGTAAGCGTTTTCATCGCGTAGAACTATTGTAATATTCCTAGGCACAGCGTTTATGAATATCTCTTTCGCCGTTATTCTGTTAATGGTGCTTGAAAGCATTTTAGTGGCACCCTGTATATGGCATACATCACGACATCCAAAAAGCATTCAAATTGTTTGCAATTAGGTAGTTTTATGGCTGTATTTATTTCATTTGTTCCAATAATATGTGACATGTTTTTCATGTCAGTTTTTAATGTAAACCTTTGAAGAGATGTTTTTATCAAAAAAATAATAAATCAATTCGAGTATATTTTCATGAAGCTAAATGAAATAAACACCCATTTATTAATGAAGAATAACGGAAAATAAATACGACGATATTTTCAAAAAAGGAATTATACCAGTAATCCAATTTTAATATTGAGAAAAATGGCTTATTAAATTTTTATATTTTTTAAGCATTCTATAACCACACATGGGGGTTTCAGTTTTAAATGCATAGCAGTTTAGAAATATTTAATCAATTTAAAATATACAAGTGAAATAAACGTGTATCCACTGTTTTTTAGCTATTGTATTTTACAAAACAAAATATTAAACCTATAATGATTTTTCATATAATAAATAGATAAAAGTATATTTTGCCTTAAGTTTTAGATGTCATTATTTATTTAATGTCATTGCTACGAATAAGATTTACGGGACTTCTTGAGGAAGACTTATTTGGTACTTATGATAAATAAGATCTCTTTACAGATTGATTGATAAGATAATATAATATTCTCATATCCCTAGACATTATTTTATTTCTCATTGTTGCTAACTATCGTAAGTATAGCAGATGGTACTTCAAACTCAAGTGCATTTGACTCTTTATATGATAATTATTGAGAAATAAACTAAATAAAAGAAAATTTTGCTAATAAGGAAAAATAATTCTCTTTTGTACAATTTGTTAGAAATTACATTTTCATGAGATATCAGTTTGCCTGGATACTATAATAAAACCTTTTCTGCAAACACCTGTTTTCAGAAAAGGTTTGTAACTCTCTTACGAAAACTACACATTACTAAAATTACCTGAAATTGATTGTTCATAATTAATTGCTAATTGAACTATAGTTATGCTCTTTAACGATTTCATAAAGAAAAGAGAAGATTTATTTATTGTCCATCTCCAGTGAATATAATTTCGCATAATCATCAGCCTTGGCAGTTTTAACAGAAATTATTCTAATTATAATAACGTTATTTATTTGCCTGCTTACACCATACTTTCTGCTATTGTGTATTATTTAAAATGTGATATTACACCACTAACATATGATTCACATGTCTATGTTTTAGTAAATGATAATTATGCAATATTTTGCATAATAATGACACGTAATTATACATTATCAGGTAATTTCCTACATTTTATTTCTCTGTATCTAAAACAAGGCTGACACTGGGCTAATAGTTTCAACATGGTGAAAAAAATCATTTATTAGCATGTGGATTATATAAGAGAAATATGTGTTATTAAACACATATTTTCAGTATCATGTACTGCATCAAAATTCTATTTTTAAGATTTTTTCGTATCTTCTCTTAATGTGATCGGTCATTAATCATTCTATAAAAACAAAGAATAATATTTTATATAGTTAGAGGAGAATAACTACTTATTAATATCTATACTCGACTGAAACGGAATTAGGTCGATGTGTAACGATCTCACACATAACGTCTTGTGACGTAACTTTTTTTTTTTTTTTTTTTTTTTTTTGAAATAGTACGTATTTTAATTAGTCTTTGAATAAGGTGTCTTTTGAAGAAGTAGTTTTTTATAATCTGTATATCAGAAATATTTTGTCTCCTCAAACAATATGAAATATCCTAATAATTATTTCTTTAATTTTTATGGTGTTATATCATGCCAATTTAAGAAAAAAATTGATGATGTTGCAACTCGTTTTCATTTTCAGTTCCATTTATTACTTTTCTTTTTTTGGATGTAACAAAGTCATTTTTTTAGATTATGGCAATTGCTATGGTAATCGCCAGCAGGCGAAAAAGAGATATATTTCTTCGTTCCGTGGCAGCTGATAAAAAGCCGTTCCCATAGCATCGCAGACGGATAAATGTTGGAATTAGCTTAGAAGGATGATGAAAAAACGAAGTCAGAAAATTCGCTGATTATTCTATTAAATAAATATAGTAGAAGTATCTAAATGTGGATGTTTCTTTAGACGAGAATCACCAATCACTCCATAAGATTATATATGTAGTGGGATTAAGGGTATTTAACAAAAAATAAGGTATAATTAACTCTCTTTAACTGACAAATTAATAAAAAACTAATATTACACTCTGAAAAAATCCTTGAACTTAATGAATTTTCCCATTGATTATATTTTTTTAAAACACGAAACTTCTCGCTTTAATTTGTCCAGTCCATCCCAAAATACAGAAATGTCCACAACGAACGTAAAAATTACCCGAACTCCTAAAATATGAAGCTGTATTTTCGTAAAATCACAAGAGTGTTCCGGAAACTGCACTGTCTAGTAATTTTCGTATGAGAAACGGCGTTTTTACGTATTTCCAAATTATTACTCAAATAGGAAAAATTTCCGAAATTAAATTGAAAAATTCATAATTTTCTCCATTCAAAAGACGTAAAGCAGTCGTCACAGGGCTGTTCCTGCAACTTGCTGGTTGTATTTTTACGTTTTTGAGAATGTAAATTGCTTCGCTGATTTCCAAAATTTTAAATATAAAAATAGTATATAAATCATTACACTTAAATAGTACTATTCAATATAATGTATTCATTTGAATTAAAATACATATAGTTTTAGAGAGAAATCTTTATTATATCACCTGAAAAAATGCTTTAATTTTCCCAATTTTTGCAAAACACTAGAATTATAAATGTTATTTGACGTTCTATTAAAATACTTTTCCACTTTGGAAAGGAAAAAAAAACTTATGAAGAAATTACATTTAATAAATTTTAATAAAATATCGACAAGTTGAGAATAACCAAAATGTTTGTTCAAACTTCATATAATTAGTCTATGTATTTGGATTTAATTTCTGTTGTTCGAGCCGTAATTTTGTCATTGTATATCTGAAGTATATTATTTAAGCAGGATTTCGAAACTAGAAATTCTGTTTTAAATTAACATATTTTGTATTAATCAAATTTCGAAAATACAATTTTCATTCCATTTTTAACAATAATATATAAAGTACAGTAGCTAGATTTCTGATCTATTTGTTTCAGTGATACAAATCTCAACTTATTCAGATATTACAAAGACTCTTTTACTATCTGAATGACGATCAGTTTATTTAGCGATTTCGTAAAACTGGAGAATTCTGTCTCCATTACGGTTCATTACGTTTTCAATTTTCCAGTTGTTCTGACGAGAGTCTATAAAGTGATTTTACATACTGCTTGAAAGAACGATATCTCATTAAATATCTGCTTAGATCGGTGTACTTTTGAGAATTCTATAAAATGAATAGGATTCGTATTTGTGAATTCTGTAGATTTTAGAAATTAAAGTGTTTCAAACTTTTAAAAAAAATAAGCAAAAGGAAGTGTCCATTATATAATTAAGCATCATGAAACAAAAATATACTTCATGAAGTAGAATTTATAAAAGAAAATTTGTTTGAACACATTTATTATTTTACTAAATTAAATTAAATACAAATCATTCTACTAGTATTAAGTTTTCCGCTCAAATTTAAAATTCTAAAAGTTTTAAATTTCATATTCAAACACTTTAGCTATTTTTCAAAAGTTTTGCCCTAAAAAGAAAATAAATTTTGAATCATCATATTTATTTTTTCAAATTTTAATATTGTGTTCTTATTTTAATATAATTTTAAAAGCCGGTCATCTCCCATCAAAAAGATTGCTTCAGTGTGGGGTCCAGATGCCTTCTACAGCATGCCTTCTATAGAAGAATTCACTTGGGACCTAGAGAGTATATTTTACATGAAACAGAAAAAGTATAAATAAAATACATTATTTTAAACTATACGAAAATAATTAATAGGAATTTAAAAAAAAAAACATGCAAATAAATATTTCGAGATTTAAATAATTTTTTCAAGACCTTCCTGAGAAAGATCCGCTCGGCCCTGCCCTTGATTATCTAGAGGAATGGGTACATTTTGGTTACGTGTTTGGTTTTTATCATCTTCAGTTTTACACGTTTCAGGTGTCCAACTACAATTCTGACGAAAAGCGCCTTTACGCAGATTATCAGCTCCATCAAACATGCAAAACTCTAGATGGTAAGTACGAGGCACGCAGTAAGAAAACTTCGGGGAACATTATCAGGAAAGTCGTGACTTATTTTAATCTTATAATCTTTAAATGTCCATTTTCGATCACGAGGATTCCACCCCTAACAACCCGCATATCTCGTTAGGATTACATTTCCGATCCTGCATTGCTATGTGATTCCCAGTCATTTAGGAGTACCCATCACTCCTAGAGGTTTGTTCCTTCAGTTTTGAATCAATCAGTATTTGTAATCAAACCATTCTAATTTTAGAAGAAAGCTTAAGTTAGTTTTACAAAATAAAAGTCTTAACTTCCTTTATCGTCTTGTTTATTTTCAGAATCTTATAAGCCTGAGCAGAATGCAGTAGATTGCGGAAAATAACATTATATCTTTAAGCACGGCATATGTTTAAATTTTGATTTTTCTTTTGTTTAGTTACCTTAAAAACGCCCAAATCCATTTAAGTTACTCAGACATACAACTGGATGTGATATCTGAAAGGTAAGGAAACACAGGACATTTGTGAAATATTGTTGATGTCTCGAATCTTTCATATATGACATCAAATGGTGACTATTTATCAAAAACTGCTTATAAAACAGTTCATTAAGTAGTCATTGAAACTAGATAGGTTTTTCTTGCAGTACGATGGTCAAAGACGGCAGGTGAATCGTTTAATCAGCGACCATAAAGGCAAGCTTCGGAGAGTTTGTTCTGTCCGTGCTGCCCACAGCTACACAAATAATCAAAATTATATAGCCAGGTTTCTGACATGAAATATTATACGCCCAAACATCCGTGTGTCTCACACTCAAGAGATCATCTTAATGGAAGTTTGCAGGACTGTAAATGAAATGAGCTGTAAATGAAATGAGAAATAATGTGCATCTGTAACCTTCTCTAATGATAACAGGCTCTATATTTATCTTATTCTAAGTGTGAATCAATTTTTCGTGCGAAATGAAGTGCTTATAGTCTTGAAGTATCATTATGGATTAGGTAATGCTACGATTTGGGTCAAAATAACTTCGAAATATACACGCTAGTACATGTGTTTTAGACTAAATTTGTTATGACTTGTGATTTTGAAAGTAAGGGATTTCTGATGTCTCGTATTCCTGCTTTGCGTGGAGCGTTTTTTGATATATTTCTTCTTACCAACGATGACACGTATTGTTTGATTTGATTTGATTGCCAAAAAGGGACTGCTCAGACAAGGAAACCAAGTCTGTAAAGCATATATTTCCTCCCGGTCCCTTTATTAAAGTCTTAAAAAATAATAATGTTCAGTCGCAACTGAAACTACCAGAAAACGTGAAAATAACCGGCAAGTTTTTAGCACTTTCCAATCTAGTTGAAAAGTGCTTATGACTTCGGTTTGTCTGGCCGTCTGGCCGTCTGGCCGTGCTCTAACTCCCGTAAATATGCTCGGATTGCTCTGCAATTTTTATGTATTATTGTTACCATCTATAGCATGTTCCCTATTTCAACGGAAGTGTGTAGCACTTATAGTTTTTTTACAGGGACACTCAAAAAATTCCGTTTTATTGCGGTCTATGGGGAAAAATCATTTGTGGTTTATTTAAATAATGTTTCACTAATTTAAACGCATTGAATTTTATATATATCACTAAGGTGCATTAGAAGAAGCTTAATATGGAATAGGGTGTGAATAGCACTTAAAGTTAATTTACAGGGACAGTCCAAAGAATCCCGTTGCATTACGTCTATGGAGAAAAATCGTCTGCGGTTTATTTAAATAATGTTTCACTATTTTAAACGTACTGAAATTTATATATATCACTAATGTGCATTACAAGAGGCTTACTACAGAATATTGTGTATATAGCAGTCATGTTCATTTACAGGGACACACAAAATAATTCTCTACTGTCTGTTAACAATAATTCCTGGAAGTGCGTTTTAAGTTACTGAATGAGATTTTAATTTTAACTCGCTTTTTGTCTATTACGTGGTGTGTATAAATTCTGTAGATCCTATACAGGGGAGCACAAAAGTTCGCGAACACATTTCCGTTTATTGACAAAGTCCAGATGGAGAATTTTAAACTGTGCTACGCGTTTCCTAACTGAACTAAAATTTAGCATCCTATGTAGTATATATACAAACTTATAGATCCTATACAGGGCTGAATAAAAGTATTCGGATATTTTTCCGAATATTGTATATGTTGGAAATTCCTGAAATTATGTTTTTAAATAGGTTATGCGTTTTCCAAATTGTTTACTTGGATGTTATCTTTTAGCTTATTAAACGGTATAATTTGTAAAATTATTTTGGAAGCGTTGGAAAGTGCTACATAATCTATGCTTGACGCATGATTTTTCGTTCTTGTTAAATGTAACAATGATATAAAGTCGGCCTACTGCCAGCGGCTTTTACAGGAGTGGTTGTTCACTATCGTAGAATAGCCATGCGAAACTCGGAAGCAATAGACATCAGTAGTTGGTGGAAGCTGTTGGGTGCGTCGGAGAAACTCGCTCGTCACAAGCGGGATTTTTTTTTCTTTTTAGCTCTAGGCGCGAAAATGGACAGAGATTAGAGAGACTGTGAAAACATTTGCCAGTCAAATCTTCGCAGGGTGTTGCGTGTATCCGAGATGTCATTGGCTTGTCAGTGTGCAATGGAAATATGACTGTGACGCTGAAACTTATTCACCGTACTCGCATCGGTCTGAAGACGCACATTTAAATTCGTGTAGATACTGGTGAAAGGGACCATTACTAGTGAAAAAAGCTGTAGTGTGAGGTTTGAGGTAAAATAGTGTGTAGGAGACATTATTGATTAGCATATGAGTATGTCGGTCTTTTGTTGAGATGGCACAATGTTCTTGCCAGTCTTTTATAATATTTATTTTTAATGATCGTTTGATGTAGCTGGGTGTTAGGGGAAGGTGGTGATTGATAATAGGTTTGTTTTTTGCTTCTTTTGTTAGGGTATACGCCAACTCGTTGTCAAATCTTTTGGGTGGACACATGTCGAATTCCAGTGCAGATTATGAGAGTTAATAGAATTTTCTTAATTTCAAGAAATAGTGCGTGTTGGAATTAATTTCCTGAGGACTAAACAGACTGTAGCTACATATCCAGTGTAAGGTTGTGCCTGTTTGTGCGTGGATTGATTCGAGTGTTTGGAAAAAAGTGTCTTTAAAAAGTTAAATTTTGTAGTAAATTCTATAAACAGTAGCGACAATAAAACTGCAACAAATAACAAAAAGAGGTCCAAATAAAAAAGTGAAAATAAATGCATTTACCTTCCTAAAAAGAAAAAAACTACGGTGGGCAAATTATACTACAACAGTGTATTTTAGGTGGTATTTTGTGTGAAAATTGTATCTGTATGCATTGCTAAATGTGAATTACTATATCCTTTATTTGTGTAGGC
Source organism: Maratus michaelseni (assembly GCA_963931845.1). Lineage (NCBI taxonomy): Eukaryota > Metazoa > Arthropoda > Arachnida > Araneae > Salticidae > Maratus > Maratus michaelseni. The sequence continues at coordinate 86,179,404 of OZ007593.1, forward strand.
ATGCGTTACCTGTTTCGCGCTACATAATTATTTTATGTCTTATTTATCATAGTAAACGCGGTAGCGTTTGCTATAATATGTTTAAGAAATAGAAAATGCAAACGTTTTTCTGAAATATCTGGCGAACCAGTTGACATACGACAGTGATTTTTTTGTTGAAAGATAGAACTCGACGAGACAAATAAAAAGACAACATTCAAAAAATTATTGTAGCTCACTGTAGTTTTTTATTTAACTTCGAACGAAAAAATGAAGACGCAAAGTTCAACAAAGTCTAGCTAACGTTTACCTGGAAGGATTAACTTCGTTTTTGTTTTATTTTTTTCCTCTTGGTAAAACTTAGAATAGGTTTTTTTTATCTTTGTATGTTTGAGGGTCGCTGAGGAAATCGAATTTATGTTGTAAAGCTCCGGTTGAACATTGGTTTTTCTTTTCTTTCTTTATCATAGCAAACGCGCGCGTTCGCACGAAAATTTAAATAAATATTATAATTCTGTATGTAACAGAATTCATTCAAATTAAATAAATCACGTGACAAACATGCTTATTTGTTTTTATTTTCATACTAGTGTAAATGCCCGTTTTAAAACAGTAATGGTGAAACAGTAAACAGTTTTCACATTAAATTTCAAATAATACTCATATACTATTCATCGACAATCAGAAAATATATATATTGGAAAATTATATCGCCTAACAGGCTCCTGCTATTTACGTTCAAACTCACCAAGCATTTTATATGCTTATGTAAAAGAATTGTGTTTCATAATTTCACGTAATTCACGTAAAATATGCGGCAAACAATTTTCCGTACTATTATCCCGTCGACCACTTTTCATAACAAAAATATATCGCCAAACTGTAACGCCAAATAAAAGGGAGAACGTTGCCATTGGAATATCAAAATAAATAAATAAATAAAATATAAGAATTTACGGACACAATTGTTATTTTAGTTAATGAAATAACTAATAAATCAGTAAAACATAATGAATAATACACGCAAATGTCGAATTAAAAACCACTTGATGACATAACAAACACGTATAATGCTTCTGACATCAAGTAAATGGGTCTGCATTTTTGGCGTTTAATCTTTGAGTTGGCGATAGTATTTTGTTATGAAAAGTGGTCGACGGGATGATAGAGAAGTACCCAATTTTCAATGTCGTCGTTATTAAGTCGTTCCTGTACAGCTTGTGTTGTATCTTTTATTTTGGTACTTTTCCGTTATACCAACACTATGCCAAAATGTTTGTTAATGGGCCAATTACTTCAACCCTGACCGAGCAGATGTTGTCTACAAATCGTGTTGTCATACAAAACGTGCCAAACAATTTGATTTGTTATTTATTGAATGTAAACATTTTTCGGTACTTTTCCGTTATACAAAATCCATTGTCGCCAAGCGTAATAGTAAGCGCAAAATGAAATTCCCGTGAATCAAAACACTTGAAAAAAATTGTTGAAACGAAAGTGAGCATTTGAAAAATATAACATTTGAAAATTACAGATTTTTAAGCACTATTTTATTAAAATTAAAACACAAATATATACTTAAAATAAGAAAACAAATAATTGTTATACAATAAAGGGAAAAATCCTGTACCGGTAGATTTAGTGGGCGATAAATGTTTGATGTGGTTGTTGCGATCTTGTGAAAATTCTTCAATCATATCCACATTTACACTGTATCCATATCGTTGCTATAATATCTTTTGGTACTTTTCGGTTAACAAGCTGCCAGTGAAGTATATATACATACACACATATATATGCATACATATATATATATATATATATTTCACTGACTCCCCGGCTAGCCGAAAAGTACCTCATTTTTTTGTTTCTTGCTAACATTGTCTGTAGACTCGATTACGGAATATTAGAAAATCTATCATTTATTATCATCTAAACGGTCATGAATGTGCCATAATCAGGCTGCATATTATTACACATAATTTTCATGTATGGTTTGGTGAAACATTGAACTTTAAATTCTGTTAACGACTGCATTTTTTCTCGAAAAGGTGGACACCATGTTACAAAGTTATATGATTTGAAGCGGTCAGAAAAACAAACTTGGATTAATGATTATAATTCCGCGATTTTGTTCATATGACCCACCAATACTGACACTCAGTTTGGTGTTAAATCGTTACATTACGCGTTATAAAACCAAACCGGAAATAAATCATAGTGAAGACATTTGGATGTCCATTGACGAAAACTAAATTATTTGTGGCAGATAACGCGCTTTTGCCTGATAAAACTTGATTTGTCGAGAAACTGGAAGTTACGAAGCCGTAGACAAAATTCTTGGCCATAAATGTTTATATTCATTGCAATACTTAAATACCAGCATGAAAAAAGACCGACGAAGAAAACTGAAAGTCACCAAGATTTGGTTTTATTGGCAAAAGAGGATGAACGATCTACTGAAATTTACTGTCGGAATTTTATTGATTATTATTACCCGAACAAATTGGAAAACATGTGTTTATACGAATTGGCCACTAGTTACTAATACGAACGAAATAAACCAAAGTCTGTAGAATATTACGAATAAAAAAAAAAAAACTCAGTTGGTTCAGAAAACGTTTGAAACCAGTTGTTTTGAAAACGCCCTATCATAACACGAAAACGGACGCTGGAATTGAGTTGTACTATCATCATTCTTTGCTGATGTTGTTCAAGACTTGGCGAAACGGAGAAGAGCTATTGGGATAATTTAAACTCTACCGTGAATCCTTTGAGCACAATGTGAAAAAACTTTCAGAGATGGAAGAATGTCGCGAAACAAAGCAACGATTAAAAGTTTCAATCGACTTGGCTGAAAATTGCAACAAGAAAGTGATTTGCACAACCAGCTTTAAAATATCGAAGAACTAAATGAAGACGTTGATATGATAGCCGCAGATTCTGATAACACTAAAACTCACCAGGAAATTGTTATTAATGAAGGTAAATTGAACAAAAAAATGAATGCTGATCAAAGGAAAATATTCTAATCAGTTATAAAGCACATAGAAGAACAAAAGAAAGACCCATCTATTCCACCCATAAATCTGATTGTACACGTAGTTTCTGGTAGGGGAAAAAGCTTTCTAATTTAATTACTTAGTCAAAAAGTTCGTTTAATGAGTAATCACAATAACGATGCTGCTGCAGTACTAGCACCAACGAGAATTGCTGCCTTCAGCATTGGAAGAAGTACAATTCACACGTTTTACAAATTGCCCGTCCAACATCCGAATGAAGCAGAATAATTTAAGCTTGATTCTGACGATTTGAAATTCTTTAAGCAACAATGGAAATCATTGGATTTAGTAATTATCGATGAGTGCAGTATGGTTTCGAATGTACTTTAGCGATGATCAGCTAACGATATGGCGAATGTTGTAAACACAAGCAATATTACTGTTTTGGTGGCAAAAACATTATTTTGTTTGGAGATTTATTGCAGGAGGCACCCGTAAAGGCCCAATTTTGATTTCAGGAACTGCCTTTAAACAAAGTGAAACAATTGTTTGGTGGTGTTGGTACATTCAACTTTTGGTACGAATTTGAATACATCGAGCTAACAATGAATTATATACATTGTCTTATATACATAAAAAAATATCGCGGCATAACTTTCTTAAATAACAGTCTCATGCAACAAATAACGATGCAAAATCAAAACTCAATTTTTATAGCATCATCACTGAACTGATCGTTAGTATAATTATTAGAACCTAATATTCGGTCCCATTCAGCGATTTTAAGAAGGACTAAGAAGAGTAGCAAGGAAATATACCACTGAAAGAACAACTCAGCCTATAGCAGGCGACTTCAGTGCAGCAGAAACAGTCCATGGATACGACCGAGACAATTATAGATTCCAGTTTCCGAGGCTAACGAAGAAGACAGGCTACCGTGGTGCATTCCACTTATCTTTTTTTACAGACCGCTAGAGTGAAGTGATGCTCCTTTCGTACACATGCATTGGTGCATTTGAGTATCACGTGACTCACGGTCTGTAAAAAAAGATAAGCGCAAAGCACCGCGGTAGCCTTTCTTTTTCGTTAGCCTCGCCAGTTTATTTATGAGGTAATAGCTATGGAAAACCACCATTTAATTATTGATGTGACGGTCCCCTGACATTTGAGAGAGCAGGTAGATATGAAAAAATGCTACTTTGGCGATGAACAGTCAACGATTTGGCGAGTGTTGTAAAAACAATGTAACCATAAAATTTTGACAATAGCAAAATTTTTTGCTTTTCAAGATATTAAAAAAACTTTAGCTTTTATCAAAAAATTTAAATGACTAGTATTAAAAAATGCTCTGCAGAGCACCAAACAAGGTTAATATGTTTAAGTATGAAAAAGGTTTGGACAAGTGCTTCTAATTGAGCATGAGAAAGGAAAGGGGTTCCTTCTTGGCTGCAGCTCACTGTCAATGCCAACTTTTGAAAAAATCATATTCGCGCTTTTTCCATATAAATGAAATCACTCACAGTTACGATAAAAATGTATAGTTTAAAGACGTAGCCAGTAAAGACGCAGCTTGATTAGACATGAATGTAAGGCGACATAGTGCCAAAAACCTTAGTTCCTGCAGCGTATCACACTCATGCAGTGCTACCAAGAATGCCTGCAGTGTAGAACTGCACAGAAAATTGATTTGTATTGCAGTGCAGAGTGTTGCAGCATTCTGAACAGGAACAATTTCACATATGCACGCATTACAGTATAATGCATTCATTGATTGAAATTATATGCTTGTGGCTGTGGCTCCACAATGCAATATGCAGTACAGCAATGCATATGTAAGTTATAAACGAACATTAGGCACATATACCTTTAATACGGAAGTACAAAATAACAGTGCGGATGTGCACTGAGGCTCAAAAGAATAATAGGAGTGTACTGTGTAGTATAGTCTGTAGAGCAATAATGGTAGACAGTGCACTGTACAAAGTTGCATTGCAGACGCACGCCCAGTACAACAGCAGAACAGTGCAGTTGACATATAAAGCACGTTGGAAAGTTTTACTACAGTACCACAAATTTCTTTTATAGGAAAAAGCGCGAATATGATTTTTTCAAAAGTTGGCATTGACAGTGAGCTGCAGCCAACAAGGAACCCCTTTCCTTTCTCATGCTCAATTAGAAGCACTTGTCCAACCCTTTTTCATACTTAAACATATTAACCTTTTTTGGTGCTCTTCAGAGCATTTTTTAATACTAGTTTATATATAATCAATAAATTGGTCAAATAAATACCAAATAAAAAGCCACAATGTAGGATCGAGCCCTCCAACTCCTGTGTAGCAAGCGGACACTCTACATCGGTGCAGCGAAGTCCACGCACTGTAGTTCAAACTAATGGGTTTTTTAAATGCATGTTCAAATTTAACCCTCACTTTCTCAAAATCAAAAGTCCATTTCAAGGAATCCTTTGACTTGAATAGTTAGGAATATGTCCCCTACATCATACTTTAAAATTGTCAAAATCTGTGCGCACCATGTTAAACATTCCCCTTATTAGACTTAAGTTCTATTTTCCAAGTCATATTTTTGTGTTTGTGAAACGGCTTTTACAAGTTTTGCAAGTAACAGAGGTAATTTATGTAATTTTTTATAGCATATTTAATGTATATATAGGGTTATGAAGTTTTTAGAAACTAGAAAGTCTGTTTAAAATTAACACATTTTATATGGTTTAAATTTTGAAACTACATTTTACGTTTTAATTTTCAATCAGCATATTTCAAAGAGAGTAGTTATATGTTTGACCTATTTATTTAATTAATTCAAATCTAAACTTATTCAGTCAAAAGAATCCTCTACATATCTCAATGAAGATCAAATTGTTTAAGATTTCATAAAATTCCAGGGAAATCTACCTGCATTACAGTTCATTACGTTATCAATTTTCCGATTGTTCTGACAGGAGTCTATAAAGAGATTTTATGTACTACTTGAAAGAAACATATCTTATAAAATATCTGCTTAGATATGTGTAATTGTGAATATTCTATCCTGCGTATAGAATTTTTATTAGTCATTTTTGTAGATTTCAGCCGTTTTAAATGTTTCAAATTCTGTAAAAACAGGTAGAATAGAGCGTGCATTATGAAATTAACATGAAGCATTACGAAATTAACATATATGCCATAAAGCATAATTATTAAAACAATATTTCGTCCAATATATTTAGTGTTTCATTCAATAAATCAAATTATAATTATATTTACTAGTTTAAAATTGGTATTTTACAGTTAAGATTCTTAATGTTTTTAATATAAAATTAAAATGCTTTAACAATTTTTCACAATTTCAGACAAAAAATATTTCTAAATTTTAGACTCATTATTTTTATATCATTTAACTATCGGTATAATTTTAATAACGCTTATTTTATTATATATGTATGGTATTTTTTATATAAGTAGGAATTTGTCTTTAAATTGCCAGATATGTATAGGTTTCCACAGTCTAAGTACTTTTACAGTACTTTTTATGTTGGAAAACATTGTTTTAAATGAAATATAAATGCATACTGAATGCAACAACTGACAAATAATAAAACATGGTGAATAAGGAAAGTACATCATATAAAGAAAATTAGTTCTACCACTCAATATAAGCATTTGAAGATAGTTCAAAATAAATAAAATTTCTATTCATTATAAACTATTTTTAAATTATTGTTGTAGCTTTGATAAGTTTTTCATACGCGAGTATGAAATAACTTCATATAAAGAGAGATTCACAACATTCCTTTTAATATATTGTTTTCATCCAAATTGATTTTTTATAATACTGAAAAATGTTTTTTTTTTTAAATATATATTTTTATGTAAGTCGCCAACGTTTGACTCTCATTAAGACAAATAATAATTTTTAAATATTATTTAAATTCATTACCTTCTCTTCTATTATTTATTTTTTTACTTACTTGAAATTCATTACTTACTTACATTATAAATTAAATAACAACTTATGTAATAATTCTAAAAACAAACTTGAAACATCTTTTATGGAATTTTTTAATGTTCTATAAATATTGGTATTTATTCTCTCATTGACTAAGACTATTTTTCTAACACTAATTTTAATTTAGAGGTTTCTGTATCAATAAAGAATTTGTGTTAAAAAATCATCTACTCAACAATAATACACGTTATAATTTAGCTTCAAACAAGTAAAATAAAAAAAATAAGGCGATTCCTACTTTTTAATCATAAATATATAAAATAAACTCGTGCAGCATTAATTTCCCACGTTATCTTTATTGAACATTATTTTATAATCATCGTTGTGGTATTTTATTTCTGTGGCATCACTAATTTGAGATAAATCTTTCATCCCATTTATGAAAACAATGGGGGGATTTTTTTTCTCCCATTTAAAACTAAAATTAATTAATTTAATTTAATTAATGAGTTAATATTTGAAAAAACTGTATCGACATAAAGTGTCATCCACTACAACTTAAAAAAACATTATTTGGACTTGAGTGGATGAATGGAATATATTTTATTAACGATTGAAAATTTGAACAAGATATATATAGAGAGAGAGTGAGCTAATAGTAGGAATTTAAAAAAAGTAAAACGTTTTAATATTATTTTTCAAAATATTTTGAACATATTATTTTTTTCTTAACTTTATATATATTTCTCATAACACATATTTTAATATTAAAAATCCGTGTGACAGAAAACTGTTTCAAAAACTTTAAAAATTTTATTCCTGTTTAAAGTATAGGATCGATTTCGCAGTTTGTATTCTCAACACATTAGATAGCAATACGCCAAAACCTCATTAATTACGTAAAATAATTTTTTCTAAACATTCGTGATTTATGAAAGGAAATGATATTTTTACAGCCTATGTTAATTTCGGAAGTAAGTTCAGAGAAGTCCATTCTGATCTCCAGTTCATATATATATATATATATATATATATATATATATATACAGGGTGTCCCAGGATTATTGGGACAAACTTTAAGGGGAGGTAGGGGACATCACAGGGATTCAGATTTGCATAGCAACCCATGGGCGGAAACGGCTTCGTTCGCCATTAGGTGGTGTTTTTCACAGTAGGATTGGAGCACCTCTAACATCTGCATAGTATCGCATCTTTTTGTAAGAGGTGGTACCACGCTTACTTGACACTATGCCACAACATGTCAGACGCCATATGTGGTTTCAACATCATGGGGAACCTTCTTATTATGGCAGATAGATGTGTTCGTGAACATTTGAATCAGGTGTTTTGTCACCGATGTATTGGCCGTGGTGGACCGGTTCCCTGGCCACCACGCTCTCTTGATTTACGCAGCATAGATTTCTTTCTTTTGGGGTGCACTGGAAAGTGCTGTGTACGCAACGCTTGTGGATTAGGATATGGATTTGGTTGCAAGACTCATCTGAGGTGCTGCGGATATCCAACAAAATCCAGGTGTATTTTAGCGAGTCAGCCAATCCATGGTCCGATGGTGTAATGCATGAATCGCTAGCAATGATTAAAACTTTGAACATATTTTGTGACGTTTTCACATATCATATACCACAGTACATGTAATATCTTTGACCAATAAATTATTTCAGATGATCTCAGGCTTGTGCGTTTCTTATCCCTGTTATACTACTTTCCCATGACGTTTCGGATCATGTTGAAACCACATATGGCATCTGACATGTTGTGGCATAGTGTCAAGTAAGCTTGGTACCACCTCTTACAAAAAGATGCGATAATATGCAGATGCTAGAGGTGCTCCAATGCTATTGTGAACAACACCACCTAACGGGGAACGAAGCCGTTTCCGACCATGGGTTGCTATGCAAATCTGAATCCTTGTGATGTCCCCTACCTCCCCTTAAAGTTTGTCCCAATAATCCTGAGACACCCTGTATATATAAAATATATTACATTAGATAAATAATATTGCACATTCATCTTCTTAAATAATTTTTAAATTACTTGGTCTTATTAACTCTAACTTCAGATCTTTCTATAATTAGATTATATGTATGATCAAATTTTAATTATACAATAATATTAACTTAATGAAACGTTTAAACTTTTGATAATAAATGAGATAAAATTCTAACAAAAATGCTATGTTTCGCACAAAAATTGTATTGAAAACGAAAGGTTTCAGTGATAATACAATCATTAGCATATTTTTAGAATATACTTTTATATTTTTAATACATTATTTATGTAAATCTGCTGTGATATTGTTTATCTTTCTTAATGAAAATAATTAACCATAACATGAATTCTGGCAATGAGTAATAAAAAATAATAATATTCGTTTTCCATAGTTTGATAATCTTGGAATCTTGACAACATTTTATAAAAAAAATTGCATAATGTATCTTAAAATTATCGTGTCTCACACTTAGATAAATATAATCTTTGTTGGCATGCTTTAGAGTCTGATAATATTTCAAATATATTTCCAGATTTATCTTTAAAATTAAAGGAGAATCCGCATATTTATTAAAAATTGTAATTAATCACAAAGCCCTCATACATTATTTTTCTCAAATACATTTTGATACGTAAGCGTAACACTAAGCAGAGGTATTTCAGCAGCAGCGATATTTGATAAAATATCCTCGGATTTTACTTACTTTTAAGTATATTTAACTGTTATGAATGCTATGGAATTTAAAATATTTAAAATTTTGCATACCTATCACTCCCTAGGATTTGATATTCGGGAGGTGCGGTACAGTAATGGGGGGGGGTGAGAGTGTTCATCGTAGGTTGAGGACCCGACTCCCCTATGGGATCTCGGCTCCGAGGCTGTTGTTCACTCTTGCTCTCCGCCCAAGTGGAATGAAGTGGGCCTGTAGATAAGTTTCCACTAATGTCGCTTCGACCTATATGTCGTCTACTCACTTGGGAAAGGATGACGAAGTGCAGGTAGGCTCACTTCCCGCTTCTCCCCCCGGCTGAAGTGCACCACCTTGGGGGTCCCCGGGTAAACCGGATCCTCCTTGGTCGTGGTTCGTATGGGCTCTACGAGAGACTGGAATCGGCGGTGAAGTACGACTGCCTTCGGCAGCCATAGCTTGTCATTACACATTTATATTTATATTTACCACTTGATTATGTTTAGAAATCAAAATATACATAATATAAAAGAATGATAATCTCGATATCGACAAATCTTATAATTTTATTAAAGATTCTAAAACGATTAAAAATACATTGTGATAAAGATAAATTGCACAATTGTATATTTGTTGTATACACTCAAATATATATTAAAATACTTTTCTTCGACCAATTTTCTCTCCAAAAATAGTCATTTGAATTGTGCAATAAGTGTATATATAATGTTAAAGTTTATTCCAAGAATAAACAGATAACTTAATTTTACACATAGAAAGACTGAATTTATTTAATGTCAGATGCAAATGCAATAAAAGCAAAATTATGATTGAATATTTGACAATATGACAGGTTACTTTTGAATTTATTTCTGATTCTCGAATATAGAATGAATTCATTTTGAAAATGGGTAAAAATTTAATCTTTGTATTATGAATTCTGACTTATAATTTTTAGTACCACATTCTCAATATATTTTTGACATTTAAATTTCATTTTTGCTTTTCTGTATTTAAATGCCATTAATATAAATGATAACTTCCAATTCTTGTCATGGGCAACGATTGTCACAAAACCTGGCATTTATATACATTGAACTGTCGTATTATTTGAATAAACCTATAATTACATTACGAATAACGTCGAGATTTTCTTGTGGACTGATTTAATGGGAGGAAGTAGGAAATAAAAAAGATACACGGTTTAGACAAAATAGAAGTCAAGGTAAAAAAAATCTTTAAGTTATTTAAAATAATTAAAATCGAAGGAAAGAAAGGATAAACCTCACTGTATATATTTATAGATACAAGTTTTTTAGGAAAATTTTTAGGAATATTAAAGGCCAGCAAATTTTCTAAATTCAGAAGATGCATGATAAATGTATTTTACTGAACATATGCAGCCTAACTTTTAAAATCGACAAGAGAAAAACTGTTTTTTTTAAAACATTCAATTAGGTTTGACGTATTCTATTTGAAAACATGTAAAAAAAAATGAAAAAATCAATTTTAATACGCAAAATCGCTAATTTAAAATTTTTAAAGTAAAAATAAAACATAAAATATAAGCTACATCAATATGCGTAACGCCCGTTATGTTTGTGAAAAAATTATTTACTTGAGAAGAAGGAGGGCGAATTTTTATGCTATTATTCATAGCATTCATAGCATGTACAGCTGGCAAAAAAAAAAAAAAAAAAAAAAGAAACATTCTTTATATTTTAATTACAAAATTGTTCTAGAAAAAAAAAATAGCCATTCGACTGAAAATTACGTCTTCTTTCAATTTATGTTAAGACATTATGCTTAAGTTTTCGACTTCATACTGAAATTGTATCAAACTTTTGCAATACCTAAATTTGCGAACACCTAATTTCGACATTATGTTTAACGTTTTTGGTAAATTTTACCCTAGAATAAAAAAATAGAAGACATTCGGTCAAGTAATTTAGTAACACTAAAGTTTTAAAGTTTGGAACTTCTTACGTTATGTTCATTTGTAATCGTTGAAAAACACATTGTAATGCGTTTAGCTTATTAAGCATAACACAAAAACTACACTGTAAAACATTTTTTCCTGAAAATAACGGAAATTGTACTGACAATCGAGACGCCAGTACTATTTCCGTATTTTAACGGAAAAAAAATCCGTAAATTCAAGGAAATTTTCCGTGATTTCTGAAATTTCCGTTTTTAAATTTCCGTTTTATAACAGATATCTTCCGTATTTTTTAGAAATTTTTATGTCGTTAAAATAAATTTTTTATAGGACCCCCCCCCCCCCCCAAAAAAAAAAAAAAAAAAAAAAAAAAAAATAGTTATCCCTCAAGGAACATCTTATAAGGGACAGATACGCTTCTTTTTTTCCGTTCATTTCTGAGCTAGTTTTTAATAAACAACCACCACTTCCCACGATGAGTATCGAACCCAAGACCTTCCGTTTACTAAACCAGATGGCCAAACCACTACGCTACAATTTGGACACGAAGCTGACTCAAATGTTGTTACTTATTTGAGATGCTTTGAATGATGCAAAAACTTGAAGTTCTCATAATTAGATGAATGTTTTCAGAATTCAAATGTTTTTAATATTTTCTTTTCAAAATTGTTCTATATTTCGCTTTATTATTTGATGCTTTATAACAGATAAATTAAAACTTTTTATGTATTATATGCGTAAAATATTGTATTAACAGTAATGATTGTTTCTTTTTGCAATAGTACATATACTTTTTTAAATAATTTGTGTTTTGATTTGTTTATTAATTCCAGTAAAAACAATAATTATCTTAAGCCGACGTATTTCTTACATGCTATTAAAGTAAATTTTCTTTATCTCTTAGTTTAAAAACTTACGTGAACAGACAATTTTATAATAAATTAAATTATTATTGTTAAGCTTTGCTGCGAGCTTTTGTGTATGGTTCTGTTAAAATGAATAATTTTTGAAATATCAAAACGAAAAAATAGATTTTTAGAGAAAATTTTGAAATTAATAACTTTACGATAGGTAAGTTTAAATTTGGACTTAATAATTTAGTTTAATTTAGTTATAAAAATTATAAACTAACGAAATAAATTATAAACTTTTATAAGAATGAAGTTTATAATTTTATAAAGTAAACACAAAGTTATTAATTATTTTTTTTATAAATTTAAAGAGAAAATTAAGAATTTTGTAAAATTATAATTTATAAAATAATAAATATTTTAGTTTAATTCACAAATTTATATAGTTTAATACCCACATACCGATAATTTGCAAACATATTATTTTATGAAACCTAAAAAATATTAAAATAAAGAAATAGATTTTTAGAGAAAATTTTGAAATTAATGACCTTGAGACAGGTAAGTTTAAATTTGGACTTTTTAATTTAGTCTAAATTAATTTAGTTTAATTTATAAAATTTTAAATTAACGAAATAAATTATAAACTTTATAAAATCATAAAGTGCATTTTTATGAAAGTAATGAAAGTTTTGTTCAATACAATATACATATCGATAATTTGCAAAGATATTATTTTATGAAACCTTTAATAACCTAATATTGTCTCACGTTAATAAAATTAAAATCAAATTTTTAAAAGTCAGTGAAAAAATTCACAATTTAAAGCACCATAAAGAAAAAAAAAGTAGATTTAAAAAAATATTTTTCTGTAATTTATGAAAATAAAATAATTTTTTAAAGATTTCACCAAAAAATAAAAATATCACTATTATTTTCACAAAAAATTACTGCCCAGACACAACCCCGGTTAGAATGAGTTCCAGGAGTGGCCCGAGTCTAATGACAGAAAATAGGCTCACGGGTAGGACTGGTTCAGACCTGGATCCTAGAAGAACTCTAGTAAATACAACAATCTTAATTCGCATTTCAAGCAAGGCGATTTCTGTACGCAAACCTCTGAACGTCATTTACGGAAATGGCGCTGATTTGGAAGAAATACGGACATTGTACTGTTTTGTAAGAAATATGGAAAAATCCATTAAATTTACGGAAAACTTTCTGCATATTTACGGATTTGAAATCTACTTAACGGAACTAATGTCATTTACGGAAATTGTACTGTTGTTTTGGAAAAATGAAACTTCTCCGTAAAATTTAACGGAAAATCTCTTGTATTTTCCCGGATTTTTTTAGAGTGTATTTGACGTAATGAGCTGTGATTTCAGATTCACATACTTGAAGATATTAGAAATCGATCATTGTAAAAAATATTTCAATTCATGATTTTTTTTTTCAATAAATCTCAGGTTAAAAATACGTATGAATACGTACTGATGTAATATTTTTTTTAAATCGAGATCGATTTCTATAAACTTCAAATTTGCGAATCCAACATTACAGATCATTCCGTTCAGGTGTTTTTGAGTTATGCATGAAAAACTACCAGAATTATAATCTGTTTAGCAACGATTATAAATGAATTTAACATTAGGATAAAAATAAAGCTTCATAATTCATAAAGTACTTGATGCAATGATATTCCACTTTTTACTTTAAGGTAAAATTTACTGAAAAATCCAAATGTGATCTTATAATTAGACAACCGTACTGAAAAGTTCACAGTTTGATACAGTATCTGTACATAGATTACGGAGATACGTACGAAGATACTAAGCCTATTGTTGCAAGGATACATTTAAAGAAGTGTTGGTGTTTTTTTTTTCTTTTTTCATATTTTTCTGATCAAAAGGATAGTAAAAATATGTCAGTGTTTCAAATTACATACTAATAGCTTATGAAAATAGATAATCGTATGTATTTCTATGAACATGAATGGAAAATAATTTATTAAAAGACCTGCTTCTAAAATATTTATAACACGTAATACTTTGGTAGGAAAAAAGATAGAGGCATGTTTTTTCGATATATGTACTACACTGTAAAACAAATTCCTGAAAAAATGGAAATTGTACAGGCAATCGAGACGCCATTACTATTCCCGTATTCTAACGGAACAAAAATTCTGTAAATTCCAGGAAATTTTCCGTGATTTCTGAAATATCCGTTTTTAAATTTTCGTTTTTTAACAGATATCTTCCGTATTTTTTAGATTATTTTTATATCGTTAAAATAAATTTTATAGGACCAAAAAAAAAATATGTTTCTCAAGGAACATCTTACAATACTTTTTATTTTTTTTCTTTCATTTCTGTGCGAGTTTTCAGTAAATAACCCGCACTTGCCACGAAGGGTTTCGAACGCGGAAACTTCTGTGTAGTAAACCGGCGGGCTTTACCATTAAGCTAAGACCGGACACTTCGTTCTCTCAAATGTTGTTATTTATTTTACATTCTCTTAATGATGCAAAAACTTCAAGGTTTTATAGTTAGATGGATTTTTTCAATATTTTATTTTTATAATTTTTAATATCTTGTTTTATTATTTGATGCTTTATAACACATAAATTTCAACTTTTTATGTATCATATGCGTAAAACATTGCATTAAGACTAATGATTGCTTCTTTTTGCAATAGTACATATACTTTTTAAAATTATTTGTATGTTGATCTATTTATCAATTCTATAAACAATAATTATCTTAAGTAGACGTATTTATTATATGCTATTAAAGTAAATTTAATTTATCTCTTATTTTAAAAACTTATGTGAATAAACAATTTTATAATAAATTAAATTATTATATTTTATCTTTCCTGAGAGCTTTTGTGTACGATTCTGTTAAACTAAATAATTTTAAAAAATCAAAACAAAAAAAATAGATTTTTAGAGAAACTTTTGAAATTAATGACCTTAGGATAGGTAAGTTTAAATTTGGACCTGATAAATTAGTTTAAATTAATTTAGTTTATTTTATAAAATTATAAACTAACGACATAAATTATAAACTTTATAAAATTATAAACTTCATTTTTATAAAAGTAAACAAAAAGTTATTAATTATTTTTTTATAAATTTAAAGAAAAAAATATGAACTTCGTAAAATTATAATTTATAAAATAATAAATTTTAGTTTAATTCACAAATTTATATGACAAATCAGCTTAGTTTAACACCTACATACCGATAATTTGCAAAAATATTATTTTATAAAACCTTAAAAATATTAAAAAAAAAAAAAAAAAAATAGATTTTTAGCGAAAATTTTGAAATTAATGACCTTGGGATAGGTATGTTTAAATTTGGATTTATTAATTTAGTCTAAATTAATTTAGTTTAATTTATAAAATTATAAACTAACTAAATATATTATAAACTTTATAAAATTGTTTTTTTGCATATACGTACTGATAACTTTGGAACATAAAAAAAAAAAAAAAAAAAAAAAAAAAAAAATTGAATTAGTCATGTTTTTACACAATAAACCATAGCAGCACTGAAAATTAGTATATGCATACATATAAAGAAAATTATTATTTATTTATTTTTTTTTTTACATTTTATTACGAAAATTTATTCTTACGTGTAGAAGTTTAAGTAATATTATTATTAATAAATAAAATTCTGTCACTATTTTCGGTTAGTCACTGTCGTTCCATTCAATATAATTTTATAAATTGACAGTTGATTTACAGAATAATTATTTTTAATATTAATTTTAATAATTTTTACTGATAAAGTAGAAAAATTGTTGAAAACATATGGGAAATTATGCATGAAAATATTAAAATATTAAAAAATAAATGTCAAAAAATATTGATTACAAAAAATATTCGACTAGATAAAATATCTAGAATTGTTTATGTTTATGTCTAAAATTTGTAAAAAAAAATCTGGGTGACAATAAATCCAATAAATCTATAGAAAGAGAGTTGTTTCGGAATCAAAATGCAATAATATTTGCAAATTAAATAATGCGTAAAGCATACATTTTAAGCGTGTATTCATAATATGGCTTAATTTTGAAAAATGCGATAAGGTTTTTCCCATACAGTCTGTAAAATGCATTCGAAGACTAATAGAAACTGAAAACGTAAACTCGGATGTGCTAAAACCTTGTGAAACATTGAACTGAGGTGTCTAATTCTACTTCGTGAGCTGAGCATGGGCCTCAGGTTGGGTTGGGTTGGGTTGATTATTGACGTCCAATTATCTACACTTGGGATATAGGCCAGGGAGGAGTGCCCTTCGTGGGGGTCTTTCTAAGGGAACCTAACCCGTATTTACGCATGGATGAATCCACGGCTCGAAGAAAACCACGAAAACTCCGAACGATTAGGCCGACGGGCGCGATTGGGATCGAACCCAGCACCTCCCGTCTACCAGCTTCGAGAGCACAACCTCTCAGCCACTGCTGGGGCGAGCATGGGCCTCAGAGTGCCTACTATATGGTATGCGCCCCTGTCAATAAATATCCAGAAATAGACCAAGGTTTAGTTTCCGAAAGTTGATTGATAAATCTTATATTGACCTCAAAATGTGAAAAATTGAGAGAACATAGCCCATATCTGGAGGCGAACCACGAAATTGTAGCGTGGCAACTCAGTGCACTAACCTCAGAGCAAATAAGCGTTGAATATGGGAATAAACGGGTTACAATTTCAGATTAATCTATCCTTAAATCTATTCTTAAATAAAGTGGCTGAGAGGTTCTGCTCTCGAAGCTGGTAGACGGGAAGTGCTGGGTTCGTTCCCAATCGCGCCCGTCGGCCTAATCGTTCGGAGTTTTCGTGGTTTTCTTCGAGCCGTGGATTTATCCATGCGTAAATACGGGTTAGGTTTTCCCTTAGAAAGACCCCCACGGAGGGCACTTTCCCCGGGCCTATATCCCAAGTGTAGATAATTGGCCGTCAATAATCATCCCAACCTATTCTTAAATAAATACGTTGAATCTACACAAAGTTTCCATGCCATAGTATGGCAGTATCTACCGCACAAAGTTGTTTATTTAGAGATAATAATTAATCACTTCCTACGAAAATATCTTGAATATCACCATTTATATATCAGCAGATTAAAAGACAATTATGTTTGATATGCACAATAATTCAGGTTTATATATAAAAAATCGTTCTTCTAAGTTTTGTATAGACATCAGTGACATATCATTTGAAATAAGTAATATATTTTACGAATAAACATTAAAATAATTGCTCCAGATTGAAGATATGTTAAAATTGAAGATATGTTAACAGAATAACTGAATTCAGCTAAGCGATGAAATATGCTTTTCATTCTAATAAAGCAACAACTGGATTATAGTTTTAACTGAAATTTTATGAAGATAAGTCTAATTGAAATGCACATTCTCCAAAGTATAATTAACTATACTTTTACTAGACAGCTAAGTTTCGTTAACGGGTTTCAGGTATGAAGGCAATTCGAAATCTCATATGAATGATTAAAATAGTTAATTTCATTAAAATTAAATATGTACGTCGCAATGTTCATATTTCAGCGGATTAAATATAATTATTCTTGGTATGTGTATTAATATTTATTTTACTTTGAGCTGCAAAATTATTTTCCTGATTAGACATAGGCCGTTTCGTTAAGCTAATATATAAAACTAATACATCTTTCTGAAAAATACTAATGTACACAAAGATTGATTTTGAAATATTTATTTAAACGAACATTTGTATCAGAAATTACTTTAGAATTTTGAAGGAAATATCATTGTAGTAAAAATGTGAATATCTGGAATATTGTTCATTTTCTATTTTTATCATTATAAGTCTTGATTAAAAAACTGGATTTTAAATTATATTATATCTACAACAAGAATGAAAATAATCTAAACTTCAAACATTTTATTTAAAAAGTGCTCATTTTTATGCTGATTTTGAAATAAAGTAATTTAAAATGCTAATTTGAAGAAACGTTACTTTTTTCAAAATGGAATCTTAGTTTGCAATTATTGTTTCGTTTAGAGAATTTTTTTCCTGTTTATCTGCTTTGAATAAACTTTATATATATATATATATATGTGTGTGTGTGTGTGTGTGTGCGTGTGTGTGTGTGTGTGTGTGTGTGTGTGTATGTGTGTGTGTGTGTGTGTGTGTAAAGAATTGCATTTTATAATGAATGTATCAATTGTAGCACTCAAGGATCCCGTAAAAACATAGCAGTAACAGTCGATGATTCCAAAGGCAAAACGATGGTTCATGAACACATGGTGAGTTTTCCCGTAGAAATAATAAGATGGTGAATCAGTATCAATTCCTATTTTGACACACACTAATAAAATGCAATTCCACTAAAGTTCAGAGATCATATATGAGTGGTGTTAAGCTATAAGAACAGCATAAATATGTTAAATTGATTAGAGTAATTACACCAATTCGAAAAAGCTTCTCCTACAGGTGACGTGGGTTTTATTGACAGTTGAAAAAACATACAAATTCTGCTCTCTGAGCCTGTTATAAAGGTAGCGAGCGTATGAATATTTTCGCTAATGCAGGTGAGGTATAGCCAGTGGAACTTATTACTATATATGGCATAATTTTGCGGTGAACAGGTTAGACGCGCGAGCCGAAATGATTTATGGGATATCGAGTGATAATATTATTAAAAATAAAAATGATACTAAGAGACATTCTAAAGAAATAAAAATTGAATGTTTCAAAAGAATAAATAAATTAAGGGTTTTTACAAATATGTGTACATTTTAACATATTAAGATTTTTAGAATAATAATTAACAGAATACATATAATAAAGATATTGAATAAAAATATAATTTAGATTTGAGATGTATTTAAAAGACAAGGGGAAAATAGAATTGTAAGAATTTGGTATAAGATAATTATGGAAAAATAATGGCCATTTTTTCTTATTACAAATGTATATATAAATATTTAAATCCTGGTACTTTTCAACTTTTAAAGCTTTACATAAATTTTTTAATTGATTTATATTTCACTTATTCGTAAAGTAAAATAAATCTAATAAATTTATGTATTTATTTTTGTGAATTCTTATATAGCATACAAATTAACATGATACATTATATAAAAGGCATAGTACAAGAAAAGAGTATTTTAATCTATTGAAAAACCTTTATGTTAAATACAAATTTTTAATTTTGTTTAAATAAACCAACATGATGGAAAACTAATTATGTATATATTTAAAATAAAAATATATATATATAAGATTAGAAAACTGGAAAAATACCTCGCTACATTACCATTCTCAAAAATAGTTGAATAAAATCATGTGTAAAAGGTTGTTTAGTTCTGTATTTTTATAAAAAACGAAAAGGCCTATAATTTTTGTAAGTGTATTATATAGTATCATATGCTGTAATGTATTTTAAATGTAAAATAGTATACTGTACAGTGTATTATATTCAGTTGGCGTCTTATATACCCCACCATCGGGGAAAATCAATTTATACAAAAACTACAATGAGTACAATTGAAAAAAAAATATTTTTAAGTTTATATAAAAAAAAAAAACTGAAAAAGGTATATTAAAATATACAATAAACATCGAATGACGAATCCAAATAAGAGTCATAAAGTAAAGTACAAGATATGAATCAAGAAAATCCTTTACTATTTGCTTCTTGCAAAATTTTACATAAATCAACACTTTTTTCAGAAAAAAAAAATATATATATAATTTTTACAGTCAATGAAGCTATATTTTAATTCTCAAGAAAATTAGTTTTCAGTTTTGCAATTTTTACTGGTATATAGAAGAAACCAATAAAAGTACGTATAAAACAGCATGGTATAATGAAAATATTATTCATCATTTTGTACACAAAAGCATGTTATATCACATATGAAGACTTACTATTTACCAGATATCAATACAAATTATTCGAATATATCGAATATATATACAGATATTTATTTTTTTAAACTTAAGTTAGGTATCTCATATGTTTTCCAGGTGAACAGAAATGTTTATATTTAACATACAGGTTGCAAATCTGATGAATCTGTTATAATGACCACATGCGTTTTCTCTTAAAGCAGCTAAAGTAGAAAAATGACTGCCAGTTAGAAAGTAATGAATTGGCTAACAGAAAGACATCTAAAAGTGAATCTAAAATTCGTTTTTCTAAACTAAGATTTTATCGCACATATTAGACCCATTATCATAGCACTGAACCCTTAAGTTGTGTATATTTAAATTTACTTTTTCATCACATCAGACTTACGTTGCGACTAAGATATTTACATTTACAATGATAGAAGTAGTATCATTCTAGACTCTGTAAGCCTTTTTTTATAAAATGACAAAATCTTTTTGATTTCATGAAAAATTTGTCTATGATATTCATTTGTTCAGCAATGTGATAAGTCAAGATTACAGTATAAAATAAATTAAATTTTTTTAACATGATTTAATGGTAATAATGTTAATATTTGCCAAAAAACAGATATTTCATTCTGAATTTTATATCCGAAATAGAAGAACACACTTCTTTATAAAACATTGATAATATCCTAATAAATAGTCATCGACGGATAAATAGTTACACTCCGTGTATGTTTTAATGTAAACTTGTTGAACTTTCCCAGATAACTAACTATCAATCTTGCAATTGTAAAGTTTATTTATTTTATCTGGAGCCACTAGATTTTTTTACCCTTAAACCTGTAGTACGGAATTTTTGCTTCCTGTAACTCATACTGAAATTTTGCTCCTTTATAAATAATTAATTGTTTCAACTGATCATCCCAATATTTTAAAGGTTGTACTTAATTCTATTCAATATTTGCAGTTTTTCATAAGAATAATTAATATATCCATATATAATAGCAAACACATACAAGAATTTTTGATTTGGCTTCCTTTGTCTGAAGTGCTGTTTGGAATACTAATTTCAACTAGAATCATAGAAAACAGAACAATAATAAAAAATAAGTGATTATAAGTAACTTGTAAGAAGTAAATCAATAACGTTAAAATAAAACTATATTTTATTCTGGTATAAAATATTTTATGTCTTTAATAAACTATTTATGAGAGTAAATTAGTGAATTATGATTCAATTAAATTTACATTTGTAATTTATTTCCACATGTACCGATCAGTGTCTTATTTCTTTCGAGCGTTATGTTTTATTTCCAAATTACTAAACTAATTAGCTACTAGTCGTATGAACAATAAGATGTCATTGCTTCCATAATACGTATAGTTAATTTAAATCAGCATTATATTTATCTTGTATTTCTGAGTAAGTTAACGAATCAAGAAATCCGATTGCACTTACCGAGTTAAGTTTATTTTTAAGATAACACATTACATAAAATTTGTACTATTTATTTATGTTAAGTATTCTCTCTTAATATATAAAAAAAGTATATAATAGAGTCATTTTAAGCATTTTTTACAGTTTAAAATTCTTATAGATCGTAATGGATAAAAAATGACAATACTAAAACTACATTGCCTTTTCAATCGATTGTTATAGTAGTTCTGTGAGAAAACTACTCGGATATCAATGTACATCTACATATTAACATTTTGACTACCTATTAACTCCTCCAAAACGAACTAAATATTTTTTCCAGCTGTCTTTTTAATATATACGGAGTAGAAATGCTGTACGTATATTTAACATTTCATTTAATAAAGCATATTTTGATCCCGGGTATAATTACCAAACTATGTAAACTAATTACCAAATACGAATATAATTACCATATTATATTCGTTAATAGTTTCTTTAAGAAGAAAATATATGATATATATATATATTTTTTTACTTATAATATGTTAATATTATTGGTTTAATATTTATATCTTTAAAATAGCTCTTTAAATAGATTATTTAAAGATTTTATGACATAATATTAATAACTAGAAACTTGATGCTAGGTGAAGTGTTTACACTGTGATCAGCATAATTCCATTTAATACTTACTTTATTTTGATTTTTATATCCTTGAATTAATATTAAATGTGCTAAATGTACTTAAATTTAGTTTCTTTACTACATCTAAAAACTTAAATTTTACCTACAACTTATTTACAAAAATGTATAAAATCTTGTTTTTCTAATTTATTAACTTTTTCTGAATTTTAATCAGATTATATTCATTACCATAACGTTTCAAAATTTGAACTGATTGTTATTAGTATATTTTTTTAAAGTGCGTAACATAATTTTATTTATATTAATGCATAAAAATAATGCACTCTATTTATATGATAATACATTTGAATATTAGCATAATAACGTTTATCCTTTTATTTCACTTTTTTTCTTTAATCTGCCGAAAATATTTTTATGTCTCATCATTCTTGTAGAATTTTTAATATTACATGAAGAGATTCTTCCATAATGAATGCTAATCATGTAAATTGAAGCATATAATAAAAATGAATTGATTTACGCAGAAAAGTGTAGTTATGGTAGAAAAAAAAATATTTTCTCAGGAAGATATTTTGGAAATATAATTAAAAATTCATAAAAATGCAAATAGTTAAAGTAATGCAACACTATTGCTTGTTTTTTATGTACCACAACGTTGTGTTTCTTACGGTAGTGTTCTTTTCGCTTGGAATAACTTTATAAATTATAAATAATTACATTTATACGCAAGAATATGTTTCAAATTTGGGTATAACAAGGTCTTCAAAATATATTTCTTATTGATGAATCATGTAATAAATGTAAACATATATGTAAACTATGTATCTTATTGTTTTTAAATTCCATGGGATTACTGTCTGACAATTTAAAAATATAAGAAGTAAAATAGTAGAAATACTAAATTAATTATTTGTTTAGTCATTTTGTTTTTGAAAGGAAAAAAAATAATATTTGTTTACTCACGTATTTTAAATTGAAATTTTGCCTTCCTAATATTGTCAGAGAAACAACATTTACTTTATAAAGAAAAAAAAAACATGGATTAGAATTTACTGTGCAGATAAATTTTGTTTAACTTCTAAGATTGTAAGTTATTTTGAACATGAAAAGAAGTTATTTGTCAAGTAGATACATACATTATTACGATTTTCTAGAAATGGAATCTTCAGGGAAATCAAATTTTAAAGTTGAAAAATAATTTCCAATTTTAACGAATTTTCTTGCTTGGTACTGTCAGATATCTATTTATTTCTTTTTCTGTTTTTTGCAGCACACAATTGTCACGCTATCAATATCACATGTTATGTTATTGAGAAAATCATGTTTACGGCAAGAAAGTAGCTATTTTACAGCATTATTTTTCCAAAGCAGCATGTATATCTTTTTGTCCTTTACAAAGATGTTTATGCATCAGAAGTATATAGTTCTTCCCTGTCTGGTTTTAATGATTATGCTGCAAGCATTTTATTACATAAAAGCACAAATAATTCTCCAAAGAAGTTTCAGTATTACTCCATACATTTTTTATATTTAAATATAAATAATATTATTTCGCTAAAATTTTAGGAAAATTGATGGCATAAAATACAGTTTAATCAGAAAAAAGTAAACTTTTAGAAGAGAATAGTAGCTTATTGAAGTAGATTTAGAATGAAAAATTTTTATTTCATGACAAAATATATCATAAATATTTATTTGTAAACCGATTTGTTAGAAAAAAACGATGATATACAGCGCGACAAAAATAAAAAATCAGTCATAATAAATTCCAATCATAAAGAAAGGTGCCTAAAAAAATCTAAATATATATAAAAAATCTATCTATCTATCTATTTATATATATATATATATATATATATATATATACAGGGGGTGGACAAAATAATACGAACACTCATGCAAAATGCTAAAAAGAACAATATCTAGAAAAATACATGAGAAATTAACCTGAAACTGCAGGTGTGTAAACAGTATAGTATAAGTTATATATTTCCGTGAAGATGTTTTCCCGAAAGCCCATAGAGAACTGTCAACAAATTGAAAAAGGACGAATATATTTTGGATAACCCTGTAAAAACTAATGTAGCAAAAGCGTTCAAACTCGAGATTATTAATAAGTAGCTTATTTTAATATACTGTGTTCATTTTTATGAGGATGGCATGTATACTCGTATAGAAATTAAGGTTTTTATAAAAACAGCCCCAAATTTCGATTAGTTTTTTGCTTATAATTTGCAAAGTTTAAAAACTTTGCAAATTATAAAAATATATATATAAAAAAAGGTATTTTCTAAAAATATGAAAAACATAATTGTACATAATATTCTGCAATCAGAATTAAAAAATAATAAAAATTGGATGAAATATGAGCAGGTTTACTAAAAGATGTTTCACTGCGCATGTGCGAATGCAATCAAAATATAATATGCATAATGTATTAGCTAAGTACATAGAGCAACTTTTGTGAAAGTCTCAAAATCATAACTTGAAAATTCTGTAAATTATCGTCGATAGAATAAGCTCGAAATCCGTTGTTCCCAAAAAGACGCAAAAATATGAGGGGTTGTATCAAATATCTGTTGATTAGTACCAAGATAACGTACACAATATTGCACGTACTACTATATTTGGATACTACCCCTCATGTTTTTGCTTCCTTTTGGGAACAACGGATTTCGAGCTTATTCTATCGACGATAATTTACATAATTTTCAAGCTATGATTTTGAGACTTTCACAAAAGTTGCTCGATATACTTAGCTAATACATTATGCATATTATATTTTGATTGCCTTCACGCATGCGCAGTGAAATATTTTTTAGTAAACCTGCTCATTTTTCATCCAATTTTTATTATTTTTTTATTCTGATTGCAGTGTATTATGTACAGTGTTGTCTGTCATATTTTCTGAAAATAACTTTTTTTTATATTAAGAATTCTGCAAATTATAAGCAAAAAACTAATCAAAATTTGGGACTGTTTTTATAAAAACCTTAATTTCTCTACGAGTATACATGCTATCCTCATAAAAATGACCACAGTATATTAAAATAAGCAACTTATTAATAATCTCGAGTTTGAACGCTTTTGCTACATTAGTTTTTACAGAGTTATCCAAAAGATATTCGTCCTTTTTCAATTTGTTGACAGTCCCCTATGGGCTTTCGGGAAAACATCTTCACGGAAATATATAACTTATACTATACTGTTTACACACCTGCAGTTTCAGGTTAATTCCTCATGTATTTTTCTAGATATTGCTATTTTCACCATTTTTCACGAGTGTTCGTATTATTTTGTCCACCCCCTGTATATATATATACATCTATATATATATATATATATATATATATATATATATATATATATTATGGTTTATGCTCCTGTATAAATATACCCCTTTTTCGAGAGAAAAAAAGAAATGGTAAAAAAATAGAAACTCCTCTTATGTAAGTCAAACATACTACTCCCAAGAGAATAAATGAAAATTGCAAGAAATTTCACGCTCGTTATTTTGATAAAAGCACAAATGACACGTCAGATTCATCCAGCGTATACAGCAAGCGACATGTGTTTTTTACATGACTGTGCATCACCAACTTTTCGGAATTACTATTTGTTAAACTGTAGCAATCGGTAAATGATATTTTCCTTTTAAACTAAAATAAGGAAAACGCGAGAATTTTACCTGCCTTTACCTAGCGGGGTAAGAGGAGAGCTTCTTTTGAAAATTGCACTCAAATTCGCGCTCGTTATTTTGAGAAAAGCACAAATTACATGTAAGATTCATGCAGCGTATACTGCAAGCGACACGACATCTTTACAGGTGACCACTTAACTAAATGAATGGTCCAAACATATAATCGATAGATAGACTGTGCAGAATCCACTTCACGGAATTACTATCAGTCAATGCATTTTATTATTTATCAATGAATGTTCAATGTCTTGTATGGAGCAGATATTACTGCGATTGCACCATAAATTATTAAGTTACCGTCCCCTAACGTTATCCGAGACAGGGGTTTTCGAGGCATTAAGCCTGAAATTTAGGTCTGAAATTTAACATCAAATAAAATGGGCATTTTAGCAAAAATAAATATATAAAAAATTTTCAATAGAGAGGTCTTGATTTGATGATTTTGTTTTGCTTTTCATTTATTTTATTCGTTTGTATAGAATATGAAATATACTTTTGTGAGTTAAACTGGAAAATTAAATTAATTGTCCCTCTGTTTTATTTAATAAGTTCCAGTTAATTACTTTCATCAATTTACCGAAAGGGAATTCAATATTTTTTTCTCGTTCAAAAAATCATTATTTGAACAGATGAGAAAAATAGTATGTTTAAAATATTGAAGTTCTTTTGAACAACAGAAGCCAATTATTTCCTACAAAATTAGCAAGATAAATTTTCTTTTGTTAAATAACTTTTGAATAGATTATTTTTTGAGTATCTCAGGGAAAGCATTTTTAATTACATCGTCATGCAAATAGTTAATGCATTTTTTTAAAAATTAGAATTAAACATTTGGATTTTTAAGAACAATTTAGATGGAAAAAAAGAGACAAATATATATTTAAACGCAAATTATGTATTTTCTCACAAATTCTTCTTTGCTTTATATATATATATATATATATATATATATATTATGTATATGATGTTTACATATAATGTCTATGATGTCATATAATACGCTTAAAAAGAATAGTCTTACATATAATATAAAGTCTACATATAATATATATGTATGTATTATTTTCAGAGAAAACGCTGATCCTTTTATTAAACGTTTCTACTTAAAATATAATTTTTCCAGAAAGGATTTGAATTATCTAAAATAATTTAATATAGAGTTACTGAAAGGTGTATTTCTATAATAAAAAAATTCATTATTAGTTAGTCTATTTATAATTTCGTTTTTTGTTGTCATAGAATATATAGTAAACACACAATAGGGTAATTGCTATTTTTATTAAAATTTTGAATGAGACGAATTATTATCAATAAATTTACAAATGAATTATTAAATCACCATCACAAAGATAAATTTGAGAAAAATATTACGCAGTTTTAGTAAATAATACTTGGAATAAAATATCATTAATTTCGTTAATTAGTCCTGAAGGTATCCAACTTACATGTCACATGAAAATATTTGGAATACCTGTCTTCTCTATTTAGAAAAGAAATATAATATGAAATGGAAAACATCATATGTTTACTTACCTCTGTAAATAAAACAATTTTATGTCTTTTTTGTATTTTTTGTAATTTTTGTATTTTTTTTTTTTTTTGTAATTTTTTTTTGTATTTTTTTCTTTGCAATTATTTTGCGGTATCAAAAAAACTAATATTGTTTTACATTTAAAAGTGCAGTTAATTTAAAAAATTGAAATCTTACTCTATTAAGAACAGAAAATGTTTGATATTAATTTCATCCATGATTTCCAAGTCATCTCGTGAATTTCCATCTTGCCAGTTCATTTGTAATGTATTGTGATAAGACTAGTTATGATATATTTCAAAGTAATAAAAAAAGCTGCCTGTTTAAGGTCAAACAATTATAAAAATTTAACCAACATCTATCTTGATAAATTTGCAGTAGAAAAGAAAAAAGGATTCGTCTACAAAACTGAAGTCGAATTAACGCTGTTTTTTTTTTTTTTTTTTTTTTTTTTTTTTTATCGGTTAATACAAACACTAAGAAGTCTTGATAAAAAATATTTAATTTGAACTTTATTAAAGATCAATGGCTATCTGTAAAATCGCTGAATATTAGATAAGCGTTTTTTCATAATTTAGAATTACAATTTATTAATTCAAAGTAAAACATTAAGTTAAAACGATTACGTGATAATTGTGTTTTATCTGCCTATCCGATTATTTTAATAGTATCTTTACAAAAAAGTTTATTTATTTATTTATTTATTATTATTATTATTATTATTATTATTATTATTATTTTAGTTTACATATTACATTTTTAAGAATAATTTAAAATATAAATACGTATATATATATATATATATGTATATATATATATATATATATATATTTAATGAATTTGCATTTCACAGGCATAAAAACATTTATTATAATATCAAACTTTCAATTTGTTTTAGGCCGTTAAGCTAAAGATTTTTAATGAACCTTCTTATATACGGAAACGATAATTTGAAAAATGATGCATTATAACTTCAAAGAGAAAGAAACAAGTAAGCAAGATAATGACTGAACAAAAATCATTAAGCCTAATGCGAAAATAATTGACTGATTACTAAAATTTTAAGAGCATAATGACTCAAAGATTTTAATTATAATCTTCGATATATATATATATATTACCTACCTGTTGTTATTTTTTTTTTATGTTGTAACTCTCATTAAAAAAATCAAATGCATATGAAAAAGTAATTTTAATAAGAAATTTAGAAAATATAAACTTTAGTTGGGGAATGTTGAAGAAATCCTTAATATTTATTCAAGCAATACGTTTGAGGGAAAAATAAAGTAGAGCCTAATTTTTGAATGTTTAAAGTAATTATATTTTATATTTTCATTTATTAAATATAAAATTTATGATCAAAAGTTTTGACAAATCACCTCCATTGCATCTGAATTCTTTTAATATATAATTTTATAAACAGTATGTAAAATTGTTTGTATTTTTGCAAATAATTTTCATAAAATCAAATATATCGATTGATGATCATGTTTATAGTTCTCCTGTCCTAAAAAATTATTAAAATGTTCTTAATATTACGTTTACATAAAATTTTATTTTTTCATTAAAGTAATATTCCCATATTGTAGTTTCCCATTTTGGTATCAGTAGACATTCTGAAATAACTTTATTTTTCATTATATTTTTAATGAGATTCATTTATACACAGAATAATGTTTTAAAAATCTTAATTATATTTATTTTTTAAATTTATAAATTTCTCGTAGGAAACAACATATATATATATATATACATATTCCTATACAACAGTAGTATTTATTTCTACTCTTTATTAAAATAGATGAACACAGTAGTCACCTTTAAGAATCTGTAAAAATAAATAATCGCTGCAACATTTTAACATTTTATTATGTTGACAATGTTTGGTCTTTTATATATTTACTCAACTTTGGAAATAATTTCATTGCAGCAAATTATTATGTTGTTTCTACGAAATAAATTTATTTGGGTAAAAACTTAAATATTTGCATATTCCGATTCTCTAAAATAAATAAATTATCTTAAAATGATTTAAGTACAATTGAAAATATTCCACCAAACCCCTGTAATTTCTGAGTTTTAGTGAACTTGGTTTCGGCAAATTTTCTTTCATTGTTGTAACCATCGTTTCAACTCTTACATGATTAACAATAAAGATTTATATTCAGCAACGACAAATTTTCGCCAAGCTTGGCGACAATTGACGAAATATCACCAAATTTGGCGATAAAAATACGTTGACTTGTATGAAGGCAACATTTTCTATGTCCGTCTAATTTGGCGATAATCTCATTCACATTCAATATTGTAAAGAACTGGGAATGACTTTTCTGTAATCGGTTTCCATGCGTTTTAGCGTCGTTATTTTCAGTAAACTTAACTAAAATCTTAAAACCAAGCAATAGAGAGACTATCTTTTCCTGCCGGTACAGGTCAGAAGGAGTTTTCGTAGTTTAGTATGGTATGCATCAGCTGATCACATTCAGGTAACCCGACGATTCGCAAGTAGCTGATGTATACAACAAAATGACAAAAACTTTTTTTTTGTTCAGTGTGATAGCCAATTTTGAGCTACTAACATGTATGAGATAGAAGAAAGTTTTGGGTTATGCATATCCGACTAGTTTAATTTATATAATACTTACAAATATGTATACTTACTTATACTTACACATACTTATACTTACTGTAACGTAGGGTTTGAAAATTTTGTTGCCGAAACTGAAAATTTCAGATTCTGATTCCGTAGGGGAAAGCTTCCGTCAGTATTGTTAATAGTTATGGTCAGCATATTTAACCTCAGAATAAATTAAAGCGAAATTTTCTGTATGTGAAAGCTAGCAAAATTTCCCCTATTGTAATAAGTTTCTGGCTTTCGCTACCTGGCAACCGTGTTTTCACAAATACTAGTCTAAAGCATTTTCAACGAGGAATTTTTTTTTCAAAAGTAAACTTTTCTTTAAACAATAGAACGGTTTGTTATCAAGAAAGGTATTACGTTCTTTCATTTTCACAAGAAAGATTAATACAAAAAATAATTTTTTGGGGGATTCTGATTAACAACGCTATCACTCACCTACGTTACCATAAACTTAATTGCATTCCGATCAAATTTGCACTGAAGGAGCAAATGCTCTTGCACTCCTTCTGAGTTTTTGGAGATCGCTTTACGGAGATGAGTTTTTGGAGAACGATTACATCTACTGTAGGTTAAGGGCAAGAGAAAAGTTTAAAATCTGGAAAACTGCATTTATTATTATTATTATTATTTTAAATGATGTTTGAAACATTAAGAATGCCCTACATTCGGTCGGATAGCAATATTTTACAAAATACATAAAGATAACGATTACATCTATTGTAGGTTAAGGGGAAGAGAAAAGTTTAAAATCTGGAAAACTGCATTTATTATTATTATTATTTTAAATGATGTTTGAAATTTTATAAATGCCCTACATTTGGTCGGATAGCAATATTCTAAAAATTATGGTCGTACAAACCGTAAACGAAGAGCCGCGTAGATCGGCGTTACATCCGAAGCCAAAACTTTAAACTCAATTATCTTAAATACTGTTTCCAGCGGTTTTGCCATGTTAACCTTTGAACGAGTTAATGGATTTCTATGTTTTGTTTCAGGGGTCAGAAAGACTACTTTTTTTTATTGTAGCAAACTACAAATACGAATACTTTATAGAAACTGTAGTTAACTACAACTACAACTACTTTTTCTAAATAGTGACGACTACAAAATACTTGGAAAAGTAGTCTCTAACTTTGCTACTTTCAGATTTTGCAAAGGATTTCATTTAAACTTGAAACTGAAAATATGAATTAAATAACATATTGACCTCTCGTTATATTGCGTCTGCTAGGATACAATTAAATAAGTGCTATATAACTGAGTTTATTAAAAATGAAGAAAGATACTATTAAAAAAAATGTTTTGTGTTTGTCTCCAAAATGTTAGTTTATACACATATTATAAATTTCTTAGTGAAGTTAACAGACATACATAATACAACTGATATTTAAATACAGTTACTTAAAACAATTAGGAGTGAAAATCGTCGTATTTCCGAAAACTTTACAGAATAATCTAGATTCAAATAAATAACAATATAATAATAATTAAAAACTTAGATCATAACTTTACAAAGATAAGCTATGTAGTTTTCGGTATACATGAACGAGATACATAAATAGAGTTACTCTTTTATTAGCATATTTATCGAAATTCATACCACTTCATAAATTTTATTTACTATTGTTAGATTAATTATTATACATATAAATGAACGAGCGATATAATCAGGTTTGTTCATGTATTAACATACTTATGCACAATCGTATCACTGCATAAATTTTATTTACTCTTCTTACAGTAATTATTGAATTGGGATGTAAAATTATCGTTGGAATATATTTATCAATTGATTTGTTTATTTGAATATCTAGCACACTCTTAATAGGTTAGCTGAATTGCGTTGTGTTCAGAGGTAATTATATTAAGTTGACTACTTGTATAAGTTAGGAAATTACAGAAAAGAGAGTTTAAATGCAAACAATGAACAAATCTGTAAATAAATCAATTCCAAATAATAGGAAACCCGGCATTATAAATGAAGATTTAATAACAAGTAAATATACAAGTGTTTCCAACAAGAAAATTAATTCATTTGGTGACTTAATACTTTATATTAGCATAAAAAACGTGTGACTTTATGCAGCTATGATTTACCGCTGTGATTCACAAATTGTTGAGCCCAACACATTTTGCTCAAAAGAAGCTAGTTACGGTTAATTTATTATAAGAATGGCATATTTTTTCCTTGAAGTAGCTTTAAAAGTATCGCCAGTTCGCTCTACAAACTACTGATTTTTGCATTGTGCTACTCGCTACACAACAATATTCAAAATGTAGTGCGCTACATGACAAATCACTATAAGAAATAAAGGGTACAATAGTTTCGCTACTTCCGTCCAATGATGTTCTTTATAAAAAAGAAACTAACTTCTAAAAACAAAACTATATATATATATATATATATATATCTTTGAAAAACTCAAAATGTGTTTATAGCGAAATGTCACACTGACCTTGGGTTAATATATATAAAATAATTATTAATTTACTAAAAAGAGCATACATTTTATTTAAAACCATTACATTACATATAAGTTGGTTTTACAAACCTATGTAAATACACTATATTGCCAAAGGTGATTGGTCACTTGCGATTTTAGACGACTTGTTAACTATCTAAAAAATACATGAGGAATTAACCTGCAACTGCAGGTGTGTAAACAGTATAGTATAGGTTATGAAGATTTTTTCACGAAACCCCATAGGGGACTGTCAACAAATTGAAAAAGAACGAATATCTTTTGGATAACCCTGTAAAAACTAATGTAGCAAACGCGTTCAAACTCGAGATAAGTAATAAGTGGCTTATTGTAATATACTATGTTCATTTGTATGAGGATAGCATGTATACTTGTAGAGAAATTAGGGTTTTTATAAAAACAGTCCCAAATTTCGCCTAGTTTTTTGCTTATAATTTGCAGAGTTCTTAACATAAAAAAAAGTTATTTTCAGAAAATATGATAAATAACATTTTACATATAACTCTGCAATCAGAATTAAAAAATAATAAAAAATAATTGAAAAATGAGCAGGTTTACTAAAAAAGATTTCACTGCGCATGCGGGAATGCAATCAAAATATAATATGCATAATGTATTAGCTAAGTATACAGAGCAACTTTTGTGAAAGTCTCAAACACATAGCTTGAAAATTCTGAAAAGTATCGTCGATAGAATAAGCTCGAAATCCGTTGTTCCCAAAAGGAAGCAAAAATATGACGGGTTGTATCCAAATATAGTAGTACGTGAAATATTGTGTACGCCATCTTGGCACTAATCAAGAAATATTTGATACAACCCCTCATCTTTTTGCTTCCTTTTGGGAACGACGGATTTCGAGCTTATTCTTTCGACGATAATTTTCAGAATTTTCAAGCTATGAGTTAAGTTGCTCTATATACTTAACTAATACATTATGCATATTATATTTTGATTGCATTCGCGCATGCGCAGTGAAACATTTTTTAGTAAACCTGCTCATTTTTCATCTATTTTTTATTATTTTTTAATTCTGATTGCAGAGTTATATGTACAATGTTATTTATCATATTTTCTGAAAATAACTTTTTTTTTAACTCTGCAAATTATAAGCAAAAAACTAGGCGAAATTTGGGACTGTTTTTATAAAAACCTTAATTTATCTACGAGTATACATGATATCCTCATACAAATGAACATAGTATATAACAATAAGCCACTTATTAATAATCTCGAGTTTGAACGCCTTTTCTACATTACTTTTTACACGGTTATCCAAAAGATATTCGTTTTTTTCAATTTGTTGACAGTCCCCTATGGGTTTTCGTCAAGAAATCTTCGCGGAAATATATAACCTATACTATACTTTTTACACACTTATAGTTGCAGGTTAATTCCTCATGTATTTTCTAGATAGTTAACAAAACGTCTAAAGTCGCAAGTGACCAATCACCTTTGGCAATATAGTGTATGTCGCATACATTCTCCAATATTAACCCCGTAATCAAAACAATATTCAACGTTATAATTTTTCATAGATTACCTCAAACTAAACGTTGCTTTTACTGTGGTATTTTATATCAATTTGCTTCAAAAGCCAGTCTATGAATCTTTGGTTGTTTATATTAAATTCGTACTTTGCTAAAACACCTGAGATATATAAAAATAGTAAATAAAATATTTGTGTAAGATTATTAAAAGGAAGAATACCAACATTAAAAATTCACAAATAATACACAAAAAAGCAAGCATCAACCGTTTTGTATCCACAAACGAGATACTTCTTCAGTGCGACAAAGAGCAAAGCACAGTCTTGTTTTTTCTAGCACGCTGTGCTTTGTTCTTTGTTCCACTGAAGAAGAATCTCGCTTGTGGTTTCGAAGCAGCTCTTTGCTGTTTTTTTGTGTATTATTTGTGCATTATTTGTGTATTATTTATGTAACGTTCGTATTCTTCCTTTTAACATCTGAGACATACCGGAGATATGGTTCAATATTTTTAAAATATCAAGGACTTCAACATTGAACGTACGAACTTAATGCACATCCTCAACGATTAACAGACTGTCCTTTTTCCAAACTCATATAAAATAGCTAAGTAAAAACGACATTTTAGTTTAACGTATCCGCTTGAAAATTATCACGTCCGTGATTGAAAGACAATGTGGTTCATATTTGAATATGCATGTAACATATTTTTACATAGATTTTTTAAACCTACTTAATATGTAATGGAATGGTTTTAAATAAATTTTATGCACCTTTTTACTTAATTTAGTACTTAATTATTTAATCTATAAATTCTGTTAGAATTTATAATAGAAATAGGATCTTCTTTTATACATTGTAATTTTTTTATTATATGCTTTTATAATTCATTGAAAGAAAATTGCGTGTTTTCAGTTTCAATCGAGAAACAACTTAATAATCAGTATAAAAAACAAATGCTGATTAAAAAATGTGGAACTTTGTTTTCAATATTGTAGCAAAACTAATTTAGCAAGATTGATTTTGCCGTACAATATTACAATTTTTGTTATTATTTTTTTTTTAGTATTTAGAAAATATACTTATTTGTAAACAAAATAAATAACTAAATTCGTCCTCCGTGGCCGAGTGGTTAAGGCACCACTCCCCTAATCGCTTCATAGCGTAG
Source organism: Maratus michaelseni (assembly GCA_963931845.1). Classification (NCBI taxonomy): domain Eukaryota; kingdom Metazoa; phylum Arthropoda; class Arachnida; order Araneae; family Salticidae; genus Maratus; species Maratus michaelseni. The sequence goes on from OZ007593.1 coordinate 86,214,787, forward strand.
GAAGCAAGGCCGGCGGTGTTCGACTCCCGGCAGCTCCATTGCACGCACTTTGTGGAGCTCTCGGATGTAACTCTTGGTGTTGTAAATTTCCTTGTACTTTCTCGTCAAGATTTATGTAATTGTTGAAATCATGTATGTGTTTCTGTGAATAAAAATAAATATATATGGGTTATTCGAGACGACAGCCTTGTAGCTATAGGTCTCAAAGCACACCTCCCTTCAAAGTTCAAATAACGAAAGTCAAAAACAAGTAATAATTTCAAGTTATTACAGGCTTCCTAATACACAATGAAGCGTCAGTCAATTTTCGCCATTTTAATCTATTATTGTATTGTTATAAACATATGCATGAACCTATATGCATGAACCTATATTCTAGTACACATATGACGAGTTCTCTAACCTGATAGATTCACAAGCGTTTAGGGAAATAAAACACGGACGTATCATGGCTATTTTTTTTTTCAAAACAAAACAAACTTTTTACATGCATAAAAAATACCTTCAACAATAAAATATTCTTTTAAAAGACTTTCAAATAACTTTACATATATTTTGGACGCATTGTTTTAATTGATAGAAGCAAATTTAATGTGCTTTCTATGTTTTCTAATGTTTTATCTCATTGCAGTGTTGAATTTTACATTCCATTAGAAATATATAATGAATCATATAGTATTCATGGCAAATTTGAAAAGCGATTTTTACCGTTTTTTACTTCCATGCACTCATTAAGTGAATTCCTTAAAGCTTAAAAATACACTGGTGCATTCAATTTCAATGTTTTGTCAACAACTTCCCAAGGAAGCCATTAAAATCATTAATAAAGTATTATTAATTATTCTATTATTATTATTATTATTATTGATAGATAGCTTTTCTCAAAGATAAGATTTTTTTTATTATTACTCATGAACTTGAATGTATTCATTATTATTTCTAATGAACATACAAATTAGAAAAAGCAGCATAATAAAATTATAATGATGTTAAGAAAAAAATATTTTAATAAAAATGAGAAAATGATGTTATGAAAAAATTATTTTAATAAAAATATGTGACGTAATATTATAAAAACAATATAAGCACAAATAAAGAAATGCACTGAAAAAAATGTCAACTTCAAATCTGAGTAAATCGATGTTTTCATTTTGTTATGAAAATTTTTGTTTCAAATAGGACGACCTAATGCTTTCAGTTGTGAAATATAAGAAATTCTCAGAATATCGAAACATGGACATACTCAAAACTGAGCACATTGAGGTAAATTCATACTGATATTTGAAACATGGACATAATCAGAAATGATTAGGGTTATTTCATACTCATTTTCTAAATATGGACATACTCAAAAATGAGCACATAGAAATCAGTTCATACATTTTTTTTCGAAACATAGACATACTTAAAAAAGAGCACGTGATGTTTTATTCTTGAGTGTGTGCATGTTTTCAAAATGAGTATATACACGTTTCAAATTTGAGTAAATTTGATTCGGAGCCATTTTGACTATGCAACATACTCAGATTTGAGTATTTTTTGCTCGGTTTTGAAAATGTCGTTTTTAGAGTGTGATACCTGTTATAAATTCTTATATTTTATATTGAAAATATGCAATTTCTTATCTTTCTTCATTTCACAGTTTATTCTCAATCTTGATACTTAAAAGACATCACTTATGCGGCTGACCTATTTATTTCAATGAAATCAGTCGTAAGATACTCAATTATTCAGAATGTTTTAAAAGATATCTACTTTGCGATCAAACTGTCTTTGCGTTTTGAAATTACAGAGAGTTATATCAGCATTACGATTCAGTGAGTCATCATTTTAATATTCGTTCTCAGAAAATTGTGTATATAAATATCACATTATACTTCAAATAATCTTATAAAATATCTTATAAAATATCTTATAAAATATAATATAAAATATTCTATCTGATAAAATATAATACAAAGTATTCTATCTTATAAAATATTATATAAAATATTCTATCTTATAAAAAATATGCGAAGATTGGTCGGATTTTACATATTTGATGGAATCAACCCCGCTAATAAAATTTACTTTACATTAAACCTAAATATGGTGCATTTTGAAGAGGTGTAACATTTGAAACTTTCAAAAAATAGCGTGTTTTATTTTGTGTCAAAATATTATTATTATTATTATTATTATTATTATTATTTTACTATAAGAATATCTGAATCAGTTATTTCAAAAGCTGAAAAAGTTCTTTTTAATTCGAAATACGCTTGTTACAAACGTGTTTCTGAATGTAGGCTCACATGTGTATAAAAACAATACATTTTTTTTTATTTATTTATCCGAGGACTGATAAAATTGCGTTTATTTCAAAAAAAAAAAAAAAAAAAAAAAAAAGGAAATGTTATCGAACAGGGTGTTGAACATAATGGGTGATTTAATGATTAGGGGACAAGGTTTAAGATTCTGAATACCACTATTTTCGCATATTAAAAGTTTCACCGGAGAATTTTGCGATTTATTAATGCAAATATTACTAATCAGGAATACTGGCTATTAAAATCCGCAATATTTGACACTTATGCAATTAATTGCAGTTCATAAACATTAATTATTCTCTCTAGTATATTTTGGGCACAATTGGGTTTTGCTTATTCATAAATACATGTTAGTAATGTACATTTAAAAAACAAAATGTAATTACATATGCCCATGTTAATGGTTTGTATAACATTGTACTGCGTGGTAACTGTATATTGCAGAATATGAATCTTATAAAACATTAATTTATTTTCATAGAATTTTTCAAATATAAGATGCACAAATTACAAAGCATGGTTAAAATTTGCTGGCTGTATTTTCACGAGTTTTTAAGGTTTAAGATGAAGACGTAAATTATTTATACCTATTTTTAGTAATCTATACTAAAAATATGATTCATAACTTACTTTGAATCATGTGTAGGACACAAAATCTTAATGACTGCAACAACAACATAAGTATAAATCTAATTTTAAAGCTTATTTTAATTCTACTAAAATATTAACTGAATACACGTGTACATATTAACCATTTACTGTATATAGTGAGCACAGGAAAGGTCTTAGAATATCTACTATTCGTATGTAGCATATCTTTTATTAATTCCTGAAAAATTTAAATCGTGTAATCTAGTTTTGAAATCATTGATTCAATTAAACTTCCTGTAGAATGATTATGATTAATATAATACTAGCTGGCTTCGCCCGCCAGCGGGCCCCTAATTTACATCGGTGCCTCGAATTGTAGAAAATCTCGAATCTTGTAAAACCTCAAACCGGACGAACCGCCGACCCGGGTCCCCGCTGCCTTCGGCAACGTATACCGGTCGTGCTACGCACGCACCGGGTAATCCCTTAATTAGCACATTAAATTGTACAAACCTCTAACCGAACGAACCTCCGGCCCTGGTCCCCGCTGCCTTCGGCACCGTATACCAGTCGTGCTACGCACGCACCGGGTAATCCCTTAATTAGCACATTGAATTGTACAAACCTCCGACCCTGGTCCCCGCTGCCTTCGGCACCGTATACCGGTCGTGCTGCGCACGCACCGGATAATCCCTTAAATTGCACATAGAATAGTATAAACCTCTAACTGAACGAACCTCCGGCTCGGGTCCCCGCTGCCTGCGGCACCGTATAGCAGTCGTTCCGACCCTGGTCCCCGCTGCCTTCGGCACCGTATGACGGTCGTGCTACGCATGCACCGGATAATCCCTTAAATTGCACATGGAATAGTATAAACCTCTAACTGAACGAACCTGCGGCTCGGGTCCCCGCTGCCTGCGGCACCGTATAGCAGTCGTGCTGCGCACGCGCTGCAGTATACGTTAGTTCCACCTTCCGCCACCAGGTGGCGCAATCTGTTTATATGATCATAACTGAAATCGTTAAGACTTTCGATGTCTAGTCGAATGAGCCATACCCCGTCGTTTTCATGCCCGTAGAACCGAAGATAGGAAAGCGCCCCCTAGTGGTGGAAAAACGAAATAAAATCGGTAAGCTCTATCGATGTCGAGTCGAATTGATTTAGACTACCTGAGTTCTAGTTCAAAGACAGGGACCTGTAGAAAAACTTAAAACTTAAAAAAAAAAAAATCGATAACGGGCGAAGCCCGCTTTTCCCTATCATAATATCTGGATAGGGGGTCCTTATTACTTTAATTATGATGTTTGGAATCAGTTTGGTGGACATCCGTAACATAGTTTCTTAGTTATAGAAACGGACCACAGTTAAAAGAAAAAAGCGGGGGAGGGGGGGGGGGTTGGCGATGACACTGCTTTTCCTCAAACAACTTATGTAGACTACCTGAGTTCTAGTTCAAAGACAGTGAGCTGTAGAAAAACTTAAAACTAAAAAAAAAAAAAAAAAAAAAAAAAAAAAAAAATCGATAACGGGCGAAGCCCGCTTTTTCCTATCATAATATCTGGTTGCCACTCTAAAACAAAAACTGAAAATACTCGTAATGCAGTTTTTAGACGCGGCCTACTTCTTAAAATCGTAATATCTAGCCGGCACTGTAATGGAAATCTTTCTTTTGCTTTAATTATACAAATAACGATGATTAATTATACAATAAAATAATATATCGGCTCCTAATGAAGATATGAGAATAATTTTTAGATATTCTGAAAGCAGAATCCATTTTGAGTCGCCCTGTCAAAGTTTGAAATTAATGCGCCCCTTAGATTCGGAAATGCCCCCCCCCCCTCTCTGAAAAAACGCAGTTGACTATTTTATCTCTTTCAGAAATGATTTATCCACAGACGATTTGTCTCCGTTGAATGTTGAAATAAAAAAGAAGCTGTCTCTTCGGAATAGAAATAAATTCATTTGCCTTGTCATTAATGAGTTTTAATTGATATCTTCAAAAATTACTGGTCGATTTTTACGAATTTTTTTTAGTTGAAATCGCGATTTTTTTATACACGTGTTAGCAAATTTTCGCGAATGTAGAGTCATTATTTCCACTTGTTTCAAAAAGGACTGGGGCGATTCGATCTCGGATCTGTCGACCTGCATTCTTTACGGCAACCTCTTTTTACGTCTGGGGTCGATGTTGGATGTCTGGTCAGTTTTTGGCCGAAATAAAGAAAAGTTACGGTCCGAATTTCAAAAGATTTGACGTTTTGCAACGACAAAAATCGGCCGCGTGTGTACCCCGATTTTTGGATCGATACATCCGGTACATTTTTTTTTATTCGATGATGCGTTAAAAAGCGACGATTTGGATGTCTGCGATTATCAAAACGGAAGGCGAACTTTTCGCTGTTTTGACTTCTCTTCCAACTTCGGTTTCGGTCGGTAATTAAAACACTTTCGCTCATTAATAACTCCCCGGGTCCGGGTCGGAATCCCCACCCGATCGAAACTTGAGCGTCGCGCCTTTTTTGCGAATTTTTCGGTACGCGTCCGCCGTCGGTGCGTCGATTAGTAACAGGAGCCTTTGCGGGTACAAAGGCGGAGTGCACAGACAGACACACACACACACAGACGTTTACCGTCCTTAATATTAGTAACTAGCTGGCTTCGCCCGCCAGCGGGCCCCTAATTTAAATCGGTAACTAAAATCGATAAAATCCCTAATTTACATCGGTGCCTCGAATCTTTGTATTCTCCGGCTCGCACCCCCCTCGAACAGAACGAACTTCCGACACGAGTCCCCGCTGCCTTCGGCACCGGATAATCCCTTAATTTGCACATTGAGTAGTATAAACCTCCAACCGAAGAACCTCCAACCGTGGTCCCCGCTGCCTTCGGCACCGGATAATACCTTAATTTGCACATCGAATAGTATAAACCTCTAACTGAACGAATCTCCGACCCTGGTCCCCGCTGCCTTCGGCACCGTAAACCGGTCGTGCTACGCACGCCCCGGCACATAGAATAGTATGAACCTCTAACTAAACGAACCTCCGGTTCGGGTCCCCGCTGCCTGCGGCACCGTATAGCAGTCGTGTTGCGCACGCGCTGCAGTATACGTTAGTTCCACCTACCACCACCAGGTGGCGCAATCTGTTTATACGATCATAACTGAAATCGTTAAGGCTTTCGATGTCGAGTCGAATGAGCCATACCCCGTCGTTTTCATGCCCGTAGAACCGGAGATAGGAAAGCGCCCCCTAGTGGTGAGACTCGGAGCAAAAATCGATAAGCTCTAGTATCCTCTATCGACGTTGAGTCGATTGAGCCAAACCGCGTCGTGATGTGACCCATAGAACCCGAGTTGGATGAAAAATCCTTTAATTACACCTTCCACCACCAGGGGGCGCAATCTGTTCTATACGAACATGACCGAAATCTGTAAAGCTATCGAAATCCAGTCGAAAGAGCCAAACCACGTTGTAATCGGGCCCATAGAACCCGATTTCCGAAAGCGCCCCCTGGTGGTGATGTTCCTGTGTTGACTCTCTGGTTTATTTTACTATGATCGAAATGAAGTTGATTCTTTACATAGTGTATAATCTCTGATCCATCGAATAGAAAGTTTCTATAACTCATATGGCAACAGTTCTTTCCGACGAAATGAAAAAAGGATGCGTTTTAAAACGACAAATTTAAATATATCGCATCCCCACACAAACACAAAATCATAAACCGGGTGTTAAATAAACTATATAGAATCCGATATATAAAAAATAGAAATAAAAAAAAATTATTTTGATATCTTTTGGAGCTTCCGAAAAAAGTAAACGAAGGAAGTATTTGGAGTGCAATCGGCTGCTTGAGAATACAAATATCCTAGTAGAATAGAATTTTAACTATGAAAATATAATTATTTCTCAAAATAAATCATATATTCGGAAAGCCCATTCAATTCTGAAAACAAAATGAACAACGATTTTTTTAAATAAAATCGTTAATAAATTAGATAATTACTTCCAAAGCAAAGTCACTTATTACACTTTGATTAATCTGTGCTTGCGCCGAAAAACGCTTATTTCTAGAAACGGGTTTCACAAAAGAATTTTTTTGAAATTGATAATACTCGAATTTTTTTAACTGAAAGGTGTCTTTCTAGAGCTGGATGTATGCACTTTTAGCTTCTTCTCTAGGAATTTATGTAATTCGATAAAAAATAGCTGCGGCAGGGGGGGGGGGGGGTATACATTGGCAAATTAGAGGAAACACGAAAGTGACGTACGGGAACGATCGGTTTCTAAAGGGTTAATGTACATATTTTTTAAAACTGAAATATATGTTTCGAAGAATAAGAACGTGGCTATGATCTGGTGTATTTTGATTGTCTCTATTCACATTTTCCGAGTCGATGCGGATTTTTAAACATGGGCCGAAAAACGAAAATTCACGCGAGTGAGTCTCAGAAACCATTTTTTTAGAAGGGTTAAAAAACGAATTTTTCGAAACTGATACCTGATTTTAAAAGGAAAAAGAACGTAGATAAAGCTCGGTATTTTTATTTTTTCGTATCTTGTTTAGAAGCCCAGAATTGAATTTTTAAAGATTGCAGAAATCGCTGAAAAACCGAAAGAGACTTACGGAAAAAAACGATTTCGAAAGGGTTAACTGAAATATTTTTTAAAACTAAAGGTTTTATAGTGATCTCGAAAGGAGGAAAATGTACTTTGGTGTGTTTGTTTGTTTTTTTGTTTTTTCAGAGAGCCGATGCGCGATTTTAAAAATCGCAGATAATCGGAATTTGCAAAAGTGAGTCTGCGCGCGAATTTTTTTCGAAGGGTTAATATTTGTATTTTTCAAAAACAATCGCAGATTTCGAAAGGATAAAGAATGTAGATCTCGTCTGGTATTTTTAATTTTCATTGACACGTTTGGAACCGCCGCAGCGAATTTTTCAATATAGTCGAAATTGCCGAAATCGCGAAACGGTGTACGGAAAATATACGTTTTCGAAGGGTTAACTGACGTATTTTTTTTATGGAAGGTGGAATTGGAGAGGACAAAGACCGATCTTTTATTTGGTGAAATCCGTTTATCCGAATCTTTCTTAATCCGGCGGATGCGAGGTTTGGACGAAGGGAGAAAATCAAAAACACGAATTCGACCCTTTTTGATTATTTTTTTTGAAAGGGTTAATATCCGAATTTTTTCGAACCGACAGGATCGTTAGAGACGTAAAAGTACGTTCTTTGAGAATATGTTGACGGTTTTTTCGTATTTCTGTCGGTTCGCCGTCGGCGAGTTTAGACAGTCGTAAAACGAAACCGGCCGAAGCGATCTTTCCTTCTTCTTTTTGCGGAAGATGAGGATTGAGCTCTTCTGGGCATGCGCGGAATAATTTTCACGTAGGTTTCTTTTTAGTAATTAAAACAGTTTTGTTCGTTAATAACTCCCTTAATTATGGGCCGATTTTTTCGAAACTGCAATTCCTGGAGGACCGGATTTTTCTGAATTTTTTGACACAAAAAGCGCTTCGCTATTCACTCCGCTCGCAGAGTTTATCCGGGTACAGATACACACACACACAGACAGACACACAGACGTATACGGACATTAATAATAATGACTAGCTGGCTTCGCCCGCCAGCGGGCCCCTAATTTACATCGGTAACTAAAATCGATAAAATCCCTAATTTACATCGGTGCCTCGAATCTTTTGTATTCTCCGGCTCGCACCCCCCTCGAACCGAACAAACTTCCGACACGGGTCCCCGCTGCCTTCGGCACCGGATAATCCCTTAATTTGCACATTGAGTAGTATAAACCTCTAACCGTAGAACCTCCAACCCTGGTCCCCGCTGCCTTCGGCACCGGATAATACCTTAATTTGCACATCGAATAGTATAAACCTCTAACTGAACGAATCTCCGACACTGGTCCCCGCTGCCTTCGGCACCGTAAACCGGTCGTGCTACGCACGCACCGGCACATAGAATAGTATAAACCTCTAACTAAACGAACCTCCGGTTCGGGTCCCCGCTGCCTGCGGCACCGTATAGCAGTCGTGCTGCGCACGCCCTGCAGTATACGTTAGTTCCACCTTCCACCACCAGGTGGCGCAATCTGTTTATACGATCATAACTGAAATCGTTAAGGCTTTCGATGTCGAGTCGAATGAGCCATACCCCGTCGTTTTCATGCCCGTAGAACCGGAGATAGGAAAGCGCCCCCTGGTGGTGAGACTCGGAGCAAAAATCGATAAGCTCTAGTATCCTCTATCGACGTTGAGTCGATTGAGCCAAACCGCGTCGTGATGTGACCCATAGAACCCGAGTTGGATGAAAAATCCTTTAATTACACCTTCCACCACCAGGGGGCACAATCTGTTCTATACGAACATGACCGAAATCTGTAAAGCTATCGAAATCCAGTCGAAAGAGCCAAACCACGTTGTAATCGGGCCCATAGAACCCGATTTCCGAAAGCGCCCCCTGGTGGTGATGTTCCTGTGTTGACTCTCTGGTTTATTTTACTACGATCGAAATGAAGTTGATTCTTTACATAGTGTATAATCTCTGATCCATCGAATAGAAAGTTTCTATAACTCAAATGGCAACATTTCTTTCCGACGAAATGAAAAAAGGATGCGTTTTAAAACGACAAATTTAAATATATCGCATCCCCACACAAACACGAAATCATAAACCGGGTGTTAAATAAACTATATAGAATCCGATATATAAAAAATAGAAATAAAAAAAAATTATTTTGATATCTTTTGGAGCTTCCGAAAAAAGTAAACAAAGCAAGTATTTGGAGTGCAATCGGCTGCTTGAGAATACAAATATCCTAGTAGAATAGAATTTTAACTATGAAAATATAATTATTTCTCAAAATAAATCATATATTCGGAAAGCCCATTCAATTCTGTACGCAAAATGAACAACGATTTTTTAAATAAAATCGTTAATAAATTAGATAATTACTTCCAAAGCAAAGTCACTTATTACACTTTGATTAATCTGCGCTTGCGCCGAAAAACGCTTATTTCTAGAAACGGGTTTCACAAAAGAATTTTTTTGAAATTGATAATACTCGAATTTTTTTAACTGAAAGGTGTCTTTCTAGAGCTGAATGTATGCACCTTTAGCTTCTTCTCTAGGAATTTATGTAATTCGATAAAAAATAGCTGCGGCGGGGGGGTATACATTGGCAAATTAGAGGAAACACGAAAGTGACGTACGGGAACGATCGGTTTCTAAAGGGTTAATGTACATATTTTTTAAAACTGAAATATATGTTTCGAAGAATAAGAAAGTGGCTATGATCTGGTGTATTTTATTTGTCTCTATTCACATTTTCCGAGTCGATGCGGATTTTTAAACATGGGCCGAAAAACGAAAATTCATGCGAGTGAGTCTCGGAGACCATTTTTTTAGAAGGGTTAAAAAACGAATTTTTCGAAACTGATACCTGATTTTAAAGGAAAAGGAACGTAGATTAGGCTCGGTATTTTTATTTTTTCGTATCTTGTTTAGAAGCCCAGAAATGAATTTTTAAAGATTGCAGAAATAGCTGAAAAACCGAAAGAGACTTACGGAAAAAAACGATTTCGAAAGGGTTAACTGATATATTTTTTAAAACTAAAGGTTTTATAGTGATCTCGAAAGGAGGGAAATGTACATGAGTGTGTTTGTTTGTTTTTTTGTTCTTTCAGAGAGCCGATGCGCGATTTTAAAAATCGCAGGGTATCGAAATTTGCAAAAGTGAGTCTGCGGGCGAATTTTTTTCGAAGGGTTAATATTTGTATTTTACAAAAACGATCGCATATTTCGAAAGGATAAAGAATGTAGATCTCGTCTGGTATTTTTAGTTTTCTCTAACTTGTTTGGAACGGCCTCTGCGAATTTTTGAAAATCGTCGCAATTGCCGAAATCGCGAAACTGTGTACGGAAAATATACATTTTCGAAAGGTTAACTGACGTATTTTTTTTAATGGAAGGGGGAATTGGAGAGGACAAAGACCGATCTTTTATTTGGTGAAATCCGTTTATCCGAATCTTTCTTAGTCCGGCGGATGCGAGGTTCGGAAGAAGGGAGAATATAAAAAACACGAATTCGACCCTTTTTGATTATTTTTTTTGAAAGGGTTGATATCGAAATTTTTTCGAACCGACCGGATCGTTAGAGACGTAAAAGTACGTTCTTTGAGAATATGTTGACGGTTTTTTCGTATTTCTGTCGGTTCGCCGTCGGCGAGTTTAGACAGTCGTAAAACGAAACCGGCCGAAGCGATTTTTCCTTCTTCTTTTTGCGGAAGATGAGAATTGAGCATTTCTGGGCATGCGCGGAATAATTTCCAGGTAGGTTTCTTTTTAGTAATTAAAACAGTTTTGTTCGTTAATAACTCCCTTAATTATGGGCCGATTTTTTCGAAACTGCAATTCCTGGAGGTCCGGATTTTTCTGAATTTTTTGATACCGAAAGCGCTTCGCTACTCGCTGCGCTCGCAGAGTTTATCCGGGTACAGATACACACACAGACAGACACACAGACGTATACGAACATTAATAATAAGGACTAGCTGGCTTCGCCCGCCAGCGGGCCCCTAATTTACATCGGTGCCTCGAATTGTAGAAAATCTCGAATCTTGTAAAACCTCAAACCGGACGAACCGCCGACCCGGGTCCCGCTGCCTTCGGCACCGTATACCGGTCGTGCTACGCACGCACCGGGTAATCCCTTAATTAGCACATTGAATTGTACAAACCTCTAACCGAACGAATCTCCGACCCTGGTCCCCGCTGCCTTCGGCACCGTATACCGGTCGTGCTGCGCACGCACCGGATAATCCCTTAAATTGCACATAGAATAGTATAAACCTCTAACTGAACGAACCTCCGGCTCGGCAAAAGTTAAAAGAGAATTATAATATTCTCAATAAAAATTTCTCTTTCATTACGAAAGAATTTTAAAAAAAAATGACTGAACTGACCATTGACTTTCTGAACTAAAATACCATAAATTTAGGACATCATGAACTTATAGTACTTCGAAAATATTTTATATTTAACTTTCAATTTGCAAAAAATTGTTATTTTTTACCTTTTATATTTTATTATTGTTATGTAATTATATTCATTGTTTCAAATCTAATAAACAGGCGCCTCCTGCGGTGGAGGTTGGAACCGATGGGTGCTATCGGTGTCGGGTAGCGTTTATTTTTCCCCTCGTGGACTTATTGTTCCTATACCTCACGGGTGGCTGTCCACGAGTGGGTGATTTCGGTCTCCGCTGCCTGCGGCACCGTATAGCAGTCGTTCCGACCCTGGTCCCCGCTGCCTTCGGCACCGTATGACGGTCGTGCTACGCATGCACCGGATAATCCCTTAAATTGCACATGGAATAGTATAAACCTCTAACTGAACGAAAACCTGCGGCTCGGGTCCCCGCTGCCTGCGGCACCGTATAGCAGTCGTGCTGCGCACGCGCTGCAGTATACGTTAGTTCCACCTTCCGCCACCAGGTGGCGCAATCTGTTTATATGATCATAACTGAAATCGTTAAGACTTTCGATGTCGAGTCGAATGAGCCATACCCCGTCGTTTTCATGCCCGTAGAACCGAAGATAGGAAAGCGCCCCCTAGTGGTGAAAAAACGAAATAAAATCGGTAAGCTCTATCGATGTCGAGTCGAATTTATTTAGACTACCTGAGTTCTAGTTCAAAGACAGGGACCTGTAGAAAAACTTAAAACTTAAAAAAAAAAAAAATCGATAACGGGCGAAGCCCGCTTTTCCCTATCATAATATCTGGATAGGGGGTCCTTATTACTTTAATTATGATGTTTGGAATCAGTTTGGTGGACATCCGTAACATAGTTTCTTAGTTATAGAAACGGACCACAGTTAAAAGAAAAAAGCTGGGGGGGGGGGGGTTGGCGATGACACTGCTTTTCCTCAAACAACTTATGTAGACTACCTGTGTTCTAGTTCAAAGACAGTGAGCTGTAGAAAAACTTAAAACTAAAAAAAAAAAAAAAAAAAATCGATAACGGGCGAAGCCCGCTTTTCCCTATCGTAATATCTGGTTGCCACTCTAAAACAAAAACTTAAGATACTCGTTATGGCAGTTTTTAGACGCGGCCTACTTCTTAAAATCGTAATATCTAGCCGGCACTGTAAAAGAAATCTTTCTTTTGCTTTAATTATACAAATAACGATGATTAATTACACAATAAAATAATATATCGGCTCCTAATGAAGATATGAGAATAATTTTTAGATATTCTGAAAGCAGAATCCATTTTGAGTCGCCCTGTCAAAGTTTAGAATTAATGCGCCCCTTAGATTCGGAAATGCCCCCCCCCCTCTGAAAGAACGCAGTTGAAAGTCACGTGACTATTTTATCTCTTTCAGAAATGACTTATCCACAGACGATTCGCCTGCGTTGAATGTTGAAATAAAAAAGAAGCTGTCTCTCCGGAATAGAAATAAATTCATTTGCCGTGTCATTAATGAGTTTTAATTGATATCTTCAAAAATTACTGGTCGATTTTTACGAATTTTTTTTTGTTGAATTCGCGGTTTTTTTATACACGTGTTAGCAAATTTTCGCGAATGTAGAGTCATTATTTCCACTTGTTTCAAAAAGGAGTGGGGCGATTTGATCTCGTATCTGTCGACACTGCATTCTTTACGGCAACCTTTTTTCACGTCTGGGGTCGATGTTGGATGTCTGGTCAGTTTTTGGCCGAAATAAAGAAAAGTTACGGTCCGAATTTAAAAAAATTTGACGTTTTGAAACGACAAAAATCGGCCGCGTGCGTACCCCGATTTTCGGATCGATACCTCCGGTACATTTTTTTTAATTCAATGATGCGTTAAAAAGCGACGATTTGGATGTCTGCGATTATCAAAACGGAAATTTTTTTCGATTCTTTTTCCAGTTCGGTTTCGGTCGGTAATTAAAACACTTTCGCTCATTAATAATTCCCTGGGTCCGGGTCGGAATCCCGACCCGATCGAAACTTGAGCGTCGCGCCTTTTTTGCGAATTTTTCGGTCCGCGTCCGCCGTCGGTGCGTCGATTAGTCCAGGAGCCTTTGCGGGTACAAAGGCGGAGTGCACAGACACACACACATACACACACACACACACACACACACAGACGTTTACCGTGCTTAATATTAGTGACTAGCTGGCTTCGCCCGCCAGCGGGCCCCTAATTTACATCGGTGCCTCGAATTGTAGAAAATCTCGAATCTTGTAAAACCTCGAGCCGGACGAACCTCCGACCCGGGTCCTCGCTGCCTTCGGCACCGTATACTGGTCGTGCTACGCACGCACCGGATAATCCCTTAATTTGCACATTGAGTAGTATAAACCTCTAACCGAATGAACCTCCAACCCGGATCCCCGCTGCCTTCGGCACCGTATACCGGTCGTGCTACGCACGCACCGGATAATCCCTTAATTTGCACATCGAATAGTATAAACCTCTAACTGAACGAATCTCCGACCCTGCCCCGCTGCCTTCGGCACCGTAAACCGGTCGTGCTACGCACGCACCGGATAATTCCTTAAATTGCACATAGAATAGTATAAACCTCTAACTGAACGAACCTGCGGTTCGGGTCCCCGCTGCCTGCGGCCCCGTAGTCGAGTCGAATGAGCCATACCCCGTCGTGATCCTTCCCATAGAAACAGAGGTAGGAAAGCGCCCCCTGGTGGTGAGAGTCGGAGCAAAAATCAATAAGCTGTAGTATCCTCTATCGACGTTGAGTCGAATGAGCCATACCCCGTCGTGATCCGGGCCATAGAAACAGAGATAAGTAAATGCCCCCTGGTGGTGAAAAACGAACTAAAACCGATAAGCTCTAGTCGAATAGTATAAACCTCTAACTGAACGAACCTCCGGTTCGGGTCCCCGCTGACTGCGGCACCGTATAGCATTCGTGCTGCGCACGCGCTGCAGTATACGTTAGTTCCACCTTCCACCACCAGGTGGCGCAAACTGTTTATACGATCATAACTGAAATCGTTGCAACTTATTTAGACTACCGGAGTTCTCGTTCAAAGACAGTGAGCTGTAGAAAAACTTAAAACAGAAAAAAAAAATCTGATGACTTAATTACATAAACAATGCGGAATCGATAACGGGCGAAGCCCGCTTTTAACAACTTATTTAGACTATCGGAGTTCTCGTTCAAAAACAGTGAGCTGTAGAAAAACTTAAAACTGAAAAACAAATAACGATGATTAATTATACAATAAAATATATCGGCTCCTAATTAAGATATGAGAATAATTTTTAGATATTCTGAAAGCAGAATCCATTTTGAGTCGCCCTGTCAAAGTTTGGAGTTAATGCGCCTCTTAGATTCGGAAATGGGCCCCCCCCCTCTGAAAAAACGCAGTTGAAAGTCATGTGACTATTTTATCTCTTTCAGAAATGACTTTTTGTCTGGGTTGAATGTTGAAATAAAAAAGCAGCTGTCTCTTCGGAATAGAAATAAATTCATTTGCCGTGTCATTAATGAGTTTTAATTGATATCTTCAAAAATTACTGGTCGATTTTTACGAATTTTTTTTTGTTGAATTCGCGATTTTTTTATACACGTGTTAGCAAATTTTCGCGAATGTAGAGTCATTATTTCCACTTGTTTCAAAAAGGAGTGGGGCGATTTGATCTCGGATCTGTCGACTCCGCATTCTTTACGGCAACCTCTTTTTACGTCTGGGGTCGATGTTGGATGTCTGGTCAGTTTTTGGCCGAAATAAAGAAAAGTTACGGTCCGAATTTCAAAAAATTTGACGTTTTGGAACGACAAAAATCGGCCGCGTGTGTACCCTGATTTTCGGATCGATACCTCCGGTACATTTTTTTTAATTCGATGATGCGTTAAAAAGCGACGATTTGGATGTCTGCGATTATCAAAACGGAAATTTTTTTCGATCCTTTTTCCAGTTCGGTTTCGGTCGGTAATTAAAACACTTTCGCTCATTAATAACTCCCCGGGTCCGGGTCGGAATCCCGACCCGATCGAAACTTGAGCGTCGCGCCTTTTTTGCGAATTTTTCGGTCCGCGTCCGCCGTCCGTGCGTCGCCTGGTCCCGGAGCCTTTGCGGGTACAAAGGTGGAGTGCACAGACAGACACACACACACACACACACACACACAGACGTTTACCGCGCTTAATAATAGGGATGTTTTATTTTATAACAACACATAGTTTATTGCAGATTTTGCATAGATATGAAACGTATGTTGTACATTAAAATGTGAAATAAATGAAATTATTTAGATAATTAGAGCATTAATAGTAAATTGTAATATATTTTGCATATGTTTATACTGTTTTCGGTCACTTAGGATAAAACGTTTTTACTCTCTTATCAATTTTTGATAAAAAATTATATATATAGGCATTAATCCAAAAAATATTATCAACATAACGCTAATATTTTATATTATTTTTCATTTTAATAAAGTTTACTGCATTTGTGAAGTAAAGTATTGAAGTCATAAAATAAGTCAAAATAATAAAAAAAAAACTTTACTATATTGAAATACGATTTATAAAATCCACATTATCTCTATTCAGAAACATGCCAAAGGCATATCCTGGCACAGAGATTGATGTTAGGCACGAAAGTTATATGAAGTAAAGGAAATTATATTCATCACATCGCAAATGGTTATTTCAAGGTAGCTGCAGGATGAAAGTTGTCTGTTTTTTTTAAATATATTGCTGCAGTTTTAATAAATTTTCTATACTTGTCTAAAAAATGACTTCGCGTATATAATAAGTCATGATATGAAATAATGTATGTTGTTTTCGTCCACGTTTTAAATAACGGGACTCGACACCCAAAGCAAAAAAAATATATATATAAACTTTAAAAAATATATATTTTTTTGTAAATTATTATCTAAATATTAAACAAAAATAATTTAATACAAAAAAAAATATATATATATATATTTGTTTGACAAAACTGAAAAAAAAATAATTTTAGCCATTATTTCAAAATGCTACTAGCATTTTATTTTTTTTTTTCTGCAGGTCTTCAATTGTATTTTAAATAGCTTTAATGATCGTATTTGTTTTGAAATCAATAGTTTTAGAGAAAAAATATATATATTAACTAAAAACGAGTGGAATAATCGGAAAAAAATAATAGTTTTTGCACATATGATTAAAAAATATATATCATAATATTAAAAATAGGATCCTTAAATCTCTTACATATAGTATAATGTTTAACTAGAAAAACATTGAAGCACTTTCATTCATATCTGGAAAAGCCTTAGAATTTTTAAAACAAGAAAAATCTGACAAACACGAACTGAGATAAATGGGTTTGAAGAGTTCATTTGCAAAGAGAGGTTGCCTTGGTATTTAAAGAGACAAAATGACAACAGATGTCTGTTAAATAAACCGTAACTGTCGTTCTATACGGAGAATCAGCCTGAAATTTTCTGAGGATGTAGTCGAAAGTATGTGGTATGCAACAAGATAAAAATCGAAAAATCAAACTTTCAAAGTAATTTCGTTATTTGTAGGGTGCCAAAAACGCTTTTCTTTCGCTCTTTTACCGAAATGAATCCTTTTAATGACTATTAAAAAGTTCTAAACGTTTTCAAGAATTAAAAATACAGAAAAAATTGTTCTTTATTAATTTCTAAAAATGGAGTTGTAATTTTTCCAACTATACTAAAAATGTCCAGGACAGGATTCGAACAAGGGAGCTTTTGGCTGAAGTTTCCTATGTTCTGCCTACTGAGCTATTCTAGACAAATCTGACTTGCATTTAAATTTAAAATTTCTTTGAAAATATGAACTACTTTTATATTTCCGTTTTTTTATTGTTCTATGTAAGCCAAGATCTTAAAATGTAATTTAACGTTTAAAAAGCCATTTTTAAATATATCTACTGTAACTGGCCTTACAAATACTGGCCAGAATTTGGAGTAATTTGTATTATATATATGTATATCACGTTATCGATACACTTAGTACCCACACAGTTCAGTATTCAAATTATTCTATAAAGTAATATCATTTTGAGAATGAAAAGTTGTTCTAAACGCCTTTCATATATTATAAAAAATTTATTTCTGGGTGTGGTGGAATATATACTGAAACACACACACACACACACACACAATTGTATTACAGTCACTACACATAGTATGTAGTTGTATCAAATTCAGGCACTTAAGTGTCTCAATTGCTTAATGTCTTAATTTCAGACATATCACTTATTAGTATTCAGACATTTTTCTGAGTTCATTTATACCATGATCATAGTAAGACACGTATAAGTCTTAAATTCAGGCATCTATAATGTCTGAAAATCCAGAGCGACTGAATTACATTTTCAGACACATATACTTAAGACGTCTCTATTTGCAGTGTTTACACTGCAAATACAATAGAAATAATTGCTGAAATGTAACACACAAATTTGTTTGCCCAATTTTATTTCTTTATTTCAATAAAAAAATCTCTTGCAAGAACTATAAAGTAATGAAGAATTTCTTTTCCTATAATTTTATTTTGTAATGCAAATTTTGCACAAAAAATAATTTCTAAATTGTAATATATCACATTGAATTGTAATATGATAATACATATTGTAATATATAATAGCATGTATATCAAAGTGTGATTCTTCTTTTCACAAATAAAAAAAATCTCTAAAATACCCCAAAAATCACTATTTATTGTTATTTCACTTGCGAATTTCGGCATTTAAACTTCAAAGCTAACAAAAAATTCTTGTTGACTAATAAACTGTCATGATCCCAAACTATTCTCACTGAAAAGAAAGGAGTCTTAAAGTAACACAAAGAATTAAAAAAAAAACTGAAAAGCATTTAAGACACGTAAATATCTTAATATAGAGCTTAGACATAACAGATGCCTTAATTTAAGACACATGTGTGTCTTAATGGACTGGTGGTAGAAATGAACCAATATAAAGTGTCTTAATACGGTAAAATTAAGCGTTGTTGATCACATCTCAAATGAGAAGGGAGGGAGGGCAGGCAGGTGCAGCGATGACGCTAAGAGATATGGACTCAGCCATTACATGACGGTGTAATGCATTCACAAACATAATAAATACAACAGCTCCTTGGATTATAAAAGAAAATATTTTAAAGAATAAAAGTAAGTTTTACATTTATGTTTTCTTATATCTTTGTTTTAATAACGTTACATAATTTCTATTATATATTTGTAAGATACTAATTTATTTTTTAAGCTACGTGTACATCTCGCTTTCAAGTCACTTGCCTAGAATAAGTATTTTATCTTAAATCATTAAAAAAAATAGATGATCTTGCTTTGGTTATGTGGTTGTATTGTAGTTTACTTTAACTATTACGTGTATTTTATCACAGTACTTTTTATTATTTACGTATGATATGTGTCTGAGTATAAAAGGTAAACTTTATCCATGCAATTTTTTAAACAAGATTCTTGTTCTTTATTTCGATATTATTATATATATTTAAAAATTCCATGTTATGCGGTGGTATTAAAATATAGTTTCTAAATCATATACATTTTGTGCCGGGTAAGAGTTTTCGTTCAGTTTTGGCGTTAATTTAAATATTTATTTATCTAATATACTATTATAATTCACTAAATTTTAAAGTCTTAGGACTACGTTGAGTTTCGGCTAGTGATTTATTTTTGATTTTCTTAACATGTAACTTTCAAATAATTTATTATGATTAAACCGATTGCACCATTTTATCAATTCCTAACATATTCAAATAGCTTGTTTACTAGTATCGCGGTATAAATTAGCAGCGTTTGTTCATAATATTCCTCTCTCGTTCTTTAACCCTTCTTTGCATGATTTTTTATTTACAATTGTTTTTCTATACATATATTAAATATTAAACACCAGAAATTTTAAGATAGATTTTTAGCTTTGTTCAGCAACATAGTTCACGGGAAATTTACTAGATTGATATTTCTATATAAATATAGTGGTGGCGAAAAAGTTGATATATTTATTAAAAGTTAAATAAACAGTGATTGAAATTTCCATCACAATGCAAAGAAGGGTTAAGGTTTTTATGAAAACAGATTATTCTTTAAATCTTATTATTTATTCTCCTTAATTATATTTAGATATTTGTAAAAGTTTCTTAATGTCGTGTTTTTTTTCTCTCTTGTTTTCATTTCTTAATAGAATCTGACGATATTTGTAGAATTAAGTGTTGATTAATAAAATTTTCTTAGCATAAAAAAAAAGTTTCTTATCAATAAAGTTTCCGTATCAGAAAGTTGCGTACAATAATGTAGTGTTATTAATTATTTATGTTTGATAGTTTAAATACCAGGAAAGTTTTCTAGATCTGAAGGATGGAGGCGGGGGGACATAATGATTACATTCAATAAATAAAAATATTTAAATAGATGCAGAAAATATAACTAAAATTGTTGGAAAACAAAATACATATATATATTCATGATTTAAATTAGTTGGTATTTTTAAATACAAATAAATGGATATACAAAGTCCTGTAAGGAGTGGTCTGAATAATAAATTAAATTTATTAAAGGTTAGATAAACAAATAAAATCTACCTTCGTTATAATTTTTTTAAATATTTTTTCTCTAGGCAAATGACTAAAATTTTTGTCCGTGATATACATGACCAAAAAATGAAATTTAAACCTTACATATGTATGACAGAATTGATTGTATAATAATGATATTAAAATATGTAATAAAGGTTTTTTTTCTTATTAAAAAATATTTCATTTTGCTCCATAATAAGACAAATGGTATTATTTATACTAGTGAAAAATGTTTTAAGGTGTTCCAAAAAAAAAACACAAAAATTGAAGCACGTCTAAATTATCAACTCTGCAAGAAATATAAAGCATTTGTACCCTCTTTTTCATTTAATATTGTTTTTGTCCAACTGTAATTAAATTATTTCTTATATTAACCAGTAGAATAACCCCAATGTTGTATTATTAACATTTTCTAGCATAGTCAAGTAATTATCATATAGTCCGGTTAGTCCATAGTCACATTTTGTCCGGTTTTTAGTCTGCCATTCCGCGCTCCAACTCACGTATACTCGAATTGCTGCGTAAATTGTATGTGTTATTGAAGCACACTATGGAGTGTTCGAAAGTGATAATGAAGTGTGCATCATTTATCAGTCATTTACAAAGACACTTAAATAATTCTATTACATTATGGTATTTGTGGGAAATAATTTGCAATATATTTTAAAGATTTTACATTATTTCAAACATATTGAAATTGCTACACATCACTGAGATGCACTACAAGATACTTTCTGTACAAGAATACGGTGAACGTAGCATTTATCGTTATTTTACAGCAAGCATGTCTAACTCGTTTATTGCAGAGGGCCAAATTAAGCATTATTATACAAAGCCGCGGACCACACGAACAAAAGTAGATAATATTTTTACCATTGCAGACAATAAAATTTGTACAAAGAAATAATTACACATAGTTTTTTATCGTATTTTTCTAAAAAGTATTCAAAATTGCTTTTTTTCAACAAAATCTACAAAATTTAATTACACTTCCTAAATTTCATTTGTTTAAAAAATTGTTTCTATACGCTAGTCTGTTAATCTAGATCTCGCACTGGCACTGCTTGTAATCTACAATGTTCTTTTTCTTTTTCTTTTTTTTAAGTACAAAATAAAACTAAGCATATTTAGAATCAGAAAATGTATTCTAATTAAACGTGTGTAGTATCTATCCGCGTCTTATTTGATTTCAATTATTTAATATATTTTCTGGTTCAAAATTAATGAGATGAATAGTAACAAAAGGAGAGCAGCTACACAAAGATATCGTATTAACGTGTACTACCAAACATAGTTCAAATACGCCGAATTGAACTACATTAACAAATCGATCGTTTGATAAATAATAAGAGAAATTTGGAAACCCCATTATCCATATATTTTCGCACTAATATGTCATTGAATTTTGAATATCTGAAATAAATACTTTTTGAACAGAAATTCCAACATAAAAAGTTAGATATTAAGTAAATAAATTAAACTCATTTTTATATTTCGTGAAATACAAAAATCTTCTTTTTATATTTTTTAAAATATATTTTTAGTATACTCTAAAAATTTCCTCGCCAATGATTTTTGTAATAATGCCTGACAACATTTAAAATGAAATACATTATCTGTTTGAAAATTGTTTGGTCAAATAATAAATTCTATTTTAGAAGGCTAAAATACTGTCAAATAATAAGATAGCATTATGGAATTTGCCTCCAAGTTGAAATTTAGTCAGGTGCTTTGTAATTTCAAATGAAAATTCCAAGTATATTGTCAATTTGTTGTCTTTAAATAATCCACATTATAATTGTTCAATTTAGGTTGAAATTTGTAAACTTGTTTAACAGTTAAAACTGTATGATGGAAAGGCGTCAAATTTCTATATAAGAAGGTAGATCTGTTTATCTTCACTGCTCATATTTCGAAGATATGATTAATTTATTATGTTTAAGCATGTGTTTACGAATATAATATAAGTTTTTAATAAGCACTACAAGTTTTTAAGCACATAACCGGTTTTTATAAATTTATTCGGCTATATTACCGTTCTAGAAATAAAACTTATGCTTATAGTATTTTTAAATTTCTTTAAATGCTATGGAGATCACATTTTTCCACTCGGTAGTAAATTATTTCAAATGATATAGATGGGGGTATTTAATGTAATAAAGAACAATAAATATATTTTAAAGCAAATGTATTTTTTTCAATAGGCACTTTGCTTATCTTTTAAGAAGTAAGAGTTTCAATTCTGACAGTTTATCTTTCTGATGTTTCGACAGATTTTTGTGTGTTTTCTTTATACTTTGTGCTGTAGCTCCTCCTGATGTTGTATTATTTCCAAACTCCAAAAGTCTCTTCAAATAAATTATAAAGTTTCAGTTTTTCTTTGAATATAATTGCATTGTACACAATCTTTTAAGAAAGTCTGCGATGTTCAACTTTAGTTAATCATATTTATTCAAAGTGATTTATAACTACAACACATTTTTTTATAAATCTTGTGATGTATATGAGTATGTCCATAATTGTGTGTATATCGATAAGAAAGATCAAGTAGGATACATTAGCAATAACACAATTACTAATCTAAATAATGAAAATAATTAAAGAGCTTAAATTCAAAATACACATAGCAGACTAAAGCTTAAGAACCTGAATAACATATTCTGGTTTTTATATCAAGTACAGAAATGATAATTCGTGTTACTTTCAAAGGGGATATATATATATATATATATATATATATATTAATTGAACTGTTTTTAATATGCGTCTAATTTTATTAATTTTACAATACAATTCTTATTATTTCATAAATACAGCATATTATTCTGTAATGTAATGTAATTCCAAACAGTGTCGTAAAATAAAGTATTAGTATCGACATAAAACAAATTAACAAATTAAAAAATTAACAATTAAACAAAAAACTACGAATCATTAAATATTTAGACTCAAGATCGCATGCTTTGCTACGTTCCAATCGTTTGTTTTTGTATCCATGATTTCTTGGTGCTAATATTTAAAAATGTTATATCTGCCTATCTACATCATTGCTGCTAAATGAGCGGGATTTTATTTTCTATTTCTATTTAGAGAAATATTCCCTTAGAAGGGAATATAAAATGAAAAAAAATACTATTCAAAAGTAGATTTAGCATTCTGAATATTAATTTAAAAAAACAGCTGAAATGGCACCACGTATACATATTTTTCCGATGTTTGTCATCTCTAAGACCACGGCTGGTGCAAATGTGTTCGTATGAAGTGAATTTTCAGCACGTGTGTTCGAACAAGTAAATTAAACACAATTCAATGGAAAAAACTTAGTGGGCCACAAATAATTTGTCTTGTTGCAAAAAGACATGTGGCTGAAGCTCTTCTAGTTGTGGAAATACGAAGTTTTCAATATGTCTAACAAGATGGTGCACCACCTCATTGGGGTACCATCGTTCGTACTTCTTTGAATGACCATTTTCCCGGAAGATGGATTGGGCGAGGAGGTCCAATTCCTTGGCCACCCAGATCACCTGATATAACGCCGCTGGACTTTTTCCTTTGGGGATTTGTAAAGGACAATGTTTACAGGAGGAGAGTGTCGAACATTGATGACTTAAAAGCCAGAATTGCAACCGCAATAGCCTCTGTGGATGCCGACATGCTTGACGCTAGCTGGCGTGAAATTGACTATCGACTTGATATTCTCCGTGCGACGAAGGGGGCACACGTGGAAGTTCATTGACAAGGGTCATGAAACTTTTTGAGTCTATCTAACCATTTATGTTATTAATCTTAATCTATCTTTATTATTTTATAAGTTATTAAACATCAAAATGGGTCCGGGACTTTATAAACACCGCGTATTTTTTCCGAATTCAGATGGCAAATATTCAAATTTGATTTTCAAATGTGTTATGTGTTCTCCAAATTATTTGCTTAGAAATCATCCTTTACCTTTTTTATAATGTGAAGTTTTATTACTGAATTTATTATTTTTATTCTGAATGTGTTGGGTAGGTTTGACCAAGTTCATTTAAATCAATAAGTAAAATTTAATATCAAGAGACTATTACAAAAATACTCCAGGTTGTAAATTTTTTACCAAAATTTGAGCGTGATTTTGAATGTCGGTGAATGTTATGTATTACATAAATTATGGCAAATGATTGACTACAATTGGCAAATGATTTTTTTCACTAATAGCAAATTATCTGTAACATAAATAATCTGTAAAAAGTATTTTTCTTTCGTCAATCAGGACAATTCCATTTACGGCAGACTGAATCTACTAGAAAAGTTAACATCCCTAAATTGGTAATGTTTCATACAGAAATAAATTGGAATAACTTGCTTTTGCACTTGTGTAGGGAATTTTATTACGGAATTATGTCTGTATAAATACTTGTCATTTTACCTTTGAGAAACATTTAATGATATATACAATAATTATACAATACATAAATATACAATTCATTCATAATTTTCTTATTAATGTATTATTTATTACATTTCATATAATGAAACAATTCATTTAAACAAACAATGATACACAAGAGTTTCAAATTCTACCTATTAAAACAAATATCCTTACTTATTCTTTATGCCAGGTTTATAAATATCCATTTATGGATTTTAGAGGGGAAAAAAAAAACTATTTATTTGGTGTATTCGAATACATGAACAAATCACACTTCAAGGAATGGAAAAATAAAGAAAAAATCATATTTTTACGAAAATTAATTACAAAAACTCATCTGCCTAATTTTCTGAAAAATAATTAGTATCTGCTATTAATAAGAGGTTCCTGATTTTAATCATAATGAATTTCCCAGCTGCATAATTAACGCTTTTTTTTTTTTTGAGAAAACTTATTTATTGCAAAGTTTAACTAAATTGCATATAGTTAATTAACTAAAAATATAACTATTGAATAGAATAAATTAAAGTACGGATTTTTATTTTAGAAACTTCTAGTTCTTGGCAGGAAATATTTTTTACCCAACATTTCATAGAATAATTAATAAAAATATATTTTGAAGAAAATAAATTATTTCATTATACTTTGTTTTTCAATTTAAGATGTAGGTTTTTGAGTAGTTTTGGTAAAAATAAACTCCTACATTAATATTTATTTTGTTGGGGTATATGCATGAGGATTTTATATAAGAGCTAGCAGTTTTTATAAAACTTCAATCAATACTTAAGGTAAAATATATTGTATCATGTTTCATATATTTCTTTGTCTTATTTGAAATGTGTCAAAAAAAGTTTAAAACTACTTAAAATGATTTTATTTATTAAATAAAAAAAATGCTTAGGCATTCATATGCAATAAAGTGGAAGATATAAAAAAATATTTTTTTTTAAAAAACTTATACGGTAACTTTATTATTAAACACACCCAGAAAAAGGAATTGATTAAAACAACAAAACATGTTTTGTTGAGTACATTCAAGCAAAAGTTTTAGTTGAAGTAAAAAGTTGGTTTTGTTGCACAAAAAATATTGTTAACACTCTTATAAAATTTTAACAGAATTTCATCCATTTTACTTCAATTAACAAAATATATATATTTTTTAATTTTACCATAATGTTGTAATTTAAATTTGTAAATCCAGTAAAATTTTGTTGTTTCTACAAAATTTAAATTGTTGTGTTGTAGCCCTAACTCTCTCACGTAACTTGATTTATTTGACTTGTATAGCTATATAATTATAGGATTAACATAATTTTTGGATAATTAAAACTTTTTTTCTTTGGGACGGACCAAGGTAGTTTTAAAAATCCCCCTGTCCTATTTATTACTTTCTTCTATCTTTACAAGAAGAAAATATTGTAATCATGAAAATTTTCGACTTCCGGTTTCCGACAGATTTTAGAATGTCCTGAACACGATTTGACTGTTTTTAGAAAATTACTGTCAATAACTCTATCTGTCTGTATGTGACAAAAATTTTGTGGGCGCTCTATCTCAAGAACGAATGCACGGAATTTAATAAAATTTTATATTCAGTTACTTTCTGATATAAATTGTTGCTGATTAGTTTTTGGTGTATATCGCCCTAAAGATGGCGGTGCTATGTTGCATTTTTCGCAATTTCTGCAATAGCTCTATCTCATTTTCAGCAGTGAATTACGCCTATAATCTTTGAATAATAACCAGTGAATTTTTATCCTGCTTTTTGCAGGCATAATTCACTGCTGAAAATGAATTAAAAATTAACTATGTGTTGCCGTATGCTGGACGTTGTATTGTCGTCTCAAGTTTGCCGCAGAAGTTTTCGTGCTCCTGATGACATTTCCATCTTGTGACGCGGTTGCAGCCATTCCGACATATATAAGAGTGAGAAATGGAGATATCAGATAACGTTCTATGTAGCTGACATGGGTGACAGTGGTAGAGCTGACACGGGATCGACTCCCGTCTTGGGCAATTTTCACTCTCTCGGTTTGCGCTTAAAAAATCGGGATAAAAATTCACTTGTTATTATTCAAGGTTTACAGGCGTAACTCACTGCTGAAAATGAATTAAAATATAGTTAAAATTAGCATATTTAGATTGGTTCATTTAACAATTTTGTTGTTGATTCAAACAAAATTTCCATTGACCCATATTTAAACGAAAAGTTTAGTTGGGTCAACCAAATTTTTGTTGATTCAACAAAACTATTTTCTGGGTGTAGTATTTTCTTTGAGAGATAATTGCAGGAAGTTTATTTTCAGACGTTGTACATGTTTCTAATATTAACTGATATTTAGTTTAAGACGTGGTGTGTTCACATTCTACACATCAGATACAAGTTCTTATAAAAACTCTTGTTATATTCTTCAAAACTAATGCTGATACAGACGTCTGGAATGCTGTGTCAACGCAAGATAGGAAAAATAAAGTTACAGATTTTATCAAAATTATTTTAAAAGTGTACATCTGAATTTAAAAAGCATAAACTTTGGCATATGAGGGCTTTCAAGAGAGGAAAAATTATTTTTTCAACAACATTGTGATATGATTCCACAAAAGCTAAGATAAAATTTTTCAATGATAAAGATATCCTACTTGAGTGGCCATCTCGATTGAACGATATGAACAGCATAAATAATTAATTGTGGGGGATGGCGAATTATTATTGAAACTGTTTACAATTCCTCGTCAGCTTTATCAACGTCATAAATGAGGCAACATGTCCAAACGTATGGATGAGTGTCTCTAAAATAATATCGGTTACATTTCTTATTAAAATTGAATGTGTGCTTATATGACGTGTTTGCAATTTTAGAAGTTAAATATTAATTGTGAAATACGTATCAAATAGAAAGATATATAAAAGTGCAAAAATTAGAAAAAAAAATTAAAAAGGCGGGAATGATAAATTGAGTGTCTAAAATAAAAATATTTCCATTACGCTCATAGGAAGCTAAACACTCTTATAGAATAGCATCGTTTAATAAAATATAGTGGCAAAGATAGTTATAATTACAGTCAATATCTTAAAAGAAATGCGACTAAACTATTGAAACTATTATAATTCCAAATATAAAATTCACTTACACAGCATGTTTTCATTTATTTATAAAATTTTCCTAAGGTGAAATTTTCCTAAAAAATGTAGAAATTATCACCAAAGTTTTCAAAAAGACGGAAAATAATGAAACTTTTCAAAGTTCTAGATTTATTTTAAAGTGATGAACTCTACACTGTCTTTATCAACTTTTCCAATATCATTCCTGATAAACTGAAATGCAAAGAACATACGAACCAAACGTCATAAATATTCTCAAATTGTACTACACAGAAAAAAAAATTAAGTGGAATTTGTTTCAGATAAATATAAATTTGTATGAAATTGTATAATATTTTTAAAGATTTAATTTGGCAATTTATGATGTCTCCCACCAATGTATTAAACATAAAAACATCACCTAAATATATATTGTAATATTTCCATTATCTTTGTTTTCTCCGTGAATCCTTTTGATCTAAATAATAATCTGGTATATGACCATTCTCTTCACAATGAAAAAAAATACTACAATTATAATGGACATCACACAAAATAATTAAACTTATTTAATCAAATTTACATATATAATCATATAACTTACGTTAATAAAATGACCCACATGGCCAATAAGGGTGTTTGCTACTTACATTAAATACATAATTTGTTATTTCATCTGTTTAAGTCTCACTTTTAGACGCATCATTGTACTGCGATTTGGTGGTAAATATTGGTATCATGGACCTTGATTTCAGTGTGGCCCTGATGAATCTATCTCTTGATTGGGGCCCACATACATTAAGCAATGCTTCCGTTACCAATTTGACGAACAGCTCGAGAGCTTGCGTGTGGCAGGGAAATGTTTTAGCATCTCAGTCTGAAATATCACCTGATTAAACGAAGGAATGTATTTCTTCATTGGTTACACTCCGTAAAATAGTTGTAGATGTTAATTTTGCTACATTCCAATCAATTAATTCTGTATAGTCTGCCACACCGAAGTTTAAAGTAGGAGTGATAGAGATTCTGATGCCTTTACCTTTTGAAACAGTCAACATGGCTTTTAACGCTCTTCATAGTATCTTCTTACTTATTCTTACTAGCTCTCTATGTGCCTCCTTTTATCAAAGACCATTGCCATCAGTAGGTTTTCCGGTTGCCCAAAGAACGAGTTTCGTTCAATTACAGGGAATACCATTTTCTTCAGGTCGTCAGACAAGTATCGAGATGTTTCTATTGTTCTGTACAGATAGATAAGCGCATCAGTCATGTACTTACTGCTATAATGTCCCCGTATAAATGTCCCCGTAATGTTAAAATAAATTTTAAAGCATTCGATGAGTTTTTTTACGTTCACGTGAAGTCGAAGGACTCAATGCAGACACATGACCATTTTCTTCACAATTAAAAAAAAATAGTACAATTATAATGGACATCACACAAAATAATGAAACTTATTTATAAGAGCAAATTTACATATATAATCATATAACCCACGTTAATAAAATGACCCGCAGAAGGGGAAGAATTACTATTGAATATTTTTCGGGATTCGTTAAATTTCGATCTGAAGTAATTGAAAAACCAAAATACCGGGGGATCCAAAAGTCAGGACGAACTTAAAAAATGAATAATTACAAAATGAATCAAGATACAAAGATACGGTTTGCACCAAACGGATGGAAAAGAAACCGGATTTTGTGTGGCAACCAAAAAAAAATAGTTCCGTTGGCGACCAACAGATGGCGCTATAGTGTTTTATTGCACCAAAAGATGATTTACAAAGGAAAATATGTTGACAACTTACTAGTCAGCTTAATTACAGTTAATTAGTACTACAGTAAATGTTCAATGTGCTGTCCATCATTCAGAAGTACAGCTGTGAGACGAGGCACCACACCGTTCACAGCATTTAGTAGCATTTCTTGCGTTATGGCAGACACATTTTGGCGGATGGTATCTTTCAGTGCTCAACTATGTACAGCATTTCGAAGCACACAAGTTTCGACTACTATTACCACCTGCTGCAGTTGCTCCTTTTTATATCGTTTGTTACTTTGCTTAATCCTACATCAGAAATCGACAGCGCCATCTGTTGGTCGCCAACAGAACTATTTTTTTATTTCGTTGCCACACAAAACCCGGTTTCTTTTCCATCCGTTTGGTGCAAACCGTATCTTTGTATCTTGATTCGTTTTCGAATTATTCATTTTTAAATTTCGTCCTGACTTTTGGATCACCCGGTACATTGGCAATTAATTAAAAGCTTAAATATTATGCTATGCAATTATGTGTATGATTTTTTTGTTCACAATGACATATTAACTGAAATTTGTTATAGAATTTCACAAGAATCAAGAAATGCACAAAGAAGAGACAAACGCGTTCACGATAAAAGTCATTTTTTAGAACTTACTCTACGGTTTAGACATAAACAGAAATGATTAGCATATATTTAACTATAAAAAACACGTTTACTCATTTCTTGAAATATTTCTATGATATCACTGGGCAAAAATATACAACATGTCTACCCTTGCCCTTTGCTTTCTTTCCTCTGTTGTTTCCTCCCAATTTTACCTTTTACTAACTTTGTTCAAAAGTCCTTATGAATGTTATTGTGATTGTTATGAATGTTGTTATTATTTGGTTTTTCTGTCCATAATATTCAGGTCTGTATAAGTCTTTCTTTACTCTAACACAGGTACCTATACCAGTTTTTCCAAGTAATTGATATATGTTATATTGGTTTCTAATGGCAAATTCTACATTGAGAACGAAGCTACTATCATTTATAGTACGTTTAGAGGAGAACTCAAAATATTTCAATTACATTATGGTGTACAGGCAAAAATCATTTGATGTGTATTTTAATGATATTACACTATTTCCAATATATTTAAATTGATAAAAATCACTACAAGATTCATATTATAGAATATTCTATGCATAGCATTTTTCATTCATTTCCAGGGACACACAGAAATGTTTGCTTACTGTACTATTTATGAGTAATAATTGCTCGAAGTGTATTTTCAATTGTGGTATGCGCTTTTTAATTTAATAACTTTGTTTTGCATATTTCGTGTTGTGTAAAAATGCTATAAATCATATATAGATTTGCACAAAAATGTTAAAGAACATTTCTGCTTATTGACGGATATTGCTGAAGGGGCATTTTCTAACGTGTTATGCGCTTCGTAATTGAACAATCTTTTCTTATACTGTGTATCCTATACAGAAATCTACAGATCATATACATGGCTTCAAAAAATAATTCAGACATTTCTGATACTCTAAGTGTGTCAAGCGTTATTCACATATGTTATGCGTGTTCGAAATGTTTACTTTGATATTATATTTCACCTTTTCAAACGGTGAAGTTTTATTACAGTAATCCGTATGTGTTGGAATATGTTTCAAAATTTATCCACGAGACATGATTTTACACGCTAGTTAATCTTAGAATAGAGAAATGTGCTACAGATCAGCTTATCATATATAATACTAAAAACTAGCAAGCATAAATTAGTAGTTAAACATTTTATTATTCCTCATCAGTTACATGTTAATTCATTTCAATGTACTTATTTTTTTTAGCATTGACATAGTCTTTATATGAGCATTCTTTTTCTTTTGTTTCGTTTTTATCTCATACAGTAATTACATTAAAATCTTGATTTTATTATTTATAAAATTATAAATTTTTTGCAGAGAGTATGACAGATTAACGTATGCTAATAACCTATTTTGATAAATTCCAAAAAGAAAATGACATGTAAAAAATTAGCCATTAAGTTAACAGAATTTAAATAGAAGATTAAGTAGTAAAGTTTAAATGCCAAACTTAAATTATTGTATTTAAATTCAAAAATTGAAACGGACAAATAAATGTCAGAATTCATAATTCAAATATTAAATTTTTCACCCATTTCAAAATGGCGTCGTTCTTAATTCAGAAAACCAGAGTAAATTCAAAAGTGAATTGTCATATTGACAATCACAATTTTGTTTCTGTTTAATATAAATCCAGGGAGAAGCAAATTTATATTTATGAACAGTAAAATTATGTTATGTGTTTGGATTTGGGATAGATGTTCGAGAACATTTCCGTTCATTGGCATATATTGCTGAAGGAGAATTTTCAACTTTGTTACGCGTTTCCTCATTGAACAACATTTTTGTATACTATGTAGCATATACACAAATCTACAGATCATATACATGGCTGAACAAAATAATCAACTATTGCAAAAGGACAATCACACTAACGAAAAGGAATATTTTTCAAAAATATTATATTTTGGAAGAATGTTTCGTGAAAAGATGTATCTAATTATATCGTTGAGTATAAACAAGAAATATATAAACTTGGGAAGGAAATTCGGTTGTTGTAATGTTGAAAACTCTCCGGGTTTTGTGCACAATTTCAATTCAATTTGTTTTAAAAATAAAATTTTGTTTCACGTAAACTATAAAAGAAACACATCTGAAACACATTTTGATTAACGTTAATTAGTTTAAATAATAACCACATTGCACTTTAAAATAAGATTATTTTGAAATTCTTTATATTTAAAATAAGTACATTTATATAAGGATCGGTATTAGCAAGAAATATCCAATAGTATTTTTTCTTGCTATCATACACACAGAAAAAAGTTTTGTTGAATCAACAAAAATTTGTTTGCCCCAACGAAACTTTTTGTTTAAATATGGGTCAATGGAAATTTCGTTTGAATCAACAAAAAAAAATATTGTTGATTTTTTTTGCAATTCCAAAAAAAAAAAAAAAAAAAATGTATCGTCAGCAAAAAAATGTTTTGTTAATTCAAGTAAAATGGTTCAATTTTACTTGAATTAACAAAATTATTTTTGTTACATAGATATATGCTATGTGTTTTTTAACAATCTATTTTCTTTTTTCAACAAACTATATTTTGTTTGTTTAATCAATAAAATATGTTATATTACGAACTTGTTTTGTTTATAGTACAAAAACATTTGTTAAATGAACCAATCTACATATGCAAATTTTAACTATTTTTTAATTCATTTTCAACAGTGAATTGCATTTGTAAACATTGAACAATAACAAGTGAATTTTATCCGGCCTTTTTTTCAAGCGCAAACCGAGAGAATGAAAATTGCCCATGCCGGGAGTCTATCCCGGGTCCTCAGAACAGCAGCCTGACGCTTTACCACTGCGCTACCAGGAACGATATCTGAGTTCGGCATTTCTCACTCTTATATATGTCGGAACGGCTGCAATCGCAGCACAAGATGGAATGTCATAAGGAGCACGCAAATTTCTGCGACAAACATGAGACGACAGTACAAAGCACAGCATACGGCAACACATAGTTAATTTTTTATTCATTTTCAGCAGTGAATTACGCTTGTAAAAAGCAGGATAAAAATTTCCTTGTTATTATTCAAAGATTACAGGCGTATTTGACTGCTGAAAATGAGATAGAGCTATTGCAGAAATCACGAAAACTGCAACATAGCAGCGCCACCTGTTGCGCGATTTAAAGTAAAAAGTAATCAGCAACAATTTATATCAGAAAGTAACTGAATAAAAGGTTTTATTAAATTCCGTGCATTAGTTCTTGAGATAAAAACAGCGAAATCGCGTTCAGGACAACCGGAAATCGAAAATTTTCATGAATCCAATTCTTTATTCTTGCAAAGATAGAAGACGGTAATAAATGGGACAGGGGGATTTTTAAACTACCTTTGTCCGTCCCAGTGAAAAAAAGTTTTAATTACCCCAAAATTATGTTAATCATGTAATTATATAGCTATATAAGTCAAATAAATCAAGTTACGTAAGAGAGATAAGGCTACTACACAAGAATTTAAATTTTTCAAAAATAACAAAATTTTGCTGGAATTACAAAAATATTGTAAAATTAAAAGAAAAAAAATTGTTAGTTCAAGTAAAATTGGTGAAATTTTGTTAAAATTTTGTACGAGTGTTAACAATATTTTTTTGTCCAAGCAACAAAACCAATTTTTTTTACTTGAACTAAAATTTTGACTAAAACAACCAAAATGTACTCAACAAAACAGGTTTTGTTGTTTTAATCAATTCCTTTTTCTGGGTGTATATGATTTAAAGTATTTTTGTTAACTACAGCGTAATATATAATTTTATCAGAATTAGTTTGGTTTTGTTTTGTTTACATTTTTAGGTAATAGATTTTTTTTATATTTTCATATTGTTTTTATAATATAATGAACATTTTTTTATATATTTCAAATAATTGAACATATTACGTCTTAATCAAAATTATTAAAAATATAAAACATTTAATTTATTTCAGACATTTAAAAAATACTAAAAAATGCACAAATATCTGGGCATATTGAACATCAAATTTGTTTATCGCTCGACGTTGTCGTGATGAGGGGCTCAATTGTAGCCTGACATGTTTACAAAAAGTCTTTCATTGTCTGATATATTTGTGTATTGTTTTAGACATTTTAAAGCGTCTGAAATAAAGTAAAAGTTTAAAAATATTTTTCTTTTTTGATTAAAGTATTTACAATCAAATAACTTATATGATTTTTTTTTTAACTTTTGGATGAAATTGTAAGATTGGTGTTTTTATAACAATAAAGAAGTATACATAATTTAAAAATGAAATTTTGGAAATGCGATTTCCATATCATTTGAAAATACTGTGATATTTCTCACATTTAAAAAATGTTTGTTTAATAATGGTATATATACTTTTTAAGCATGGTGATGTTACTGTTATTGGGAAGTATTTTTTGCCCCAAAATATTCATTAAATGTATTGCATCAGAAATTAGATCTTTCCTTTTAGACACGAAATACAGTTTTTTAAGCCTGAAATAGATTTTGACATATATTTATAATAAGTTCCGCAATATTTAGTCGTAGTTTTTTGTTTTTTGTAAACACCGTAGAAAAGTATTATTTACATGAGTCGGAAACTTTTACTGAATACAGTACACAAATTATATTCATGACTATTAGTAACAGATGACATAAAGATAAAGTAAAAAGACATGTAAATTTTGTATAAAAGAACGATGCTCTCTAGGTGTTAATTTTATTATTTGAAAAAATAATCAATTAATACGTTAAATATTAAATGGTTTCTGGAAGAGAAAAAGCTGTATCTTATTAGTATCTATATTCAATTCACGTGTAGTTAACTCATAGGTGAGCCTTCGTTGCAATTAATATGCTGATATTTATTGCGCTTCGAATTGTGACAAAACTGAATAAGCTATATTAAAAAATATATTCATTTATTTATTTATTTATTTATTTATTTAATAAAATTGTATATGAAAGACTGTTTTCTCAATAATCATTTGTTATTTTGTTTTTGTTATAACATGCGACATTCTAGATGATTTTCTGTATTTTGACACTCGTGAATTGCCAACATTCTCTTGTAAAAGAATCAATACGAAGTGCTATATTTTTTTCAAATTTTGGTTCGAGTACTTGATCCTATTGGATTATTAGGACCATTCAAAAGAATAATAAAATGTTTGATGCAAAACAAATTGGTTTTTAACACTCGACCACAAAAGTAATAAATCTTTCATTAAATTCATTATATATTCTTATATTTTTTGTTAAATAATCTAAAATAATCTGAATTACATTTAATCGGCAAGGAAAAAGTTATAATAGGCATCAGTCACATTTAAATATACTGCATTAACTGCGAAAGAATGACTAAGTGTAATTAATAATTACATTCAATATATTAATTACATTTAATTATTAAATACATTTTTAAAAAAAATTCATGAATTTTCCTAGAACAATTCTTAAAAGGAAAACAGCAGCACTGGTTTCACAGAGCGGAATTATACAGTCGGGAGAGGTTCAAAGATCAGCGATTTAAATGCATTAATTAAGCCGATGAATGAAATTTATTAATTAAATATCTGTTTTATTCATTCTCTCAACAATTAGATACCGATGATACATTATTTTTTATAACTTCACTCTCAAAAAATATCAAGTATTAACTTAGAACGAGAAGCTCGTATCATCTACAGTACTTATGATACTTTACAGACATAAATGTATATGATATATATCCTTTCAATTTATCTATAGAGATATATTATTTATTGTAATCACCAAATAAGTAACTTCAAACATGAAAATAATGAATCTTGCTAATAACATTGACAATGAATAAGAAATTATAACAGAAACATGGAACACAACTTAACAATGTATGTTTTTAAATTCATTTATTTATTATTTACGAAAATCAGAAGGTTTTATGTTTGGTTATTGATAATAAAAATGCTAACATTTAATGCTTAAGTATTTCTTATTTTGTTTCGTTTTAATCCATGAAAATTGGAAACTCTTATGTCTTTGTAGCTGAAGTACTAGTCGTTGCTTATAAAATAATAAATAAATAAATAAATAAATATATATATATATATATATATATATATATATATATATATATATATATATATAATTTGTCACAGAGTTATAATTCTTGTATATCTATATGATATAAAAATATCGATTTTTGTATTTTGTTTTTATTCTTTGAACAGTTTCCATGGGATTTTACAAAATGTAATTTTAAAATGTTGGTGTAATTTAGGAACAATCAAAAATAGAAAAAAATATGTAATTAATATTATTGTGGCGCAAACATTTGATAGAATAACTTTTAACAAGCTTATGACATAAAAAAAATCTTTATACTTTCGAAAGAATCCACCAAATAAAATGATGAATTGTGCAGCTTATTCCGAATATCTCTCTACCATATCTATCTGCAAATCGATTACTTTTATTGATAGTTAACGCAATACATACATATACAAGTACATAACTGAGCATGCGTATGCAAGTATATACTTGTTTCATTTTATACCTCTGACCAGGCTCTTTCGTGAAAAGATGTATCTAATTATATCGTTGAGTATAAACAAGAAATATATAAACTTGGGAAGGAAATTCGGTTGTTGTAATGTTGAAAACTCTCCGGGTTTTGTGCACAATTTCAATTCAATTTGTTTTAAAAATAAAATTTTGTTTCACGTAAACTATAAAAGAAACACATCTGAAACACATTTTGATTAACGTTAATTAGTTTAAATAATAACCACATTGCACTTTAAAATAAGATTATTTTGAAATTCTTTATATTTAAAATAAGTACATTTATATAAGGATCGGTATTAGCAAGAAATATCCAATAGTATTTTTTCTTGCTATCATACACACAGAAAAAAGTTTTGTTGAATCAACAAAAATTTGTTTGCCCCAACGAAACTTTTTGTTTAAATATGGGTCAATGGAAATTTCGTTTGAATCAACAAAAAAAAATATTGTTGATTTTTTTTGCAATTCCAAAAAAAAAAAAAAAAAATGTATCGTCAGCAAAAAAATGTTTTGTTAATTCAAGTAAAATGGTTCAATTTTACTTGAATTAACAAAATTATTTTTGTTACATAGATATATGCTATGTGTTTTTTAACAATCTATTTTCTTTTTTCAACAAACTATATTTTGTTTGTTTAATCAATAAAATATGTTATATTACGAACTTGTTTTGTTTATAGTACAAAAACATTTGTTAAATGAACCAATCTACATATGCAAATTTTAACTATTTTTTAATTCATTTTCAACAGTGAATTGCATTTGTAAACATTGAACAATAACAAGTGAATTTTATCCGGCCTTTTTTTCAAGCGCAAACCGAGAGAATGAAAATTGCCCATGCCGGGAGTCTATCCCGGGTCCTCAGAACAGCAGCCTGACGCTTTACCACTGCGCTACCAGGAACGATATCTGAGTTCGGCATTTCTCACTCTTATATATGTCGGAACGGCTGCAATCGCAGCACAAGATGGAATGTCATAAGGAGCACGCAAATTTCTGCGACAAACATGAGACGACAGTACAAAGCACAGCATACGGCAACACATAGTTAATTTTTTATTCATTTTCAGCAGTGAATTACGCTTGTAAAAAGCAGGATAAAAATTTCCTTGTTATTATTCAAAGATTACAGGCGTATTTGACTGCTGAAAATGAGATAGAGCTATTGCAGAAATCACGAAAACTGCAACATAGCAGCGCCACCTGTTGCGCGATTTAAAGTAAAAAGTAATCAGCAACAATTTATATCAGAAAGTAACTGAATAAAAGGTTTTATTAAATTCCGTGCATTAGTTCTTGAGATAAAAACAGCGAAATCGCGTTCAGGACAACCGGAAATCGAAAATTTTCATGAATCCAATTCTTTATTCTTGCAAAGATAGAAGACGGTAATAAATGGGACAGGGGGATTTTTAAACTACCTTTGTCCGTCCCAGTGAAAAAAAGTTTTAATTACCCCAAAATTATGTTAATCATGTAATTATATAGCTATATAAGTCAAATAAATCAAGTTACGTAAGAGAGATAAGGCTACTACACAAGAATTTAAATTTTTCAAAAATAACAAAATTTTGCTGGAATTACAAAAATATTGTAAAATTAAAAGAAAAAAAATTGTTAGTTCAAGTAAAATTGGTGAAATTTTGTTAAAATTTTGT
This sequence comes from Maratus michaelseni, assembly GCA_963931845.1. Classification (NCBI taxonomy): domain Eukaryota; kingdom Metazoa; phylum Arthropoda; class Arachnida; order Araneae; family Salticidae; genus Maratus; species Maratus michaelseni. Next base: position 86,253,349 of record OZ007593.1, read on the forward strand.
ACGAGTGTTAACAATATTTTTTTGTCCAAGCAACAAAACCAATTTTTTTTACTTGAACTAAAATTTTGACTAAAACAACCAAAATGTACTCAACAAAACAGGTTTTGTTGTTTTAATCAATTCCTTTTTCTGGGTGTATATGATTTAAAGTATTTTTATTAACTACAGCGTAATATATAATTTTATCAGAATTAGTTTGGTTTTGTTTTGTTTACATTTTTAGGTAATAGATTTTTTTTATATTTTCATATTGTTTTTATAATATAATGAACATTTTTTTTATATATTTCAAATAATTGAACATATTACGTCTGAATCAAAATTATTAAAAATATAAAACATTTAATTTATTTCAGACATTTAAAAAATACTAAAAAATGCACAAATATCTGGGCATATTGAACATCAAATTTGTTTATCGCTCGACGTTGTCGTGATGAGGGGCTCAATTGTAGCCTGACATGTTTACAAAAAGTCTTTCATTGTCTGATATATTTGTGTATTGTTTTAGACATTTTAAAGCGTCTGAAATAAAGTAAAAGTTTAAAAATATTTTTCTTTTTTGATTAAAGTATTTACAATCAAATAACTTATATGATTTTTTTTTTAACTTTTGGATGAAATTGTAAGATTGGTGTTTTTATAACAATAAAGAAGTATACATAATTTAAAAATGAAATTTTGGAAATGCGATTTCCATATCATTTGAAAATACTGTGATATTTCTCACATTTAAAAAATGTTTGTTTAATAATGGTATATATACTTTTTAAGCATGGTGATGTTACTGTTATTGGGAAGTATTTTTTGCCCCAAAATATTCATTAAATGTATTGCATCAGAAATTAGATCTTTCCTTTTAGACACGAAATACAGTTTTTTAAGCCTGAAATAGATTTTGACATATATTTATAATAAGTTCCGCAATATTTAGTCGTAGTTTTTTGTTTTTTGTAAACACCGTAGAAAAGTATTATTTACATGAGTCGGAAGCTTTTACTGAATACAGTACACAAATTATATTCATGACTATTAGTAACAGATGACATAAAGATAAAGTAAAAAGACATGTAAATTTTGTATAAAAGAATGATGCTCTCTAGGTGTTAATTTTATTATTTGAAAAAATAATCAATTAATACGTTAAATATTAAATGGTTTCTGGAAGAGAAAAAGCTGTATCTTATTAGTATCTATATTCAATTCACGTGTAGTTAACTCATAGGTGAGCCTTCGTTGCAATTAATATGCTGATATTTATTGCGCTTCGAATTGTGACAAAACTGAATAAGCTATATTAAAAAATATATTCATTTATTTATTTATTTATTTATTTATTTAATAAAATTGTATATGAAAGACTGTTTTCTCAATAATCATTTGTTATTTTGTTTTGGTTATAACATGCGACATTCTAGATGATTTTCTGTATTTTGACACTCGTGAATTGCCAACATTCTCTTGTAAAAGAATCAATACGAAGTGCTATATTTTTTTCAAATTTTGGTTCGAGTATTTGATCCTATTGGATTATTAGGACCATTCAAAAGAATAATAAAATGTTTGATGCAAAACAAATTGGTTTTTAACACTCGACCACAAAAGTAATAAATCTTTCATTAAATTCATTATATATTCTTATATTTTTTGTTAAATAATCTAAAATAATCTGAATTACATTTAATCGGCAAGGAAAAAGTTATAATAGGCATCAGTCACATTTAAATATACTGCATTAACTGCGAAAGAATGACTAAGTGTAATTAATAATTACATTCAATATATTAATTACATTTAATTATTAAATACATTTTTAAAAAAAATTCATGAATTTTCCTAGAACAATTCTTAAAAGGAAAACAGCAGCACTGGTTTCACAGAGCGGAATTATACAGTCGGGAGAGGTTCAAAGATCAGCGATTTAAATGCATTAATTAAGCCGATGAATGAAATTTATTAATTAAATATCTGTTTTATTCATTCTCTCAACAATTAGATACCGATGATACATTAATTTTTATAACTTCACTCTCAAAAAATATCAAGTATTAACTTAGAACGAGAAGCTCGTATCATCTACAGTACTTATGATACTTTACAGACATAAATATATATGATATATATCCTTTCAATTTATCTATAGAGATATATTATTTATTGTAATCACCAAATAAGTAACTTCAAACATGAAAATAATGAATCTTGCTAATAACATTGACAATGAATAAGAAATTATAACAGAAACATGGAACACAACTTAACAATGTATGTTTTTAAGTTCATTTATTTATTATTTACGAAAATCAGAAGGTTTTATGTTTGGTTATTGATAATAAAAATGCTAACATTTAATGCTTAAGTATTTCTTATTTTGTTTCGTTTTAATCCATGAAAATTGGAAACTCTTATGTCTTTGTAGCTGAAGTACTAGTCGTTGCTTATAAAATAATAAATAAATAAATAAATATATATATATATATATATATATATATATATATATAATTTGTCACAGAGTTATAATTCTTGTATATCTATATGATATAAAAATATCGATTTTTGTATTTTGTTTTTATTCTTTGAACAGTTTCCATGGGATTTTACAAAATGTAATTTTAAAATGTTGGTGTAATTTAGGAACAATCAAAAATAGAAAAAAATATGTAATTAATATTATTGTGGCGCAAACATTTGGTAGAATAACTATTAACAAGATTATGACATAAAAAAAATCTTTATACTTTCGAAAGAATCCACCAAATAAAATGATGAATTGTACAACTTATTCCGAATATCTCTCTACCATATCTATCTGCAAATCGATTACTTTTATTGATAGTTAACGCAATACATACATATACAAGTACATAACTGAGCATGCGTATGCAAGTATATACTTGTTTCATTTTATACCTCTGACCAGGCTCCTACCGGCCGGCCATGAGTGCCTAGCTTTACGAGTTTGTACCTGCCCGCGGAGCGATATTAGTCTCATCACACCATGGATGTGATACTCCTGACAACAACCTTGTCAACATCGCTCCAGTGCTCTTAACTCACTACATACCTACAGACAGAAACAACGAGTTTTTGGCACGCCACAATGATCGTTCACTGACATATCACTAAAATGTTTTTAACTTACTATTTTCATACTATTTATAATATAAATATAAATACATATAACGTGTTGCCGCTTTTATTAAACCTTGCACTCTAGCAAACATCCCATATATTATTTTAAATTAAAAGGATGATAAAAGTGGTAATATGCATCTGTGCATATTTAAAATAGACAATTTATAAGAATATACTAAATATATGATGAAACAGTGTTGGTAGTAACGATTAAATAAATGGCTCTGTCATGTTACCATTGTGAATCAAATTCTACATAATATATATGTAAAGAGCATTGTGAAGATTTAATGGGGATTAAAAACTGTAAAAAACATTTCTCTAAAAAAATATGAGTTAGAAATAGATTTAAAAATTTGGTATTTTTAATTATTTATGAATATATTCTGTTTCTGAAATATGGTTATTAGAATTCTTAGAAGTGAGTTTTTTACAGACTTATTCATTTCGTCTCAACGCGAAATAAGAAACGCATGAAACAATAATGAAGAAAAATAATAAGAAATATTTAATATATGTTTAATTACATCTATTCAAACTACATTTTGTTTCGTACCAATGTATAATTTTTCTTCATTTAGTTATACTATCTTCATATAAGTTTATGATAAATATAAAATTCAAAGAAATGTTTTTGTGATACATTTGAAATTCCTAGCTGTTTCAAAAAAGTGTATGTTATTTGTCATACATACCAGAGCATGTAAAAAGATATACATTTGATGTATGATATAAAAAACGAAAGTCAAGAAAATAGAAATTTCAACAAAAAATGTATTTAATGCAAGGTAACGATTCAAGCTCATATGAAATGCGTGTTCTGGTATCTTTAGTATCATATTTTGCAATTATTCATTAAAATTAAATATAAAAAAATTCAGTTTTAAATATATTAAATTTTCTAAAATATTAAAATGTAATAAAACATTTTTCGTAACGATATTTTTTTCGTTTACTTACAGAAAAAAAATCTGAAACAGAAAAACGTATAATAACGGTTGCCAAAATTTTAAACAAAGTTTGAATTATAACTAAGTGACAATTTTGTATTCCCTTTTCTAGGTTAATTTAATTGAATAATATATTTTAATTAAATTATTCGTCCAATAATCGTATTAATAAATGACGCTTGAACATAATTAAAAGTAGCTTCAAACAAACTGAACTTACAGAGAAGAGAAAAAGAAATTCTTGGCATTATAATGTTAATTGTAAAAAAATTAAATAAATCATGATAATCCTAAATTGCACTAGAAATAATTTAGCATACGTAGTTCCTAAGTGCTAGCAAGTTTTAAAATATATTGAATTTTCTACCTGAATAATTAACGATATTTTTTTAAGGAACGAATTTTATTGATTTATTTCAAAATTAGTTGCGTGAAACTAATTATAAGGTATTTAAAAATCGCAATTTTCTAATCTCAAACAGAATAATATATACTTTTTTTACTTAAACTGCTTAAGAAAAGCTTTTATAAATTGTGTATTTTCTAGAAAAGATTTAACTTATAATTATATATTTTGTTCTAGTATACATTGACTAAAAAAAAAACCTTGTAGAAAACACAATTTCTGAAAAGTTTCTATTGAAATTTCCGCAATAAAAAAATATAATAATTTTTAATATAATTTGAACCTTAGATTAATTTCTACTCAAAACAGAATCCCCTAAATGCACAATAACGTATAAATTTTATAAAAAATAGACAAAATTAAATAAAACTGATTGTTTTAACATCTAACTGTAGCATTACATATAATTGAAACGAATTTCAAAATTCATGATGTCCTTTGTATGAAACATTAAGAAATAAAATCTCCCGTGATAGCGGGTGGAGATATCATAGTGTTTTATAATGCAACTCTGAGTATTAAATTAGTTATTCAAACCAGAATATTAATTCTTATGTGTGTGTTATTCTAGTCCGAGGAAAGCTAAAGCAATTTAGTTGTAGAAAAGAAGATTGTCTTACTTTTATTTCGACATTTATTTCTAGTAGGTTACCTTCTAATAATTTGACTATGTGTGACACTGTGTGTGTTCACATCCACATTCATCCGTTCATATCCATGTTCATCCACAACTCGTAGCTGCATTCAGAAAGCAAATACGAAAAAAAATGTATGTAATTCAATTACCCAAACGCATCCTTTACCATATTTATGGAAATATCAATGTCTAAAATCGATCGATCATTTCCAGCTTTTACACTTTTAAATATTTTGTGCAGAATTGAATCAACTTTTGGTGCTTTAGTAATTGTTAACCATAAGATGGTGAAATCTAGTTCCGACATGCAGATCCCCGGTTGAACCATAGCTCCAAATATTGGAACTAGAATTCACCATCATAGGGTTGCAACTACTGCAGCTTCAAAAGGTGGTTCAACCCAGAACATGATTTTTAAGTAGAAATTTATCCGTTTTATTTTTAGTCAGTTTCAGAATGATATATTTATATCTGAATATAAAAAATATTCCAAAACGGTAATTAACTATGCACAAGCATATACTTTCTTACCAAATCACATTTTTATAATACACAATTTCATAATACACTAGATTTAATTAATCATAAAGGTAAATTTCGTTCTGACAGTGCTGGTAGTGTGACAGTCACGTGAGATGTATAGATGCATTTGTTGTGGACATCAAGTGACAAGCTTATCAATACTGGAAAAACTCCAATCTGTTTCTGCGTCAATATAAGGAGAAATAAAAATTAAGTGTGCTGATTTATATTTATCAATATTTTTTATAGAAAATAAATCCAATCACTAAAAATTTGCACATTATTCAACATTTGAGTCACAGACACCTCTCTAATCAAGATTGGCATAAAACGTTCATGAAATGACGTGAAGCACTTAAAAAAGAAGGGCATACTCAGCATCCTTAAAACAGTGTGACGTTTTCTTAACGTTTGTAGATTGATATTAATAAAGGAACTGTAAGACGCGTTAGGCGTCGATTTTGACGCCACATTATGTCACACATTTTTGTTCTGGTACTTATGACTAACAACGAAGCGCACTAAGTAAAAAGCCGTTGGTCATATCGAATAGCGGTAAAATGTCTGTAATGTCAGGAACTAACTTCTCGCCCTTTTCCTATGGGATTAAAAGAGGGTATGGGCAGACTCTAGTGGGGAAGGCCCTTAGTCGATCAACAATGGCGAATATTAGCAGTGCCTGTGATACGCGTTTCAGCGTACTGGTTCAGGAGAAGCTGCACGTGACCACATGACATATGAAATCGGAGATAGTTCTGAATATGTCGTCGTTGAGTCTCCAAACTGTAATTCTATGTCGACAAATCCGATATTGCCACACTTCTTCGTAGTGACTTACAGTCTCATTTTTGGAAGTCCATGCAGGGTAGAGGAACTACGACGTATAAAAACAAATCAATCACTGAATCTGTGACAATGCGAAACATTTGATTGAGAATAAACGTTATAATCATATTAAAATAATAGTAACTGCCGACGTAGAAGATGCATTAAAATCTCTACATACGAGCCCCATACAAAAAAGAACAAAAAGAAGTTCCGGAGGATTCTTTGAAAATAATGAAATAAGCAATTGAGGCATATGATAAGGCTAAATGAAACAAGTTAAAAGCTAAAATGAATGAAAAGACTCTGGGGGATTATGCGGTGACGACGATATTTGGAGAAAGGCGGAAATACATTGCAAAAGCAGAATGAAATTCGTCATTATATGTGCACAGAATTCGTAAAAACCAACGATATTACAGAATCACTGTTCATGATAGTGACCTTTGGATATGTGCAATGGACAAGGCTTTTGAAGTAGAATAGAAAACTTAAACTCATCCGACAGATTCATAGCCTATTTGGCAAGAATATAATATTAAAGCCAAGTAACCGAAATTGTAAACAGTAGGAGTGCTCTCCCAGTAACTACTCTCCAGCACATCATAGATGTCTATCGAAGTAATGTGCAAGAAAAAGTAATAAAAAATTGCCTCCTTTTCTCAATCCTAACTACATATCAGAGTGTTATACATAGGAATTCGTATCCAAAAGAAGTGTTAACTTTGAAGGGTCAAGGGTCCAAAGTAAGCAGAAAACCAACCATTTTTACACTATCCAGAAATTTCTTTCTGCAGCTGAAAAATTGTTTGCCTCAGTGTTCCTTATTACACAGAAACCAGAAGGTGGATAAGGATTCCAAGTACGAAAAAATCTCGAAATGCGTTATAACGATGTTGTCATTTTGTGCTCCAAGTCAGAGAAGTGCACGAAACAATTGACGGAAGAATATATCGCAAAATTGAAAAAGTCTATATGCAACAAACAGACCCTCCTGCTTTTGAATCAGTAGTCAGGACAAAGAGACCAAAAGATCATGCAAGAGAAATTTGGAGAGACGCTAGAGCCTATGTTATTTCTCCCCAATACGACAAACCACCTATATGCACTTGATGTGCTGTCCTTCCACTACTGCAAGCATGTAATGAAACCCATACTTGAATATTCTTCAAATCACCCAAGCTTGTGTGGGAACGAGGACTTAACAACCAAAGAAATTGTATATAAAATGCATCATCACTTCCACAATCAACTATCAGCCCCAATATTTGATGTCATGAGACCATATACTTTCCAAAAGGCGCTACAGAGAGACACGAGATTTTTCAAGTCATTACAGCATATGCTTCATCATACCAGAGAAGGGATGTAGCAATTGTGACCGGCGGCAATTTCTAAAAAGTTCCTAGTGTCAATTTATTTTCATTGAAGTAAATTAAAATAATATATCGCTTTCATTATAAAAAATGTAAATTTTACAATTATATATATGTCAATCGGGAAGATGGCAACATTTAGGAAAACAATTCGTTAATTTAATTTCCATGGCTATCTCTTTTAATCAAGCAATTAAAAATTTTGTAAAATTGAATACTATTATATATTTATTATTAGAATAAAGAGCGAAATATTTTTTTAAAATATTTTCTTTCTTATATATATATAAAAAAAAGACACTACGCAAATGTTTGTATAATTTAATTTAGAGGAATGTAATTAATCCACATTAAAGTGGCGAGGTGACTTAAAATTCTAATCATGAAGAATGACAGCTTCTGAAACTTCTCCGCCTGTGCAAGCAAAAGATGAAAGCTTTTATTTATAATAGTACATAAGGGATTAAGTCAAAGGCAAACAGAATTTAATTAATCTTCGCAGAAAATTAAGCTTAGGAAGATTAGAAGTTATAAGTAAAAAGGGAAAATAGATATTTCGTATATCGCATATTGTTAATGAATATTCTTATTTTTTATACGTATATTATTATTATTGCCTAAAAAGAAAGGAACCGCAAGTTTTTACAAAAGTGTATCAAACATGTGTAGTTGAGGATAAGAGACAATGTTGTATTTCTATGTTTTATTTTGAATGAAGAATTGTAATTTTATTGAATAAGAAATTACATTAACAAACTATATCAATCATTCGTCAGAAGTAGAATTAAGAGAATTTCTTCGATATATTGTTGCGTTTTATATATATATGATATATATTATATATATATATGATATATTGTTGCGTTATTGTTATTATGTAACATTCATTAAAAAATGAGTTTATACTTCGTTGAAATTTTTACAGTACATCACATATTGAAAATATTTAACATATACAAAATGCGTCCTTAATCAGTAATAGTTTTATATATAAGTTTACGCAATGATTATATACAACTAACATCCTACATGAGTCTCCTCAGAATCAGCCAAATTTCACATACCGAAAATACTATATCAAAAACGATAATGAATTCGAAAAAATAATGGGCTATTAAAAACTGACAAGAACATTTTCATATAATAACAACGTATGATGTTGAAGTAGATCCAATATCTGTTAAAATTAGAAATGGTGAAGGATTACAAAATGGGATTATCATGAATTACGTGCTGATAATATGATAAAATGAATCATTATTAGGATTTGAACATAGACCAATGTATTAAGCAGCTGAAATATAACCATAATACATAATTGACGAAGAAGAAAATATTGAGATAAACAGGATAAAACATTGGCAAAAATGACGGTGTAAAAACATACAGACTAAAATTTTAGTCAGCGAAATGTACGCAAACCCTATTTAACAACAAGTAAAAACCCAGTTATTATTAATGTTTTAAAGAATTGTCTTATACCAAATAATAGTTCGTTGTGGTAGCTTCCAACAGTATGTATATCGTTCAAATGGTGTGATCGTCCAACAGTATATACCTATTAAAAGAAAGGTTACATTTTTAATCTTCTCTTTTTAAACACAATACCACAATTATTTTCTGTGTACGTTTCCAGGCCAAATGTAACTATAACAACGAAACATACGATTATAATCCTAGTGTTAATTAGAACTCTTTCCACATTGACAAAGACAAATATTTCCAAGAAAAACTAGAAAAAACAGACATTATGGTTTTCAACCCAAACTCACAAAAACATTATATTATTTGTATATTAATTGGGATAACTACAATAATAATTTTGCTATTTTAATTATAGTTGCCTTGTATGTTAGTTTAAAGTTGTAAATATTTAAATTCAACCTAAAATTTGGCTAAATCTTTATTTGTAGGTTTTTGTTCCCTTTTTTTTTTAAATATTGTAATTAATATAATTTTTTGTTTCACATGTTCCCTTGTTTTTGACATTTTTACGTACATTTTGCAGATCATCTTGTTTACCTAGTGTGGTTTCAGGGTTAACATACTGTTGGCTGTTCTGCTTTTCTCTGCTTTTCTTATCTTCTAATCCTATTATTTCTATGACTTTTAATTTTGTTTAATCTTCTTGCATATGATTGAGGTTTCCCTATGCATGCTAAGGCATTTTAGTTTTCTCGTATTTTCTTTATCTTCCAATATGTTAATGTGGATGAAAACTGCTTAGTTGCTGCGGAGATATCAATTAATATAATGCGTCAAACGCCTTTGTGGTGATATATTTTAACGAATGGTATTATGATATATAGGACATTATTTATTTTTGAAAATTAATTATTTAATTTTTTGAAACGTTCATGATATATGAATTTCTATTATTTATTAATTAAAACGAAACTCTTTTCTTGTGAAATAGCAAATTAAATAAATAATTTATAAATAAAAGTTCCAAAATAGTATTAATAATTTTCCTTATTTTATTTAATATATCTTATTATGTAGATTGATATGTAATTTTATTATTTTTTTTTTCGTTTATCATGCATTACTTATGAGGATATTAATTTCTTCATAAGTACATAATCTAACCAAAATGCAATCTCAATACTTCAAGTAAACCATATGGACTCAAATTTTAAACTGAAATCTTCAAATTAAAAACTAATTAAAAATAATTATAGTCTATAAGTCTTCTATATACAAATAGGTGGAAAGGATTGTGAATTTGTAACATCATTAATTCCGAACAATAACTTTTTCTGTGTTTAATCGCAAAAATCTGCGATTAAATAATTTGAATATATATTCGGTAATAGTGGAATTAAAAATTCGTAATCCCTTTCAACTATGTGTAGGTAAAAGGATCGTAGTAATAGATACATAATAAATGCATGGAACACGACGAAAAATTGAGGAAATTAGTTATTGATCAACATATTAAGAACTTATGCCTACGTTCATAAAATAATATTAATAGTATCTCTGTAGTTAATGTAGTTTGTAAATTATAATCTTCTGTTTTATTGGTAGCTTCTAGTACATTGCTTCATACTGTTGCCAATTTTGTATTTTAAGAATGTTACTTAGAATCCATTAGACATTTATTAGGATGATCTAATGGCATTTTATTTTGAAAGGAAATTTATTTCCGTCTAAAACGTAAGTTGTATTAGGTTGTAAAATTTTGGCATTTTTATGCAAGCAATTAATATAAGTTATAATAAGTTTTATGCTAAATATTACTTATATATATATATATATATATATATATATATATATATATATATATATATATATATATATATATATATAAACAGTGCTTTACTTTTAATCATGTTTTATTGATTAGAAAGATAAAGTAGTTTCATTTTCTTTGTTAAATCCATAGATTTTGTTTCTCAGTACATGGATCTAGAGAAGTCTTTATCCCTCACATTTCTCTTTTCCTAACGTTCATTAAGTAGAAAGATAAAATTGTTTCGTTATATATGTTAAATCCAAAGATTTTTTTCAGTACAGGGATCTGGATAAGTCTTTATCTCTGACTTTTCTCTTTTCATCGAGTAGAAATGTAAATTTCGATTTCTCTGTTAAATCCATAGCTTTGTTTTTCAGTATATGGATCTGGAGAAGTCTTTATCTCTCATTTTCCTCTTTTCATAAATTTCATGACATGAAACTGGATTATAATCAGACATTAATCTTCAATGTGATTTCCAACGTCAGTAACATTAAATATAAATTTCAAATAAACAATTACCTTAATTTATACAAGTCATTATGGTTAACGACAGACTCTCTGTGTGGGGATGATTTTCTTGTTTTATGTGCGTTCGTAATTATATAAATACCTAGCACCTATTGTCATCATTTGGTCCGTCCGTCTGTCCATCCGTCCGTCCGTCTGTCTGTCGGTCCGTCCGTCCGCATATAACAACGCAAAAACTACCCAACCGAATGGTTTGAAATTTAAGATATATTACCTTTGCAGAATTTTGTCGAGTCATTTCAAATTTTATTAAAATCGATTTAAAACATTAGGAGATATTGATAAAAATATTAAGAAATTTGAATTTTTAAAGAAATTTGGTTCTTTTTTGTTATAGGAGCTTCCGATGTTTAACCGTCAAGCGACCGAGATACTTATTTTATGACAGAAATTAATCTGCGGACGATATAATTAATTTCACAGAATTAAAAATCATCAAGATCTGAATATTTATATAACTAGCTACAGTACGAACGCACCTCGTTTGTCACGTTTGACGTACAATTTTCAACTTGTTTATGTTTGAAGAACGGAATGGGACAAAAATTTAAATCTCACAACTAGTTATAGGGGAAGGTGTCCTAGAATGATTCCCTTAAGGGAAAAACTTGTGTAAAATGACATCTTTTTAAATGAATCTTTGACATTTTTCTAGTATGTTTTACACTATATTTTGCATTGTAAACATATTTCAATAATAATTTAAACCCAAATTGAGTAATAAAACTGCGTCCAAAGGATCATTGTACCCTCACCAAAAGGGCAAAATGATTCTTCATTTAAAAATAGTTGTAAATTGGTTTTTTATCGGCAAAATAAAGGATATAAAAGTAATTATGACAGTACATATGTGTAATTCACATCTAAAAACATACTCCATTAATATAGTTCTTTTAAATGCTATAAGGTGTAAATTAACAACATAAAATAACTTTTATTAGATTGTTTGACATGTTTCGTCTCACTCTGATCCATTTTCAAAAACAAATGAGATAGTGATGAACAAGTGAGCCGAAACATATCAAACAACCTAATAAAAGTTATTTTATGTTGTTAATTTACACAATTTAGCATTTAAAATAAATATATTATTACAAGGTATTATCATTTAATATATTGTTATACTTCATTAAATAAATCAAGTCATATTTCTGTACATGAAAGACTGTATATCTAAATAGATATAAAAGTTTAGTGCGTACCTTATAACAGATGTTATAATATCCAATTTTTCAAAGAATTCTATTAAAACACGTAATACTGCGATCGCTTGGATACCGCCATTGCTTCTTCTTCACTTATTACAACTAGTTTATGTGTTATCCCGTAGATAGCGCGACCTGTCTGGAAGAAAACATGTGTGGATCGTTTTGCCCATTAGGATCAATTTAGGCCACCTTCCCCTATTAATATTCACCCTTTAGACTAATGTGAAATAATTAAAGTAACACTTAATATTTTAAGAAATTAAGTATTTGTAATTTGCTAAACTAAAAATTTCAAATTGTATTTTACAGAGTAGGGGAGACCGGGGCAAGATGAAGAGTGGGGCAGGATGACGAATGTCTTAATTTTTCCGTTTTCCGATAGGTGGCAGCATCAACCGGACATGACTGGCTCTCCTATCGGCCGTTCGTTAAACAATACTATAGAAACGCTGAAATCGTCATTTTTGTGTCAGTTGTGAAGCTTTGATTGTTTTCCGCTGCCACGTTATAACTTTTATGCATGTGTAAATAAGCTCTGCTACAGATACAGGTAAGATATACCGTTTCTCTTTAATATTTACGAGTAACTTAGTTTTAATACTACTTACTACCATGAATAAATGTCAATTAATCGCCTTCCTTCATGGCAATGAAAACGAATATTTTTAAACAGGCAGTCCGGGTCAAGATGACGAGCTCGTCATCTGGCACCGTGTTTCGGAATTTGTTAAACTAACTATGTTGTCCAATCTATTTAAATCCTGTAAACGCTTGTTTGTCTGTATGTTTGTTCACGCGACCTTGCGCTTCTATCTCCTCTGGGGCTAAGGGGTGCATGGGATCGGGGAAGGTGTCGTTCGAAAGGGGGTGACCAGAGGAAGACATTTTTGCCATCCGCTAAGCCCCCCCTAGCCTCCAGAAAGAAAAACCATATCAGGGTCCGTATCTCTACTTCCAAGCGTCCGATCGGTACGAGGAGAGTACCGTTCGACGGGATCAAAACATCCCCCCTCCCCCGCTGGTCCCCCTCCTCCCAAAAAATTAAAAAAGCGTTTAAGGCCAACTTCTGGCATTGTGACCCACCAACAGAATAATAGATCCTGTGCTGTAAATGCCAAGAGTGGTGGCATGAGGAATGTTCCAATTATGAAAATGGCATTTTTATTTGTGACTATTGTTAGCTGCACAACACTTCAACATTACGTTACACTGCATTATGCTTAGTTTTATACTTTGTAAGACGTAAAAACACAGTTATCATTTGTTAAACCATGTAGCATATTCAAAAGATAAAATATGTTCAATCTTTTTCAGTGTTGTCATCTTGCCCCAAGGACAAAGTCCTGGGGCAAGATGACGATTTGTTAATGTTATGAAAAAATAAAATTATCCTTTATTTTTTTTATTTGAAAAATTAAATGATAATGTATTTAATACTACAAAGGTATACTCTATCAGTTCATGTAAAATTAATTTTTCTATTACTTCAAAATAAATTAATAAACAACAAAAATTTTTAACATAGTCTACTTGCCCCAGTCTCCCCTACATCATTTTAATGGTTTCATCCCATAAAAAGCCCATGTGTCTTTAAACAAATCAGATTGTATTTCACTAAAGATAGAATATATTAAAATAATTGGTAGTTAAACGATTTTTGTTAACTGTTTATAATAACGATTTTATTTGTGTGTTTTCATAGGTTATCATTTAAATATTTGCCAATTTGCCAATAATCCGTGATTTAGAAATTCAAATGAGCTACTTTAAGAAATATTCATTAAAATAATTGATGTAATTGCTCGTTGAGAAAATTGTAACAAACAAATTGTTATCAAAGCGAGTTTTGTTCATACATTTTATACGTGAAATATTCTTAATAATAGTAAACTCATGAAAATAAGAAAGACATTCTGTGCTTTAAATTGTATTACATACAATATAAAAATATAAAACATTTTGAATTACAAATATATATAGAGAGATGAGAGAAATACAGAATGGGGAAGCGTGCACACTGAAAAAAAAAAAAAAGATAATTTTATAATGATTTTTAATTCTATATGTTATACGTTGTTGTTTTGTGGTTTTGAAGTTACGGGCATGAAAAGATATTTTGGACCTGTATGTTAGTCAATTTTCAACATATTACAAATCGTATATCTATAATTTATTTATCATATATTATCATATATTTCCGATATGGCATTTCAAATATCATACATATATCATACATATTTTTCCATTTAATACCAAGAAGTTAACTGTAATAATGCCAAACGAATATGTTCGTAACTTTTTCATGAAATCAACGTGATATACAGAGACGTGAAACGCTAATACACAGTGAATCATTACATAATTATGTATCAGTTTAAATATATTTAACGCATCATGCGTAATATACATTTTATGTTATTATAATATGCCTTTAAGTCATGGATGCCTTACTGTATATGGCAAAGGGTAAAAATCCACTATTGTATGGTAATTGTATTATTATTTAAAAGATCTAAACGCGGTATCTAATTGTTGAAGTCATTGAAACCAATTGGAGAAAAATCATAAAAATGAAACAACGTCTTCTGATCTTGCATCATTAGCGAATTTGTACAAAATGTTAAGGATTGAAATTCTCGCAAATTATTTCCTTTATTTACCAACCCGTTGCTTCGTTCAGTTGGTAGTCGACAAATCATTCGCTGCCTTGTTTTGATTTTTGGGGGATATTTAATAACCACATCGAAGAAAATATTTAACAACAATGAAAAACACAGTTATTATTATTTTTTAAAAGTAACGTATTATACAAAATAATAGCTCGTTGCAGTAGATTCCAACTGTATGTACATTGTATTAAATGGTGTGATCGTCAAACAGCATATGTCTATTAAAGGAAAGGTTACATTTTTAATCTTTTCTTTTTAAACACAATACCAATTTTTTTTTTTTTCGTGTACATTTCCAGGGCAAATGCAACTATAACAACGAACCAGATGATTATAATTATAGTGTTAATAAAAACTGTTTCCACATTGTCAAAGATAAATATTTACACGAAAAACTAGAAAAAAAAACAGACATTGTGGTTGTCTGACAAATCTCACATAAAAAATTATATTACTTGTATAATAATTAGGACAACTTCAATAATAATATTCTTATTTTAATTATGGTTGCCTTGTACGTTATTTTAAGCTTGTAAATATTTAATTTCAACATAAAATTAGGGTAAATCTTTATTTGTATGTTTTTTATTTTTATTTTTTTATTTTTTTTTATTGTAATTATTATAATTTTTTGTCATATGTTCCCTTGTTATTGACATTTTTTACGTACTTTTTCCAGATCAGCTAGTTTGCATAGTGTGGTTTCAGGATTAACATACTGTTGGCTGTTCTGCTTTTCTTATCTTCTAATCATATTCTTTATACGACTTTCAATTTTGTGTAATCCTCTTACATGGGATTGATGCAATGAATCCGATGCATGCTAAGGCATTTTAGATTTCTCGTCTTTTCTTTATCTTCCAATATGTTAGTTTAGATGAAAACAGTTTGGTTGGTGCGGAGATACCAAATATAATCCGTCAAACGCCTTTGTGATGATATATTTTAACGCATGGTATTATGGTATATAGGGTACTATTTGTTTTTGCAAATTAATTCTTTGATTTTTTGAAACGTTCATGATATATGAATTTCTATTATTAATTAATTAAAACAAAACACTTTGTTTGTGAAACAACAAATTAAATAAATAATTTATAGCTAAAAGTTCCAAAATAGTATTAATAGTTTTCATTATTTTATTTAATATATCTTATTATGTAGATCGATAAGTAATTTTATTTTTTTTTCATTTATCATGCTTTACTTATAAGAATATGATTTTTTTTTTTTCACATGTACATAATCTAACGGAAATGCAATCTCAATACTTCAAGTAAACCATATGCACTCAAATTTTAAACTAAATTCTTCAAATTAAAAACTAATCTAAAAAAATAGTAATCTATAAGTCTTCTATATACAAATACGTGAAAAGGATTGTGGATTTGTAGCAATATTTATTCCGAACAATAACCGTCTATGTGTTTAATCGCAAAAATCTGCGATTAAATAATTTGAATATCTATTCGATAATAGTGGAATTAAAAATTAATAAAGTATCCGTACGTTGCCATAATATGAAAACATTGTTCTTGATGGAAACATGACTTAGATATGTAGATAATATTTTCATCATAAGATAACATTCAGATAGCTTACTTGATATCTTTCTTGTCCAAATAAATATCCTGGATTCTGAGATTAAATTTACTTTAGAAGTGGAACATAATGACACACTCCATTAGTTGGACGTGCTGTTAATCAAAACCCACCATGTTATAGAACGTACTGTGTATAGAAAGCCAATAGTAAATCAATCTATTATGCCACATAATGCTCAAGCACCCTTTTCATACAAAGTTTCTGCATTTAGGCATTTTATTAAGAGAGCCTTTACAGTCTGTACTCCAGATCAGTTAGCCAATGAAATAAATAAAGTAAATGAAATAGCGAGATACAACGGATATAAAGAAAGGAGTATTAATAAAGTAATTACGAGCACGAAGGAGAAGGAGGAGAATTCTTCAATAAACAAAATTCAAAGTTATCTACTTTACAATATTTCCCTGAGTTCTTTGAAAGATTGAAATATAAACTTAGCCAATTCAATATATGCCTTTTCACGAAACCATCCATAAAATTAAAAATTGTAGTTTGTAAAAAAATTGACACAATAGAGCCATATTAACTATCAGGTGTTTATGAAATCTCGTTCACCAAAGCAGATGGAACGTTACAATATTGTATAAGAATAACAACTAGGAAGTTTAAAAGAAGATTAAAAGAGCATATGACAGATATCAAATATGACAGAAATAGTACAACATTGGAAATACTACATAGAACCTAGACATTAAAAATTTATTTTATAAATATTAAAATAATTTATTCATCAATACTATATTTCCTATATATTATCCGTGAATCAATAGAAATTTATATGAGTAACGAGAACATTTTCAATGAATGAGACTCATTTGAATTACCTAAAACTTGGCACGAGGTATTTTTCAGTTTAAAATAAAAAAGCAATAAGAAAATATTAATTTTCACTGTTACAGTAGGCTATTTTAAGCACCTGCTTTTTTACATATATGATCTCGTGATTTATTTATGTTAAGTTTATTTTCCAATTAGCGGGAATAGTTTGTTTATCATTGTAGATTTTGATAATGGCGCCGTTTGAGCGTTGAAACATATGTCGTTTTTTATATTAAAAGTTTTTATAAGCCTTTTTATGTTCTGTTTGTATCACTTAAGCATTTTTATTTATATTTGAATTATATTAGTGATATTATTATATAATTATGTAAAATAAATTTGATTCTAAATTTTAAGTTTCTTATGACTGTTAAAGATTTATTAAAAAAAAAAAAAGAAAGAAAAAAAATCTATCTGAACATCTTTAGCGTAAAGAAGGTAATATATATTTATACATCGCAATTTTTTTATGAAACATTTATTTCAGATTAACAGTTTTCCTTGATATAATTAGTATATCCGTAGTTAGATATATCCATATTATAAACTTTCAAAAAGGGTATTGAAAATAAAAATAAAATTCAGGTGGATGAAAATAATATACAAATATCCTAATTGTAAAAGGGAGCATCTTTAGAGTGCAAGTATCAAGGGATTCATTTAAATTTTTCTCGTTACATTTCGGCTCCGTAATTTATATCATACGCATTTCCTTTTAGTTGTTTTGTCCCAGTTGTTGAATGCTTATTATCTTTAAGACATTAACTATAATTACTATTTCGTGAGGAGATGCATTCTTGTTCCCCTGATATCTGGGTATATTAATCTATTTTAGAAATTATGTCTTAATTTTCCATATATATAAATTAAAGCATTTGAAAGATGGTATTTTCTTCCGAAAATAATCATTAGAATTTTTAAAGTAATATTTACATTAAATTCAATTAATATTTTTATTTTATTTTATGCCAATCAACATTTTATTTTCAAAAGTTTAAGCACAGGTATATTTTCTAAGTAATTTTCAGTAATTCTTCGGATATTTCATATGTCTTTTGTTTCAAATTTTAATTAGGATGACGATGCAGTAATATTCTAAGACGAAAAACTAAATTTTAATTATTAACAGAAAAGATAGTACTTACTTAAGATGAAGTATTTTATTTCTAATTGCGATTGAAATTGTATATGGAATTTAGTTCAATTATTCTCAGTTTAGAAACGACGAGTAATTGATTATTTAATTATTTATTATATTTATTAATCGTTATTGTGCTTAATCTTCAATAATATGATCTGAAAATTAAATTTAAATGAAGATTCAAATTATAGACATTAATTAAAAAACTGCTACTTGTTATGCATTACTTTAAAGATATTATGCACGAATATTGGTGATTTTATTTCTTTGATATATTAAACATGTGCTAATAAACTTTCTGGTTATCTCATATCATTTTAAATCTAATGATGAATAAAAACTTGTGTATATCATTATACAGAAAATAAACTAACGTTTAAACAAACATCTCACATCTTCAGTGTCATTATAAAGAAAAATTACATTCCCACAAAGACATGAAATGAAGTCGACAACCCGCCGACAGATCACTATGTACGAGCAACCACTGTGATTAAGCCGAAAGTTTATGCACTATAACACAGTAAATCAACCCAGAAAGGTGAGATGTAAAAAACACTCGAAGAATGCTCGAGTTTTTAAAGAAGTTTATAAAACTTGTTTTCATGCCTTTGGGGGGATGTAATTTTTTTTTAATTACACCGATGATGTGAGTACAAGTTATTCACGCAACGTACGTCTGTTTATAGTGCTGCCGTTTGATACTGTGCGTTTAAATGTTGGATTTTCCTGTATCATTTTCATTCTAGTTTGATATCATCATTTTTGAGTATTAATGGATATTTTAAAAGAAATGGATAAATCTCAAAAACGAAACGAATATAAAGTAGCTGTCAATTAAAAATAGATAAACTGAATAACTGAACGTTTCATTAACAGTCGAAACATTTTGGTTATAGCTAAATAAAAGAGATGTCACGGGAGTTATTTGAACCTTTAAATTTAAAAACTGATAACTTCTATGATCTCTGTCAGATATTGAAATTAGAATTAAAGATAACATATACCGTTATTATAAATCCACACTTTTCATTATAAAGGAACATGTTTGTTAGCATTAGGTAAATATTGAGAATGCCAAGAATTTTAATAGTTGATTAATTAGAGAGAGTTTTTGAAAAAAAAATGAATGCATCTTGCCAAAATGCAAATCATTATGTGATTGGAAATCATACCGACAAAGTGCGTTTGTCGATTTGAAAAATAACCCATTCTAGTCAAGCATTTTTACATCTCATTTAATTCTTCAACGCCAGTTGATATTAGCTTTTCCATATTTTATTTTTGAGCTATTTAATTCATGAAATTTTTGCTTAGATCAAAGGAAAATGTCCATACAAATACTGGTTTTAAAATTTAATTTCTTAGCTTTTCATAAATGACAAGTAAATTTGCTAATAGTCGTGAATGAGTTAAGTATTTTTAAGAAGATTATAAAATTTCTTTAAGTGAAAATTTAAAAGTTTATAGGATTTTTTTCAAATATAGTTTAAATTTAAATACACATTTTTTTAAACTTATCTCGTTGGCAACTGTCGTCTACATTCTGCTGAGGATTTTTTTTGTTTAATATTTATATTAGATAATGCACTTTCAAAACAATTTCGTCAAAAAATTAGAAAGTTCTAATTTTTGTCTTGCCTAATCAAAAATTGAAAAATACATTTATTTCAATTTGCATCTTTTTATACATATAAGCAATTACTTGAAAGATAATGATATAATTAGTTTTACAATTCTGCTAAGAGTCATAAATTTACTTCTTCCTTTTGTGAACTAATTGATATTTGATCCTACTCGAGATAAAATAACACATAGCAATAAAATGTGGTGTACATAGACTTTAAAATATATAGGGATTCATTTTTCCTGTGCTAAAAGAATAAAAACCTGAATAATAAATTTATTCAAGTTATATTTAAATAAATATTCGTATTGAATTATGGTGCAATTTGTAAAATTAATTTCTCACATGTCATTCCCATGCGGAAAAAAGCCAATAAAATTTCAATACATTGAAATCCCATAAGATCAGACACAGTTTCTTTGATACTGATTAATATATACTCTGATTTTGAAATTAATAGAAGATCTGGGACTTTAAGACTTAACGATTTATTTTTACGTTATGACTTTTTAATTATTCATAGCTTTGCTTTAACAACTATTTTGTCAAAGTAATTATCTCAAAATAATTAGTTGTTCAGATATCAGTTATTATAAACCATGGGTATGTTCAATATACATTCTATTTAACAAAAAAAATTAAAAGAGATTTTATTTTATCTATGTGAAAATTATTTTAATTTACGAATTTTTTGAATGAAAGATGATGTGTGAATTTTGTTCTTATGGATTGCAATTTCACTTAAAATCTTCAGTTTCAGTATTCGATTTATTTGTAACATTAATTATTTTCTAATGTAATTATAGCATTTTACCGATTGATATCGCATTTTGTGTAAAAAGTTTTGAGAGGATGATTAATTCACACAAAATCATACGTCTTTAATATATGCATTTTTCTGAATTCCTAATATCGTATTGATTATATCTATGAACTAATATCAAATGGATTTTTATCTTTAGCTATATGAGGTGAAAATATTACAAATTATTTGAGAAATCCTGATACAAAAAGTTTTGTACAATAATTCTAACATTTACTCATAAATTTATTTTCTCCAAATGTGACTGTTTACGTCTTTTATTTGACATCCGTCGAAATAACATCTGAATTAAAGAAGATGTAGAAACAATAAAGAGTAAATTGATTTATTTTGCGTGAGTAAAAAACAGAATCTTGAATGAGAAATTAATTAATTAGTTTCTGAAAATGAATGTTTTTGAAAAGTTATGATGCAAATTGTAAAATGAATTCTCCTCACGTCAATCGCACGTACAAAGTTGCAAAAGAAATCGGAAAACTTTCACTATGCTAATGATCCATTGGATAAGATATGTTTTTTTCAAATTTTTGCTAAGTTTATGTTGATTTCGAATAACAATAGAAGAGCTGAGATTTAGTTAATCAGGTTCTTTTTTAAAACCATTATCAAAAGACACGGATGAAATATTTTTTTGTATATTTTAATTAAATATAACATTATTATAAACGTATAAATTGTTTAAAAGGTATAAAACACAAAAATGTTTGTTTTAGAATAAAATCTTATACATTTAATTTAAATGTTTATTTAATATTTTTAATGTTTGGACGAGATCCCAGATACTAGCTATGGAAAGTTTTTCATTCATTTATTTAATGGTATGTGTTTAATTGCATATAATTCCTTATATGCTTTATATATTTTTTTTTTGCTAATTGATTATAGTTAAAATTCAGAAGGACATATAAATTTGTTTTTGTTAATTTCTGATTGTAAAATGCAGTTTGTGTTGGACTTTAATTTATATATGATCTTCAAACTGTTTCTTAGTAACAGTAAATAGTTCATCCCTGAATGTTTTACAGATATTAAAAAAATTACGCTGCTACAAAATTTGAAAAAAATGCTTTGTTGCATCTCTCTTCACTATCCTAATTTAAAAAATATGAATAAATACTTTTTAAAAATATATATACATTAATATTTGCATAATTCTTAATTTTCATTAAATGGATTTTCAAAAGAAAAGAAAACTGGCAATTCATCTACACTTTATTTTTATTTTATTTTTGAAATGATAAAGAACTTTAAAGTTATTTCATTTCATAGAAGTACTATGGGCAATTTCATTTTATTTTCTAAATTCGAAAACATTCTAGTGCAATTCCATTTTCAATTTATTTTGGCAATTCCATTTGCAATTTATTTTGAATGAATCACAAATCTTATTTCTCATATGGAGTTTATATTATCAAAGAAGTTTTTCTTTATTATTTTGTTATATATATTTTCTAAAAATATTTTCTGCTAAAATACAATTCATTTCTAATAATAAATCAGTTTTGTATATAGAATTAAAATGATTTTATTGGTGTAGGAAAGTAATAATTTAACACAATTATTTAATGTATATATATATATATATATATATATATATATTCATAGACAGATATTTCCCCAAATGTAACAAATTTCAACTACACGACATGTGCCACTCTTATTTTGTCGTTTGTTTATAAATAGGCTATACTATTTAATACAAACGAATTTATAGATAAAATTAACACAGAATGTAGACGGAACTTCAAAATTTTGTATACATACGTCATAGATGTTCTATGTGACTTCCCTTGGTCAGACGGACAACATCTAGGCGGTAGTCCATTTCACGCCATACATTCTGAAGCATTTGTTCAGTCACCGACGCAAGCACATTACAAATGCGTACTTTGAGTTCTTCATTTGTTTTGGGCATGGGAGGTACCCCATAGATCGGTCGAAGTGGAGATGCCGACAATGTCTTCTGTTCTTGGCGACCGAGATCTCCGGACTTGACACCCTGCGATTTTTTTCTATGGGGCTATGTGAAAGACAGTACGTTCCTCCCATGTCCAAAACAATTGAAGAACTCAAAGTACGTATTTGTAATGCGCTTGCGTCGGTCACTGAACAAATACTTTAGAATATATGGCGTGAAATGGACTACTGCCTACATGTTGTACGTGTGACCAAGAGGAGTCACTTAGAACATCTACGACGTATGTATACAAAATTTTGAAGTTCCATCTACAATCTGTGTTAACTTTATCGACAAATTCTTTTCCATTAAATAATTATAGCCGTTTGTAATCGCTATATTCATTTTGACTTACCCTGTATATTTGGATACCTTATATTTAGTTAATTTTAACCGTAAATATGATTTTAACATCTATAATATTATTATCAATACTTCGTAATTTCTACACATACGTATGAAGAACAACATGCACTGCACAATATAATAAATAAAATATAATTATTTTCCATGTTTATGAAATGCATATTTAAAGAAGAATACTTTCAGAAGAAGTTGAAAGAAAATCATTAATGAGCCATATTCAAGGTATCTTTCAGGGTATTGTAAGGACAATACAAATTATTAAATTATGCTCATAAGGGGGGAAGTAATTATTTTAATCAAAAGCTCAAAAAATTACATCAAACCAAAAGAGGCTATTAAAAAGTTGACAATAATTCTTATTTTCTCCCAAAATTAAGATACAAGTTTTTTTTCTTCTCGAAAGACTGTACAATGAATAAAATCCTTTAACACAGTAAATTTTTAGCAGATGAAAACAATGGAAATTTCAATTTGACGAATATTTAAAAAAAAAAACAAATTCAAACCCTATTTAGTATGTAGATAAAAATGTAAATAATTTTTTGGATTTTTCAAAAACTTAATTATCAGAAAAAATTGGATTATATTTTTGTTATAAAGAATGTTTTGTTATAAAGTCATTCTCTGTAAGAATTCTTTATAGATAAACAAACAGTATTGGGTAATCCGAAAAGTTCTGCGATTTTTCAAAGCGAAGCGCGGTTTAGTCTACTTCTTTTGCTGATAAGGAGGGACCTCGAATGATGCAGAAATATGCAGTCGGATTTTCTGCTCGCACTGTATAATTCTTGCTTGTATTGTGGCATAATTTTAGTTTCAGTGCAGTGCTAAGAATGAAGTACAAAAAAGTTCATTTTCGTCTTATTATGTTATTTTAATAGAAGATAAGTAAAAATACCACTCACACCGCTCGTAAAATTTGCAGTGCACATGGACAAAGTGCTGTTTTAGATGACACAGTTCGGAGATAGTTTAAGAAGTTTAAAGGCGGAATTTTCAGCTTCGAAGATCCTGCACGCTTTGGACAACCATCATCTGTAAAAGAAGACTTTTAAAGCTATCTTTGAAAATCCACGTTGCATAGGAAATGAACTATCACATAAACTAAATGTTCAAAAACGTATAGTGCATGATCATTTTGCAGTTTCTTTTAAGAGGTCCACCTTTACTGTCCTTTATGGTGGTCCAGAGTGGGATCATACGAGGCTGAAATTTACTAGCGTAAACTTCTTAAACCACCTTCGTACTGTATCTGAAAGAGCAGTTCGTCCATAAATATCACAAATTTTACGTGCAGTCTGACTAACATTTTCATCTTTCTTGTAATAAAAGACCATAATATGATGAAAATGAACTTTTATTTCTCCATTCTTAGCACTGCACTGACACAAAAATTATACTACAACGCAATCGAGAATTATTCACCTTAAACAAAAATGACCGACTGTACATATCTGGGTTATTCGAGGTCACTCCTTATTATCAGTTGCAAATATAACTAAACGAAACCGTGCTTAGCTTTGAAAAAACAGCACAACATTTGTTGGGCTGATTCAAATATCAGACCAGATGCTATGGTCATTACGGTTAACTCGGTGAATTAGTTCAGCCATTTTCGTCCAGGATTGCTATGTTGGTAGAGCATTGCAGTCAAGGGATCCCGGGTGCAAATCCTGGCCCGGACTTTTTCTCTCAGTTGGGAAGATTACATCTCATATGATTTCTTTGCCAATTAGAATAACTGTCGCAAAATTAATCTAGTGAGCCTTAATATTTTATTTAAATAAAACATTATACCATTTATTCCTGATAACAATTGGTATGTTTATAATTTTCCATTATTGTCGGCGAGAAATTAAAGTGATCGGGATTAAAATATTTAATACAACTATTTGTGAATTTTAAATTTTGATAAATGAATATTTAAAATTTTCTATCGACATTTACTATACACTTAGCCTCAAAATTCTTATCTAGTATACAACATTAAAATTTTGGCAAGAAAAATATTCACTCCAGACAATTCCTACATTAAAAAATACTTTCAACCATAATGTTTCTTAATATTGTTTTTAAATTAAAAAAAATTATACATTATACATTATGTAAACCTTTATTCATTAAATTATCATCATATTCAGTTAATGTTTCAACATCACAAGTGTAGTCTTAATCAAAAATATCTTTAATCATGAAATTTTATTCCAATGTGAGCATGCAAATTTGATAATAATTAAATGGAGAAAATTAGATGTTTTCCAATCTTCATATTTAATGAAATTTGATGCCCATGGCGTTTGGAAATCTGGTGTAAATAAAGCAGGACATTTTTTTGGATATATGAAAAGGCGTTTATATTTCAATACAGCATGTCAAATTGCAGACGCTTCTTTTTTCCTGATGTTAATTCGAAATGATTCTAGCACCACTCATAATGAATTATTTGGGAAACTCTCTTTTATTTAAAGCAGTACATTACAAATGGCAGATATTGTACAGATAAATGTATTTTTTTTAATTATAGAAGAGAAATATTGATAATACTTGACAATAATGAAATTTTAATGCAATGATTAACAGAAAGAAAATCGAAACAATCTTGAAAATGACTGTTTCCTCTAAGACATGAACTTTTGTAATATTTTCGAGACAAATCAACATTAAATATATCCTGCTGTATTTAAAATAATATAACATTACTAATAAAAGTAAAGAGAAAATTAAATTCTAAGAGCAAGTGATATACGCATTTAAGACCATCATTGCCAATTAATTAAATATAGAGATGACAATTTTCCCTTTTGATTAGTATATATAAGAGATGAAGTCATTAAGAAATAAAATTTAATTTATATGCGAATAAAATGTATTTAATGTATGTTTAACTCGTTAAGTAAAAACAAAACTGAATACATTGTTTTCATAGATAGTTGCATCTTGAATATTTGATGACTAAACAGTGGCATACATATATTTATATACATAATAAACTAACAAATTGATTTTCAATATGGACACACGAAAAATACGTCTAAAATTCAGAAATGTGCATTCCGTCTTTAAATTAATTTATCATTTAGCTATTTTATATCTCTCTCCCTACATATATACAGCATATATATAGCAAGTTATCTAAATATCTGGTACGCTGTCTATCTATGTATCAATCAATCTACATATCATCTTCCTCTAGATTTACAGATTGATGAAATATACATGGTATTTTTATGTCAAGTGTGTCATACTTTAAAATATACTTTAACATAAAGACAAAATTATACTGAAATGTAATGTAGCACAGTAAATTAAAGGAACGAAAATTAATATTTTCTTAAATCTTACAGTCCCATATTCGATATCGTGATATGAAATATCTTAAAAAATCGTAATGTATCCTGTATAAATACTAAATTTCCGTCACTAAAAAAATGTGTTTTACTGTATTTTGAAATACTGAAATTATATTCTATTTTTTATATGGTACACCGTTCCTCATTCTCTTTTTGTAGCAGACAGGTATCACCTGGAGATTCTTTCTGTTAAAATCAATACTCACATTAAAAAAACAACAACAAACGAATGGGGTAAAGGTACCAGTGATAAACAGTGCACTTGTACTGGAATTTTGCTAAAATTGTAACATTAAAACCATCTTTGAATGCAGTGATACGTACCTGTCGTGTGCCTGTCGTGGCGCTTCTCATGCGACCTCCTCCTGTCAATCTCTCTAATTTCGGATATTTCAATCAATTCGTCTTGGAAAGAGATGATTTTTACTCAAAGAATGCGGCTATTTCGTCATATTATTGTACTTTATCGTAGTTTGTTATAATGTGAGCCTATTTTTTTTTGGTAGGTTTAAACAATTGATTTCTATATTTGGCTTTAATTTAACTAACGTGGGTCTGCACAATTCATTTAATATGTTTCAATTTTGAATACAATTGATGCATTTCTTACAGGTACCCGCTGTTATACCACGATCACCATAATGAGCAGTCGATTCCCCTGTCGAAAACTGAAATCATGTGACAAAGGAGAACTTTGGAAGAAGTGTGCAACAGCTGAGGAAGGACCTTGACAGGAATAACAATGTTTTTGGGTAAAAAACCACGGCACAAATTATTTAATGCATTTTTTGTGGGAGATATGGACTTGTCACTGCCTACTTAAGAAGCTCAGTTATTTAACAATAAAAAGATGAGGGGTTGTATCCAAATATATTAGTACGTGCAATATTGTGTACGCTATCTTGGCAATAATCAACAGATATTTGATACAATCCCTCATCTTTTTGCTTCTTTTTGGGAACAACGGATTTCGAGCTTATTCTATCGACGATAATTTTCAGAATTTTCAAGCTATGATGTTGAGACTTTCACAAAAGTTGCTCTATATACTTAGCTAATACATTATGCATATTATATTTTGATAGCATTCGCGCATGCGCAGTGAAATATTTTTTAGTAAACCTGCTCATTTTTCATCCAATTTTTATTATTTTTTAATTCTGATTGCAGAGTATTATGTACAGTGTTTTTTGCCATATTGTCTGAAAAGAACTTTTTTTTATATTAAGAATTCTGCAAATTATAAGCAAAAAACGAGGTGAAATTTGGGGGTGTTTTTATAAAAACCTTAATTTATCTACCAGTACAAATGCTATCCTCATAAAAATGAGCTCAGTATTTTATAATAAGCCCCTTATTAATAATCTCGAGTTTGAACGCCTTTGCTACATTAGTTTTTACAAGGTTATCCAAAAGATATTCGTTTTTTTTTCAATTTGTTGACAGTCCCCTATGGGGTTTCGGGAAAATATCTTCGCGGAAATATATAACCTATACTATACTGTTTACACATCTGCAGTTTCAGGTTAATTCCTCATGTATTTTTCTAGATAGTTAACAAAACGTTTAAAAAAAAGTGACCGGTCACCTTTGGCAATATAGTGTATCAGGTACCTTGTCTACCTATGTATCTATCAATCTAGCTATCTTCCTCTAGATTTATAGATAAATAAAATGTATGTGGTATTTTTATGTCAATTGTGCCATACTCTAAAATATACTTTCACGTTAAGACAAAATTATACTGAACTGTAATGTAGCACAATAAATTAACGGAATGAAAATTAATATTTTCTTAAATCTTTCTGTCCCATATTCTGTATCGTGATATGAAATATCTTAAAAAATCGCAATGTATAGTGTGTACAAACTAAATTTCTGTAACTAAAAAAAAATGTGTTTTTCTGTATTTTGAAATACTAAAATATATTTTTTTTATTATTTATGTGGTTCACCGTCCATCATTCTATTATTGTTGCAGACAGGAGTCACCTGGAGATTCTTTCTGTTAAAATCAATACGCACATTCTCAAAAGCAACAAACGAATAAAGTAAAGGTACCAGTGGTGAACAGTGTACCTGTGATGGATTTTTTTTATTGTAACATTAAAACCATCTTTGAATGCTGTGATTCCCACCTCTCGTGACGCTGCTCATGCGACCTTCTTGTGTCAATCTCTCTAACTATGTAGAATTCAATCAATTCGTCTTGGAACGAGATGATTTCAACTCAAACAATGTGACCATTTCGGCATACTATTGTGATTTCTAGTAGTTTGTCATAATGTGAGCTATTTTTAGGTGCGTTCGAAATTAAATAAATACGTAGCACCTATAGTCGTCGTCTTTTCCGTTCGTTCGTCCGTATGTCCGCATATAACAGCGAAAAGACTACTCATTTTGATTTGAAATTTAATATATATAATCGTAGCAGAATTTTGTCGAGTTATTTAAAATTTTGTGTGGTACACCGTCCATCATTATATTATTGTTGCAGACAGGAGTCACCTGGAGATTCTTTCTGTTAAAATCAATACGCACATTCTCAAAAGCAACAAACGAATAAAGTAAAGGTACCAGTGGTGAACAGTGTACCTGTAATGGATTTTTTTATTATTATTATTGTAACATTAAAACCATCTTTGAATGCTGTGATTCCAACCTCTCGTGATGTTGCTGATGCGACCCTCTTGTGTCAATCTCTCTAACTATGTAGATTTCAAGCAATTCGTCTTGGAACGAGATGATTTCAACTCAAACAATGTGACCATTTCGTCATACTATTGTGATTTCTAGTAGTTTGTCATAATGTGAGCTTTTTTTAGGTGCGTTCGAAATTAAATAAATACGTAGAACGTATGGTCTGGTCCGTTCGTTCGTCCGTCTGTCCGCATATAATAGCGAAAAAAATTCCCCATTTTGATTTGAAATTTAATATATATAATCGTAGCAGAATTTTGTCGGGTTATTTCAAATTTTATGAAAATTGAATCAAAACATACAAAGTTATTAATGAAAGTTTCCTTTATTCTGTTAAATCCTATCATAATTAATCTATATAATAAAAGCGCAAGTCATGTGACTGAGGAAAACAAATACGGGCTAACCACATCTTTTTTTTCATATGCAAATCGGCCATTTTTATGCAAAATTATTTTTTTTAATAAAATTGCATAAACGTTACATTTTTAGAAAGATTATTCTAAAAAATTGTTGGCTTGAGAGATGGGTTACATTCAACAATGTATAGATTCTAAGATAACTTCAGTGGAAATTAGGTTAACCAAATATCCCAATCCATTAGAGTAAATAAACACAAAAGATTCGTTCATTATGAGTCATAAAAATATTAATCCATGGAGGTAATCATTCACAAAGCAAGATTTCCATGGTGAAAAGAAATTCGCATTTGTAAACGTGACATACGTAATAAGATTTTTAAAAAAAGGCATGCTCATTTCGCTCCTAGCAGACGACATAATTCATGTCACTAAAATATTGAGGATGTTTTTTTTTTTTTTTTACATTGTGAAACTAGTTATAAAACGAACACACCTCATATGCCACGTTTAACATATAATTTCTAATTTCTTGTTGTTTGTTTGTGGTAGGTTTAAACAATTTTGGTTTTTACCTTTGGGTTTATTTTAACTAATGTGGGTCTGCAGAATTCATTTATTATGTTTGGATTTTGTATCAAATTGATGAATTTATTACAGGTACCCACTGTTGTTCCACGATCACCATAATGAGTAGTGCACTGTTAAAAATTTGCAGCAAACTGTTCAGTCATTTGACCGTTTTTTAAGAAAACTTTGACATAACCGTAATTTAACTATATTCTGACCATAGAATTAGCTTTTATACGATCAGAATATAGTTAAATTACGGTTATGTAACAGTTTTCTACAAAAACGGTCAAATGACTGGACAGTTTGCTGCAAATTTTTAACAGTGTGGATTCTCCTGTCAGAAACTGGAATCCTGTGACAAAGGAGAACGTTGGAAACGGCGTGCAAAAGCTGAGGAAATACCTTGACAGGAATAACAAAGTTTGTGGGTAACCAACCATGGTGACAATTATTTAATACATTTTTTGGTGAAGACACAGATGCGTTACTGCCTTCTTAAGAAGATCAGTTATTTAACAATAAAAATAGCTGTATTAATCAAAGAATGCTGTTATGTTTCGATGCGTATCACAGCTAACTGTTAGAAAAGGATCTTCGCTCCATACTTGAAGAATCAAGTAGAATATTTTACGACGACGAAAAATAAGTTTGTTCTAAAGCCAAAGGATTTCGCTTTGAAAACGGAGAGAACGGTTTACATAACTTGGCTATGTACTAATAGTAAAATTTTCTTTAATGAATCGCGTGAAAAATAAAGTGAAAATACTATTCGAAAAAAGTGTTATCTTAACTCTACACTGTTAAAAATTTGCAGCAAACTGTCCAGTCATTTGACCGTTTTTGTAGAAAACGGTTACATAACCGTTATATAACTATATTCTGACCATAAAATGAGCAATAATACGGTCAGAATACAGTTAAAATTACAGTTATGTAACCGTTTTCTACAAAAACGGTCAAATTACCGTGCAATTTTCTGCAAATTTTTAACAGTGTAGGGACTGTTTAAACGCTTAAAAAATCGCGCGTGCTAACCATAATTTTTTTTCCGTCAAAGTGTACACTTATTATTCAGGGTTTGTGACTGTGCTAAGTATTGTTATCTGTTAGTCAGGTTAAGTTTACTTTACAATACTGAAATTTGAATTGTTAGCATTTACGCGTTAAGTTTTAATTGCAATGAAAATCACAATTAAAGCTTCATTAATGTGTCATGCTTCAAAGATCACAACTTATTAGAGACTGTTTTATGAGCTTTCGATACAAGATTATTATTTTTTTCCATTCTATTTACTCATTAACGTTACAACAAGTTTTATTAAACATTTTATTTCACAACATTTTTATTAACAAAATATATAATTCAAGAGGTTTATATTTTTTTCATTTCTTGTTTTCTTCAAGAATAGAAACGTGTCTACTACTTGCGCATTTTAAGCTCTCCCAAAAATAATATTCTATATAGAAAATGTTTCAAGCAGAAATATTTGCTAATCAGTTGTATATTAAAACAGTTAATTGAGATACCGAAAATTTTTAATCATAAATGTTAAGCATAACTATTTTTATGTATGATTTATTAGCAGTGGATTTCACATTTTTTATTCAAAATTAAGCTTAAAACTTTTAACTTAAAAAGTAAATTACAATATGCTGCTAAATACATAGATTTTTCTACATTTTATTTCAAACTAAGTTGTTGCTGTCTATTCTAATATAATCTCGTTATATATATATATATTTTTTTTTTTCTAAATACTTTTTTTTAAATCGATACACTTTATATGCAAATATAAAGCTTTAGATATCTAATATTAAAATAAATTATTCAAATTACATTTTATGTTCCAATACCGGAAAAAAAAATTGTTATCTGACTAATATATTCTTCATTAATTTTCAAAAGAATAACAGATAATAAAAATAAACTATATAGGGAAACCAATTTTTATGATCCCCATTATGTAAATGTCAGATTAGAGCCTAGTTATGCTTAAAGATTTATGCAATTTGATGTATCTTCATTCCTCTGTATCCTTTGATGTATGATGTTCTTCCTATGACGTATTTTTATTTCAAAGTTAATTCAAAAGATTTGTCATTATATTTGAGTTAAAAATATGTTTGGTTATAAATATTTAAATAAATTGCATTCTTTTCAAGAGTTTGTTTACCAACACGTTGTGCAAATTAATTTATAATTCTTATTTTGCTTCATAATCTTTGGAAATTAAAAATTATTTAAAACATAAACTTGTTAAATAAATATGACTAATCAAACTTGTATTTAAAAGATGATTAAAATCAGTATGTATCTTTATTCCTCTGTATCCTTTGATGTATGTTGTTCTTCCAATGATGTATTTTTATTTCAAAGTTAATTCGAAAGATTTGTCATTATATTTGAGTTAAAAATATGTTTGGTTATAAATATTTAAATAAATTGCATTCTTTTCAAGAGTTTGTTTACCAACTTATTGTGCAAACTAATGTATAATTCTTATTTTGCTTCATAATCTTTGGAAATTGAAAATTATTTAAAACATAAACTTGTTAAATAAATATGACTAATCAAACTTGTATTTAAAAGATGATTAAAATCAGTATGTATCTTTATTCCTCTGTATCCTTTGATGTATGTTGTTCTTCCAATGATGTATTTTTATTTCCAAGTTAATTCAAAATATTTGTCATTATATTTGAGTTAAAAATATGTTTGGTTATAAATATTTAAATAAAATGCATTCTTTTCAAGAGTTTGTTTACCAAAATATTGTGTAAATTAATTTATAATTCTTATTTTGCTTCTTAATCTTTGGAAATTGAAAATTATTTAAAACATAAACTTGTTAAATAAAAATGACTAATCAAACTTGTATTTAAATAATGATTAAAATCAGCTTTATTATGTTAAACGTATGATGATAAAAGATTAATAATGAAATACGTTACGTTTGTATTTGATATTTGATTAAAAATAAAAACTTGTTATAAGTTAAATAAATATAATTAAATGAACGAAAATCACATATTTCGCTGATGACAAATTTTTAATGCTTAATAGGCGTATAGCCAACATAGCGAAAAAGTACCCAAGACGGGACAAGAACCCGGGTCATCAGCATAGCGAAATGACGTTCTACCAACTGAGCCACTTGGGAACGATACGCAGCCTGGAATTTTCTCATTATAACATGTGGGCCAGGATACAAACGCAGCACAAGATAGAATATTATAGTGAGAAAGTTCCAGGCTGAGTATCGTTCCCAAGTGGTTCAGTTGGTAGAACGTCAATGCTCTATACTGATGACCCGGGTTCGAGTCCCGGCTTGGGTACTTTTTCACTCTGTTGGCTATACGCCTTTTAAAGAATTAAATTTTGATTATTGTGAATGCAAGGCGTGTAAAATTTTCTGTGGTAAAATTTTCAAAGTATTAAAATATGATTTTAACAAATTTTTAGTCAAGAAAAAAATCCGTGAATTTAGTTATGTATATATTTTTAAATTAATTTTCTAGCACATGATAAAGCTGTTTTACATAGAAATATATAAATGAATGAGGTATTTTCAAAAGAAGGACAATCACGATGGACAATAAAGTGTCATATTATTATGAGATGAAGCGAAAATTAATTCTAAGGAAGAATATCAGAAATATATTTGTTGAGATATATTATGTCCCTATTTTACACAGTGTCGTCTCAAGTGACGTCTGGTCGGGCAGTTATGGATTTTATTTTAACACGTCTGGAATCACATATCTTAACAGTAGATGTTTCCTCTTTAAACACTGCTATAAAATTTGAGACGTTTTGCAAGACAGGTCTTATGCCATGCGATTTATTCAATTGTGTGATAGGTTTGAATTAAGGGTTTATTAGTGTCGAATTCCTTCGAGTTAACTCCAAGGTTCATCGATGGTGTTGGAGCTAAGATTGGATGCGTAAAAAGGATTTTTAATCATGTATTTTTTCTCCGCCTCTACGCCAAAAGTGTTTTATGATTTTATTGTTTTCGATGGGGATTTCTAGATAAAGAGTCTGAATTTCTATTGAAAGATCTTGAGCGATGGAGGGAGCATTTCAATGTCATACTTATGGTAGTTGTTGAATCCTTCTGGTTATCTGGTCCTGAAAAAAATTAAGTGTAATAAATTAAATATCCATGTAAATACACTTCAAAAAGAAACCCAAAACAATTTAAAAATTATCAAAAGCTTTCAATCTGAAGTGTTTGTGGAATAAAAAGTAATTTATTGTTACACAGTTAAAACTGAAAGAAGAATAGTCATTTAACCGTTATGTGTCCAAAATCTTCTGTGTGTTTCTCTACATTAATGGTAAATGACATTTAACGTAACGACCGTATAGAAAAAGGGCAAAATTGTAATGTTTTCTCTGAATATTTTATTTTAATGTTAAAAAAAACACGATATTTAAAACATGATATGAAAAAAATAATTACACAAATGAATATAACCCATGACACTACTAATTATTATTTAATGTTTTTAAACTACATTATATTTGTAGAATTATATTAATTTAAATAAAATTAATATTGCAGTGAAACCTGCAGCATAGTGGACGGATACATCAGCTCGTGGCGGTGATAAGTTTAAACAATTTTCTATACAGAATTTTGTAGCTTTAGAACTTAAAATTCGGCGTAAACTTATTGTTTAGGATAAAGAAAAAGGAAAAAATAAAACACCAATAAATTCGAAAATAGAATAAAAAACTCGAAAAAGATCGGAAATTTTAAAATAATTCGATTTTGTAGCGCTTAGAAACTTGAAATTTGTAATAAAGGATACAAAACAAGATAAAATAAAAAAATCCAGAAAATTATTAAAAAAAATCGAAAAAATTGAAAATTGAAAATAATTTTATCTTGTAGTCTTAGAAATTTAAAACTTGGTGTAAAGGTAGTATTTACTATTCAATAAAAGGAACAATTAAAAAATTCGTAAAATTCAAAAATAAAATCGAAAAATCGAAATATCTTTAAAAATTTGAAAATTCGAAAACAATTTGATTTTGTACTGCTAGAAACATTAGTTTTAAGATAATTGTCCTATTAGCTAGTACAACGCTCCTAATTGTTGTATGTTATTTCCCCGGACTATGGTTTTCTTTTCTTTCGTTTACGAATTTCGTTATAGAAAATTTCCGCTATAGGCTGGCTACGTAAAAAAGACATAGACAGGTTTGTTTACAAATTATAGACAGGTTTGTCTTTTTTCACTGGTTATACTGTATTTACTTCGCATATGAAATATGGATTGTTAAATGATGTTAACCCCACAAAAATTTTCACAGCTCCCCCTACCCTCCCGACATTACTGGCTGGTTATGGCTTGATAGTCCTTTCTAAAAAAATAACTCTAAGTTTCTAACAGTGACTCTAAGTTTCACTTCATTTATCTCTAAATTGAACCTAAATGATCCTAAGAAGACGGATCAAATAATTACTATATTGGCATGACAATCAGGTAACTTAGAATTAAAATCGAAAAATCAGTAAATTTATAAAAAGTCGAAAATTTGAAAATTATTCGATTTTGTAGTCCTAGAAGCTTGAAATTTCGCAGAAAGGTAGGGTTTAGTATACAAAGTAAGAAAAAAAAATCCGTAAAAAACCATATGAAAAATGAATATAGTTTGATTTATTGGAAATTTCCGGAAATTTTAATTTTGGCTTTCTTTTTATACTAAAAAGTTCTTTTATGCTAAATATCAAGTATCTAGGACCGCGAGTAATATCTCAGATGGAAAGCACCTTTCCTGGAAGCAATTAAGAGTACTTTTGACACTCCCCCTCCCATAACTTAGTGCTTGCCTAGGAACCTGAAATCTGTTTTTATCTACAGTACTTTGCAAATGAAACTAAAGCTTCAAATTTTTTATACCTGTAAATAATAGGGACAGAGTGTGGGCTTAGCGAAAATCAGTGGATGATCTCCACAAAGAACCCAAAATCAAGAAAAAGAGGATTACTTACAAAAAGAAGTGAAATCTCATCAAAAACGTCACCTGTAAAAAATGCAGCCAAGTCTCGTGATTCTTTTTCCGTAAAAAGTTCGGAGATCGTGTAAAGCCAAGTTTACCTAATTTATTAACTTATTAAATATTATTTTATATATTAAATATTTTATATATTAAATATTATTTTGTGACTTGGCAATTACGTAGCACGAAAATGTGATGTATATAATTAGTCTTAATCAAATAATACCATGCCATCCCATAACATATTAAGTTGTAATAACTTTCTTGTGCGTATATAATTAGCCTTAATCATATTATCTCATCCCAGCCCATAACATAGTAAGGTGTAATAACTTCCCTGTGCTGCGTAATCGCCAAGTCACAAAATAATATTTAACTAATGATGTAGAGACTAGGAGTGATTTGTGAATGAAAATTTCAGAGTTAATAAGATAGTTAAACTTGGCTTTACACGATCTCAGAACTTTTTACGGAAAAAGAATCACGACACTTGGCTGCATTTTTTACAGGTGACGTTTTTGATGAGATATTACTACAGTACTTACAGCTATATAACAAAATATTATGGATTAGAATGGGCATCATAATAAGTTCTTTGGCAAGTATTTCAAAATTGCTTGCGAATACTATCAGGATATTGTACTAAATATTGTTGTTACTGAAATTGTTAGATTGGAATAATATTCTATTTTTTAAGTCATCAATCAAATGTTGTGGCATAGTAAAAAATATTTTTATGTTTCTAACTTTTAAGCAGTTTAACGTAGAAATTTATCATTTTTGAAATGAGAGACAATTGTTTTCAAAAATGTGTTTTTGATATGAACACAAAATTTGCAGGAATTTCTAAAATAAAATGTTTTACAAAATTGTGAGTCATACGTAATTTTGAGATATGCTGAGTCTTCTGGCATATAACAGGTGCAGATTATACGTTCGGAATAAAAATGAAAGCTTAAAAGTTATGTTTAAAATTTGAGATTTCTTTATTAAAAAAAAAAAAAAGAAGACGTTGAATGAAATGCAATACCATTCCAAACAAATTGTAAGGATTTAAGCATATAGATTTGGCAGTAGCGTATATCCTGAATTTACATTTTTCAATTATGCTTATCTTTGCACTAGTTATTATACTTTTTGATGCTCCTTTTTATATTTCCGTGCTACTTTTCTCATAAAGCTTCCATTGCAAAAACGCGGTTGCGCGAATACACCTAAAGATATTAACATTACATTCTGAAATCGTAGAAGCGTATTTTTCGCCAGTGTACGTTATACGCTGGAATATACGGTAATTGTTAAAGTAAAATTACAATAATTGTGTGTATAAAACAAGTAATATTAAAATATACAGGGTGTTCTAGAAAGGACTCTCCAACTTTGAAATGACATAACTTCGAAACAGTGAGAGATAGAAATGTGAAACAAGTTGAATGTTAGACAGATAGGTCTGGAATTTTTTATACATCAATTTAAAAAAAATAGTTCCAATATTGGACACAAGAGGGCGCTGCAATCACAAAGCTGTGTCTTTGAAATAGTTCCCGAAAGTGAGCTGTTTGAACTGAGATAAAAGTCACATTACAATGGTTTCGATATGGTTACCTTTTTCAGCAACAACATGACGCAACCTACAGGTAACGTTCGAAATCACTTGTTGCAATACTTCTATTGAAATGGATGCACATGCTTCACAGATGAATTGTTAGAGCTGTTCCAACGTTTGGTGATTCTTAGAATAAACAGCGTCCTTTTAGTAACCCCACAAAAAGAAGTCGCATGGATTCAGATCCGGGGAATATGGTGAATACGGCATGATATTCTTGAATTCCGAATTATTCTCTAATTCTATACAACTTTTTTACACGTGTCCGCAATGAAACAGACGCACGAATGAAATTTCTGTCTTTCTGAGTACCATTTAAAGTTCCATGTGCTTGTGCTGCCACCTATTATCCAATATTGGAACTATTTTTTCACATTCGTGTATAACAAATTCCAGACCTATCTGTTTAACATTCAACTTGTTTCACATTTCTATCTCTCACTGTTTCGAAGTTATGTCATTTAAAAGTTGGGGCGTCCTTTCTAGAACACCATGTATATATATATATATTTGATAAATTTTTAAACGAACATGTTTTTTATATGACATAATTTTATAATACCTTATATGTACGTGTGTGCATGTAAAATGGAACTATAATTAAATATTTGGTAGAAAAGCATTGAAACGTATTTTATTTTTATGATTCTACAACAATTTGTTTAAATAAATTACATTTTGTTTTTTTAATTTCTGTATAAATTAATTTTGTGTGACTAGTAGTTTTGTATTTTTGTTTATAAAAATAAAAAGTTTTATTTTTTTTAATTCGTTTTAAAAATGTTTTTAAACTTAAAATCATGTATAACATAAGCTAAGTGCTTTTGGAGGTAACTTTATAAAAGAAACAGGATCGAGATTGTCTATTTCACTCTTAAAAGTGACATCTTAATCCGGAATGATTAAAACAAATACAAAAAATCACGTGTCAAGCATAGATTATGAAGAAAATTCCAATCCATCCAGAAAACTCTACCGAAACTCCACTTTTAAATAAGGTAAAAGAAGATATACATAGAAAACAGTTCAAGAAAAAAAGACCGACTAAAAAGCCAGTTTTATTTATTATATTCCATAATAATAAAAAAAAAATAGTCGAATTATTCTGTGCAGCCCTGTATATAATCTATAGAGTTGAATATATAATACATAGCATGATAAAAAGTAGTCCAGCTGGAAAATTTACATGTAGCAATTTTCGCAAATCTATGGATGCATTCGAAATCTTTTTACAACGCTCTTTAATATGTAAGACTTTTGTACACACCACATTTTAAGCTAAAATTTAATTCAGGTAAAAAACGCACAAGGAAACTTAAAACTTACTTCCAGCAATTACCAACCATAAACGAGAAGTTGCATAGCTTTGCTGCAGCCCTGTATATGATTTTTTTTATTGCACAAACTTCTATAAGTCTACAAAATATAGTCCAGCAGGAAAATGAGTAACACAATTAAAAATACCCTTAAGAAATTCACTCCTATAGTCAGTAATACTTACGAATTCTTTTATGTGTCCATGTATTGTATATGATCAACAAAATTTATATACACCCTATGCAAAAATTTACTTAAACTTAAAAACGTAAACCTAAGTTGAAAACGCACATATCACATAGACTGTAAGTATCGCATTAAGGCTGCAATCGGATTTTTTGTGTGGCCATGTAAATAGAATTATAATCTCAATGCACACCACACTTTTCAGTGAGCAATTTATAATACTACACCTCAGAAATGCATATAAATTTCATTATGTTTGAAATAGTGAAATCGTTAAATAATGCTGCAAACGATTTTCCCGCACAGAACATTGTGTAATATAAATAATTTGAGTGACCCTGTAAATGAATAATAATGGCTTTGCCACCCCATATTTTACAAAAGCATGTTTTAGTGCGCTTCATAATTTTAATCAATTTCGTAATATGTCAAAAAACCTAACATAAGCAAAATGGACTTAGAGTTTTTCCCATTGATGGTAATGTAACGGAATATTTTTGACATGCCCCGTAAATAAACTGTAAGTGTTATGCACTTCATTTTCAATAGGGATTCTACTATAATAAACGTCAATAACACACAAAATGTTCAGGAAAAGTCGGGTATATTTATGTGAGTTAAAGCAGGGACGGCCAGTCAGATGTCAGACAAACCGAAATCATACTTTTCAGCTAGGTTGGGAAGTGTTAAAAATAGCGATGCAAAGAGTAATATTAATTATATAGAGCACAATACGTGAATACTCGTATGAGTAAGGCCAGGACATCTGAACCATGACGTAATATGAGCAGTGGCGTTTTATACAGGTGACTTACTAACGAGTATATTTAAAAAAATACATACATTTTTAAAAAATCATTCGCCTTTTATGTCAACATATTCCAAACTTATAACAATTTTCCGGCCTCTTTTCAACTGAAGACGTTAAGATGTGTACACATCAAAGTATGTGTTACAGAAGTTAAGATGTTTATTATTATCTTTCTTTAATGAAAATTGCAAAAAGCACAGTATAAATACAAAGGATTTCATATATATTTATTAATAGTTCTATTGACTTTTGGGTTTTTCCATATGTAGTAACGTGAGGGAGATTAATTTTACAAATTACAACATAGTTCTTCTGAAACATTCATTTTTTATATCTATGTTGTTTTCTTTCTCCATCAAAGTTTCGAGAAACATTTTCTTTCATTACACAGTAAATAAATCACTTCTTCCTGCATTTCCTCTATACATTTCTTTAATTTTCTATGTTTTATGTTATCTAAAGAATTATGTTAAGTAAATCAATAAATAATCATAAATAAAATAAATATATAATTATGACTATCTGCTGCAATTATTGGAAAAGTATTTCTTATTAGTTTTTCCAATTAATTGTGTATATTTCGAAAATGATTTTAGTTAGGCATAATAATAAATACTATATAATGTAACAAACGAGGAACTGTCCTATTGGAATGTAATTAGTTTACAATTAATTCAATTAATTGAATGTTAATAAAGGATAACTAAATATTTCGAATATTGTGATGACATAGGTTCATCAATTTTCATATATTTCCTTTTTATTACGATATGGGATTCCATCTTTGACAATTTTAAGATAATTCTCTAACAATAAATAATTACGTATGTCGAAAGTTATCTTGATTTTTTCTGTGTAACTAACTTAAAAATACATATATACCCACGCACAAACACACACACACATTCATATGTATATATATGTGTGTGTATGTGTGTGATACAGTTAAAATCTTTATGTTTTTGCTATGTATTACATATAAAAAATATACTTATGTTTTTCCTTTTGTCATAGGTGATTTATTTTGTTATCAACCTTTGGTGTTGTGAAGTTCGTTATCTCGTTTGCAGTTTAGTCACGTTTCATGGTTTTGTTGTCACTATTGCTTTTTCTATCACTTTTTTGGTAGCAACTTCTCGTGTCATGGTAATATTGTCACAAATATACTTATACGTATAATTAACTTATACGTTAAATATACTTATACGTATCTTGGTACATATGTGACAGCTATTGTCTGTTCTACTTGAAGTTCATAAGGAAAGTGATAAACAGCCGTGAGATTCAAATGCAGTGTATGAAGCCAAAAACGGAAATCCTAACTGATGATCCACTTAAAATATAACCCATTTAATATAAATTTTTTATTCTAATTTTGTAATAATTTAGTGTAAATGAAATTGAAACATCCATATTAGAAAATCAAGCTCTTTGAAAAAATTTAAAAGAAGAATATGGAAGAAAGTCAGAAAGTACACAATTCTGAATACGAAGCGTATTTTATCCAGAAAAAAACACATAATTATGAATGGAATAATTACTTATATGGGTTCCAGATTGTGAGCAATTATAATTATTTAGATTAATGTGGAAAGAAAAATTTATGGTGGGATACATTTTTAGGTATTATAAAAAAAATTTTAAATTTAAATGCCAGAAATATTTTCATTGCACTGTTTAAAGTTTTAGAATTGCAAAGTTTACGTCATTTAACCTTATTAAACGTTGAAAAGAGCTGAAAATATTTTTAAAAGGAATAATATATATCAACAGCTTATGAATGAAGAAATTAATATTTTTTTAAGTGAAAGGAAGTGTTTATCAATTATATACTTAAAAGGGGAATTTTAATTAAGATAAATAGTGATATTTCATTATTACATACTTTCAACATTTCAAACCAGAGCATTTTTTTGTAAATCAATAATTAAATCTCCCCTAGAATATAAAGCATTTAGAAAAATATTCTTCGTTAAAAGTTCTTTTACTCTAAAACTTGCAATCTGTATAATGATTTTCAAAGAAAGTAAACATCGTAAATATGAGCTTAAAAACTAAAGATATACCTAGCTAATTTTTATATGCACTTTTTTTAAATAAATTTCTACAATTGTGTTAAAAAAAAAAAAAAAAAAAAAAAAAAAAAAAAAAAAAAAAAACATTATGAACGAACCTATGTTAGAGGGATGGAAAAGTTTTGGTATTTCTTTTTGGAATGTACAATAAAATAAAATCTTTTGGGTATTTATCTATTTCGTAAAAGGCATGAAAGAGGATTTCGAGATTGCTTTTCCTTCTAAGAAACCAATCTGGAAAGAAAAAATACTATAAAGGTATCAATAATTCAAATTAGGAAATCGTAATAAGTATGGAAAAAGTCTTTTGGTAAATGTTGATGGTAGTAGCATTTGAAGAAAGATTTTTTTTTTTTTTTTTTTAGTATGAACGCAGAATTTCTTTAAAAATCAGTCTATTTAAAATCATTGATGCAATGATTAAAAATTTAGAATAACAATAAATAATTCGATGTTTATGTGAAAAAATAAGAAACTTCTTTCAAAAACCATCATGTAAGAATTTATATTAAATGAATTGAAATGCTTTGATTTTTCTATGTACGAAGGACATTAAATCAGCGAAAAAAGTCTTTTGAGCAATGTTAATTTTTATCTGAATGTACGAAAGAGTGTTTCTTTGTTGTTTTTCTATCTGAAAAACAAATTTCGAAGTAAAGAAGGCTGTAAATACCTTGATTTGCCCAGCAGAATAAGATAAATCGTTTTTAAAAATATGTAAAAAAATCATTGGCAAAACATTAAACGTAGTACCTGTTTAGAAATTTCTGTGTATTCTTACGACGTTTTTCTGTGTATTTTTGTATTTCTTCGTGTTCTTCATTAAGTATTTGGAATGTAGGTAAAAAATTCAATAACGTTAGTAT
The DNA here is from genome assembly GCA_963931845.1 of Maratus michaelseni. Lineage (NCBI taxonomy): Eukaryota > Metazoa > Arthropoda > Arachnida > Araneae > Salticidae > Maratus > Maratus michaelseni. Next base: position 86,297,040 of record OZ007593.1, read on the forward strand.
CCTTTATTCAATGTTTAATAATTACAAATGAATGCTACAAACAATGTAAATGTTATAATAAATTTTAGAGAAAATCCTTTCAAAAATATAATGTATGTGTTTATGTTAGATAAATTATAAAGCATTAAAATTTTAACTTGAATTAGATACTTCAATGAGAAAAGAATTATTTTTTAACATCCATATTTTTATCTTGGTAGAATGAAAGACAATTTCGAGATAACTATTCAATCAATTTCAAAAGGACGAAGGTTAAACATACATCAATAGTTGCACTAGGATAAGACAAATACTTTCAAATTTCGTCTTCATTATTTAAATTTTACACGTAATAGGATTTTGCTATGTATGTGTGTATTTATTATAGAATCACTATAAACCATGAAATCAAATTAAACATGAATATTTTAGACAGCGAGTGAAAAAGAATTTCCAGGTTGCTGTTCCTGTTCAATCTAAGACAACAATCTGAAAGGACAAAAATATCAATACCTCAATAATTCCAATGGGACAAAACACTCTTTTTAAAGTTACGATTTAATTTTTTCATAACGAAAATCCTTAAGGTAACAGATATTCTTACAGAAAGTCAGAAGTTTCTTATGAATGCATGGTGTAATTACATACATTTCTATTTATGTTTCCATTTCATATCCTATTTTGTAATATACATTCTATTTATATGTTTTGTTAAAAGTATTTAAGTACAATTTTGAAAAAAAAATCTAATTTTAAAAAACTTTTTCTGTCAGAGTTAATACTATAACAATTTCAAAATTTCAAAATTAATTACTTAACTTATAATTAAAAAAATGCAGTATTTTAAAGAGCAGATCATAAATTAAAATATTAAATATTAATAACAAATAATGTTATGAAACGTTTTCTGACCTCAATAATACAAAACTGCTGAATATAACAGTGTATTTTTTTTTAAATTAAGACAATTAGTATGATATTTACTGAAAATTTGGGATGCTGTTGCACTTTAAATAAGAAAGTTTGACGAAGCTAGATTGCATGCCACAATTTCACGTCGTAATTACTTTATAAATTGTTCTAGATTTTTATTTGTATTTGCATTATAGTGTCTTTGCATTTCATTTGTAATTTGTTTCAATAGATATGTATATAAATATTATTTTCATGATAGAAGGTAATTTGTGAAAAATAATCTGTTTACTTATAAATAATTAATTTTTACATTTCTTGGAAAAATAATACATTATAAGACCGAATAAAAATTAAAAATAAAAATATTTAGCGAAATTTAAAATTATTTTTCCCTTAGAAATATGAAAAATATGCCTTATATTATCATTCAAAAACACGAAGGAAAATATCCCATTTAAATAAACGGGCTTTCATGAACACAAATGTGTTAAAATGCACAGGCAAATGTAATATGTAAAATATTTTTATCCGTAGAATAACGTAGAAAAATCGTGTCACGTTTATCAAGCACGTAGACACGTTTTATGAAAATGGAATGGGATTTCAGTTTAGAGAATTTTGGTTTATGTTATAAAACTGTACAAGGCCGAAAAAATTTGCAAAGTTATTCCCGATATGTTATCTAATATTATCCATTGGATTATTAAAAATCAGCTTAATTCTTAAAAACAAAAAAAATATATTTATCTGAAAAATGCGATTATTTATAAAAAAATACTTCTAAAAATTCATAACAAAATAAATGTTTATTTGTCTATGCAAAATATATTGAAAATAAAAAGTGCAGATGGAAATTGCGTCACGTTTTTCAAGCAAGCATACACTTTTCTGGAAATGGAATAAAATTTCAGTTTAGACAACTCTGTTTATATTGAAGATGAGTAGGCATATATGTAAAATTTTGCTACTGGAATATATAAAAAACGACTAAAACATGTTTCATTTAAATTAACGTAGAAAATCCATACTTTCATAAAAGTACGTTATAATGAGTTGGAAAACAAAATATTATTGATATATGTGCAATATTCAAAGCCAAAAAATTGCTTATGTAAAATGTGTCACGTATATAGAGCACGTAGTGACATTTTACGGAAATGGAATGGGATCATTTTTCCGAAGAATATCTTTATGTTGTTGATGCTATTATATAGAAGTAATACATTGATAGTTGAATAAAGTAATGAATGAAAATAGATAATATTATTCCGTACAATTTCTAAAAAATATATAAAAAAATAAGAAAATTATTTTAGAAGAAATAAATTTTCATCTTTTAAAATTAACTTTAATTTTTATTTCTTGCTTATTGGATTTATGTAGGTACATAACGTATTTATTTATTATAAATTTCAATGTAACTATATGAATACTTAATTTAGAACTTACACTGAATTACACATTTAATAAGGTGACAGTCGGTGAAATTCGACGAAATGAAAATGTTTGTATAAGGAACTGTTAAATAAATTTACAGAAAACCTTAGAAAAAAATGTTAGATTGGATAATTTAACTTGAAAAACAAATATTATTTTAAACTAGGTTTACAATTATACACTTCTCATTAATTTTAACTTTCATCATCAATCAAAATTCATTTTTCTAATCTATAGTTCCTTTTAAAATGATGTAATCAGGGTACATAATGTCAAGTAAACTGTTCAGTAAAGTAAACAATTAACACTCTAATACGCTAATTTTTGTAATAAAAATGTAAAATTATCGAAAATTACCTCACTTTATACAATGGTGTTTATTTTAGTTTTATCAATAATATATATATATAGATATAGATATATTTGTTTGCTAAACATAACGCCAAATTCTTTAATCGGCTCAAAATAATAATAAATACTTGTCAAATTATTGATTGATGTATATTTTAATTCGTAATATCTCATTAATAGATGTATTCCCAGCTAAAAGATTTTGCAGCACGTTTAGTATTAGTAACATTGTCTGCTAATTGTATTAGATTTTTATGCGCCATCTCGAAGTCCCAAACGCAGTACACGAAATGTATAAAGTAATATTTTTTCAACATTTAGACAAAAAAAAAAGTTTTTTTTTATTAAATCTCTCAAAGGTTGTTAAAATATGATATCAAACGCTCTAAGGATTTAGCTCCTTTACGTGAGATATCAAAGGCCTTAACTGTACAAAAACGGAACAATTTCACAAATGGAAAATGACGTCATAAAAATGGATTTTTATATATCTATTAATCGGGCCGTTCTGATGTTTTTCTTTTTTTTCTGGTTTGGCATTTTAAAAAGATAGGTTTAAGGGCGTAAAGATTCAAACTCAATAAAGGAGTAATGAAAAAATGTCGAAAAAAAAATCGATACAAATTTATTGATATAGAAGATTTTTTTGTAATCTTATAAACCAATTTTACGATCATGAAACATCGGCTAAGAAAATGAGAAACGCTCTTATCAATCTTTCAATTTACAATCCAAATTTGTTAATCATTCAGTAGATACAGACCACTTTCTAGAATTCGAAAATATTAAATTTCGAAATAATTAAATCTAATTCCTGTAATTTTAGAAGTCGAATTTTTCTAGAAGGATAGTTTACTAGATTTCAGAAATCACACCTAAATGAAGCATATGCAATTCCATCAGAATATGTGATCTTACTAAGACATATACTTCCTGGGTATTTAATAGTTTAAATGTATAATTTTGAACGTGAACATGTGCAAACAAAAACTTTGGCTTTCGAATGATATTTGTAGTGGTGAAGTGCTAACATCAAGCTTGAAACGTCTACTATAATCCGAATGTATTTACGCAATTTAGAATACGGACAGACAGACGGTCAGTCAGACATCAAGACTGACGACCAGACAGACGGCAAGGCAAACCAAATTCATAAACGCTTTTCGAATATCTTGGAAATTGACGCCATAAAAATGGATTTTTATTCATAAAACTAAAAAAAAAAATCTATTAATCGGGCCGGTATGACGTTTTTCTTTTTTTACTGGTTTTGCATTTTAAAAAGATAGGTATAAGGCAATAGATATTCAAACTCAGTAACGGAGTAATTAAAAAATTTTGAAAATAATTTCGTTACAAATTTATTGAAATAGAAGATTTTTGTGTTATCTTGTAAACCAATTTTACCATCATGAAATATCAGCATTAAAAAGAACAAACGAAAGCTCTAGCTTTCGAATGATATTTGTTGTGGTGAGGAGTTAATATCAAGCTTGAAACGTCTACTATAATCCGCATGTATTTACGCAATTTAGAATACGGACAGACAGACATAAAGACTGACGACCACACTCAGAAAAAGAAACTGATTAAAACTACAAAACATATTTTTTGAGTACATTTTGTTGTTTTAGCAAAATTGGAGTAAAATTGAACCATTTTACTTCAATTAACAAAACATTTTTGCTGACGATACAAATTTTTTTTGGAATTGCAAAAAAAAAAAAAAAAAAAAAATGTTGATTCAAACAAAATTTTTATTGACCCATATTTAAACAAAAATTTTGTTTAAATATAGGCCAATGGAAATTTTGTTTGAATCAACAAAAATTTTTTTAAACTGAAAACCACTTTTTTTTTGCAATTCCAAAAAAAAAATTGTATCGTCAGGAAAAATGTTTTGTGAATTGAAGTAAAATGGTTCAATTTTACTCCAATTTTAATAAAACAACCAAAATGTACTCAACAAAAATGTTTTGTAGTTTTAATTAATTCCTTTTCCTGAGTGCAGGCAGACGACGAGACAAACCAAATTCAGAAACGCTTTTCAACTATCTTGAAAACTGTTAAAAATGTTTGCGTTCTAATTATTTAAATAATGGATTTAGCTAATGTTTTTTTTTTTTTTTTTTTTTCTAAATATAATTTAGTACATGACGAAAAAAGTAAAATCTTTAGATAAATTTTTATGCGAAATTTATGCACTATACAAAGGAAAGTATATATATACAGGGTGGTTATAAAATAAGTATCTCTATTTGGAGCTATCTGTAGCTTGAAGGAATAACCGGAATGAAACCAAAATCGGTACACATACTATTCGAGAAGGGGGAAGAAAAATGAAACAATAAAAAATAATTGCAACGATCACCGACAGATGGCGCTTTTGAGTGTGACATGTAATGTGTAATATTGTGTACCGTGGAGGTGTCACAAACGTCAATTACTTTACCGCATATCACAACATGTGCGAAACATCACTCCTGATGCATTACATTCCGCAGTTGAGCACGTCGTGTACCGCCTGGATTGTGTCCTCCAACAAAATGGCCATGTGGAACCTGAACATGATTGGCACCGCAATGCGAAAGCGTAGTCACATTCACTGTGACATTGTCCAACAAATTAGGTATTCCATCTGGTTTGACGCCTTAATTTTTTGTTCTTGTATTACACAATACATTTCACACTCAATAGCGCCATCTGTCGGTGATTATTGTAATTATTTCTTTTTTATTGTTTCATTCTTCCCCCCCCCCTTCTTGAATAGTAAGTGTACCGATTTTGGTTTCATTCGGGTTATTCCTTCAAGCTACAGACAGCTCCGAATAGAGATACTTATTTTATAACCACCCGGTACATATGCAAAATATTACAGTCTGAAAGAGTACGGATGTAAGTTGTGTAATTGAGGCGAAATTTTTTTTTTTTAAGATGCTCGATATTTAATTGTAGCTATTCACAACTTAAAATAGTTCTTTACTTTTATACGATGAGATCGTTGTAAAATTTTTGAAGTAAAAAATTCATGTAAAAGTTTTTGAATTAATTTAAATTTTTATTTTTACAGAACATTCATTAGGTCATTTAAGACAAAAATAGAATATTTGGAATAAATACCATATGCCCAGGAATACCAAAAAGAACAGCCAATTTGATAGAAGAAACATTTTGAATGTGAAATAAACTTGTAATAATTAGTATAAAATTGCAGTAGAAGAAGTTGTAATATCGCCCTAAACTTGACAAAAAATTTAAAATCCGTTCATAATACAAATCTAGAGGTAATCTAATAAAATAAATAAATAAATAAAAAGACGATATTTGAAGCCCTTTTTTATTTTTAAATTTTAAAGACGAGAAATGGCCCTTTAACTCACGCTTAACACCACTCATATAATATCCTGTCAGAATTCAAACGGTATTTCTGAACAAGGCATGGACACGCTTCTTGCACGGCACGAAAAGTAGTACTCCAATTGGTACTGAAAAGATAGAGTAAGGTTTGATGCAAAAATGATCGAAAAATCAAGCAATTCGAGAATTACGTCACAGACATGTCTATCAAGCACATATACACATTTTTTGGTATTGCAATTTTATTTATGTTACAAGATAATTCATAAAAAAAATTTAAATTAAATAAAATTTTTTGTAAAATTTAAATGATTTTTTCAATGCATTATTAATAATCATCCAAAAAATATAATTTAAACAAATAAATAAACTTTAATAAAATAAGATTGTTAAAATGCTTAACATAATAAATATTTCTGGATAGGCTGAAAATATCTTGAACCGAAAGCAGGCAGTTGGAAATTCTTTTGCGTCTATCAAGCCCGTATAGACATTTTCCAAATATGTAAGAAAATTTACATTCAAACAGTTGGTTCATGTTGATAACACTTTTCAAAATCGAAAGCTGAAAATCATAAATGAATCTAAAATATCAAATATCACAATATACATCTCATAATAGGATATAATATAAGAAATGGAAAACTTATTTTAAATAAATTAATTTATGTGTATTTAAAAAAAAATCAGTTTATTTCTGGGGAATATGGTAAATATATGTAGAATTATTCTGTAACTTCACAACACATCCATAAACGGTTCGCACGTTTGACCAGAAATCTCAACAATCACACGCATTTAATAAAATGAAACGTGCATGAACATAGTAAGCAATAGACTGGTAAACGATATGCTAAATGAATTTGAAAATGGTCTTCTGTCAAATTTATAAACAACAAATGTCAAAGAAGTACTTCTATTTTCCCCATAATCATATAGTCGACATCTACAAAAATTTGTTTTCGAAAAATGGTTTCTCTTTCTGACATATATATACATATATATGACAGACATGTATATATATATATATTTTACCGTCTTGCACTTCAACTTTCAGTTTTATTTAGATGAAGTCAGATTGATTATCTCAAATGTCAGTCTTCGTGTCAGTTTTCGAGAGGATATACGGCAGATTCGGGATACTTCAATAAAATTGAAAGAAAACACAAGTAATATAAAAAAAAATAAATCAGTTTCTACTTTTTCATCATAAATATATAAAATAAACCCGTTCTGCATTAATGTACCACATCATCTTTATTGATCATATTTTTTTAATCATCGTTGCGGTATTTTATTTTTGTGGCATCACTAATTTGAGAAAAAAATGTTCTTTTTATTTATGAAAACTATAGGAAAATTTTTTTTCTGCCATATAGAACTAAAATTAATTAATTTAATTTAATTAATGAATTAATATTTGAAAAAACTGTATTACCATCAAGTGTCATCCATTACAAGTTTTAAAAAAATGTATTTGAACTTGATATGATGAATAGAATGTATTTTATTAACGATTGAAAATTTGAACAAAATATATAAATATATAGAGAGTGTGAGCTAACAGTAGGATTTGAAAAAAAAAAAAAAAAAATATGTATCTTACATGCCACATAAAATTGGTTTCGTAGTAACTATCCCTTAAAAAAGATGGAGTAAAACAGTGAAGTAAATTAAGAAAAATTTGGAGTTAATGGCATTCTTGTAAATTTTTTGAGAAAAAATTATATCGATATTTCTTGTTTTATAATCAGTAAGTTACAATATTATTAGCTAAAATGGTATTCTATCTGCTGGCATCACTCAGTTTTGAAATGCAGTAGACAATCTTCCATTACGAATTCGGCGTGCCCCTGCCAAAACCTACATGAGTTACGGCTACTCTTTTCATATTAATGCTTGCTCTGGTAAACTATAATTCTAGTATAAAATGATTCATCAAAATTTGTTCCATTGTACTTCAGCAATTTATGAACATATTTACATACGTATTTAACGGGGAAAAACTATAATTGAATTTTGAATATCACAATTTTTGTTATACTAATATTTGAAGATGTAGATGCAAAATTCACACTCTCCACATAACCTAGTTTTTAGAAAAATGTGAAAAACTGATTCTTATTAAGTAACATGATATATTGGCACAATTGTTTTTGTGTGATATATTTGTTGCCATAAAAACTAGTTGACCATAGTCCTAAGCCTGTAGTAATTATGGTAAAGCTAGAATTTAAATTTAAATATGGAAAATGTGAGTTTTGCAACAAACGTTTATAGGTAATGTTAGTTATAAACCAAAATAGTTATGAATTTAAAACAACAAGATCCAAAATGAAAACAAATATCTGAACAATAGTTTTCATTATGTTATTTTGGAGGGTAATAAACAACAAATATCGAAAAACATTTATTAAAAATAATTTGTGCAAAAATTTATACAAGGAAAACACAAATAAAATGTTCGAAGAAAAAAAAATGGTGTTTATTTGAAAGTTTGGATAATAATGTAATTGTTCGATTTAATTTTTTTTAAATAAATTAAATTAAATTAAATATGCGAACTCAAATACTTATATGTCATAGAAAAAAAACAACCCTTTAAAAAAAAAAAAAAAAAAAAAAAAAAAACTACGAAAAAGGATAGACATTATTGTACTTTAGTGGACTAGGAACTCTCTAAGAAAGAAATTCTAGTTTTTGAATGCGAAAGATCTTTCGATGTTAACCTGTGTGCGCAAAAGCAACATCTGTACTTTATTTTTTTTTAATTTTCCGAAATGTGCTTGTGGTTGTTGGTTTCCGCTGAGCTTTTCTCTAAATTTGTTTACGATGGTCAGTTTGCGGAATATCAAATCAGAATCAAAAGTTCGTATCAGCGGATCTGGTGTCGAATCCAACCTTGCGAAAACGATTTAGAGAATTAGACTAGTGTTTGAATTGCCGTTCACCACGTGGATGTGATATTTAGAAGAGAGCCAAGCTGAGTGTAACTAGCCAACGTTAAGAGTGAATTGAGTATGTAGTTCAATAAATTGGTCAGCAACCACATCTGGTATTTTACTGAAATTTAGATAGTTTTTAAAACTGCGAGCTAAATTTCATCGTGTAGTCACAGCCTTTCTTTATCTCAAAGTTATTGGTGATTTCAGAAGCCAGTGCAGTAAACTTGCATTTATTGCGTTAATGAATATTCATCTGAGCACAAATTATTGTTAGTCACAGTGGACCATAAGCAAAATTTAAAAGAAGCTCCTTCACATACCTACACAATTGGTTTTAAATAAAGTGATTTTTTACATATAAATCTTGTTATGACTGCTCGCCAAAGTGACGGTCTTGCGGGGTACGTCAGAGTATATATTTTTTAAATGTTCAATTATATAAAACCCCTTTAGAACTGAAAATAAAATGAGGGATGTCATGAAATTACACATAAGATTCAGGATTTCCCATACATAGTTTAATAGCTTATGGTTCAGTATCTCATCAAGAAAAATTAAATTTTTTTAATGATTCTTGTTTTTTAAATAATAGATTATTTTTAAATCCGTAAAATATACATATATAATATGTTAGGTATTTTTAATAGGAGTATTATTTAAAAATTTTGTTTCCAAATTAAATGGTACTTTTTTGTAATTTAATACAAGGATATATATTAAACATGTTTATATATATATATATATATATATATATATATATATATATATAAGAAATTATACATATACTGAAAAATTACTTTAGTTTTTGATTAAAAAAAAGAAAAAAAAATATTTTCAAATTTTTTATAAAATCAAAAATGATTAAATGATTATATATATATATATATATATATATATATATATATAATTTCTTCATTTCCAAAGCTAATAATATTTCTGGTAATTTCTTATATATATATAATTCAAAATTATAAATTTTAAGTTAATTGTTCTTGCATGTTTAATGAAAAAACCTGAAGCTTAATATTTTTTTCGTTGTTGTTGTTTTGCTTTATTACAATATTTTTTCGCAATTTTAGGAATATGAAAATGTCATAAAAAACAGCTTATTGGGATATTTAAACTTTACATAAGTCATGAATATAAAAGTCACATAACATATGTTATATACTTCACCGGAAATGCTCATAAATAAATTTGGCACTGATGACAGGAGAGTGAAATGGAAAGAGGTTTTTGAAAATAAAATCCTCAAAAGGTATATTATTAAGAAAGAGAGTCTCCATAGAGTGACGTTTCAGTCATTTCTTATTTCCGTTTTGAAATCTACCAAAGAAAATCCATATTTTTAGATCATTTTCTTTTATATTATACGAAATTTACGGAAGCTGGCATTTTAAGAGAACACTCTCTGTGAAAAAGGAATATTTGACATTTCAAAAGATACTCTTAAATTTATTACTTTAGATTTTGATTTATAAAAAAATGTATTTTCTAATTCATTGCACACTAGAACCAATTGTTTTCAAATTAATTGCTTTAAATTTTATAATTTTGATAAAATGGTTAACGAGAAAATTACATTTTTAAAATAGAAATTTAACGTCAAAGTAACATTGCACTTTATTTGCTCTTTATTCCTTTATTACGATATAATCAGAAAAGGAGAACACACTGTTATGTAAAACTTTATTATAAAATGTATAGTACAGTTCAAATATAGCAGTAGTTCAAATTTACTTTGAACAATAATTTTCTAAACACAATATGACAAAACTTACGGTATACTATGACTCATTTCTTTGGCTTTGCTGTATGCTTAGGTGAGTACAGAATTCGCGATTTACTTAAGATATTCCGCCTGCATTTTCTGCATATTCTTCTGATTTGAAAAACGGCCTTTTTCACATTGTTCTAGTTTAGAATTCATTTTGAGAATTCCCAAAATGATAAAGAAAATCTAAAAACACTTCTAAGGAGACAAAATATTTCATAGTTTATTAATTATTTAAATAACATGTGGATATGTATTTGCAGTTTGTAATATATAATACTTCACTAGCTGGCTTCGTCCGTTAGCGGGCGAAGTGAAAACCTATATCAACTATGTGTTTACCCCAATTTTTGGATCGATACCTCCGGTAGTTTTTATTATTATTATTATTATTATTTATTCGATAATGCGTGAAATACAAACGAATTCCACGTCTCGGATTATCAAAATGGTAATTTTCTTTTCAGGTCAATTTTATTTTCATTTTCTTAACCATGTCATTGTTCCTTGTTTTAATAATTTTAATGAGGTTTTTAATTAATTAATTTCTTAATTAGAGGCCGACTTCTTCGAAACTGTAACTCCTCGAGGCCCGGATTTTTCGGAATGTTTTGATACCAAAATCGACTAGCTGCTCGCTGCGCTCGCAGTGTTTATCCTGGTGCAAAAAGACACACGCACAGACGTTTACGAACATTAATAATCACTAGCTGGCTTCGCCCGCTAGCGGACCCCTAATTTACATCGGTGCCTCGAATCTTGTAAAAACTCGAATCTTGTAAAAACTCGAATCTTGTAAAAACTCGAATCTTGTAAAACCTCGTACCGAACGAATTTCCGACCCGCGTCCCGGCTGCCTTCGGCACCGTATACCGGTCTTGCTACGCACTCACCGGATAATCCCTGAATTTGCACATTGAATAGTATAAACTGTAACCGAACGAAACTCCGACCCGGGGCCCCGTTGTCTTCGACACCGTATACTGGTCGTGCTACAAACGCACCAGCTAGTCCCATAATTTGCACATCGAATAGTATAAACATCTAACTGAACGAACCTCCGGCTCTGATCCCTGCGGAACCGTATAGCAGTCGTGCTGCGCACGTGATGAATAATATGATTAAGTGGTCACAGACCTTTCCAACGATATATCACAAGAGAAGTGTGTGCAAACTTAGAAAAGTACCCCCCTTGGGGTGGGGGGCAAAGTGGGAGGATGGACACCGGATATGCATAATATGATTAAGCGGTCTCAGACCTTTCCAACGATATATAACATGAGAGAAGTGTGCAAAATTTAGAAAAGTAGCCCTTGGGGGGGGGAGTGGGGCGGTGGACACCGGAGATGCATAATATGACTAAGCGGTCTCAGATCTTTCCAACGATATGTTACATGAGCGGTATCGGCAAAATTTAGAATGTTTTCAGTATTTAAATTTCACTTTGCTCTTCTAATTGTTCACATTAACATATTGATATAATGATATAGGGTATGCACAAAATAATGTACCTTTTACCGAACATTAGAACGCATGACATATTGGAGATAAATGCTCACGGTGTTTTTCAAACACTTTAGCAACATTTAAAGTTTTTGAAATAGCATTCACAGCAGTTCTCCTGCGCCACTTGTTTCCTGCAGGATATATAAGAATCAATAATTAAGAAAATCCATATTATACCTTGCAGTATAAACATTATCATAGTAATGTCAATAACTGTAAATTCAAACAAAAGTCAGATCTCAGAGACAGTGGCGTAGCGTCAGGGGGGGGGGCACGATCATTTTACTACCAGCATAATTATGTACTACATTTAGCCGTATTTAATCTTTGGATGGTATGAATTAAATAAGGCCAAATATAGTATATAAAAATACTGGTAGTAAAGTGGTCCGTGCCCCCCTTGACGCTACGCCTCTGCTCACAGAAATCAGAGAAATCAACAAATTGAAATATTTTAATGCAACAAAAACTAATATTAGCTTATGAATAGAATTTAAATAAACTATTTATATTATTTTTAACCACAAATACTAGCTATTTACAATATTGATCATGGAGAAATATTATGATTTTATATCCAAATTGATTTTGTATAGAATTATTCATTTGTATTTGGGGGAAAAATCCAAGAATCAGTTTGATTAAAATCATTTGTGTGCAGCAGAAGATCTATGCTATACAAGAAACCTGCAATTACGTGTAGTGTTTTCGGATAATTTGAACCATGAAAAACTTGCTGTCTTGTTATACATTAATATCCTCATTTAGCACCTTAATAAAAAGGTACATTTTTTTTTTTTTTTTTTTTTTTTTTTTTTGAAATCATATGTTTTATGTTGGATGCACTGCATTAGTACAATATATTTTCTTAAATATATCGTAAAAGGAGTATGTTGTCCATAAAACCTGGACTTATTTTCAAATCACGTGTATAAGAGATTGTAATGGTTGAGAATGTTCTTCCCTGAATGGTTATTCCTGTGCTGTTCTTGGAAGAGTAGAAAGTTCACAAAACTGAGATCACTAAATGTACTACAGCTTAACTAATAAAAAGAGGTTTTATAAATTCCTGAAAAAAAGTAGAAGATTCTAGTATGAAAATGCTTGGCAAAAGTTGCAATAATTACAACATTTTTCTAATATTTAAATTATGCACTATATGTTCTCAAATAATGTAGATTGTGCTGCTGTAACAATGACATTGGGTTTGTCGTAGATTCATTATCATCACCAGGAAATAACATTTATTTCATTAATTTATTATATCTTTTGTATTTCAGTAACGTGTACCATTTAAAAAATATATCTAACATCAAAAAACATTCTATTATTTATATATAAGCATTGCATTGGTCAAGCACGCCACAAAACTGTCGGACCCACAATCTAAATTTTAATATTTAAAAAAGAATGTACAAAAATGAAATTACTAATTTACGATTATGTGCTATATAAAAACGCTTAATGAAAAATGTTTTCAATGGTCCTTAGTCAAGTATGCATTAAAAGTGAAAATTCATTTCGTTTTATTTCACACTTGCAACGTTTATTTATTTATTTATTTATTTATTTATTTTTAATAAGACAAAATTATTTTAAAAACTTTTATCTATGCGCACAGATAAATAAAAGCTAATTGTACAAAAATGCTATGTTATATACAAATTTTCGTTTCAATATTTTACATTCAATAAAAATATTATCCATGAACAAGAATAATATTAAGCATAAAACTGATATTTTTATTCAATTTTTAAAATAGAATATAATTAATTATGTTAATTTAATTCTATATTTCTTAATCTAAGATATTTTTTCAGAGAAAATTTGTTTTGCCATGCAAATGAAAGGACTAATTATATATGACTGGAAAATTTATAATTAGAAAAATATTCTATGTTAATTAATGGTCACTAATCTAAATGTTGTTTTATTTTTTAGTGTTATATATATTTTTTAACATAAATAAAAATGTTACGAAAACATTTTGTTTAGATTCTAAATCTCATGTTGTATAATTAAAATTTTGTTTAAATGCAAATTTAAGCAGTAATGCTACATAATATGTGCACGATGTTTTAATATTCAAGTACTTTTAAACTTGCAAACTGACAAATTTAAACGTGGAACTCGCATATATATATATATATATTGTTTTCAATTTAGGAAAGTTTAAAACAAAAAGAATTTTTTTCAGAGATATCTGAATATTTTCGGAAATTTAGTAAACAAATATCTGAGGAATATTTTATACAAAATATTTTATTGCAAAAGTTGCAATAATTACAACATTTTCATACAACATACATAATTTACAACATTTTTGCAATAATTACAAAATTACATAATTTTGTAATTAATACAAATTGTACAATTGCAATAATTACAATTGTAATATGTACAATTGCAATAATTACAAAAAGAGGTTTTATAAATTCCTGAAAAAAAGTAGAAGATTCTAGTATGAAAATGCTTGGCAAAAGTTGCAATAATTACAACATTTTCATACAACATACATAATTTACAACATTTTTGCAATAATTACAACATTTCCCTAATATTTAAATGATGCACTATATGTTCTCAAATAATGTAGATGTTGCTGCTGTAACAATGACATTGAGTTTGTCGTAGATTAGTGTGTCGTAGTATATATAAGAGTCGTGTCGTAGTATATATAAGAGATGAAGTCATTCAGAAATAAAATTTAATTTATATTCGAAGAAAATGTATTTAATGTATGTTTAACTCGTTAAGTAAAAACAAAACTGAATACATTGTTTTCATAGATAGTTGCATCTTGAATATTTGATGACTAAAAAGTGGCATACATATATTTATATATATAATAAACTAACAAATTAATTTTCAATTTGGACACACGAAAAATACGTCTAAAATTCAGAAATGTGCATTCCGTCTTTAAATTAATTTATCATTTAGCTATTTTATATATCTCTCCCTACATATATACAGCATATATATAGCAAGTTATCTAAATATCTGGTACGCTGTCTATCTATGTATCTATCAATCTATATATCATCTTCCTCTAGATTTACAGATCGATGAAAATACATGGTATTTTTATGTCAATTGTGTCATACTTTAAAATATACTTTAACATAAAGACAAAATTATACTGAACTGTAATGTAGCACAGTAAATTAAAGGAATGAAAATTAATATTTTCTTAAATCTTACAGTCCCATATTCGATATCGTGATATGAAATATCTTAAAAAATCGTAATGTATCCTGTATACATACTAAATTTCCGTCACTAAAAAAATGTGTTTTACTGTATTTTGAAATACTGAAATTATATTTTATTTTTTATATGGTACACCGTTCATCATTCTCTTTTTGTAGCAGACAGGCATCACCTGGAGATTCCTTCTGTTAAAATCAATACTCACATTAAAAAAAAAACAACAAACGAATGAGGTAAAGGTACCAGTGATAAACAGTGCACTTGAACTGGAATTTTGCTAAAATTGTAACATTAAAACCATCTTTGAATGCAGTGATACGTACCTGTCGTGTACCTGCCGTGGCGCTTCTCATGCGACCCTCTCGTGTCAATCTCTCTAATTTCAGATATTTCAATCAATTCGTCTTGGAAAGAGATGATTTTTACTCAAAGCATGCGGCTATTTCGTCATATTATTGTACTTTATCGTAGTTTGTTATAATGCGAGACTATTTTTTTTGGTACGTTTAAACAATTAATTTTTATGTTTGGCTTTAATTTAACTAAGGTGGGTGTGCACAATTCATTTAATATGTTTGAATTTTGTATACAATTGATGCATTTCTTACAGGTACCCGCTGTTGTACCACGATCACCATAATGTGCAGTCGATTCCCCTGTCGAAAACTGGAATCATGTGACAAAGGAGAATTTTGGAAGAAGTGTGCAACAGCTGATGATGGACCTTGACAGGGAGAACAATGTTTGTCGGTAAAAAAACACGCGCAAATTATTTAATGCGTTTTTGTGGGAGATATGGATTTGTCACTGCCTACTTAAGAAGCTCAGTTATTTAACAATAAAAAGATGAGGGGTTGTATCCAAATATATTAGTACGTGCAATATTGGGTACGCTATCTTGGCAATAATCAACAGATATTTGATACAACCCCTCATCTTTTTGCTTCTTTTTGGGAACAACGAATTTCGAGCTTATTCTATCGACGATAATTTTCAGAATTTTCAAGCTATGATTTTGAGACTTTCACAAAAGCTGCTCTATAGCTAATACATTATGCATATTATATTACTTACCCATCATACGTAGTATAGGGTAAGTCTTGTAATCGTTTTGAAAATCGAAAATTTTTTTTTGACGGATTTACACGTTTCAGACACTGAAGATTCCGAAAAACATATTTTTAGAAAAAAAATTTTGCCGTCCGTCTGTGTGTCTGTGTGTCTGTGTGTGTGTGTGTGTCTGTAAACGCTCTATCTCCCGAACAAATTGACATAGAGACTTGCAATTTGGTATGTACATAGTATGTAATAATGGGAAGAAGCCTATTTCATTTCATTAACCTCGATTAACCGGAACTATTTTATTCGGACCCTCGAAGTATTCGTTCTGATAAAAGGTATATAAAAATTTTCGAAATTGTTTATTTTAAGAAATGAATATAAAAGACAATAAAAAAACATAAATTTTACATAAAGCATGAAGTCGATCGGATAATGAGTTGCCGAGATATTTGGAATTCTATTTTCCACACTCTTCGATTTTTCATGACCCTGTATTTCATCCAAATTTCACTTCAAAGAGATATTTTAATTGGAAATTTGACGCTTAATCAGATGCAATAAACCGCTAGTTTTGATAGCGTTCGTGCATGTGCAGTGAAATATTTTTTAGTAAACCTGCTCATTTTTCACCCAGTTTTTATTATTTTTTAATTCTGATTGCAGAGTATTATGTACAGTGTTGTTTGTCATATTTTCTGAAAAGAACTTTTTTTTATATTAAGATTTCTGCAAATTATAAGCAAAAAACGAGGTGAAATTTGGGACTGTTTTTATAAAAACATTAATTTATCTACCAATATACAGGTTATCCTCATAAAAATGAGCACAGATTATTATAATAAGCCCCTTATTAATAATGTCGAGTTTGAACGCCTTTGCTACATTAGTTTTTACAGGGTTATCCAAAAGATATTCGTTTTTTTTCAATTTGTTGACAGTCCCCTGTGGGGTTTCGGGAAAATATATTCGCGGAAATATATAACCTATACTATCCTGTTTACACACCTGCAGTTTCAGGTTAATTCCTCATGTATTTTTCTAGATAGTTAACAAAACGTTTAAAATCGCAAGTGACCGGTCACCTTTGGCAATATAGTGTATCAGGTACCTTGTCTACCTATGTATCTATCAATCTAGCTATCTTCCTCTAGATTTATAGATAAATAAAATGTATGTGGTATTTTTATGTCAATTGTGCCATACTCTAAAATATACTTTCACGTTAAGACAAAATTATACTGAACTGTAATGTATCACAGTAAATTAACGGAATGAAAATTAATATTTTCTTAAATCTTTCTGTCCCATATTCTGTATCGTGATATGAAATATCTTAAAAAATCGCAATGTATAGTGTGTACAAACTAAATTTCTGTAACTAAAAAAATAAGTTTTTCTGTATTTTCAGATACTAAAATATGTTTTTTATTTTTTACCGTCCATCATTCTATTATTGTTGGAGACAGGAGTCACCTGGAGATTCTTTCTGTTAAAATCAATACGCACATTCTCAAAAGCAACAAACGAATAAAGTAAAGGTACCAGTGGTGAACAGTGCACCTGTAATGGATTTTTTTTGTAACATTAAAACCATCTTTGAATGCTGTGATTCCCACCTCTCGTGACGCTGCTCATGCGACCTTCTTGCGTCAATCTGTCTAACTATGTAGATTTCAATCAATTCGTCTTGGAACGAGATGATTTCAACTCAAACTATTCGTTGGGGGCCACCGTAATACTTACCCATCATTAATATGCATAATGTAAAATATTAAAATAAAAATGTGCAAACTACTTATAAAATGCATTGCAATTCAAATAAAATCGTGGCTTGATGACTTCATAAACTTTA
The DNA here is from genome assembly GCA_963931845.1 of Maratus michaelseni. Taxonomy (NCBI): domain Eukaryota; kingdom Metazoa; phylum Arthropoda; class Arachnida; order Araneae; family Salticidae; genus Maratus; species Maratus michaelseni. Next base: position 86,315,431 of record OZ007593.1, read on the forward strand.
AATGATCTATGACTGAATTGCTTGAAAGAAACCTCCTTATAACTCCAAAAATAATAATCCTATTAACTAGCGGTTTATTGCATCTGATTAAGCGTCAAAATTTCAAATTAAAATATATATTTGAAGTGAAATTTGGATGAAATACAAGGTCATGAAAAATCGAAGAGTGTGGAAAAATTGAATTCCAAATATCTCGGCAACTAATTATCCGATCGATTTCATGCTTTATGCAAAATTTATGTTTTTTTATTGACTCTTATATTCATTTCTTAAAATAAACAATTTCGAAAAAATTTATGCACCTTTTATCAGAACGAATATTTCGAGAGTCCGAAAAAAATAGTTCCGGTTAATCGAGGTTATTGAAATTAAATAGTCTTCTTCCCATTATTAAATACTAAGTACTTACCAAATTGCAAGTCTCTATCTTAATTTTTTCGGGAGATAGCGGGTTTACAGACACACAGACGGACGGCAATTTTTGTTTCTAAAAATATGTTTTTCGGAATCTCCAGTGTCTAAAACGTGTAAATCCGTCAATTTCTTTTTTCGATTTTCAAAACGATTACAAGACTTACCCTATACTACGTATGATGGGTAAGTAACAATGTGACCATTTCGTGATACTATTGTGATTCCTAGTAGTTTGTCATAATGTGAGCCTTTTTTAGGTGCGTTCGAAATTAAATAAATACGTAGCACCTATAGTCGTCGTCTGGTCCGTTCGTTCGCCCGTCTGTCCACATATAACAGCGAAAAAACTACCCATTTTGATTTGAAATTTAATATATATATAATCGTAGCAGAATTTTGTCCAGTTATTTTAAATTTTATGAAAATTGAATCAAAACATAAAAAGTTATTAATAAAAGTTTTCTTTATTCTGATGATCGGATTTTATAAATCCGATCATACTTAATCTATATAATAAAAGCGCAAGTCATGTTACTGAGGAAAACAAATACGGGCTAACCACATCTTTTTTTTCATATGCAAATTGGCCATTTTAATTCAATTTTTTTTTTTTTTATAAAATTGTATAAACGTTACATTTTTAGAAAGATCATTCAAAAAAATTGTTTGCTTGAGATATGGGTTACATTCAACAATGTATAGATTCTAAGATAACTTCCGTGGAAATTAGGTTAACCAAATATCCCAATCCATTAGAGTAAATAAACACAGGAGATTCGTTCATTATGAGTCATAAAAACATTAATCCATGGAGGTAATCATTCGCAAAGCAAGATATCCATGGTGAAAAGAAATTCGCGTTTGTAAACGTGAAATACGTAATAAGGAAAAGAAAAGGCTTGGTCATTTAGCTCCTAGCAGACGACATAATTCATTTTACTAAAATATTGAGGATTGCATTTTTTTTTACATTGTGAAACTAGTTATAAAGCAAACGCTCCTCACATGTCAAGTTTAACTTACAATTTCCAATTTCTTGTTGTTTGTTTGTGGTAGGATTAAACAATTGGCTTCTATCTTTGGCTTTATTTTAACTATAGTGGGTCTGAAAAATTCATTTATTATGTTTGGATTTTGTATCAAATTGAAGCATTTCTTACAGATTCCCACTGTTGTTCCGCGATTACCATAGTACAAGGTGGCCATAATTAAACTGACGGTACTCAGAGTGTTCTGTAGCGCGATCTAATTGCGAGAATGGCGCCAAATTTTGTAGGAAGATTAAACAAGACGGGGGACGAAGGATTCCGCGAAAAAAAAATTAGTTTAAAAGAAGTCACCGGTTGGGGAATATGTGGCGCTGTTTATTCGAAAAAGAGTGTTTCAAAAAAGAAGAATCAATACTGAAATAAAATGACCGTTTAATTAGCATATCCAACTCAGGTTCGATGTGGTCGCCGTTTATGTGGACCACATATTGCATTATGTGCACAATATTTACAACAGCAGAGAATAACATATCTGCAGGAATCACCCGTACAGTTCGCGATATGTTATACTTCAACGCAGCCAGGTCCTGGACACTGCAGTGATAGACCTTGGACTTTAGGTAACCCCATAGCCAACAGTCGCAGGGTGTAAGATCAGGGGACCGAGGTGGCCATACAGTTGGAAAACAGCGGCTAATTACTCTTTCTCTTGCGGATTTCTGTCGTAGCAGCTGCTGTACCCGCAAAGCAATATGTGGAGGGGCTCCATCTTGCATGAAAATTATTTTCTCCTGGCACTTTCTTTGCTGAAGCGCCGGAATAGTAAAGTTGTTTAGCATTTGGCGATATTTGCCTCCTAAATAAACCCCTGGCGGTGACTTTTGGAACTAATTTTTTTCACGGAATCCTTCGTCCCCGTCTTGTTAATTTTCCTACAAAATTTGGCGCCATTCTCGCAATTAGATCGCGATCCAAACACTCTGAGTAACGTCAGTTTCATTATGACCACCTTGTAGATTCCCCTGTCATAAACTGGAATCATGTGACAAAGGAGAACGTTGGAAGTGGTGTGCAACCACTGAGGAAGTACCTTGACAGGAAGAACAATGTTTATGGGTAACCAAACACGGCGCAAATTATTTAATACATTTTTGGGGGAGGACATGGATGCGTTAATGCCTTCTAAAGAAGCTCATTTATTTAACAATAAAAACAGCTGTATTAATCAAAAAATGCTGTTAAAATGTTTCGATGCGGATCACAGTTAACTGTCAGAACAGGACCTTCGCTCCGTACTTGAATAATCAAGTAGAATATTTTACAACGGCGAAAAACAAGTTTGTTCTAAACCCAAAGTAAGTCTCTTTGAAAACGGAGAGATAACGTGGCTATGTACTAATTGTAAAATTTTCCTTAATTAATCGCATGAAAAATAAGGTGAAAATACTGTTCGAAAAAAGTGTTATATTAATTCCAGGGACTGTATAAACTCTTAAAAAATCGCTCGTGATAGCCATCATTTTTCCCCCGTCAAAATGTACACTTATTATTCAGGGTTTGTGACTGTGCTAAGTATTATTAGCTGCTAGTCAGGTTAAGTTTACTTTACAATGCTGAAATTTGAATTGTTAACATTTACCCGTTAAGATTTAATTGCAATGAAATACACCATTAATGCTTCATTAATGTGTCATGCTTCAAAGATCATAACTTATTAGAGACTCTTTTATGAGCTTTCGATACAAGATTATTATTTTTTCATTCTATTAAATCATTAACGTTACAAAAAATGTTATAAAAAATTTCATTTCACTAATTATTATTAATAAAATATATATTTCAAGAAGTTTATTTTCTTTCATTTCATGTTTTCTTCAAGAATAGAAACGTGTCTACTACTTGCGCATTTTCAGCTCTCTCAAAAATAATATTTTATGCAGAAAATGTTTCAAGCAGAAATATTTGCTAGACAGTTGTATATTAAAAGAGTTAATTGAGATACCGAACAAAAGCTGTGTTTGTATTCGTTTTAACTAAGAAAGACTTACTACTGGTATAGTTAACGTATTATGATTTTAATGATTTTCCGATTTTATTTGTATTGTTGTTGTTATTTTTTACTTTACACTGCATATTAAATTGCATACATATATAGGAGAAATAAGATATATATATTTTTAAATATTGTCAATATTTCATAATCTACCACTTCCATTGGTACCCGGGTACCTTGTTGCTTTTTTCATTCCGATTTCAGGGTGTTAATTTCAAAATAAATGATAATGAAATTAGAACCCCATTATTTGTAATAATCACGGTTTATTAGTACAATCCCTTTAAAATTTCGAAAATATTTTATTATTATTTTAGGGCACAAAACACTTTTATGTTTTTCATCAATGACCAGGTTACCCAGGTACCCATGTGATTTTTTGTGGAAAAAAAACAACAGAAATTGATAGACTATCTATATTTTGATCAATAAAACGTGAAATTAATTTGAAAATAACAGTTATACATATATTTTTTAAGGTAAACAGTATTTTACTTACCTGAAATTTTACATGTTGTGACAAGCTTTACAATCGCAAGAAGTGTATGAATGCACGTGACATACTAGCTTTCCTATTTTTTCATATGATTTTCTAGTTTTTACGTGCCGTTTTTGAGGCTCTAACAAGTGCACCTGATAAACACCAACTAGTTTTATCGTACCTGTTTCATCTCGTTTGAAGCTCTTTGGGATGGGTTCCTAACCTGTGGCAGCTTGAAATATTGACAAAAAAATTTCCAGTATAATTTCAACTCCCGATTTGGTCAAAAAAAATTCATAGCCTGTACATTTTGTGATCCATCTTGAATTTCTGAAGGCCCAAGCTCAGGCCCAATTCCCGCAAAAACAGGCGACGATTGTCTTCCATATGAATATGTTATATGCAACCCCAATATCATTATTTGCAGTATGTATAATGTAAGCAGCAAGTACTGCTATATTCACAATATTGAAAAAAAAAGCGTGTTGTCATCTGCTTGTACATCTATGTGTTGTATGTGATAATAAAGGTACATTGTTATTGTCATTAATTTCTAGCGTATTTTCAGCTTTGCTGAGAATTTAATTTAGATAATTATATTCACCTACACTGGGATTTAGTTCGTCTCATGCATACCACTGAAGATTTGGACTCATGATTGACTTTCAATGTTGTGATCCAAATTTGCAGCATTGCCAACATATATGAGTGATAAATGCTACAGTGTATGTTGTCCGGATAGCTCAAAAGGTAGAGCATTGGTGAATGATACGAAGGGTTCAGGGTTTGATCTGCGGTCTGGACATTTTTCACCCCGTTGGTTGTACGTTGCGTAGTTAGTGAAAATTCATATCCTTTGTTATTTTCATTAATTTTTGCACTATTTAATGTTAACAATAAATAAAAAAATAAAAAATGTATATAATAATATTTTGAGGGGGAGATGGCACAAGCAAATAAATAGAACTGTGCTTTTCTACATGTATTCAAACACACTGGAGTTGCCAGAAATTTTTCGAGTGTGCGGGAGTGGGAAAGAATTTCTCACAATTTGTCAGATTTTTTTTTTTTTTTTATTTCGAGGAATGGGTGGGGGGAGTTCGCGGGTCGCCACTTATTTTCCAAATCTCTTCTTCTCCAAAGGCGGGGCAGTTATCTTCTATGAAATATGGTGTTTAAAATATAGCTTAAGGCGCGTGTAGATTAAAATTGAAGCAGGTACACGGGTACCTTTGTCATTGGAGACAAGGCAAATTTTGGTTATTGACAGAAGGGTTAAATAAAAGATAATCTGTTTATTTTTAAAGAGATATCTAATGTTTAATTTTAAAAGTTAAGCATGACTATTTTTATATATGATTCATTAGCATTGGATTTCACATTTTTAAGTCAAAATTAAACTTAAAACTTTTAAACAGTAACTTCCAATTTACCGCTAAATACATTTAATTTTCTACATTTTATACCAAACTATTTGTAAATTTCTTTTTAAGTTGTCTGTGTCTATGCTAATATAATCTTGTTATAATATTTTTTTGTTTTGCTGAATACTCGTGTTTTTTTTTGTTTTTTTTTTATCGATACGTTTTATATGCAAACATGAAGCTTTTGATATCTAATATTAAAATAAATTATTCAAATTACATTTTGTCTTCTTATACCGGATTTTTTTTTTTATCTGAGTAATATATTACTCATTAATTTTGAAAAGAATACCATATAATAAAAAAAAAACTGTATATAGATAACGAATTTTTATGATCCCCTTTATGTAAATGTAAGATTATAGACAAGTTATGCTTATAAATATATAAACTTTGATGTATATGTATTCCTCTGTATCCCTTAATGTATGATTTTTTTCCTATCATGTGTTTTTATCCCAAAGTCAAATGGAAATATTTGTCATTATATTTGACTTAAAAGTATGCTTGGAACGTAATATTTAAATAATTTTTATTCTAAAAGTGTTTTAAAAGCGTTTGTTTACCAACATATTGTGTAAATAAATTTTTAATTCATATTTTGCTTCTTAATCTTTCGAAATTGAGCATTATTTAAAACATAAACTTGTTAAATAAAAATGATTAATCAAACATGTATTTAAAAATGATTAAAATAAGCTTGATTAAGTTAAACGTATGATGATAAAAAGAATAATAATGAAATATGTTAAGTTTGAATTTGATATTTTATTAAAAAGAAAAACTTGGTATAAGTCAGATAAATAGAATTAATGTAAGAAAGCAAATTACAGATTTCGCTGATAAGAATTTTTTATTTAAGAAATGAAATCCGTAAATTTAATGATGTATATATATTTTTAATTACTTTTCTAGCACAAGAAAATGCTGGCCTATATATATATATAGAGAGAGAGAGGTATTTTCACCGGAAGCCAATCGCCAATCACGAAGGACAATAACGTGTCACATTTTTATGAGATATTTGTCCTATAGCGACAATCAACTGTAAGGATTAATATCAGAAATATATTTGTTGAGATATATTTATTATAACGGAATTGCTGTCTCTATTTTACGCAGTCTCGTCTCAAGTAATGTTTGGTCGGGCAGTTATGGATTTTATTTTAACAAGTCTGGAATCATATATCGTAACAGTAGAAGTTGCTACTTTAAACACTGCCCAATAAAGCTTAATATTTGGTATAAATTTTTAGATGTCCTGGTTAGGCAGGTCTTATGCTAAACGATTTCGTCAATTATGTAATAGGTTCGAATTAAGGGTTTTTTAATGGCGAATTCCTTCTAGTTAACTCAAAGATTCATCGATGGTGTTGAGGATACGATAGGACGGTCAAAAAGATTTTTAATCATTTATTGTATCTTTGCCCTGAACAGTACCAACAACGTTTGTTGATCTTATTGTTTTTGATGGGGATTTCTAGATAAAGAGTCTGAATTTGCTTGAAAAGATCTTCAGCGATGGAGGGAACATTTCAATGTCATACTTGCGGTAGTTGTTGAATCCATCTGGTTATCTGGCCCTGAAACAAATTAAGTGTAATTAAATAGCCAAATTAAATAGCCATAGAAATACGACAGAAACCAAAAACAATTCAAAAAGTATCAGATGCTTTTAATCTGAAGTGTTTATGAATTAAAAGGTTCTTTTTTCTCATTAACGTTGGAACAATTATCAGTGATTTACCTTTGCACAGTTAAAACTCAAAGAAGAATAACTATTTAACCGTTATGTGTCCAAAATTTTCTGTGTGTTTCTGTGCATTAATGGTAATTGACCTTTAAACAATTTTCTATACAGATAATGCTTTTGTGCTTCTCATTAAAATGTTTTACACAAAGATGTTGAGATTTCTGAACTTCTGCGTTTTCTGTGTACTCCTGTACTTATAAAATAAAATCTACATTCATCATTTTCAAAAAGGACCATAATGTAGTAAATCTTAATTACATGTATATGTTTTGTGGCAATGCAAGTATTTACGAAAGTTACAGTGCGAAAAAGAGATGAACAAAAAAACAACGATAGTGACATTCTGGCAGAAAAAAAGAACTGAAGTCAAAAACTATTATCTTGTACGTAGGAGTGTATGAACATTTTCAGATTCGGTATTTAAATTTAAATAAAATAAAATAAAAAGACGAATTAGACATTTTTCATTGCATAAAACAGACAATAATTTTAAGTAAGTCGCAAGTAGATTATTACTAAGTGAGATAAATACATTGTTACGAAGGTTAGTACATTTAAATTCATTTTTTAAATGATAATTTTATTGTTTGGTAGAATAGAAAAACGCATCTTAAGTAACAATTCTTAATTTAATTAACAAAAATGTAATTAATCAAGCTTGAGAAGACATATAAAATAGAAAATTAAATTCTAAGCGCGGATTTAAGATCCTTCGGGAATATGTCTGCAATAAGTTAAAACGACAGATCAGACTTTTTGTTTAAAGATAGTTCCAGACGAATAATGAAAGGCACGTGAAATTAAATTTATCTTCAAAGTAATTTTCATTTACTGGGATTAGATTTTATAACAGTGTTATAGAATAAATAATTTGCTACATCTTATTTTATTGAGATGTTTACTTGGAACAGATTATCTCTTCATTTATGAATCATAAATCATATATACAGGGTGTTCCAAAAGTCCTTGACAAATTTTAAAACACAAATATTTCAATATATAAATATCCATCCATATCACAAATATCAAATAAACATTGTCAGTAAAGCACAGATTTACAGATTATATATAAGGATATAGTAATAATTTGTTTTTAGTTGAAATCGTTTGAAACTAAAAAACTAACTAAACACACCGAAAGGTCTTATTTGTGAAAGGAATTTTTCATGACTTCAAAATGGGAATTGATGATGAGCATTCTGTATATTTCATATAATTTTTATCGTAGAGCTTTAATTTCTCTAATTTTACAAATACGCTTTTAGAGAAGATTCTTGTCACTAAAGTCGCCAAGTTATGTTGCTGAGTTCGGCCATACTAAAGCCCAAGGGACTTGCCGTTCATTGTTGAACATAACGATTTTCGATTCATTTCCACAGTGTATATTTTCATTATTAGATTTCCCATATACTGCTATATTACCACAGTACTTACAGCTGTATACCACAATATTATGCATTAGAATGGACATCTTAATAAGTTTTTTGGTAAGTATTTCCAAATAAGTCGCGGATAATATCGGGGTAATTGTACTTAAGGATTGTTGTTACTAAAATTGTTAATTAGGAATAATATTCATTTTTTTAAGATATCAAACAAATGTTGCGGCATAGCAAAAAAAAATGTTTATGTTTCTAAATTTTAAGCAGTTTAACGCAGAAATTTAACATTTTTGAAATGCGAGAGAATTATTTTCAGAAATGTGTTTTTTATATGAACACAAAATTTACAAGAACTTCTAAAATAAAATGTTTCACAAAGTTGTGAATCATATGCAAAGTTGATATATGACGTGTCTTCTGGCGTATAACAAATGCAGATTATACGTTCGGTATAGAAATGAAAGATTAAAAGTTATGTTTAAAAATTGATATTTCTATATTAAAAAAAAAAGAATAAGACGTTCTCATTTGAATGAAATATAATAACATTTCAAACAGATTGTGGGGATTTAAGCATTTAGCTTGGCAACGTATATCCTAAAAAAAATAAAGTGGTTGCGCGAATACACATAAATATATTAAACATTCTGTAATGCTAGAAGCGTATTTTTCGCCGGAGTACGTTATACACTGGAATATACGGTAATTTTTCATGTAAAATCACAATAATTTTCTGTGTACAAAAAGTAATATTAAAAAATATATATTTGAAAAAAAATTAAACGAACATGTATTTTATGTGACATAATTTTATAATACAACCTGTGGCCAGAAAGTTCTGCGAACGAATTTTTATTTCAAATACAGTATTGTACAGCAACAAATACAGTTTACTGTCCTTCAAAATAACCTCCATGGATGGTAATGCACTGTTGGGAACGAGTATATAAGTCCTGGAAATTCCTGTAAAACAGTTCTTTCGGAATGGCTTTCAGCTCGGCCGTCACGTTGCGTTGAATGTCGATGATGTACTGATGCCGTACAACCAAGGCGGTGTACGGAAGTTCCTGGCCACGAATGGAGTTGTGACACTTAATCACCCCCCTTATTCACCTGATTTTGCACCTGCAGACTTCTTCCTCTTCCCCAGATTAAAGTTAGCCCTGAAGGGAAAGAGATTTACGCACATCATCGACATTCATCGCAACTTGACGGCCGAGCTGAAAGCCATTCTGAAAGAACTGTTTTGCAGGAATTTCCAGGACTTATATACTCGTTCCCAACAGTGCATTACCATCCACGGAGGTTATTTTTAAGGACAGTAAACTGTATTTGATGCTGTACAATACTGTATTTGAAATAAAAATTCATTCACCGAACTTTCTGGCCACATGTTGTATCTTATATGTACGTATGTGCATATAAAATGAGCCTACAATTAAAAAAAGTCGAATTATTCTTTGCATCCCTGTATATAATCTATAGATATGAATATATACTACATAGCGTGATAAAAATTAGTCCAGTTAAAAAATTCACATGTAGCAATTTTCGCAAATCGATGGAGATGCATTCGAAATCCTTTATACAACGCTCTCGCACTTTAATATCTAAGACTTTTGTACACACTACATATTAAACTATAAGTCAACTAAATATAGTTCAGCAAGAAAATGCCTAACATAATTAAAAATGACCTTAAGAAATTCACTCCTATAGTCAGTAATATTTATGAATTTTTTTATGTGTCCCTGTATTTTATATGATCAACAAAATTTATAAACAGCACGCACTATACAACAATTTAGTTAAACTTAAAAACGTAAACCAAAGTTGAAAAAGCACATATCACATAGACTGTAATTATCGCATTAAAGCTGCAATCGGATTTTTTGTGTGCCCCTATAAAAGGAATAGTAATATCAACGCACACCACACTTTTCAGTGAGCAATTTATAGTGCACCTCAGAAATGCATATACATTTTATTTTGTTTGAAATGGTGAAATATCATTAAATAACGCTGCAAACGATTTTCTCGCATAGAGCAGTGTGTAATATAATTATTTTGTGTGACCCTGTAAATAAATAATAATGGCTTTCCCCCTACCCCCTCTTATTTTACAAAAGCATGTTTTAGTGCGCTTCCTTATTGTATATCAAATTCATCATATGTTAAATAACCTAATATAAACAAAATGGACTTGGAATTTTTCCCATTGACGGTAATGTAACGGAATAGTTTTCACATGCCCTGTAAATAAACTGTAAGTGTTATACACTTCATTTTCAATAGAGATCCTGCTACAATAAAAGTCAATAACACACAAAAGGTTCAGGAAAAACCGAGTATATTTACGAGAGTTAAAGCGCGGAACGCCGGTCAGACGTCAAACAAACCGAAGTCATAAACACTTATTAACTAAGTTGTAAAGTGTTAAGAATAGCGATGCAATTAGCGGAGCATAATACCTGAAAACTCGTTTGGTTTAGGTCAGGACATCTGAACCATGACGTAATTAGCGCAGTGACGTTTTATCCAGGTGACTTACCAACTAGGTTTGACCGTACATTTAAAAAAAAAAATCTTTTGTCTTTTATGTCAATATATTCCAAACTTATAACGCTTTTCCCGCCTCATTTCAACTGATCTCAGAAGTTAAGATGTGTATTATTATCTTTCTTTAATGAAAATTGCAAAAAGAATAATTTAAATACAAAGGATTTCATTTATATTTACGAATATTTCTATTGACTTTTGGATTTTTCCATACGTAGTAACGTGAGGGAGATTAATTGTACAAATTACAACATAATTTTTCTGAAAGATTCATTTTCATATCTATGATGTTTTCTTTCTCTGTCAAAGTTTCGAGAAACATTTTTTTTCATTACGCAGTAAATAAATCATTTCTTCCTGCATTTCCTCTATAAATTTCTTTCATTTTCTATGTTTGATATTATCTAAAGAATTATGTTAAGTAAATCAATAAATAATCATAAATAAAATAAATATATAATTATGACTATCTGCTGCAATTATTGGAAAAATGTATTTGTTATTAGTTTTTTCCAATTACTTGTGTATATTTAAAAATGATTTTAGTTAGGTGTAATAATAAATACAATATAATGTAACAAATGAGGAACAGTCCTATATGAATGTAATTAGTTTATAATTAATTTAATTAATTGAATGTTATTTAAGGATAAATGAATATTTCGAATAAGGTGATGCCATATTTTTAATCAATTTTCATATCTTTCATTTTTATTAGGATATGGGATTCTTTCTTTGCCAATATTAAGATAATTCTCCAACAATAAGTAATTACATATGTCGAATTTTATCAATTTTTTTGTGTGTATATATATATATATATATATATATATATATATATATATATATATACGTATGTGTGTGTGTGTGTGTGATACAAATTAAAACTTTATGTTTATACTATGTATTACATATAAAAAATATACTTCTGATTTTCCTTTTGCCTTAGGTGATTTCTTTTGTTGTCAACCTTTGGTGTTGTTGTGACTTTCGTTATCTCGTTTGCATTTTATTCACGTTTCATGGATTTGTTGTCACTAGGGCTTTTTCTATCACTTTTTTGGAAGCGAGTTCTCGTGTCATGGTAATAGTGTCACAAAACATGGTAATATTTATTACGTATCCCGGTAGACATGTGACAACTACTATCTGTTCTACTTGAAGTTCACAAGGAAAACGATAAACAGCCTAAGATTCAAATGCAGTGTATGAAGCCAAAAACGGAAATCCTGACTGACGGTACACCTCAAATGTAACCCATTTAATATATATGTTTTAATTCCAATTTAGAAATAATCTAGTGTAAATGAAATTGAAATATCCATATTAGAAAATCAAGCCCGTTGGAAAAGTTTATAAGAAGAATATGAAAGGTAGTCAGAATGCACACAACTCTAAATGTCAAGCGCATTTTATCCTGAAAAAACACCTAATTATGAATGAAATAATTTTTTATATGGGCTACAGATTGTGAACAATTATAAGCTATTATATTAATGCGTAAGGATAAACTTATGATGGAATACTTTTTTTTAAACTTAAATGTCAGTTATATTTTCATTGCACTGTTAAAGTATTAGAATAGGAAAGTTTTGTTCGTTTAACCTTATTAACGGTTGAAAAGAGCTGGAAAGATTAAAAAAGGAATAATATATATTAACAGCTAATAAATAATATAAATGGATATATTTTTTAAAAGGGAAAGGAAGTGTTTATTAATTATGTACTTAAAAGGGGAATTTTAATTTTAGTTAGAGAAAAAATAATGATATTACCTGTTTACATACTTTCAGAATAACAGAGGAGGGCAAGTTTTAAATCAATGAACCATGGCCTCCCTTGAATATAAAATATTTAGAAAAATATTCTTCATTAAAAGTTTTTTTAAAAATATTATATGTCTTACTTGTTTTACTCTAAAATTTCCTATCTGTATAATGATTCGAAAACAAAAGAAACATCCTAAATATGAGCGTAAAATAAAGATATACCTATTAATTTTTTATAAGCACATTTTAGAAATAAATTTCTACAACTGTGCTTAAAAAAGAAAAAAAAAAGAAAAAAAACATCATGAACGAATCTATGTTAGAGGGATGGAAAAGTTTTGGTATTTCTTTTTGAATTGTGCAGTAAAAGAAAATCCTTTTGGGTATTTATCTATTTGGTAAAAGGCATGAAAGAGGATTTAGATATTGCTATTCTTTCTAAGAAACCAATCTGGAAAGGAAAAATACTATAAAGGTATCAATAATTCAAATTAGAAAAAAGGTAATACGTATGGAAAAAGTATATTGGTAAATGCTGATGGTAGTAGCATTTGTGGAAATATTTATTTTAGTTTTTTGTATGAACAAAGAATCTCTTTAAAAATCATTCTATTTAAAATCATTTATTCAATGATTAAAAATTAATAATAACAATAAATAATTAGATGTTTATGGGGAAAAATAAGAAACTTCTTTCTAAAACCATCATGTAATATTTTATATTAGTTGAATTAAAATGCTTTGATTTTTCTATGTACGAGGGAACATTAAATCAGCGCAAAAACGTTTTTGTGCAATGATAATTTTTATATGATTGTATGAAAGAGTGTTTCCTTGTTGTTTTTCTATCTGAAAAACAAATATCGAAGTAACGAAGGCTGTAAATTCCTTGATATGTCAAGCAGAATAAAAGAAATCCTTTTTAAAAATATGTAAAAAAATCATTGCCAAAATATTGAACGTAGTATCCGTTTAGAAATCTCTGTGTATTCTTATCGTGTTCTTCTGTGTATTTCTGTGTATTCCGTGTTCTTCATTACGTATATGGAATGTACGTAAAAATATTCAATAAAGTTAGTATCCTTTATTCAATGTTTAATAATTACAAATGAATGCTACAACCAATGTAAAAGTTAGAAAAAAAATATATCGAAAATTCTTTCAGAAATATAATGTATGTGTTTATGTTAAATATAAATTATAAAGAATTCAAATTTGAACTTGACGTAGAGCCTTCAATCAGAAAATAATTATTTTTAACATCCATATATTTATTTAGGTGTATGAAAGACGATTGAAAGACGTATGAAGAATTCATCTCAAAAGGACGAAGGTTAAAAATAAATCAATAGTTGAACTAGGATAAGACGAAAACTTTCAAATTTTGTCTTCATTATTTAAATTCTGCAGATAATAGGATTTTGCTATGTTCCTGTGTATTTATATAGAATAGGGTGGTGCGAAAAAAGTCAAGTTGATATTTCTGAGTGGCTATACTGCGGAAAAGTTACGATTGGTAAATACAAGAAAAAAAAATATTCAAATAGGACTTTATCTTCCGATCCCGCAAACCACCTAAAAATTTAAAAAAAAATTAAAATTTCTGATTTTTTATGAAAAAAATTATGTATATACCGGGTGAGTCATAAGTTCGTGCAAACTTTAAAAATTCATAATAAAAGAAGTAATGCTCGGAAAAAATTTTGGTTTGCGCGAGTATGATCTCGGAAAGATTTTGGATTTTTTTTCACGCATAATAAAAAATGATTCCAAAAGTAACCGATAGAGGCGCTCACACGTCATACTGAGGCGTTTTATGCAAATCAGGCAAACTCCCCGTTTCCTCAAAACGTTGTACTAAACTGAGTATCCTATTCAATGAAATAGGGTTTTTTTGCGCCTTAATTCCTTTCTCCGTGCGAAACTTTGGCAATGCAATACTTGTAGATTCACCATTCTTGTAGAAATGTTTAACTATCAGCGCTCGATTTGGTAACGATAGCATGCTGCCGAGATCGAATGATGAATCCATTTCCAGCCAGGTGGTTTATTGCGAGCCTGATTTGCATAAAACACCTCAGTATGACGTGTGAGCGCCCTCTATCGGTTACTTTTGGAATCATTTTTTATTATACATGGAAAAAAAATCCAAAATCCTTCTGATCATAGTCGAGTAAACCGAAAAATTTTCCGAGCATTACTTCTTTTATTATGATTTTTTAAAGTTTGCACGAACTTATGACGCACCAGGTATATTGTTTATCGCTGTAGTAAAAAATATTTGCAGATTGTACTGTTTAATAAAAATAATTAAAAACAATTGCGTTCAGAAAAAATGGAGAAATTCCGATTTTTTTAGAAAAAAAATTAGTATATATATATATTATCGCTATAGTAAAAAATATTTGCAGATTGTACTGTTTAATAGAAATAATAATAATAAATTGCGTTTATAGAATATCGCGCAAGTGCAATAAAATCGGGAAAAAAATCAATTTCAAGTGATTTGATGAATTAAGAAAATAATCATATACCGTATTTACCCGCGTATAAGTCGAGAAATTTTGGACAAAAAAATACTTTAAAGTTAGGGGGGTCGACTTATACGAGGGTCCTTATTTTTTTTTTTTTTTTTTTTTTTTTTTTACCAGAAGTCAAAAATTCCCTTCTGAAAAGCAATTGTTCTCTTTTTGCATTCCATTAAACAATGACGTCGTTTACTGTCGATTTCCATACCTGGAGAGAAAAAGAGGAATTAATTGCTTTTTCTTATCAGCGCTGATTTAAAGGTTTGGAAACTGAGTGACGGGTTTGGTGCTGGCGATGAATGTACGCCTACTACCCCCCCCCTCCTCCCTCTGAGAGATCAGTAGATAAATTTCCCTCCCTTATGTATAATTGAATTGTCCGCGAGTGGCTAGAAACATATGACTCTCTAAAAACACGTGACCAGCGTTATATCTTGCGTGTTCTTGATAGTACACTTATTCATTATTTCTTCGTTTATCTTACTTCACTTTTTCTCCTTGTTTCTACTGATATGGCTGATTTAGTTATTAGAAAACAGAAACGCAATTCATACGCAGCTGGATTTAAACTTTACTTTGCGGAAGAATCTAACAACTGTGCTGTTTCTTGTCATTTTGGGGTTCACGAAAAATTGATTCGTGATTGGCGTAAAAATAAGGAAAAGCTAGAAAACATCCCAAAATCAAAAAAGGCTTTGTGGCATGGAAAGTCGCCCTTTCCAGAACTCGAAAATCTATTGCATGATTGGGTTGTAGAGAATGGTTGGAGCTGCAGAATGGTTTTATTGTCACTAGAACTGTCATACTTTTACGAGCAATGGAGCTTGCAAAAGAAGAAAAGTATAGTGTTCCAAACACGTTTCGTACATCAGAACAATGGTGCACTAGATTTATGAATCGTAATGGTTTGACTTTACGCCAGTGCACTAAACTGGCACAAAAGTTACCATCTGACTTAGAAGCAAAGATTATGAAATTTCAAAAATACATCATCGATCAAAGAAAAATGAATTCTTTTGAACCTATCCATATAGGAAATATGGACGAAACACCCGTGTGTTTCGACTTACCAGAAAATAGTACAGTGAACTGCAAGGGGGAAAAAGCATTTTGGTAAAAACGACTGGGCACGAAAAAACCCGTTTTATGGTCGTTCTATCCTGTTTGGCCGACGGTAGTAAGCTTCATCTGTTGATTATTTTTAAAGAAAAACGTTTCCGAAAAACATTACATTTCTATCTGGTGTGCTGATTCGAGCCCATGAAAAGGGGTGGATGGATGCTGACAGAACAGACGACTGGCTTAAATATGTGTGGGGTAAAAGACCGTGAGCTGTTTAAAAAAAAGCTTCCCTTTTAGTTTACGACTCGTTTCGTGGCCACTTTTCTGAAAACGTGAATAAAGTGACGATAGAACTGAAAACGACTGTAGCTGTAATCCCGGGAAGGTTGACATCCGTCTTTCAAACCCTAGACGTTTGCCTCAATAAACCCTTCAAAGCAAATGTTAGAAACCTTTTGGCAGAGTTTATTTCATCCGGTTGTCCAACATTTACAAAGGGCGGTAATATTAGAAAGCCCGACATTGCATTAAATGCCCAGTGAGTTAAAGATGCGTGGAATCAAATTTCTTCCGAAATAATTATAAAATCATTCAAGAAATGCTGCATAAGCAACGACTAGACGGCACAGAAGATGATGCCATTTTCGAAAGTGATAACGACGAGGAAGAATATAGCGATACAGAGATTAAAAACGAGTATCAAGATGAGCCGATGACGACGAAGGATTTTTGTATTTTGTTTGGCGAGTCCGATACTGAAACGGAACTGGAATCAGTTTAACTTTGTATATTAGTTTAGTATATTATTATCTTCATTATTGTTTATTTAGTAATTTTTTTCCGGTGATTTCGAATAAATGTACAAAAAGAAATAATAATAAAGTTTCTTTATTATTTTACATTTAGTACTTTCTTTTTTTTCCAGGTGATTTTGATTAATGTATTTTTAAAAAAATTCAAATTTCTTGATCGGAAAAGTGGGGGGTCGACTTATACGCGGGATTTTAAAAAAATCAAATTTCTTGATCGGGAAGTGGGGGGTCGACTTATACGCGGGATCGACTTATACGCGGGTAAATACGGTATATAAAATATATAAATAATCATATATACTGGGTGAATCTAAACTCTTGGGCAAAACTTTAAGGGCTGATACTACACCTCAAGACAAACAATATTAAATGGGGAACTAAGGATCCCAAACGTCTTCCGAAGGCGATAGGCGCCATTAAAGTTTAGGGTCTAAAATTTGAAATGATTATAATAAACGGAAAAATTGGTCGATTCGTTTGCGGTTTTCGCTAAAACTATTCTTCATGTCAGTATTTTCTTGAAAATAAATTTTAAAGATAAAGTTTAAAAAAAGTCGATAGAAGGCGATTAAGAATTTGGAGTAACGAACAACTATTTTTTACCGTTATTTTTTGTATCTCATTAAATGCTTTCAAAAGCTTAGACATAAATTTTGATGTCAAAATCTGAATCGTTGGGAGTGGTTATGTAGCGCAAACTGAACTGTGTTCAGGAGTTGAAATTTGAAACACTCCCCACCCCTCCCTGAACACAGTTCAGTTATACCCAATCTTGGTATCGTAGACCAGGCAGATACTACTACTCCCTGCAGGTAAAATAAAGATAGAGGGATGACAAAATTAACAAAAAAAATATTCATAACAGTCATGAGCAATTTCTCCGCGCAAAATAAAAATAAATAATTTGATGTACGCACGTAGGCCCAAAATTAATGAAGGTTGACACTCGACAAACCGTCATCTGGCTCACATTTGCGGCGGTGGATACAGCCCGCGTGTTCGTCTCCTTTTGCTCCTTGAATTCACGAAACACATGCTCTTCAAGTTCCGGTGTCCTACTACTCCTGGTACGCCCAGTGTCGTGCATCCCACTGACAAACGAGCCGGGGTCTCCGAGACAACTATGCAAGTGTTCGAAAAAATTTCTGTCCGGCAAGCGTCTCGAAGGGAATCGCTCCCCGTACAATCGCCGGGTCTCCATCTGCAGCGCAGTAAATGAAATGCATATCGGCCATTTCCTGATTAGTGTAGCTGCACTCAGAAAAAGGAATTGATTAAAATTACAAAACCAATTTTGTTGAGTACATGTTGGTTATTTTAGCAAAATTCAAGTAAAATTAAACCATTTTACTTCAATTAACAAAACCTTTTTTGCTGGCGATACAATTTTTTTTTTTGAATTGCAAAAAAAAAAAAAAAAAAAGGTTTTCAACAAAAAAAATAAATGTTGATTCAAACAAAATTTCCATTGACCTATATTTAAACAAATTTTTTGTTTAAATATAGGTCAATAAAAATTTTGTTTGAATCAACAATTTTTTTTCAATTCCAAAAAAATTTTTTTATCGTCAGCAAAAATGTTTTGTTAAATGAAGTAAAATGGTCCAATTTTACTTGAATTTTGCTAAAACAACCAAAATGTACTCAAAAACATGTTTTGTAGTTTTAATCAGTTTCTTTTTCTGAGTGTGGTCATCCCTACAGCCGTTAAAGACAAAACACGATCAACCAGCACTTTTACAGCACTTTCGTTCACAGCGCCATCTGGTTACATCCTTCTGTACTACACATTTCCGGCCTGACAACGGTAATGACAACGTAACAGTAAACTATTTATTGTTATTTTGCGCAGACAAATTCATCATGTCTGTTAAGAATATTTTTTTTATTTAATTTTGTCATCCCCCTATTGTTTATTTTGCATGTAGGGGGTGGTAGTTTCTGTTTGGTCCACGGCACCAAGATTGGGAATAATTGAACTGTGTTCGGTGGGGGGGGGGGGGGGGAGTGCTTCAAATTTCAACTCCTTAACACAGTTCAGTTTGTACTACTTAACCACTCCCGACGATTCTGATTTTGAGCTGAAAATTTAAGTTTATGTCTAAGCTTTTGAAAGCATTTAATGAGATACAAAAAATAACGGTAAAAAATATGTTGTCCGTTACTCCAAAGTCTAAAACGCCCTCTATCGACATTTTTTGAACTTTATCTTTAAAACTTATTTTCAAGAAAATACTATCATAAAGAATAGTTTTAGAGAAAACCGCAAACGAATCGACTAATTTTTCCATTTTTTATAATCATTTGAAATTTTTGACCTTAAACTTTAATGGCGCCTATCTCCTTCGGAAGACGTTTGGGACCCTTAGTAGTCCATTTAATATTGTTCGTCATGATGTGTACTATCCCCAGTTAAAGTCTTGTCCAAGAGTTTAGATTCACCCTGTATAGGTCAGTTTGCGTTCCAATGTTAACATTCGCATATAAATTGTACAGCTCTTTGCTTTTTAGATATTTGATAATATTTAAACAACTCAGAACTCACCACGGAGAGGTGGCTACACTTCGATTCCCACCCAAACCCTTTCCTCCATCCAACCAATGAGGGTGTTTTCTACTTACATTACATAAATACATAATTTCTTATTTCATTTGTTTAAGTCTGACATTTAGATGCAAATTTGCACCGCTATTTCGTTGTAAAGATTGGTATCATGGACCTTGATTTCTGTGTGGCCCTGATGAATCCATCTCTTGTTTGAGGCCCAAATAAACGATGCTTCCGTTACCAATTTGACGCACCACTCGACAGCTTGCGTGTAGCAGGGAAATGTTTTAGCATACCAGTCAGTGATATCACCTGATTAAAAAAAGCAAAGTTTTTCTTCATTGGTTACTCTCCGTAAAGAGTTTGATATGATAATTTTGGTACATTCCAATCAATTAATTCTGTATAGTCTCCCTCATCGACGTTTTAAGTAGGAGTGATAAAGTTTCTGATGCTTTTACATTTTGAAACAGTCTGTCTGGCTTTCAACACTCTTCTTAGCTGTACCTCTCCATGTGCCTCCTATTATCAAAGACCATTGCCATCAGTAGGTTTTCCGAGTGGGCAAAGAACGAGTTTTGTTCAATTATAGGGAATACCACTTTCTTCAGGTCGCCAGGCAAGTATCGAGATATTTCTATTGTTGTGTACATTTGAATTGGCTTGTCTGTAATGTTCTTACTGCATTTTTTTTAAAACCAAACTAGCATGTAATATTTTAAAATAAATGTCACTATTGCATTTAAGGCGATGGGTTTTCTAAGTTCACGTAAAGTCAAAGGATTCACTATTTGTTCAAGTAAGCCATCTGGTATGTGAAATTGGGCCGGGGTCTTGCTTTGATAAGTAATTTGGAAAGGTGCCACTTTTAATTATTTGACTTACGTCAAAAAGATATATTTGGTCCTTGCTCAACAGTCTGCACAATTTTTGAATTTCACATTCAATTAATTGAAAATTTATCACTGAGAGCTTTTCACAACCACTTAGATTCTGCCCAATTGGTCCACTCAATGATATTGGGCCAGTTGTTTAACCATCCAAATGTTGAACAATATGTCGGAAAGGTAATTCAACAAAATGGAATAAACAAAAAATCCATTGAAGTAGTCGTCCAAGAAGTACTTCAAGCTGTCTGATAGCACAACCTTTACATCCTGTATTTGTATTTGTACCACCACAGCCTACCAAATCTATGTATTCTAGTGAAACCCCTTTTTCAGTAATCAGCTCAATAGTTCAGCTCAATAGTATCAATTTACATTTACCAACCAAATGCATTTACCAGACCACAAAATGTCCTCAGTTGATTTTTTTTAATACATCAAAATCACTCAAAATTAATTTTTTCCGGATTTTTATTGAGCTTTCGCGATCGAAAGATATTTTTTAAACACAATTTTATTATTATTATTATTATTAAACAGTACAATCTGTAAATATTTTTCACTATAGTGATAAAAAATATATATACATAAAAAAATTATTATGAAAAAATCGGAAATTTTATTTATTTTTTAATTTTTTGGCGGTTTGCGGGATCGGAAGATAAAGTACGATTTGAATTTTTTTTTTTTATTTCTTGTATTTACCAATCGCAACTTTTCCGCACTATAGCGACTCGGAAATATCAAGTTGACTTTTTTCGACACTCCCTAATACAGAATGATTATAAAACATGCAATTAAATAAAACTCATTTATGCAACGTTTAAGAA
The DNA here is from genome assembly GCA_963931845.1 of Maratus michaelseni. NCBI lineage: Eukaryota > Metazoa > Arthropoda > Arachnida > Araneae > Salticidae > Maratus > Maratus michaelseni. Next base: position 86,336,922 of record OZ007593.1, read on the forward strand.
TTATGAATGCATGGTATAAGTAATTTAATTATTATGAAAAAAAGAAAAAAAAACATTATATAACTATTTATGGAAGTTATGGATGGGAACAGTTGATATTTCTGTTTGTTGGAGACTTAAATCAATAAAGATTAATTCATGTGAACATGAATATTTTTAGCCAGCGACTAAAAAAGAATTTACAGGTTGCTGTTACTGTTCAATCTAAGACACCAATCTGAAAGGACAAAAATTACAAATAATTCAATAATTCCAATGGGGCAAAACAATCTTTTTAAAGTTACGATTTAATTCTTTCATAGCTAAAATCCTTAAGGTAGCAGGAATTATTATAGAAATTTAGAATTTTATTTGTACCTATGTAACATACGTAGTATACGATTTTTACAGTATTTTGTTATGAATGCATGGTGTAATTGCATCCGTTTCTATTCCTGTTTTCAATTTGTTTTTTCACTTTCTTATCCTTTGTTGTAATATACAATATATATATTTTTTTCTAAGTATTTAAGTACAATTTTCAAATAAAAAATCAAAGTTAAAAATAACTTCGCTGTCAGAGTTAATACTATACAAATTTCAAAATTAAAAATTAATTACTTTGAAATATAATTAATAAGTTATAATTAGATTTAAAAAATACATTATTTAAAAGAGCAAATTATAGATTTAAATATTAAATATAATAATAATAAATAATGTTAGGAAACGTTTTCTGACGTCAATAAAACACAACTTCTGAATAAACATTGTTTTTTTTTAATTAAAGACAATTAATTCGATGTTTAGTGAAAATTTGGCAAGTTGTTTCACTTTAAATAAGAAAGTTTGTAGAAGTCAGATTGCATGCTACATTTTTACGTTGTAATTTCTTTATAAATTGTTCTAGATTTTTATTTTTATTTGCAGAATCGTGTCTTTGCATTTCATCTGTAACTCGTTTCAATAGATATGTATATAAATATTATTTTCGTGATAGAAGTTAATTTGTGAAAAATTATCTTTTTACTTATAAATAATTACTTTTTACATTTTTTGTAAGAATAATATATTAGAAGACTGAATAAAAATATATTTTGCGAAATTTAAAATTTTATTTCCCTCAGAAATATTAAAAATCTGCTTTATATTATAATTTAAAAACACGGAGAAAAATATCCCATTTAAATAAACTGGCTTTCATGAACACACATGTGTTAAAATGCATACGAAAATGTAATATGTAAAGTATTTTGATCCGTAAAAGTGCGTAGAAAAATCATGTCACGTATATCAAGCACGTATACACGTTTTATGAAAATGGAATAGGATTTCAGTTTAGAGGACTTTGCTTTATGTTGGAAAACTATACAAGGCCGAAAAAATTTGCAAAGTTATTCACGAAATGTTATCGAATATTATCCATCGGATTATTAAATATCAGCATGATTCTTAAAAACAAAGAGATTATTTATCTAAAAGTATGACTATTTACAAACAAAATACTTGTTAAAATTCATAACAAAATGCATGTTTATTTATCTATACAAAATATATTGAAAAGAAAAAGTGCAGATGGAAATTGTGTCACGTTTTTTCCAGCAAGCATACACTTTTCCGGAAGAAGAATACAATTTTATTTTAGACAAATCTGTTGGTGTTGAATATGCACAGGAATATCTGGAAAATATTACTACTGGAATAAATAAAATAGGACTAAAACTTGTTTAATTTAAATTAACGTAGAAAATGGACCATTAAAAAATCCATACTTTCATAAAAGTGCGTTATAATGAGTAGTAAAACAAAATATTATTGATATATGTATAATATTCTAAGCCAAAAAATTGCTTATGTAAAATGTGTCACGTATATTGGACACGTAAAGACATTTTCCGTAAATGGAATGGGATCATTTTTCGGATGAAACTATGTTGTTGATGCTATTGTATAAAAGTAATACATTGATAGTTGAATAAAGTAATGATAAAAATAATAGTATTCTGTACGATTTCTAAGAAGATATAAAAAAATTCAGAAAATTATTTTACAATAAATTAATATTCATCTTTAAATATCAACTTTAATTTTTATCGCTTGCTTACATGATGTATATAAATACATAATGTATAATACATACATTACTATTTATATTATTACGTATCACAAATTTTAATGTAACTCTATGAATGTATTATATAATTACTCTATTAGAACTTACACTGAATTACACATTTAATGACATCACAGAAGGTGAAATTCGACGAATTAAAAATAATTGCATAAGAAACTGATAAATGAATTTACAGAAAACCTTAAAAAATAATGTTTTACATTGGCTAATTTAACTTGTAAAACAAATATTATTTTAAACTACATTTCCAATTATTGTAGTATTGTAGTACAATTGTAGTACAATTATCGTAGTACAATTATTGTAGTACTATTTATACTGTTGTAGATTTACAATAATACAATTTCTATTAATTTTAACTTTCGCCTTTATTAAAAAAAATGCATTTCATTTTTCTAGTCTACAGTTTCTTTTAAAATGACGTAATCAGCGATGTGTACTCAATATACATAATGTAAAGTAATCCGTTCAGTAAAGTAAACCATTAACACTCTAATATGCTAATTTTTGTAATTATAAAATGTAAAATTGTTGAAAATTACCTCACTTTGACACAATGGTATTTGTTTTAGTTTTATCAATAAAAAAATTAATTTTTTGCTAAACGTAATGCCAACTTGATTTGTCGGCTCAAAATAATAATACATACTTGTAAAATTATTGATTGATGTATATTTTAATTCGTAATATGTTATTAACAGATGTATTCCCAGCTAAAAGATTTTGCAGTACGTGTACTAGTAGTAACATTGTCTGCTAATTATATTAGATTTTCATGCGTCACCTTGACGTCCCAAACGCAGTACAGCAAATGCATAAAGTAAGATTTTTTCCAACATTTAGACAAAAAAGTAAGTTTTATTTATCAAATCTCTCAAAGGTTGTTAAAATGTGATATCAAACGCTCTAAGAATTTCGCTCCTTTACAATAGCCATCACGGACCTTAACTGCACAAAGACTGAACGATTTCACCAATGGAAAATGACGTCATAAAAATGGATTTTTATTCATAAAACAAAAAAAAAATCTATTAATCGGGCCGGAATTTTGTTTTTATTTTTTTACTGGTTTTGCATTTCAAAAAGATAGGTTTAAGACCGTAAATATTCAAACTCATTAACGGAGTAATGACAAAATTTTTGACAGGAATTTCGATACAAATTTATTGAAATAGAACATTTTTTTGGTAATCTTGTAAACCAATTGGACCATCATGAATCATCGGCTTAGAAAACAATAAACGCTTTTATAAATCTGGCAATATACAATCGAAACTTGTTAATTATCCAGTATATACAGACCGCCTTCTAGAATTGGAAAATAGTAAATGTAATTGAAATAATTTTTCAAGAAAGATGGTTTACAAGATTTCAGAAATTACACCTAAATAAAGAATATGTCATTAAATCAGAATATGTGATCCTACTGTTATTTAATAGTTTAAATGTATAATTTTGAACGTGAACATGTGTAAACGAATGTTCTAGTTTTCAAAAAATATTTGTAGCGGTTAGGAGCTATTATAAAGCTTGAAACGTCTCTGTAATAAATTTTATTATGTAATAAAAATGTCTTGGATTTAGTTGTAGGAAATGTCTGAATTTAAAATACTTTTTAATTTTGAAATACTGGCATGCTTACTTTTAAACATGACGTATTTTGTTCTTACAGAAGCTCACTAACTTTCTGTTGCTATGACACTTTGTAGTATATGAAGGATATTTAAGAACAAGGTAGGCCTAATCTTCCTATATAAAAGGAATGAAAGCAAATGAAAATTACGTCATTTAGACAAAATATCTGAAAATAAATTACGGTTTTATGACCAAATGTGTGTGTTCTCAGCATAATGTCTTATAAAACTGATGTCATTTTCAAAGACGAAACATCCTTTTTTATTCATTCTTTTTTTTTCTTATATTTCAGAGCTGTTAGAATGAAAAATATCTAAACATGATGTTACTTAGATTTCGTTAGATCAAAATGTCGCATTTTCATGTTTTTAAAAGGATTGCTAAAACAAAATTATGTAACTGCACTTTTAAAGCATTGAACCCTCTTGATTGATTTAAACACAACATATTCAAAATACAGATATATATATATATTTATTTTAAATGTAAGGAGAAAATTAAATAAATAATGATATTATCAATAAAGGTATAATGATCACATTATATTCCTTTTCTCTGGAACAGTGCGATTAACCCGATTGCCACAAACTTGAAGAAAAATTACGAATAAAAAAATTACGAATTTTTGGAAGGAAAAGATTTTCAACAAGTAGCTAATACTGAATAATAAATGTCTACAAATAAACAGCTTTAAATTATAAAATGCATATAATAAAATTTGTTTAGTAGAATGTTCATTGAATTTGACAAAAAAAAAAAAAAAAAAAAAAAAAAAGGTTGAATTTTAAATATAGGGTTCCGAATTGTCAAAATGATGTAACATTGAAAAGAGTTTTATTTATGCATATCAAACCAAGACATTTAAATAAAGAGAATGTCCAATTTATCCACATACTGAACTAAAAGTCACTAAATATGATGCCATATTATTAATAGTACTAAATTATATTTAACGACAAAATCGAATTTATTTTACCACAGTTATTTTCTAAAACTTCTACAGTCTCTAAAAATTCATAGCCTAATATATGATTGCCCAACACATTTGATAGTTTTAGAAATATATAGCGATGTTGACAACTACATGCAGTTCCGAGGTTAAAACAAATTCAGCTGCGAATGAAACATATTTCAAAATTGTAGACCAATTTCAGTGGCATTATTTGAATTAAAAAATATATATTTTTTTTATCTCAACAGTGAACAAAATTACCACATTTGGGATTTGAAAGCCCATAACAATTTGAAATGAAAAATAACACATATTAATCTTAAGATCAAATTAAACATGAGATATCGCACTTTAGGCCTAAACTGATATCTTTCAGCAAAAAGAGGCGGCCATGTATCCATTTCTTTGTGTGGTACTCTATATGATTGTGTTTACATTTTTCAAACAACTATTAATCTACTAAATATAGTTCACCTTCTAAATGTTCAATTTGTTAAAAACACTTTAACAAATTTACGTTCAAACACATTAGTGCTTACGAAGTCTGTTGTGTAGCCCTGCATATGACATAAAGCATTTACACATACTGCAAACATGTACTTCGAAGGTGAAATAAGTCTTTATTAATCGATATAATATAGCATTAGGAAAAGTACGAATATAGCCATAAACTTTTTAAAAAATTTAATAATAAGTTTAGAAAACAAATCTAGAGAGAATATTAAAAAAAAAAAACAATATTTGAAGTCCTTCTTTTATTTTTAAATTTTAAAGACGAGAAAAGGTTCTTTAAGTCACGCTTTAAGGACATTTTGACACCTTGACGCAGTTAGACCAGGCTCAAACTCAAATAAATGTTTTAACTGATCGGCATCAAATATGAAATAAATGTTGGTTACAAGTTTAAGTAGAATTTTAAACAATTTTATATCTTTCAAAAGAAAAATAAACGTCAATTTTCAAAAAGAAATCGCACGCACTCAGAACTGGTACATTAAAACCAAAACTATATTTTTATGCTTAATCAGGGTATACGTCATTCATTACATAAATTGACTTACTTTATGAAGCAATAAAAGGCTAGAAAACACACCTTCAAAAAGATGGTGCCATTAGAAGCCACGCAGCCCACAACGAAGGGAATACGGTAATCGGCATAAGAATACGCCTGAAGCCGCAATGAGAAAGTTCTTGCACGTCATGAAAAGTAGTGCGCCGATCAGTACTAAAAAGAAATAAGTTTTGGTCCAAAAATGATGAATCGGCAAAACTAAAAATCATACAATTGGAGAATTACCTCACAGACATGTCTATCAAGCGCTTATAGATATTTTTCGGTAATGCAATATTTTAATTTACAGGATTTTAGTTACGTTACAAGATAATTCATTTAAAAAAAATATTTTGCAAAATGTAAATGGCTTTTTCCACTGGATTATTAATAATCTTCCAAAAAGTATAATTTAAACAAATAAATAAACTTTAATAAAATAAGTGTGTTAAAATACGTAACAAAATAAATATCTATGAATATGCTTAAAATATCTTGAACCGAAAGGCTGCAGATGGAAATTCTTTTGCTTCTATCAAGCACGTACAGACATTTTCTGGATATGTAACAAAATTTATATACAAAAAGATGGTTCATGTTGACGACACTTTTCAAAATCAATAGCTGAAAAAACAAATGAATGTAAAATGTCCAATATCATCGTATACATCTCATAATAGGATATAATATAAAAAATGGAAAATTTATTTTAAATAAATTAATTTATATGCATTTAAAAATATTTTAATTCAGTTTATTTCTATGAAATATGGTAAATTTATGTAGAATTATTCTATAACTTAAGAACACATCCATAAACTGTTCGCAAGTTTGAAACAGGAATTATAACAATCACACGCATTTAATACAATGAAACGTGCATGGATATAGTATGAACTATATATATTACTTTCTCGCACTTCAGCGTTTAGTTTTATTTAGATGAAGTAAGATTGATTATCTCAAATTCCATTATTCCTGCCAGTTTTCGAGAGGATCTTTGGCATATTCGGGATACTTTAATGAAACTGAAAGAAAAACAAAATATATGTATCTTACAGACTACATAAAATTGGCTCCGTAGTAACTATTTCTTGAGAAAGGCGGATTAGACCAGTGAAGAAATTTAACAAAAGTTTGAAGGTAATGGCATTCTTGTCAATTTTTTGAGAAAAAAATATATCGATTTTTCTTGTTTTATAGCCATTAAGTTACAATTTTTTTAGTTACAATGGTATTCAAGGTGCTGGCATCACTCAGGTTTGAAATGCAGTAGAAACCATTTCATTACAAATTCGACGTGACCTATAAAATTATACATTTATTCCGACTACTGTTTACAAATTAATGCCTGCTCTGATGATCTATAATTCTAGTATAAAATGATTCATAAAAATTCATTCCATAGTACTTCAGCAATTTGTGAACATAAGTAAATACATTTTTAACGGGGTTAACAGGGGAAAACCATAACTGATTTTTGAATACCACTGTTCTGGTATACTAATAGTCATCTTATTTAATTGCACAATTTATGAAATTTAATAAGCGGAATATTACAACAGAAAACTTAGGGTATTAAAACTGTTATCGTGTTATTTCCTTGATGAACCCGATGCCTACATACACACAAATGTTAAGGCGAAAATGAAAAGTTCCTATTCTTGTTAGCTAAAAATGTGCCGAATACCGTATTATGATGAATAATTAAATTTAAATTCCCATTTGATTTAATATTATAACTATATTCAATATAAACATTTTTAAAATATCATTTATTTGATATCAACCGAATTTCAATTGAACTCTGTAGAAATTTTATTCAATGAAAACAAATAAAATTTCTGAAAAAAAGTTTGCTGTTTATTTGAAAGTACGGAATAACGTAATTGCTTGATTTTCATTGTTTTTAAAAATAAAATAAATTAAATATGTGAGCTCAAATAATTATATGTTAAAAAATAAACACCACTTTAAACAAAACTACGAAAAAGAAAAAAACATCATTGTAGTGTAGTGGACAAGGAAAACTCTTTGAAAGATATCAAGTTTGGAATGTGATCGATATTAACCTGTTTGCGCAAAAGGAAAATCTGTACTTTATTTTACTTTAATTTTCCGAAGTGTGCTTGTAGCTCTCTGAAACTGCGGTTGTTGGTTTTTGCGAAGCTTTTATGCGAATTAGTCTATGATGGTCAGTCTGCGGAGTATAAAAGCAGAATCAAAAGTTCGTATCAACGGATCTTCTGTCGAATCCAAACTTGCCAAAGCGTATTAGACCAGTCGACAAGTTTTTGAGTTATTATTCACGACGTGGCTGGGAGATTAGGAAGTTTAGATCCTAGCTGAGTACAACTTGGCAACGGTAAGAGTGAATTGAGAATATAGTTCAATAAAATTGGTCGACAACCACGTCTGCGAAGTTACTGAAATTTAGATAGTTTTTAAAACTGCGAGCTAACTTTTATCTTGCAGCTACAGCCTTGCTTCATCTCAAAGTTATATGATATATGATTCGCCAGTGTTTCATACATAAGTGACTTTTAAAAATAGTAATCTTGCATTTATTGTGTTAGTGAATATTTATAGAAGTACAAATTATTGTTAGTCACAGTGTATCGTAAGCAAAATTTAAAAGAAGCTGCATCACATCCATACCCAAATGGTGTTAAATAAAGGGATTTTTTACATCTAAATCTAGTTATGACTGCTCTTCAAAGTCTTGCGAAGTACAAAAAGTATAATTGTTAAAAATTTTCAATTATAAAAACCCTTTAGAACTGACAATAAATTGAAGACTGTCATGAAATTATACATAAGATTCAGGATTTTCCATAAATATTGTAATAGCTTATGATTCAGTATCTCATCAAGACAATTTTTTAAATTTTTAATGAATTTTTAAAAAATTATAGATTTTTTGTTTTACACCCGTAAAATTTAAATATATAATTTGTTAGATTTTTAATAGAATTATTATTTAAAAGTGTATTTCCAAATTAAATGCAATACAACTTTGTGTGTTCTTTTTTGTAATTTTAAACAATGGAACTTATTAAACATGTTTATATATAGTATATACATATAAGAAATTATAATATATATATATATATATATCAAAATTATGAATTCCAAGTGAATTCCTTTCCATGTTTAATGATAAAAACTGAAACGTAATATATATTTGTTTTTGCTTTATTACAAAATTTGTTTTCAATTTTAGGAATATGCAAATGTCTTCAAAAGCAGCTTTTGGGGTATTTAAACTTTACATAAGTCATGAATATAAAAGTCTCATAACATATATACTTCACCGGAAATGCTCATAAATAAATCTGGCACTGATGACAGGAGAGTGAAATGGAACGAGGTCTTTGAAAATAAAATTCTCAAAAGCTATAATCTTAAGAAAGAGTTTTGGTCTTCATAGAGTGACGTTTCAGTCATTTCTTATTTCCGTTTGGAAATCTACCAAGGAAAATCCATTTTTGTGGATCATTTTCTTTTATATTATACGAAATATTGGGAAGCTGGCATTTTAAGAGAAATCTCTCTGTGAAAACGAAATATTTGACATTTCAAAAGATACTCTTAAATTTATTATTGTAGTTTTTGATAAATAACAACAAAAAGATATTTTCTAATCCATTGCTCACTAGAAACTTAAGATGTAAACCAATTTTTCTAAAAATAATTGCTATAAATTTTATAATTTTGATTAAATGGTTAATGAGAAAATTACATTTTAATATACAAATTTAACGTAAAAGTAACATTGTACTTTTTTTGCTCTTTCATTTCTTTATTATGATATAAACACAAAAAGAGAAACCTCCAATTTACCTCTTTTATGTAAAACTCTATTATGCAATGTATAGCATAGTTCAAATGTAGCAATAGTTATAATTTACTTCTAACAATATATTTTTAAACTCAATATGGCAAATCGCATTGTATAGTATGTCTCATATCTTTGGCTCTGCTGTATGTTTAGGTGAGAACAGAATTCACGTTTTACCTCAGATATTCCGTCTTCATTTTCTGCATATTCGTCTGATTTAAAAAACGGCATACTCTGAAAAGTCTTTTGCATGTTACTGTAGTTTAGAATTCATTTTACGAATTCACAAAATTCTAAGGAAAAAGTAAAACCAATTTTAAGGAAACAAAATATTTCATAGTGGGGTTATTAATTCTTTAAATAACTTATGTATATATATATATATTTGCAGTTTGTTATACATAATACTTCCAATACAGACATATTTTTTCCAATACACACATACAATAGAGTGTAAAATGATAGGGACGACACCAAAAAAAACCAAAACCCAACATAGACCTTTGCTATACAAATGCGCAAATATATTTGTTAAAATAAAATTTTAGAGGTATGTGTATTGTGAACACTTATATCCCTTTCTTTATTTCATACTTTACTTATTGCATGTATTTTTTGAACACCTTTTATGAACTATGGCCGACAATTCTTGTTCTGCTAAGTTTGTGCTGTGGCAACCGAAAAACCTATACACACACATTTGTCAAATTGATCTTTACGTTCAAAATTTCTAAAGTTATAAAAATTACACAGATTAAGTAAATAAAACTTTTCAATTTTCATTTATAATCATGCAAATATTGAATTAATGTAAAGCTAAGTTTTACTCCTGAAAAGATACCAGTTTCGAGCAAGATTTTTTATATTAAAATTACTTTGCATTGTAGAATAAATGAAGGGCATGTTATAGATATGTTTGTTTACCCAAAATATATACTAGTCAACAATTTTTTCTTTCATTTGTTATGTTTTGTAATATTTCATTCTACATTATATAATCTTTGTGGCATTTCATTTTAATGTTTTAAATCTGAACAATTTTTACTGTTAACCCGCATGTTAGATCATACGTTAAAATAAATGTTGCAAAATCTTACACTATTATAGAATATATAATTCCATATGGAGAAAGATATCTTAAAAATTCTTAAGCATTCTTTTGCACTGTAGCTGATATGATATCATGAAAATTTATCATAAATAATTTAATTATTTATTACTTTTTCAATACATCACCCTATAGTACTAAAAATTTCATTTCATTGAAATTTAAAGATATATTTTAATTTACACATAAATTATTAATGACAACATTATATATCAGGCTGTGTTATTATAGACTATGGTATTTCAGGCTATGTTATTACTTATATTTTTAGTATACTTTTTTTTTTGTATCTACAGGTTATGTATAAAAATTCATAACCGCATAGTTTTACAAATTTTCTCTTTTGATCTGTTTTTGCATACAGACACTAATTTTACTAAATTAAAATAGTGATATTTATGAAATAATCGTCATCAGTATTATAAGTATTAATATTATGTTACAGGTTTCATTCATAAATGCACTCGAAATCTATGGAAAAGTGGACATCTAATGAAATTTATTTTATTCATCCGAATAATCTCAATTAATTATGATTAAGTAATAAAAATATAAATTTTAATATTTTGCAGAAAAATGTATGAAATATCTTTATTAAAATTAATATTTTCACTTTTAAATTTATGACATGTACACGACAAAACATTCCTCTAAATCCTATGAAATTTCAAGTTTTAGTACAGCTACAGATTTCATGTTATGAAAATACACTTTTAGATAGAGAATCTATTTCTATTAGTAAAGATAATTTCACATATGTATAAATTTTACTACATTTTATTAGAAAATTGAAACATATTTAATTTCTATTAACTTTTGTCACACTCGCAACAGAAAAATGATACATGTTTTCTCATCTCATTGGAGAATAGGTAAACGGTTTAAGATGATATTTCTAATTCAAACATAGTTTAGTCAGTGGTATTCACACTATTCAAAAGAAACATTTTATACATCTGTATAAAGTTGTTAGTTTGCGTTGCTTGTTGACATTCAGGGTGAGAACAAAGCTTCGTTTGCATTAAAAAGTTATAATTAATGAAATATTTAGTTTAAAAGTTCATATTCTTCTAAGTGTTTTTCAATATCTAAACTTCACTTTTCTTTTTTAGTAGTTCACATTAACATGTTAATATAATGGTATAGGGTGTCCACAAAATAATGTACCTTTTACCGAACGTTATAACTCATGACATATTTGAGATAAATGCTTACGGTGATTTGGAAAATCTTCAGCGGTATATAAAGATTGTGAAACAGTTCGCCTGCGCCATTTGTTTCCGGCAGGATATCTAAGCATTATTAATAAATTAAATCCATATTATATCTGCACCGTAAGCATTGTCATAGTAATGTCAACAACTATAAATTCAAACAAAAAGCAGATACTAAAATTATTAGAAAACAACGTGGATTTATTTTTATAGTTTATATTATAACTCATGTACTTTACAGAAATGTTAGCGTTATGTTTTAAGGGTTTCTGTACCGGTAAAGGGACTTTGTACCGTTACCGTTATAATCAATGTGAATTGCTGCAGGTGTGACATTGATTAAAAATCACACATGCATCACTAGGTAATTTGCATATATAGCCTTTTCTACGTCACTTTCCTGATAATGAAAAATAGTATTGTTCATGGAGAAATGTTATGATTTTGTATTCAAATTGCTTTTATATAGAGTGCTTCATTTGCATTTCGGGGAAAAATCCAAGAAACACACTAATCACAGTCATATGTATTCAGCAGAAGATCTATGCCATGCAAGAAATCTTCAATTTCATGATTTTTTTTTTCAGAAAATTTGAACCATGAGAAACTTGCTGTCTGTTTATGCATTACTATCCACATTTAGAATCTTAATAAGATGTAGAGATTTAAAAAAAAATCATATGTTTTATGTTGGTAAAATTATATACTTAAATAAATCGAAAAAGGAATGTGATATCCATGCTACATGGACTTCTTTTCAAACCCGGTGTAAACGGGATTGTAAGGGTTGAAGATGGAATTATAAAGAGATATTCCTGTGCTATTTTTCGGAGGCTAGAGAGTACACAAATCTGATATCTCTAAATGTACTAAAGCATTATTAAAAACAAGAAGTTGTATAAATTCCAGAATGAAAAATAGAAGATTCTACTATTAAAATACTTGGTGAAATTTCGAATAAAATAAAACATTTTACAAATATTTAAATCATGCACTACATGTCATCAATTAATGTAGATGTTGCTGATGTAACAATGACATTGAGTTCGTGGTAGATTCATTATCATCACCAGGAAATGACATTACTTTACTAATATATATATATATACATATATATATGTATATAGATATTTGACAGGGCTCTTTGGTATCGGGATTTCAGTGTATGTGGTCAGTTTCTTATGTTTCAATGGTTAAATTTTACTTAAAGTTTTATATATATATATACATATATATATATATATATATATATATATATATGTGTCTTGTATTACAGCAATGTGCACCATTTCAAAAAATATGTAAAAAAAAAGAAGACTGCCCAGTTAAACTGAGGGCATTGAGCTCACAGGCTATTCACACTAATTGTATATTATACTCTTATTTCAAAGAATTTGAAATAAGACACTCGAAAAATAAAGAAATCAACAATATATTAAGGGGAGTATCATCACCCCGTCAACCCCCTCATAGTTCACTAATGAACCCCTTAAACTAATCAGGGAAGTCTCTAATTACAATGAATATATATACAAAATTTGAAGAAAATAGGATAATTCTGCATGAAAAACACATTTATCTAAATTAAGGGAGGATTAGCCCCTCTTTCCCCCTTTATACTTAACCAATGAACCCCCAAAACTCTTCAGAGAAGCGCATTATCACAATGAACCTATATACAAAATTTGAAGAAAATTGGATAATTCTGCATGAAAAATTCATTTATCTAAATTAGGGGGGGGGGGTATCCACCCTTTCCCCCTTTATACTTAACCAATGAACCCCCAAAACTATTGACAGAAGGGCATTATCAAAATGAACCTATATACAAAATTTGAAGAAAATGGGATAATTCTGCATGAAAAACCTATTTATCTAAATTATGGGGGGTTAGCCCCCGTTTCCTCCCTTTATGCTTAACCAATGAACCTCCAAAACTAATCAGGGAAGCGCCTTATCACAAGGAACCTGTAAACAAAATTTAAAGTAAAACGGTTAATTGTATCAAGAGTTATCGCGTTACGTACATACATACGTACGTACGTACGTACAGAACCTGCGGGCAAATAAGCTCTCAGGCTTTGATAGCCAGTGAGCTAAAAAAAAACTGTTTCTCACTGTATTATTTAAATATAAGCATCGCATTGGTCAACCACGCAACAAAACTGTCATAAACGCAACGCAAATTTTAATGTTTAAAAATGAATGTATTATTATGTGAAAATGTAATTACTATTTTAGGATTATATGCAAATATAAATGTTTAACGAAAATGTGTTCAATTGTCCTATAGGTTCAATTATACATTAAACGTAAGAATCCATTTCGTTTTATATCACACCTGGAACGTTTAAAATCTATTTTAATTATATGGAACAAAATTATTTTAAAATTTTTATACTATGCGCCCAGATAAATAAAAGCTAATTGTACAAAAAGGCTATGTTACTTATTATTAACACAAATTTTCTTTTTTTTATATTCAATAAAAGTATTTTTCATGAATATGAATAATATTAATTATAAAACTGATAATTGTATTCAATTTTTAAAATAAAATCTAATTAATGATGGTAATTTAATTCCATATTTCTTAATATAAAATTTTCTTATGCCATACAAAGGAAAGGGCTAATTATATATTTGTGGAAATTTTATAATTAAAAAAAGAATCTATTAGAATTAATGGACACTAATATAAATGTTGCTTTATTTTTTATTGTTTTTTTTTATTTTTATTTTCTTTTTACGTAAAGAAAAGGTTACGAAAACATACTCGTATTGTATACTTAACAATGATGTTTAAAGACAAATTTAAGCAGTAATGCTACATAATATGTGTAAAAAAGAAAAATGTCCCCAAAGAACTGAATGTGAAATATTTACGTATGCTGTTTTATTAAAATACAAACATTATTAAAACATTATATTACTTAATCATGAATGTATGTAAAAAATTAACAAGATAAATCTGGTTATAACGGGGAAAAGTAATTAATAAAATTAAATAGCAAAATAATATACTTAACTAGTAAAATTCAATAGATTTGCGATTTTGTTTAATAATTTTAAGTAATACGAATATATATATATATATATGTGTGTGTGTGTGTGTGTGTGTGTATTAAAAATATATAAGTACATACATTAAAAAATTGAAGGCAGTTAAATGCCGTTCACAAGCTTAAATTCTGCAAGAAAATCAAAAGGAAGTCTTTAAAAAACGTTTAATTTAAATAAAGTGTATTTTTTTCTTTTTCTTTTTTTATATTTTAGATTTTTATGAAGTCTAATCTTAATATCTTATGCAAATAAACGAAAGGAAACATCATGTTCCTCGTATGAAAAAGAAAAAACATTCATCTAAACGATAATTCTTTTAATTAGGTGTTTTAATCTTCAATACCTTTTGCAACTTTACTAAAATACGAGAGGGAATCAACAAAGCTAATTACTGTAGTCGAAAAACGAAATAGATTTTATTTGTTTATTTATTTATTATTATTTTTTTACATTTTATTTCAGATTGGACTTAGGATAGCAGCGGTAAAAAATCCACTAGTCTTTTAAATTTTGCGCGTCATTAACTGTCAGATTAGTCTTTAAAAATAATCTAAAGAAATCTTTAAATTAATTTTTCAGATAACAACTGCAAATAATAGTTTTACAATATATATTATTTATTTCTAGAGATGTACTGTATACATGCACTTCGATTATTCTGATCGTAGTTTTAATAGCAATAACAAAATTTTTAAAATCATGTTAGTTTTTTTTTTTTTTTTTTTTTTTTTTTTAGAGCATATAAGATAATTTTTTTTTTCAGCACGGACATCGATTTTCAACAATATATCAGTTTTTTACTGAGAAAAAAATTCAAACACGTGATTATAATTAATTAATTTATTTATATGCACACGATTATAGAGTTATTTTATATATACCACACAAATTATATGTGGAATCAAAATCCAATACGATTTTCAGGTATTTCAAATTATACCCTCGATAATGAGATTAGGAATAATAATCCTGCTCTCGTGTTATATGTAGGATATACATTTTTTGTATATTTCGTATACCAACGTATACTGCGGCATTTCTAACCCGACTGCAACACAGTGAAGTGACACAAAAGACGTTAAAATGGTACCTGTACCCCTTTATATTCAACATAAGAGAAGCGCTAGAGCGGTATAAAGAAGAAAGTGCAGAAAGATGACAAAAAGAAACAGAAACAATGAAAAAAATTCAGTATTTTCACAAAACAAAACAGATTTCATGTGGAATAATGTGGACATAAAAAAATTATGTCAGGATGACTACAACAAATCTCACGTATAATGGTGTCTTACATGACTGACGCATGTAGCTGATTCCTGTTTTGCTATTTTGTTGTTATGTTGCAATTTAATAGAACAGTTGCAATAAAACCATGACAGTTATTTTGCGCAATCTGTCCTTACAGGGTTGGTGTGATTGCGCACATGGTTAGGAGAGATTGTTACTAATAATAACTACAACTAAATTGTTAAGAATAATAATTACACTTAAATGACATGGCTGTAAGGTTTTTGTGAACAAATATTATTGGATTAAGAGTGAATATTTCAACCTAATGATTAAAGATCCGAAAAAGGAAATAGTTTTAAAAACGATTAAAAAATTTTAATTAAAGGAAAAAAATAAAGAATCAGAAAAAGCAAGTCCAGATAAGATTACAAAATAAAATTATGTTACTTAATAGCACGTTTAACTTAAAATTAGTCCATTTTCATTTTTCATTTTTTAATGCAAGTTTACCAATAAGCTGCGTAATCTCTTCTAGCATGGAAACTAATGGGAACACTATTGCCATCTATCCTAATTAGCAGATGCGCAAACTCTCCAATTTCGGTAGGAGAGATTGCGCGGCCTTTTATTTAAACATGACCTCTTCTAAAACGAACCTTTGATGTTCACATTGTTAGTCTAAATTAGTAGCTTATGAGAAATCATTTAAGTTTAAAATATTTTGTACTCTTGATATTGTATAGAAATTCTGATGAATAGCTATGAAAATTCAAGCACTTACTTTGGGAAAACAAAACAAAATAGCAATACTTTATCTTAGACGCTCAAAGCAATCAACGTGCACTTTCATGTAGTCACACCACTACTGTTGTTGTACAACTACCTGGAGTCGCTGCGCGCTCACTCTACTCCTTCCCCCCCGAACCTCTATGTGCGCAATCTCTCCGACCACGTCATCTCTCCTGGCTTTACCTTATATGATTAGAAAGTAGTGCAAGAGATTCAATGAAAGCAGTGACAGGGATTCTAAGGTATATAGATCTTGTCGTGTGTCAGTAGCCTCCAATAATTTACATAAGACGTCAGTAGTTTGGGGCAGTGTCGTAAATCATGGTTCATTGCGCACAGGTAGCGGTGACAGCATATAGCTATGCATATAGATTTTGCATGTATACAAATTTTACACCCTTAGAAATACAATTTTATGGAATGACTCAAATTGGGTAATAATTTTCCAGAAATCTTAATACTACTATTGCCAAGTATCGTCCTTCGCCCTTTTTAGTCAAATACTTCTGCAATTAAATAGAACTCGGAAAGACTAGCGTTCAGCATACTGCTACTGAACCATGTCAGGACTCATGGAATGTAATTACAGGCAGATTAATAATAACACATTTATTACCAGACATAATTTAATTATTTGTAGTTTCAGAATTTCACTGGTCCTTTTATTTGCTTTGGTTTTGTTAAAACAATACTTAGAGATTACCATTTCCACATATATTTTGTTTTATTTTGAAGTGACATTGACTGTGGTTAATAATAAATATTTAAGAAACGAAATATACCTTTAACGCAAGCTTATAATGCAATTTGATTTAAAGACAGTATCATGGGGATAGAACTCTTTCAATTTTGCTTAACGGTGTAGTTAATTTTATGTGTTTCTCGAAAATTAAACTCTATACCCATATACATGTAACAGGAAAACACATCATAAATTTCAATATAGAAACGATGTATAGGGAAAATGTTCAGTGTCTCCAAAATCAGAGAATAGAAAAGTATTTTCTTGAAAACCGGATAAAGGCCCTCAAAGAATGGTGTTTCAGGATTCTTATTTCCCTTTGGATTTCAACACAATAAAGTAACATTTTCTGAATCGTTTATCTTCATAATGAAGGAAATGCATGAAAGCTGTAAATTCGAAAAGAAAAATTACAATAAATATTATGACGAGAATAATATTTAACATTTTTCTATAGATTTTTTTTTATTTTTTTTTTAAGTAATACGCCCTAACACATGAAAAAAAATGATCTGTCAACGCACGCGTTTCTTTATTTGTTTTGTATCTGTAGATGTATAAAATTAATATTCATATATAACATATTTATATATATAATATATATATATGTATATAACATATTTTAATATTTTAAATGATTTCCTCATTCAATTTACCACATTTCACGGTGAAATATATTTTCTTTAATTTTACTTTCTCCAATTTTATTTTTACGACAAATACCAATTTCTTTCCCGAATTTAAATATATTCCATTTCAGAATATTTTATTTAAGGTGTATGCCTATTTTGAATTGTTAATAGGGATACTTCGTAGAGAGTATACCGACTAAACCAGGATCATAACACATCAATTTTATTCATACGCCAGTAAAAAGTCCAGTCGTATTCTGCGATTTAATTAGAACCCTTGATGCAGTGTTTTTTTTCGTCATCTTGTAAGCTTGCGCTGCAAGGAAAGTAAACGTTTGAGTGAGTTCAGAGTCCTACATTTTCCGTTTTCTCTTGTTCTCAACAGAATCTGCACTACAACAGCTAGAATTGTTTCGAAGATTGTTTCTGATTTGAGAATGATGTTTACTTGTTTTTAGTCTTGTTGATGGTATTCAGCAATAATTTTTATATTAAAATTTCTAAACTGAAGTTGATTAATTTAGTTAAATTCAATAGTTGATGTTCATTATTATACCCATATATAGGTCATTTTGTAATCATAATTTATACTATTTTAACTGTGAGAATTGGTATGTCCGTTGAAAACAATTCATACGTGATAGACTGGCAGAGCAGATCTCAGAAATTATAGCTTTAAAAACCTTTTGCGGTGTAATTTAAATCATATTTAGAATGTTTTAAGGATAAATTTAAGCAATGCATTGTTATGTGTCAGATATAAATGAAAAAAGAACTGAAGCAAGAATTCGTATGGCGCAAATGTATGGAAATTATCTGTAATTAATTGCAGAAATGACGGCATATAAGACAATTTTAAGTAAATCAATTAAAATACCATTCAATAAAACTCCATCACAAAACATAATAGCAGAAATTCCAGACGAAAATAGAAAACAAAGATAAAGGGATATGAAGGAAGCATTTCACATGGAAATAAACAAGAACGAAAAATCATGCGTCAAGCATAGATTATGTAATACTTTCCAACACTTCCGAAATATTTTGGAAAATCTTTACCGTAAGGTGTAAGATGATATCTAACTAAACAATTTTGAAAAACGCATAACATATTTAAAAATCCAATTTCAGGAATTACCAACAATATTCAGAAAAACATCCGAATACTTTTATTCAACCCTGTATATGATCTATAGATTTGTATATATACTACATAGGATGCTAAATTTTAGTTTAGTTAGGAAAGGCGTAGCACAATTTAAAATTCTCCTTCTGGAGTTTCTGTCAATAAACGGAAATGTGTTCGCGAACTTTTGTGCTGGCCTGTATATGATCTACAGAATTTATACACACCAAGTAATAGACAAAAAGTGAATTAAATTTAAAATCTCTTTCAGCAACTTAAAATGCACTTCCAGGAATTATTGTTAACAGAGAGTAGAGAATTATTTTGTGTGTCCCTGTAAATGAATGCTATACACACAATATTCTGTAGTAAGCCTCTTGTAATGCACTTTAGTGATATATATAAATTTCAATGCGTTTAAAATAGTGAATCATTATTTAATTTAACCGCAGACGATTTTTCTCCATAGGCGTAATGTAACGGAATTCTTTGGAGTCTCCCTGTCAAAAAACTATAAGTGCTACACACTTCAGTTGAAATAGGGAACATGCTATAGATAACGACAATAACATATAAAAATTGCAGGGCGATCCGAGCATATTTACGGGAGTTAGAGCACGGACAGACGGCCAGACGGCAGCCGAACCGAAGTCATAAACACTTTTCAACTAGGTTGGAAAGTGTTAAAAAATACGTTTAACTTTGAAACTGGCTACACTGTTAAAAATTTGCAGCAAACTGTCCAGTCATTTGACCATTTTTGTAGAAAACGGTTACATAACCATAATTTAACTATATTCTGACCGTATTATTGCTCGTTTTATGGTCCAAATATCATGGTTTCCATGGCTCGTTTTATCGTCAACAAAACGTAACACAAAACGTAACCACAAAACGTAATTTTATGTACTGCAAATGTATATAAAATTCCGGTTTTGAAAAAAAAGAAAACATCAAAATTCCCTCTGAAAGCACTGGATATATAACTTTTGTTTTAAAAATCAGAAATTAAATACTTTCTAATTGATAGCTGAGATGTGGTAACATTCGCAATATCTCAAGAAAGTTTTTACTCTAATATCTCAAACACATAATACAAATAACATTTTGCATTTTAGTCTCACTGAATATCGAATCATACATAATATCATAATACGAATACTCATAACTCCCTCTCTCGTTAAACATTTAAGAAATGTTACTTTTGTGAATATGAGAAATAAATACATGACAATAAAGAAAGTTGTATTAATATATTAGTCAAACACATTTTTATTTTTAAACTTTCAAAACTCCGTTATTAAATACTTATCCTAAAAAAAAACATTAATAATAATGAAAACGAATGGCTAATACAGATCTAAATGTGTAATTCTTATGAATATTTTCTTTTGGAAACCCAAACGTTCTATAAAAATATCTAATTAAAACACAAATATATAAAAACAAAAACAAAAATTCTAGTATTTATTAATAATAATCCAATATTTATTAATTATAAATTATTTAATAAAATAAAAATATTAAAATAATTTATTTATGTAGTGAATTTAAATATATTCATGATTTTGTAGAATAAAATGAAATGCAACAATTGATTCATGTAAAAATACAAATATATACATCAAAATTAATTGAAAGTAATAAAGTTTAGCAAATAGACATAAATTAAGCAGAAACCCATAAAAGATGTATTAAAAAATAACAAAAAACATTTAAATGAAAAATATGTTTATTTTTACTTTTATCTTCTTTTGAACACCTCAAATAACAACACGAAATAAAACATTCTCTTGGTACGAAAAAGAAACCGCTTTCATCATGAAGCAAATTCTTTTAATTAGGTGTCTTAATCCTCAATACGTTTCGTATCTTTTCTGAGAGACTCGGGGTAAGCAAGAAAGCTAATTAGTTAGTCGCAACAACGAAGTGGTATTTTTATTGCTGAAGTTCTTCTGAAATCTTCACTTTTAGTTTAAGAAACATCATAGGAAAAATAACAAAATCTATTACTCTTTTCGATTTTGCACGTCATTAAATGCCAGTTGCTCGTTAAACTTAACTGAAATACTTTGTTAAAATATTATTTGAGGTAACAACTGCATTAAATAAATTGGAAAAAATAATCAGATATGAAGAATCCACTTTAATTATTTATTTTTTATTTTTTGCTTTTAAGTATTTATGTACGTTATATATGTTTTGGCAATTCATTAAAAATGTTCTTAAGGATAACATAGCCTACAATTTAGAATAGGCAGTGTTTGGGTGTAATATATCAGTTCCTTATGCATGCTATAATCATTTATTTGTTTTAATTTGATTCTCTTCATAATCAATGACTTTGTGGACATGCTTATTTATCTTTGATGCACAGAACATTTTTTTCATGATGCCAGAAACACCAGGAATTTAATTACTAAGAACTAAGATTATTTTTAATTGCAAATGGATTAGTCAGGCAGTAAGGTTTCCTACTTATATTCATATTAAATGCCTAAAATAAAGAAACTTTTTTCTATCGTTTATGTTATTTGTGAAAAATAAATACATGTTTTTCTACATAAATACATGTTTTTTGTTGAAAAATAAATATACTGTAACTAATTTTGCAAAAAAATATTTATTATTTCCCTTTGAATAAAAGTGCGTAACTAAACTGAAAAAAATATTTTAAATATAGATGGAAAAATATTTAAAATATTATTACACTTTTCCATTGAATAAAAGTATTTAGCTAAACTGAAAGAAAAGAAAACTTCTTTTAAAAAATAACTGGAAAATGATATCTGTAATATTTTGCCATTTCTCTTTGAATAAATCTGTGAACTAAACTGAAAGTAATCAAAGCATTTTAAATATATAAACTGATCCAGGTGAAAAAGAATGGAAAATAGTATATATCAAAATCAACGATTTTCACACTATGGGTTACAGACTAGGCATCGGTCTGTATCGTTGCAATCGGTCAGATATTCAAATTATATAACTTATTTTAACTGCTACAATAATGTGAGAAACAATATCGTAGCATAGTAATATATCCTTAAAAATACACATAAACAATTTTGCAAAAATACTATATCATAACACTTTGTGTAGAAAACGGCGTTAGGTTCAAATTAAATGTTTCAACCTCATCAGATTCTATTAATTCAAACAAACAAAAAACAAAGACCCCATTGACTTTAAAACTGCATGAACAAGACGAAATATTTTACATTGACAAGTAACTTATTTAAAGATATAATCACCACTGGCGGCGATGCACTTCCGCCATCGATACATTAGTTGTTGCAAGCAGTCACAGAAGAACCGGCTGTTGACGAAACCAAGAACGCACCGCATGTGTGATCATTAAATGTTATTCTGCATCACACAATTTTTTTGTGGTAAAAATAAATAATTAAATAAATAAATAGTGTTAAGAAATTTTCTTTTATATATGTTCCCTATATCGTGTAACTTTTTATTTAGAAAATCTTTCTCTGGCAGGTAAAATTGAAAGTAAATATTCCATTCTTCTTATACAAAAATTGGCGTAGTTACGATTCTATAATTTTATGAATTTACAGCATTTTCTGGTTTAAAAGGTTTTATCTTTTTTAGTATATTAAAGTAGATTTTAAAGTAGATTTAAAGTAGATTTAAGTAGATTTCTTAGGACACAGATACAGGTTTTTTGAGGATACATAAATAAAAAGATTTGTTTTATTAAAATAAAAAGTTTTCTCTTGTCTCGGATTTACAGAATCAATCTCACTTTTAAAATGGGCTCAATACAAGAACCAACTTCAGAAATGAGGCTTTGCAATTATATTTCATCATATTCTTCCTCTCTATATGTTTAAAATTCAAGTGAAAATTCTGATGACCAATTAATTATTCCGCATTTGTAAAAGAAATCTAGTTGGTCTCTTTAAGCTAAATGTAATCAAGTTTGTTCTATTTTTATAACAATTATTCGAAAATTATACAGAGGGTTTGAATTTTTTTTTTGGGGGGGGGATTTTTTTTAAATGTCTCCTTTTGTCGAAAATGACGATTTTATTATTTTATTTTTAATATATATCATAATATATTACTTTGTAATTATAAAATAATTAAAGTTCTTATGGAAAAAAATACACAGATTTTGTTCTCCGAAATGAAACGTGATAGATGACTTAAATCTACTTATTTATACATATAAATTATAGTTTATTACTAACTAATAACATGGTAGTTTTTAAGAGTTTTCTCTATCATAGTTTATGAAAAAGAAAACTACATATTATTTGTTACGAAATAAAGTTAGTTTTTTTATTAAATTCAACAATTATCCTTAACTTGCAAGCGAGGTAGATACAGAATTCTGGAAAAATATTATAACTATGATTTTGCTTTATTATTATTTGCAAAGAAAAAATTGAAAACTGTATTCCATGAATAATAAAATATTTGGTACTTCTGGTACGCCAAACTGCAACGCCAAATAAACAAATGGAAGGATGTTGCCATTGGAATAAGAAAATAAATAATTAATTAAATAATTAAAATACAAGAAATTCGGAAAACCCCCACTCACCCAAGTGTCAACTATCAGTAAGTTTAAAAAAATTACAATATATCAATGATAACAGAAAAAAAAACTTGGATATTTATTTATTTACATTATGTTTCTTAATTATCCCTTTCGGTTGGTGAATAAATATTTCTGACGTCAGTTGAAACTGATCTGTTGCACGTAACTATTCATCGCAACATTTTTAAAATGCTTGTTCTCTTTTAATATCATGGCACCGCCATTTAAGGACGCAATTGTTATTTTAATTAACAAAATAACTAATACATCAGTAAAATATAATGAAAAATACAGGTAACTGTTGAATTAAAAACTACTTGATGACATAACAAACACATGTAATGCTTCTGACGTCAAATGAATGGGATCCTGCATTTGTGGTGTTAAATCCTATAGTTTGGTGATAGCTTTTTGTTATGAAAAGTGGTTCAACGGAATAATGGAGAAGTACCGAATATTTTTCGTTATTATTCGTCATATTTCATTTTAAAATGGAGCCAGTATTTTCTATGACTATCTATTTAGTTTTAGCAGTAATTCAGTTATAACTTTTTTTTTTTTGCAAAATAATGGATAAAGAAATAACAATTGATGCTTGACTGTAATAATAACCATAAATTAATCTGTGATGCATTACTAAAGATGAAAATCGCAGTTCTTAAAAAATATCACAGACTTTATTTTTGGAAATGAAGCATGCACTATAACTTAAAGTTGTGTTTAGAAAAAAAAATCATCCATGATGACAAGTAGAACATTAACTACTCAATTATTTTACAACAAAAAATGACCGAACTATAATACGATAAATTTTATAACATTTCTGAGTTTTTGAACATTAACAACTTCGCGACGAGCGTCCTTTACTAAATTTTTAATCTTTTACCACCGGTTTCGCAAAAAAGAAATATTCGTCTAATTGAATCGCAGAAATGCTGACATTAAATAAGGCAAAGCTTACAATAAAAAATAACTGGTGGGAATAATCGAGAATTCTGAGCATCTTTTGCGTCACGTATACTTGTCTCTCGTCCCCAAGGGGTTAAAAACGGGCAGCCAATTTTTAGTGCCAGAAATCTTCTAATCTCATAAAATTAAATGCATAATCACCCAATGTGTTTTCATTGCAGAAAAAGGTGGAAATTTAAACGTAGAGGACACTTTTAAAAATTTAACAGAAGATGGAGGGCTATCTGGAGGCCTTCTTTCATTAAATATATTTGGTTGCATACATATTTATATATGGATATATGTGTATTTCTAACGTCAAAACATTTCTTTTCTTCAAACGAAATGCTTCTCCGTATTTAAAATAGTAGATGTGTTCAAATGGAAATCACGCTATGGTTATATCTATATTTTAATACAGAAAAGGTTAGTTACAGAATTGATGGAATACTGTTAACAGGACATCTACACGTATTTACCATTATTATTCATTCACTATTTTCAGAACGTAAAATGTGAATGGATGTTTTTGATGTGAAAACTCTTGGTGACTTCCGGATATTTTTGTCCATGCTGTTCTGCATCTCTTTATCAAAGGTGAATCGTTTACCTTTCAGTATATTTTGGAAGGTAAAAGAAATCGCACATGAAGTGGCATGGAGAGATATGAGGCATGTACGGTTGACGATTGAAGACATCCCTCGAAATAGTGTCAGCAAGTTGATACACATATTGGCCACGCATGCATTAGCTCTGTCGTGGATCAAAATTATCTCTGTCGATAACTTTCCTCTGTGCTTGTTTTTATGAAATGTTTAATTTTCTAGAAAGTGTTGCAAATCCCAGAAAACATTAATATCCATATGAATAAAAAATATCACTTCCGAGTAGATCAAGGTTTTAATTACTCTAATATAACTTCGTATACACGAAATTTTAAATCCACCATACAAACATGTGATCGCTATAGTGATGTGCATCACAAAATGTATTTCCATACATCATTGTTACCCGTACAGATTGAGTTAGAATTTTAAGAAGAAAATATAAGTAATGCATCTTATTGTGATCTAAGTTTGTGATCTACATACAACGTAAATACCCGAGCCTCCAACATATGCCTAAAATATTGGATCGCAGAATATGCCGCCAACAATTCCCGGTCATATGTTGAATATTTGCACTGTGTAGGGGACAACTTACGAGAGAAAAATCCAATTGGTTTTGGACCATCGGGCTTAACTTCTTGTAACACCCCACCCATAGCAAAATCACTGCAGTCAGTCATAAGTGCAAGCTTCGCATCTTGAGAAGGGTGATAAAGCAAAGTCGCATTAGCTATAGCTTGCTTAACTTGCTTAAAACTGCTTCCTGCATCCGCATCCGACAGAATTTATCTTTTATCCCTCTTTTTTGCTTCATTTAAGAACACATTTAGTGGTCTTAATATTTCTGTAATATGGGGTACAAAACGATGATAGTAGTTCACCATTCCCAAAAATCTGCTGAGATCGCTAACATTTTTTGGTTTTGGAAATTCGAGTATAACTTTCGCCTTATCTTTGTGTGGAACACAGCCCTGGTTATCAATAGTATGACCCAGAAAATCTATAGTTCCCTTGCCAAACTCACATTTTGATTCATTAATTATAATTCCGTAATCTCTAAACTGCTTAAAAACTTCATCTAAATGCTGCATATGCTGAGCGTGAGTTTCACTCGCTATTAAGATGTCATAGATATACGGAAAGCAATAGTCCAAACCTCGTTATACCTCATTTATAAAGCGTTGAAACGTTTGCGCTGCAGAGCATAACCCGAAGTTTAAAAATGGAAATTCAAACAAACCAAAAGGAGTTATAATAGCAGTTTTAGGGATATCGGGAGAATGAACCGGAATTTGATGATAAACACGGACTAAATCCACTTTAGAAAATATTTTTTTTTACCTTTTAACATATAAGTAAAATCTTGAATGTGAGGAATGGGGTATCTGTCTTGTACAGTAATTCGGTTAAGTTCCCTGTAATCCCCAGTTGGTCTCCAATCCGAAACGCCTTTATGAACCATATGTAATGGACTGGCCCAATTCATATTCACAGCCTAAGAGGGACTGCTCAGACGAGGAGGCCAAGTCTGTAGAGCATAGGTGTCCCTCCCGGTACCTTTATTAAGGTTTAAAAATACAATTTCAGCTAGAGCTGAGCCCGCCGGAAAACGCGACAGGGGGCGGGTGAATCGCAATGGGCCATTATTGCCCGAAATTCACAGAACAAATCCCTCGCTGCCAGATAACAGATCTCCCTCGCGACACGGGGCAGCGAGGTGCCGAGGTTCTTGAAATGGTTTGAGAATGATGTACCGCAAAGAGATGGCCTACAGATACCTTTCTCAAGCATATAGTCAAATTCCTGCTTAGCTATCCGGGGCTGCGCTGGATGTAACCGCCGAGCTCTAGCTGTCACAGGTGGGCCAACAGTAGGAATAAAATGTATTGTATCATGTTTTACAGTTTGTTTATTCGTATTATTTAACTGTGTAATCTCTTTATACTTTTTTAGCAGTTCAATATATGCAGTGTTTCCGATGATAGTTTTAACCACCGGGACATCACACAGACTGGCACGACCACGCGCAGAAAAGTTAGTTACAGGGTCCAATAAACGCCGCTTTTTTTAAATCAACCAATAAACCAAAATGTTGTAGAAAGTCAGCGCCTATAATTGGTTTAGTTACTTCAGCTATGATAAATGGCCATTGTAATTTACGTTTCAGTCCCAAATCCAGTGTAAATAGTTTAGTACCGTAAGTGCAGATTTTTGTACCATTAGCGGCATACAATGTGAAATCCCTCTTTCTAGTACTTTTAATTAAAAATGACTTCGGAAAACATGAGATATCACTGCCTGTATCTATCAAATAGCTGGATTGAGTAACCTTATCTGTAACATAAAGCCTGCGACTCAAGCCCATACGTGCAGTAGCCGTCGCTACTCCTGCGAGCGAAGGTCGTTTTTTGGTTTGTAAGAGCACGGAGGTACGCATTTTCGAGCATTTTCCTTAAATCGAAAATGATACCAACATAGCCATCCCTCTCTGTGTGACCTATCCCCTGAGTTAAATGAGTTCCGCCGGTAAGATTTCCTAGGCGACTTGGGACAAGAACCCGCTTTAACCAGCTTTGAAAGTTCCTGAACCTGAAATTGTAGCTGCTCCAACTGTTTATTTTGCTGACTAAACTGAGTTTGTTCAGCCCCTCTCGATTCCAGAGAGTTAACACCAACCTGCGTACATTCACAAATCTTATCCGCCATCTCCGCTAATTTATTTAAACCCTCAGAGCTGACAGACAAAAGTGTTTGCACCGATACCGGTAACCTCCGAAGCCATATATTTTTCAAAAAGTCATCGTCAACATGGCCCTCACTTAACTCTCTCATCTTACGCAATAACATTGAGGGGGACCTATCACCCAGCTTTAAATCTTCCAGCAAAGTCTTAACCTCCGATTCTGAGAAACTTCAAATTCCGATAATAACCTCGTTTTAAGAGCACTGTACCGTTCTTCTGGGAGTTTACACACAATATCGGAAACAAAAGATAAAGTTTCTGCATCCAAAGACGCCACCAAATGATCAAATTTAGTTTGTTCGACCGAGATTCCCGCTAACCTAAAACTAGCCTCTAGCTGTACAAAAAATAACTTTGCATTACTAGGCCAAAAATTGTGAACTTTCACCGACACTCTATTACATCCTATACTCCCCCCTTTCACAGTTTCACTAGGAATGTCGTCCGGCATCCCGTATAATATCAAAAAACAAACAGAAATCTCAAAAACCCGAACTAAAGAACAATTTACTCCAAACTGAACGAAGGTTAAAACATTTTAACACTTAAAACAGCAATATCAACATGGAAACCAACCAACCATTGGAACCCGAAACAAGTTTAAATTATCTTAAAAGTCCTCAGACGATACATGCAAAAGGGAATAAACAGTACGGAATCTTCTCATACCTTAAACCTTGAAAGACATCCTAACAGACGCGACGAGAACTCGTTATGAATTAATCTTTCTTTTACTCTTTTTAACCACAGCTCCAAAAGTGTGTACAAGGGTCACCACTTGTAGGTATGTAAGGTTGCGCAATGGTTAAATATACGGCGGCATAATTAACTATACAAAACTTTATTACTTTAACGAAATATATAATGAATTCAACATATTCAAATAAACACAATTAATAAATAAGTATAATAACAGCCGTCCTGCAGCCGTTCCCAAAAAACGCAGCATCACTCGAGACCGCCGAAGAGCAAGTGTCAAAGATTCTCGCCGAATCCACCGTCAGTCTATACTTGGCAAAACTTTCCAAGCGCCAAACTTTCGCCAAATGGGAGAACGCTCTTTTTGCTCCGCTGGAGAAACTTAAATGAATTATGCTTCCTCTTCCATTTTCATATAAGGCGAATTAGCGCCGCCACACATTGACTTATGCACCTGTTACTAATCCAATGTAATTTTTATTCATTTTAAAAATATTCTTTCAATATGTAGAATTTCTTTTATTTAGAAAAGGTAATTAATTAGATATACCCTGTATTTAACTTCATTAGTTAAACTGCTTTTAATATATGCTACATATATTGTACATCATTTTTGGGGTAACCTGAATTACAGTCAAATTTAATTTAGTTTGGTACTGTGTGTAACATGTTATCACTTAGGGCTACTATGTGTCTCGTATTAGGAAGACTATTAATTTTTTATCCATCTATTACGGAATTATCATACAATGATTTGTTTAGATTGCGGTATTATTCGCTTAAAATGATGTGTTAAAATCAATGTTAGAAATAGAATATAAATTATTATTATCTCACGTTCAACAATTTTCGAATATTCAATCTTCTTATTCTTATGCCAAGAAATTTATAGAAATTTCCGAACTAATAACGAATATACAAACAGATATAATTAATATATTTTAAATGAGTTATTTGCGAAATTTACCGCGTCACATTTGACGTGTAATTTCGCTTTTAAAGGATATGACAGTTTCAAGAGTTTATTAAAAGTATTGTGATTGAAGACATGTTTCTGCTGGCAATTTCCAGACAGAGCCTACAAATGGCCTGTTACACCTGTTAATAAATAGTTTATCACCATACCTAGAGAAAATAAGGTGTGGGGGGCACCTTTACCATCACCCAGAAATTACCTAAAGGGGTTTTTGATTCCTGAAGACTCCGTGATAATAGCTTAATTAGATACTATAAGAAATAAATTATTTATTTAAAGAAAATTATTCATTGCGTTGTGATAGTCGAGTATCTAATTTATAGCCCTATTGTTTTGGACCGGAGTGTATAGAGTTCCTAAATTTACCAAAACAACCCTAAAGATAATTTTAAATTAAAAAAAAACATTCTAATACTCAAGTTAAGAAAATTAGAGAAAATATTTAGGTTTTAAAATTAATTAGGCACACTTAAATTAAGACAAAATATTTTTAAACAAAAAACAATTACTTTATTTAAATTAAAAATAAACATTTAAAGAAAAATATTTGATATATACATTAACCTTTTTTTTACAATTTAATTTAACCATTAAACATTATTATTTACTAAATGACAAGTTCTCTTGCAATAAAAAAAAACAATGCGTATTTGGCGGTACGAATACATTAATGGAGCTGGTGAAATCATAGCAAGAAATCATACCTGGAAAATTGGGGTTGGACGCAAGTCCTCTACTAAGTGGGTTGGCCGGTACAATAAAAACACTGGTGGTTGCTTGTAGAGAGGCCCCTTTTTGGGCATATCCTCATCACACCACTCGGTAAAAACAAATCTTCAACATTTTTTCCCACTCACGCTGCACACTGCACTTTACCACATTTTTTCATCAACTGACTTCCTCTCCATCTCCAAGTTCTAGATTTTTTTCCATTCGGCGTGGCTCCTCCTAATCTCCTGGAATTTCTCATCCTTGAATTTGGATGGTCCTGTGCGCCAAGCACCACACCCACCTTCGATGCTCATCCAATGCCAGGCAAACTGCCGGTCAGTGGCCACAAACTTTTTGGCCCTCTTAATTTTAAGATACACCTCGGCGTCTACTATGAGTCCCGTAGTTGTCGAAACTCAAGGTACCACACACGAAGCGTGACTGACAGCCCCCATAAATTTACGGTCGTAAACGTTTCAGAAGTGGCTCCAACCCACATTTTGTGTCAGACAGCATTCATAAAAATGCCAGTCATTCTGCTACTTAAATCTACACCAAACATTGCACCGCCATAATACTTAGGTAATTACAGTGTAGCATAAAATAATAAAAATAAAAACACAGTAATTACTAACTATACTTAAATGCAAAAAGAAACATTTACTTATAATTATTATAAAATTTAAAAAACACTCAATATATATATAAAAATGTTTCCATATATAACACAGAAAGGTGGTAAACACTTTCCACCAGCTTCATTGATAGAAGCCATCTTATATAAGTAAGCCCTTAATCTGTTACATTTATTCCCCAAATGCACTGACATAAAATTCCAACTACATCAATTATTTAATACGTATCTTTAGTTATGGATATGCAGAGTTTCGTTTTTTTTGTTACAATTTAACATAACGCGTGTACAATTTTGTAAAATATTTACACATTAAATTAATAGTCAAATTATCACACATTAAGCATATACAGGTCATTCTCAGATAATAGTAAATTAACACTTAAAAAATATATTAAATTCTATTGTTGTACTTCATGAATTTCAGCTTAAAATTTTCCACCTAATAAAATAACCGTTATTTTTTATAATAAATAGTAATGCATATTTAAAAATATCTAACATTAGCTGTTACTCATAAAGGTCATTGTCTTAATCAGGGAGTGACATTTTGAACGTTTAATCTATTTTTAGACACAACTCGAACAGTTTAAATATTATGTTATACTTAATCTGGAAGCACTTCGAAATCATCTTTTTATGATAAATTTAGCAAAATAACTTTTTTAAAATGTATTAAAGTAGAAATAATTTTTGTAAAATGTAATAATAAATAGGCCCACTACAATTATCGAAGAAAATAAAAAAAGGAAGTAATGCTGACATACCGTATTTATTCGTGTATAATGTTCTGATCTAGTACAAAATGTTCTGGCTGAAAAGTAGGAGGAGCATTATGCACGGAATATTCCCAACAAACATAAGGCGCCATACAAGATTTCAGTAAGTCCTTGAATACAACAGTTACATATTGCGATACTACTGTGTGAATAGTGATATATAAGCAAAGTACGTAATTGAATTTTGTATGCATTATTAGTTTATTGTAAACACATTTAAATTAATTATGCAATTCTGCGTTTTCTGACAAAATAAACGAAGAAAGCAATGTTTTTAACTGGTTTGAATGTAGCATAAATGAAAAAATAAAATCAACACTAAACAAGTAAAAAAGCAGCATATATATATTTTTTTATTAGATTAGTGTTGCACAAATTAAATAGTGTAAGAGTAAAATTATACATACATCCAAAGTTCAATGCATACAATTCACAATTAACCAATGTTTTTGCATGCCCATCGGTGATTGCTTATTTTGCTGTCGCACGAATCGCCATTAGGAGAACCTGTATTTTTTATATCATATCATCTAAAATTTTATCCATTCTTATCATTTTGATACTTTTTACTGGTAATTTATCTCTTTTTTCGTAGTCAGAATGTCGATAATTGTTCTTTTTAATTCACGGATTTTCTGGTGTTTAAATAATATGTACACGAGACAGGCATTTCTGAATCGCAAAAATCCCAATTGGGGAAGCATATTATACAAAATAATCAAAAATACAGTGCTAACAAAATTAGGAGAGCAAGAAAAGAAGAGAAGAGAACCATGTGAGACAGTCATGCCTGGGTATAAAATGAAGAGTACACGTGTATAAATGTGCAATACAGAAAAAAAAACCCTAAAAATAATTGTAAGGGAACATAAATTCTTTGAAACGATGGAAAGAACATGGAAAGACGGTTTGGGACAATAATTTGGTTATATGTAAATAACAAAAAAAGGTATTGATTAGTAATGATGCAAGTTGTTTAATACGGCGTGTGATCCCCTCAAACAGCTAAGACTGCTGCACACCTGTTTTCCATGAATGCGATGAGATTATCGATAAGAATTTTAGGAATAATGTTCTACTCTTCAACATTTGAAATCTCCAAGTCCCAGACAATAAAAGAAAGCCTTCGACTCCCTACAATGCTCCCTACAGTCCGAGGATGTCCGAAACATGAGCGATCGGATTCAGGTCAGGAAAGCCTGCTGGCCATTCCATATGCTGTATTGTTTCACCTTCAACTATGTTCTTCACCAGAGCAGGTGTATGCGGTCTGGCATTATCATGCATGAAAGTAAAATAATCATCATGGGAGTACCGTATGGTACGACATGAGGTCTCCGTTTCTCGTCTACCTACATTTAGGTCATCAAAGTGCCATTTCATATGATATGCAGCTCCGTACGTCCACCTATGCTGATTCCAGACCATACCATCTACCCACCTTGTCTGTAATGCGATCTTTGAGGAAGGGATGTGGGGTTATATAGAGTGTCCCTTTCCCTCCATACCAAACCACGTCGAGTGTCACGCTACAAACTGAATAGGGACTCGCCTGTAAACAGCATTTCACTCCAATCTGTTGCCTTCAATCTTGATGTCCAGCAGCCAACCTTCTTAGGACCGCAGGGTGGCTTGAGATCATCAGAATACAGACCATTGGTCTACGTGCATAGAGACCACCCTGATGTAGCATATTTCGCACTGTTTGGCTGGAAACCCTTCTTCGTATTGCCAAGAACTACTGTCTTCGCAGCTGAGCAGCTTTCCATTTTCTGTCTCGATAAGCTGTTAACAGGATATATCGGTCATCCGTTGCTGCGATAGCACGTGGTCAGCCTTGTCCTGCTCGACGTCTGACATTTCCTGTTTCTTGGAATCGATTCCACAACTCCATCAGCGTCCGCTGCACTTCGTTGTGTTTGCCCGGATTCAAGTCTCTCGCTAATACGCCAAACCATGGATTCTGCTAAATCACGTTGTTGGGAAATTTCAAAACAAAAGCGGAACAATTGAATTTCACAACTGAGACAGTGAAACTGACATTTCTGTGAAATCTCGATTTCTGCACTTATCTGTTTATTCTTGTTTTTGACGTCATGAACTTTGATTTGCATATGAAGTTTTATTTTTCTAATTTCTGCCATGCTTTAAATTATCGATGTCTTAATTTAAGTTACTTATTGGTGTAATTATTTGTGTAATTTCGTTAAAACCATGTGCTCTCCTAATTGTTTTGAGCAGTGTATATATTACTACTTCTATTAGCAATAAAATCGTACCACGGTAGAAACGTTTAAGAATATATATATATATATATATATATATATAATGTATTCCCTTGTAATAACAACTACCACTACATACAAAATTAAAATAAGAAAACTTTATGGCATTTTTCCTACTTTGTATAATGGGACAAATATATATGTAAAAATAGAAATATAATATTCACACATACCCATTG
This sequence comes from Maratus michaelseni, assembly GCA_963931845.1. Lineage (NCBI taxonomy): Eukaryota > Metazoa > Arthropoda > Arachnida > Araneae > Salticidae > Maratus > Maratus michaelseni. The sequence continues at coordinate 86,371,544 of OZ007593.1, forward strand.
ATTTACTTCTAAATCTATTCATTTCATAAAAAGAACGGTTTCGGTGAAAGTAGTACTTATATTCGTGAAATGGTGAAATGATTGAACGACATCAGAATTTAGAAACATTCTTTTAAAAATATGTAATGGCTTTTCTTTATGTATTTAATAAAAGGAAAATTTTCATTTTATAATTATGGTCCAACGTGACATTTAGGGATTAAAATTTAATTTTCCAAAAATGATCCACCGTAAAAAGGTTCGAAGGGTTAATAAATTTGCAGTTTAGGACAATCCGGGTAATGATATATTTACGTTTTTGTTTTCAATAAATAAATTTAAATATTTTCACATTTAATCTAGTTTAGGATACAATGATTAAAAAGAAAATTCTTTAAAAAATTTAAACATTCATGAGTCACATAATTAAATAACACTTATTAACCAAGATCAATTTTTTTTTGTTATCTGAGAAGGATATATATGTTTTTGATTTGGGAAATTATTTTCATAAGAAGAAAAAATCCTGAAGTCTTCCACAGGTAAAATGTTTTTGACATTGTATAGTTTATTTTCTTTTTAATGTGACAGTTGTATAAACGAAATATGTAATCTTACTTACATTTAACTATATATTAAATAACGAGATATTTTATGAATAATGTGATATGCTTGTAAAAAAAGTAAGAAAGCCTAATGTATTTTTTAACATTCGTTTAAAATATTCTGATATTAATGAGGGACAATGGAAAAATTTATTGAATTAAATTGGACATGTATTTTCTTTTTCAAGGAGGCGAAACAAGTTGTAATGTTATATACTATATATTCTTTATTTTTATACTGTAATAGTTATATGGTTTATTTTGTTAGTTTTTTGTGTAATTCCTTATTTTGTTGTATATAAAAAAATCCATTTACTAAATGCGAAAAACATCTATAAAATTATGAATGAGTTTTTAATTATTTTTCCTATCTGGATTATAAGAGCATCAAATTACAAATTGATTTATCTGCTGAATCAAATGGTGTAATATTAAGCATTATTGAGTGTGTAATAAATATTTTTATTTTATTTTTGACATTTTGTTGATATAAGTTAGCTTAATAAATTTCAAAAAAATATTATTTTAAAAAGTATTAACAATGTTATTCTTTAAGGAAAATGGTGAAGCTAAATTCCGACAAAAAAAATATAAATAAAAATTAGTTATGTGTAGAAAATTCGAAGAGGAGAGCTTTCGCAAAACCTTATTCTAAATAATAATAATCATTTTAGGAAACTTAAAATCTCGTAAAATGTTCTACAATAAAAACGTTACATTACCGTTACATTAGTAAATTTAAATTTTACAATCTATAAAAATCCTTTATTTTATTTTAGAATATTTAAGCTTTTAAAGCATTGTTTAATAGTACTGATAATTTTTAAAATGGATTTCCAGAAGTGAAATTATTAAAGGAGTCTCAATTAATGGACACTAAATGTAGTTTTACTTTTTTATGTTTTTATTATTATTATTATTATTTTTAAATACGTGGGCGATTATGTAATTGTTTACTTTTATATTATAATATTTGTTATGTTTACTTTAAAATAACGTTTGAATGCACATAGAAGAAAATTCGTTGAATATTATAAGCTTTATATTTATATCACTGAAATAATTTGAAATTTTCTCAAAGAATAAATTTGTACTTCCTTCCTGTTTAAAATATGCGGATTTTATTTCAAATTACGGTAGTTAAGAACGGTATAAGATGAAAATTCACAGAAATCTATTGAATAAATATTGATCTATAACGATTATTCGAAAAACATAAACTTGTCTTACTTCATTCATAAACTGCTTTTGGCCATTATTATCCCAGTTTTCTGATATAAATTATCATAAAAATGTCCTATTATACCCTGAGAGAAATAATAACCCATATCTGTTCTTCATCATAAGTGCTCTTATGTTTCGTAAATCAATATTATGAATATTCTAGTGTATCGATAAAAGCATATAGTTTATAGCAAAAACATAAAAATATGTGAAACGTTATATACCGACATTTGGAAAGAATGTGTTTAATATAGCTTTTAAAACAATTCTTAATAATCTATTTATAGTACAGGATAGGGTTACATTTTTTTTGGTAGGCAGTTAGAGTATTATTCATGCGTCTTATTTATTTCGTTTATCAATAAAATATTGTAAGTCAATTTACTTTATAATTTTTAAATATACAGAAGTTTCATATAGTTTTAGCAAAGTATAAAATGTGCCATCCCTATAACTCCAGGACATGTAAATTTAATTTAAAAGTATTTCTTTTTTATTTAAACAGTTTTAACTGTTATTGAATATAAAAGTGTGATTTTCATTATATGCATTTATCTTTATTTTGTAAAGTATTTAAAAATCCATATGTCTTAATGTTATAGTAGCAGGACATTGTAAATTAAATATAAATAAAACAGCCAATAAGTCGTATAAATATTGGTGTTGTAAATAATATAGCGTAATATATCGCGTTTAAACATATGTATTTCAGGGAAAAGTTAACAAATTAAATAACTTTTATTTAGCATATTCAATGAACTAATACTGACATAAGATTTGAATACATTTTATTCTGAGTCTGAAATTTGAAACACCATAAACAAACACTTCATACTCTTCATACACTTCATACACTTCACTGTCATATGCAAAATAATTCCATTAAACAAACATAGATACATGAATATTTTAAATGCATTTTCTCGTTTCTGTGTAGAAAATTTTGTTCATTATAATAGTTATATTGGGAATATTTATTGAGCATATATTACATTTATCGAAAATTCTTTCAGTGAAAGAATCTCCACTTAAAATTTTTCTTTCATTTGCGAATATTTATAATACAATACCACTGTTTCACAAATATCGTCTATAAAAATAATATTTAGGAATGAAACGTCAATATCGCTGTTATATTTACTTTACTATATTTGAAATTTTGGCAATAAAAGTGTGATATAGTATATCTTTCTAATTTAAAATTATCACATCATTCAAATACTTTAAATGCACGTGTGACATGCTGATAGCTAAAATGAAGAAATTTAAACGCACAGTGTAAGAGTATGTACGTGATAAAAATACAAATTTGCAAACTTTCAAATTGTGCTCCTTAATATATGTACATTGTAACAAGAAAAACAATTATTATATATTACTTACAATTATTAAATACGGTTGCTTAACGTAATTTTGATTAATTGATTTTAATCTTTTCAATCCCACAATAGCCGAAGTCATGCCAATGCTCTGAGACCCATAATAGCCATCTATAGATGAAGGGATGTTCCTTCCCTTTAAGTGGATTGGTATGCTGTTAAAGAGGTGGTCTGACTCTGTGATCGGTGGGGTGAAGTGTTGGCAGTTCTAGGCAGTACGGAAACAAAAACAATATTTTTTTTTTCATTGAATGGAGCAATGTTCACAATGATAAACAGAGGGGCGTAACACCTGTCGCAATTTGAATAAAGGGGGAAAGCAGTAGTGTCTTTTCCGCTACTTAACAAGCGAAAAAGGGATAACGAAAAAAGTTAGAATTTTGGGCTTTTTTATTGGGATTCTAATGTCATTCAGTTTATAAAGCTTGAGATTTAAAGAGTTAATAACTGTGTCTGCTTGGTACACTTTACTCTAAATTACAAAACCTATCACTTATTTTTTTTATGGTTATTAGAAACATGCCATTAAGAAATCTTTAAAAGTGGAAATATAAAAGAATATATTATATATTTTGTTAGGATTTTTGTATTTATTTTTCTAAAAACAAATATTTATTTTTAAACAGAATATAAATTGTTTTCTATTGTTATAAAATATCATGTTCCTAATTACCATAGGTAAATATAAGTTAAACAACTGCATATATATATATATATATATTCTACAATATGTGTACTTTAAGTGACAGCAGTTAAAAATTTTCAGATTTGTTTTTTTATGACACAGATACTTTTAAATTTTGCGGTGATATCGCTACATTTTAGACATGAAGATGGCACATGTGCCATTAACATGTTAAAAAAACAAAAAAAAAAAACAATGATTTTATATAAGCTTTATATATACATTCATATATTAAGCTACAGCATATATTTGGTAGTGAAGATATGTAAGTTTTGTAAGCGCAACTTTTAAACTAATTGGCGGAATTTAGAACTTTTGAGATTAACTTAAAGACGAGATTGAAAGATTATATCAATAGCATACCTATAACGTCAAAAACACTTATCGTTAAAGTATAGCTTCTAAAAGTCGCTAAAAATACAGAATATTAATGGTACATTTTCTGGACAATTTTTTATCTGACAATTGACTTGAATGCGAATAATTACTAAACAAATAATTAACTACGCAAACAGTTGACTTACTTGCGTTTGGAGGATACGAACAAATTAGCCAACATTCGACATTTTCTAGATGTTAATTTTAGCTATTTAAAATATCGTATCGTTGCAGGATGTTTTAGGATCTAAAAATACGTGTTTGTTTATGGGGGAAGGTAACAATACGTTTAAGTACCATATTTACAAAAATGACTTCTTTATGTATCTCTTCGGACCAGCTCAAAATCTTAGATTATATTATTCACGCCGATTGTTTGATATACGATTTAACGTTTTTCCATAATTGTAATGATTAGGTCAACATATTATTCTTGTCAAATGCATTTATACAGTGATTAATATCAAGAGTTTTAAATATCATAAAAATTAGGTGAAAATTATTGTATTCTTAATTAAATAATTATTAATAAAACATAATAATTAATTAATAATAATTAATATATGTTTTAAATTTTATAATAATAATTCAATTCAGAATAATATTTATTATTTTTGCATGTGTAATTGTCTTAATTTTTACCAAAAATGTTTTTTTTAAATCCCGGAAGACCGCCAAAAAATCAAACTATAAAGAAAAATTTGGAACATCAGAATCCATTATAGAATCTAGCGTCTGATATGGTGATAAATTATTATATAAGAATTCCTATGTATAAATCACATTATATTAAGGTTCAGAATATACATTTTTGAGAAAACCGATTTTTAAAATCCACATTAATATTTTAATACATTCAAATTATTGCATTCTTTGTCTGTACATAATATGTAAATGCAACAGGAAAAAATAGACTGTCGCAATAAAAAATTATTAAAATTCTTCAGATTATGATTTAATAATATGATAATGTTAGCAGCGACAAACATTTAACGGACTGTCAGTAATCTAATTTTTAAAACACGTCTCTCCAAATGCCAATATTCATTAACACACATTAAGTAAATTTATTTAGTACAATAAGATGGCAGGAATATTTAATTACATTATCAGAAGTGTACATTTTAATTAAACCTTACATAAACGTGCTATTAAAACATATCTGTATTTACCAGTCACATTAAAAGTCAAATCAAGTTTATACGGAAATCAGTTTAAAAATTTAAGAATGATAATGCAAATATTTTAGTCAATTTTTGAAATCATGTCTTTCTTATTAATTGATAATAATTGAAAATATATTTTATTAAAAAAATTAAACCGATTATTATTAGCGTTTTGAATTTTTAATATAATACGCATTTTTTATCATTATGTGTCATATGATGTCAATACCATGCAATATATATATATTTATATATTGTAGTCAACATATAGCGGTGCAATGAAATATCAGAATAATTATTAAATAATCAAGCAATGATGCACACTTTTTTGAAGAATTTCTGAATGAAAACAACTGCATTCAATAAAGAAACATAATCTGAGGTTATACAGGGTCTGTTCTTAAATTAGTAGGACTGATTTTTTCCTGAGCAAACGGGTAGACGAGAGGCGGTCTGCGCGCGCACGATCGGTGGAGGTGAATATTGGGAATGCTGGGGAAAATCGGCAGTCGGATCTCGGCCATTGAAGAGAGCAGCTCGCTTGTTCTGTGAACACCGGTCGAAACGCCACGTCACGGAGAATCATGGAGCGTTTTCTGGAGCAGCGATACACGATCAAAGTTTGTGTAAAGCTTGGTAAAACGGACAAAGAGACTCACGACATGATTAAGAAGGCCTTCGGTGATGCTGCCATGGGTAGATCGGGTGTTTCTGAGAGGCACAAGCTGTTCCAAGAAGGTAGGGAAAGAGTGGAAAACGACAACCACTCCGGACGCCCTTCGACCAGCAAGACCAAAGAAATTGTGCCACAAGTGAAAAATTTACTAAAAAGTGATCGTAGGATTAGCATCAGAATAATTGTTGATGAATTGAGCATTCCTCAAACCCAAGTTTTTGAGTTTGGCTGCACCATGACAACGCGCTGAGCTACACAGCGTTTCGCGTAGTGGAGTATCTTGCCCAGGACAATGTGGCAACGCTGCCTCATCCCTCCTACAGCCCCGAATTGGTCCCGCCAGACTTTTTTCTATTTCCGAGAATAAAATCGACGCTCAAGGGGAAGCATGACGGCTTGGTAGAGGCGGTTCAACAGGCCGTGACGAGGGACTTATACGTAATTTTAGTTTGGCATACGCAATTTTAGTTTGGAGACACATTTTATTAAAAAAGCAATTTATGTGTTTATACTATATATTTAATTTATTTATATAACACGCTGAAGAACAAAAAATAACGACATCTCAATAAAGACCCCAATTACAATCTTACACTGCCTTTTTAACATTGGTTTTCTAAATTAAATACAGTCTTTTTAAACAAAGTGTTTGAGAAATGCTCATAGAGCAACCAATTACCGATTAAATAAATTGGTTATAAATTAATTATATATAAATTATAAGTTATTTATATATAAACTATAAATTAATTTTATATAAATTATAAATTATTTATATATAAATTACAAATTAATTAAATATATTTTTTAATAAATTTATTTTAACACTTAATCTTTATATCATTCTAGACAGCATACAATTACATGCATAACCCGTGAGAGATTGCAACGAGGACAGAGTCACCCCATTCTCAGAAAAACATTAGTCGCGGGAAAAATGATTATCTTGAATCAATCACTCTTTCAGTACCCTCCTGCCTGACATTCCCCTTGGTATGTCTAGTGTTATTTTGACTTTCCTGTCTTTTCTGCGCGTGAAACAATCGTTTCTTGGAATCTAGGTAGTAAAGAGGTAACCCAGACTCCCCACGCGACCATTATTGCTTCGAAATTTCTCATTCTAAGCAGCGTAGTTTTCTTTTCTGAAGTGCTTGTGTGTGTTTTTTTTGCGCTGAATCATTTAATAGATAAAGGCGTGGAAATATAAACTTACGGACTATTAAAAAGAAATGGAACCTTTCAGAATGTTCTTAGATGAAGTTGAGTCTTCTGAAGAAGAAATTTATCAATCTAGCGAAAATGAACCTGATGATGAAATAACAAAACACTTACGCACACCTTTGTTTGGATCAGACAGAAACGTGACAATGGGAAATTGGTAAACGAGTTATCCTCTAGCAAAATAAATTTTATCAAATAGGCTAACCATTCTAAGAACCCAGAAGAGAAACAAAGCTGTAATTCACATCGAGTTCTAACAAACAGAATGTAAGAAAAATTATTCTTCTATATTTAGATTTCAAAAGAAAATACACTAGCATGCCTAAGTAATCAATGTCAAAATTTTTACTATGCATCGCGATAACGCTATTAATGAAAGTAATGATAAGAAGAAGCCAGAAATAATTCACTTTTACAAAAACAAGGTTGAAAAAAATAAGGGGTGTAGACACTATATTGATGAAATACCATCATCATATTCAACAGCTCGAAAAATCACGAGGTGGCCAATTGCAGCTTTTCATTGCGTATTGAAAGTCGCTGCAATTAAATGCCCGAATTCCTCTAATGTCAACGATGACTTCTCCCTTGCAATACACAAATAAACGAAAATTCCTGCAACAATTAGCATTATCTCTTATAGAGCCACACATGAAGGTAAAGAAAAATAAGCAGATGCTTCCTAAAACACTCCGTAAAAGCATGAATGAATCCATATCTATTGGATTAGAGGAGATCCCATTTAAAAGACGAGAAAGGTCGATGGCCAAGATTTAAAGAAAATAAACCTACAATTTCTTGCATAAAATTTGATACTTTTAGCTGCAAAAATCATTCTTCTTACGTTTCCCAGAAATGTATATAGATTTTAAACTCCTGATGAATATATGTAATTATTTTGAGTGGAAAGATTTCTTAAACGTTAAAAAAGTTTGTTTAACTGAAACAAAATATATACTTTCTTAATGAAGTAATTCACTTATTATTTATAATGAAAGGATAATTATTTTATTTATAGCACAATTTTTGGATAAAACAGGTTGGGATGACCCAATCACCCCGCGCGATCTCCAGCGTCAGTGCTGAGTGCGAGCCTTCTGCCGGGTAAAATACATATATGCATTTTTGTTTTAAGTGTGTAATAGATAAACATAAACATTTCTCAAAATATAAGATAAAATAAATTCAAAATATAAAATATAAAATAAATAAAAATAAACATTTCTCAACAAATTGCAAATATAACATGTAATAATGAATATATATATAGGTATATACATAAACATTAATTATACATTTCTCAACATCTCATTCTTTGAAGGATACGGTTAAACTGCTCACTGAATCTTAATTAATTAAAATTCATGGTTTTTTTCTTAAGACGCACAATTATGAATATGAAGTTTTTGCTTTAAAATATTTCGCATTAATCGAACAAATAATATACTATTAATAATCAATTTCCCTTACTGTATATGTTTTCTAAATTCCGATGCAGTCTAGGAAAAAAATCATACTAAAAATAATATATATATATATATATATATATATATATTGTGTGTGTGTGCGTGCATGTGTATGTGTACTATTTTTGTGAAATTATTTATCCTTGGCTTAAATATTAAGAGTATGCATTGAAATTGTATAGAAAAACGCATTTATACAAGAACTAGACAATCAGGAAACATATTAAATATGTATATTCCGCATTCAGATTACGCATTTTAAAGTTTTTGTTTTTATTAAATTAAAATTTGCGATTGAAACAGTACTTTATGGAAAACATACCACTTTACTTAATATGTGTAGTTGAATTTCAGAAGTATTATTACTCGAATGAGGAGCTCTTTTGAATAAATGCCATATTGAAAAGAGATTAAACTATTCATCGTCGAAAACACTATTTTAATACATAGATATAGGTATATATTTTTAATAAGGTACGAAAACATTATGTTAAATGCATAATTATTTATGAAATTTTATTTTGAGTAAAATAATTTTGTAAAACTAAAAATTTGGATCATTTTGAGATTAAGAGAAAATTTATAATCTTTGGTTAAATGTTTTTTTTTAATTATGTCAACAAACATGTTTATATTTTTGAAAATTTTCTTTTCAAGCACTACATTTAAATATGAAAATGTTTGAAATGTCGCTATTTTAAAAATGAAAAGCTGTAAAGGCCAGTACCACGGCTTGCCACGAACTTAAAATTTATTATCTTAAAACTTTATTTTTTTCAGAATTGGATAACTTTAGAACAATGACAACGATTATTTTGGTATACTAAAATTTTCTATTTTCTATATATGTGGCACAAAATAGAAAACATATATATTCATTATCTTTATTTCAAGTTTTTATCTAGAGTTATTTGCCATTACCATGGAACACAATATATTTTTTTATTCAGCTCTGCACTAGATGACGTTTTCATATGATACGGTTCTTCCATGGTACAGTCTCACGTGTCCTTATAAACAGTAATGCCTTTTTTATTATTACTTTTTAGGGTATTTACTCATGTTTATCATGCACCAACGTATTTCATTGGGAGAAAAGTAAATACGTATGTCTCGTGTATAATGTTAGACATCAACGTCAGAAAATCCAGGAATTTGAAAAAATATATATCCAAATGTCATATCAAATATGTAATATCAAATAGGTATTATCAAATATGATAGATTGAAGTGAAGATGATATGGTATATGCAGATACAGACTGTGCTAGGGACGATTCTAACAACAGCAATAGTGACAATAAAAGATGTGTTGCGGCATTTTTGGTTAAATGTATTTACTGAATTTTGAAAGTGTAAGTATTTTTATGTTTATACTGTTTATGTTGTGCAAAACGAATCTAATATATATATGTTTTTCGTTTATTTAGTAAGCTTTAAATATATTTATAATACCTTATGCTAAATTAAGATGCGTTAAAATATTTGCTTTCTTCGTTCATTTGGATAGAAAATGCAGAAGTGAATACAATATGTACTAATACAATATGGAAAGAAGCAATTACTTCACTTAGTTTTCTATATTCGTATTCCATTTTTATATTCATGTATAATGATAATATTAAACTGTATTGAATGCTTAAACAAGGCAATTCAGACCTAGAAAAAGACAGTCATTAGAGCAACGCGTCCCCCCCCCCCCGCAAAGTTTACAGGAACTCAGTGACTTGCAAAGACTCTCTCAATTCCTGCCTCAATTCAGGCATGCTAACAACACGCGAATTTTCACAGGGAACTCCCGAGTAAGGCATCCGGCTACACAGCGCGATGCCCTAACGGCCATAAAACCGGGCATCCAAATGAACGTTTATTTAAAAAATATTATTACAAATTAAATCATTAAAGACAGGCCCGCCGTTAATAAGACAATGGGTGGTAGAGTAAAATTTAGAGAGTACAAACTATGATCAAAGAATAAACAAAATGAATTCTAATGAAATTAACCCAAAAGATATTGATGAACACCATGGTAACGGTTGCTGCTAATCGCCTTGAATAGAGTGATATTTGTTAAGACTGACTAATAAGAATTTGTCTACTTATGTAAAAGTAGTAAAACAGTTGTAGTAGACTGGTTTGCATAGTTTGAAGCTGATAGCTTAAAGTAATTAAAATTAATGAGAGCGGTGACAGAAAAGTAAGATAATCGCTCAGAGCAAAAGGTGGAATTTCGATATTGCTGAAAGTATTTTAAGAGTAAAATAGATGCTAAAATAATATTAATATAGGTAAGTTGGGAATAAGAACTCATCCCGAGGGAAGGGCTGTCAGAACTGATAGACACGAGACAAATGGTATTATGCAGATACTGGTAGTTGTGAATAGTTTTTCCCCTCTATGATTAATAACTCTTCACCAATTTACTCTACTAAAATCTGATACAACGATTACTTCACCAGCTCTAAGAGCTAACTCATTATTTTCTGCAGTCTCAAAATCATTCAGAGCTCTCCCATTCATATAGTTAGAAAATTTTTACAGAACAAACTGACCTGAAAAAGAGAAGAATCGGGTATTAATTTACCACATGTGTTCTCAGAAGCCAAAGAGAATGGGTACATATATAGGTGTTGAACATGAAAGAGGTGTTCAGAATTAGACATTAAGATACTCAGGCTTGATCTTTCTAATTGGCAACTTGCTCTATAGGTAGGACATGGCATGGCAGAGGCTTTGTGTTCTATATCAAAAGTTGCATTGGGGATCAAACAATTAGCACAATTTGCTGATCGACCTCAGATACTAATTAAATTGGGGGATTTTCTCCAGAATTTGTCAACCGTACAAATGTATCACAATATATACGTGATGTATTGAATGACTTAGTAAAAGCTTGTATGTTGTTTGATGTTTGTTGGAAATATCCTGTGTATAATGTCTACCCTTCTTTTAAGCGATACAATTTTTGAAAAAAAATTGTTCAATATACGCGAGTAAATATGATATGTCAGTACCACTTCAAAATTCCATCAATCATCATTAAAAATTTTCGTGAGACTATTTATTATGAGTTTTTCCAAGTTTATTACTACTTAAATACATTTTTAATAATTTAATTTGCTGAATGAATTACAAAAAAAAAAAAGTTTTCAAGTAGCTTTCAGATTAAGTATAACCCGATATTCACATAGTTCATTTTAGTTCATTTTCAGCAGTGAATTACGCCTGTAATCATTGAAAAATAACCAGTGAATGATTACAGGCGAAATGCACTGCTGAAAAAGTAATTAAAAATAACTATGTGTTGTCGTATACAGGGCTTATGTACCGTCTCATGGTTGAAGCAGAAGTGTGCGTGCTCATGATGACATTTCCACCTTGGGCTGCTATTGCAGCCTTACCGACATATGTAAATGAAAGTTGCCTGGCTGGGTATCGTGCTCGTAGCTCAAAGTCAGAGCATTGGAGCGTTTTTAAAAGCGTACCGGGTTCAGTCACCGGCTTGGACATTTTTCACTGCGGCGGTTTCCGCTTTTAAAAGCAGGATAAAAATCCACTGGTTATTATTTAATGATTACAGATAATTCACTGCTGAAAAATGAATTAAAATAACCTATGTGTTGTCATATGCTAGATTTTGTCTATCGTATCGTGGCTGCCGCAGAAGTTTGCCTGCTCAAGATAACATTTCCACCTTGTGCTGTGATTCACAGCCTTACCGACATATATAAGTGAGGATGTTAGGCTGGATATTGTCCTCGTAGCTCAAAAGTAGAGCATTATAACGTTACTAAAAGGATTCTGGTTCGATCCCTGGCTTGGTCATTTGTCACTGCGTCTGTTAACGGTTTGAAAAGCAGGATAAAATAATTCACTGGTTATTATAAAATATTTACAGTTTTCCAGTTAATTACTATACTAAGCTAAACTTAAAAAATGTAATTACCGCGGTGCTAATTAGAAACTTTATGGAGTAGTGGTTTCATTGACATAGTAATACAAATATTAGACATTTTTAAAAACTCTTTACTATTTCCTAGAAAAAAAGTGCATTATTGTATTACAATGGAATTTTAAACTAAATTTCAGCAATTAAAACAATAAAAAATAATTTTTTTTATAAGACAACATTCATTATTATCTGAGAATACCTAGTAAATGATTAATATATGAAGACTTGTGTTTAATTTATAGTATAAATATTTAACATAATTATGCAGGCGTTAATGACTTTTAAGAATTAAATTGTAAACAGAAACTGTAAACTGAAATTTTGACATTTGAATAATCGTTACTAAATGTACGCATCGAATAAATGTCTACCGATTGCTGTTATTAGAATTTTATATCGGTGCATTTGGAGAATAAATCTAACAGATTAAAGCCTGTCATATATATCATGCGTTCTATAAATGGAGTACGCCAATCGACTTAATAACTTTAGTAAGCACTTGAAACTGCCATATCCATCAAAAGAGAAATTACCTATCAAATGTGACGTAGTAAATAACCAAAATAACTCATTTAAAATAACTTAGTTTTATCTGCTTGTACATTCGTTATTTGTTCGGACATTTCTATAAAATTATTGACACAAGAATAAGACGATAGAAAGTAATAAAACGTGAGTGAATAATATTTATACTATATTACTATGTCGTAAAATATAAAACAAAATTTAAAGTTTGTTGTTTTCGATTTCTAATATTGACTCTGATGTTAAACGAAAGAGCTAAAAATTTAAACCAAACTTTTTACGATAATTCGGTAAAATAATATAAAAAATTATAATAATCCGTCTTAATACGAGAAACATTATAACCATAAGATATAACATGTCACACACATTACAAAACTAAAATAAGTTGACAATATTTTAAATTTCCCGAAAACAATGTAAAATATTGTAGAAAAAAAAAACTTTAACTGGTAAGATTAAATGTAGGGTAATTCTAATTAATTATTAAAAAAATAAATTCTGCTAGTTGAAACTTTTATTCGAAAATGAATCAAAATTATATTTAATTAATATCAGATGTAAAAGATCATTATAATTATAAAATTTATTCTTAAAATTTTTAACTCAAATTGTATAAATAGTATTGTTTATGTGACGTATACATCACAATAATTAATACCTGTTTGTACAGTTGATTAAAAAGTGTGTTCCAAGCCTCTTGTATAGGAAGTTATATTAGATTAAGATATTAATTTATTCAGAAGTAATAACCTTTATTCATATAAATATATTTTTTTCCTTTTCAATTATATGTATGATAATATTCAGATAAGTAATAATTGGGTGTATGATTCTAAATGAACTAACTTGACAATGCATATTTTACTCTAAAACATTGAACAATAACATTGAACTGCTTAAAAATTTACTATTACTATTTACATTAATTTTGTTTATGACATTAACTCTACAATAAAAATATACAGTCTGGAAAACGCATTATATGCTTACATAATAAAAGTTTGCAGGAACAAGTTACGATCGAAAATACGTTGTTCAACATAAATCAATTAACTAACTACATAATGCATATTTTACTCTAAAACATTGAACCATAACATCGAATTGTTTAAAAATTACTATTACTATTTACATTAATTTTGCTTTATGACATTAACTCTACAATAAAAATATACAGTCTTCAAAACGCATTATATGTTTATATAATAAAAGTTTGCAGCGAAAATTTACGATCGAAAATACGTTGTTCAACATAATTAGAATTAAACCATTATTTACTACACTTTTTAATAAAAATAATAATAATAATTTGAAAAATAAAATAGAAGATACATTTAATGAAATAAATACATACGAGTTGTTCAGATGAAAATTATAGTTTTTGTAGAAGTGTTTTATCTAATATAAGCGGGAAAATATATTTGTCGATAGATGGCGTGGTATTTTTCGAGTTTGCAGTAGCAGCGAATCGTTTCTAATTGTAATTTTTCAGTTGTGGAATGTCTTATGTGCGACTGAGTGGAAGATGTATTCTTCTTGATCCGAAAAAAGAACTGTTACATAATTTATTTGCAACACTACAGCACATTCCGGAAATTTAAGTATTCCATTAAAAACAATCGCAGAGGGAAACTCTCGAAAGCGATGGTACTGCTCCACGACATTGATATGAACAATTTTGGAGGGATGTCATAAAATACCCTGAGTGTAACTCTGATATCGCTACATGAGACTTCATAGGTGACTTAAAAAGTAACTTAGAAGAAAATTCAAAATTTAGATAGAAGTCCCTCTATATAAATCTAAAAAAATAAAGTCTACATTTCTGCACAACCGGCGTTCTGAAAATGAACTCCTTTATGCTTAATCTGCATTCATTTTAAGACTTTATATCTCGATAACGGGGAGACGAGAGCAAATGATTTGTGCGTCAAAAAACGCGTTTCATAATGCCCTTTCGATTGCTGTTTATTTAGATTTTTTCATTATTACATGGCGTGGTATTTTTCGAGTTTGCAGTAGCAGCGAATCGTTTCTAATTGTAATTTTTCAGTTGTGGAATGTCTTACGTGCGACTGAGTGGAAGATGTATTCTTCTTGTTACGCAATTTCTTCGCAACACTTTCCGGAAATTTAAACATTCCATTAACAACAATCGCAGAGGAAAACTCTCGAAAGCGATGGTACTGCTCCACGACATCGATATGAACAATTTTGGAGGGATGTCATAAAATACCCTGAGTGTAACTCTGATATCGCCACTTGAGACTTCATAGGTGACATAAAAAGTGACTTAGAAGTAAATTCAAAATTTAGAGAAAAGTCCCTTTACATAAATCTAAAAAAATTTACTTACTAAACTTTTACAGAAACTTTATAGGAAAAAGGTGCTTGAGCGTTACTAGGAATAATGGCTTGATTAGTTATTGGTTTTCTATATACCGTACGTTCAATTCCATGGTGGGTTTTGATTAACAGCACATCCAAATAAGGGAGTTACGCTCAAACACCTTTTTCCTATAAAGAAACCAATAACTAATCAAGCCATTATTCCTAGTAACGTTCAAGCACCTTTTTCCTATAAAGCAATAACTAATCAAGCCATTATTCCTAGTAACGCTCAAGCACCTTTTTCCTATAAAGTTTCTGCCTTTCAACATTTCATTAGAAGAGCTTTTACTGTGTGTACACCTAATCAATTAAAAAATGAAATAAATAAAATACGTGACATTGTTGGGGATTTGTTTATTTGATTAGGTACTATTACCTTTTGCTAAAATTTGAATAAGTGCAAATTATCTATAACTTAAAATTGAAATGAATCCTGTCAATATGCACATTTACAAAATTATTCTCAAACTAAAAAAAATTTAGAAAAAAGTAAATGGATTAAATTAAACAGAAACAATTAAAATTTAAAGAATTTAAAGTTACCTGAATTCTAAGTTTTGAATTCAAAATAGTACAAGGATTAATCATTTAAAAGCACTGACAAGATTCTCAATTTGCACTACATTCAATTCCCCAACAATCAGCATTATGAATTTAGGAATTAATATGATGTGTAACAACAAGGAATTTTCATAGACATAATAATTTTGACTAAGTGAAAATTTTGGAATAAAGGGGACAAAATCTTTCTTTTAAAGAAAGTACAAAAAGGGGAGGTATAAAATTGATGATATAGGTTAAACAAAATAATATTTAACAAATATAAAAATTGTAAAATTAATTCCAAGAATTCACAACACTGTAGCTGTGATCGTATAGATTATTCATTGTTTAAGAGACCATAAATAAATAATTAAATTTTGAATAAGGTAATTCATTATAATAAAATACTTCTCACAAGACTTTAAATCAAAGTATTAAATTACTTTATATAAAAATTCAGACATGTATGTTCTGTAATTAATTAAAGAATAGTAAAAGGTCTCAGTTAATTAAATAAAATAAGTTTGAATATTATTAATTTTAACAATTGGTAAGACAATAGTTTATTTTCACCAAGCTTAGTGCTTGAAATATTAC
This sequence comes from Maratus michaelseni, assembly GCA_963931845.1. Lineage (NCBI taxonomy): Eukaryota > Metazoa > Arthropoda > Arachnida > Araneae > Salticidae > Maratus > Maratus michaelseni. The sequence goes on from OZ007593.1 coordinate 86,388,333, forward strand.
TCAGAATTTCATGATTAAGGAATACAAAAAAATTTACTTTAATTTATTTATTTATTTATTTATTTTAGAATTAATATTTAAATCAATTAAAAGACATTAAGTAAAAAGATTAATATAAATCATTGGGAGATTGATTCTCATAAGATTAAATAAGAAGTAAAATGCTGAAGAGAAAACTTTTTTCTTAAGTATTGAAGAAAATAGTAAAATAGAAAGAAAACAGAGGAGATTTATTAAGAGAAAACAGGTATTTATTAACAAATGTCATCTTAGGTAGTTTGGATATCATTCACTAAAAATATATATAGATATTATATGATCAAACAAACAATATTATTAACACAAATAATAATAATGAAAATAAGGCTTTCTCTACTCACATCCCTGCAGTGTAGTGAACACTAGATACAGACTGATGGTACATACATGATGTTTCATAGGTCATCGACTTTTGGATTCAGTTTTTCTTTTGATCCACAAACTTTATTATTTTTAGTTGAATAGTCATTCACCGTATTACAATGACTCTAACCGAAATAGAGTTAATCCTATATCACTGCATATGGCATCTTAGGTAGTTTTATGGAATGTGCACTGCAAACAAGTGTAAAGGTCAGTATCCTTATATTTCATACTCTCAGCTTTTTCACACGGTAAAGCAATCGCTGATCACATTTAATTTGAGTTATTTGTTGTACGCCGTATGATGATAATAATAGACAGTTATATTTCGAACATACCTCATACTTTTTCGCTAGAACCTCATGTTCCGACTACAACTGTATATTCTCGTACACTACCTCGATCATCTCTTCGATCATAAGGAAAGCGCATGTATACAAACAAAACAGCATAAGTTTAGTCATCGATCTAAATCATATTGTTAAGTCCAACAAAACAGTATTGTATTTCAGGGAAGTATTTTTCATCAACTATGCAAACTATTATTTCACAAAACTCGTGGGGCACGAAAACATCATGCTGAATGAGACTCGACGGAGCAACATTCTAGTATTTTTTTTTTAAATCGTCCTCTCACTGTCGCTACCACTGGAGAGAGTGCGTCTCTCTCTTGAAAATTTCGCCACTGCCTAACAGGCGGGGTGGGGGAAGGAACCCTTCACCCTCACACACCCAAACTGTCCGAACGCGTGGACCAGGGGGTAGAAAAAAAAACTCAGCGCTTATTGGATGAGTGGGGAGAGATAATAACACGTTTATTGGATGGGTTGTTACTAGGTGAAAAAATCCTAGCTTCAATTCCTGGAAATTAGCCGTCTGACAGCTGTGCGTTGGGTCCCACGGAAAAAACCACCCGCACACTTGCACCTGCCATTTCGTAAACAACGATAGAAAAGCAATATATTGATGTTATCTTCGTAACAAGCCTTCGAAATAGTTTTACGACTATCTTTTCTGAGGGTAATAAAAGTTGCGTACAATACAACTGACAAAAAGGCTTCAGCTATTCTCACGACTTCTTATAAAGGCCTTTTGTACGTTATCCAATCTGCCTGTGTGTGTTTCGAATTTACGATCCCTGAAATTACGTGAGAATTTCAAGTAAAAGTTGTTTGCGTGGAAAACTATCTCACAGTGAAAAAAGAAGATCTTGGGTGGTCTTGACTTACAGAAAAATAAAGATGTTTGGATTTTGAAAATAAGAGTTTTAATTAATAATGTTTAAGAAAAATAAGAAAAAAGAGGAGGGGGGTTTGATTAAATATCAAAATAGAATGAGTTTATAAAAAAGAAATGTTTTAAGATATTAATGAAAATATAAATATAATAATTTAGATTAAATTACCTCTAACAACATCGCAATAAATAACGGATACAAAAACAGCACCATCAATAAATTAATTACGAGCATGGATAATAAAAAGGAGAAAATTTTTAATGAACGAGACTCAAAAATATCAACTTTACAATATTTTCCAAAACCAATAACTAATCAAGCCATTATTCCTAGTAACGCTCAAGCACCTTTTCCTATAAAGTTTCTGCCTTTCAACATTTCATTAAAACAGCTTTTACTGTCTGTACACCTAATCAATTAAAAAATGAAATAAATAAAATACTTGACATCGCAATAAATAACGGATACAAAGACAGCACCATCAATAAATTAATTACGAGCATGGATAATAAAAAGAAGAAAATTTGTAATGAACGAGACTCAAAAATATCAACTTTACAATATTTTCCAACTCCCTTATTTGGATGTGCTGTTAATCAAAACCCACCATGGAATTGAACGTACGGTATATAGAAAACCAATAACTAATCAAGCCATTATTCCTAGTAACGCTCAAGCACCTTTTTCCTATAAAGTTTATGCCTTTCAACATTTCATTAGAAGAGCTTTTACTGTCTGTACACCTAATCAATTAAAAAAAATGAAATAAATAAAATACGTGACATCGCAATAAATAACGGATACAAAGACAGCACCATCAATAAATTAATTACGAGCAGGGATAATAAAAAGAAGAAAATTTTTAATGAACGAGACTCAAAAATATCAACTTTACAATATTTTCCAGGATTCTTGGAAAGATTAAAATATAAACTTAGAAAATTTAATATCTGCCTTATTGCAAAACCATCCATAAAATTAAAAAGTGTTGTTTGTAAGAAAATAGACCCAATAGAACCAGATCAACTATAAGGTGTTTACGAAATCCCATTCACCAGAGCGGATGGAACGTTACAACATTATATAGGAATGACCACCAGAAAGTTTCAAACAAGATTAAAAGAACACATAGCAGATATCAAATATGACAGGAGTACTACAGCACTGGCACGACTACATAGAACCAAAGCAATAGAAATTGATTTTAAAAATAGTAAAATAATTTACCCATCAAGAGTCTACTTTTCATCCATTATCCGTGAATCCATAGAAATATACACGAGTAACGTAAAAATTTGCAACGAATCTGCCTCATTTGAATTGCCTAAAATTTGGCGTGTGGTTCTTTTCCGTTTTAAAAAGCAATAATGAAATATAATTTTCACGATTACAGTTGGCTACTTCGAGCACCTGCTTTTCTCTTGTTTTACATATTTGGATCTCGTGATTCGTGTTTTTCAAGGTTATTTTTCAAAATTTACAAGAATACTTTGTTTATTATTATATTTTCTTGAAAGTGACGCCGTAATGAGCGTTGAAACGTATGTTGGATCATTAAAAAGGTTTTATAAGCCTTTTGTTATTTTATTTTAGTATCACTTAAGCATTTTTATAGATTTTAATCATATTTAGTGATCTTATTTTGTGGTTATGTATCGGTATCTCATCAAATATTCAGTATAATACTATTTTAATCACAGTATACTATTTCTACGATTTTTTGTCAAGATTTTAGAAAGCAGTGTTAAATTCGGCTGAAAACTCTGCATGCTATTAAAAAAAAAAAAAAAAAAAAAAAAAAAAAAACTTTTGAAGTTTTCACAGAAACGTTAACATCTTCACGAATATAAGTGCTATGCTTACACAAATGCAAACAAATGTTGAACAGGACTTGCATAGTCATTTGCTACAGTAACAGATCATTTTTACCATTTTCTGTTACTTGGGAGATCGAAAATATTATTTTATTATTAAAATTATTATTTCCCCCTCTAATTGCCCTCGCGACAAAATCTTCACTGAAAAACATAACATGAAACATGTTTCTTTACATCCTCAAAGTTCAAGGGCGTTCCGGGCATTTCCTCAAGAGATTCAGTAAGATATTCAACGAAACGTCTGAAATTGATCACTGCCGCTTAATTTCTGGACACCAGTGTATATATATATATATATATATATATATATATATTTCAATCTAGATGTTAATTAAAACCATTTGTCATGAGATTCACGTAAACAATAACTAAGATAACTTACTTACAGTTTTCAATATCACTGATTTCTCAAAAAGAAATTAAATATTTAAAAAGTAGTTAATATGATAATTAAGAAATGAATTTAATTGATTCTAAAATAATCAGAACTGTATAAAACACAGTTTTCACTAACCAAAAATGTTTTTTCAAAGATACATTTTTTGGCATTTTTAATTGCAAATATTTGATTTAAACTTTGTGAAATAAAATTTTTGAGCTTTAAATGTTAATATTATTATATATCATATCCAATTTCATAGATATTTTTTGTTGCCTAATATATATATATAATATATATATATATATATATATATATATATATATATATAATATATATATATATATATATATATATATATATATATATATATATATATTATAACTAGTTAATGTAAACTGGCATCAAATAATATCCACAGCAGCGAAAAAAAAAACAATGCACACGTATATCTTAAATTCTAGTGTTACACAAGGTCATTCGCACTGTATGGAAACGATTTTTAACGGAAATTTCTACTCAGAAATGACATATTGTTTACAACAATTTTACTTTGTTGGATCGCCTTGAAGTTTGGCTATAGCTCTGGCTTGAAATTACTATGATAATAGAAGTTTCATGTTACAGTCATGTCCGTTTCCACCGATACCTCTTGTAAAAACTTTCCCAATTCTTTTCAATGTTCGTGAATTCATTTAAACAATCCAAATGCAGAATAAGGCTACTTATGAGGGGATTTTCAGGTGATTTTACAGGCATTTCGTCAATTGATAAACAAATTACTTCCGTTTCGGATTCTTTCTTTGCTAAATATACGCCAGTTGAGTTATGGGAGAACGGCTGGGATGCTTTGTTCATATGAAGCTCAATTAATGTTTTCATCATATAAAGCTGAAATTTCTTCTTCAAGAATGGGTTCTAAAACATTTTACTGATAATAAAGTGAAATCAACTTAGTTTTACTGCATTTTTTTTTTTTTTTTTACCTTTCATTTCATTTCATAAAAAAAAAATCAAGTAGCAATCATGAATTCTTTTGGAAATTTTTCTCTACATTCACAAATCCATTTCTTTCACTTTTTTCTATTAATTGATAAAAAGTGCTCTTCTTTTGATACACTCACTTCAATAAAACCATGTTTCATCCAGTTTTACGATAAAGTTTCATTTACCACCAACTGTGTGTTTGTTAAAGCATGCGATAGAATGCGGTATCTACAAAACATTGGAAAACTTTGGAAAGTTTCCCAACACGTTTCCAAACGTTCAGACGTTTATTTAATGAGCAAGAATAATTAATTATTCCATTATCCATTATTAATAAGCAATTTTTATTCCCTTTTCTGCTTTCGTATGCACTTTTATTGTTTGCTTTTATAACCGATATTACGAAAAATAATTTTTAAATTATGCTTCATTTGCATAAATTTAGAAAAGTCAAATACACACGTTAAATCAGCGGATAAATTTTGATAAATAAAATAAGCAATATGTATTTCATAATATATATATATATATATATATATATATATATATATATATATATATCAATCACTTTATCAATGAAAACAAAAAAATCGCATGTCAAATTCAAAAACTTTAAAGTCAAAATAACTCTTGCTATATCGCATTTTGTTATTATAAATTAATAAAAAAAATTGCATTTGATAAAATTTGTAAAGTTTAAATTTTAATTCACAGTAAGATTACTTGGAAAGAAAATAATAAATAAATACAAAATGTCTTTATGGAAACTTTTTATTTGAAAGAAATATATGACAAGCATTAAATCAAGAATACATTTTAGATTACAAATTTCGATTTACATTTAATCACTGCCGGAAGCCTTTTAGAGATTCAAAGACAAGATAATTTTAAAAGTATACATTTGTACGATCAGATGCATTCATAATAACTGTATTTAAATTTAATAGAAAAAAATTAAAAATCATATGTCACTTTATCAAATTTATGCATTTAATTTAGATCGGGCAAGATATAAATTCAATATACTTGACAAAATAATTGAATAAAACGCATTTCAACTTGAGATAACAAAATAATTCTACATTTTAAATGTATATATGTGACAGTTAATGTCATAGTAAATTTATGCTTTCTTTTTCTGTATTTTTCTAAAGAAACACTTTTTTAGAAAAAAAAAAAGCAGTAGCTTACTTATATTTCGTATTTTCTTGTAAACTTTATAAAAAAAAAAAAAAAAAAAAAAAAAAAAAAAACACGTAAATATTAATAAAAAAACTAGTCAACGTATGTTTGTATAGTTTCAATTGAGTTGGAAAAAAATCTAAGCTACAATAAATTACAAAAAAAAAAAAAAAAAAAAAAAAAAAAAAAAAAAACTTATGATTTATAAGTATTTTTCCAACAAGTATTTTTCATTTCTTTTAAAATAGATATTTTCAAAGTGTTAAATTTTTGTAAATTGGTAAATCATAAAGAATCTTTTATCTAAATATCAATTTGAAAAAATCACTCATGCTTTACTGAATATCACGGTTTTTGTCATTATTTTAGTAACTATTAATTTAATATTAATAATCAAGATGTATAAATATGTATAACTTTTGAATATATTATATGCATAAGCGTGTGTCTGCCATATGCTGAACTGGGTGCTGCGAACATGTTGTTTTGTTCTTTTTTTAGAATTGTTAATAGTACTTGTTCATGTTCGAATGATTAAGAACCTTTTTCTGTTAAGTTCATTTTGCTATTTATTGATAATAATCTATGTGCGTATGTATTGTACAGCAACGGACGCTAAGAATATGTTGATTATTTTTTAAAACGTAAGAGACTTTAAATATAAAAATGCTTAAGTTTGGAAATTGTGTAGTGGAAAATGTTGTAGTGTTTTGAATGTGTGTATTTAAAGTGCTGGATGATAAAAATTTAAATAGTTTTTGGCTATTTTAAAATATTATTACAAAGTTTTCAAACGAAAATTTATAATAAGTGAAGCAAATTTTAGTTTGAATACTATATTACTGAGTTCAACTTAGTTCGGTTCAATGTTTAATTGTGCTGGTAAAGCGCATTCTATTTGAAATACTTAAAGAGTCTTAGTTTTAAACTTCAGTCCAAATTTTAACGATAAGATGACGGAAATTTCATTATGGTCCGTTTCCTCATAATCGCGAAGTTAAATACTTTTATTATTAATTAAAGTTTTTTATTTATTTATTTTTTTTTAGTGCACAAACGAAAACAAATATAAGAAATGAACGATTACACATTTTTAGCGTTTCTTGGTTAAAAAAAAAAAAAATAAATAAAAAATAAAAATATATATCTGTTAGAAGAAAGCATTGAATTCGTAAATATGTTTGACTTTAATTTTTGGATAGATTTGTAATTTTTTTTCCCTTTGCATACGATATATTGGGTTGTCTGGAAAGTTCGTGAAAGTTAAGAAAATAAATTCGTACTGGAAAATTCTATCATTTAATTGTTAGACACTGATTCCGATATCTAATGTCTAATAAAAAACGGGCAAATTTTCCGGTACGAATGGATTTTCCCAACCGGCACAAACATTCCAGACAATCCAATAGTTTTGTTAGGAAATGGTCGTGTGTTACAGAGATGTTTTGGTCGTTCTTATACAAGAACTAATAAAAGATCAGAAGTTTAATATCAGTCACAGTAAGATTGATCAAAAATTAAAAAATATACATATTTTTAATAAAATATTTTTATACTGAAGAAATATATAAAAAATATTCAATTAAAACTATATTTCACATATAAATTACAATTTGCATTCCTTCTCAGCTGGAAAGCTTTTAAAAATTCAAAATTTTCGTACAATTATCTTGGTAAATATCATTAGTAAATGCGTTTTAATGTAAAATGACAGAAAGCAAGGAAAAAAATGGCTAATACGTTATTAGATTTATACATTTAATTTAGATCGAGTAAGATATAAATGAAATATTTTTGACAAATTTATTAAAAAACATCCATTGCAAAGTAGGATTTCGAACTAGTTCTAATTTTTACATCATTATATGTGACAGTTAATATACATAATAAATTTAAGATTTTATCTTCTTTATTTTTTTATATCAGAAGATACATTTTCATAGAAAATATGGTAGCATAAATATTTTGTTTTGTTTAGTTTCTTTTACAGTTTTTAACAAAACACGTCAATAGTAGTAGAAAAATAGACAACCTATGTTGGTATATTTTGATTTAGCAGAAAAAAACATTCTAAGCAAGAATAACTTGTAATTATTATAAAAAATGTATCAAACATAAAAAATGGACTGACAAAGTATATGATCTTTTTAAAGACATATTTTCATAGTGTAGAAAAAAAAAAAATATATATATATATATATATATAAGTGTGCAATCCATAATTTCGAAACAGAATTCCCGATACAGAAAATAGCCCTTTTTTTTTTTTTTTTTTTTTTTTCGAGTTTTAAATATAAAAATGTTTACAGTCAAATTGCATCAAATTTACATTTTAAATGTGTTGTATAATGTAAAACCACTAGAAAAAAAATAATATGTGCACCCAAAGGGTTTTGATAAATGACGTGAAAAATGAATTGAAAAATGAGTTTATTGATAAATGACGCTCATATATATATATATATAGAGAGAGATAGATAGATAGATAGATAGATATATCCGTGTGTGACTGTACTTTATTATTTTTTATATGATTTGTACAAGTACTTATCACTTCAATTTATATAAATTTAAAAAAAATCGTACAAAATAATACGCATATTGTTCCAAAGACATTTTTGTGCCAAAAATGTAGACATGAAAATAGATTAAATTAAATATTACTGTGACAAATATATTATTAATGATAAGAATATATAATTGGATACTTTAAAAAAAATAATTTACTTCTTTCTAAACTTTGATAGGGTAAACTCTTAAAAACTTCCACGTTAGCAGTGCGTGATAGAACATAATTTACATGTTAGAAATAAGTAGATTTAAGTCATAAAGCACGCTTCACTTTCGAGAGAAAAATCTGTTATTATTTTTTAAGAACTGTAATTTGCATCTTCGGTAATGCACCCCAGAAAAATTTATGGTTATTATTACAGTCACGCAGCACTTGTTATTTCTTTATCCATGACTATATAAAAAACGTTATAACTGAATTACTGCTAAAAGTAAATCTATCGTCATAGAAAATAAGAACTTAAAACTACTGGTACCATTTTATATTAAAATATGGCTTATAATGATGAAAAATATTCTATTATTCATGAAGCAAAGATTTCTTGTCTATACAAAGCATAGTACAGCAAAATATTCGTTAAAATATCTATTTAGAATTTTCTAACTACCTCGCTTCGGTGTTAAGAGAAATCGACGAATTTAATGAAAAGCTATTTTTTTTTTTTCACAACAAGCAGTATGGAGTTTTGTTTATTATTGGTAACAGATTCTTTAAAAAATATATATTCACACGGAATAAAAATTGCAAAATTACGAACTCTAATGAAGAATTTTCTTTTGTAAAAAAAAAAAAAAAAAAAAAAAAACTTTATAAAAAATAATTTAGATGCATAAGATAATTATTTTTGACACATAATCATATTTTGTTATAAAATACATACATCATTAACCAATGTATACCATCAAATATTTGGATTTTGTTTAATTTCAATCTTGCTTTGTATAGGAGGAATTTGTAAATGCGTTAATATCAACATGTGCTATTGTTTAAAAACTTCTAATGCATTTATTAAGAAAATATACTGTTATAATAAATATATAAACTGAAAAGCAATGTTTTAAATATTTTTCTACGTTTCAATAATATATATATATATTTATTTATTTATTTATATATTTATAGTGAGAGATAGATAGTTAGATAGATAGATGGATTGATTGATATATATATATATATATATAGATAGATGATAAGCTTTTTTACGTTCGAATTTGTGTTTTGTAAATTTAAATATTATTTTAATGCACGTTTGCATTACAGAAAATGTTTTTCCATAATACGCATTTGATCGAATTATCCGTGGTACAGATTTTTAGTATGACTAATGAATAATTATATTGTTATTAGTAAAATCTGAAATATTTAAATTGTTTTATTTAATTAAAATTATTATGAATGTAATTTCTTCATGCAAAATTATTGAAATTTTTTTTGTCACATTCAGACTGAAACATCACAAAATCTGCAGATATTTCTCATTATAGTACTGTTACATAAAAACTTTATTCATTGATAGTGTTACAAAATGATTTTTACAAAATGATACAGGTTTTCAAATGATGATAGATTACACTGTCTTTCAAATTTTGGATTGTGCCATGTTTTTGAGCTTTTGAAAATTGATTCTTATGTATTTTTTAGCGCTGAATCCGAAAATGGCCTTCATTTTAAACCATCACGTCAGGATTTTTTCTCAAATCGCAGATTTCAAAGTTAAAAAGCTCGAAATCGAACCCCTGAGCTGTTTAGCTGTAAAAAAACCTGGTATAAGCCAAAAATTTGAAGAAATTATTGAATTAAGTAAAATTAAACTGAATAAAAAGTCTTACATCTATTTTATAGTATCAGATATTTCGCTATTTTTTAAACTTGAAATTTACGATTTGCGAAAAATCGGGACATGATGGTTAAAAGTGAAGGTAATTTTTTTTTTTATTCAGCGTTAAAAAATACATGAAACGTAATTATAAAAGTTGAAAAACTCAACCATCGCAGGTTTATTTTAACTAATCTAAAACTATTTCTTAAACTTGTTAACGGTAATCTATCCAATTTTTTGGTGTTATCATTTAATATAAGTATGTATAAGATAGTAAGCGTTGAAAATCCTAATAATATTACATTATTATCGGATTTAAGTCAGTGTGTAAAATTTATAATGCTTCGATCGGACATTTGAAAGTGAGTTAAAGTTCGAATATAAATTTTAAACTGGAAAGACGATCGTTGCAAGTTAAATAAAATCTTATGAAATAACATAATTTTTGTTAAAAGAAATCATAGCCTCAAATCCTTTCAAAATAAAACATATGTTGAAATTTTAATTAATCTAAAACTTAACTAATCAAGGTTAACTCAATCGTAATAGTTGTACTATTTCTTTCAAAGCCAATATACCTTGAAATAAGTTTAAGTACTTCATATACAACCCCTGAAAGCATGGCCGAAATCATCTGTTTTGAGATGCAAAAAAAGAGGTATAAGTCATATTTCAAAGTTTCATTACCCGGTCATTTTTAATGTTAGATGAATGGGACTTTTTTTGTCTTACTTCTTAGTATTATAGTAAATTTTTACTAAGTATCACTTATAGGACAGGGGGACAGTATAAAAATTTTAATTTTGTATTTTTTAATAAATGTTTTTCTTGACCCAAATCGCTTTAAAAATAATTCTTTAACTTATTTAAACCATTTTTGTAATTGAAAGTATGCATGTAGGACCAACGGTTGCGAAAATAAAGGTCGGTCAGGTTATACGTGGGCACCCTGTATATATATATATATATATATATATATATATATATATTCATATTAAATGTTCATTAAAATGTTCATCATATTAAATGTTCCGTATGTTCATATTAAAACACTGCTGCAAACTCTCCACACTCTCAAAAAAAATCCGTGAATTGAACAAATTTTTCCGTTGCCTTTTTTCGTTAAAACACAGAAATTTCCGCTTTGATGTGCTTCGTTTCCCGCAAAATACGGAAAACGCAATAATCTAACATAAAATATATATGAAATACTCTAATCTAAGTCTGCAATTTCTTCAAACAACAGGGGTGTACCGGCAACTGTGCTGTGTGTCGCTTTTCCGTATTAGAAACATATTTTTTACGTATCATTTTTTTCTTCAAAACATGATTAAAAAAACAAATTCAAAAAATGAAAGTCAAATTTTCCTGAAATTCTCCAGTCACAAGACAGAAATTTCTTCAAATAACAGAAAAAATATATTCGAATTACCGGCAACTTGCTGTCTGTATTTTTTATGGTTTTTGACGAAATTTATTTTGAGAGTGCAGACATTCGACCGTTTTAACAGATAACGGTTACATGACTATATTATTAAACGCATCTGACCATTTTTATTAATAATATTATGATTATAATAAAGTTAAATTACGGTTATGTAACAATTTTCAATAAAAACTTTGGAATGACTGGATATATTGCTGAAAACGTTTAACAGTGTACTGAAGTGTAATGAGTCTGTGAATCACGATGTTAATACAATACTGCTCATGTTCATATTAAGAGATACTTTGAAAAAATTGCTTGAATATGCCAACAACAAATGATTGAAATATTGTGTTCACATTCAGATATGGTATGTAGGAAAACTTCTAGAGGTCTGCTTGGGCCGGAATTCCCCGAACCGACCCGAAAGAAAGCTAATTAGGCCCGGCCCGATGCAGAAATTAAAAATTCGGCCCTGGCCCACCCTGGGTCGTTTGTAATTTCACGGTTCACGCTCCGGCCCGGCCTGTGAATACAGGCCCGGCACGGTCCGGTCCGACCTGTGCAAAAATCAATGAAATTCTATTCCAACTCAATTTCCACATAAAATTCCGTCTTTTTCTTAACATACAAATAAGATGATTTTCTAGAATACTTAATACATATTTATGGAAAAATTGAACAGTATATTTTATACTGCTGTATTTTCAGAAGATAAATCATACAGAATAATAAGTATAATAATCTTTTAGACTCATTAGACTATTATATTCAAATAAAAATTCATTGGAAACAATAATACCATTCAAAATTAAAGAAAATAGATGTTATTTTTTTGCTATTAATTATTTTTTTAACCTTCCTTAAATGAAAAGTAACAATAACTAAACTTTTAAAACTGATAGAGACTTACTAAATGCATTCTTTTCATATATAAATGTTTAATACTTGCCATAGATAAAGTGTTATATATATATATATATATATATATATATATATATATATATATATATATATATATATATATATATATTATTCATTTTATTTTATTGTATTTTTCCAAATTAAACAAATTTGTATAACTAGAGCTTTTATTAAATTAGAAATTCAGATTACTGAACTTATTATCTGTTGCTAAATCAATACCACAAGGCCAAATATGTATTTATAATTAAGCATAAACATGTATTATGACATACATATTAAATGCTAACGAATACAAATTTTACTGTTTTACTTTTTGGCGCATCAGTTAGAAGTATCATTCTTGGTCTCATAAAAAATATTTGTTCATAGAGATTTTTTTTTTAACAAACCATTCAGACCAAATACTAGAGGTCTGTACGTGCCGGATTATATCGGTTTGCTTAAATGAAAAATTAATTTTGAAATTGGTATGTAATAGTGCCAGTGATGGATTGATTCTGTTTCAAAGACGGAAAAAAATATGTTTAACTTCCAAATATTCTGATTCTGACAATGCAATGAAAAAGATTCAACACGTAAAAATCTAGAGGCCTGTACGGGCTGAAAGCCCGTAGCTGGCCTGTGGGCCCATTAATTTTTTTTGTCTGCTCGGCTCGGCCCGTTAAAAAGTTTTCTTAATTCTGTCGGCCCGGCCTGTGTGAAAGTTTGCTTTCCTTTTGCCGGCCCAAGCCCGAAGCCCATGCAGATCTCTAGTAAACTACAAAATTTAGAAATAATAATAATTATTGTTATATTTTTATGTACTAGTTACCGAACACATTATTTATCTCTTCCTAAGCGAGGGCTGTATTATATCAACTACTCTTCCTCTAGTTTATCCAATATGAAATATTTATTGTGAAAGAAAATATTCATGTAATACTATTAGAACATTTGAGATTTGGTGGATCAGCGAAAAAGGCATTTTTTATAACATTGCTTTGGTTTTATTGGTACAGTGAAAACTTCTTCCACAATAAGTGTTTCTTAAACGGAAAACAATTCTTTGAAAAAGATAAACTTAATCTGGAATTTTTTCAAAGCTACTGAAACAATGACTCAAAAAGTTCTTAAACCTAAATGTAAAAATAACTGTGTAAATACTTAGAAAGTTAAACATGCATTTAAAATATGATAAAGTAATTAATATATATTTTCTATTTGAACAAAGTATGTATAAATTATTTATTTTTAAATATTTTTTATTATATATATGCGCAATATTCCTGAATTAACCTTATTTCAAAAGGGATTATTTTGGCAAAACTTCAAGAAGAATTTATTCTTAAAAAATAAGATACATAATTTAACTAATCAAATATTACTTGAAACCATTAATCCATATTTACCACGCACATTTCAAGGGGATAATTATATTTACTACTCAGGACAGTTACCTCCAAATATTAATCACTCTTATGATATGGTTTCATTTTTTCTAATAAATTGATTAATTACACTTTTATCCGAGTCATTAATTAATATTCATAAAGGTACTCTGTATTTATTCCCAAGGTATATTGAAAATTTTTTCATTTGCATAATAATGTTTTAAGCAAAAAATATGCGTGAAATATAAAGGTAGTAAAAAGTGCATTTATTAGGATTTTAATGCTCTTTAGCCGACATTTTAAAATTGCAACAACATAGAACTGTTCTCTAAGAATATGTTACTTAAAAATCAATATTATATATATATATATATATATATATATATAAACAGGGTATCTCAAAAAACATTGACCTCGACTTTTATTCATTAAATATTGATCATATAAACATATATTCTAGACATATATTATAAATTAGAAAGTTATTTAAGAAAAGGAACATAATTTTATTAAATAAGGGATATTCAGGAGATTAAATTAGAAGAAATACAAAATTAAAATTTGTATACGGAACCTATACAAATAATTTCCCAATGAGTGTCCCATACAATAATAAGGTCGTGTATAAAATGTCAGAATTTTAACATAAACAGTGGCAGAGATATGAAAATACATAAATGTTAACTTAAACTACTTTTCGATACCTGGACATGAGTTAGCAAAGGTGAAAACTATGTCTGAAGATCACGTTTCCGATTTCGTACAGAAGTTAATGAAAAAAATAATCATTGTCAAAATAAATAATAATTGTGCTTTTTTAATTTATGATTAACCCCTCGCCAAACTTCTTTAAACATATCTCTTCGACTTTTTATGATAAAATGCTAAAATTTTGTGCATGACCTTATTATTTTACGGAACACATTTCACTCATAGAGACATGTACGGGCGCCGTATAAACAAATAAATTTTCTATTTCTTCAAATTTAATCCCCTGAAACATTTGCTACAACAACACAAATCATTGTGTACATTCCTTCATTACCAGGAAAATGAGGAAATCAGATATACAGGGCATGTTCAAAAAGTAATGAGAGTGATTTTATTCTGAAGCGGTTATATATCGCAGTGCTTTCGGACCACTAGAGTTAGGCAAGGTAAGCGTGGCCTGGCAACCTTGCGCAATCTCAGTCTAATACGTGCTGTGGTTTTGTAAACATTGTTGACTTTGTGAACCTTGTGTAAAAGAAAGTGTATACACGCACAATGGAGCAAACGATCGAAGAACGGTATGTGTACAAGTCCTGCACCAAACACGGCAACAAAGTGCCAGAGTGCTGAATGGGACACCCCGCATCTCCCAAACAAAAGAAGGCAAGAATGAGCAAGTTCAAAGTGAAAAGAATGCTGGTTTCTCTTTTTCGAAGCAAAAGGTGTGATCCACAAGAAGTTTGAACATCCAGGACAGATCGACAACACAGCCTACTACATCGGTGTTCTCGAAAGATTGTGAAAAAGGGTCGTGCACGTGTTAAAGGAGATCACCACATCCTGGGTAAACCATCATGGCAATACTCGCTGCCACACCGCTTTGAGCGTCCCGGAGTTCCTGGCAAAGCACAATTAGACAACGCTGACACACACCTTTTACAGAACCGACTTCGCTCTCGTAGCCTTTTTTTTGTTTCCAAAGATTAATACAAAGGACACCGTTTGAACGGAATTTATGCTTTCCAAGCCACCGTGACGACGTCTCTGAACAAGGCTCTCGTCGAGGTCTTCCAGGCTGCATACCGTGCTTGGGAATATCTCTAGAAAAATATATAGATGCTCGAGGGGAGTACGTTGAAGATTTGTTGTAACGTTTTCGAAACGTTTGTAACTATATCTTGAACATATAACAAGAATTGATAGCACTATTGTATTTTTGTGATAACACTTTATTCTTATCCACATTCAGTTGGACGGCACTGCACATCTACGATTTGTGCTAGGCGATTGTATGGTATTTTTTTTAACGTGTCATACTAAAAATAAGAACTGTATAAGATGGGATAAGTTAGAACTATTAGTTTTTAAATGTCAGGAAGCAGGTGCTTTTTAACAACATATACAAGCACTTTGGAAATAACCCAACTGTTACGAAAATTAATCCACTGAACTATTTAACAGAAAAATAAATAAAAGGCAGACGAATATACCGTTTTTGTATCAAGAAATTATTTGTGAGAAGCTTCATGATGTGCCCCTTGTAATCACACAGTTTATCAAAATGGAGGATCTGATTAACGTTATATGTGGGAATACATTAAAAAGACAGAAACATTTTTATAAGCTTGTGGGTTTTAATTAAATTAAACATAAATGAAAATACCGCATGTATCAAATTTCGTCAAAGTCTACTTACATTGCACCTATTAAAGAACTTTTAGATCCGTATGCTTGACGATTTCTTGTTTGAATATAAAAATGTTAGCTTTAATTCTATAAACAATTGTGTAATTTTATACTGTCATTTGTTTGAGAGAAATAAACAATATTTTAAAATTTTACTGTCTACTTATGTATATGCTTTCTTCTTTTACATTGAGAATTGAAAACATTCTCAACATTAAAAACCGCATGTTACATAGAACTCATGACACTAGATAGAAAATTACAAAATTTACTTAAAATAGCTTCTTTACTAGGTAAAATCGTATACATCATACTGAAATTCTGGTGCATATCTGTTTTGGAGAAAAATACAACTGTACTTATTTCCGAGATTGCAGCTCTCTCATGCCTTAACAATTATTTTCGGAACACAGCGAGCAACAGTTTAGTGTTAATTTATAAAACTTATAAAACATCTCTAGCTTTAACGTTACGTATTTTAACAGGGTTAAGTCTACTTCATTTAAAACTGGTAAAAGAATCAAAGTAAGCCTGGATACCTCTCCTAAGCATTTCAGATATTTTCTATCATAAGTATACAAATTCCAGATACCATCATAAAAATGTTTTAGACATATATGAAGAAGGAAATATACGCACGGAAAAGAAAATTTATTCAGATGGTTCGGTAAGAGATTAAGTAACATGGCTACAGATAATTAAGCGTTTTTACAAATAAATTTTATAATTGTCATAAAAAATTGAAGATATTGTTTCAAAATATTTATAAATATAAGCGATTGAAGACGCAAATCACACGGCTCATATTTCACCACATACAGCATTTCTAATTTTAAAAGACAGCCTTTCCGAATACCAAGTCTTAGAAAACTCTAACTCATCAAACAATTTGTTAATAAGGATACTCATATTCCTACAGAAGATGGACAGCTAAAATATGTTTACTTTCGTAAATGGACATGCTGATGATCATGAAAATAGCGTAGATTATCTTCTCGCAAAACAGCTAAAGTAACAATAGACGTATCTCTGAATATATGTTTAACACTTCTCCTATCTTTTACACTTAACTTGTCTTCTCTCATCTTCATTGAAAAAACTGAAACGAGAAATGATAGCTAAATGGCAGTGTGGATGAAATATTAATAATACTAGGAATTATATTCACAATTTATTACCAAACGTTTCTGAAGACTGCCTATTCCACCATAGGAATTTTTATATGTTTGCAAATCATCACGAGCCCTTTTCAAGTAACATATTCAAATTTATCAGAAAAATGTCCCCGTTTCTTGTAAATGAACGCATGTAAACTTCTCTGCATTATTTATTAAGTGCCTGTAATGGAAAATTTCGCATAAAATGGCCATTAAATCAGTGAATATTATATCGTTTTCCATATATATTAAAAATAAATGATCTAACAGATAACTTCATAAAACATAATAGAAAATAACCAACATAGTTTTCTTAATTTGTTCCCATTTCCAACGATATAATAGATTAAGTTTCAATCCTTCACGAGAGCGGAATGTAATCTTACTAAACTAATAGCATATGTACGAAATTTCTACATTATCTAACTTTCTGATCACTTGCACGTTTGCATGTTCAACTTTTGCATGTCACAGAAATTTAATAACTCGTATGTCTATATGCCAACTGTAAATACCGGATGGGAAGAATTAAAACAAATACTCTGACATTTTTATATCGAACTATTCAGTGTAAACCAGAATTATTCAAATTGGTAAAGAAATCATACGAGTTGTAATTTTCCAACTGGACGAAAAATGTCCGGGCCAGGATTCGAACCTGGTATTCGAACCAGGATTCGAACCTGATACGTGATTACACAAGATTAATTTAAATTAATCTGGTGTAATCACGTATCCAGCGTTTACTGGAGTTCCATTACCAGCGATCTATTCTGTTGAGCTGATTAAAAAGGCAGACCAGACGCTATGATCAATAAGGTTAACTGGATGAATTATGCCCTCCAGATTCGACCGGGATAGCTCAGTTGGTTTGGCTTCAGCCAAGAAATCCCAGTTTCGAATCCTGGCCCGGATATCTTTCGTCCAGTTGGAAAATTACAACTCGTATTCAGTGTAAAGTCCTCAATTTTTTTATCATATTATTCAAGGCATGGGAAAACGGTTTAGGCAAAAAAAATTGTTCCACAAAATACCGATTTATGGAGCTGTACATCGAAAATATGAAAAAAAGTGAAGTTTTACAGTTAACGTAGATGCATCATGGTCATGGCAGCTTCTGATAAGCGATGAGGCTCATTTCCACCTCAATAGAACAGTGAGGACCTATAGTTGTAGTATTTGGGAAACTGAAAACCTCGGTACCGTCTAAGATATTCCACTCCACCCATCGAAAGTTACAGTCTGTAGTGGTTTCACAACCACATTGATTCAACTTACTTTTTTTGAACAGGCTATTCTCGATGGCTCTATGACATGTAGTGTGACGGCCAAAAGATTCAAAATGAAGTTCGAATATATATATTTTTTGTACCTCATTTGTAACACTAGCAATGTCAATTACATTTATGGAAGATGGAGCGGCTCCACATATTGAAATCTGTGTACAGCAGTTTTTTCGACAACACTCCAGCAATGGCAGAGTATTCATTCGTGCGTTTCCGACAACCTGGCCATCTCGTTCTTCTGATCTTAATCCATGTAATGTTTGGGCACACTTAAAACATCTTGTTTATCGAGGGCGTCAGGTAACCTTCGCAAACTTGAAAGAACGTACCACTCGGCAAGTGAGAAGCATTTCAGTCGACGAGTTATGATCCACAGTTGAATAAGTTGACCAAAGATTCCAAATTTCAAATCTTCAAGAAGAGAACCATATTGAGCAGCATTCCCTACGTCGATAAGGCCCTTGTCACATGGATGTTTGGTACGTTCACATAAAATGTGTGTTTGTGTCTTTTCAAAATATGCCCTGTTCTACAGCGCCAACTATTAGTGGTTTCTAGAAATAATTTGTTTGCCATAATCAGTTTCCCCATGTCTTGAATTGTATGTGTTCAAAATTTGAAGCTTATACACTGAGTAGTTCAATACATAAAAAGGTCGGAGTGGGGTTGTTTTATTCTAGTCACCCTGTAAATAAATAAATAAATACTTACAAAGTAATAACATTTTTTTTATAATAAACTCCGATATAGCACATAATATATAAACTAGGGTGGAATGAAAAAACGAAAATTGGAATTTTGATTTCGGATAGCAGCAAAAGGTCATGAATTTCGAAAAACCCCTTCAGTGCTCTACCAGGTTTTTTTTTTGTTTCATAAAATAATTTCTTACCATTAATTGTACATTTACAGTGTTTTTTGGTAATCTCGTTTGACATTTTTGTATTTAAAATGTTTAGTACAATTTCCTTTATAATTTCTGAACCTTAAGTCTTTATTTTAAAATTTTTGAGACGTTTTATTGAGTTCTAAAAATTGTATTTTCCAGTTTTTTGTATTTAATACAAAAATTAGTGTGAGTGGAGGCAAACCGAAGTTTACCATTACTAGAAGTCCAGTGGACTGTCCCATGTCACATGCAGTGGAATGTCCCTTCCAAAACTAAATGAAGTTGTTTGCCAACAATAACAGACGTTATAAAATGCTACTTATATAACAAGACAAGGAGTAAAACACAGCAGGAATGGTAAAGATCCACCAAAATCAGAGGTAATTCAAATCCTAAGAGAAAATATCAAAGAAATTTGGATGAAAGCATCAATCCTGTAGTTTCCAAGAGGCGTACTGATCAAATTGATAGACAACGATTTTTCTGAATACCAGAATCTTATTCGATTCACCAAATCCAAAATAAATGATATTTTATATAAATTACATGAAGAAGATTTTGTTTTTCAACGCTGAGCTGTAAGTAAATTTCTAGACATTTCGGAATGCAAATGTAAACCAATTCCTAAGTATACCTGTGAAAAATCAAAGACGGTTCAACAGGAGTTTTTTCTTGACCTTTTGTCAAGATGGTTATTGGGAAATTCGATAAATCCGAGACAAAGGAAAGAAAGGAAACTAAGGGACTCGATTAGGGCTGAAAAAGCAAGTTTAAAATCTGTAGCTACTCAGGACAGTACAGTTGTTACGCATTGTGACAGTGGTGATAAAGAAAGTATATCTTCATTATGGTATGAAAAATTAATATCCGTATCACAAGAACCTACTTCTAAAGAAGAATCACAAAGATAAATGAGAATACATCTGCATACGGTTTGAAGGGTCTCAGATCAGTATTGGGTTTCTGATAGATGCGTGACGGCAATAACTTCTGTAAGTCTGCACGATGTCGGCATTGTAACAGAAAACAATTCATCACATATTATTGACAGAAGCAAAGTATGCAGAGAACGAACGAAAACTTGAGAATGTGCTAAAAGGTATGATCGGAAAGCCTTAGAAGCAGGGGACAAAAGTATATATTTTGATGGAAAAAAAGGTAAAACACTACATCAAGATACAATTGCAGACAGATTACATCGAAGAACTATAAGTTAAGAACAGGTATCTCTGATTGAAGAGCCAAATTCAATGTAGCTGGGACACATTACACACTCTTCTGGTTCAGCAATGTATGTTGTAGAATGCATTTTAAAATACTGTACTGAAAACAACTTAAATCTTTACAAACGTATGGCTATAGGTTGTGACGGAACATCTCTAAACACTGGGTGAAAAAATGGTGCTATTAGATGTTTTTAAACAAAGATTGCCAAAAGATTGACAGATGAAAAGGTAGAAAGTTTGATTTTGAAAGATGCGTGAAATTAACTACTGAAGCGTCATTAGGATTTGTAGGAGTAAAAAAAAAGGGGCGGTAATATACGAGCAAATATCACATCACGAATGATAATGCATAATTGTGATTCTAAAGACAAAATAAGTTAGGGTGAAATGTCAGATCGTGTTTCATTACTCCGTATATATTCCTTATATTGTTTTTATTGCCCGTGTATCCTTATATAGGAACCCTATATATTCAGACAACTGTCTTTCCTACGTATTCAGAGAACTGTCTCTCAAGTATATTAAAAAATAAATAAAAGTGAACTCTATGTTTAATTATTTTGATTTTTCTTTATCTTGTTTGAGAACAATTATCATTTTAGTGTTACCTTTACTTTCAAGGTGTCAAAAAAAGACGACACTTGCATTCATCAAAAGTAATACTTTAATCAGTCATGTTTTATAGGTTGTTTTACTGAAATCAGAGAAATTCTGTAAAAAAGAAATAATTTGAATAATTTACACTACATAGTGCAATCATGGTTTTTCACATATAAAAGGCATGATTTTTAAGAGCTGGTAGAGCCCTAAAGATGAATTCCAAATTAAATGAAAATTTAACCTAATATTCTTTGTACCAAAAGGCAAATTTTGAGACCTATCCGAAGAAAAGTTCCACTCAAAAAATTTCATAGTTATTTACACTCCGTTAGTTTTTCACGTATAAAGCGCATAATATTTAAGAGCTGGTAGAGCCCTTAAGATTAATTCCAAATTAAATGAAAATTTAACCTAATATTTAGTGTGCCAAAATGCAAATTTTGAGATCTCTCCGAAGAGAAAAATCGAAAACAATTTTTTTATGGTCATTTACAGTCCACCCTAACATAAACATGATTACGTTGGAAGCTCTACTAAGTCTGACTGTGACTAAGCTTGTATGGAAATTTTATTCTGTTTTAAAAAACCACTTTAGATTAAACTTTAAAAAATAAATAAAGATATATTACAAAATTATTTCAGACAAAAATAATGCTAATTTCTAGTTTCGAATTTAAAGTTTCCTCCTTTTTTCAAGTTTAAATTTTATACACAAATATATTGATGCATCAGTTACAACAGTCAGAACAAAATATAAAGAAATTTTAATGTATTAAAAATTAGAATATATATTACATAAGCTTGATACAAAAATAAAAGAATATATATTAAATAAACTTGGTACAAAAAATAAATTTTAAAAATCTCGGCATTGCATTTATAAATTCAATTTTGAATGCAGACTATTTTCACAGATAAGAAAATAGTGCGAAACTTTTTTTTTTAAATTTCATTTTGAAACTATTGAAGTTTAGTGAACGTCGTAAAATCAATCTTTTTAATAGCAAGATACTTTTTTATTTGTTTCTGTTTTTAGAAAATTTTCGCATACACCGCAGGTGTATACTCTGAAATATAAAGGTGAATTCTTTCTTTTTTTCTTATCACATCCTCTATTGACAATCTGTATAAAAATAGTTAAATTAAAAATTTTCGATAATTTTTGTGCGTCAAAAAAAATGTTTTATAAAATGTAAGAAGGATATTTGGAAGAAGGAAAAAATACAAAAAATCCACTACAGGAAGAGTAATGATAAAATTTAAAATAATCATTTTAACTTAAGGTACTTTATTGATTTTGTTTTATCTTAACATTATCAGAATCAATCAAATTCGCAACGACTTTTAATAACATCAATAAATATAAGAAATAATAATTAAAATAAATAGAAAATTTCAGTGAACATATTTTAAATTGTTATTTTGAAAAATAAACTTTTATAATAAGTAGAAAAAATTTAAAATCAATTTATTACCGATATTTTTCATAATTGAATGGATAAAATTCGAAACAAAAATTCTGCTTAAAAGCATTTAGTAGGGATATATATATATATGTATATTCTTATCGCTCCCTTTTTACTTGTATACAGATAGTTAAATCATTTGAATAAATATTTTTTCATATATTATTATAAACATAGATACTTTACAGATGCGATTTGAATATTCATTGCGAGAAATGCTCTGCGTCGGAAATAAATCATAACATTAAAACAAATAATTATGTAAATACGTATTTCTCAGAAAACCAAAGACAATCTGTGCCCCAAGTAAAGTGATTATATTTTTATTTTTCGGGCGCAAATCTAAAGTAAAAGCAAATCTAAAGGGTAGTAAATATTGGTTTTTACTACAATTTTTCGAAGCAAATAACTCCTTAAATTGCCTAATTACGAGTAGTTTTAGATATGTGTTAATGATATTTTGTTTTATTAAATACAAAACCTTAAAAACATATTTTTAAAGATTTGTATTTTGTGAAATAAATTTTTAAGTAAATAGAAACAATTAATAGTAACAAATTATTCAAAGAAAAATATGAGAAAAATTCAACAATGAAACTCTAACAGATAATAAGTAGTCGAAACTGGATATGTTGAACAACGAAAGAGAAAGCTCATATACAGAATAATACACTTGTTTTCCTTGGCGGTGAGCATATCATACCTTTGGGCATTATTTTAATCCGTAAATATTTATATGGGAAATTAGAAAAATGAAAATTTCTATAAAATTCTGGATTCTTTCAACTACATAAATACTACATCAGTTTAGATGTCATCATTCAGAAAAGTTGTATTAATAAGACCTTTGCGAAAAGTATCTTCAGTTCTTTTTAAAAGCTGTATAGTAATCAATATTAGTGATTTATCGATTTTTCTATACTATTTTTTGCATTTTTCGCGATACTGATTGAAAGGAGGAACGTTGTACTAATTATTTGTCAAACACTTTCCAATCATCGGTTCAGAGCCCGAATTTTAAGAACAAACCGATAATCACAAATTTAAAGTCAAAGTTTTTATAATAATATATAATTTATTACTGATACTATTAGTAATTTGAAGAATACACAATATATAGATTGAGAAATTTAGTTTTTTACCCAGTATGCACTATACAATTCAGTTATTTCAGAAATAGAGTTTGCATACGTTATTATATCCAACACTCGTATATTGAGATATCGTATTTAAAAGCAAATAGCGGAAATTCTCCACAACACATTAATTGATGATGCTCTGGATAATTCACAGAATATAAAAAAAAATGTATATAAAATTTCAAGGGAGATAAATTCTGAATAATGAAGAAAATGGTAGTAAGGAGAAGCATCGATTATTTTGTCATATGCAGCAGAAAATTTGAAGCTGTAATTTAAGCATTTGCTTTTGTAATGCATAAGCCTATACTTTCATGAATGTTTTTGATATAAAACAAATTGAAATTATTAGTCAACAATTGATCGTACAGTTATAAAAAATGTTAGAAATATTACGAAAAACATGAAATTGCTATTTCCCATTGCAAACAATATCGTTAAAAAACATATGCATTTTTTTTTCATTCCGATTTTCGATTTCACGATATTTCAAATAAATAAATTAACCTAAAGATAAATATTCATTGCATTTATTAAAATTAGAAATTACATTTTCATCAGTTTTAACAATCAACGATATATATATTTATGATTTAGTAGTAGTCTCAAGCTGTAGTCGCAACATTCGATTTAAAAATAAATGTACATAAGGGATACCATTTTCCTAGAGACATTTTTTGGTTAACTCTAAAAATAACTGAGTTATTAACCAATTTTAAGATTGTTATTAATGTTGACGCATATAGCTATAATATTATTTTCTTACTGGAAGTATCTAACATACTTAAAATGAGAAAACTGAATCATTTTTATGAAAAAATTCAAATGCCCTAGGCGCATGAACATCAATGTTCGTTGGGCCATTCCCTCAAATATTAAATTTACACTCCTTAATTAATGAAAAAACATACATTAAAAAAAACAATTATCATCTGATAACACATGAGTAAAAATTCCCTTGGATTCAGATATGTTTAAAAATGCAAGTTTGCATTATCAAGCAAAAAATGACTGACACATTAACATATGACTAACCCACCATATAACAACTATATAACTCAAAATAGTTTCCAAAATTCTAGCTTCTAAACTTATACATAAAATAAAAATACTCTTTTATGAATTATTCTATATCCCAAGTTTAAATTTTATCTAGATTCATGTATCAGAATAAAGTGTATTCTGACCGTAGGTATATTTGGTAATCTCATACAATATGGCCTCTATTAAAAATTCCATCTAGATTCATGTATCAGAATAAAGTGTATTCTGACCGTAGGTATATTTGGTAATCTCATACAATATGGCCTCTATTAAAAATTCCGCATGAATAGGCGATATTTTCGATTTCGAATTTAGCACTGCGAATAACAATTAAATCTAGTTGTTCTAGTTAAAATAATTATAATCTCTTACCTTTATAAAATTATAAAAGAATTCCGGTTAGAAAATTAATTTATGTGCTTTCAAAATTGTTTTCCATCGTTAAACACTCAGAGCGCCATTTTTCTAAAATGCCAAAAAATATAATTGAAAATTTAAAAAATATATATATGATGTCATTTACCAAGATGAATTTTTAGAAGAATCTTTATCAAGAAGAATATTTAGATCCAAGTAATATTTTAAGCAATACATGACTATAAGTACAAATCTATCCCATATATATTGCGTTTATCGGTAATTTCTTTTTTACAAGAAAATTAAATTGTAAAACTCTTTCATTGTTTGAATATTTTAACAAAAACCTTTTTTAGTGTTTAATATTATCGTTATTACTGTGTTTTAATATGACTTTGTTCAGTCAGACAATTAATATGTATCTGATGACTGTAAATATTAAAAAATAATTTATGCTACATTTTTTTAATCAATTATAAAAATGTATTTCAAATTTATAAAAATATTATCTGAATTTGAAGTTCTCATGAATAAGCTTTTCAGAGAAATTATAGTAAAAAATATAATTGCAGAACGTTTTTCTCAGGTTTGAAAATTGTTTTTTCTACCCCAGTTTGTGGCAGAATCAAGTCCCTTAACTAACTTTTATGTCAACCTTAAAGTATTTACTGCAAAATGTTTCAGACTAATCGGGAATTTAGAATGATTTCCAACCATTTATTGAATTTAAATTTCAATTGAAACGCATTAAAGTATAAATAATAAACAACGCATTCAATAACTTGTATGGTGACTATTTTTTTTTTCTTTTTTCAATTTAATGGAATAATTTTGATCAGGCTAAATTTAAGAAATGTTTAATAAAATTATATAACAGCATATTATAGAAGAAGGCGAAAAATATTTAAAATAATTAAATATTAATAAGATTGTACATTTTTTAGCATTTTTATGTAATTCATTCGGCGAAATGTATCTATATTACCTTTAAATTTTATTATAACTGCTGAAACATTTCCATAATATAATATATTAAGTATGTAGATTTCCATGGCTAACAGAGGAAGATAAGATTTATCAGAATAATCAATTGCATAATATTCAAACCCGTACTGGCTGTACTACTAATTTATAAAATAGAGCTAAATTAGCCCTAATGAGAATCATTTGGAGAATGTTTGATGTGTAAGTGTTTAAACTTGGAAGTGTAATGTTCAGTATTAAATTATCATTGGTTAAATTTGAGTGGAAATGTAATATCTGTAAACATATATATTGGATGTAAAGGGAAATAGTAAGATTTATTTTCAATATGATAATTTTCTCTCTTTATTTTACTTTTAGATAAATTATTCGAATACAATGTAAACAAAATATTATACAATTTTCCACTCGATAATTATGTATTTGAACCTCTGATCAAAACTTTTATTTAACGTATTACGCACAAACATCTTGAAAATAACAAAACACTTACTTATTAACATTTACAAAATTGGTTAACACTGTGTTAATAAGGGAAGTGATCGATATAATAATAACAAAAGTTTTTTTTTTTTTTTTTTTTTTTTTTTTTTTTTAATCATATAACTTTTCAAATCTGATATCTATGGAAACGTTTATTCGGATTTTTCGAATTTAAAAATTATAATTTTGGTTTTGAAATAACACATCAGATAAGTTCCCAGTCAGGCACACAGATGGTGTTGCAATCACCGAACCGATGCTTTTTTTAGTAAATACTAACCTTTAAAAGTCAGCAAAAATGTCATGGCGATTCGCCGTGTGGATAAAACCTTAGAGTGGTTTTAGTTGAACGAATTTGTTGATAAACAAAAAACTGAATAAACAAGAATTTTAAGAATTGTTATTTGATGGGAAAAAACACTGTTCAAACAAAAGTTTGGCTTGATAAGCGTTTCCCGGACACTGCACCAGGTAAATCCTGCATTATTGACCGGTTTGCTGAATTTAAACGTGGTCGTACGAACACCAGTGGTGATACGAACACCACACAAATAGGTGGTTACTCCGGAAAACATAAAAAAAGTCCACAAAATCGTTTTGGGGAACCGTAAAGTGAAGTTGCAAAAATAGCTCAGACTTTGAAGATATCCAAGGAACGTGTAGGTTTTATTTTGAATGAACATTTGTCTATGAAAAAGATGTTGTCAAAAAGGGTGCCGCGCGTGTTGACTTTTGACCAAAAACAACAACGAGTCGATGATTCTAAGAACTTTTTGGAGCTTTTTCGTTTCAAAAATTATGTTATTATAAAATTATTATTATTCTTCATTTTTAAAATAATTATTATTAAATAATTATTGTTAAATTATTTTTGTTATTATTATTATTATTAAATTATTATTATTTATTATTAAAGTTATAAAGTTATGTAAAAAAATTGTGTTTTCTTTATTAGCCCGGGAACTTATCAGCCCTTGTGTTAAATGCCAATATTTAAAGTTGTTATTAAACATATTAGTAAGAATTATGGATAATATATTTTCATCCAATACGATATTACTATATTTAGAATATATTTATATGCACACACACACACACACACACATATATATATATATATATAATATATATATATATATATATATTTATTTATATTCAATTGAGGATCAAATATTTAATAATATCGAGTTCAAAATAATTTTTATGCATTTCAACATATTTTTTTAATGTTTCGGTACAATTTAATGCATTGAAGAAATATCATATAAATTGCAGTCTGCAAATTTACATTACCTTTATTGATTTATATAAAATTACTTCAAGTTGTGCGGGCGTCAAATTTATATCAATTTGCATAATGATAGCATAACTAAAAGGGTACAACATAAAAATTATCATTCCAAAAGTTTTAAATATCTATTTTTTTGTTATTAGCCATTATTATTATTTTTTATTATTTTCTTCTTACGAATGTTTAAAAAACTTAATATTTTGTAGTAAAATTTCAATTAGACACAAATATAAATAAAAAATCAATAACATTTTACTGATGAAGAGAATTGAACACGAGTTTATGATACATAAAATGCCGAAAATCTAAAACTGTAATGCATTCATAAATGCATAAATTATTATCATTGGTATATTTTACTGGATCAGTATTTATTTTTCATATAATCTTATCTGAGAATGCTTAGGTAAAAAAAATATAAAATGCTTATTATAAACGGAGTATAAACTTTGAGATTTGATATCCATATTAATATATATATATAAGATAAATGATAAGTTTTCCTACATATCTGACATTTTCTCCGTAAAAAATATCCGAAATGCTTACATTCCAATTTTTCTTTCCATGTATTATTTGAAGTGTAAAAGCCATTAAACAAAAACTAATACATGAACTCGCCCATGTGTATATGACCGTAATGCACGTTTTGACGTTTGTTATTGACTAAATATAGCATGTATTATTTTCGAAAATGAAATCCATATAAAGAGAATTTCATTAAATTGAAGGTTTAGGTGGTGAATGACGTATAATGAGAATTTTGAAAATTCGTTACTACTTTTTTATAATTATGCCTAGCTAAATTTTATTCGGATGCCTAGATGAATATGCCTAGCTGAATTCAATACTTTTTATACAAAACAAATGAATATATTACTTATGTGAACTTTACATGTTCTTTAACTCCTTTAAACTCAGGAATTTCGATTGAATAAAAAACGAATGAAGGCCTGTGAAAAATATCCCATTGTATAAAGCCATTGCTAGTTTTGTTTTTCCTGTAATCATAAATGTATATTTAAAAAATAAATTATTCAACAGATGTCTTTAATTTTATTTGATAAACGTGAAATTCAGTGTTGTAGTGCATTAATGTTTGTTTCAATTTTCTTATTAATTATTATTAATTCAAAAATAATTATTAATTAAAAAAACTTAAATATCCTTTTATAAATGAGTATTTTTAGGAGATATCATTAAATATTATTGCATTGTTATATAAAATATTCCATTTCAGTCTTTTGATAAATTTAATAAAAAAAAATAATATAATAATTGCTTCGCATTATAAATGAAATTTATTACGTTTTTTCAACAAGCAGAGAAAATAAATTATGTTTTGTTTTTAAAGATTAATCATAAAAACGCAAAATAAATATTATTGCAAATACACAATAGTCATATTTAATACTTGGAAATTTTTCCAGAGAAAATTTCGCACGCCTTGCATTCATAATATTCAAATTTTAATTGCTTAGTAGGCGTAATATTGCCTATTAAGCAATTAAAATTTGAATATTACACAATAGTCTTCTAAAAAATATGTAATTAAAAAAACGATGAAATTAGAATTTTTATGATATTGTTTATTATGTATGTCTATTGTACATGGTAATGTTAATATATATATATAAGTTTAACCCTCTAAGCGTGTGGAACGTAATATACCGTTCACTAAGTTTTTGCTAGTTAGTTAGTATACGGTCATATACACATGGGCGAGTTCATGTATTAGTTTTTGTTTAATGGCTTTTACACTTCAAATAATACATGGAAAGAAAGATTGGAATGTAAGCATTTCGGATATTTTTTACGGAGAAGATGTCAGATATGTAGGAAAACTTATCATTTAACACGAGACTCACAAGACTATTCCAAAAGTTTTAAAGTTAAGAAGTTTGTGCTCCAGGATTCACTGCAATATATGCAATGTTTAAGATAATATAATTCTATAGATTTAATGAATTTTCAAAGCATTGAAGAATGATTAATACTCTCAAGTTTTATATTCATATTTGTAATTAAGTTTTATTTATAATGCTGAAAGAATCATATTTTTTAGCATTTAAAACAAAATGAGGAGAAAACAACATTACAATTTTACCCTTTTTCAAAACGATCAGAGGGTTAATATTAAATTCAATTTAGTTAATTTTACGAAGTTAAAAATAAAATACATTCATTTGTTATTGTTTTACATTATAAAAAATATATAAATTACATATAATATTCATTCTAAGCCTGCCATCACATTGTGCAATGTACAAAAACCCAGCAAATAACAAACTCCATATTTTAAGAAAAAAATTCCTAATCAATATTAATTAAATAAGAAAATGTGTATCTTATAGCTTATTTATTACGAAAGTGAGTACTGTAAATGATCTTTAAAATAAGTACACAGTAATTTTATGATCGTTGAATGCAATGCTAACTATCATAATAAGGAGCCTTTAAAAGTATTTTATTCGCGGTAAAATATAATGCATTGATAGAGGCAATGAAATGTAGCATTCGATATGAATAATTTTAAATATGTGGATATCGAAAGCAATCAAGTAAAGTGTTTCCATTAAATATTCATATGCCTGCTGCGTTCACCGGGATAAATATCTTAAATGGCAGAACATAATAATATGGGAATGTTGGGGCACTATTTCAGATAAAATATTCATACTAGTTAAAAATACCAATATGGCAATTTTAAATGAAACTTCGAATTTGGATAAACATCTCAAAAGGTAAGATATAGTAATAAGATATGTAGGGAGATACTATTTCACTTAAAATTGCCTTACCTTTACTGTTGAAAAATATATAAAAGGAAACTGTTATACTAAACGTTATAACTTTTTTTGTTGTTGTTGTTGTTGTTGTTTTTCATACATTTTGTCTAGTTTTTTAGCACGACTTTTGAAAGGCTTTGACATTAAGTTACTCATATTTTCCATGAATGCTATCCAATGTAACTTATCTT
This sequence comes from Maratus michaelseni, assembly GCA_963931845.1. Classification (NCBI taxonomy): domain Eukaryota; kingdom Metazoa; phylum Arthropoda; class Arachnida; order Araneae; family Salticidae; genus Maratus; species Maratus michaelseni. The sequence goes on from OZ007593.1 coordinate 86,419,810, forward strand.
CCAGCAATTTATAAATATTTTATTGCCAATAAATTTATAACGCATTTTACGAGAAATTTTAAACATTTGGGATTTAAAAATCAATCAAGCAAAGTGTTTTCATTGGTAATTTATATTCGTTTAGTATTCTGAGAGATTTGGATAAATATCTCAAGAGGTAAAACATAGTAATAAGAGATGTACGGAGATACTATTTCACTTGAAATTGTCATAACCTTACTGTTGAAAATATATATAAAAGGAAATTCTTTTATATCGTTATAACTTGTTTTTTTTCATACATTTTGTCCAGTTTTTTTGCACGAATCTTGAAAGTTCTTGACCGTAAGTTACTCACATTTTCTATGAATACTATGAGATGTAACTTATCCTCCAGCAATTTACAAATATTTTATTTCATTTTAAAATATGTGGAATGTTCCAATGCGTTTTACGGGAGATTTTAAACATTTGGTATTTAAAAAGCAATCAAACAAAGTGTTTTCATTGGTAATTGCTATTCCTTTAGTATTCAGAGAGATAAATATTTGAAATGGTTAACAAATATTATATATAGTATGGGTAACATAGAAATACAATTTCACCTAAAATTGTTACCTAAAACTGATAACTTTTGAGAAACATATGAAGGGAAAACTTTTTATTGCATCATTATTTATCAGAGAAAAAATTATAAATTTATGTTTTTAACCAAAATGTTTTCATACTTGATGGTCATTTTACTTGATGTTTGCATCAAGTGATTTTGTTGACTGTTTGTTGTTTGTTTGTTTGTTAATTTTGTTGAATAAATAGTTCAATTTTAAATAAATATGTTGATCAAAGTTTCATGCTGCCATGTATATACCGAATTGCAAATGGAGAGACTATCCTTTTATTAATTTGTCAGCCCCTATTCCCAAACAAAATCATTTTGCTAGATTTTCTATGTAATTTTTTTTTAATTCAAAATAGTGATAATGAAATTATTATAAAATCATTTGTCTAATAAAAACCTGATTACATCCATTACTGTTCTAATTAAATTTTATTTACAGACTAGACATTTCTATTTGTGCGATTTTTCGCAATCGCATTTCCAGTGTTCGTGTAATCGAATTAACGTTCCGCATTTAAACTAAATAAATATATCATTGGTCTATTTTTAGAAACATGTTACTATGCGAAATAATGTTTCGATATGAAGTACATTTAGAAGATTGCGTTAAACTGTAGCTAAACAGATAAAATAATGTTATAATAATTATATGTTTAAATGCGTCGTGACGCGTAACTTTAAATCTATAAATCTATTCTTGATTTGACTTAATTTTTAGTATACGTCTTTAAAGATGCAGTTGTTACATATTAGCACAAACCTACCCAACTAAGGGGACTCAATGAATCAAAAATACTTTAAATTATTTCCCCTATGATGTTTTTAAAGTTGTAAAAGAAATATATGTTTATTTCCTCAATTTTCCAAAATATATACGCGAGATAGATTATTTGAATAAACATTCTTTGTTATAGGTAAGTTAAAAAAAAGAAAAAAAAAACTTGAAATTTGATAAATTTCAAGTCCTTTATTTTTAAACTTCGGGTTATTTTTCGTTACATTATATCTCAATAACTAGTCAATCAATTTAATGATAATATATATTTCTCGATTTTTGTTTACTGGTATGAAAAATGTATCAATATTATGATATTGCTATCGAAAAATTCAAAGTTGGTATTTGACATTTTATGACTCATTAGGCAATGTTCTTATATCAATGATGCCTACAATTACAATTCTCATACGGATTATTTTATCATACTACGCATTCTTAATTTGTAAAATGAAAGCATTTAAAAGGGAATTATTCCTGGATAGAGTAGTTTAATGATTTTAAAATGAAGAGTTACATTTTAATTTCACAGAATGGAAATGAACGTTTAATATTGGCTTGGTAGGTACGCTGCAACAAAATGTGTACACTCAAGAGTCAGATATGATTATTAAGATTTTTTAAAGCACAATCTATGAGGCTCTATCTATTTCCAGATTTTCGAATTCCGGAATCACATTATTACACTCGATGACATCATCAAGGAATATCTGTAAATACAGAACTGCTACGAACAGATAGTCAGTTCAGTATGATTTTCAACTCATTGTGGTTTTTCATAAATGTGTGATATTTGTGATTTTCCGAGATGTATTACGCAGTTTACTTAAATTGTGTAGTACGAGTTGTAATCTGCTTGTCGTGTTTTTGAAATATTCCTCAAATAAATGTCTTTCACAGGCAAAGAACTTCTCTTTTTAATTACATCTCCATTTTAATCAAAACAGAAAGCCGCAAATGTGTTGTAATTATACAAGTATAAAAATCTTGAATACGATCCACAAATGATTTATCATAGGTTTCCTTTTTTAGAAACGTAAAGTATATTTCCTACAATACTAGGCGAGAAAACAACATTAACTAAATCAAAAGTCCAAACACAGAGGTAAGATATATCCAAAAAAATGATTATGTATGTAATTATTAAATTTTTAACAATATGTATGTAATTATTAAATTAATAACAATATGTATGTAATTATTAAATTTTTAACAATATGTATGTAATTATTAAATTATTAACAATATGTATGTAATTATTAAATTTTTAACAATATGTATGTAATTAATAATAGTAGAAATTTTGTCTTTATGTTATAAAATAACATAACTGTACAACTAAGAAAATAATTTAACATGATATACACAATTAACGATCAAGGCGGAAAATAAAGCTTTGGAGGAAAATAAATATTATTTATAAACATAAAATAATAAAACATCTTCATACGTATAATAAATTATCTGTGAAATGTGAAATTTATCAACAGCATGTGAGATTAAAAGAGATGACTGCATAATCCGAGGATATTTCAAGTGACTTGAAAGATAATTTAAAATAAAATTTTTATTTCAAACGCTTCCTCTAAGCGCAACTTTTAGTCATTAATAAAACAAGAAAGAATGTCACTTAGATAATGATTCTAAATAGATTATATTTATTAGTAAAATGATTTATTAATAATCTAATTATTAGTAACATACTTTAGTTTAATTTCATTTTGAGTAGAAAGTATTTTCAAGTTTATATCTATATCTATATTATATTAATATATTAACATGTTTTCCTACTAATACGTCTGTAATGCATAAACAAGTATATTAAGTATCGTGTTTTAGATGTATGCTGCGACCTGCGCACCTTCCGTTTAATTTACGTTTCCTATTTCTAGAAAGGCATTTTCTATAAAACATAAGAAAAAAAAAACAATGTTTCCGATTTTATTCTATAACATTCTATCAGTTTTTGCTATAATTGCATAGTGAATAGAATGCACTAATAATTTTTCGTAAATATAAATATTACGTTTTTGTTCAACGTCTATTATTAGTAACCAGTTGTCATACACATAGAGACTACTCCAATTCTAAATTATGATACAGAATGTTCATCTGGACTCTTAAAGCAAATGTTTCGCCAGATGAAAAACACGCTGTAGACCAGGGAATACAGTAGTTCAAATTTATAAATATATATATTTTAAGCATTACCTTTAATCTATATGTAGTTTTGTTAATTGTTATAAATATGTGAGCCTACCAATGTTACTTGAAATAACTTAAAATTGTTTTTAACATTTAAAACATTTTTGTGTACTTTTTAGTATTTTTAATTCATAGTATAGATTTCCTTAATATACCATTACATACGTAAATATTTCGATTGAGATCATTATAAGCATTATAATATATATTCGATGAAATTTAGACTACTATCCCAATTACGTTTACTTCAAATTTAGTGTCAGGACATGTTCTACAAAGGGTAATCAAATACTATTAAGGTATATTATCTGAAATTAATACAATCAGTTGTTCATCTAAGACAATTGGATTAATAGGCTGCAAATGGAAATGTAGTATAATTACAGAATTTTAAAGGACTCAGTATTAGTTTAGATTGAGAGAAGTAAAAGTTTATCTTAAATATCGCAATTTTAGAATATTTGCTGTATTTTTTATATAAATTTATAATAATCGTCCTACAATACTAAAATTGTCAGCTTGAATGCAAATAAATTATTAAGTATAACAAATAACTACTATAAATATAGTAAATATTTATATATTAACGGTGTAGTACATTTTATGTTTAAAGAAATATCGAAATATATATAAACAAAAAAAAAATGAAAAACGACCTGTATTTTTTTACATATAACAGCATAAAGTTTACTCTAAAGCTATTAAAATACAATAAAAAAATAAAAGTCAAATTTGTAAAATCTCTTCAGATGGTCTTTTATTTAAAATACAAAAGACTGTACTGACTTCCGGGTCTGTTCTTCCTGAATCTATACGACTATGAAAGTGATCCATTTCATTGGTAAATATAACAGTATTTTCTAAAATGTTTTGGTTACATTTTTTTTGGTTAAATTCAGTTATTAAATATATATGTTATCATGACCAAACATAGCTAATTGTTAACAATTTTATATTTTACAAAGACAATGCATGTAAAATTTTTCTACAAATATTTGTTACTATAGGATATAAGAATTTATAGAACATTAGCATAAATTTGTTACCTCAATTCACGCTCGAAAAAGAAAAAAATAAATTTTCATTACTTATATTCACATTTTATATATTTTATGCCGCACACAGAATAAATGATGGTACCAGTTTAATTTTGATATATGTTTATGTTAGTAAAATAAATATTTATAAATTATTAAAAAGAAATTTGTAGCTTAACTCGATCGAAATTGAAAATAAATGTTTCGTTAAGAAGGAAAATATAGTTTTTATAAGATATTTTATATACTTATTTTCTACAATTTTAGATATTTATATATAAAATCAAGTTTACGTAAAATCAAAGGACAAATTATTTTTCAGTAATGCCAATTAATAGGCTATTTTTATATTATTCCTTTATATTTTAAAAAACCCACAATTTCATGTACTTACCATTTATAAATAAATTTAATTACAGATTGCTCATTGACAATCATTCTTTCATATACGTTAAAATATGCACGAATTTTGCAAGATCCATTTTTACAGTTTCGCAAATACTTTCTAGTAAATAACATTAAAAGGAAAATTATTTTTATATAATGAAGCCGAAGGATTTGTAACGCTATATTGTTATTTTAAGTATTGTTAAAATTTACTATTTGCATAACTGAAAACATAAAAATATATTTTTTTAAAATAAATATAATCCACATCTCATATACATTGCACACATTTTCATACATACTTATAGAATAAAACCAATATGAATTCCAATTTAGGTCATTCATAAAACATAATATTTCATTTATTTATTTATTTATTTTGTTAAGTAGAAAAATATAATTTTACCTTTTCCCGATTTGGTTTGTGCATTAGGAATGCATTAAAAATTACCTAATAATGACCAACTTGAAAGAACTATTTGAACGATTTTAAATAGTTTACCGCGAAACTTAAATGTTCATTTACTGCTTCAATTAATGATTATTCTACATATGAAAGATATACACATTTAAAAATTTAAGTATGAGCGAGTGCTTAACTTAGTGGAAGAATATTTAATAAGACTTTTTCAGCTGCAATTTGCGACCTCTGCTAATATATATATATATATATATTTAGGGATTAATATGGATAAATTTATTTATCATCGATCTACTAGATAAATAAATACTTTTATGATTAAAAAATTGTATGCCCAATTGTTTCTCTAAAAACTATATTTTCTTAATAGATATTTCATGTTTCATGTTAATTTCATCATGAAACATTTCGCAGTGCTTAAAGGAGATATGAAAATCTTGCGGCAACCATAGATTATGAACACTTTCTAAAATATTTAGAATACTATATTAAAAATTCCCCGTTACGCATTACGCATGTGAAAATCCATTTTTACCAATTACCATCTATAGTAGGAATTTTTTTCATATTCTTTTGTGAACCTCTGGCTTCAAACAATCTGTAAAGTACCAACATACCGTTATAAATCAAACTTGTCATTAGATAAATCGCTATACTGGACACATTTATGTTGTTTGGAGCACTTATGACTATTCTTATGTTTTAATAAATCATACTTCCACGAGTGCACTTTGCTTCACTGATGGCACTTATATTGTTTAAAATACTTATGAATATTCCTATATTTAAATAAATAATACATTTAAAAAAACGCATAACACTCTTGAAAATTATGCTTCTGAAATTTCTATCGATAAATTGAAATGAATTATTTATTGAATCCTGCATATGATCAATAGAATCTATACTGAACAAGTAATATGCAAAGAAAGTGTAAAATTTAAAACGCATACCACAGCTGAAAACATAGTTACAGAAATAATCGCACATAAACAATACAGAAACCTACCACTTTTGTTGGTATCTGTAAAAGAACGACTAATGCTATCCGCACTGTATTTTAAAGTAAACATCGTGTATTGTAACACATAAATGTATATTAATTTTAATATGTTTTAGTGTAATATTATTTAAATACATGTCAAACATTTTTTTTTCTCATTCACCATGATGTAACGGAAATTTTGCACATCCCTGTAAACGAGCAATAAATGCTACACACTTAATTTTCAATCCCGAGCATGCCATGGTAAACCCCAATAACAAACTTTAATTAAATGTCAACTTCTGTATATTTAAGCGAGTTTGTGCAGGGACGTACTGTCTGCCATACAAACATAATTAATAAAAACGTTTCTACTATGTTGGAAAGTGTTAAAAACCAATATGATTTTCTCTTTAATTCAGATATATGTTTATATAATTTAAAATATATATAATTTTACATTTTGTCACATCTGCTTGGTAGATTGAAACTTCTTTAAAAATTCTTAAATTTAAGTTAACTTTAAATAGTCTTTTAAATAATGTACCACGAAACTGAAATATCCATCTAATGATAGCGTATCAGCTTTTAAATGATTATTCTTCATATGGAAGATATACTCAATTAAATATTCAAGTATAAAAGAGTGTTTAACTAAGTGCAAATATCTTTAATAAGAATGTATTATCGGCAAAATGCGTCGTTTGCTAATAAAATAAACTTTTATGGATAATTTTGTGGATAAATAAAATTTATTATCGATCTGCTCGAAGTGTAAATACTTTTATTGTAAAAATGTATGTCAAAATATTTTTTTTAATTTTTTTTCCCAATTGAAATTTGATAGTTTGTGTTAGTTTCTTCTTGATACATTGTTCAATATATCTCACATGAAAAAAAAATAATCCGTCAATCATTCAGAACACTGTAACAAAACAACATTCAGAATACTTTAACAAAACTTCACCGTTTAAGAAGGTGAAAATGCTATCTAAGTAAACAATTTGAAAAACGCCTAGAAGATTTGAAAACGCAATTTCGGAAATTGCTATGTATAGTCTGAAAATATTTAAAATTATTTTACGATTATCGGTATGGGGTCTATCGATTTGTATATATTATGCTAAAACTTTGTTCAGTTAAGAATTTTCAGCTTAACACATTTGAAAATTCCGTTTCAGCAATTTCCGACATTAAACAGAAATGTATTCGAATTCTTTTGTACAACAGTGTATCTATATAATTTATACCATCATGTAATATACAAAAAAATTAAATTAAAAAATGAGTACTACAACTGAAAACGCACTTTATTCAGTTATTGCTCACAGACAGTACTATAAACGAACACTTTTATGTGTCCCTGTATATGAACAATAACTCACTATACCCAACAGTGAGCATCTTGCTGTCCAACCTGCACACTGGAGTAGACTCTCGTACAGGATCACTATTTAGCTGATCAAGGGAGAAAACGTCTAACCCCAATGAATATTCAAGTAAAAAAAAAACAGTTGTATTCAAAATAGGGCAAACGTCCGCAATAAGCTGCAAGATTTTTTCATCCAATTCTTCTAGCTGCCTACTTGTCAGTAGCTCAATAAGAAGGTTCTATCTTCGAAAGCAGAACCTATCTAAGATCACTTGTACAAAATGTTGCCCATCGGTTGATTGCGATGAACCGCTACTTTGCTGCAATAGTTTGATATTGCCGAGGGGTAAAAATTAAACACCTGTTTTTCATGGGCTTGGGCGGTCTGGTAGTTTTTAGTGAAAAGGGTTAACAATTAAAACTTAGGTGACCGCCCATTCAAAATTTCAATATTAAACGTACTCGTTGTAAAGGATTTGTTTTTTCTGTAAAAAAAAACAATATTTTGGTTCAAAATAACTAGAATTTCCTGCAAATGAAAACACATAAAATTGCGAATATAATTGTTGTTGAAAGCCAAATTCTGTATAATAAACATAATCGTTAAAAAATGGCTCTCTGACTGCTTCTTAATCGACGCCTCTCTAAATTTTACAAATGTGCAAATATTAGTGCCGTATAACGTAAACCGCTTGTAACACAGATACTTATTGTCGTAGCCCAAGCAAAGTTTCTACACTAAACGAAACAATTATGAGGGAAAACTCACTTTTTTATCCAGGTCTTCTCTTCACAGTTTTAGTAAAATAAAAATATACGATCTAGTTAAAGTTAAACGCTTTTAATTGAGAAAATTATTGTCGTATACCAGCCAAACATTATACAGTTAAACATCATGAAGCACCTTTTTAATGAGACACATCCCTACCTTTTAGAATGACCTGAATACAAAGTATCGTACTTGTATAATTTGTGACAAAAATTTTACAGCGTCCCAATATTTTTTTGTGTATTGTCATATTTGACACAATATTATATGTGCTAGATCATATGCTATCTATCCCATGGTGTTATCGCAAATTTTAAAACGCTTTTGAATCGCGTTCTAATAGCTATTGCGAGCTTCGATTTTGTATGGTAAAACATGACAAGGATTATCTGCGGTAATAGAAGATAGCCCATGATGAGGGGTTCCTTAAAACGTCTGTAACTTGTAATCCATTTGTCGTACAGTGCCAAAATAGGACATCAAAATGCAGCATGAAGCATACACTGTTAAAAATTTGCAGCAAACTGTCCAGTCATTTGACCGTTTTTATAGAAAACGGTTACATGAACGTAATTTAGTTGTATTCTGGCCATATTATTGCCCATATTATGGTCAGAAACGAGTTAAATTACTGTTATGTAACCATTTTCTATAAAAAAGGTCAAACGACTGGACAGTTTGCTGCAAATTTTTAACAGTGTAGTTACATGCGGTCAAGGGAGATAACAATAAAGATGGTGGAAATTTTGAAAAGATTGTCAGCCGAAGTTTTATTTCTTCAAAGATTCCATCTCTGTTAGCAAAGAGATAAGTACACCCCACGTTTCCCATGAATTGATTTATTCATATGCTATGCATACAGTGTTATTCGTGTGAGATTTGAAATCCATGGGACTCTCCAGAAATACTCATAACGAAATGCGTGAATATAGATGTGTAGCGTATCTGACCTGCTGGTACCTTTAAAGTTATTATTCGAACGAATGAGAGTCACAATATATATACGTCATATTGTGAACGTCAGTTCACAATATGACGTAGCATAGAGAGCCCTAGGCGGGATACAAACCAAGACGTTTAACGCGTCAGATGACACTGTGCAGTAACATTTGATGACGCAAAGCAGAAGGCCTTATAAGGCCTTTAACAAATAATAATGACAGGTGAATTTTCTACATCATGGGCCGTCCTTAAAAGACTAGATGAGCGCCGTATACCAGTATACATACCCGGCGACTGCTGCGTAAACTGCTTTGCGATGTTCAAGCTTGACTTCCCATGCAGCTTGTATTAATCGTTTGGAGTCTTCTCTTCAATTTGGTCCAAGCGAGACATCCAGTATTATACCAAGACAAATACCACTCATAAGTACTATACTTGTTTAGATAAATTAATGGTTATCCATCCAGATGACATTCAGTGATATTAGTCATTTGACCGTTTTTTAGAAAACGGTTACTTAAACGTAATTTAGCTGTATTCTGGCCATATTGTTGCCCATATTATAGTCAGAAACGAGTTAAATCACTGTTATGTAACCATTTTCTATAAAAACGGTCAAACGACTGGACAGTTTGCTGCAAATTTTTAGCAGTGTAGTTACATGCGGTCAAGGGAGATAACAATAAAGATGGTGGAAATTTTGAAAAGATTGTCAGCCGAAGTTTTATTTCTTCAAAGATTCCATCTCTGTTAGCAAAGAGATAAGTACACCCCACGTTTCCCATGAATTGATTTATTCATATGCTATGCATACGGTGTTATTCGTGTGAGATTTGAAATCCATGCGACTCTCCAGAAATACTCATAACGAAATGCGTGAATCTAGATGTGTAGCGTATCTGACCTGCTGGTACCTTTAAAGTTCTTATTCGAACGAATGAGAGTCACAATATATATATGTCATATTGTGAACTTCAGTTCACAATATGACGTAGCATAGAGAGCCATAGGTGGGATACAAACCAAGACGTTTAACGCGTCAGATGACACTGTGCAGTAACATTTGATGACGCAAAGCAGAAGGCCTTATAAGGCCTTTAACAAATAATAATTACAGGTGAATTTTCTACATCATGGGCCGTCCTTAAAAGACTAGATGAGCGCCGTATACCAGTATACATACCCGGCGACTGCTGCGTAAACTGCTTTGCGATGTTCAAGCTTGACTTCCCATGCAGCTTGTATTAATCTTTTGTAGTCTTCTCTTCAATTTGGTCCGAGCGAGACATTCATTAATATACCAAGACAAAAACCACTCATAAGTACTATACTTGTTTAGATAAATTAATGGTTATCCATCCAGATGATATTAAACTGTGGCTTTTCCATCTTTAAAGCACAACGAATGTATCGATAGACTTTTCATAACATCTGTTTTAACTTAATTAAAGCGCTTCACCTGGTTCTCTGTGAGAAACAGCATGGCAATAGCAGTAAGCCTGTAGACAGCTCGACAGCAGGACATATTATAACCGTAAGGCATGGTGACATCACGGCGACATCACTGTGAAGTCACACTGTGACTTTGTGACAGTCGTCGTGACGTCACGTGACGTCGATGTGAAGTCACTGTGACGTAAATGCGAGGTCGTTATGGCCGTTTTCAAGGCTTTCTGTGACCTCACAATGTGACTACTTTGTGAAGTCACCGTGCGACTTCAATGTGAAAAATGTGACGAATCTGCATCGGATAGGGTGACCAGATTTTACCCGAATCCTATACGGATTGTTCGGATAAAAAAAATGTATGGTTCAAGTTTGTGACGTTTGTGACGACATTGCACCGGATCGGGTGACCAGATTTTACCCGAATACAATCCAGAAACTTCGGATCGATCTTTTTGGATTTGTTTGGCTACAGAATAGATTTGGATTAGTTGTCGTGTGACCTGATTTTCGTGAACTCGATCTGACCCGAGTCGGGTATAACGTTTTTACTGTAAGTCTTGTTCAGAATAGAATCTTGCATACGACCAAGTAACCAGATTTTATCAGAAATTGTGTTACGATACAATTTCTGATGTCGGCTTGGATCTAGAGTCATGCACGAATCCGGTTATATACTTCTTGAACATGATTGAATGTCTACTTGAACATGAATGATGGTTGACTGAAACTATATTTACATTCAACCCGTAATCTTACCCTAACCCAACAACAACAACAACAAAAATTCTGTAGGCCCACAACCCGACCGAACCTGATAAATGATTTCGCATAGATTCGGATAACAAGATTTCACCAAATACGGATAAGATCGACGATAAGGATTGGATCGGCAATCATTTTTTTTATGCAACTCGTATTCAAATTAAAACTTTGCATCTGATTGGGAAACCGGCTAATGTAGCCGTTAAACAAGAAAATTATAAATGTAAAAAACGCATATTAATATATAAAAATAATAGATAAATCCATTAAAAATTATAATAAAATTAAATATTTTAATAATATGAAATTCTATTGTGCAAATAAACACTTTTAAAAATAACTTCGACTTCCATTTGTTTTATGTAACCACCAAAAATGTTGATAATAATTAAAACTATGCTATTTTGCTTTTAAGTATTGAAGTTTTTAAATGTGTATACTTTGCCATATTTCCCCTCGTTCAGTATCACGAAACTTTCTGACACATTTATGAACAAATTTTTAAACGCTTGGCACTTGCATGCCTGATTATTAAAGCGATTTGGAAATAATAGCGTTTTCCATTTTTAGATAAATGAAATGCTTAAGAGCAATTTTGGTCACGTTTTTCCGTTTCTGACGCCGCGCATCGGAAATTCGGTTCAAAACACCGACTTTGATAGTATTTTCTGAAACATCTTTTGCCAAAAATGGAAAATGCCATTCTATTACATATATTCTGAATAAGAACACCTGCCAATTTAACTTTCATGAATTATAAATCGTAAAGTGTTTTCGCTATTTTAAATTGAATTTATTAATTTAAGAGACTTTTACTATTAAATGATTAAATTGTGCGAATTTAATAAATTTCTTAAGAAACTATTTATAAATGTTAAACTACTTTAAAAACTACTCTTATTCGTTTCTTCCCAAATAAAACCGAAACAATAAAATAAATGGAAAGTACATAACTTCTTCAATACATTTTTACGCGATAGAAAATTAACCCGAACAAATAGTTATTTCAGACAAGAAACAAAACTGCATTTCAACATTAAATCTCATAAAACACTATTTTTTGTACTGATTTCTTTTGTTATGAAGAAGATAAAATAATATTTTTATGGTTTTCGGAAATGTTACAAGGAAACTGAGATTTTCTTATAAAAGGTTATAGCCACGGGCTTTGGGTATATAGTTCCCCAATTACATTGACTATGTTTGAAAATAACATTCGATTTTACAGGATGAGTCTTTTTTTTTTTTTTTTTAGTATTTCAATTTCATATTTTCTGAAACAAAACTAGTTATATAACCATTATTTAAAGAAATAAGTTCCTGAAATTTGATATAATCACCATAAGTATTATATGGTGATTTCAGAAATCATCGGGTTTCGTTCAGCAACTTTTACTGCTCTCAAAGAAAAGTGATCTTGATTTAAATCACTTAAAAACGATTCTAAGAAAACAATAGTTATCTAGATTATAAAGGACAATCGTGTCCGTGCGAAACGTTGACGTCATTTTGCAAATGGCAGCGCTTGATGATGAAATTTCGATTTTCGAATTTTGCTACCGTATTTTTTTTTCTAAACATCACACATTTTTTTTTTTTTTTTTTTTTTTTTTTTTACTTTACACCTTTATATGTATATATATATAAATCTGCTTTAAAATGCAATTTGTTTGAAAACTGTAAGCAATAAATAAAATAGTATAAATAAAACACGAATTTATCAAAACATGTAATAGAAATAAACTCTTAAAACAACTGAAATTATCATTATTAAAAAAAAAAAAGAATCTGCTGTTGGTAACGAAATTTTTAGTGATTTTTTCGGCTATTAATTTCTAGCACAATGCTAATACGAAATTAACGTTTTTTTAAAAAAAAAATCAAAATATTTTATTTCAATATAGTTGACATATTTCATATGAACATGCTCTTTGGTGTTGTTAATGGACAATTATTTAAATGTAAAATATATATATATATATATATTATAGTTTTCAATAACAAAAATAAATGCCTTTCACCTGCATTCTAATAAATAAAATAAATTCTGAATAAAAACTTACAATAAAAGAAGAGTTATTTCCCTCATACATATTCCTATTAAATTATCCTTAACGGGAAAAATTTTGTCTGAGTACTATTACATGGGATTCGTGATAATTCGAATTTTTTGTTAATTCAAACTATCGATAAAATCCTACAAAAATCACTCTAGAACTAATATTACAACTAGTTCGTAAAATAAAAGTCACTTTCATTACGTTGGTTAATTTTAACGGAGAAAAATATTTTTAAAAATTATAATATAGTAATATACAGGGTGACAATTATTGAACTATATGAAATAAAACGCAAATTATTTAAAAACTACTGAGTTCACAAATTTTATTCAACATGTAAACGTCACTATAGATATTCGGATTTAGGTTATGACATGTTCGATATGGCTGCCATCATTGGCTATGATGTGGCGCAGACGAATAGCAAAATTCTGCATGACCCGCTGAAGTGTCGGAACATCGATGTTGTCGATGACATCCTGAATGGTGGTTTTCAGCTCAGAAATGGTTTTGGAGTTATTTCTGTACACATTGTCTATAATGTAGTCCCACAAAAATGTGTCACATGCGTTCAGATCCGGAGAATATGGCGGCCAAGCGAGTCCCATTCCAGTGGCCTCTGGGTGCCCCAGAGTCAAAATACGGTTGCCAAAGTGATTCTCCAGGACATCAAACACTTTGTTGGTTCGATGGGGTCGAACCGATATTTCCAACACTGTCATCACACACATTACCAGTTCTCTCAAACTTTCGAATCAAATTCTTGATTATTAGCACACTTGGACCGGTTGTTTTCAGTTTGTACTCGCTCGCAAACTACATTTGAGCCCCAATCGGGCTATTTTGGCTCGCATAGTAGGCCTTCAGAAGCGATATACACTCAGGCACGCTGTACCGTAACATTTTCACTTGCAAATGGCCGACAACAACAAGTTGCGTGCGCATACAAATTCCCATCATGCCCTGTGGCCAACCACGAAGTTTGAACTTCATCACGCAAATCGTTCAGAAGTTATGACGGTTTAATTTCATATAGTTCAATAATTGTCACCCTGTATATAGATTTTGTTAGAAGCTCTTAAAATATTGATTCCTTTCAATGGACTTTTGTGAAACTTATTAATTTACGTTACTGTAGCAATCAATATTCCGTACATGGAATAGAAGTGTGTGAAAAAAAGAAAAAAATAAAGGTCCAACATTCTTGATTTACAAATGAACAAGAAATATATAATGAAGTAGACTATGACATCAACACTATGCCAAAAAATTTTCTAATGAAAGAAACATCTATCTTCCAAAATGTTGCATTTTTTGCTTATGTTACAGCAGATAATGATTTTGAAATTCGTAAAAAATACTAGAGATGATGAAATTATTAAAGATTTGTAAGCAAAGAGCCACATAACATAACGAAAATGCCCCTGTGACATATGATACAATTCCCAACTACCTTAATTTTCCTAATGAATAAATCAATATTTTATGAAAATATCTTAAAAACGTATTCAGGCGAAATATTCAGAAGAAAAAAGAATGAAATTTTTATTCAAATTTCATCAGTTTACCGCAAAACTTAGATCTAACAATTCACAACACACATAATTTGAGCATTGTTATTTTCTTGTTGTCGTTGCAAAAATATTTTTTTTTTATTATATTTATATGAATCTATTATGTTTTATTTCTGTTAATAGGCTTCTACTTAAGATAACGTAAGCTACGTTTAATTTTTAAATGTCAATATGTTTCAAATATTTTTTATTTTTAATAGTGATATGCATTTTTTTAAATATATTTTTATTAAAACATTTCGAATATTAGAAAATATAGTATTGTGGAATACTCAATAAGTAATTTTGCTTCAGTAATAACGAAAATGGCATTTTTCCTTTTGAAATCAAATAATCGGAACATCGAATAATTTGAACTTTTCTCTAAGCGCTTAAGTGTTTGAATTAACTAGCACTGACTGTACTATTTGTAATACATTTCGATTTAATTTTGAAAAGTTTGATTTATGACAACAGCTTAATTTAAAAGCCAACTGCTGTACTTTAATAATGTTTCACGTTATTTGTGTCGTAATTAAATATAAAAATAAAAAGCGCACTATGAATTGTATATCAAAGATAATAATAAACCTTCACAAAATCCAGAGAAAATAATTTAAAATTTAATTTTATAAGGCAAAATAAGGAAATATATATAGTCGAGATTGAATTGATGAAAATGTGTCCAAGCCTACGTAAGAAATATTATTAGTTTTAAAAAAGACAACTGCTCTTTTAGTAGAGTGTAAAAATATTTGATATAAGTATTAACAATGAAAAAATTGAAATTTTAAGCATTATTTTAAGCATCGAAATATTATTAACAATCAAAATTTTAAGTATTACCGGCAACTTTCAATTTTAGACATTTTGTAGAATAGTTAAAAATGTACTTGTCAGATTCTTCTGGAATTTTAGGATTAAAAAGAACAGGTTTGATTTCATATTTATGAACGTCGATTTGATAAGGAGGACAATTAGGGGGGCAAAAAATAATTATAGAAAAAAATAATACTTGGGATCACCCTGTAAAATAAAATGCACGAAATGATCTATCGCTGCAGAATATACATAGGCAGACATTGTACAATATGTGTATTCATTTGTGTAAGAACATCATGTGTATTAATAGAGATATAGCGATTTAAAAAATAAAATAAAATAAATCTTGCAAGTTTTTTGCTTGTAACATACAGGGTTTTTAACCAAATTTAACACCAGTTTCACACCAGAAATTTAACACCAGTTTGTATATTCTGCAGCGACAGATCATTTCGTGCATTTTATTTTACAGGGTGATCCCAAGTATTATTTTTTTCTTTAATTTTTGGTTGGTCCCCTGATTGTCCTCCTTATCAAATCGACGTTCAAAAATATGAAGTCAAACCTTTTCTTTTTAATCCTAAAATTCCAGAAGAATCTGACAAGCATATTTTTAAATATTCGACAAAATGTCTAAAATTGAAAGTTGCCGGTCATTAATGGCCATATATATACCGTAATTTCCGGCGTATAATCCGCAGCTCAAAGAGTCGTTTTTCGACCCAGAAATTTTATTCAATAATTGTAGTTAAATATTTACAGCGATCTTTTAAGTTACATTTTATAAAATAATATTTCTGGGTCGAAAAACGACTCTTTGAGCTGCGGATTATACGCCGGAAATTACGGTATATATATATATATATATATATATTTGTATTTATATTTACATCATGGCGTTATTTTTCATCATGGCGTTATTATATATATATATATATATTTGTATTTATATTTACATCATGGCGTTATTTTTCACAGACTTCAAGTTTTATCTTTATTTCTGTCGGAAGTGTTTATTGTATAGCATTTGAAACCTTACAGAATCACATTGTCAAATTCAATATTCGTCATTTTTTTGCTGTAAAAGAAGATCAATAACCGAACGTTTTACATTTCCATTGGCTGGCATTAACAAATATTAAAAAATGTGTAAGTAAGTAGATGTATTATCAAATTTTATAACATATAGTTTTATAATATATAATTTTATAAATTAATATATAATATATCTTTTTTAATATTAAAAATATTGCTTATGTTTTATCAACCTAAAGAAAACAAATATTAGGTATACGAGTTATTTCTGTAATGAAATGGAATATTTTCATTAGTTGTGTATTTCTTAAAGAATTTTTTGTACCGTTTATTTTATAATAGACAATATCATTTCATTGTATATTTGAATCAAAACTTTTTCAAAAAAGAAAAAATGTGAATGTGTGTGCCAAAAAACTAATTAGTCTATTATTGAAAAAATATGCAAATGTTCTAATTTAATTATATATATATATATAATTAAATAATACCAACTCCTACATTTGTCTAGATTGTTTTTTAATCATGTCCTTGAGGACCGTAACAAGCATTTCATGACTAATTTTAAATTGCACCAGTTATAAAGGGTTTAATCCGGAAGTATCATTATGCTCGATTACACATTTTTTATTAAAGTACTTTTTCTGTTACAATTTTCATTAATTAATTTTTAAATCTTAGAAGGAAAGTGCCAAGCTTGGTAGTCAGAGATTTTGATTATTTTTATATAATTTGTAGGGTAGTAGCCCCTTAGTCTCACGTTCATTGAATTTTAAACAACACTTCTTAGTTCTCGAGAAATTGGGGGTGGGGGATTGTCTAATATTATAACACAACTTAAATACTTACTTTGTAACGAAGTAACTGCGTTGGTCGTAGCTCAGTTGGTATGGCGTCTGCTCGTTGTTCCGAGGCCCCGGTTCTATACCGGAAAGGCGCTACTTTTATTTTTCTCATTGTTTTTATAAATATACTTGTAATTATAATTTAATAATCTCAATAAAAAAAATAACATAATTAAATTTTAATTTAGCAATTTTTTTAAGTTTATTAAACATTTCTCATCATTTAAAAAGCTTTAAAAAAATTGGATCTATTATTGACTAGTAAAAATTCAAAAATCGATAAAAAATCAGCATATTTACCATCGAATTATAGAATTCGATAAAAAAAAGGGAAAGAAATAACCAAAGTATGTTGTGTCGCTCTCCAGTTACAATAAAATTAAACATAAATATGTTGTAATTTAATTCTTATGCTAAATTTTAATATAAATTATGCTTCTTACTTTAAAAACAGAGTAGTATTATCATCGCATTGACTTCCCTTGTTAAGGCAATTTATAAATGATGTTTATTTACAATCACGAATTGACACAATTGTTCAATAACTTTGTATTGAGAAAGCATATATGGATTGCATTTTAAAAGGGATTTTTAAAAAATCAAAAATGCTAAATTAAAATTTAACTATATTAACAAAATATTTTATTGAGATTATTAAATTCTAAATACAAGTATATGACGGAAATTGCAATTAAAGGGTAATCTTCTATTCGGAATCAACTACTCTTCAATCGTCAGATAATAATAAAGTACTTTAAATTTGCAGTAAACAACTTTAATTATCTCGTCGGAAAAACCCATTCATAAACTGTTTTCAACTCAGCTAAGTACATGGAATAAACGCCCACGTGAAAGAATGATTATCACGTGCTATCATGTGTTTTTCCCAGTGACGTCATCCAAGGCTATCAAGAACTGAAAACTCTTTAGACTTTAGTCAGTTGTTGTGTGAATTTCTTTATAAAATGTAGTGTGTGAAAATGTCAGAGCGATGTAAATGCTCTGTGTAATTATGTAATCAAAAAACGTATATTAAACCTAAATTTAATCGAAAGGAAATACTCTATTAATTCTACAGTGATTATTCAACGAAACTAATTTTATTATTTTGCAGAAGTGATCTTATAGATAATCCGGAATACTCTAACGGATAATAATATACGTGAGGAAGTTGCAACACGTCACCAATCTATTTATTGGATATACTAAATGCTTTCATCGCCCAATCAGGTAAGCGAATGCATGCTTACTTAACTCTATTTTTGAAGAAATGTTTTTATACAATTAAATAAACTATTTTACACATTCAATTAACTGCGCCGCCGACAGATTATGAAAGACTGATAGTATGTATTAAATAAAAATTTTAAGCACATTAGCTATATGCTGAAAAAACTCGCTTTATAGAAAATAAAAACAAACACAAAGAAAAGCGATTCGTATAAAATTAAATTAAATATCTTTAAAAATAATTAAAGATAGAAAATAAAAATGGCTACATTCAAAGAAAGCCAATTCATCGAGAAGCTAAATTCGAGCAATTATTCCAACTGGAAATTTAAGCTCGAAATGCTTCTCATTAAAGAAGACTTATTCGAAGTAATAAGTGATCAACCGCCAACTCCTTTAAATGAGGATTGGAACAAAAAAGATAGAAAAGCAAGAGGTTTGATTAATCTAAGCATAGATGACGCACAAATTGTGCATGTAAAAAATTCTACCACAGCCAGGCAAACCTGGGAAGTTCTCAAACGTACGCATGAAAGAGCAAATCTGAGTAGCAAACTGTATTTATTGAGAAAACTGTACAGTACTAAACTGCCCGAAAACGGTAATATGATAAATCATATAACAAATATTCTACAAATAGTAGATAAATTATCCGCCATAGGCGAGAATATAAATGACTCACACATATCTGCACTATTTCTATGCTCATTACCGCCCAGCTACAACACGCTTATCACAGCATTAGAGGCAAGGCCCGAAGCCGAATTATCCCCAGATTTTATCAGAAGTAAACTCATAGATGAGTATAATCGCAGACAAGAAATGTCTGAACAAAACAACAGCTCTGAAAAGGCATTTAAAACACAAAGAAAACACACTTATAACGACTACAAAAGAAATTCAAAATATTGCAGTCACTGTAAGATGACAAATCATAATAATAGCGAGTGCTATCACCTCAAGAGCAGATACACACAGCACAACAAAAACAAACACACATATCAAAATGTGAATAACTTTAATAATAAAAACAAAGCTAAACCTTTTACATCATCACTATGCTATGAAAACACAGAGAATTATAAAGAGAATACTGACTGTCACGATAACGCGAATGATCAGAAAATAAGCTCAAAAACTAATCAATCAGAAGATCGCGTACTAATAACAGAAAAATTAGGAAAACAAAACTGGATACTCGACAGTGGCAGTACCTCACACATTGCAAATGATAAGAGGTTATTTGATAAATTTAACAATTTTGAAAAATCATCAGTCACCATCGCAAACGGCAACAAACTCGAAGCATTCGGTTCAGGCGACGTTTTAATAAAAACGAAATCCCCAAATGGAGAAATAAAACTCACAAGACTACAGGAAGTCCTATACGTCCCAGAACTAGAATCCAATTTAATATCCGTAAGCAAAGCAACTAAAAATGGATGCAAATTAATCTTTGAAAATGACAAGTGCGATTTAACGTTCGACGGTGAAATTTATATAAGAGCGAAGAACAAAAATAATTTATACATAATCGAACAAACAAACCACTCAGAAAATGCAGAAAACTATGCAAACGTCACACTAAGCTGTAATAATAATAAAGAATGTTTAGAAGTATGGCATCGAAGACTAGGACACCGTGATTATGAAGCAATCAAAACAATTCTTAACAAACAGCTAGCTACCGGAATAAAAATTAAAAACTGCAGACACAATAATAAATTATGCGAAACCTGCATCAAATCTAAATTAAACGACGCGCCATATCCAAAATCGGCTACAAATAGAGCAAACAAAGTTCTCGATTTAATACACAGCGACGTCTGTGGACCTATAAGTACACCAACACTAGGAGGAAAACAATACTTTCTCACATTCATCGACGATTACTCGAGATATACAACTATATACTTACTATCTAAGAAAAGCGAAGTAATTGATAAATTAAAAGAATACATTGCAATGGTAAATAATCAATTCGGTAGAAAACCAAAAGAAATAAGATCCGATAATGGAGGAGAATATAATAGCAACGAAATAGACAATTATCTAAAGGAAAACGGGATATTACACCAATTCACAATTCCACACAACCCGAGCCAGAACGGCGTGGCAGAAAGGAAGAATAAAAGCCTACTCGATATGACACGTAGCATGCTTTTAGAAGCAAATTTAAATAAACAATTTTGGGGAGAGGCAATACACACAGCGACATATTTACAAAACAGATTGCCAACAAGAGCGAACGACAAAACTTCATACGAACTATGGAAAGGTATCAAACCCGATCTCAAACATTTAAGAACCTTTGGATGTAAAGCATTTGTTTACATTAATAAAATACATCGAGGAAAACTAGATAATAGAGCGCAAGAAGGTATTTTTCTAGGTTACGACACACGTTCCAAAGGATATCGCATACACACAAAAGACAAACAAATAATAATTGCCAGGACTGTAAAATTCATAGAACATGAAATAAAACACTCAAACAACATTGAGGAAGATTCAAATCTCGAAGAAATCTCCACTGATGATAGAAATCAAGAAGAGAAGAATAAAAATTACATTGAAATTGACATTAATGATAATGAAAAACAACCATGCGAGTCCAAACAAACACAAATAGAACCAAGAAGGTCAAATAGATCTAACAGAGGAGTACCACCAGATAGATTTGTCTGTTTAGTTAAAGACACACAATCAAATGAACCAAAGAATTGGAACGATATCATGGAAATGAAAAATCCACACGATAAGGAAAATTGGCTCAAAGCCACCGAAAATGAAATCAAGTGCCTAGCTAAAAATAAAACTTGGACATTAGTCGATCCGCCACCAGGCAAGAAAGTGATAGGTTCAAAATGGACTTTTAAATTAAAACGCGACAACCTAAACCAAGTGCAAACCTAT
Source organism: Maratus michaelseni (assembly GCA_963931845.1). Taxonomy (NCBI): domain Eukaryota; kingdom Metazoa; phylum Arthropoda; class Arachnida; order Araneae; family Salticidae; genus Maratus; species Maratus michaelseni. Next base: position 86,441,973 of record OZ007593.1, read on the forward strand.
AAAGCACGACTCGTGGCACAGGGATACAGTCAGAAATTCGGAGTAGATTATGACGAGACCTTTGCTCCAGTTGTCTCTCATACCACAATCCGTGCATTTCTCATAGCAGCATTAAATCATAACCTTAAAGTTAATCATATCGACGTGAATACAGCGTTTTTACACGGAAACCTACAAGAAGAGGTATACATGAAACAGCCGGAAGGCTATATAGCTCCAAATCAACAAAACAAAGTATGTAAATTACAAAAAGCAATATACGGGCTTAAACAAGCCGCCAGAGCATGGCACACGAAAATCTCCGAGAGTCTTAAAGCATTAAATTTTGTACAAAGTACATCTGACTCATGTCTTTTTATACGCGAAAATGGTGAAAACTGGACATACATTATAGTATATGTGGACGATTTGTTAATTGCCGGAAAAAACGAAGATATAATTGAATTAATAAACAATCTCAAAAGGGAATATGAATTGAAAGATTTGGGAGAAGTCAATAACTATCTCGGAATAAATATAAAAAGAGACGATAAAAATTTCTACTTAAACCAAAATTCAAAAATTGAAGAATTGGTAGATAAACTCAATCTTCAAAACGCAAAACCTTACAGCACACCTATGGAAGCAGGTTACAATCGACTCAACGATGATGGAAATCTATTACCTAACAATATTAAATTCAGACAAGCAACGGGAACATTACTCTACATCTCAACATTAACCAGGCCCGATATTTCAGCAGCGGTCAACATACTCAGCCGTAGAAATGAAACCCCTCGAGAAAAAGACTGGAAAGCAGTCAAAAGAATCGTAACATACTTAAACAACACAAAACACCTCAACCTGACGCTAAGTTCGAAAAATAAGCCTATTCTCGAAGTTTACGCAGATGCAGATTGGGGAGGTGATCCAGAAACTAGACGATCCACCAGCGGAAATATATTTATGTTAGGAAAATGTCCCATACATTGGACAACGAAAAGACAGACATGCGTTGCTCTGTCATCAGCAGAAGCTGAATACATTTCTGTAAGTAACGCAGCACAGGAAATACTATGGATGATAAAACTCCTGGAAGATTTAAATTACTACAACAGAAACCCATAACAATATACGAGGACAATCAGCCATGTATAAAAATGGTTGAAAGTGAAAAACATACTCGAAAAAGTAAACATATAGATATCAGATTCCACGCGATAAGACAACTCAAGGAAGATGGAATAATAGATTTAAAGTATTGTCCCACAGAATTTATGACCGCAGATTCACTCACCAAGCCCAACCCCAAACCTGAATTCATTAAACACCGAAACAATCTGAACTTACTTCCTTATCCTACATAGAAGATTAAGGGGGAGTGACGGAAATTGCAATTAAAGGGTAATCTTCTATTCGGAATCAACTACTCTTCAATCGTCAGATAATAATAAAGTACTTTAAATTTGCAGTAAACAACTTTAATTATCTCGTCGGAAAAACCCATTCATAAACTGTTTTCAACTCAGCTAAGTACATGGAATAAACGCCCACGTGAAAGAATGATTATCACGTGCTATCATGTGTTTTTCCCAGTGACGTCATCCAAGGCTATCAAGAACTGAAAACTCTTTAGACTTTAGTCAGTTGTTGTGTGAATTTCTTTATAAAATGTAGTGTGTGAAAATGTCAGAGCGATGTAAATGCTCTGTGTAATTATGTAATCAAAAAACGTATATTAAACCTAAATTTAATCGAAAGGAAATACTCTATTAATTCTACAGTGATTATTCAACGAAACTAATTTTATTATTTTGCAGAAGTGATCTTATAGATAATCCGGAATACTCTAACGGATAATAATATACGTGAGGAAGTTGCAACACGTCACCAATCTATTTATTGGATATACTAAATGCTTTCATCGCCCAATCAGGTAAGCGAATGCATGCTTACTTAACTCTATTTTTGAAGAAATGTTTTTATACAATTAAATAAACTATTTTACACATTCAATTAACTGCGCCGCCGACAGTATATTTATTAAAAAAAAAGAAAAAAAGAGAAAAGAAAAAAGGAAGAAAGAAAGAGAGAGAGAAAAAACAAGCGTAGCGCGTTCCGGCATCGAGCCCGGGCCCTCCGAAGAACGAGCGGACGCCATACCAACTGAGCTACGACCAACGAAATTATTTCATTAAAAAGTATAAAGTAAGTATTTAAGTTGTGTTATAATATTACCCCCCCCCCATTTCTCGTGAACTAAGAAGCGTTGTATAAAATCCATTGAACCTGAGACTAAGGGGATTCTACCCTACAATATATATAAAAATAATCGAAATCTGTGATTACCAAGCTTGGCACTCTTCTTGTTAGAAAACAAAAATTATATATATATATATATATATATATATATATATATGTTATTGTGTACCTACAACCTATCTATAAATGTCTAACTCTAGCAGGCTTTCGAGACTAATGATTTGCTGTCAAAACATGATAAACAGGAAATCAAAGTGTCTTACCTTTTGAGTTTTCGTCAATTTTAATCGTCTGCCTTCTTGGGTTGACCACAGTTACCCATCGTCTCCTCGTTCAAAGTGGGTGAAATGCTGTTCTGGCGGTATGTGCGGCATTGATTAAGGACACACAGGTGTAAAAAGCCTTTAGCTTACACCCCATGGCTTGGGCGGTGAGCGACCCAAAACAACAGCAGCAACAACAATAGGAAATCAAATCTATGGTTTAGTAGACTATAAAAGTAATTTTTAACATAATGTAAAAGTATATACCTGCAAACAGCCAGTAGTATATTTCACTATTTAGAACAAACCTATAGATTGTGAATCCAAATCAGATTATTATCGAAATATTACTGCTGATAAAAGATTGAGTGACATAAACGTATTGGAAGAAATAAGCGAAAAAAATATCATGTAGATACATTAAAAAAAAATATATATATATATTCACTTTTTTAATTTTTAAAATCTAAATGTCGAGAAGCATAAACAAAAATTTTTATTTATTCTTTATAAAATGTAGAAATAAATTCCAAATTATACATGTTAACAATGTTATTACTTTATAAAGTATATAAATTTAATTTATTTTGCTTGAGATGTAAGATTCTTATAAGGTACATTGTTTCCGGATTATATATCAATAGATTATATTTATTTTTTTAATTCAAATCTAAATGTAACACTTTATCAGATTTTAAAGTTTAACACCACAATTATAAATAAAACACTTTTTTTTTCTCTCTCTTTTTTGAAATATAGTATCTATTTTACTGAAAATATAAGTCACCAATATTATTATTATTTTTTAAACTTTAGTATAGGTTTTTTTGTGTTATTTTTTTCTGATTTCACAAATGTAAAAATGAGTGTTTTTTCTTACAGCATTGTATGCAACAGGGAGATTTTTTTAATCGACATCTACAAATGAATGAGACTTTACCTAAAATAATTGGAGATTACTTAGTCTAGAACATGTTTCTTTAATTTTTATTTTACCCATTTTTAAACTGCAAGAATGAATAACAAATTATTTGCGCATAGGTTTATAAAAATTATGCCAAAACTCTGCTGATAACAAACGTAATCTGAATAGTAAAATAATGTTGCAGAAATATAATTAAGGAATTTAATGTTCGTGATTTTATGTAATACGTAAACGCTATAAGCGTCGAAATAGCTCAATTTATAAAAGGCTGCTTGTGTCTGGTATGACGTTTATCTCAGTCATAATGTTTCAACTTTTAGAGAATAATTTCAAAATATTTCAAAATCATTATTTACAAGAAACTATATTATGCTGAATAATAGAGATAGTGCGAACAAATAAATGTAGGTGTCCACTGACCTTGAAAATGGTGGGAATTATTTATTGCTTTGTATTCATATTCAAGAAATAGGGAATGCCAGATATTTTACAGTGATAAAATTTCTCAAAATTTTCCCAAACTCTATATTTAATTTATTTTAAATCGCGAACAATATAATACTGAAAAATTGCGTTACCAATTAATTAGAGAGGTCAGCATTTTCTGAAACATAATCTTCAAAGTATTAGTGTAATTGTATCACTACCAGTGCAAAATACAATAGCTTTCAAATATTTAATCAATGAAAAAGTAAATAATAACCCTTTTTTAGGAGAATCGTGCGTAATCAAATAACATTATTCAATTTGTAGAATTACCGTTAGAACTGGTTTTTGGCATTCATCATTTCTTTGAGATATGGTGACATATCAAGCTTTTATCGAGAGATATGCATGGAATATGAAATTATTTAGTATGTAGAAGCTTTAAAAATATCCTGATATTTACTTATATATCTTTATATATTTTACTTATATATATTATCCCTTACTTACAATGAAATCTGACCAAGAAGCACTTCCTCAAACAAAATGTATCATGAAGCATCATACGTTTTCGCTGAAATATTCTTTTTTTTTTTTTTTTGGTAATATTGAAGATTTTTCCTTTTTAAAAATATTATTTAGCACCATAAGAGATAAAACTTGTAAATTTGCAGATCAAGAGTTTGAAAGTCATCTGCTCAAAATAAATTTTTATTTTGATCCCGCTTGATAAAATATCCCAAATCTTACAATATTCAATTTATTTATTTTGCACACCGTACAGATTTATAATCATAAAAACATTTTCCCTGATTGTGGAAATCTTAATTATAGATCTGTTATATTATGTACGATTCCACAAACTTTAAATATTATATTTTTATGATGTATACTAATATATTTTTTATAAAGTACTTTTCTCCACCCGTTGTGTAATTGATTTTACGTTTTCAATTTTAAATGTCTGTGTTGTTTCTGAATTCTAATAGATCTAAAGGTGTTGTTTAGAGGACTGTTTTTATAGCCTTGTACAAGTGACCTCATCCTGTTCTAATAACGATATTTACTTCCCCGCCCATCACAAACGTTTGCGTCTTTGCGGAACTTACACAGACCTCGTGAAAGAAAAGTGTCCATTGGTGGCAATCTGTTTAAAATATTTTGAATATCCAAAGGTGTGAGATATTAATTTTATACAAATCAAATTTATAAAATATTTATTCAGCCTGAAAACATATAATACAAGTACAAACGTTCTTATAGAAAATACTCTTAATATAAAACAATATAATCATATATTTTGTGCTACACTGTATATAATTTTTTTATTATATTCCCACCATTCTATATAGTAAACATAAGTTCAGTTGGCAGGGTCAGGGACATCTTCAGCCAAATCCCCAACTATAATTAGCCTTTTTGTACTAAACATCTTGGTTCGGCGAAACTTCCACCGCAAATCCCTGCCAACTGCCAGTAACTACCGAGAATCTACCGGAAGGAACCTCCTAACTTTTAAATAAATAGAATGAGGGCTACATAATGAAATGCGATGATTACATTCTGACAAAAAAATAATAAAGCTAAAATGAAGAATCAAAAACAGCCTATATAGTGTCCATCTGAGCTGTATCATCAAAATAGGAATGGAAAAGCAATTCATTCTTCTAAATTTGATTCATACATTGCAGTAGAACTGTGATACTGCAAAGTATAGTATGTAGAACACACAATCCTGGAGATACATCTGGTTATGCGATATGCCGATGTCAATTTGAAGCACATAATGTAAAGAGGAGTGTAGGCTGCGAACATACAATGCTGTACTTCCTTTCACAATTATGTATGACTAGATTGAGCGATGATATGTGAGAAATAAAAATAGAAATGTATTGTAAATATTAAAATTTGTTTTAATCATTCAACAAAAAATACACATGTGGCTGCCCACATCTACTATACCCCCTTCTAGTACCATTTTGAGGCTTAATTTCTTTTTGCTGTAGTTTTAAATAAAAGGGAAAAACATAAAGGCTTTTTGAATGTCATCATTTTTTGACTAATGCATCTTGTAAATCGTTTACAGATACACCTGTGTGTCTTCTGATCCAATTGAAGAAAATAAAACTTGTTGATTTCGGATAATAAATCTAGGATTTCCGAGATTATATAATATCTTAAATCAACATTGGATAATGCCAAAAGATTCGACTGGCGAATTTTCTCGTGCCCGTGAAAGTTTCACGTGTAACAAAAACCACGCATACACTCAGTTGAAAACGCATTTTTAGCAATTCTTAACCATATTCGGAGATATGTCCTAGATCTATAGTGCTACCCTGTATATAATTTATAGATATTTATATATTTCACATAATATATTAAATCTTAATTTAGCTTGAAATCTCATAACACATGTTGAAAACGCTTTCCCGAGGTTCTCATGCATAGAAAATAATATATCCTTATCTACTTTATATGATACATTGTGCTGCCATAAAAGAAACAGAGTGATATTTTTCCTAAAAAAAACCACCCTAGCATTTCATAAATATTTCAATGAAGTTATTTTTTTGTTTTGTCCTGTTTTTATATGTCATTTAGGATAATAAAAATATTAAAAATACTTAAGGAGCGCTTATTTGGTATTAAACGAAGTTAAATGAACAATTACAGAATTCTGGCAAAACACGAACTTCATTTTTACATATTATCTTGTTATAATAGATTTTTAGAATGATTTCGATTTTTTTTAAAATCTTTTTTATGTCAAAGCATTAATAGGTAAGAAAATGCTTCATTTTCAGTTGAATATGTCAGGTTTGGTTTTTTTCTTCTGGTAACAACGGTTATTTTTTTTAAAGTGTTTATTTTTCAAATTCCCGTTTAATTGACTGCCACTTCGTAATAAAGTGTTAAAATGATAAATTATCAACATTAAAATATTATTCATAACAAGCTGTAAATGTTTAGCCATGTTCTATTTCTGGAATTCCGCTGGCTCCGTTGCACACTCTTTGTGGAGCTCACGGCTGTATTTCCGTGTGTTGTAAATTTCCTAGTGTGTGTGCTATCTTGTACCTGTATATATTGACGATGATTTATAAGCGGGCGCTTGACGCAAAGCATACAGGTCAGATGTATGTTAATAAAATGTCAAAATGTCAAATTTCTATTTTTGTGCGTTATTTATTAGACTTTATGCAGAGAAAAATTCAAAAAAATTTTTTTTTTTTTTTTTTTTTTTTTTTTTTTTTAGAGGACAGCACAATATATTTACTTATTTTGTTCACACCAGTTATTTTAGTACATTTTTCTTCCTCTTAAAAACGCATAGATTTTCAGTATTTCTTATAATCATAGACAGTAATATATTCTAATTCTTTTGGGCGGCCCTTTGCATAATATATAGAATTTAGACATCATGAGTAAAGTTTTTTTAAATTTAAATACGCATAACAAAATTAAAAACATGTTTCCTGTCATTATCTTTCCTAGACAATAATAATAATTGTATATATAAAATTCGAGATATTAGCAAGATTTTGGATAAAGTAAATTAATTTCATTACGTTATATATATATATATATATTACGTAGACGTTGATTTGTATATATATATATATATTTATACAAATCAACAAGTACTGTGCAAGCTGTGTTGTATGCAAAGAACGTTGTAGTACATACCAAGAACGCATATATATTTCTTTATTTTTTAAGAAATATAACACAAAAATAATCTTCAAACAATTTTCTTCATAAAACATAAAATATATTAATAGTTTTAGGTGTCCCTGTAAACAAACAATTAGGTACATTTTACTAAGAACTGTACAGCTAATTCTGTTTTCTCCATAAACATATCTTGCAAATAAAAACCTAACCGGGTGATTTTTAATTTGAGACTGATACACATGAAAAACGTTCCATATATCCACAGGGAAGCCTCAACGTACGTTTCAACTACAAAGAAATTTCGAATTTATCCCAAGAAGTAAGTACAAAATATTTATATTTTTAGGTCATCACTCTACAATTATGTAGTGTTGTGTGCGGAAAGACTGAAACCTTTTTTTTTTCGGTGTTTTGGAAAAGTTCTCTACAATGCGTTGGCTAAGGAAAGTTTTCCAAATTGCTTCCAAAACAACTGACCAGTCGAATAGCATCTGCAATAACAAAATGGGGTGATGTTTCCAATTTAAATCATTCATTAAATAAAAACAGAGGACATATATATATATATATGTAAATAATAATACATCCTGCGTTTTAGTAATATAAAAAAATTAAACAAATTGGAGGTTTTGTTCAAATCTCAATAGATATAAACTTAACAAATTAATATTATGTAAATATAATTTTTATGTATGTTAATTGCAGTTTTGTGCTCTATAATGTTACTCAATTTATAAAATATAAATAAAAAACAAATGTAATTTTCTCTTAATACATAAAAAATATAATGAAACGATTAAATATATATTATGGAAAGATGTAAAATTATTTAAAATGTATTATAATTGTAAATATCAATTTTCTAACAAGTCATGTATAAGATACTTACAGTATCGAAACCCCCTTTTTTGCCATAATCAAAATAATCCCATTTTTCAAAAATCCTAAGAAAATGATAGTTTAATGCTTGGAAACATATAATAAGCAAAAATATAGAGATACACTCTCACAAAAAAATTAGTCTAAAAAGGGAAAATTGCTGGCAGCACAGTTGCTGGAATACCCCTGCGATTTGCGAATAATTTCCGTCATGGCAAATTTCGTTTTCAGTACGGATCTTTTCCGTTTTCTTACGAAATCTCCGTAATGGAATGTTTTTTTCAAAACGGATCTTTTCCGTTTTCTTACGAAATCTCCGTAATGGAACTTTCCGTTTTCAACACAGGTATTTTCCTTTTTTTCACGAAATCTCCGTAATGGAACTTTCCGTTTACAACATGGATCTTTTCCGTTTTATTAAGAAATCTTCGTAATGAAACTTTCCGTTTTCAATATCAATTTTCATATATCAATTTTCCGTTTTTTCACGAAATCTCCGTAATGGAATTTTTCGTTTTAGTAATGGATTTAAGTCTTTCATATACAGGATGTTCAATTTTATCGTTGTCCCTATTTCCAAACGTTACTTATAGAAGTACGGTTCCAATTTTAAAAAAAAAGCGTCAAGCATATGAAGAATAGGAAGCCCTTTCCAACACAGCCAGAAAACTGTAACGAAACTTCACCGTTAAATAAGGTGAAAGAATATATCTAAGTAAACATTTTAGAAAACATATAACACATTGAAAAATACAGTTTTCTGAATTAAGTCAAATAAAGTAGTTGAATTATTTTGTGCAGTCCTGTATATGATCAATAGATGGGGATATATAGTATGATACAATTTTATAGATAAAATAGATTTTTTTGAGAGTATACAGAAACAAATATTATACCTTAACCAGGCATAAAGTAAAATATTGCTCGACATTTTCCAACACAGTTTTACATTCTGTATTAATGAAATATTAAAGTTTTTACCTTATGTCGATACTTAAACTGCATAAGTTGAAAAAATATATATATATACAGGTCAATAAAAAAAATACAAAATTATAACCAATGCATCGGGAATAAATATTTCATTTCATAAAAAAGTATTATTTTTGATATTTATATTAAATAGCGTTTATATGATATTTAGCATGCATTTATAGTGTAGTGAATACATAAAATATTATATTTAGGAGTTTGTGCTCTTTTATTAGCTAATTTCCTGATTGTAAAACTTTTTTTATTATAAAGAAAATTTAACATTTGATAGACATATATTTATACAGAAATTTAGAAATAAACATCATTCTAAAGTGGTTACGCCTTAATCATGTATGATGTAAATCATTTTTCGTAAACACAGAAAGGGTCGTACCTATTGACGTGAAGACATTGAGTGAAAAGAATTAATTCAACTAGACTCTGAATCAAGTACTTTAAAAATGAATAAAATACCTATAATATTACACAAAACATTTATGTTTCAGTTACATTTATTACACATTTTTTTAGAAAAACACGTATATTCGATCTATATAATTAAAGTATTTGCATTATCATGAATTAGAAAAGTTATCAAATTTAAATAAATTACTCAACTTCTTATGTAATTTACTTAAAGGCAATTAATTAATTTTTCGAAAATATTTTTTTTTTCATTAAGATATAAAAAATTTGTTAGATAAAGAGAAATTACTCCTTATACAATTATTTAAGTATTATGATGATACACCAAATCCATTAGATTGATGTAAATTAATTAATTTCTAATATGGTCGATTTATTACTTTTACTTATTTATGCATTTCTGAAATAAATATGTTCATTAAAATTTATTAAATTCAAATAATTTTCTTACCTTGTTATATGATTAATTTAAGTATTATAGTGATTTATTAAATCCATTGTATTCAATTTAATTTATAGTCTTAAATGACAAATTTAAGAATAATTTTTTACTTTATTTTTATAATGAAATAATTTTGTTAAAATTTCTAAAATCCAATAAGTACATTTATGTTAAATAATTTATTTGTTCCATTATTTCAGAACATATAAAATTAAAACGAAGCATGTTACAATACTGAAAAAACATTGAAGGTATAGCTCAAATTTTCTACAGATTTTTTTTTCTTAGGTTATAATTAGTTCCGATTGCATACGCCATTTAAATAAATTGTAATGATATTACTTGAACTGGCAGAAGTGTAAACTATCTGCATTTGGATCTAGACCTGTCAATGTTCTGATTGTAGCTCACATTACATATGTTGGCACTGATCTAATTAATGTACTCTTCCTGCAATTAAGAGTTTATAGCTTATAATGTTCCGGGGTGTTTTCGAAACAAAAATTGTACATGGTAACAGAATATATATTTAATAAAATTATTTAATAATGTGACTTGTTTATCTATTGTAATTATTCATTGCAGTTCTAAAGAAAAAAAATTCTGTTTCAAACAGACAAAAAAAAAAAAAAAAAAAAAAAAAAAAAACAGAAGTTTGTAGGCTATGTAAGTATGTTGCAAGTTTCATTAAAATATATCTAACAATGTGCCGCTAACTCTTGAATCGGAATCATAGTGTATTTATGTTGCAGAATCTATCTAGAAAGATAATTCCAAAATATAATGGGAACGGTTTGAAGTATTCACCATTAGTGTTTGTAAATAAACTTGTCTGAATTCAGGTTATAGTTCACATTACATCCGTCGCCACAGATTAAATTGTTTTAACTTTCCAGAAATTATAAGCCATTGAACATTTCTTTAAAATATGTCTAAAAATGTAGTCGAAGTACCCAACAAAATCACCTGTGTATTTATGGAAATTAATGCGTCCACGAAGAGAAAAGAAAATAGAATTTGGATAATTAATTTCTTGAACGCATTTAATGTAGCATATTCAATCTTCCATTAATATCCATTGTAATTTTTCATTTAAATCAAGGCTTCAAATTCTAATGTATATTAATTTCCATGTAATCAAAATGAAAGTTAAATAATTTACAAAAATTGGATTTCAATACAGGTATTCAAAATATAAATTATTTCCTTCATAATGAATATTTTTTATAGATTTGTTTTATTATAAACGAAATTAGTTTAATTATTTTTTTTTACTTTTTTCTCCAAAATTTGAATAGTTTTTTTCAATCCCATTTGAATTTATTTTACCGAAGTCTAGATATTTATGTTAAAATATGTATTTCGAATGATTTTTTTCATACAACATGATAAATTCTTTTAAAATAAAAGTGAAACTACCAGGACAAATGTCATTTTTATTTACGGAGAAAAAAATATTGCTTTTCTAAAAGTTCTTTCTTTTGCATAAATATAGTGCTTGAGAAAGATATGTACCACATGTAATACAAGTTGAAACTATTGAACTTTTAAGGGATTTACTATAAGAATTTTTGACAGAAAATGTCGGCAAAGCGGCAAAAGAAATCCCTATGAGATCTTTGACATTTGAAACATAAAACATTAGCTTTTTACAAAATCAGACACTCGTAGGAAAGTGTACATTTTGCAGTTCAAATGTTTGAATTATTTTCAATGTGTTTTTAAAAGAATAAAATGTTTTTTTTTTTTTTTTTTTTTTTTTTTTTTTTTTTTTTTTTTTTTGTGATTAGTTAAACTTAATGTTTTCACAAAACAAAGACTTAAACATAAAAACAGTTGTTTATATTTGCATATAATGTTATAATTTACAATAAGTAAATATCTCTTTCAATATCCTGGAAAATTAAGTTTCCAGTATTGGTTACTTTTCCTTATATCCACAAGAATATAAAATTATATCTACATTCTCACAGTAATATTTTATACTGCGAGTATGACGCATTTATTTCATAATATTTCTCTCAAACTTTTTATAAATATATATACAAGCGTAAGATGCCTGTATATTTTTTTATATCAAAATATGATAATTATTGGGTACTATATCACTAATAGAAAATAACATACATATGAATATTAACACTTTTGAGGTCGGAAAGGAATTTGGAAATAATTTTTTATTCAAAATATTTCTTTATTTAAAACTTTCTTTCGTATTAGAAACATATATTTTCAAATATCTAAACGTGAGATACTTTCCATGTTTTTGTAATATTTGTAATTAAGATAACTAAATTATCTATCTTATGTGAAGCAAGCACTGTTAAAATATAGATAAAATGCTTAAGTGATACAAAAAGGAACACAAAAGGCTTATAAAACTTTTAATTATCGACATATGTCTCAGCGGTCATATACGGCGCCATTTTCAAGATATGTAACGATAAACAAAAATATTCTCGCAAATTCTGAACATAAACTTGAAAACATAAATCACGAGATCATATATGTATAACAAAGCAGGAGCTTGGGATTATGCAAGTGTTGTTAATTATGAGGGTACAGAAAAAAACATTTTGTTTTGTTTTGTAAAAGAACTTAACATGTCATTTAAATTGTAAATGACCAAAAACTGCAATGTAAATCATATATCAATACGATCATCGAAGGCTTCCCCGTTATGAGAACCGTACATCAGAAGTACGATGCAAAAAATATTATACTTGAATGCAAAACAAAGCGTAACAATTTTGTTGTAGTAAGATGATACTATTGCTATAAATGCAGGACAGGAAGGGCCCCATGACGAAGAGCTATTAAGATAAGATTTTTTTAGATTTTTTAAGATTTTTTAAATAAATCTAATCATAAGTAAATGTGCCTTATACATTGTTGGGGATCTTTATGACGATGTTTGACAGTTATATGACTTGGATTTAATTGTAGAAATTTTGACTTTCGTACTTAATTGTATAAAAATACTTACAATATTGCATATGAAATACTCTTACTGTTTTTTGATGGATTTAACCATTTTATCTATGGTTGCAGCTACTAAAGCAAAAATTTTGGTGTGGCACAAAATTTTAGCAGTGTATATAAATAAGAGTGGACTGTTGTCACTGATAAAATGAAAATTATTCTGAAATACACATACACATTAATAATCCTAAGAGATTCCATTAAATCTAATCCATAAATATTTATTATTTGGCAGTTGGCATAAAAATTTCAAAGAAAGCTGTAAAACAAGAATCTGGCAAAATGTATTTTATCATATAACAGAACAAGAATGGTGTTTGTAAATTAATGCTGTAGGACAGAACAGTTAAATGAAAAGAAAAAACTGAAAGAATATTTGACTAAATTTCCACTATAAAAATTTTATGTTCGTCCGAAAAAAAACCTCCCTAAACATAATATTTTTTGTTTTCTTTTTTAGATACAGTATTGCAACACGTGTTTCATTTCTTTCTTTTTTTTCGAAAAAATACTACATTTTCGTGAATGTAAATACGGAAATGTCAGGCGACATTCAACAGTTTAGTCGTGTAATGGTTTATAATGACATTTGAATATTTATTTAAGACATTCTGAAAAAAACTTTTGAATCTTTATTAAAAGCATATATTCACCATCTATAATTCATCATCCAACCGTATAATTTTAAAGAAAGCAAAATATTTCTTATAATATGTAGTCAATATGCAGTAGAAAACGATATTTTTCAATATACGTAAATAAGTTATTGTGAGGGATAAATGTTACATAAGTTTTTGTTTGTTTCTTTTTTTTTCAAAAACATGTGTAATTCAGAAAGCTGAAGAAGTTTTGATAAAAAATGAAACAATAAACTTCAAGAAACTATAAAATACAGTTTTAGATCGTATTTTATGTGAGTTCTCTGTTTGATTCTCAAATAACTATAATCATACACACATACAAACATATAGGGAGTACCAAACAGAGCATACAAAATTTAAAATGTAATATTTACTTATTTATAACAATTAAAAAGCTAAAATTAATGTCATATACGGAAGGAAGGTCAATATTTTTGTCTTCAGCCTTTCATGGACTGCAGATTTTCGTAGCATCTTTACGAATGCGGAAGATAATGTACTGAAATTTTCCAGGAGCTTGCTTTTTTATGTATAATTCTTTGACATTGCAAGAGGGGTTTGTACAATAATTTGAAACAAATTCAATTTTAAGTCATTGATGTTCAGTATTTCGAACAGTGATATCTTACGTTATTAGAGTTTCATAATGAAACAGGGAGCATCCAACTGATGGATCGTCGAGCGATAGAAGCATCCAGTGAGATAACATCCATCTAATACTGAACTTCCAGCTCCGTGCATTTTCTACATGGATGACGTTCAATTCCCATACTTATATTTGTTATGTTGTTGTGCATTTACAACGAAGCAAAATGAATTGAAAAAATAAAATAAAATATCGTCATTAATATTATATTTATGAAAAATATCTATTTTAATCTAGGAAAGAGTTTTCCGGTATTTCTGATTTAGTAAGTGGATCGTGGCCCGGGTATAGTAGAATTTCGTTATATTTCTATGTACTATCACCGCTGACAATTTGTCAGTTTGTCAGAATTCAATTGCAGCAAATAGATTAAAATATATGTCTTTGCATGCATAAATTATTCGTAAAAATATTTGTAGAACGTTTAAGGTAAAATTAATTTTAAAGTATATTATGATAAAGTACATGTAATAATGTATCTTAAAAAAATTATAATTTACAGAACCAACTTTAATTATTGAGATTCAAAATTAATTAAATTAAACGTTGATAAATTCCCCAGATCAGTTTTTAATTACTTTCTCTTACAAATAATGATGATGAAACATACATAATATATATAAACGTAAAAATTTATAAAAATTTCTGAACGTTTCAGTTAGATTATTTGGAATTAAATTGCGTTAATAATAAAAGTAATAAACGCATCAATTTTGTATTAAGACTACAACATTCAAAAAGCAGGATTTTTTTTTTAATATTTATATTATAAAAATCCACACCTTACAGCTAATTATCAAATTATGTAAATCAGTGACAATTTGTAATATATAATTTTATACATCTTTGTTACATAAATTAAAACTTCTACTACTACTACTCACCATGCTTTAAAAAGATTGTCATTTTAAATATTAATATTTATGCATATTTTAAATATAAAATGCACTAAGAAAATTATTGTGTACATAATAAAATCGCGTGAATATTTCAAACCGTTGGATTTTTTTTCTTCTAATTTTAAATATTTCCCGTGTGTGAATACGTAACTCCTATCAGGTAGTCTGTAACCAGATGATATATTTTTTTTATCGAGAAAGTGCTCAGACGTTTTTAGATATATATATATATATATATTTTTAATTAGAAAATTAATTTTTCATATGCATAAAATTATTTCCTAATGGAGTCATACGTAGGTAGTCTTCCAATGCGTACAGCATTTCTGTGGAAACATCCCACGTGTTCGTTTCTCGTGTATTAAAAAAATATATCATCCGCATTACATGAAAATCAAGAAATTAATATATTTTTGTTTTTCTGAAAAAATTATTTGTACAGGAGAAAGACATTTAAATTTTCATGATGATAATTTGCTATGTAAATGGTTTACTAACAAAGTCCTCATATCTCTCTTCACACGTTGATTTTTATTAAATGCGAAAGAAATTATGTATGATTTACGAATGCTTTTTGATTTTTTTTTTTTTTTTTTTTTTTTAAGAAAACTAATTACTAAAATTTTGTAAAGAAAATAATAAGGATTTACAAATACCAAATATTCACCAACTAACTTGAAAAATACGTAGAATGATAAAACTCGCATTTAATAAAAATTCTTTAAAAAAATCAGAAAATCAGGCCTATCTGACTTTCGGATTTTCTTCATCTGTCCGGAACCAAGTTTGAAGAACGCGCGATGAACATTCCATAATACGAAATGCTAGCATGCAGACAGGCACGCTACAACTTTATTAATATAGATTTTATACCTTTCATGCGTTTGGCAATCCATTGGTTCTTGTGCATTCATTATCATTTTGATGGGATAGTCTAATTGCGTTTGGTAAATTTCTTTCTTTCTTTCTGTAGGTGATATTTTGAAACTTTTAGGACAATTTTTGAACTTTCTGAAATAATAGAAATTACAATAAAATAGGCACACATTACAATATTACAATGTATGCGTTAATTGTATAAATATTTGTTTTTGTCTTTACTAGTAAAAAGTATATTATACACTGTCAAAAATTCTCGTTCAATGTTGAACCATTATATGTTTCAAAGTCAACAAAACATGAAAAGATTGTTCAATTTCTATTTCAAAAATTATCTTTTTGGAGAATCTTGGAATATGGTTCAATCTTTTACCATCCTAAGGCAACACATTGCAGCCAATCACAGACAGTCAACATATGAATCTGCAGTGTACGTGTAGAATAACAGCGATCACAAGATATTTTTATTTTGTGTCAGTTACAATTAAAGATATATAAGGATTTATTTATATTTCTTAACTATAATTTGTGAATAAAGTATTCTGCGTTATTAATCTTTAACTATATTTTATTTTTGTTTATTACTGATAAAATACAATTTTGCAATGTGTCTGTATGTATTAGGCCTAGTTGAGTAATATGTGAATATGTGGTTGGATTTAATTATTTTAATTTTTGATATCTTGCGCATCTTATATTAATTTTAGTATTCTGTTTAGTATTATGTTCTGAATTAGGGACTTATAATGTGAATGAAGCTTTGCTAAGTAGCTGAGAGTAAAGATATTATCAGGTTATGAATTTGATTCATCAATAATTTGAATACTGATTACATTTTTGCATGCATTTTAAATCTATTATACTAGAATGTTGCTTGGTCAAACGTATGTTAGCTATTTAATATTGAAAATAAAGAAAAAGGTGTTATTAGCTCATCTCTAGCGGAAACTAAAATAATAATGAGTTAGAATTTTCTGAAATTCTGAAATAAAAGTAATATTCAGTTGTTGAACATACATGTTTGATTGTGATACGAGCTTGTTTTAATTACCACCAGAACTTTCCCAGCTCACTACTCGAGCCTATACTATTCCTTATCATTATAATATTAGTTGTTCTTAATCCAATATATATGCTTCCAGAGCTTAGCATTAGAAATACCGAAAATTTAAATCTGAGCCCAATTTTGAATACTGAATTTCTAATATCTTCTTCAATCTTTGAAATAAATTTGTTCGATGAAACATACTGGGTTTTAAAGCTTAACAAATAAATGTTCATTATTCATATTCTGGAAAAATGTTTCAAGAATGATAGTATTAAAAATACACAAACATATATCACAAAACAGTACAATATTTCAATTTCATAAGTTATTTTGAAATGATGTACAAACATTTTACTACTCGGGAGTTAAGAAACCAACCACTTAAGTTTGAAACACTGCACTTTTAATATAAGCAATGTTCATACATTTTGGTGGAAGAAAATTTAAAGCATTTATTTTGAAATCGAATTATAAATTCGTAATTGTAAAATTTTAAGGTGTGTAAAGATATTTAAATTGTTTGCATACAAAATGCTTTAAGCAAATTGTTTGAAATTAAATTTGTGTTTGGAGACAATTTAACTTCTTTATACATTGATATGAATTTTATCATTAAGTTATATATATATATATATATATATATATATATATATATATATATATATATATATATATATATATATATATATATATATATATATATATATAATTTATTTTGGGTTTTGAAACAAATGTTTCAGATTGTCTCCATAAAATGTATGAGCCTTGTCATAAATTGAGTTTATGGTTGAAACTACTTTCAAAGTATGGTCAACCAAAATTCAGTTTATGGTTCAAGCTATTCCCAAACGACGGTCCAACTAATTACCAAACCATGGTTCAACCTATTACCAAATCCGATACTGATACCGATATTTAACCGATAACCAAACTATGGTTCATCCTAGTACCGAATCCGATACTGATACCGATATTTAACCGATAACCAAACTATGGTTCAACCTAATACCAAATCCGATACTGATACCGATATTTAACCGATAACCAAACTATGGCTCAAACAAAGCAGCGAAGGACGGTAAGAGTTATTTCCATTAATATCCATTTTATGGTGGCAGCTACACTTGTACCATTTTTTGGTGAAATGTAGAAACGAAATTTTTAACAGTGTATCCGCCAATTTTGTCAAGATTCATTAACCCAATTTTCCATAATTACCTACTAATGTAAAATATCCTCTGTGTCTAAAGTAAATTAAGCTAATATATAATTTTTTTAATGTAGAGCACTTAAATCGTAAAAAGGGAATCATATGGTTTTAGGTTCGAACATAATTTGGTAATTTTAATATATTTAATCTATATAAAGTCGGAGTCATACATCATTCAATTATTTCTTTTATTAAACAATTCTCATCAATTGACACTGTTTTCACATCCTTAATAAATGAAAAACTCACATTATATTAGTTTTTTTTCTGATCAGGTTTTATAACACATAATAATGGTAATTGTTTAAAAACAACACAAAATGTCACAAAAACATATATGCATCATTTATTAAAAACTTTTACTTTAGGTGTTTTAAAAATATACAAAACTGCATTTCACATTAAAAACCTACCGCTTTTGAGCCGTCCTGGCTCATCATCAGGGTTAAAACATCACCACGCAGATACACACAAAAAACACAACTAGTCTGAAACACTGTAAAAACATCAATATCTGCTGAAGACAAGGTCAAACCATTATAAACAGGGTGGGAAGCACAGGGAGGGATGTGCCAAACTTATTCATTCTTGAACTAACTGTAAAAGCTTATACCATACTTTAAGGATACTACTAGGTTTTTAATGTGAAATGCAGTTTTGTATATTTTTAAAACACCTAAAGTAAAAGTTTTTAATAAATGATGCATATATGTTTTTGTGACATTTCGTGTTGTTTTTAAACAATTATTATAGTACAGAGGTGAATTTTATTCAATTGAGTGTTGTGTTTTTCATGACTCAGGTTTATTTTACATAATAATTGTTTAAGTATTTTTTTAAATACATTAACTTTGCATTTCTATTAAGTTGCATTGATTATAAGAAGGAAATAACATTTGCAGAGAAAATTCAATATATAGAAGCTGTTACATTTTCTTTTAAATTTATATTAATTATTTAATATTATGATTAATAAGGACATATTTTCTTTCAATATTCCTGGACAAAGACTGCTAGTTTTTTTTAGATTTGTAATATAATATATTCTTACAACAAATGAATCAGATTTCGAGGAAACTGTAGTCTGTATGAATGTTGTTAGACTGCTGTTGTAAATTTATCATTATTGTATGTGCGATCATGGATTTATGTTCAAAATAGGAAAAATTTAAACGACAAAAATTGTTTTATTAGCAATAGTGTAGTTTTCTTATAATAAACGTTACTATCTTAATAAGAAGCATCATAAATACTGAATTTTTTGAAAGTAAGCTTTAAAATAACGTATAAAATTATATTAACCATTTGAATCCCACGATGGCCGAAATCATCCCAAGGTTCTGAAACCCACAATAGCCCTGGATAGCTAAAAGGATTTTCCTTCCCCTTAAATGGATCTGCGTGCTTTTAATGGGATGGTCTTTCTCAGTGATGGATAGGGTAATGTGTCGACATTTCTGGACAGTACAGAAAGAAAAACAAGATTTCTTTTCAGTAACTGGAGCAGTGATAAACCGAGGGGTGTAACACAGGTCGAAATTTAATAAAGGGAGAAGGAAGTACGGTTATTTCCACTACTTACCTAGTGAAAAAGAGGGGGACAAAAAAAAGCGAGTATTTTGGGCTATCTTGTTGGGATTCTAAGGTTATTCAGTTTTTTAAAGCTTGGGATTTAAAGAGTTAAAGAAAAAGCACTGCAGATTATATTTTATCCGAAAACATGCAACAGCATATTATCCAAGATACATTTGTTTCTGAATGTAATTTTTTGTACAGATTTAAAAATGTAAATTAGGGTTAATTATGGAATTTAGAAAGGGATAGGACGTAGAGAAGTTTTGGTGATCCGAGACAAAAAATCTCGAATAAGAAAAAGTTATTTTCCCTTATTGTTACTAAACTAGAGCTCTTAAATTAAATTGACGGAAACTGGATGTAAATAGGATAATTATAAAAAATAGTTATTTTTATGTTTAGTTTCCTTGTTTGTCGTACTTTATTATCACGATTTAAAAACATTTATCTCAAAATGTATATTGCAAACATTAAAGACATACCGGGTGAACCAAAAGTTCGTTAAAACATTAAAAATTCATAAAAAAGGAAGAAATTATGATAAAGAAGTGCGGTTTGCAAGAAAGCTCAAAAGGTAGTCAGATTTTTTTTAGCGGCAAAAAATATTTAGTTAATAAAGTCATCTGTAGATGGCGCTAACATTCGAGAGATTCAGCAAAATTATGCAAATTAATCCTCCAATAAAAACCGGGATACACGATGGTTTCTCATTCGCTTTCACAATCTTCTCATTAACCGATCAAGCATTGTATCGAGATTCTACTATGTGTCGTGTGGTTTCTGCAATTCATTCGACATGTTGCATTCAGCGGTAAGATACGTTGTGAGTCGCCATAGTTGTGTCGTACAATGTTCTGGAGGTCATGTTGAACAATTGTTATTCCCAGAATAAATGGAATTGAGCGTACTGTTATCCTGTTCATTCTGTTTCCGGTGGTCAGTGCGCTCTACAAGTGACATTTTTAACTTTTTTTTTTTATTGCTGAAAAAGATTCGACTACCTTGTCAGCCCTTTCTTGCAAACCGCACTTCTTTATCATAATTTCTTCCTTTTTTATGAATTTTTAAAGCTTTAACGAGCTTTTGGTTCACCCGATATATTATTCCAAGAAAATATAGTATAGCCACAACAGAAAATATTGAAAAACATTTTCCTTGTTACAGACAAATCTGAAAAACATTCCGTTTCTTTATAAACCTAAAAAAAAAATTTTTTTTAGAGATTTACAGAGATATTTATAAAAACAATGATTATTTTGATGCCACTTATTTTCAGAAACTTTTTCCAGAAGTTTTGTATAATGCATTGATTAGTTTTTTCAGGTCATATTATTGATTATCCGGATGCAAACATTCCTCAATTAAACATTTTCATATTCAACAAACATGTTTTGCACACAATGATGATAAATTTACAGTATTAATGGTAACATTAACACTAAAATTAATATTATTTTGTTACTTTTGCATATATAAATTCATTTTCGATTTTTTTTTCGAATTGTTAGCATCCTAAAAAGGAATATTCTGATTCAAGGAAACATATTAATAAACTATTAAAAAACAATTTCGTAACAGTTCTCAAAATTCACTGGCAGCCAAATGTGCTGTGCTTTTATAAATACTTTTTTTTTCAAATCTTGGAAATATATTACTTTCAGGGTTTTTACAGATAAAGAACGTTTCAGAATTATCGCTAACTCGGAATATCTGATTGTATATTTTCGTTCGCAGTTATATTACATTTTCGTAAATTCAGAATCATTTGTATTTTTTTTTACAGTGTGTTTCAGATGCATTTAAATTTTATATATTTAAATTTCTGTGAAAAATAATATTTCAGAACTTAAGACTACAATTTGCAGTGGTATCTTCATTAAGATATTTTCATATTTTTTTAATTTTCCAAGATAACTTTCAAAATATGGTTCTCACATTAATAAGTACTCTAAATATTAGATTGAATAATTTAAATTAATAACCCAAATACGCATTATTATTTATTATTTCTGTGCACAAAATTTTAGAAAAAGTATGGAAGAACATTTTAAACACAATATTTATTATATACAACTGACCTTTGAAACGAAATATATAAATATATATGTATTTCAAGAAAAGCTTAAGCAGAAAATATTTATAAATACAAAATGTATGACCCTCGAAAACAGTAATTTATAATTTACGTGTAAATCAGAACATCATTGTCTTGTAGTATAAACTTTATTGACAATTTATCCATTTTAATCCAAGTAATCGTTGTTTTGAAATTATTTGAATATCATTAGAAGCTATTTAAATAATTTTTATCTTTCAGTTAGGTAACTTAATCAGAAATTTTTTATTTAATTGAGCTATTCAAAAGTAAAAATGCACAATTAACATATTTTTCCATGAAATGATGTCATTAGAATATAGACCACAGCATTTACAAGTATTTCAGAAATTAAAAACTTGAAAATGAATAGCATTGTCCAGCATGTGGAAACAACTCAACAAAAGCACCAAACAAGACCTATCTAATTTTTTTAACGGGGATAAAATTTTCAGAAACTACGAGCGAAGTAAATGTAGATTGTTTAAATGATGTAAATCGTATTACCCCGCCGTATGTAACTTACATTATAAATATTTAATTTCGCATTAGTATGACGATTCAATAATTGTCGGAGCAAAGCTCCGGCTTCCCATGAAAAATTACACTTTTGTGTACACGATAGCGGCCAAAATATTTGCCGCATTGATACCAAAATTGGACTGGAAGTCGGTAGTGGCAAAATCTCGCCGGGGATTGAAAAACGGAAATATTCGTCAATTCTAACGCCCGGAATCGTCTGCTCTAGAATTTTCCATTTCCCCATAGAGATAACATTGCGATTGTTTGAATTAAATGAAAAGAAAATTGAAATAATTTATATTGTTGCCATTTTTTATCATGAAAAACTTTGAATTAAATAAAAAGAAAATTGAAATAATTTATATTGTTGCCATTTTTTATCATGAGAAACTTATTTAAATAACAATATACTCGGAAACAACCTTTTAGTAAAAGCTCTTAATCTCGGTCCCATATATTTTACTTTTATATATTTTACATATATTTTACTTTTCTGAAATAAGGACCCCATACATTTTTATCTTAAAACACGTGCAATGAAGTTTAAATTGTATTAAGTACATGAATTTAGTGTTTTTTAAATCGAACTCAGCAATTGGTGCAATTATTTTTGTTTCCATTTCAAAATATTTTTTTTCCTTTTCATTCAAGCTTATTGTATAAAAGAAGGGTACTTTTCGGTTAGCCGGGCGCCAGTGATATATGTACATGTATATATACACATACATATATGTATACACATATATCTGCATATACATATATATACATACATTTATATATGTACATATATGTATGTATGTATATATATATATGTATATACATATGTATTTATATCTGTACATATATCACTGGCGCCCGGCTAACCGAAAAGTACCAAAAGAAGTATGAGAGTAAATCTTTTTATTTTGATATAGTCCAGCCAATCCAGGATTAAAAAAAATATATGTTAAGAAACATTTTATATATGGACGGATTATATGTTTTTATTATATAGAATTTGCAAGGATGCCAGTTAAGAGAAAGCAATCAGCTGAAATGAGAAGAATTGCGAATCGTAATTCAATGCGGAGAAGTCGCACAAATCAGTTACCTTCAGACTTTTTGCCGAGTACCGGTATACTGACAACTCAAATGAATGAAGCAATCAGGTTTGATAGAGAGGTATCGCAAATCTCCTATGTGTCCTGTAATACGTGTCACAGAGCTTTCCCTGATATCATATTAAATACTGCTGGGCTCTGCCAGACATGCAAGTGTAGAGACGGTGCTTTCAAGTTTTCTGCCACTAATTCGATGGACCCAGGTCCAGTTCCTATTTGTCTCAAAGATCTGAGCTACATTGAACAAATGATGATCTCTCAAATACATCCAGTGGTTTCTCTTACCGTATACGAGGCTCACAGTATGGATACAGCGGAAATATAATCAGCTTTAAACAAAATATTGAGAGTTTTATTTCGCGCCTGCCTGTCAATCCTTCAGATATGACTTCAATTGTGTTAGTGACAAAAGATACTTTATCAGGATGTGCAGAGTTTTCTGTTCGCTCACAACGCCTTCTAGAAGCACTCAATGGCTTAAAGCTCACAATCCTTATTATTCAAATATCACAATTGATGAAGATTTGATCGCTACATTACCTAAGAATGGTGACGTATCTCAAATGTTACCAACAGCAACCGATATTACTGAGGATATTGATACTTTGAACGAGGAAATAAGGCGCGAGTCATTTAGACCACTACTTGAACCGGTAGATCAAAACAACTTAATAAATGACGCAATTCGTGTGCCTCACCTTTCATTAAATTCACAGCCTATCAACGAATTTCAAGAAGAGGGTTACATAGCACGTGCTTTTCCTCATCTTTTTCCACATGGTACAGCTGACTTACAACAACCTCGTCAAAAAGCAGTCTCTCCTGATGAGTATTTTAAGTTCCTAATGAAGTATGAAGATGGGCGATTTGCTAAAGACCCCCGATTTCGCTACTTTGCCATGAATTCAATTCTTCGGTGGCAATCTTTGGCTAAAGGGCGTTTTTTCGTACAGCGAAATAGGTTCAGCAATAAGACGGTAGAGCAGATGCGTGATATTCTGAATAGGCAACCAGAAATGGCAAAACACATTATGATTTATGCTAGCAAATTAAGATCTACAAAAGGATACTGGAGTGCACGTTGTGGGGAACTCCTTTCCATGGTAGGACAAATTGGAGCACCAACAATTTTTTTTACACTGTCTGCAGCTGATTATCACTGGCCTGATCTTTTCAGACTTTTAGAGCCTAACAGAGATCCAAATGAGCTGACTGATACAGAACGCAGACAATTAATGCACGACAACCCTCTGTTGACTGGTTGGCTCTTTCAAAAACGTTGTGATATATTTTTGAGAAAAATCTTGACGCCGTTGTTTTTAATAGACGACTACTGGGTTCGTTTCGAATGGCAGTGGCGTGGAAGTCCTCACATGCATGGATTGTTGTGGTTAAGAGGGGCACCAAACATGGAAACACTAGACATGACTAACGCTAAAAATGTAGCAGTCGTAACAGCATATTTTGAAAAACTATGCAGTGCTGTTAATCCTGACAAGGACGTCCTTGTAAATGATATACACCGCTGTCGAATTCGCTTTTCAGACATTTCCAGTGAAGATTGTGAAAAAGATCTCGCTCAGCTCTTAAATCAAGTCCAACGTCACACAAGACATGGAGATTATTGCCTAAGGAAAAAAAAGAGATACAAATAGTTATAGCTGCTGATTTGGTTTTCCAAAAGCAGAGTGCGGCTCTCCAAAGCTTCAAGTAGAAAATGGCATAATTAGCTTTTTGCCAAAAAGAAACGATTCTGAAATGAATACCTACAATTGCTTCGTGTCACAAGTTTGGAGAACTAACACGGATTTCAGTCCTATTACATCAAAGAATGCGGTTTTGCATTACATTGCCAAATATGCCTCAAAATCAGAAACAGCTTCTGTTCCTTACAAGGAATTGTTATCTGAGATTTTAAATAAGATGAACGAAACAAATCCAGCGGTTCAAGAAGTCCAAAAACTTATTTTGTCTTCTGTTTCTAAAAGGGATTACTCAGCCCAAGAGGTAGTACAAATATTAATGGGATGGCCAATGTATCACAGTAGTCGGGAAGTAGTTACAATACGGCTTCATGATAAGAACTGGGAAGAAATCAACTTTTCAAGCGACGAAAGACCATCAAAAAGCATGCTTCAGAAATATTGCGCGCGGCCGGAGAAACTTATTTCCTGCACGCTTCTTAAGTTTGCAAAATCTTTCTCAGTAAGAGGAGTCGATTATCACCAAAGAAGAAAAGATGAAGTTGTCAGAGTTTTTCCTCTTACATCACTCAACCACGACCAACTCTAGCCGAAGAATACTATAGGCAACAAGTATTACTCAATTATCCTTGGAGAGGTAATTCTGACTCTTTATTGCAAGAAGGCCTGCCGTCTGCGTATCACTCATGGGAGGAAGCATTCAATGATCTAAATATTGATGCACACGAAGAAATAAATTTTCCTGCTGTTAGCAGTACACATGAGACGGAAATCCTGCAAGAAGAATACCGCGAGATTGATCCATATATGGTAGCAGCTGCCATAGTTCCTGTGCAGACAAACGAGGATACTTTGGGGCAACGCGTGATTGATCATGCATGTGAGTG
The DNA here is from genome assembly GCA_963931845.1 of Maratus michaelseni. NCBI lineage: Eukaryota > Metazoa > Arthropoda > Arachnida > Araneae > Salticidae > Maratus > Maratus michaelseni. The sequence continues at coordinate 86,468,415 of OZ007593.1, forward strand.
GAAAAGTGAGAGTTACAAGTACCCTGATCGCAATTTTACTTCATTTTTAAATTACTGTAAAGAACAACAACTTACAGTGCATCAAAATTACGATACGTCTGAGATCAGATTTACAGATGAGCAGCAAAAAATACTTCACTTATGCACGCAACAGCTTTCGTCTTTGCAATCAAGATTTATAAATTGCCCTAAACGTACTTTTATTATTGGGAAAGCCGGAGCTGGAAAAAGTACGGTAATAAAAGAAATTCGTAAAAGAGTTACCGAGCAGTTAGGACCGGAAGCTATTATGGTTTTGGCTCCAACAGGTGCTGCTGCAATTAATGTCGAGGGCAAAACAATTCACTCTGCACTAAAAGTACCAACATGTTTTAAATTGTTTGCTGATTTAGGAAGTGAAGCAGCAAGAAATCTACAGCTCAGCATGAATCCAGTTTCATTTCTCATTATTGACGAATTTTCAATGATCGGATGCCGTCTGATGGCTGCACTTGAGCAAAGATGTCGCGAAGGTAAACCAGACAGCATTGAACCTTTTGGAGGCTTATTTGTTTACCTGATTGGAGATATTAGGCAGCTACAGCCTGTAAAAGACACACCTCTATATAGGAGACATTCTATAAAAGACATTTTGGCTTTACGTGGACAAACAGTTCTTAAGATGTTTGAAAAATGTTTCACCTTAACAAAGTCAATGAGACAAAGCGACGATCAGCAAATACAGTTTAGAGAGACTCTTGATTCGCTTTCCGTAGGTGAAGTTACAGGCGACCAATACGCATCCCTTATGCAACGACGTAAAGCTATACAGCCTCCGGCTGAACTTGAAAGATTTCCAGATGCCATACGCCTTTTTCCCACAAACAAGCAAGCTGAAGAACATAATCAAGAAGTACTTCGTAAATCAAAATGGCCAGTGGCAAGAATATTAGCAGACCACAATAATCAAATAGCAAGATGGAGTGAAGATGAGCACGCGTCTGGACTTCAGGCTGAACTTTTTTTAGCAATTGGATGCAGAATTATGTTGCGTACCAATCTGTGGACAGAGGGAGGATTGGTCAACGGTGCACTTGGTACGGTAAAAGATATTGTCTACGGACCAGGATTACGGCCTCCAGGCTTGCCACAGGCAGTAATGGTTCATTTTGATGATTATCGGGGACCATTTCTCACTGAAAGACTTTTTCCTGTCACACCTATTACAAAGTCTTGGAAAGAAAACAATGTCTCATGCTCCCGTACTCAGTTACCTTTAACAGTTTCATACGCTGTCACCATACACAAATCCCAAGGTTTAACTTTGTCAAAAATAGCTGTGGACATTGGTGAAAAGGAGTTGTCACTTGGAGCAACTTATGTCGCGTTTAGCAGGGTTCGACGTTTAGAGGATGTTCTGATTGAAGTGCCTTTCGCAAAGGATAGGCTAGACCAAATTAGAAGAATGGGGGCACTTGCTGATAGATTAGCATTTGAGCAGTATCTGAGGCAACTGTTGACCGAATAAACACTTGAAGATTCAACAGCTGTTATTGTAAATTTTCTTTTATACTATTAAACAGTAAATATAAAAATAAAAAATATATATTATATATTGTTAATGTTATATTTTATGTTTATCCAACTCAATGCTCCGACATTTCGGCTTGACGGATTCTAGTTTGTTTTAAAATAATAATTTTTGGAGAATATGATCTAAAATAATCTATAATAATAAAAAAATTATTCAAAAATGATAAAGTTAAAGTAAATTTTCAACGAACAAAAAACAATTTTCACCCAATCAGATATATATACAACGTTTTAAAAATATATTGTGCGACATGCGTATTAATTTTGTTAGTTTAAAAATACTCCTTTATTGTCAAAATTCGCTATGAGTAAAGTGGTTTTATTACATAGAATTGATAGCATAATAAATAAAATAAATAAATAAATCAGCAATACAATACATGTTGAATAATTTATACACTGCTCAAAACAATTAAAGGATATTGCAGTTTTAGGTGGATTTTGTATCTGGGAAACTATTTAGCTGATTGATACATGGTCGACAGACATAGCAGGTTATATGAGAATAAATTACACATGTTTGGCAGAAAAAAATGCATTTTATTGCGCATTTGTGTACAAAAGGAAAAAAACACAATTTGTGCATATGAGAAAAAAAGAATAAGAAAAGGTGTTTTCTTCAAAGAAAATCATTTTCAGTAGGGGGTATGGTTTTCACGGGCGGCCAGCAACGTTGAACACCTTTGAGGTATGGACTCAATGAGGCTATTAATGACGAGTTGGGGTATTCTGCCCCACTCTTCCAGAAGAGCTCTTTCCAGTTCTTGGAGAGTTTGTGGGGGTTGTTGGCGGCCAGAAACTCGTCTTCCCAGAGCGTCCCAAACGTGCTCGATTGGATTCATGTCTGGAGTACACGCTGGCCATTCCATTCGAACGATTCCTTCCTCGAAAAGGAAATCCTCCACCAGGTTTACACGATGTAGCCTGCAGTTATCGTCCATTAAAATGAAGTTATCTCCGATTGCTGCAGCGTAAAGGACTACAATAGGTCTGAGGATCTCATCCCTATATCGGCAACCAGTCAGAGCTCCATCTCGAATGATGTAGAGGTCAGTGCGCCCGTCAATGGAGATGCCACCATACACCAACACTCCTCCACCGCCAAATCTGATACTTTCGTGCACGAACGCAGGATTATTCCTACTGCCACGGTCCCTCGAGATGAAAATACGCCTATTATCCGGATGCACAGAAAAACGGGACTCGTCAGAAAACAGAATATTGCTCCATTCATTTCTCCTCCAGTTGACATGCTCGGTTGCCCACTCCCTGCGGTCGCGACGATGCCTTGATGTTAATCTAACACATACCATCGGTCGGCGAGCATACAGACCTACAGCATGGAGCCGGTTTCGGACAGTCTTGGACAGAGTTGAAATCATGGTGCCTGTAGCCGAGCGAAGGTGTTGTTGGAGAAGAGTAGCGTTCATGTTTCGGTGTCTCCGAGCTGTTAACTCTAAATACCGATCTTCATTGGCCGTTGTTGCCCGTCTAAGACCTTGCCCTGGTCTTCGGCCTGCACATCCACTCTCCAAAAAACGGTTCCAGATCCTGGAAATGACACTTTGTGACACTCCAATGGCTTGCGCTACTTCGGCTTGAGTTTGGCCCCCTTCTAACCTACCAACAATTCTCCAAGCTTCTGAATCTGTCAAATGACTTCGCTGAAACATCGTACTCATCGAAACAAAGCAATCACTGAATGCCGATCATTCTTGTCTTCATTCTCTTTTATCCAGTTGAAAGTCAAATTTCATTCGCTACCGCTGAAGCGACGTTTTTGACGTCGAACTCAAAATTTGCATACTCCACAGTTTGAAAACCAGAAAAATTTGCATTTGTGATTCTCTTCTTCTATTTTCGGCAAAAAAAAATTTCGTTTATATCTTTATTTTATATAAAACTTCAAATATCCTTTAATTGTTTTGAGCAGTGTATATTGTGGAGCTTGACTGGTAGCTGTAAAATGTTTTTAAGCATATTTTTAATGCCATCCAGCAAGTGAAAACATGCACAATATAAATATTATAATTTTTTAATAATAAAGAACAATAGTACGGGGAAGAAGGGGTCGTCGTTAAATAAAAACAAAATGCATAGCCAGGTTATTCATGTAGATGGCTTCTAAGAACCAATTATACATTAGAATTGCTGCTGCTGTAAGTGACCGCTTTGTTCTCGAGCTGCATAAATTTATTTTGAACGATCGAAACTAAACTATTTTGTCTTCCTTCTTTTTTCCCGATTAATAAACGTATGATTCTCTCCATCTTGAAAGAAGAATAAAATATGTGGACTCCCTCTTCATTATTCATGATGGAGTAAATATTATTATTTATGGATCTGAAAAATAAAAAGATTATGCTCTACGCTGGTATAGGAGAATATTGTGTGATGTTTATATTCTAGTTGCAACACTCCCCGCACATTCACGTGAATTTCCAAAGGCTCACGTTTCCATAACTTTTTAGAAAATTATTTCAGAAAGACATCACAGATGCTTAAAACTGCCAATATTAATACTGTGTTTATACCGCAAAATTCACTACATGGTTTCTTCAGTGATTTTAAACTCAAGTTTTTGAGCATAATAAAAAGGATTTTTACAGCATACACTGCCGTAATTGTAATTCAGGCGATATAGACGAAACAGGCCGTACTTTAGATATAAAAATAAAATAGTACAAGCATGCATTTAAGACGGGTACTTTAAACTCAAAATGTGTTGTCTATGCCTTATAAACTGTTCATATTCTGGACTACGCGTGTAGCTGGATGGGTTGAATACGAAGTTGGCAGACTTATCTCTGAACGAACAAGCCCCATTCCATCTGTGTCTAGAGTTTTGATTTGTTTTTTTTTTCACTTTAACTGATAGATTATAGGTTTTATTTTAAAAAAATATATCATCGTTTTCTATGTCCGTTATGTGTGTACTGATGAGGAGTTTTGAAATTGAATCTAAACGTCTATTTTTAGAAACTTGTATGGGTATTTTAACTGTAATTAAGTGTACAAAATATTTGTGTTTATGTAAATTAGCATGTTCTTAAGTGTATCATAATATGTATTTTATATGATTTATTCAAAACTATTAGTTTACTGTGACCAGATTAATAGTTTTCCTCAAAGTTAAATTTTAAAAATATTCTATTCGATATATAATAATATTAAAGTAAGATAAAAAAAAAAGAGGCAGACATTATTATTTAGCTAAAAAACATGATACATTTCAATTAGTATGTCTATTAAAATAATCCTAAATGTCCTTAATGAAAAATAAAATCTATAAATTCAATTACACATCTTATGCACTTAATTAAGAAAGCTAATTAACTTCTACGATAAATTTCCAGTTAATTAAATTTCTTTACATTTTTTAAATGCTTTTAGAAAACATTCAAGTGATTTTGCCTTTTTCCATGTTTGAAAGCCTCGCTTCTAAAAGGCATTTTTTTTAAAATAGAATAATTTTAAATAGTAAAATTTTGTTTTTTATAGCTAAAGGTATTTTTGTTAAATTTAAAAAAGACGTTCATTAATTACGGAATTTTATTTCAAATAAATATGTTTTTTATAATAAATAAATAAATAATATATATATATATATATATATATATATATATATATATATATATATAGGGAGAGAGAGAGAGATAGATAGATAATTCAAAGGTTTATATATATATATATATATATATATATATCAAGATATATATCCAAGATATATATCAGAGTTTAATTCAGACTTATCCCCCGGGAGGCATTTTGTATTGGGGACTCCTCACTGACTTCGGCAGCCTAAACCCTCGTATTTATATTTAAAACGAAAACTTTCCATATGAACCTAGAGTTTGGAAATCCATTGCCTTCGCAAACCCGGTCATTTTTTGTAAAAGTAGACCGATTTATTATGACCTTATATTTTTAGATTAAAATCAAACTAAACGAACCTAGTGTTGCGGGACCACATGTTTTTTTTCAAGCTAACATAGAATTTGTATAATTTTCTGTTGATTTCAAACGAATATAATGGTGGTGGGAGAGGAGGTATTGCCTTCAGCAGTGTACACCATCCTTGTTCTGTGATTTTTATAATTTTAAACGAGAGTCTATCCAAAAGAACTATAGGACCTCCGTAATAATTATTGCCGATTTATTTTCAGATATTTAGTTATATTACACTTTCATTTCTGACTATTATACTAACAATAATAGGGACGTGACATGAAAAATAATATTTTTAGAATTAGGTATTATCTTTCTGATTTCTAATAATCATATGTGCTTTAAAATGATCATTCCAAGCGTGAGATAAACAATTGCTAATTTGTATTTAATAGAAATGTATTTTGTCCTTTCCACGGTGTAACGAAAAAATAACTCAGATATGCGTGATTATAAAAGAAAAGTGTGTCTCGTTTAAAAAAAGGAGTTTTTCAATAATTGAAACCTATCAAGTGTGCCAAAGCTGTTGCTCGCACATATAAATAATTAATTCATTTCACTCACAAACACATCGCGATGTGACACAACTCCAAGAAAACGAAATTTGCCACACAATGTGACACAACTCCAAGAAAACGAAATTTGCGTACCACCCAACTAATAGTAATATCTTAATCGCATATTCGAACGACAACAAAGACTTAAGCGCAGTTACCAGGAAGACCGCTATGTTATGTAATCACTCACTTTTCCGCCACGAAAAATTGGCACAATGTGTTTAGAAGTATAATTTACCCAGTCCTTCCGGTCTCTTCTACATCTCTATTCTTTAAGATTTTTCACTTTCATGTATGTTTTTACAGTTGCTTGCAGAACTAAGTTCTATAATTTTATGTTACTTTGAAAAGTCCCGTCCTACTTTTGCCTCTGCTATTAAATTTACCATTTTTGAATGCTGTAACTTTTCTTGTGGGTGAGCAATAGCTACGTAGTATTGATAAAAATTATAATTAATTCAAAAAATAAAAATATTTAAATAAATGTTGCAGTTATCTCTCTGTTTTTAGTATTACAACAAACTATATAATGAACCATATGACAGCATTGAGTAATTTCATTTTCTTAAAGATTGGAAATTTGTTATACAGAATAAATTAAACTTTTATTTTCTTCATAAATCGCATACATGGTTTACATATTTAGAGAAAATTCTTTCAAAAGGTTTTCTTGTACTCTAAAAAAATAATTTGTTGCAAAAATTTGTCTTTTAGAATTTCAGCAAAAAGACTTACATACAAAATAAACAATGTTTCTTAAATGTAAACACTCTGTTTGAACATTACAGAACAGAAAGTTCTTAAACAACTAGCTAATTTTGCTAAAGGTACAAGTATTTAGAATTTCATACAAGATAAAAGCTCTTTACATAAACTAATTACCACAGAAATGACTTTATATTATTTTGAGGGTTTTGGGAAACGCATTTTTTTTTTATTTTTTTTTTTTTTTTTTTTTTTTTTTTTAGGAATCGAAGTTACAAATTAGACAATTACAACACACTAGCTGAATTACTTGTGATTCATCTGATTTGAAACATTCTAAATTGCTTTCAGAATTTCAAATTAGGTTATTACATCATACTACATGCACCATTTGTGTTCCTTTTTATCCGAAACATTGTTATTTTACTCAATATAAAAAATCTTTTAAATATCACCACATCTTAAACACATGGAGTCTTCTTTAATAAAAAATGAGCGTCGAACATTTTGATGGAAAAAGCTATTTAAATGTAACATAATAATAGAAAATATTTTATAATTAGTGATAAGATATGAAATATACTATTCCCATACAAATTTTAAATCTACAGAACGTAGACTATGCCCTTCAATCGTTGTAAATCGTAATATTCTATGATTTTTAAACGCAACACAAAAGTTACCGATGATGATTATTATATGATGATGATAATTTTTAAAATAATATTTAAAAAATAAAAAGACTTTATCATATTCAAATACAGTGTTAATATTTATTAATATATAACTATAATTTAGAAATTGATGCACATTTGAATTCAAATATATAAAATGAAGTCTTATTTAATAAAATGTTTACCGCAAAAGAACTAATTTTGTAAAAAGGCCACAAATGCACGTGACTTGATCTATAACTACATCTACATTGTTATCACGTATAAAAAGTTATTGCTTTAGCGCTTTCTTGACAGTTTTTATTTTCTTCTTTAACTCCAAATATATTGTATTATTATTTTTCTTAGGTTGCCAATGAATAGAGAAATTCTTGTGAAACAACACGTTTGATAGGTTTCCGTATGAGTAAAGATTATTATAAGGTTAAGAAAACAAACAACATGAACAATAAACATTTTTGTAATTGTTAATTAAAGAATTTAAGTGTGATAATTTTATTAGATGACAGTATTTACTCTAGTTTACAAATATAAATGTGTTTTCTGGATATTATCAATAATTAAATCCTATCAAAAATGTATGTTACATGTACATTCAAACAAAAAAATTATTTCACAAATTTCTCAAAAATGAAAATATTTAAATAAATGTTGCAGTCATTATGTTGTTTTTAGTATCTGAATTAAATTTAAGACTTGTTAAATCATTACATTAACCACTTGAAACATGTAACAAGAAATTTTTGAGTGGAATAAAGGCATATATTAAATGTTTAGTTTGCGAGTAAAGATCATTTTCACTTGATTGTTGTCTTCTGGAGTAATTTATAGTTTTTGGCTAAAAAGTAATGTCCAAAATTAAAACGCATGCAACTAAAAATTTAATGCTGCATTTAGTTTTGATAACTTTTTAAATATTTTGGAAAGATGTTGGTTATTTCAGCTGGGACATATTTAAAAACAAGTTAGCAACATTTCTTAAAAAATATGGGATTCAACTACTAAAGACTCCTAAATTTCGCAGACCCCGTATGATATTAAACCAAGTTAACAGTAAAAATATAAAAACAGCTCTAAAGACGATTCAACCAGTATTATGGAATGGAAATTCATTGTTTCGGATTAAAGGAACAATATGCATTGATAACATTTGGAGCCTTTTTCTCATTGGTGCAAAAATTAATGCAAAATGATGAAATGTTTAATATATATCTACATATGTATGTATACGTGTTGTAAATTTGAATCTCTTGAATAAAATACTGTAAGCTATGTTAAATAAATGTTTTCATAACATAGTTTATTTCATTTACATGTTTGCCGATTTTTTTGCTCCCTACTATGATATAGTAATTAGTTTAAACAAAAACCAATCAGAATATAAATATTGAATATAAGCTTTTTAGTTAACAGAATACATTTATCTTCGAAAATAGCAATCTTAGAAACAATCATATTTTTTTTTACAAATTTAAATAACGAAATTCTAAAATTTAATTTTAGTTTAATCCTAAGAACATTTTATGAATTGTTTTAAAATACTGTATACTTTGTTTATGTTAGAAAAGTTAAAGTACTCAATAATATATATTAAAAATAGAATCATTTTCCAAGATATTATATTGCAAAATAATTACTAATTTTGAACAATGTCTTTTAACGTAATTCAAATCCATAACTGTAAATTGTTATTGTTTAACCTTAATACTATCTTTAAAAATTTTTACATGATAACTTCCGATAACACTAAAAATATTCCTAGAATTTTACCCGATAATGCTTTTAATCTCATTTTCAAAAAAATTAATTTTCAAGTTATAGATTTCTGAAACTCTTAATAAAAATAAGTACAAATAATAAGGATAATAGTATTGTATTATTTTACAAAATAAGAAACGCAAAAATGCGAAACATTTATTTTAGTCTTTAATCGTAATAAAATGCAAGTCTAAAAAAAATTGCCTAATGCTGAAAAATCTTTCAAAGCTATTTCAGTAGGTACGTACCCAAGAGAATAAATATATCTTCAGAATGTCATCCGAGAAATTCTTCCATCTCATTTTCAAGAAAATAAATTTTCCAGGTTCGGATTTCAAAGACAATGCAATCTATATGTACGTTGCATACTGCAGTTTAAAATTTATGTTACATTTTATTATTTTTATGTGCGATCAAAGATTTATGATCACGATAGGACAAAAGAAAGGTGCTCTGACAGATAAATTTACAATAGTAAAGATGCTTTGAAATATGATATATATAAATATATGTTTAGATATATATAGACATATATAATAAAAATATTCTAAATATTAAATAAATATTGAATCAAAAAGAAACCGAGACTAGAAAAATTAACTAATTTTTTCAATATAAAAAATACGAAAATTCAAATATATCATTCAATAGTATACTTTATGAAAAGTAAATTTGAATAAAACTGCAATTGTACATGAAAAGAATGATTGAAATAATGCAATTAGTGAGAAATAAACATAGAAATAAATGCGCATATTACATCAATTAAATTATGTAATTAAATCTTTATTAACTTAAATTATATTACCAAGATAATGGCTTTTTATATATATTATGAATTTAAATATATATAATAAAAGTAAATTTAACAAATATATATAAATAAAAGCAAAAATATACTACTGGCCATCCAAAATACAACACCATGAAAAAATCATCCAAACATCGTGAAATTTGCATCATGCGTACATCTCAATAGGTAGGTTGTTAGGCGCTGAATCATAGTGATAAAAATTATAAATATTATAAGCATTTAAATATTATAAGCTTAAAATAAATCATGACTTTCCTGATAATGATGTTTCTCAAAGTTTCCTGCCTACATGCCTGGTTCTTACCATCTACAGTTCTGCACGCTTTAGGGGTTCAACAACAGCTCAGGCAAAAATTACCCTCATGCAGATAACTAGCGACCTCAAACGTACAAAACTGTTGATGACAAGAACCAGGCACGTAGGCAGAAAACTTCGGGGAAATAAATTATCAGAAAACTCATGACTTATTTTAAGCTTATAGTCTTTAAATGTCAATTTTTGATCACGATGACTCAGCCCCTAACAACCACCCTATCTCGTTAGGATTGCATTTCCGACCCAGCTTTGCTTTGTGATTTCCAGTCGTCTATGTGTACCCACACCTCCTAGAAGTTTGTTCCTACAGTTTTGAATCCCCCTGTATATTCGCAGTATGTGTGTGTGTATTTCAATATAATATATTTATATTATAAACTGCCAATTAAATTTTTTTACGCAATAGTTCCTTAATGTAAACCGAGAAAGAAATCCGGATGCAAAAAATTCGTTTACGGCAGATACACAACAGCAACTTTAGTTAATTTTTTTAGAAGAAATATATAAATAAATTAAAATCTGCCTGATTTCAATCGCGGAAATATTTCTGTATGCGGAGAAAAAATGCCTAAAAATATTACAAATTATGTCCTTAATTTCATATCCTTTAACATTCTGGGATGAAATGCAGCCTCGAAGTATTTATATCTTCTCAGACATATTAGGGATACGTTGAAAAATATGATTTTCTAACTCAGTGGATATGAGTTTTGATGGATTCCAAAAGATCTACTGTAAATACAGATAATATTTTGTGAGGGTGAAATTAGAACTATGAAACTAGAAAAAAAAAACAATGTTGTTTAAAATGTCTTACTATTTAGGATTGAAATTTTTATCATCAGTAATGGATCCCAGGACATTTTATAATTATTATTATTGTAATCACGCAAACGTACTTCATTATTCACATGTTTCACTTCAAGAACAGTAGAAACTGTGTTCTGGAATTATTACTTACCCATCATACGTAGTATAGGGTAAGTCTTGTAATCGTTTTGAAAATCGAAAAAAATTTTTTGACGGATTTACACGTTTCAGACACTGGAGATTCCGAAAAACATATTTTTAGAAAAAAAAATTTGCCGTCCGTCTGTGTGTCTGTGTGTCTGTGTGTGTGTGTGTGTCTGTAAACGCTCTATCTCCCGAATAAATTGAGATAGAGACTTGTAATTTGGTATGTACTTAGTATGTAATAATGGGAAGAAGCCTATTTCATTTCAATAACCTCGATTAACCGGAACAATTTTTTTCGTACTCTCGAAATATTCGTTCTGATGAAAGGTATATAAAAATTTTCAAAATTGTTTATTTTAAGAAATGAATATAAAAGACAATAAAAAAACATAAATTTTGAATAAAGCATGAAGTCGATCGGATAATTAGTTGCCGAGATATTTGGAATCCTATTTTCCACACTCTTCGATTTTTCATGACCCTGTATTTCATCCAAATTTCACTTCAAAGATATATTTTAATTGGAAATTTGACGCTTAATCAGATGCAATAAACCGCTATTTAATAGGATTATTATTTTTGGAGTTATAAGGAAAAACCTCTTTCAAGCAATTCAGTAATCGAGCCTTTAAAGTTTGTGACGTCATCAAGCCACGATTTTATTTGAATTGCAATGCATTTTATAAGTAGTTTACACATTTTTATTTTAATATTTTACTTTATGCATACCCATGATGGGTAAGTATTACGGTGGCCCCCAACGACTAGTTTTGTATATTTAGTGAGATATGGCATTTGAATGAAGGAACTTATAACTGCGCTTGCGCAAACTATACCAAAGATTTTGTTTAATGATATGGTAGACAAATCCGTACAGTAACGCAAAAAAAAGACCAGTCAACTTGTGGTGGATTGGCGACACCTCATAAAGGCAGTTTTTTGTTTTGATTGAGATCGTGTTGTGAAAATAACATCTGTGTGCGTGCAACGTCCTCTATAGACTATTTTACTTTAATTTTCGACGAATACATGTGTCCTTCAGAATTTGTGGGTTTTCTGCGTTTCGCGGGTTATTTGCAAATTTTGGTTTCTCTGGTCAGTTAACAATATAGTATGGTCAGTATTTAAGCTAGTGAAAGTGTGTGTGTTGTTGGATTTGGTCGCATATCCCCCCAGGGAAAATCAAGACTGTTTCTAACACTAGAAGGAAGTTGAGATGCGGTTTTGAAGGTTGTATCAAGCTAAATCTTTATTTGATAAGAGAACTTAATTCGTTGTATTCAATAAAGTTTATTTTTGTGGCCAAGGGCTGCTTTATTTAGAAAGTTCGGCATCTTGTACTGAAGCATTGGAAGGCGGCGCGTCGCTGCAAAAAAGTGTTCGGAAGTTGTAAAGTCAGGTCTCATCTGTGTGTAAGTTTAATTTACTCTCTTATTCAAGTGTTTTAGATTACAGTGTACTACGTACATTGCTCGAGTGGTAATATATAGTTAACAGTGATCAATCAGAATTCAAATTTCAGTGAATGAGACTAACCCATCATCTACATTTAAGATTTTAAAAAAAAGTTGATTTTAAACTTAATTTTTGACTTTGTCTCTGAGCTAGCTAGGGTTCAACATACACACGCACGCAACAACTGGCGACCAATGAAATGAGTTTAATGGACATGCCACAAATAGCGCCCAACATCCTAGTTTTGTTGGCAATGCTAATGGAGGTCAATGAGATTTCAAACCTATATCTAGAGATGTTGTGCCACGTGCGAAATTTTCTGGTGTTACTGATGCAATGTATTTTGTGTTAAAATTTAATGATTATATCAGTTATAATAAAATTCAGGATAAAAACAAGTATTGGGTGCTGAATTGTTCTTTTAAAGGACAGGCTCAAATATGGTTACAGAAAATTGGTAAATATTTGGTCATTGGTGAAACTAAACGTTTTGAACAAACTTGTTCTGAATTTAAAAAGGCATTTCCAGCTTTTAGGGATAAGCATACATTAAGACGTGAATTTTGTTGCAGTAAACAAAGTATTTTTGATAATACGTCAAAGTTTTTTCTACATACGTTACACATAAGGAATTAATTGGGACTGTATTTATCTTATGAGGAACTGTTAGATATTGTGCTCTCACTTAAACATTTATATCCAGGATTATCTGGAGTTACGAGCCCCATCAAATCCCTCGGAACAGTTTTAACTATTATGAAAATATGAAACTAGACATGACTCTGAACAGGATGACAGGCAGCCCCATCGAGGGAGACATGTTCGTTTATTTATATCGTTTAAATGATATTTTATTTATAGTCCATAGACTATAAAATATTTCCGACGCTCAAACCGGGTTCGAACCTAAAACCTTTCCATAAATTTCATTGAAAAGCTTGTTGTGTCCTTAAAAATGAACTGTAATTACTACGTACTTGAATAACGAACACATCCAAACAATTCACAAAATCAAATCTCTGTCCCATTTTGGTTCGAAATATTTCAGTATTTCCGACGTTATAGTCATGAAAAATTTTGTATATATTTTTTGACACTTTTATGCGTTCTTCAAACGAACTATAAAACCTACATATTTGATTAACAAATTCATCCAAAATACTTTCATGTTCACTCTCCAGATTGTGTTTTCTATTGGTTCAAGATTTCATAATTTACCGTCAAGATATTATTTAAATTATAAACAAATAAACTGCTAAAATGTTTGGGCTTGGTTGAACCAAGTATTGGTGCTACAATAGTTGCAACCATGAGATAGTGAAAAATGTTTTGGTTGAACCATAGCTCCACCTTTTAGATTGAATTTTTACCGTATTATGGTTACAGCTACAGCAGCTACAAAAGTTTGTTCAAACCATCACAACATTTAAAAAAGTGTCTATATATAAACAATGTGATTACAATAGAATTTAATGACATCAACCTACGATCAATTATCTCTTATCAAACGAAAATTGACCATATTGAAAACAATGATTTAAAAAATAGTGCAATGATGTAAGTTAAATGTAAAATTACGGTACATAGAAATAAACTGAAGTAATGCATTTAATGTGTGTAAATGAAAAATTCACTCACATTAGAAAATAAAAGAACCCAAACTAGAATACATCATTTCTAATAATGTGTTATGAAACAAAATATAATTATGTAGGAATTTCCTTCTTTCCACCTTTTATTCAGCAGTGAATAAAGTACAAATATGCCATGAAATAAGAAAATATATATATATCACTTTAGAAAATAAAAAATAAAATATATACAGTGATTATATTTGTATTACATGTTCACTATTAATGTTCATTACATGAAGTTTTAAAATCGCTTTTTATGAAACAAATCCTATTACATACACAAAAGTGAAAAATAAATGTGCAAACTTAAATCAAATAAAAACAAAGAAATATAACGCTAAAATCATCATCACGATTACGTTCTCAGAGACTCTACTTTTATATTCTAAGTTTTCACATAAAATAGGGAAGGTATCAAGGAAATGTAAGATATCCCACAAGTGCTATTTTAGAAACATCTATCACTCTAAATGTGTTGTCTTGGGAGAGATAATGCAATAGATTCACGCTTATGCCAAGAGAACGACCATTGAAATAAATTCCATTGCTTTGCATAGGTACATCTAACATAGGTACATTTGCGCACATCTAACTATATATAATATTTAAAGAAATGATTGAGATTTATGTAAATTGAAGGAAATCAGAGTTTCTATTTATAAATTAAAGGGATTTGTAAACGAAAAATATCCATTTATACATTTGTGCCGGATTTTTTTCTCTCAGTAATTTGTTTATATATAGCTGATAATTATTTAATACGAAACTTGTTACAATATATTTTTCTGAATGTTCAATTTAAATATTGTGGACATATATTTAAAAGTTGTAAAGAGAATACATCTAATAATTTTTATTTTGTCACAAATCAAAAGGTCAAACTTTTAAGATAGTAGGAATAAATGTTAAAAGAGGTTTCAAAAGAAGTATATATATATATATATATATATAACGCATTTTGAATTTATTGAGATCTTTAACAATTTACAAATGAGATAAATATCATACATAAAGTTATATTTCAGTAATCACACTACTAAAAATTTGGAGCTTGAAGGAACAAAATTATGATGTCGCAGTGATTGCTAATATAAGATGCTGAAAACTTATTATTTGATGCACCATCTAAACCATTAGCTGCTGATGTATAGTACCTTGAAACTAGTAAATGTTTGAGAAAGAAACAGATAAGAAGCCGAACCAGTCGCTTATTTGCTAACAAAGATAGTCAAACCACAACCTATGAATAAAGTGAAATTTGACAGCCTATGAACATAGAAGCCGGAATCGAGATTCGAACTTGAAATATACTGATTTGTAGCAAGCGTTTATATCCATAAACATGTGGATTATTTCATGCTCTAAATCAGTATAATGGCAGACCTAAATAATGCTTTTTCTGATTGTCTATTCAATACCTCCAATGTTTCGGGAAATTTAATATATTTTTCAATGTTCGTTCGTGAAAAGTGATTTTCAAAGTTAAATAGACACATATTTTATTCTATTATTTAATTTACACCGTAATATTGTTCAATTGAACTAAATTGTTAACACTGGCTGAACTATCGTGATAATTCCTTTTGATATATAACTATCCTTCTACATAATTCAATTTTACATTTTAGCAGTCAGTCAGCATTGTAATGGGAGTATTTGTTTTTCATTGTAATTTTCTAAGATACTTACACCCCTATTCAGAAGGATACCAATCCAAAAACTACTTTTAGAAACTGTTAAAAAACAAATATATATATTGTTAATTTATTAATGCCAAATATTAACAAAATACAAAGATTTTGTATATTTTCCCTATAACGTCGCGAAGGACTACTTTATATATTACACATATTCCTTTTTTTGTTTCTAAGAGATGTTGGTTAGAATTTTTATGGGAATACTTCAAAAAAAGTATAAAACAAGATTATATATAAATGAATTGCAGATTCTTTTATAAAACTTCTGATGAATAACTTATTTTCCATAAAACACATTCAAAACGGTAGTTGCACTTATACATCTATGTGGGTATTTATATTCTTGGACACCAAATTAAGGATTTTAATATATATTATGAGTACTTATGTACATATTGACAATTCCTGTTAAATGTGTTATTCAAAAATCTAATTTCTCAATACAATTTATTGACTGTAATTGCAGTATCTGAACTTTATTTAATTTTCGTTGTCTTGAAGTATTATGTAACTGCAATACATTAAAGGAATCGTGTAAAGTTTTTAATATGTAAATAGACCAAGAAATGATAGATAGCTTTCTCTTACACATATTGTATTAGTGTAACCTGAAATATTTGAAGAAATTAGTTTAAATATTTCACTTACGTATTATTATTTTTTTCTAAATTGCATGGAATAAACAAAGGATTCTATGGAAATACGCTTATTTAATGTTATTCAAAACCAGGAAAATACTATTAATAAATAGCATCATGTAATAGTGTTAAATAATGTATTATTCACATTGTTTTTAAACATTTAAAACCCTGTATAGTTACAGCATTTTATGACTTTTTAAGATATGATAATATGCATTTTATTATTTTTGATATGATTTATTTCAACAATTTAATAGAATCTAATGTGTAAATAATTTGATTTTATTTAATTTTGCATTGTTATTTAATAAATTACATTTTATTTTGTATCTAAACTTTTCAGACAGGCTGTATATGGAAACCACTGTGACAATCTCTGGTCTGTTTGCTTCTTTATGTGAAATTTAGAGGTTAAAGGCCATTTCAATATATATTACAGATATGTAGATATAGGTTCACATACACAAATTGGAGGCAGGGTACTATTCAATTTAAATAAGTTACGGGTAAAAGCCCATGAGTAGTTGTAAAAACATATTTTCATATATACACATATTTTATATACACATATTTCACATATACAGAGATATTTCTTTTCGAAAAGTATGCTATCTTCAGAAACGTTTGATAATAATTTGTAAGTATATATCCAAGTATCACCAAAATTCAATTCATGTTGTCATTTATCTAGCATTTATTGTTTATACTTTTTAAAAAATGAAGGTTGGGATTTTAAAAGTATAAAGGGATGAATATATTATTTCAGTTACTTCTTTTCAGAGAAGATACATTACTTTAGTTTCATAAGCAGCATCATACTGTTTTAATCAAGTAAGCAAAGTTATCTTGTCTCAGTTCTGTATACATATGTGTATTAGGAAACATAGTTTGTAACACAAGATAGTTTGATGAGTCGGAGTTTTTCAGGGTTTGGAGATCTGAAGGGCTGGCTATGAAAATTAGAAATTATCTATGTGGTGAACAAAGGTGTGAATGTACATACTATAATCCGGTTACGAAAGTAAAAGTGTTCTTAGAAAAAAATTGAAACCAATTTTGAAAAGTAGAAAAGTACTAAAATACCCAGTAAAACATAAACCTCAGGCATCCTATAAAAAATGTATTTTTTATCATATTAAGATCCAAACGAAATATTAGAAAAGGCTGGTTTTTATTAGCTTGCGAGTGTCTTAGCGTTACCAGCATAAGTGCATAATTCTGATGAATCCATCGTTATACATGGTTTGTTTGTTTAACAAATATTGATCTATTTGAAAACAAACATGCATCGATAAATACAAAAATGCCTCAGCCAAGCACAGTTTTGTAACGACATTATAGAAAAATTACGTTTTTATTTAGTGTTTATAATTTCGTTTACTTGCCCTAATTGAGTAATAATAAGAATATAAAGCTAACATAATTTTCATTCCATTTTTTAATTAATACTTATGTAGATGTTTTAATAGCTTTATAGTTTATTAATTAGTTTGTATATTAAATACAATTAAGTATTTATATGTAAGAAATTAACTAACAAAATATGTTTAATTTTCATCTGAAACTTTTAAAACATGTTTTTTCTTACTTAAAGCATCTTGATTTAAATTATTGAAAATATTTTTACAAATTTATAAAATATACTTTCTGTGAATAGGATATTAGTAGAAAATATCTGTCATAAACTATAAAATATCTTATCCAAATGCAGTATTTTTAATATTAAGAATTACCCCACTCTTGAATATAATTAAAGTGTGATGTGCAGTGTACGGTACATAAGAATATATTTACTTTTTTCCCATGCAAGCAAAATTATTTTTCTTTATTTCCCTTTCTTTTACATTATTTTACTTGCGCAACTAACGTGAAATACACAGTGATTTTTTTATTTATAATAAATACTTTAATAAAAGTAGTTTTTCTGCTGCCAGAGTAAAAGCTCTAGAATAAACATATATTTTATACCCGATACATATATATTAAATCTATCTAGAAGAGCTACATCATAAAAAAATGCACCCTCTAACTAATTTTTATGGAAATAATATTATTTCCTTAAAAATGCAGATAAATAAAAATAAAAATAATAATAGAAAATTAATAATATTTTTTTAATATTAATATTAAAACTTGTTTTATATCTCAAATATTTTAAAACGAAATTTATTAAGTAACTTTCTATTTTTTTTCATTAACAAAACGTTATTTAGATAAGTTTTGTACTTCATTTATGTGTATTATGTATTACTCTATTTAAACCCATTATTTATATTACCTCAATAATTAATTTTTCAGATGTTTAAAAAGAAAAAAAAAGCTAAAATTAATGTACTTTTAATACACCTTCAATATTTATACAAAGGAATTTTCAATAAATTAGGTTACATTTGCATTACATTAATGTGCATTATATAATGCATTACTATTAAAAGCATTACCCTGGAAACCGCTTGCTGTTTGATCTCCAATTTATACATCTTAGTACTACATGAATTTGATTAATCTATGTAAGACCGGTCATCACACCATATTGGAAGTAAACATAATTGTGATTGTAGTCCTAATATAATCTTGTGTAATCTATAATGGTTGCACGGTTTTAGTAATAAATGCTGGAAGACATACAGAATATACACCTTTAAATTCTGATTAGGCATCTTAATAAATTCTAGATCATTTCAGTAATTTAATCCTTTTGGGACTCACGTTTGGATATTATGGCATGTATTTTCATTTATTATTGAATTTTTTTTTTACAATTTATTTTCTTATTATCTACAAGCAGGAACAGTATAATATGTTTAATTTACATTTAGTATAATCTCTTTATTCATATTTTAGCATTTTGTAATAAAACAAAAAGGTCACTTAAATATTAATACACTTTCCTTAGAAGTTTAAACACGTGTTTTAATGTTTAAATAATTAAATAAAAAAATAGAAGTCTCAGATTCCAGGCAATAACTAATGTTCTGTTTATTTAGCCTTGTTCTAATACCACATTTTTAAATGCCTTCAAAATTTCTACAATTACATACTGTCAAATTAAAAGTATGTAAAATTATTAATTATATTAGTTAAATTTAAGTAAAAGAAATATTCGTTATATTACTTTCATCTTTAATTTTTTTGTCTTTGGACAAGCAGGGTAAAACCCCAGTTATTGACACCTATCCAGTAACTGACACTTGAGAAAAAAAATCTAAATTAAATAAGCAATTTGTTGTAAAATTCTGTAAAGCAATGTTATCTAGTGGTAAATGGGACACTTATTTCTACACTTATTTTCCAATTTATTCACCAATAGAGGTCCTAGAACATATTCCATGAGGAAGAAACTTTTGAGAATACTAAAAAGGTCATTGTGAAGCAACCATCTTATTTCTAAATTTAAGGAAGTATTTTTCTAATCTATTTGAAATGCAACCATCCTAAACTTTTTTCTTAAAATTATACTTGTAGAAATTAGTTTAAATATGCATATTATATATTAGGGCTTTAGGGATTTAGGGTTTAGAGTTATTTAATTTAGCTTAATGAGGGGTGCCTGTTAATGGCTTCGTGAAATTCATTTCACCAGTCTCTGACAGAAGTGTTAGTTATTGGTTATATTAAAGAAAGTTGAAATCTATTATTTGAACTGTTTAAAAATGCATAATAATAAATTAAATTTATTTTGCAGTACACACAATTAAAATTTAAGTTGTTTTGCCGGTGTCTGACACCAAATGTCAATTACTGGTTCATAAATGTCAGTAATTGGATATCTGCATTACTAATAATGCAGTACTAAATATTTACTCCTACATAATCTGCATTATTAATAATGCAGTACAGATTACTAAATCCCACATTTTTTTAAATAAATGTTAATGTATTTTGTTTTTATAATAAAGAATAATTTTTTAAAGGATTTTTATCTTTTAAAATCAAGTGTCAGTCGCGGATTCACTTTGTATCAAATATTGGCGTTCGAAAATAGGGATGGTGACAGTTACTGGAATTTTTGACCATATTTATGAATAAAATTATTTTTCAATAATAAAATGTACAATGTTTAAAAATTTTGCCAATAATCATTTTTTAATATACATCTGCTATCGTTTCAAAAGCAAATATATGTATAAAAGTTATTTAAATTTTTGCAATAGTGATTTGAACAAGAAAGAATCCTTAAACAATCAGTTATTGGGGGTTTCACCCTAGTTTTAATTTTATTAAACTCCCCTCAACCCCCTCAAAAGAATGTATGAACCTGAAATGATAAAAAATAATGTGTATATATATATATATATATATATATATATATATTGTCATCTTGATATAAACTACAAAAAAATTATATTCAATGTTCGTGCTTTGTTTATTAAGTTTGATTAAATTTAAAATAATATAAAGAAATTAAAGTGAAAATACATTTTATATAACTAAAATCAAAATATATTTTTTTTTCTCGTTTTATTTCTTAAAAAAGCATATATTTTTATCTTTCAAAAACTACCTATTTTACATATCTGCATCTTTAAATTGAAATACCACTTATTTAAAGTAGGCGTATAAAGTGATTTCGTACGAGTCATTTGCTTAAGATAATGTGCCGGCAATAACTGAATTACTTAGAGGGTTTTCATGTTTTTCGGTTGTATATGAATTGCATGTGAAGATATGTATACATAATCCTTATATCTAGGGGTAAGGAAGTTCGAACACCCATGAGACTTCCCTTGAAGAGTGAAAGAAACCCTTATCCAAGGGGATTGATAAGGAAATTTGAAAATGTGAATTTTTATCAAAACTTTCCCAGTGAAAGAAAGGAGTTTATATTTTCATCTGAATATATGGATGACCAAATTTTTCGAGAATTGCTGCAGATAGCTGAGAAGTATGTAAATCTTCCAGAATTTGTTCATGACAGTAAAAGTTTTAAATACATATTTCATTTGCACATTTTTATTTTCAGTAATGTGTTTAGATGTATTTTAGTTTACTCAAATTAGTAGTTTAATATGAAGAAATGTGAACTTGTACAAAACTGTTTTAAGTAGAATGCATAACATTTATAATAATAAATCAAACTTTTTTATGGATACGTGTTGACTCAAAAACTTATTGCTAATTGCTGATATATATATATATATATATATATATATATATATATATTGCAGTTGGAGCGAATTCGTTTGGCGAGGATTTCAGGATAGCATTATGACTTTCAAGAATGTAGTCATCTGTGTTGGTTCATCTACTTAATTTTGAAAGTTGTTCGTAATGTTGCAACAAGTGGATTCCTACCATTGAGCTCAACAATAGAACGGAGAATTAACTCTTCATATTCTTATACTATGTATCCAGTGGTCCGCCCATGAATACAGTGTCAAAGATTTTCCTAGGAAAATCTTTGGCACACACAGATTTCCTCCCATAGAATAGTATGGGGTGGATATTTTCAAATTTGATTATCTTTTAAAAAAATTACGAAGCTGCTACAATTTTCACTTATATATATATATCTTTTATTGTAAAAACTACATGTTTTATTTAAGATTATTGCCAATATTTAATTTGATATTAGTTAAAAAGGAAATTTTATATAAGTGCAATAAAAAGAAAGAAAAATATGTTAAGTATTGCTCATAGAAATGTGAAAAAGCAATAGAAATAACTAAAAGTGACAAAAATATGCAGAAAAGATTTTTAAAATGCCTATAGTATTAATAAAAGTGTAGGATTCATTAGTGTAGGATCTTGCGCAATGAAAGTGTGATGCGGCTGCGGCAAAAAGTGGATTGGTGAGTTTGCCCTCCGTATTATTATGCAGCTCAGTGATTCCTACTCGAAGTTTGAGATTAGAGGGCATATAATGTTTGTGTGGATCAATGCTTAAAATGCATAGATATTCATACTAAAATTAAATTATGTTTCTCGAATGCTTCGAATGAACTAATCCATTATGTTTAAAATTTTCAAGCATTTTGGAGTTTGTATCTCGTCCATCCTAAAAATTGGAAGACATATTTCAGCGTTCTTTTCTAAATTGTTTGCACAAGCCATTTTCATCCCGAGATATTGGATGGTCATAGCATTATTATTTTCCGATAAGTGTCTTGGAAATTTACGAGTTTATTAAAAAAAAAGCATACAGCTGCTCGAACTTTTAATTTCGAACATGAATAAAATACATGCACCATTACGAACCGATTAGCTATTACGTAAGCAGGTACCAGGTAAACAGTTACACCTCCTTAAATATTCACCCATGTTATGAGATAATGTAGCGTTAATCTTCGACAACTGAATTCGCTCTCATTACAATGTATTGCTTTTAGCACCATGTGTGTCTTGTTTAATCACCCATGTATTACAATATGAGTATTTATTGATTTACAGAGAAAACATAGTCTCTGCATCAAATAAATATATATTTTTTAAAGCATTGTACTTAGTTTTATGTATTTCTGATTATGAATTAAATATTACTTTTTTACGATACAGCTGTATAAAAAGCTTTTACTTTTAAACAAAAACTAAATAGATAATTAGCTGTCATATTTTATTTTTAGATGCTTTATTTTTGTAAAGTTTATATTTTAATAAAATATACTTGTATATCAATGGCCATTCTTTTTGTTTAAAAAAGTATTACGAAGATCTATAATTAAATAGTTGAATAAATTTTTCGTATTGCGTTTGCAAAGTTTTTGCAATAAAATGTATCCACAATTTGATCTTTATATTTATACGTACAATATAATATTTCTGGGAATATTCGTACATAAATATATTTTTGATATTATTTCTTATATATTTATCATAATTCATTTAAATGCATGTAAATGTTTCCTTATTAAATAATGGGAATGGTGCATATTTGGATATTGCAATTGTAAGCCTAAGGAGCTTATCATACTCTGGCGCTATGTTCAGTTCTGCATAATTAATTATGTTGATCACTTAGTTGGTACAATAACACGATTAATATTTTCTTATAATGCATTTTGCTTTGTATAAATTGTCGAAAATTTTAAGATTTTATTAGCATAAAATTGTGTGAACGTAATTTATAATTATATTTCCGAATGACATTTTTTTAAAAATTTTTTTTCAAGAATTTTATTTATATATTTGTTGAAAAATATTTCGTCTCTACAACTAAAAGCTGTTAAAAGGCAATATTATATATATATATATATTTTTTTTTAATCTGAACATTTTGTGTCTTGTTAAATTGTGTACACTTTGAATACAAAACTTATAAAGATATCAATTTATTTATTTGGAAACTAAAGCAGGTGATTTTATCCTCTATTTATAATTGTTTTTAACTGTAAGACAATCAAAGATTCACATGTCTGCTTCTGCGTTATTACGCCGTCTTTCTTACACTTTTACGAGTAGGGAAGACCGAGCTATAATCGGTCAAAATTAGCTTCGAGTTCAAATATCATGACCCACTAATCGAAATTTTTCGAACATGTGACCTAGCTCAATAGTCTTCTAGTTCCCGAAAACTGTAGGATACTAAATTTTATTCAAATCGCCTGAGACGTTTATAAGATAAAAATAGCTTGACCCATAATGACCCATGACCAGACTATCCACTACTCTAAATTTTTCGAACATGTGACCTATCCCAACAGTCTTCTCGTTCCTTAAATCTGTACGATACTAAATTTAGTTCAAATCCTCTGATCCGTTTTGAAGATAAAAATAGCTTGACCCATAATGACCCATGACCAAAATGACCCGCTAAATTTTTTTCTGGAAAATGTGACCGAGCCCAACAGTCTTCTCGTGCCTGAAAACCATAGGATGTAAAATTTAGTCTAAATAGTCTTTTCAACTTTTTAGATAAAATAAGCTTGACCCACAGTGACCCAAAAGTGACCCACTAATCGGGTTTTCTCGAGCATGTCACCTAGCCCAATTATTGTCTCGTGCCCAAAACCGCAGTATAAAAAAATTAGTTCAAATCAGCTGAGCCGTTTTTACGATAAAAATAGCTTGACCCATAATGACACATGACCAAAATGACCCGCTAATAGAATTTTCTCGAACATGCGACCTAGCCCAACAGTCTTATCGTGTCCGAAAACCATAGGATGCAAAATGTAGTCTAAATCGTCTGAGCGGTTCTTAGATAAAATTAACTTCACCCACAGTGACCCAAAAATGGCACACTAATTTTCTCGGACATGTGACCTATCCCAATTATTTTATCTGGCCCGGAACTCGTAGAATACAAAATTAAACACAATCATTAGAGCCGTTTTTTAGATAAAATTAACTTGACCCACGTTGACCTAAAAATGACCCACTAATCGAAAGATCTCGGACATATGACCCAGTCCAATAGCCTTCTTGTGCCCTAAAATGGTAGGATACGAGCTTTTGTCAAAATCGTTTGAACCGTTTTTTAGTTACAACTAGCTTGACCCTGACCCATCATGACACAAAAATGACCCACTAATCGAATTTTCTTTAACATATGACCTAGGTCAAAGGTTTTCTGGTGCCCCAAAACGGTAGGATACAAAATTTCGCAAAAAACGTTAGAGCACGTTTTAAGATAAAATTTTCATATATAACAACACATACACAGACACACACACAAGATTTACTCGTATTAGAATATATGATTAAAAATTTTCTGCTTTCTTCATTTGATATTTATTTCCTACTATTCTTATTATTGAAATGTTAAATTCTATGCGTTACCCCTTTTTTGTCACTGCGTAGTATCTTGCAATTTTTTTACATAATGATAGCTCTTCGTTGTATGCGATTTTTAAAAGCAGAGCATTATATGCGCATCTTGAAATAAAATCGTTGTAATCTCCTATTTACAGTAGATAACTAATACTAGTAATTTTCGTAATGCATTGTGATATATGTTAACAAGAACGAAAAATCATGCGTCAAGCATAGATTATGTAACACTTTCCAATGCTTCCAAAATAATTTTACGAATCATACTCTTTAATAAGCTAAAAGATAACATCTAAGTAATTCGAATACTTTTATTCAGCCCTGTATAGGATCTATAGATTTGTATATATACTACATAGGATGCTAAATTTTAGTTCAGTTAGGAAACACGTAGCATAGTTTAAAATTCTCCGTCTGGAGTTAAATAATACGGAAATATGTTCCCGAACTTTTGTGCTTCCGTGTATAGGATCTACAGAATTTATACACACCACGTAATATACAAAAAGCGATTTAAAATTAAAATCGCGTTCAGTAACTTACAACGCACTTCCAGGAATTATTGTTAACATACAGTAGAGAATTCTTTTGTGTGTCCCTGTAAATGAACGATGACTGCTATACACACAATATTCTGTAGTAAGTCTCTTGTAATGAACCTTATATAAATTTCAATGTGTTTAAAATAGGGACACATTATTTAAATAAACCGCAGACGATTTTTCTCCATAAACGTAATGTAACGAAATTCTTTTGACTGTCCCTGTAAAGTAAGTATAAGTGCTATGCACACCCTATTCCATATTAAGCTTCTTCTAATGCACCTTAGTGATATATATAAATTTCAATGCGTTTAAAATAGTGAAACATTATTTTAATAAACCGCAAATGATTTTTCCCCATAGACCGCAATGTAACGGAATTCTTTTGAGTGTCCCTGTAAAAAAATTATAAGTGCTACACACTTCCGTTGAAATAGGGAACATGTTATAGATAACGATTATAACATATAAAAATTGCAGGGCAATCCGAGCATATTTACGGGAGTTAGAGCACGGCCAGATGGCCAGACGGCAGACGGCCAGACAAACCGAAGTCATAAACACTTTTCAACTAGGTTGGAAAGTGTTAATAAAAAGAGTAAAATATGAAATATAGGTTGATAACTTTTTTGTAAATATACTCTCGTAAATATACTTGTTCTGTATACATCCTGTGCAATTTATATGTTATTGACGTTTACATTTGCACGATCTATATTGAAAATTATGTGTGTAGAACTTATATTTCGTTTACCGCAATTGTCAAAATTATTCCGTTACATTACGGTCAATGGGAATTTTTTTTTCAAGTGCATTTTAATGATTGTACACCATTTCAAATATAATGAAATTGATATGCATTTATGAAATGCAGTAAAACATGAATTCTGAAGAATATGGGATACAAAATCACTTATAATTTACACGATAGTTTTCGTTTACATAACATGGTATACGGGGAAAGACTGTTTGCAGTAAATTATGCTGCAAGATTAAAATATAATACAATTTGTAAATTACGGAGTTTTGCTACAAGGTATTTGCTGTATAATATAATTTGCATAACATTTATTGTTCTTTTAAAGGGACTCACAAACGATTTTGAATAGAGTAATGTATCGATTCATGTAGAGTGAGTTTTGTTAGAATTACTGAGTTTGAGAGTGAATTGCAAAATCGTGGTTTTTAATAGAGTTGCACATTTTAAATCTGAACTATATTTTGTATACCTGGTATAACATATAAATAAAACAGCTTGAGAAATATTATTTTATTAATATACATAATTCCTCAAAGTATGAAATAATTAAACAGTATGAAAGAAACTGTATATAAATTGTTCTTTTATAACAATTATCTATAAACATTTAAAACAATTAAACAAGAAAACTACACAGGCAAAATTCTGTCTGTTTGACATCAGTGGTCGGACACACAGAATTAACTATCTCACCCTCACTATAAAATCTTGCAGGTTTCGAAACACGAGCTAGCCTTACATTAAAAGCAAAATTATTTTATTTGAAAATAAATTAAAATTAGATTAAAAACAATTAAATTACTACATTAGGAAACAGATTAAAAATTTAATACAACATGCACGTACTTAAAATTTAAAAATCAGTAACTATAAATAATTTTAAACTAAAATATAACAAACAAGTAAATTAAAATTAAATAAAAGTATATATATTAAACGTTAAATTCAAAAATAAAAATGAATGCAAGACAGCTGGCCACCGTTCATACCTACAAACAAAACATACATGGACAAAAATATATAAATTACTACAGAAGTCTTCTGCCTGGTAGAAACAAAGATAAAACCCAATTCCATAATCCATCTTCTCAATTTCGCAAGCCAAATCTGCAGTTTCCTTCTATTTGAACATCCATGTCCATCCGTTCTTCGATAAAAACTTTAGGGAAGACATAATCATAGAGAAATATCCAGAAGCAGGCATCGACGTGTGGTCACCCCGCCAAACCCTAATGTTGCCAATTATCTTTTAGTAATAACTTCAAATATTATTTTAAAAAATCGTATGGGTAATTGTTATAGGAAAATTAATTAGCTAAAAATTTAAACATTTGCTTATTTAAATGGAAATTATTGCTAATTTTTTTATTAAATCGAATTAACTAATTAATGACAATAATAATATAAACATTTTTATGTATATTGGCGTACCAATGACGCACGTTTCTGGTAAAAATTAAATAAATAAATAAATAAATAAACTGTTTCTGCGTCAAAAAAATCCAAATTTAAATCATTATCCGAAATATTATATAAAAGATATATCTAAAATATCTCCAATATCATCGCTATATTTTTTTGCTATGAGTGAGTTCTTTTCCGTGATATATATATATATATATATATATATACATATATGCTCATATAAGGAAAGTCATACTCATTATATGATCTGCCTGCAATGTACTGACAAAAGCGTTTCACTTTATTTATATTTCGAAATATGCTAATATGACATGTTTAAGTAAGACATAAAATCAATATCATACATTCATATTAATATTTCTTTCAATTTTAAATACTTCTCGAATATAACTGTTCATAGTGATAAATGATACAGATAATATCTAAAGAGGACACTTTAGTCGATTGCTTTTAAAATCCATTATGTTTAAAATCATTCGTAATGAATGTTACATTTTAGTACATTTTTAAAAGCGATAAACTATAACTCTTTTGAAACGCTTTTAAAAAATTCCCAGATCCTTTAATTAGAAATATAGTTATACAGAATGTAATCGAGGACTAGTACATTAAAATTTCGAACAAACATCAGGATATATATATATATATATATATATATATATATATATATATTTATTTATTTTTTATTTGTTATATATTTTAGCACATTTTCAATTTAAATACTGTTATAAATTGAAAATTTTCACATTAATATGTCTTATTTGAAATACGTCTTGGCTAATGCTTCAGAGTGATAAGTAATAGGAATAATATGTAATGATAATTGATGATTACTTTCAAAATCATCCATGAATAAACCATACGTAATAAATGCTACATATTAATTCAGATATATCTTCATGAAATAATCAATAAATCGTTTAAAACGCCTTTAAAATATTCCCATGTAACGCAACTCACAATGAACTTATAAAGATAATAATTAAAGTCTAGTGCATTTAAATAATACTTCGCTAGAATGTAGAAAATGTATATATTTATATATATATATATTTATATATTGAGTATGTTCAGATATTTTACTTGTAATTTTTTTTAATTTATATTTCCTCCTAAATATCAAAATTATTCACATATTATGCCTAAATAGTTTGTTATTATTCAGTTGCAAATAAACGTGTGTATGTTTGAACTTATTGAAGTTATTAAGATTGAAATAAATATTTAACACAATTCAACGTTCTGTAAGGATACAGAAAAAGTATAGCCGACCCAAATTTGTAAACGTACATTTCATTATGTTTTATTTTTTTTTTCTGAAAGATACAAAAGTTTTCAACGCACGTTTGAATATGTAAGATTTTCAATTCATAGTTTGTAAAATATTTTGTAACTGTTTTACATTTATTTAACGCAAAATATCTAAAAAATAAAAGTATAAATTCAGAATTCAAGAGACTAATTAAATTATTTTATTAAGCAAATTACTACAGATTTAATTTTAATAATCAAAATCTATGTAGCTATAATTTACAGTATTGACATTTGACTTGTTTCACAACAGACTTTGAACACATCTACCTATTTAGTGGTCATTTATCTTCATTTATTGAAGTAAGGTAGTTTAGTCAGTGCGCGTTTGAATATTACACAATTAATTATCCGATAAAATCTTACATTACTCTAAAATCTTGTTAATCTACATCTATAACATATAGTTATTACAAGAGTTGAAATGCATTTATAATTTTATTGAAGACAATAATTGGCCACCAAACATTGTATATTGCTAATGAATACATGAGTTCATAAAAGTTTAACGGCATTCAGTATTCTCACAATTGGTTGATAATTTACTTTATTTAAATCCGACAAATTGCATTATGTGTAAGTAAAAATAAATGTGAAAAATCGACATGGAAATTATGTATTGCTTTGTTGATTTTGTTTTCTCTTTTTTTTTATTAGTTGCGCAGTTTTGCTAATATTTTAGTGTACATAAAAACAAACAGCTAGTATGTACACCTTAAAATATCTACAGATATTCATATATGCTAAGCATTACTAAAAAAAGATCAACATTAAGCGTTACTCAATTGGACTCCTCTACCTAGGGGACCTGTGCGTTTAATGCAGTTAAGAAACAATGAAGGTCTACGCAAAAGAAATAGAGCAATGATAATTTAAGTGAAATAAATAAATTCTGATAGTGAAGACGAATTAAATCATTAAATATAAATTAGTCACGACAGTTCTTGCAAATTATTATCGGACAATAATGCATTTGGACCCAATAAAGAACGTGCCATTTACGAACTGAATAATAAAACAATTTAGAAAAAAGTGAGAACCATGTCGTAGAATATCAACACAATTTAGCCAGCATTGAAATCTAGTGCAACAACTATTATGGAATCCGTAAAATGACGGGAGCTTTCTGGGGATTCCAATGTTATAAAAATACTCTAAATTGCAGAAATTTATTTATTGCCAGAATATCGGTACATTTCCAATACTGTCGCGGCGTAAAAAATACTTATGAATATCATGTGAGATATGTGTCGTCCTATCAATATTTTATAATCCATATTTTTTATAAATAAACAGTAAAACTTCCGTAACGGAAATTCCCACATAGCGTGCAGACCTACATATAGTGAAAAAATTTTTCTCTATCCAACACAAATATTATTTGCGTATTTATATAACTCTGAATATCGGAGACATCCAAATAATGGTCAAATTTGGCGCTTTTGAGGTTCCCGTTATTCGGAGGCTGTACTGAATTAAAAATAACAGCCGGGTTTTTTCGTCATCTGCGTTGGGCTTTCTACTTAACCAATATTAAGAGTTAAAAAATAAACCAATAAATAAGTATATTAAAGCTGTTCATATGCATTTAAGCCTGTACTTTTATTTAAAAAAATATCACCATTTTTATTTTATTTAAATAAAAAAAAACGTTTTAATGAAATTTCATGAAAACCGTGACAATTGGGTTACTTTTATTGTTCCAAACAAAAGAAAATAATGCCGATTTTATATCTTTGTGTTGATGGCATTTCCCTATTAAAATAAACAATAAAATGCATTTTCATTTTGTAAAAATGGTGTTTAAGTGCATAAAGGTGTCCATGCCCTTAAACATGCAATTACATCATTTATCAAAGAAAAAAAACATTCATTTAAAAATATGCAACTCCAGCATTTTCCTTTAATTGCATAAAATTTTCCATTATTATCACATATTTTTCTATCCTCCATCTTTACTCTTAAATATGAAAATTTCAATGGACGAAAGCACTTTCTATTGTGAAAATGACGTCAGTTATAAAGTAATTCGATTGAGAATGCATTTTTTTAAAAATTCAGAAGGCCCTTCAAACACTAAAATGGTTCATAAGCCCAGAAATTAATATGTTTATGTCAGTAAATGAAACACAATGTTTAAGAGATAACACATTTTCCTTCATACAGATGTTATGTTTCATTTTAGTTGTGTCGAAATGGTTTGAACAAATTTCCATACCTCTGGTACTGAGTTTGAAACCAACGATAAGTGAAAGAGTGC
The DNA here is from genome assembly GCA_963931845.1 of Maratus michaelseni. NCBI lineage: Eukaryota > Metazoa > Arthropoda > Arachnida > Araneae > Salticidae > Maratus > Maratus michaelseni. Next base: position 86,500,150 of record OZ007593.1, read on the forward strand.
CTACACTGGTGAAATAAAATGTTTTCAAAAAATTACGTCATTTTTATACAATTATAGCAATGGTCTTGTTCAGTTTTATAAATGAAAATGCAAACTTATCTCATTGGTAATTTACACCGGTAAAAGGATTCTGCAGCTTTGCATTTTATCCATTTTACCAAAAATAAATCAAAGTATTTCAGTGTGTAAAAACGAAAATATATTTAACGGTAAACAATTATATTTCCATTTTAAAACTGAAATGATTCAAAACGAATGCGCCAAAATAACATAGATTTATATCGGATGGTACTGAAATTAAGACATAAAAGCCGTATTGATGCAGATGAGCAAAAATAATTGTATTTGCAAAATTCTTTGTGGTGACATATATTAACGATATGTGATAGCTAACGATATGTGATATGCTAAAGCATATCACAACGACGAATTCAGACTATTCCTGTTGACGCGGTGACTGCACAGTGTTTTCCTGGTTTTTCAGGTTTTTTTTTTTTTCATATTTTTAACAAAATTCGGCATATTTTCTCATGGTTCTCCCTGAACGCAGTCTCTATCTTGTTGTAGCTGCTACCAATATGGTATATCATTGCTACCTGTTCTTACAGACGTTTCTTGTGTCATACTTTCCCTAGATCTTTGAGGGTGGCCGCAAACTCCTTGTCTGCTTCCCGGGCGATGTGCTTTTTGTCTGATGACTAGGCAGATTATTCAGACTGATGGGGTTTGCTGTCGTTTCGACTGAGCTTCTATATGTGTTCCAATGCCAATTTGGTGTATTTTTATCCTGGTACTGTCTATTTTGTGAGTTTTACGAATACTTTATTAAAAAAATCAAGAATTGTTGATGGAAATCAATCACTATTTCGCAAAAAGGCAAGTTCCTCAAACTTACAGCTAAATACCTATAAATAAATACCATAATCAGTTGAAAGCAGAGGTATAAATTTGAAAAAAACGATTTCGAAAATCTCTAACACATTCACAATTACATTGAACTATGTGCCTTATTATATTCCATGTATAGAACTGTCGAGATATAATAAATATAATACTAATACACCAACCCATCTTAATGGTAGATTTCAAAAGCAGCTATCATTACAAAAGTAATGTTTGACGCAACACAAACTTTTTTTGCTTAATTAAAAGATTTACCTTGGCTGTAAAGTGCATTTGCATATTCAGTTCAAAAATATTTTTTCAAAAAATGGAATATTGTATATTTACATTTACTTTATATAAAATAATATAATTAAAAATAATATTGAGTACCTAAAACTTCATTTATCAAATATATCATTTGTAAGCTTAGAATAATCGAAAATCAATAAAATCGCGATTAGTCAAAAAACTAAGTTATGTTTTATCTTCTTATGGCCTGTGGTACAATTCCAAGTTTTCGCTTCTCCTATGCAACACTTTTATACAAATATTAAATTCTGAGACATAATTTTTTTTCTAACGTGCAAAGACGATCGTAAAACGTGAATTTTAATATTTTCTTACCGATTTTATGTAAGAGATTTTTTAGAAAAGGGAAATTACCATAAATTTTCAAAGCAAACATCTGCGGTAGAATTGAAGCTTTAAAATAATTGGAAAATAGGGGATACGATTCATTTAAAAAAATTAATTTAAGACGTACACAAAGCTTGCAATAAACTGTATGCTAATTTTCCAAAATAGCGTCTAGCCATTTTAAAATATCTATGATATTTCTTTTTCATCCGATTCTTAATTTATAAATAAAATGACCAAATTGATTTTTAAGCTAAAATTATGTAATACATTTTTTTAGTATGCGTATTTTCTCTTTTCTTTTCCAAATGGTCGGAAATCAGCAGTTTTTAATCACTTTCTTACAACGGACCCGTTTCCATTTATCATCTGGCTTTGAAGATCATTGATTTAACCCCTTATGGACAGGAGTGTGTAGAGATCGTACTTTTTTTAATACAAATATTTTTTAATATAATTTATCACTTTGCTTAATCGTAGAATTACTAAAGTGAATAAGATGAAGATTACTATTTGTACTAAAAATAATGAGCAACTGAACGCCTCTTCTAAAGCGATTAATACTAAATTTGCTATTTTTTTAGTATACCAAATACAATATAAGTAAGCTAATAGAAACAAGTAAATTTCTTATACAGTACTTTTAAACAATATTTTTAGTTTATTCTTTCCTTTTACTCGCAAGATTTCTCTCATATTTTAGAAAAGTGGAAAATTTTACACTAACCGCAAAATCACTAGGACCACCTGAGGACGTTCTGCTGAGCTCTTGGGGTGCGCGGAAAACATCTTAATGACAGCTAAATAATGAATATGAATATTAAATAATAATTTTCCTAGATGAAAACAAGTTTATATTACAAAATTAGTATCTATATTATTTTCTACAATGTTGAAAGTAATGATGTTAATTTCTAGATTAATTTTATTGTTATTCATAAACGAAAACTATTCGTTGGTGGCCACCGTAATACTTACCCTTCATGAATATGCATAATGTAAAATATTAAAATAAAAATGTGTAAACTACTTATAAAATGCATTGCAATTCAAATAAAATCGTGGCCTTGCTTGAAAGAGGTTTTTCCCTATAACTCCAAAAATAATAATCCTATTAACTAGCGGTTTATTGCATCTGATTAAGCGTCAAATTTCCAATTAAAATATATCTTTAAAGTGAAATTTGGATGAAATACAGGGTCATGAAAAATCGAAGAGTGTGGCAAATAAGATTCCAAATTTCTCGGCAACTAATTATCCGATCGACTTCATGCTTTATGTAAAATTTATGTTTTTTTATTGTCTTTTATAATCATTTCTTAAAATGAACAATTTCGAAAATTTTATATACCTTTTATCAGAACGAATATTTCGAGAGTCCGAAAAAAATAGTTCCGGTTGATCGAGGTTATTGAAATAAAATAGGCTTCTTCTCATTATTACATACTAAGTACATACCAAATTGCAAGTCTCTATCTCAATTTTTTCGGGAGATAGAGCGTTTACAGACACACACACAGACACAGAGACACACAGATGGACGGCAATTTTATTTTTTTTTAAATATGTTTTTCGGAATCTCCAGTGTACGATTATACATATTCCCATATATGTATATGTGAAACGTGTAAATCCGTCAAAAATTTTTTTCGATTTTCAAAACGATTACAAGACTTACCCTATACTACTTATGATGGGTAAGTAAAAAAAAAATTCGATTTTCAAAACGATTACAAGACTTACCCTATACTACGTATGATGGGTAAGTAATAGAGTAAAATGAAATTATTTTATTTTTTTAAGGAAAAAAAATATTATTATTACGTTATACACACACAAAAAAATAATAAATTCTACGGTAACAGTAGGTGAGTGTGGCGCTATACGCACAAGATTTATGCTTCGATTGCCCTCAGAGGGAATATTTTGTGTATATTATGTCTAACCAGCAACATCCAACCACTTGGCGATACTCGCATGTACGAATTAAATTAGACGAATGTGACAAGTCACCAAACATTTGGTTTGCGATAATTATAGGCTCGCCAAGATGATTATGATTGATTTTCTTTCCAAAACCGTTAAATGCAACTAAACATTATATCTTCTACGTGTTCACTCACCTGAAGAGGCACCCTAGATAAACCAGGGTTTCATTAACTCTGGACTCATAACGATTGGCTGAATTAGGTGCACGTACAGCTTTTTTTTTTACTTTCTGACCCATGCCTATAACATAAACTATATAATTTATTACAAATATAATGTTTGTTTAAAATAAGATCAGGGATGTTTTAAATGTTTTATTTAAAACTGTCAAATATTCCTGAAACATACGTCTTTGTATAATATTTAAATTACCTGTCATTGGAGTTATAGTTTCTTAAATTACACATAATGATATTTAAGCGTAGTACGCGTGTACGAATAGCTAACACTATGGGGAATGTATTTTATTTATTTACGCATAAAAATATTCCCTTTAATTTAAAATAATTTTCTAAACATTTAAGTTGTTTATCAGCATATGATAAAACACGTAATGTCTTCAACTAGTAACATATATTATAAAAAATAGTTAATGGTTTGAAACATATAATAATTTCATTAAATCTGTTAAAAGATATTAAACGGAGCTTATTCTGGTTTTCATTATTTTAAACTCACATATTCAATTATTAATCATATATATATATATATATATATATATATATATATCATATATGGTACTAATTAACATGTTACAATGGATTTAGTTAGCAACACTTCACCTTTTTATCACTGTTTGTTGAAGAAACATCTCGCACTTTATTTAAGTTGAATAATGTAGTATTCCCTTCGCCCCAATATCTACTACTCACATACTCAAGAATATGATGATTACAGGGTTTAATGTTAGTTGATATAAGCTTAAGCATAGTATCAGCTAATAATATTTTTTTCTCAAGATCACATATATGCAGCCGCCGAACCATGAAAAAACATAAGTGCATTCTACACCTAGTGTTTGCTACCGTGACAAACGATTATTTATTAAGTGGACGAAAATTCTTTATTCTAGTTTTCACATTGCATCAGGGCTCTCTTCTAAAAACATATTATACTACAAGATTTTTAAAATAAATATTATATATAAAGTAAATACTTAAATTCATGCAATTCAGTCATTAGAAACTCTTCTCTGATGTTGATAACACAAAAGTCTGGGTTTTGAAATCGCGCAAGAGTATTTAATTTCATAAAAAGTGCCTGGTAAAAAAGGGTCTAAACAAATTAAAAGACGAGAAATACGAATTGATTATGGATTTAACTGTGTACTTTGGTTCCCATATATGCGAAAATGGAGCTCTCTGTAACATATGGGCTAAAACAAAACGTTCAAATCAAATGCATATAAACGGAAAAAAAATTAGGTGTCGAATAAAAAATTTTGTAACAGGAAAATTGAAAAGAGTAAAAAAATACTATAACACGTTGAAAACAATTTCAATTTTGAAAGGGAAAATGGAATAAATTAATGTAAGATAAAATATGGTAAAAATATGGGAACAATTCACAAGTATGTTATATAAATACACACAGACAAACACATATATATATATATATATATATATATATGTGTGTGTGTATATATATATATATATATATATATATATAACGAGAGAAAGAGAGGGAGTCATGTCACATTTTTTTTTTCAGAAAAATTAATATCCATGCATTCAAGGGGTAGTCAACGCAGTGCAATGTTATGAACAATTGGCAATCATTGCTTTTCTTGATGCTGTTTTGAGTCGTTTAAAAAGGATATCTGAAATTCGAAATAGTGTACAGTCGAAAACTGAAAAGTATTGTGTGTATCTGTTAAATTTCGCTTACACCGCAATTTTATTGATATTTTCAAAATATTTTGACTACAAAGTACGTTTTATATGGTCTGAAATTAAGTATGTACGTATCGCATAAATTTGTTTTAACTACTATTTTTGTCGAATTTTCTGTCATATTAACAATTTTCCGTAATTCTAATTTTAGAGGTCTGATTATTTTAATAAAATATAGCATTTACCTGTTTTGCCTTCTAAATCTTTGCAAGAAAAATGTAATTGTTTCACTTTTATGGAAACGTTTCACGTTAAAGAGAAGAAACTAGGCAAATACTTAAGTATTTAAAATACATATAATATGAATTGAAGTAAAATAAACACGTTTTTGACATGTTTTATACAGATAGTTATGATAAAATAAAATAAACTATCTAATTTTCGATAAAAAATAATAATAATAAGGTTTTTTTTGGTTTTTTTTAATGAAAAAATAAAAAATAAATTTCACTTTTTTTTTTTTTTTTTTTTTTTTTTTTTTTTGTTATACTAATTTCACTTTTGGACATTAATTTGAAATGCAGTTTTCTCTAAAAAATAGTTTCTTTTTTAAATCGACTTTTTGTTTAATTAAAAGTAAGATTTTATATTTGTATAAAATTCATACACTATAAACTATATTGCGATATGTTTTTTATTGTGCAAAAATTCGCATCTACACTGTTAAAATTTTGCAGCAAACAATTCATTCATTTGACCGTATTTAGAAAAAACGGTTGCATAACGATAATTAAACTCTACTCTGACCATATTATTGCCCATATTATATTCAGAATAGAGTTAAATGACGGCTATGTAACCGCTTTGTCTAAATACGGTCTAATGACTGCAGAATTTTTTGGAAATTTTTAACAGTGTAGAAAATATACAGGGCGTCCGAAAAGTCTGGAAACGGTCAAATAACTCGAGAAATATACATCGGATTGAAAAACGACAAAATGCATGTTGAATATTTTTGAAAAATCTATTTAGGGAAATGAAAGTTGCTCCCCCCCAACTTTGAATCCTCCGGGGCGGTAAGAGGAGCAACTTTGAAATCTTAAATGATGACCCCCATTTTTTATTGCAGATTCGCATTCTACGGGAAAAAATACGTAACTTTTGTAAGGAACATTTTCTTCGAAACATTGTAGATGGCGCTGTAATCGAGTGCAATGCTGTGAGAATCGTTACCATTGGAATGTCTGGAAACGCTCAAATAACTCGAGAAATATACATCGTATTGAAAAACGGAAAAATGCATGTTCAATAGTTTTTAAAAATCTATTTAGGGATATCAAATTTGCTATTTTTCTAAAATACTAAATACATACTTTTTCGTTTTTCAATCTGATGTATACTATTTCTCGAGTTACTGGAGCGTTTCAGACATTGCAATGGTAACGATTCTCACAGCATTGCACTCGATTACAGCGCCATCTACAATGTTTCGTAGAGAATGTTCAATATAAAAGTTACGTATTTTTTTTCCGTAGAATCCGAATCTGCAATAAAAAATAGGCGTCATCATTTAAGATTTCAAAGTTACCCTCTTTTCCCCCCAGCGGGGAGGAATTTGGGGTGGCAAATTTCATATCGCTAAATAGATTTCTCAAAAATATTGAACATGCATTTTGCCGTTTTTTAATCCGATGTATATTTCTTTAGTTATTTGACCGTTTCCAGACTTTTCAGACACCCTGTATATATATAAACTTCACCTAGAAATTGCTATATACAGACTCTCTTTTCAGTGTGCTCTTACGTCTTGCAAATTGTATTTCTGTGAAATTTCATAAAAAAATTGTTTGTAATATTTATAATACATTTCTAAATTCTTAAATTAATGACATTCTTTCTAATTTAAAAATTATTTTTTTTTTTTTTTTTACTAAAAAGGTATAACTTTTGTAAATATATTTTATACATTTTCTGGAATTATTTTCATTTCACCCTTTTTGTATTGTGTGAAATCATTTTTTTAGAGGCATAAAGGATAGTGAAGATATATGCACAAATTATTTTACAGACAATATGATATAACTAAGAGATAAATCTACAAATTTCCAGTTTGTCTTTACGATGTGACTAATGGAAAATTACTGTAACCGTAATGTGTCTCTAGGGAAGCGTTGTATGTTTTAATTTTAGAAAATATGTATTCATAAGTATTTCCGAGCTAGAAAATAATATTATGCATATAATGAGATATCCATTACACATTTCAGTGCAATACATTCAGACAAGACTGCTAAATACTCATAGAATAATAACATATATGTTAATTATTATTCAAAGAAACTATTAGACTATTTATTATAATAATTGCTTATGAAAGTGTATATTTATTTCTTAAAATGATATAAAATAATTTATAGTACATGGCGTTCCAAAAGTGACTGACACATTTAAAAAATTAATAAAACATCAAGAATTTGGCGTAAGAGAGTTTGGTTTGGATGAAAATGCATCTTATGATATCAAATTTTGTTTCAGGAAAGAGAAAAAAATAGTTCAAAAATTTCTCATAGATGGCGCTGCTTCTGTAAAATTATCGAAAAGGTAGAATGCCTTTATACATATCAATGAAACGAAATCAGCGAAAGACGCACAATACGTATGCACTGTTTTTGTCCAAACTATGCCAACTCGTATTTCATAAGTTAATAATACTTCGTCTATCCATCCTCACTCGTCTAATCGAACTCAAGAAGGCGAGTATTGTTAATATCTGGAATGTGGGTTTCCATAGTTTGGTCAAAAACTGTGCATACGCAATTTGCGTCTTTCGCCATTGTTGCGTATAAAGGCATTCTACCTATTCAATAACTTTCCAGAAGCAGCGTCATCTATGAGACATTTTTTAACTAATTTTTTATGTGCTGAAACAAAATTTTGAATCCTAAGAAACATTTTCATCCATACCGCAGTCTCGTACGCTAATTGCTTTATCTTTTAATGAATTGTAAAATACGTGAAGCTCTTTTGGAACACCCTGTGTAATTTATTTTCCTCTAGAACATTTATATTTCGTCTGGATAATGAGCGACAATATTATCACAGAAAATGTATTTTTATTTATCCTTAGAAAGTGCATTGGTTCCTTAGAAAGAAAAGTTAGATTATTATATGAAATACTGGAAAATATTATTATTATAATAAAATACAATTAGGTTTTTTTCTTTGAATTTTAAAGATATTTCATTACTCTCAGTTATGAAAAGAAATATTATTTTCTAAACATAGCAAAAACATATAAATACGAACTATTACGTTTATTTATTTACTTATTTTGATTAAAATATTATATTAAACAAAATTTATGAAACAATATCAACAAGAAGTTTTAGATTTTAATTTATTGAAAAAAAAAATTATATAACCATTTTTAAGTTGGTAGTAACAATTTAAATGCTATATTTTAAAGGGACAAATGTTTTTCTCAAATATTACACATACTATACAGATCATGTTTTAGCATTTTTGCTGCACTTAACAAAAGATATTTTACAACATATATTTACAACATATCAAGTCATTAGTTAATGTTTATTTTAAGGTAACAAGAACAACAATCAAATTGATATATATCATGTTGATTTTAATATCTAAAAAAATATCATTCCGTACATCATATAAAATAGTCATTTAGTGAATACATAGCACAGAATACAATGCATTTTTTCACAATTACATACTTTTTCTTCAACATTCATGGATGATGGTCATTCTCTCAATTTCTTTAATAGATATGACGAGTTCTCAATTGCATATAGGTTTGATGAATGAGATGTTTCTTGACAGAACATCAAACCTGTCAATCAAAACAGCTTTTTTCTGAGTTTTACTGAATACTTCAAATCATTATTATTTGGGTAACTGCATTTTAGTGGAATCCTCTCACTGTTACATTCCGTTGTCTAAGATATCCCGTTACATGCCTTTCTTCAATGTACCATTTATAAATAAAATTATTTCCTCATCATAATAAGATGAACTATCCCACTTTATGAGATGGTAACTTCCACCTTTAACAGTTACCATACTGTATTTCAGATTATATTCCTTTTTTTGAGTTTGACAACTTTTTCCTCCTTTATTTATTTGGTCTTACACTTTTCTACCGTCTCTTTGATTTTCAAATGACATTTTCTATGTGGAACTGCTTGGACAAAAATGTCATTCATTTCTGTAAAAATTGGCTTTAAAAATGTGACCTTTGAGTTATTGAGGAAATGCTGTTTTTCATTCAACAGTATACGTTGAAATGTTTTGTCGCTCAAGAGAAACCAATTTTAACTTTAAGGTACTTGGTAGGTTAAAATGTTTTCTTTCGAATTTTTGGACAAGTATAGATTTTCATTTTAAAATGATATTTGACAATCTGTTTTTACTTTCAACATTTATTTTCATTATTTTCAGCAGCATTTCTTTATCATTCATATTTCCCTTTAATATTGATTTTAAAATGTCCTCTGGAGAATATTCAAATGTTTAGGATTTTTCTCCTGAGTAATAATCCAGTCCCTTGCTCTATTAAAATAGTTTGTATTTCCAGGTAGTTTGAATGTTTTCAATTATCTATCAGCATAAATCACGTAAAAATATCAGTCTTTTCCTGAAAATTTACAGCGATCATTAGAAATAACAATTCATTTATATATAATTTATTAGCATATTTTTAAAATGAAAAGTTTTACTATATTTCAAAATGTTTCTATTTTTTTGGTAAAGTTCAGAGGAAAATTGTATGCCACGAACTCTTCTTCAAAATCAACGATGTGATATATACATAATGAATAAATTTTATCACTAGGGTGTGAACAATACAGAATAATCATAAAAAACAAATGCTTAAACAATGTTTAAGAATTTTTAAATTTGCAAACGAATAAAATGTGTTTTGGGGGAAGGAAGGGGAAGGGAAGGGGTCATAACTGCAGGTAGTTTACGTTTTTGCAAAGCGTGAAATTTTAAGAAAAGATATTGTCGAGAGGTTCTAATTTTAAGTTGTAATATTGAACAATGCTCATACCTTGGTATGATTTTAATTTAAAAAATGTGTTTCATTTTCATTACGCATATTTATACAGGTTGACATTTGAAATCACTTGTACAGTAGTTTATAATACAACTAAATGTCACCCGTGACCTCGTTTACGTAACGTTAAAATAATAATAAATGAATTAGTTAAACAAAACATTTCACTCCTAATAATTAAAAAATATATATAATTAACGAATGCTTTATCATTTTTCATAGGAGAGAATACTACATTTCATTGTTATAAGAGCAATAACATAACTCCAACTGAAAAAAGTGAAATTTTGCCCCAAATAATATAAACAATCGCGAAAATCAATCTGCAACCAATTGTAAAAAGAGTCCAAGGTGTGAGAAGAAATGATCATCTAGAATATCATTAAGTGTTTACCGCGTAAAAAGAAAAACAAAATAAAACCTGGTTACAAAAATCCATTTACTTTTGCGATAAATTTTGCCTCTAAAGAAAGCAAATTGACTACGGAGCCGATTACAGAGCTTAACCATCCTATTTGTGGCAATTTTCTACCTTTAAATGAAAATAATTCTGCTACTATATACAACGCGTTTTCACGTTTATAATATTAGGAATTTGCTTATTTTTAGGAGTTGGCACGATCGGCTTGTTTAAGTCTACGCAATTCGAATTGAGGAAAATTTTCATTACTTTTTTATGTCTTCTTTGCTCTTGCATTAAACGAATTTTTCGATAAATTTTATTTTTATTTCGATAACATCGTTGTTTATTAAAAGTTTAAATTTAATGAAATGGTTGTAATGGTATGTATGCCATTTTTCTCATCCTATAAAACTTTACAAAAATCTAATACTCTGCCCCCACCTCCGAAAAAAAAGAAAGGAAGAAAAACAGAAAAAAAATGCCATTTTTTAAATTGACAATAAACTTTTTACTCCTTTCAAGAAAAATTTTAAAGAAATCCTTTACGTAAATGGAATTAAAATCCGGTTGACACACTAAGATCTACAAACGTGTCTCGATTAAACCAATGTACGTCAAGCCATTGAGCCTTAATTTTAATACTGTAAAGGATAAATGATGTTACCTTGATGCAATAATATTAAATCTTTAGGTTTTTATGAACGAAAATGTCACTTCCTTTTAAAAAAAGTCATTTTTATTGAGATTTCCTGAGATGAACTCTGTAAGAATTAACGCTCGTCAAATATTGTTTTTTTTTTCAGTATATCGAATTGTTTTTTCCTCTTTGAATAAAAAAAAACTACTTTCCGCTAATCTTGACGTCATTTTCGACATGGATAATTTTGCGGTTCATATTATTGACATCTCCTATCTATTTTCTTTTAAACTTTTTAAAAATGTAAATTAAAAATACGATATATTTATGCTAGCTGCAAGCAGACAAAAAACCTCACCATGACTCTTATTATATTCCTTTCATTTCAAATACAAAGCGTGAATGTGAAACACATACATTTATCTTACATATATTACATACATTTAAAATACATAAAATATATGCATTTGAAATATACTCAGTTCGAGTGAAATACAAAAATTAATGAAAAGAAAAAAAAAAGAAACAATATAATAAAAAATAATTTCATAACCGAAGATAATTTTATTTCAACATCAAAGAATATCCGTTTTATTTGCGATATTTATGACGTCATATTCCCATGGTTTCCGTACTTATACATCTTGTATTATTATCAGATGGTAGAAAATATGCGTTTTATTTCTAATAGTGTCATTTAATCTTCTTTTTAATTCATTTTAATTTTTCACGTTTTTAAAATTTGTTATTGAAAATAAATTGTTGAGTAAGAGTTATTATTCCGGGTTTTGATTTAGTATTAGCAACGATAAAGAAATTTCAATCATTTTACAATTTCATACGAAAAAAAATCCCATATATTCTCAATAAAACTAATGAAATTTTGAATTATTAAGAAATGCTTTAAATTGTTATTTCATCTTCTTTTTAATTCGTTTTCTTCTTATTATTTTTATTTCACTTTCATTTATCGCATGGACATTTTTCAGTTGAAAATAAACTGTTTAGTAAAAATTATTATTCCGGGTCCTTATCTAGTATTGGTAACGATAATGTAATAGCAACGATAAAGTAAATTTAACCATTCCACTATTTTTTACGGAAAAAAAAATGTCACTTTATTTTCTATGAAAATAATGATGTTTTAAATTATTAAGAAACATATTTGAATAAAATAAACAAAACATAGCTTATGTTCGTTTTTGGGTCATAATCCATCTATATACAAATATACAGGGGCATTATATTCACCAAAATTTTATTTTTCAGGTGTTGCCTCCATTTTAATTGTTTTTTTTTTATTTTTTTTTTTTTTTTATAATATATATATTCAAAAATCGATTTTAATAACGAGATTTGCTTCATTAAAACTCGATTAAAATTCGATATACATTCCCACTTGCAAAAGTTTTCACGTAGAAAAAAAAATAGACACATATAAATTTGTAATTATTTAGTGAATATTTTCCAGAATTGTTAACTCGCTGTTGAGAATTACAGTTTATTTTATACAATTTCGTTAAAATAATTTCTCAATCAAAAAGCGATAGAATTTCCAATAAAGTATTATTTTGCTTTCTTGATATTTAATATTATTAACGTTAATGTATTTTAAATTCTTTTTCTACAGAAAATCGATTAAAAAATCAATAAAAGGAAATATAATACTATTTTTACGATAGATTTTCAATAAGTATTTGAAGATAAATTTTCCTCATGGACAATTAGATATCAGATCAGTTTGGAATGTGGAAGAATGAGACACTTGTGTTTTTAACGATGTATGAGATAAAATTTAAACTTTTTTTTTTTTTAGTTGATGTCCATACCAATAAACAGTACGAAATTTGAAAACTCTTTCTCTTTTTGAATGTATAATTGGATTTTACATTTATTTTTAAATTAAACAGTGAATTCAATACTTTCTATTCAATAAGGTAAAGCTAGGAGAGTCTGCGCACAATTCAAAAGAATAACAATAAAAAATCTAAATATTATTTTTTTGCTAAACTATCTATGAAGAATTTTTACTTCATTTGTTTTTTTATGCTTTTCCATTGCTATTTTGTTGTTATGTTGCAATTTAATAGAACAGTTGTAATAAAACCAAGAAAGTCCTTTTGCGCAATCTGTTCTTACAGGGTTGGTATGATTGCGCAGATGGGTAGGAGAGATTGTTACTAATAATAACTACAATTAACTTGTTAACAATAATAATTACACTTAAATGACATTGTTGTAAGATTTTGGTGAACAAATATTATTGGATTAAGAGTGAATATTTCAACCTAATGATTAAAGATCCGAAAAATGAAATAGTTTTAAAAACGATTAAAAAATTTTAATTAAAGGGGGAAAAATTAAAAAAAAACAAAAAAGCAAGTCCAGATAAGATTACAAAATAACATTAAGTTAGTGGAAAACATGTTTAACTTAAAAGTAGTCCATTTTCACTTTAAATTTTTTTTTTGTGCAAATTTACCAATAAGCTGCGTAATCTCTCCTAGAATGGAAACTAATGGGAAGAATACGCCATCTCTCCTAAGTAGCAGATGCGCAAACTCTCCAATTTCGGTAGGAGAGATTGCGCGGCCTTTTATTTAAATATGGCCGCTACTAAAACGAACCGTTGATGTTCACATTGTTAGTCTAGATTGGAAGCTTATGAGAAATCGTTTAAGTTTAAAATATTTTGCACTATTGACATTGTATAGAAATTCTGATGAATAGCTATGAAAATTCAAGCACTTACTTTGGGAAAACAAAACAAAATAGTAATACTTTATCTTAGACGCTCAAAACAATCAACGTGCACTTTCAAGTAGACAATCCACTACTGCTGTTGTACAACTACCTGGAGTCGCTGCGCGATCACTTTACTCCTTCCCCCCGAACCTCTGTGTGCGCAATCTCTCCGACCGCGCCATCTCTCCTGGCTTTACCTTATACAAAAAATCTTGTGGGATTTAGATTTTTTTAATGTACAGAATTCCTTTTAAACATCTATGATATTAAAACAAAAATATTGAAAGTAGATAATTTACAATATATTATATAAATTATTAAAACCTGTAATATTTACTATCGCACACAAAAAAAAATCTATGTAAATCGAAATAGCTTTATGCTTCGAACATGTTATGTTATTTTTTAATACTTTATTTATACTTTATAATTAAAAAAATATCACTCAAATGTAATGTTTTTACTCATAATCTATTTAATTGTTGAATACCAATACAGTTTTGAAATTAATTGTTTTATATTCATTTTAGAAAAAGTTACAATATAAAATGCTCCGAAGTCAGTTCATTTAAATTGATCTATTTTTAGAGTTACTGCAAGTAATTTATTTTATCTGATTATTTATAATGTTTTTATTGAGACGCTAAATTTATTGTAATTAAGAGTTGAAAAAAAAATTAAAATTTACATAAAATAACTCAGTGTCATTTTGAGACGATTGTTTTTCGTACTGATCATTGTGTGTAAGGTAAAGGCAGGAGAGATGGCACTGTCGGAGTGATTGCGCACACAGAGGTTCAGGGGAAAGGAGTTGAGTGAGCGCGCAGCGACTAAAGATAGTTGCACAACAGCAGTAGGGAAGTGCCTGCTTGAAAGTGCACGTTGATTGTTTTGAACGTCTATGATAAAGCATTGCAATTTTGTTTTGTTTTCCCAAAATAAGTGCTTGAATTTTCATAGCTATTCATAAGAATTTCTATACAATGCCAATAGTACAAAATAATTTAAACTTAAACGATTTCTCATAAGCTACTAATCTAGACTAACAATGTCAACATCAACGGTTCGTTTTAGAAGCGGCCATATTTATATAAAAGGCCGCGCAATCTCTCCTTCCGAAATTGGAGAGTTTGCGAATCTGCTACTTAGGAGAGATGGCATAGTGTTCCCATTAGTTTCCATGCTAGCAGAGATTACGCAACTTATTGGTAAATTTGCATTAAAAAATTAAAAATGAAAATGGACTAATTTTAAGTTAAACGTGCTATTAACTAACATAATTTTATTTTGTAATCTTATCTGGACTTGCTTTTTCTGATTCTTTATTTTTTTTTCCTTTAATTAAAATTTTTTAATCGTTTATAAAATTATTTCCTTTTTCTGATTATTTAATCATTAGGTTAAACTATTCACTCCTAATACAATAACCTTTGTTCACAAAAACCTTACAACAGTGTCATTTAAGTGTAATTATTACTGTTAACAATTTAATTGTAGTTATTATTAGTTACTGTCTCTCCTACTCATGTGTGAAATCACACCAACCCTGTAAGGACAGATTGCGCAAAATAACTTTCTTTGTTTTATTACAACTGTTCTATTAAATTACAACATAACAACAAAAAAGCAATGAAGATGCATAAAAAACAAATGAAGTAAATAATATTCAAGGATAGTTCGGCAAAAAATTAATATTTAGATTTTTTATTGTTATATTTTTGAATTGTGCGCAGACTCTCCTAGCTTTACCTTACGAAAATATTTTTTCTTGTATAATTTGATTTTCAATTAAAAAATTTATTCTATAAATAAACACACACACATACACACACACACACACACACACACAGTCATTCTATATATAATAAACATAATATTTTACTATGTCTAAAGTGGTAATTTTTGAAATTATCTCTATCGATTTATACTTTTTGTTCTTAAATGAAAATACGTAAGTAAGAAAAAAGGTAACACCGAAAAATTAATTCCAGTTCTCGTTCACACTTTATTGAAAATTTAAAAATAAATATATTTCCGGAATGCGTTATAATAAAATTAAAATTTCACTGCATCGGCGTAGAACAGTAACATATATTACTAAAAAATATTTTTTAAAAAATACTAAAAATGTTTTTTCCTTACGCCTAACAATTTTCATAAAAACGTCTAAACTTTTATCTAACGATTTTCAATACAATGTTAAAGAGATAAGAAGAAAAACAAATTTTGCAATATTTTCTTTAAACAAGTTGTGAAAACTCCTAGAAAATAACAAAATACTATACATTATATTAGAAAAAGTAAAAAATATCTTTAATAGTTTTCCTTTAAACAAATACTTTTTCTTAAACATATATTTAACTTTTCTATAATTTCATTAACATATAAATATATAACTTTTGCTCTCAAATAGTTTATTGTCTTTGAAAATATTAATTCCTGAAAGTTTTTTGGTGATACACATTTTTTGTATAATTGTGTAGTGACAGATATTTTTTGCGAAAAATAAAAAAAATAAAAATTCTTAATGTTAGGTGAACTGGAAAATCCAATATTCTGAACATACGTATTTTCCGAATACCTGGATAATATGTGCACTCCAAGCAAAAAAAAAAAAAAAAAAAAAAAAAAAAAAAATCTGCACAAATTATCACATACAAATAAATTGCCACCATGCGATTACTAATATCTTATACTAATTAATGATTAAATAAATAGAATTCTTAAAGATTTTCAAATCTAACGCATATTTTTGAAATCATATTTCACTTCTTTGGTACATTTTACATTCGGATACGAAGCAGAATTCAGTTGGTCAAATGATTTAAAAATTGTGCAAGATTCGATTTTCGAACTATTAATCTATATATGAGAACGTGAGTTTCAAAACTCGCCTTATCCAAAATTTAAAAAATCATGTTTTCTCTATCAATCTACTCTATTTGTAAATATTCACTGAAAAAACACTAGAATCCGGAGAAAAAACAAGTTTTAGCATGTATTTCTAGCTTTATAAAATCTTGGTTTACAATGAAAACCAATGGAAGCAGTCAGAGGTTTTCCGTGATTCCTCGAATTTGATTTTTTTTGATAAGGCGTGCTTTGAAACTCACGTCGTCATATATTAATGAAAGTCGTGACTGGGCAGAGCATCAACGCGCATTCTAAACTACTGAACCAACAATCACGAAAATTTTTTGAAAAAATTCTTAGGGTGTAGAGGCTGCACTAAGAAGGAATTTTCTGAAACTCCACCCGTAAAGAGGACAAAAAGGGTAACAAACAGTAAAGAAATACTCCAAATATTCGGGTATTATAGATATGTAACAAACGGTAACATATTATAATGTATTTTTTGTATGCTGAATCGAATGATACCTATACATTCTTCTAAATCCTATAGTTCGTGACACATCGCATATTTTGTTTATTTTGGCGATGTTTTTGGCCCCAAAACCTCAAAATTCTAACATTGGAAATGATAATTTCTAAAAACATACGCGCTTTCATAGCAATGGAAGAAATTCAAACTGTCGATAAAACTAGAGAAATTTCTTTTCAACGTTATGAGATAATGTGGCGAAATGTGTTCCCGCTAACAGTAATATTTAATTAATTATTAAGTGCTGCAAAATAGATTGCAATGTATACAGTTTAGGAAGCATAGCTAAAAAATACTTGGTAAATGAGCTATATTTTTCGATTTGAAAATTTCAGTTTTCATAAATCATAATAAACGAAAATATTTAACAGTTACAATTAGCAATTTTTTCAACAATAATTTTTTATAAAATGTATATTTAAATATGATTTTCTAAATCTATAATTTGCAACATATACATATTTCTAGATTTTTAGAGGCTTCAAATCGGAGAATCCAAACCAACATATCACTCCTCAAAGTAGTTTTTGAGTTATATTTAAAAATTAAACTCATTGCAATTTTTTTTTTTTTTTTTGCAACGATTAAAAATTTATTTAATAGTAGGAATTCTACTCTTTAGAAATTCATAGTCCTAAACTACTTGATCGAATGGCTTCCCGTTTGGTATCCAAAGGAAAAATATATTGACAAACATAAATATAATGTCAAAAGCATGTGTTAGTATGGATAATTTGGCATAATGCTTATACGTAGACAACCGCGTAAAAAATCTTAAGTATAGGAATTATTCGTAGGCAGTATTAATAATTGATTGGTACCAATCACATTTGTATACGATACATAGCCTTTGTATTCCATTTGTTTCCAGGACTGTACATTGTACGAGTATGAATAGTATGTATACTACCTTTGAGCAAACATTTAAAAAAGTTTTATTACTACAGCAGAAAAAACTACTAGTTAATAGTTTCAATGAGTGATGATACATATAATCACAAATATCGCAAAACATTTTAATTATTATGTTTTTGCTACTAAATTAAGAAAATAACAATAACATTTTATATAATTGAAAATCGGGATAAATTATATTAGACATTACAATTACCCTTAAAAGTCTGAAAAAAGTATTAGGTACTTTTCGGTTAGCCGGGTATATTAGAAAACAGATAATAATTCAGTTAAATACCAAATTATGTAATCGAAATAAATATATATTTTTTAAAGATGTAAATTTATGTTTAATATTATAAAGGTGTTAAGCAAAAAAAAAAAAAAAAAAAAAAAATAATAATAATAATAATGATTGATCAAATTTTGTATGCATATATATAGTATATATATTATGTATGCATATGTGACATATGTAAGTGGATGGCATACACTGGATGAGGGTATTAAAAGTTACTGAATATGACGTATACAGTATTATAGATACACCAAATAATATATATTGATACTGTAATAAATTAATGATGAAGCAGTATAATAAAAATAACTGTACTCTGGAAGAATGTATTTAGAAAATCTTCGTGGACATAATTATGACATCGAATGCTTACCGCCATTGCAATAATTCACGTTTCGTTAAGAAATGTTTTTGCGAGATTTTACACACTACCAAAAACACAAGCTTGCAGATAGTCAAGAATTTTTATGTGCTGCACTTCCATTCAGAGGCATATAAAAGTTGTATAGCAAATAATAAGCATTTAAAAAAGCAAACGTGTAGTATATCATATTTTCTTCTGAGAATCTAAATTAACTTCCAGAAATATTGTTTTTGTCAACATTTTATCATTATATTTTAAAAGATAATCTCTTCGCAATACCAAATGTAGTTAGATATCCCTTCTTGTCAGCAGAGGGAGGAAAATTCTACCTTCCGTATTTCTTGATTTCGTGATTTTTAGTTGAAAACAAGTATGGTAAATTGGGTGGAATTCGACTATAGAAGATTCTCAGTTTCCATCAATTGTGAATTTTAACGGGCAGTCTGTTATCGTCAAATTCGCTTCTTTTATTGCGGTTTACTTTTGTCATCACATTTGACATCATTTTGTCAAGTTTTGCCAAACGTGGCTAGAATTTGGCGTTGGAAGACACCGTTACGTACGCACATGTGCGCGCGCATATGTTTTGGCAATTATTTAAGAACAGCAATACACTTGTGCTCTTAAAATGACGTCCCTTTTATGATACTACTATGTAGTTTTAAGTGTAAGAGAGTTACAACAATATTTGCAATAACGAAGTAAAAATTGCCAGAAACAGCTTTCGCTAAAACATAAATTAGCAGTAAACACGATTACAGAAATCTGACTTATTAATAATGAGCTGTCTTGTTCCAAAATGATACATAGAATCCCTAGACTATCATAACTCAATCACCTCACTAATTTTGTACAATAAAGGCCAAAAATTTATGATCTGGAATTTTTCTATGAAGGCATAATACTTAAGAAAAAATATATTTCAGATTTCTAATGTTTTGCATATTTTTTAGTTTAAATTCATAAGGTGGCCACTAATTTTTAACAATATCTACAATCAGACTGGCTAACGAACTCGGTAGAAAGTTTTGTAAAACCTCTGTATATACCCATAGGCACCTAATTTGGCGTACAAATACTAGTGCAATCGAACGATTAATTAGATATATGTATATACATATAAACCAACATTTCAACGGAGGATAGTTTTGGAATCTGGGGGGTTATTATCGATGAAACTCTAACAATATTTTCGGAAAATATTTTTCTCCCCCATCCGGATGAGTGCAGTAAGTTGTTCCTGACTATAATTATTGGAAGCTACCTAACATTTCAAATAAATTAATATACAGGGTGTTTTTTTTTAAACTGACACTATTCAGAGCCGTCTATAGCTCGTTCTAATAACTGGATTGACACGAAATTTTGTGAATGGACTAAGAAAACCATGGGAAAAAAGATTCCAACAAACACAATTAGTTCCAATCACCGCCGATAGGGGAAAATGTGGCGCTGTGCATTGAAAAAACACCATCAGAAACAGACAAAATTAATAATTTGGATAAAATGCCACGTTTTATTCATCATTTACACTTTCCCATTCGTTGATCGCAGTTGAAACATCCATTATCACTTTTTCTGCAACCGGTTTACGTCCTCTGCCTGACCGAACTGCTAGCGAGCCTGTTTCTTCGAATTTCAGAATCATTGCTTTCAATACATTAACGGATAAAGGTCCTTTACGCAGTTTATGACGTGTTCTAAGTAAACGAAGAGCGGCTGGTGCATTGTACTGGTTACAATATAAGAACTTCACAAGTAACGCGCGCTGCGGTAACGTGAGATTCATTTTCAACCTGAGCTGAAATTGTTTCTCGGTGTTTTTCGCATGCATTTATAACTTAAACTATTGGCGCTACTGTCGCTTGCGTAAGTAAAAATTTGCATTTTCATTTTTTGCCCGTGTTTTATGCTAATTCCCAGTTAAAAAAATAACTGGCATAAATGACCACAGCGCCACATTTCCCCCTAACGGTGGTGATTGGAACTAATTTTTTGTTGTTGTTGGAATCTTTTTTCCCATGGTTTTCGTAGTCCATTCACAAAATTTTGTGTCAATCTAGTTATTAGAACGAGCTACAGACGACTCTGAACAGTGTCAGTTAAAAAAAAAAACACCCTGTATGTGCATTAAATATCTCGATAAAATTACTCATTTGTCCTGCAGCTTAATGCAGAAAATTCGTTATTCATATAAAGCATTTTTTTTTAAAAGCAAATTTTAAAATGTTAACACAAGGATTCACAAAATGTAATTATTACGAAATGACAACAAAACATTTTAATTATTTTAAATGATTTTTAAAACTTAATCTGAAATCCAAACTCACAGATGGTACCATAATATCCAATTTACCAAAACAAAATGCAATGTTATTATACATTTAATATTATGAATAAATAATACTCTAAATAATTATTTATAATGTCAAAGTTATGTTAATTACTGAGTATTACAAATACAAAATATTACAAAAATACATATTTAGACTTTTACAAATATATCCTATATAGCTAGTTCTTTGAAAGAGTGAAAACCAGTGCTGTCTTTCACTGCACTCTTTATTTTACAAAAAAAGTTAAACATTCTATTGAAAAATGTTTGGAATATTTGGACTTTTCTTTACATCAATGCGGATGATAAAACCAGGAAAAGAGAATTCCTTTGAGGTTTTATAATGCTTAAGATAGTCGCAATAAAAAGAATTTGTCTATTTCTTTGCCTTCTGAAATCTCATCTAGAATAAAATAACTACAAATTTTGTTGTAATTCAAAGAGAAAAAAATCCCATTTAAAATATATGTTGGGAAACTAAGCATTTTGCTGAATAGCATAAAATGAGCATACAGCGGTTTTTATAAAATTTCAGATATTTCGCATATTATATAAAAGTCCGTGATGTAACAGTATAAAGAGTATTTTATCAGAAGATGTACAACTTCTAAACGTAAAAGATGCATTATATACATTCTTTGGATTTTTATATGAATGTTTTATTTTAAGCTCTATTTATAGAAGGCTCTAGCTCTATTTATAGGGATTTTAATAGACTCTCCTCTATTGAAAGATGAAAATAGAGACACGTGCAACTTTAATATAATATTTTTACAATCTATGAATTATCTACTTTAATAAAAATAATTTTTTTATTAAAACAATTAAAATCATTAAACTCTATGTTGTTTCAAATCATTACGTCATTAAACATCTTATGTATAAATTTGCGACTAGTTAAAGGAAACCAAAATGTGTTACATTATCGAAGATTATGCTTTAACAAAAATAAACATTGAATATATTCCTTTTGTTTTTATGAAATCAGAGTTGTTTTATTAGGATTAATTCATGAGCGTCTTTAAAAAAAATTATAAGAATAGCAGTATTAAAATATTACAAAAATATTTGGTGTTATTCTTAAATATACTATTTTTCTTCCAATTATATTTTCTTATATATATTATAAAGGCTTAACGTACCCGTCCTTAACACTGACGTCATTTTGAGGTTGGCAATGACTGATCATTAAATTTTGCTTTTTAAATTTTTGCTACTGTAATTTTTTTAACTTTTTATGTCGCACATTTTAAAATTCTACACCGTCGAATAGAAAAACAAAATATATTTTCAAATGTTATTTCTTAGAAAACTATATCAAAAGTTACTAATTTATTGTTGTTTTGTAAACAATTTTCAAGCATGAATTTTTTAATTGTATCTCTATCGCGGGCAATCTCCATTACGGAAGAATAAGAACCCATTTACTTAAAACAATATAAATAGTTCAGCATTTGTTTTCAGCAAAGTTTCCATGACGTAGTTTCCATGACGTCCAATGACGAAATTTAAACTTTATCAATAAATAGATGGATTAAAAGAATAATATAAAAAAAAAACATAAATTTAACATATATGTAATCGAACAATTTAAATTCTTACTCCGACGAATTGGGAAAAAATTTACTTTTAAATATATATTTTTTGAAAACCATATTTCAGTTGATTGTTTAAAGGTTTAAAATAATTTTCAAGCATAAATTATTTTTAAATCTGTATCTATCGCGTGCATCTTGATTTTGAAATATTAATACGTTAGCATTTAGGAAATAGCACAGGGAAAGGATACATCATCCACGCGGACTTCATGTCAGCCCTCCAATCGCTCAGTAAATTCTTCAACAAAATTATTCGATACAATACAAAAAAACAGTAAAATACTCAAACCATAAATTCAAAATTAGCTGGTTCAAAGTACACGTGGGCATCCAAGGAAACGAAGGTGCTGATGAATTATCAAAAAAAGGCTACAGAAAACGAGACAAAATAAATTCCATATCACCTGGAAAGACCGATATCAAACTTAAAAAGAAAACTAAAAGATTTCACTACCAAAACAATTTTAGTTTAAGTGGGATTATGGGAGGAAAGGCAGGAAGACATATGAATACTTCCCAAAAGTGGACTCTCACAGAATTATCAGCTGCAATCGACTAAGTCAATTTTATAGGGAATATTTCCGGACTACCTACACAGGTGTGTGCACAGACACACCAATTTGCACGTGCGAGGAATTGGGAGCCCCCAAACACTATCTAACAACCTACTTAATAACCGAATCACTCCATCTGATCCACATCCCACCAAACAACGAAAAAAATATGGCACAACCAATTAGCGAAAAACAAACATGTACTTGTACAAACAAAAAGAAGAGCAGTGGTCAAATGTTTAGAAGAAAACATCGATCTCATATCACAATAAAAACACATTCCCAGCAGTGAGATTACTGAATAGCATTTCCCACCTTCAACATCCCACCACCTTTGGTAAATATATATTCTAATATTTCTTTTAAAAAATATTAGCAACGGAACCACTTTTCTATACCAAAAAATCGTATTTAAAGTACTATTGAAAAATGGAAATCATCTTTGGCGGACTGAATTTCCCCAACTGATAAAGTCAAATAATCAACAAAAGTGAACAAAACACAATGTAATTAATTGGTGAATGCAAAAAGCACCACCCTAATTTTTTTCACATATGATATTTTCTTTAGACTCACCGCATCTTTATTAGAAGCACATAGGCATACCTGCACGAGCTACCGGACCCGATCCAACACGACAGCCTACGGAGCCAGTTTTTAGCCGGTGGGGTACATTAGAAAGGCGTAATCTCGTACCCTCACAAACGATGAGTTCGTTCTCTTATTTCGGCCCCTAAATTATTCACATGGTGCAACATGTTCAATTACTGCGCCCCATCTTTTTGCCCCCCCCCCCCCTATCCAACATTTTACTTTGTTGACAAGTATACTCCATTTAGGCAACAAAAATGCATGAAATCTTCCAACTGGTAGATATTAGATTCATGAATACAGAAAAAAAATAAGACTCGATATGTAACCGCGCAACAAAGAAACACATAATTGTAATAAATAAGTGTTGTGATCATGACGGCGTCGGTGCCTCTCAGGTAGAGCGCCACTAGAGCGTCACTACACCCATAAAGTAGGGGTCTGGTTTTCGGTTTGAGATACGAAGTCATGTACGCTAATGGCGCCTGGTGCATGTAAAATCCGTTTCGGCTACAAATTCCTCCAAGGTACCAATGAACAATACTTCTGGATGTGCTTAGTCATGTGCAGTCAGTTCAAGGTCTCGTCACCTGATCAAGGTTCTAAATTGCGAGAACAATTCCTTTATCTTCTTTAAACTTTTATTTTCTTTTAATCTGCCAATTCAACAAAGATACATAGAAAACTTCAACCAACAAACAAATAAAAATGTACCAAACCACTAAAGAGCACTTCATCGATGCCAACGAGGCTCTTATCAGGTGGATCACAGCCATGCTGTGATCAAGCGACCCAGGCATATATATATATATATATATATATATATATGTGTGTGTGTGTGTGTGTGTGTGTGTGTGTATATAGTAAATCTACTGACCCGCCCACATGTTCTCTAAAACATGTCAGTATAGCTGCCAGATACAAAGCTACATAATTTATAATTATTTTCAGTTTACCCATTCTTTAATGATTATTCCTTATGCGGATATGGTGAAATTTTATTGACTGCTAAATCAATATTTATGGTTATAAAATTTGGAAGGAAAAAGACAATGTTAGTGAGGGAAAAAAATTACTCGTTAATGTTCAAATATGTATTATTTTATGTATATCCTAATGTGGCAAATAATGCAAACAAATTTTCTATTTTGAATAATTAAAAGGTAAAATATATTATTTATAATGTTACGCATTGGTTCTTCGTAACTGAATACATCATCTGAAAATCTAATAATTGATATACTTCCTTTACGGTTAATCTAATTTCATGCATGCATTACGGTCCGGAGAATGCAGCTACCCAAATACAATTTACGGTAACTTGAGTATCATGTAAGACTACACTATTCAATTTAAATGAAATGCATATTAATGTTTAGAAACACCCCAATCTGTAATTATATTTTGTACTTTGTTACTTCTTGTCATTTGAATAATTTGAGTTAAAACGTTACATAGTCTTAATAAGGATTGATCTGTTTTATATTATATAAAATTTGTAGTTATAAGTAGCACAGAGACTTCAAATACAAAATATGGTCTTTGAAGAATACGATACATTTAAGAATCACCATGATTTTTTTTTTTTTTTTGTATCTGAAGGGAATATAAGGAATATATATGAACATAGATTAAAAATAATAGAATAGCGATTAAAAAACACCACATTTTATTCGAAAATTAAAAAAATATATAAATAAAAGAGGGACATATTTATTTTGTGATATTACATGTAAAATCAAATAATTAAAAAATGGTTCGAACAATCAAATATAATCGAATGAAAGAATACGTTTTATAATATAAAAAAAAATATTTTCTTTTATAAATTTTACACACAATTTTAATGTAAGAAAAATTTATTTAAAAATCAAGGTAATCATGAACAAGAATTTCTGAAGCACATGTACGTTTTAAAATAAAAGGTCATTTCATTTGATAATTTTTAAATATAATATTTTTATGAAAAATGCCTTGATTTCACTGTTACGTGTAAATAAATATTCCCCATGAATACTTTTAAAAAAAGGTTCCCAGAAAGGTCCCTTTTTTCCCAGAAAAATAATTGTTGCATATATGTAAGTTATTTCGAAAGAAGAAATAAAATATATGTAATAAAACTTGATAGTGTTGGATTTTTAAGGGATTTAAGTGAGAAATATTTGACAGAAACTAAACTTTGAAAGAAAAGTACAAATCCTTTTAAAACAATATGATTTTTCGAAAGAACAAATTTCCAATAATTATTTAAATTATATAAGTGAAATCAGTAGCAACCCAATAAAGTACTTTTAAATGATTTAAATATAATACACCTGATACTTTTTAAATGTCCTGGTGTGGTTGAACTTCGATAATATTTATGCCATTAATACTAGTACTATCTAAATGTGCGGTAACTCCGTCCAGATTTAACGGATAAAAAATGTGTGGAAATAGAAGAAATAGTTACTGAAAAAAATAATAATATATTCTTATTTATATTTATATTTTTGATTTAAATTATATATATATATTTCATTTCTTAAATGAGCTTTTTATAAACTACTAAAAATACGCCATTTATATATATATAATAAAATCACAAAATTAAGTAGAAGAATAATAGAAAATGATTTCTTGGTGATAACACTTTTTTTAACACTTGGAAGTCCGCGCAAAGTCTGAGAGACACTGCACATCGTTTTTGATATAATATTCCTAAACCTCTTAGAAAAACCTCTTTCTTATTTCACCATATCTATATCTTTTTAGGTGCGTAATTATATAAATACGTAGCACCTCGTTTGTAACGTTTGACGTACAATTTCCAACTTGTTTTCTTGTAAGATCTTCCGACGTCAATTTCAAATTGATACCTTCAGCCGTTTCTGAAAAACAGTCTTGACAGACAGACGGTTAGACGTGTTCGTCACGTAACTAAAGAACATAGAATTAGTAATTAACGGTTTTCGGATTTTGCCCTTTACACGTACTATAAAACCTTCCTTCGCGACAAATTTTTAAATTATAGGTCAACGGTAAATACCGTATACTTTTGTGATCATATGAAAACATTGTTTATAGGCCGTAATATTATATTGCATTGAGGGAGAAGCTCGAAATGTTTAGAAAACTCTGGAGTCATATAACTTGTAATTTGATAGTAATTGCAACTTGATACTTTTCGGGTTTCCTGAAAATAAGCTCTGACAGTCAAATATACAACAAACAAGCACACTCACTAAACTTACAGGTATTTCTCTTTTACCAAGAATGTAGAAATTTGGCACGAAGGATGGTTTAATTGTACATGTAAGTAACAAATCAAAAAATCCTTAATTCATATTTCTATATAGATTTGGTACGTTGATGAACTCATCTGATTCGGTTTTATAAAGTTAGTTTAAGGTTGTAACTGTTTTCTTGCATAAAGTTAAAAGCTCGTATTGTTTACAAAATAAAGAAATTGTTGGCCTTATTTTTTTATATTAATTTCAACTATATAAGTACTTTCAGAATAGATAACTTCAGTAGTTCAACGTTTTTGACAGACAGACGAACAACAAACAGATGCTGCAGGGATTCTGTTGTATTCCTGTTGCGGTACAACGCCCTAAAAATGCGTTTAGATAAAAATAAGATTATTAAAATTAGCATGTAAAATTATGGGATTCCAGAAAAATACAGGGAGCATACATGAACAAAGAAATAATCGATTTAAGAACACTAAATGTTATTCTAAACTTGAAAAATATATAGAGGAAATATGTACTTTTACATATGACATCAGTTCCAAAGTATAATAAGGGCTCAGATGAAATAATTAAATAAAATAAAGTGGAAAGAATACATTTTATATAAACAAAAAATGTTTTAGCAATGTTTTCTATTTTACATAGATATAGATATATAGACATATATTTATTTTGCATAGACATAGATATATTTTACACATATATGTCTTATACAAAGCAGCATATTACGTATTAAGGTAACATCATGATTAAGAACTTCTGTGATACACATTATTTTGAGTTAAAATACATTTTTATTTTATAAAATCTTCAATAGACCGAAATATATTTCTAGGAAAATAAAAGTGCTGGTTTCACTGACAAGTTTTCATAAAATATTTTCTATGCATATATGTTTGAAAGGTTATGTATTTTCTGCAGAAAAATATTTGTTGTTCATAAATGTTATTTCGAAGGAAGAAATAAACCATAAGTAATAAAACTTGAAAGTATTGGATTTTTAAAGGATTTAAGACAGGAATATTTGACAGAAAAAGGCATTGAAAGAAAAGAACAAATCCTTTAAAACCGGGGGATTTTGTAAAGACTTTAAAATACAACATATTACAAATAACTATTTAAATTGTATAAGTAAAATCCGGAACTGAATAAAACGTTTAATAAATACTTAAACAAATTTTATTAATTAATCTATATAAATTCTAATATTAATATTATTATTACAATGCTATATATATATAAGGTAACATCATTATTAGTAACATCTGTGATACATATTTATTTTGATTTAAAAAAATTCTCCATAGAACGAAGTATTTTTCTATGAAAATAAAAGTGCTAGCTTCACTGGCAAGTATTCATAAAATATTTTCGATACATATATCTTGGAAAGGTTATATCTTTTCTCCTGAAAAATATTTGTTGCAGATAAATGCTATTTCGAAGAGAAATAAACCATAAGTAATAAAACTTGAAAGTATTGGATTTTTAAAGGATTTAAGACAGGAATATTTGACGGAAAAAAGGCATTGAAAGAAAGGAACAAAGCCTTTAAAACCATAGGATTTTATAAACACTTTAAAAGGCAACATATTACAAATAACTATTTAAATTGTATAAATAAAGTCCGCAACTGAATAAAATATTTTAAAATATTTAAACATATTTTATTAATTAATGTATATAAATTCTAAAATTAATATTATTATTACAATGCTATATATCTTTACTGTGTATTTATCAAATATTCGTTTTATGCAGAAAAATCATTCGCTTCACAATTAAAAAAATATTTTTAACACAAAAAATTGCAGTTTCAGATCGGTTTTTGCATTATTATACATTCATGTAACGTTTACAAAACATTATTGAGTTTCGTATTAACCATATACTTATTATGTGTAAATATTTATCTGATATACTTTTTAAAATGAGTTTCAAATGTAGTAACATTCTTAAGTGACCGTTGACATGACTATTTAATTTTTAAATCTATACTATTTAAATTGATTCAGGTAGTGACTTAAATAACATACAAAATTTGTACTAAACGATATGCTAAAAATAATAACTAAAGAAATATCTAATAAGTCAAAATGGAATCTTATATTTATGTTACGGTCAATATGATTAATCCGTTATTTGTTAATAATAACCAGTTATTATTAATAACGACCGGATTAATCATATTCACCGTAACATATATATATATATATATACTAGTATATAACGCCTGTCAAAAATGATGGAATGTTGATTTGCGTTTCATTTTCATAACACTTTATACAAACAAACAGCATGAAGATTTTGTTATTGAAAGGTTTGTATTGTAGAAAAGTACATTTTAACAATGGCAAATGATTTCTACAAATACAAATGATGAGGATTTTTTTTTTACCCAATATTCAATTTCTGAAATAGTTCAACGAAGGGACAAAACATTCAAAAATATTTTAAAAATAATCCATGTGCGAAAGGTTTAAATATATATATATTACAAAATTTAAATTTTTTCCGCAATTATTCTATAAAATTTGTCCATTCAATAATATTCGGTATATAACCCAGCTTATTAAAATAATTCTCATTCTTAAAATAGCCTTTTACTATCCATATGTAAAGCCAATTATTCCTAATCCACTTAATAATATTTATTCGAATGTAGTTATTCTAAAAATGGCGATAGTTTTTTTAATTTATTCTTTAAATAGAACATATTTATTTTAATCCATTATTAAACTTCATTAGTATTATTCCCGTGTGGTCAAATTGCTATAACTTCTTTATTTAAATGCTAAAATATCGTATCTCTTAAAATATTCCGCTCAAAAAACCTTATTTCATAAAGTTATCCTATTATTAAATATCAAATGTCTATTAAAATATTTCCGAAAAACTTTAATTCTTTCTTTTTTTTTCCCTTTTATAAAGATTCATTTTCTTTTCTTCTTATTATTTTTATTACGTATTAAATTCGAAGTTTAGCTACAGCCTCAAAAACAGATAAGCTGGTTTGTTGATATGACAGGCATCTGGTACGAGATTATGGAATATTCTGGATGGGCGTAGAAAGTTTTTGCATTTTACAACAAAATAAATCCGCTGGAAATATTGATAAAGTTCCAAAAGAGACCTTTTGATTCGATAGAAGTGGGTCACGTGACGTATTCTGTATTATTACGCAAGCTAGTTTAAAAACACGATGATCCTGATTCGGAGAGGATTTTTTTCGACTCTGGTGTTTGCTAAAAGAATCGGGACGGATTCTAGAAAATAATGGAACGTTGTAATTTTTTTTTCGTTTAGCGTTGGCTAATGAGCATTTTCCCTGAAGAGATGTCTTAAACTGGAAATAAAAGGTTCTTCGACAAAAATATGGACTGACATTTCTTGTTGTTGATGATACCACCCGGCCGCCTGATGCGAACTGAAAGGGAAACCAATAACATCGCTAACCCTATTTATCACGAGCACGACTGCCTTCTTCCCGGATTTGAACTTGGAAACACGACATTAATATAATAAGTCAGACAGGATGCTGTTGATCAACAGAAAGTTTGTGTAGTTAAACGTGAAATTTGCCGATTAGAAGAATATGTTACGAGGACGTCTACGCCATTACAGCACGTTTACGTCTGGTGTTTTGTTATTTTGTAGTTTTATAATAAATTAAAAATGGTCAAGCCTAAAAGAGAAAAGAAGAGGAAAAGTTGGCCTAAGTGAAGTTGTTGCTAGAGAATATACTATTCATCTTCATAAGCGTCTTCATGGTGTTGGTTTTAAAGGATTGCGAAAAAGCAGAACTTTTGTGTTATCAAGAAAATTAAAGATTTTTAGATGTGTGAGACTTTCCTGTGAAATATGCTCAAGAGTAACTGTAAGTTGGTATTTTTATTTATTGGTATCTTTATATGTTGATATTTATTAGTTTATGTTATATTTAAAATGTTTTATTTATTTAATAGTCTACCTTGAAATTTAAAGGTTTTATATACTATGTTATACTGATTAAAATTTTGTTTTTAAAATTTATTTCTGTTGCAAATATTTAAGTGTTGTTAAGGTTAATTAATTTATGTGATGATTTCGTGTGATACGTCATTGTAATATTATAGACAGCGGTATAATTTATATTTTCATGTTTTTAGAACAGATATTCTTTAAAAAAAAAAAAAAAAAAAAAAAAAAAAAAAAAAAAATCTATTATTTTTAAAATGTTACTGAGATCGTAAATTACATATTTATTTACTATTTCGTTATTTGTATGGTATATAGTGTTATAAGTTTAAAATTTAATGTTTTTAAGATCCGGATATTTAAAAGAAGATCGAGTTAACTCTTTTGTTAGATTAAATAGTATGGCAGAACCAAAATTTATAGCATTTGATCCAGATTTAGGAGTTGAGATACAAGCGTGGTTAAAATATTTTGATGATGCTTGTGAAAAAGAAAAGAAGGATGATGATTGGAAGTTTAAAAATATTTCTCAAAATTTAAAGGGAGAAGCTCTTAAGATTTACATTAATGATTGCCTTAATTGCACTAAATACGAACAGATAGCTGATATCTTAACTGAGAATTTTATTAGGGTAAATATCCCGAAATTTTCTGAATTTTCTGCTTTGAAATTGGATAGTTTAAGTAACTTAGAAACTTATTTTAGAAAGAAAATTGAAATTGGTAGGAAATTGCATTTATGTGAAACTATATTACTACAATGATTAACCGATGGTTTAAAACCAGAATATCAAAATTATCTAATTGTTAAACCTCCTGAGAGTACAACAGAATGGTATAGAATTGTTAAACAATTTGTGGAAGTTTCCACCCCTGCTGTTACAAGTCCATCATTACCAAGTAAACCTAATGCAACTAATTTTGACATTCCTCGATATAGTGTGCAGCCTAATAGACCAAATTTTCAACAAATTAATACTCCTAGGCATTGGATTCAATCAATTCGGCCCAATAATCAATTTAATTCTCCTCGAAACTGGGTTCCTCGACCAAACTATAATTTTCAAAGACCTAGAAATTTTCAAAACAGAGTACAAAACAATTATTTTCAGAACCAGTACCCATCTAGGCCATGTAAACAAGGGTATAATGAATGCTTTTCACTGGGAAAAAGAGTGTATTTTTAATAACTACTCAACACCCTCTGATACTCTTCCAATTGGTACTCCTAATATTTGACAATTAATTGTGTATGGATATACGAATAATTATAATTTACCATGTGTCGTCGATACCGGTTCAACTATCGCAATTTTACCATTAAAGTTTGTTAAAAAATTGAATG
Source organism: Maratus michaelseni (assembly GCA_963931845.1). NCBI lineage: Eukaryota > Metazoa > Arthropoda > Arachnida > Araneae > Salticidae > Maratus > Maratus michaelseni. Next base: position 86,532,911 of record OZ007593.1, read on the forward strand.
CTAAAATTGAAATTGTTCCTCCAGTTACTATTGGTCAGGCAAAGGGATTTTTACAAATTAATCAAAAGTGTAGTATTCTTCTTAAAGTGGGTAAAATCCAAAAATATGTTAAGTTTTTAGTATGTGATACAGATTTAGATTACTGCATCTTGGGGTTAAAAGAATGTTCAAAATTTAATTTAAATATAAATTGTAAGAATTGTACAGTAAAACAGGGAAGGAAGATTATAAATAGGAGTATATCCATACATGATGAGAGATCACTTCATTTTAATACTGTAACTGTAAAAAAACTACAACAAGGTAAGGATAACTTGATAACTTCTGATTGTGACAATTTGAATTTATTTAATGATGGTAACTTGATAACAACTTATAATGAAGATACTATTTCATGTAAAGATGAGTTATTAACAAATGGTGATAGTAATGAGAGTTTAAATGGATATAATGATGACAAAGTATCACCATATACTAATGAAAATTTTGTGAATACTCAGGACTTTTTTGCAGCTAATTACAATGATTGTAACGTGCAGCCTGATTACAGAAGTTCAATGACTCCTCAAAATTTTCGCGATATTAATGATTATAATTCAGATTTAATTGGGGAAATAAATTTAATTGAAAATGGCGATTTAAGGGAAATAGTTCAAAATTATAGGGATATTTTTGCAAAACATAAATATGATGTGGGTAAGATAAATATTGAACCACAACGCGTTTTACTAAAATCTGACCTACCTATATCTTTGAGGCCCTACAGAACTTCCCCCTTAGAAGAAAAAGAAATAAAAAATCAAATTCAATCTTTGTTAGCGGCTGGTCTCATAAAAGAAAGCAATAGTCCTTATTCTGCCCCCGTCACCTTGGCTATGAAAAGAGAGGAAGGTAAAAAGACCCGACTATGTATAGATTATAGGAAATTAAATGCAATAGTTAAAAACGATGCAGAACCTTTACCTCTTATCGATGAAATTTTAGATAAATTGAGTAGTGCCCAGTATTTTTCCACTTTGGACTTAGCCTCTGGCTACTGGCACATACCAATACATCCAGCCGATACAGAAAAATTAGCTTTTGCCACCAATTTTGGCCTCTTCGAATGGCTGGTGCTCCCCTTTGGTATAAAGACAGGCCCCCCGATATTTAATAGAACCATTAGAAGAATCCTCAATAAGTATAAAATTGATTTTGCTTGTCATTATTTCGACGATATCATAATTTTCTCCTCCTCTCTAGAAGAACATTTAAATCACTTAGCAAAAATCTTTGAAATCTGTAAACTAGAAAACCTTAAACTTAAACTTTCTAAATGTAAACTAAATCAAAATAAAATTAATTTCTTAGGCTATGAGATCACCAATGGGACTTTAACTCCAGCTAATACCAATATTGAGACAATTAAAAAATTGAAACCTCCCTCTAATGTTAAAGAACTACAACGATTTTTAGGTTCCATTAATGTTTATCACAAATTCATAGATAAATATGCTGAAATTAGATACCCCCTCAATAAATTACTTAGGAAAAACACAATATGGGAATGGAACTCAGAATGTCAAAACTCTTTTGAGAAATTAAAAAATACTCTAATTGCAAAACCAATTCTAAAAATTTATGACCCAAAATTACCCCTCCACATGTTTGTAGATGCCTCTCAGGTAGCAGTAGGTGCAGTTCTAAAACAACCAGGGAAAGATAATTTTTTGCATCCTATTGCTTACCATTCTAGAATTTTGAAGAGTTATGAACAAAATTACTTTATAACTGAATTGGAATGCCTTGCTATCATAGATACTCTTGATAAGTTTTATCACTATTTTCATGGTACTAAATTCACAATCCATACCGACCATGCATCTCTGGTATGGTTAAAGAATGTTAAAAATCTAAGAGGTAGACTTTTTCGATGGTCTTTAAAACTTAGCATGTTCGATTATGAGATCAAGTATCAAAAAGGTTCTACAAATGTCGAAGCGGACATGTTGTCACGAAATCCTGTTGCTTATCTTAATCAACATGTAAGTTTATTATTGGACAAAAAAGAAATTACAGCGATGCAAGATAAAGATAATGTTTGTGACAGAAAATACAAAAAAGAGAATGGAATTATAATTATTCAGAGAAAAGGATTAAAAAAAATAGTAGTACCAATGTCACTCAGGAGAAAATTATTACATATTGCTCATGATAATTTTGGACACTTAGGAATACAAAAAATGCTTAACTTAATATCTCCAAACTATTATTGGCCCAACATGACAATAGATATTACACAATTTGTTAAACATTGTGATACATGCCAGAGAAATAAAAAACCAAAACAAAAAAGATTTGGCTTGTTACAAGCTATGCCAGCCACAGATCAACCTTTTGAATGTCTTTCTATTGATACTGTGGGTGGATTTAATTATTACAATTCAACAAAAAAATTCTTACACATAATAATAGATCATGCAACTAGGTTTGCTTGGGTTTTTCCATCCAAAAGTGTTACTACCGAAACATATACTAACTGTTTAAAACAAATTTTCTATATTCAAGCACCTAAAACAATACTTAGCGATAGACATAAATCTTTTAGGTCTCCAAGATTCAAAAAATTCCTCAGTAAATATCATGTTCAACAACGTTTTACATCATCACATCACCCCCAAACCAATGGGAAGGTAGAACGAGTGAACCAAACTATAGTTACTAGACTTAAATGTAAAGTTAATTCCATTTCTTCTAAAATACCTTGGACTAGATTATTAGACCAAGTCATCCAAGAATACAATAACACACCACATTCCATAACCAAATTCCCACCTGCCTATTTATTTTATGGTCAATTACCTTATGAATCTCCTTTAAAACAAAATTATTACCCTCCTGTTAATAAAGCACTCAAAATTGCAAAAGCGCGAACTTGTGAATTCCACCTTAAAAGTAAAAGACTCTATGATAGAAAATTTGTTGAATCTCCACTAGAAATACAAGATTATGTAATTTGTGAAGAATTTAAATATCCTAACACTAGAAAATTAGAACCTACTTTCTCTGGACCATACAAAATAATAAATAAACTTTCTGATGTGACCTATGAAATAGACAAATTTAATTATGAGACTAAATTAAATTCAGTTATTGTACATGTGTCTAAATTACGACCATATTTTTCACCAGATAACTTCAGACTGTTTCATGAGCAACCCAAACAACAATCAAAATCACCACAGACATCACAATCACCATCACAAAATCAAACTAAAGTAAAAACAATAGAATAAATTCTAATTCTTTAAATATCTCTTATTACTCTAGTTTCAACATTATCAGGTATGTCTTTGGTGTACAACAGAGATATTACCCATTTTTGAAAGTTTAATATTTTAAAATTTAAAATAAATGTCACAGCTTTTATTTCAACATTGTGGTTATATTTTAGCCTGATCAACTAAAATATTTACTTGTTTTTGAGAGTTTTTGAGGTTGAGTAGACACCTTATGCAGGCATAAGATGTGTATTTTGATTTTAGGAATTGTCAAATTGATGTTGAGAAATGAAATTAAATGTTTTAATTCTATATCAAAATAAACTATTTTTACTTTATTTACTTTTTCTTAAACCAATTGTTTCAAAAATTTAATATTATGTTATTTACTTCAATAGATAATCAAATAGTAACCGTTTATAAGTATTTCTATAATTATATAAATGATTGGATAGTGATGATGTGATTTTACAGTGATTGTTTTGGTGTGACAATAGAAAATTAAGTATCTAAACTAATTGCCTTTGTATTCCATTTCTCAGCTAAAATTAACATCTTTTATTTGTTATTTATTGTCTTTATTTATTCTAAGTTTGCCAAAAAAACAACTCTCTGCATTTAGGATATGAATACTTATAACTTAACAGTATAATTTTGTAAAAGGGTATCAGAGGAAAAAAATATTGTAAGGAACTAATGGTTGAGAGTTCAATTTCTAAATATTTAGATTTAAATTTATTTGGATTTTGAAATTATTATTATATTTTTTTTTTGTATACTTTCGACTGGCAAAAATACTTTCTTATATAATTAAAAAAATAAGAAATTTATTTATTTGCTATGTAATTATTTTATCCTCAACCAATATTTTTCCTAACAATAAATAAACAAACTGTGATATTTTCTTAAATTATACTGATGTTATTATATTATTATTTCTACTATTGAATTATATTATGAATTACTACATATGTTGTGAAGTATTAGTTATATTGAAAGTTATTATTGTTATGTTTATGAATTGAATTTCATTATAGCATTTATTTATATTATTGAAGAGTTATATTATTTATTAGTGAAAAAATGTTTGACAAATATTAGTTAAAGATGGTGGGATCCCAACAGAAATATAACAAATCCCACAGGAATATAACAAAGATAACATATTCCAAGTACAATAAACGACCAAGAGATAATTTGACTTGTATATTATGTGAGAAAATTAATGTGATACTTAAGAGAAGATGTTGTGACAAGTGCTAGCATTATAAGGTCATTATAAAGTATTGGTAAGAATGACTACAGTTTTAAAATTTTGATGGAGTAATGTCTTTATTTTCAGCCTTTACATAAGAACTGTATTTTTAAGAAAGGGACTGCAGTAACCATTTTTTTTTAAAAACAAAATGAGGACTTATCACGATCCAAGAAAGAGACTGAAATAAACAGTTGGATCCAATGAACTCAAATTTGAATTAAGTCGAATTTTTTTTTTAAAAACTTTGTTTTAACAATTTGCTAGTGACTACTTATTCTCAAGCTTGTGAACTTGGTAAAAGCAAAATTCTGTTACTATTATTATCCTGTTTTTCCTGTTTATTAATATTTATTATTTATTGTTATTGTATTTTTCTTGTGCACTTACAAATGGTAAGTGAGATTGTAACCATTTCTTGTATTATTTTACAGGGGAAATGCTCGTAGCTTTATTTTTATTTATCTATTAATTTTAAATGATTACTATTATTTTATTTTTGTTTTTGTTTTTGTCTTCCAGTTCTTCAGAAATTCCCCATCTCCTTGCTGGCAGTCTCTAAATTTATACTAGTCAAAATTCAAATTTCTAAAGTATTAAATTTATATTGTCTGAATTTATAGTTACTTAACTATTAACTTCATCCAAAATCTTTAGGGAGGGGGGATAATATTACAAAATTTAAATTTTTTCCGCAATTATTCTATAAAATTTGTCCATTCAATAATATTCGGTATATAACCCAGCTTATTAAAATAATTCTCATTCTTAAAATAGCCTTTTACTATCCATATGTAAATCCAATTATTCCTAATCCACTTAATAATATTTATTCGAATGTAGTTATTCTAAAAATGGCGATAGCTTTTTTAATTTATTCTTTAAATAGAACATCTTTATTTTAATCCATTATTAAAATTCATTAGTATTATTCCCGTGTGGTCAAATTGCTATAACTTCTTTATTTAAATGCTAAAATATCGTATCTCTTAAAATATTCCGCTCAAAAAACCTTATTTCATAAAGTTATCCTATTATTAAATATCAAATGTCTATTAAAATATTTCCGAAAAACTTTAATTCTTTCTTTTTTTTTCCCTTTTATAAAGATTCATTTTCTTTTCTTCTTATTATTTTTATTACGTATTAAATTCGAAGTTTAGCTACAGCCTCAAAAACAGATAAGCCGGTTTGTTGATATGACAGGCATCTGGTACGAGATTATGGAATATTCTGGATGGGCGTAGAAAGTTTTTGCATTTTACAACAAAATAAATCCGCCGGAAATATTGATAAAGTTCCAAAAGAGACCTTTTGATTCGATAGAAGTGGGTCACGTGACGTATTCTGTATTATTACGCAAGCTAGTTTAAAAACACGATGATCCTGATTCGGAGAGGATTTTTTTCGACGCTGGTGTTTGCTAAAAGAATCGGGACGGATTCTAGAAAATAATGGAACGTTGTATTTTTTTTTCGTTTAGCGTTGGCTAATGAGCATTTTCCCTGAAGGGATGTCTTAAACTGGAAATAAAAGGTTCTTCGACAAAAATATGGACTGACATTTCTTGTTGTTGATGATACCACCCGGCCGCCTGATGCGAACTAAAAGGGAAACCAATAACATCGCTAACCCTATTTATCACGAGCACGACTGCCTTCTTCCCGGATTTGAACTTGGAAAAACGACATATATATATATATATATACATATATATATATAGGGGGTGGACAAAATAATACGAACACTCATAAAAAATGGTGAAAAGAGCAATAACTAGAAAAATACATGAGGAATTAACCTGAAACTGCAGGTGTGTAAACAGTATAGTATAAGTTATATATTTCCGTGAAGATGTTTTCCCGAAAGCCCATAGGGGACTGTGAACAAATTGAAAAAGGACGAATATCTTTTGGATAACCCTGTAAAAACTAATGTAGAAAAAGCGTTCAAACTCGAGATTATTAATAAGTTGCTTATTTTAATATACTGTGTTCATTTTTATGAGGATAGCATGTATGCTCGTAGAGAAATTAAGGTTTTTATAAAAACAGTCCCAAATTTCGATTAGTTTTTTGCTTATAATTTGCAAAGTTTTTAATATAAAAAAAAGTTCTTTTCAGAAAATATGAAAAACAACATTGTACTTAATACTCGGCAATCAGAATTAAAAAATAATAAAAATTGGATAAAATATGAGCAGGTTTACTAAAAAATGTTTCACTGCGCATGAAAAAATGTTTCACCCCGCATGCGCGAATGCAATCAAAATATAATATGCATAATGTATTAGCTAAGTATATAGAGCAACTTTTGTGAAAGTCTCAAAATCATAGGTTGAAAATTCTGTAAATTATCGTCGATAGAACAAGCTCGAAATCCGTTGTTCCCAAAAGGAAGCAAAAATATGAGGGGTTGTATCCAAATATAGTAGTACGTGCAATATTGTGTACGCTATCTTGGCACTATTCAACAGATATTTGATACAACCCCTCATCTTTTTGCTTCTTTTTGGGAACAACGGATTTCGAGCTTATTCTATCGACGATAATTTACAGAATTTTCAACCTATTATTTTGAGATTTTCACAAAAGTTGCTCTATATACTTAGCTAATACATTATGCTTATTATATTTTGATTGAATTTGTGCATGCACAGTGAAACATATTTTAGTAAACCTGCTCATATTCCACCCAATTTTTATTATTTTTTAATTCTGATTGCAGAGTATTAAGTACAATGTTGTTTGTCATATTTTTCTGGAAAGAACTTTTTTTTATATTAAAAACTTTGCAAATTATAAGCAAAAAACTAATCGAAATTTGGGACTGTTTTAATAAAAACCTTAATTTCTCTACGAGTATACATGCTATCTTCATAAAAATGAACACAGTATATTAAAATAAACAACTTATTAAAATCTCGATTTTGTACGATTTTTCTACATTAGTTTTTACAGGGTTATCCAAAAGATATTCGTCCTTTTTCAATTTGTTGACAGTCCCCTATGGGCTTTCGGGAAAACATCTTCACTGAAATATATAACTATACTGTTTACATACCTGAAGTTTCAGGTTAATTCCTCATGTATTTTTCTAGATATTGTTCTTTATATATATATTTATATATATATATATTTATATATATCTTTATATATATCTATATATTAATGAGTTTCTAAAGAACTTGATTTACAGCTCATTTTTTGGTTACATAAGAAAAGTTAAATGCAAATTCTGAAATGGTTTCACGATTGCACAAAACATTAAAATTTTGTTCGTTTTAAACTGTCTAAGTTAATAGTATAATAGAGTTGAATTTCAATATTTCTTGAAGAACAAAGTTTTCCAGTCCTGAAAAAGAAACTACATAGCAGAAAGACATAAAAAGAGACAGAAAATTGCTTGTTTATGGATATTAGCTTCTTAATCCATAGTAGGAAAATATCCCATTTTAAATGACAGAAAAAAACAAAGTTTTCCAGTAATGAAGAAATAGTTAAAATAAATACAACGATGAAAGTAGATTATATAACTTTAACTTTTAAAAGTATTCATCAAATTAAAACCTAATTTTGTCTTATTTTAAAAATATGCCTGAAAAAGCTATAATAAATTTTGATCATTAAAAATCTTCTTATTTTATTTCATAAGTAAATTGAAATTATTAAATGCATTAGTATAATTGAAAAATATCTTTTCACATTCTCTTTTTAAATTACAATTTTTTTTTCCACTACAAAGTTAGGTTTAAATGTTACTATGTTAAAAATAAAAATTTGATTCGCATTGATATAATTAACATATGTGATATGCGGTACTATATATTCCTTATATTTTAATTATGTTTCATAAGAAATATTCATTTTACAATGCAAGCAAAATATCAGAATGTAATTGGATATAAGCTAGGTGATTAAAATTTGATTTAACCAAGTTAAATTTTTCAGAAAGAAATTATATTAAGCTGAAGCTTTTAAAAGTTGATCTTAAAATAAATCAATACACCCTGAATTTTTCTTAGTTTAAAAATATGCTTATATGCATTTTATATTATTTTAGAACTTTATTATTATGTTATATAAAATATTATTTTCAACAGAAACTTCCTTCGTTTATATTTATTGCCAATAGATGTCGCCAGAACAGTACTTAGGAACGAAATGTAAAATACTGATGGATCATCGCAAAAAAGCCTCTCTATAAAAGCTATCACGGCTATTTCTGAAAAAAGTTCTTACAGGAAAAAAATGCTTGAGAAATAAATTAAAGAAATCCTTTAATATATTTAAAGACTTTAATATGCTTTTACAGATATTTTAAGAGATCGGATATTTTAATGAAACGTTAAAAGAGTCATTCATTTTTTTCTAGATATGGGATTTTTGATTCTGAATGGCAGCAGTATTTGTTTGTTTACATCAGGTAATCCGAAGTTTAATCTGTTTTTTTTAATTTAAAACTTAAAACTTTATAACTGGATATAATATGCATGTTTTATACGAAAATATGCTGAACAGACATGATTTTAAGTAGAATAAATTATCATTTAGCATCATATATTAGCATATGTTTTTCATTAAGCCTAACATGGCGTTTTAGCTACTGTCGATTCGATAACCAGAGTGGTCGGAACCGGCACCGTTACACTGTGTTTTATTATATAGAGTTGAAATGTATTAACATATAAACACATATTTTAATATTTAAAAACACATACATAATTACGTCTGGATAAAACTTACAATCACTAAAATAAATTCAACTACAGACTTTATTTTTTTAAAAACACATAAAAACAATTAAAATTATAAAATAGACGTTTCGTGCACTTTCGTACACCTCATCAATACTTCGAAACACAATTGCCAAGCCACCAGAACCAAAACAAGAAAAACAGTTAAAGTCACAGTTTAGTTAAAACATTATACTCTGCAGGAATCTGTGCAGCCTCGTTAATAGGAGATTCAGCTAAAACTGTCATCCAACCCTCCAGGAAGATACGACTGCTGTACACGCAACATTTTGAGCAGGCAATTTGCGCGTTCTGAAAATCAGGCGCATGATCAAAATCCAAAGCATGTGCAACCAATCTCGAGGTTAGAGTGCCTCTATTAAACGAATCCATATGTTCCTTCAACCTCACATTTAAGGATCGTCCAGTCTCGCCTATGTAGCTGGATCCGCAACCCTTGCAAGACCGAGGCTGAACAGATTCCTGCAGAGTATAATGTTTTAACTAAATTGTGACTTTAACTGTTTTTCTTGTTTTGGTTCTGGTGGCTTGGCAATTGTGTTTCGAAGTACTGATGAGGTGTACGAAAGTGCACGAAACGTCTATTTTATAATTTTAATTGTTTTTATGTGTTTTTAAAAAATAAAGTCTGTAGTTGAATTTATTTTAGTGACACATATTTTAAATCTAAAATTAAAATAATGTAAAAATAAACATTTCCTAACTTTTGATGTCTGGTTCAAAATCTGCCTCTTTGAAGATGTTTTCATATCTTAACAAACATTATTTTCAGAAATTAAATTGTAACCAACTCTTAGATTTAAAGTGCAAGCTAAGTGCATCTTCCAAGAGTTTGCAGTTACGGCCTGGAGATGCATTGACTCGGTTGTTTTGCAGGTCTTGACAAAACAATGGAGCCATACACCTGGATATTTATAGTAGTTTCAACTTGATACATTTAGCCTATGTTGGAAAAAGGTCTTGTCAGAAAGGTTGATAACATACAATCACACACACAGAAATTATAGGTATTTCCCGTTGACCAAGAATCTAGATACTGACCCGAAGGCAGGTGTAATTGTACATGCAAAGTGAAAAAATTCAAAAGCCGTTAATTTAGATTTCAATGCCAATTTGTTACATGACAAACTCGTCTGACTTGGTCTTAAAAAGTTATTTTAAGGCCGTAACGCTATTTTGCATTAAGTTACTTCAACAGTAACACACTTCAATTGAAAGCTGTTGTCCAATTAAGTTAAAGTATCTTCCCATTTTACACATTCGGCCCTTGCAGGAGAATATTGTAAATTTTTTTTCAAAAAAGGGAAGCGCGTGTCAAACAGACTGACTTTTGGTAGATGAAGGTGCCTACATAACCGAAAATCTCGAAAATCATATATAATTCTGGAGGGGCCTATGATCGAACTAGCGAAAATATCTGTAAGATTAAACTATGAAATAAAAGAGTTCGATCAATGAAGCTGTTTCCGGAACAAAAACACATATTCCTCTTAAAGAACTGCAAATTATTTTATGATGTCTTCCTGCACCAATTTACTATTGATTACATAGAAATGCATCAGTTAATCTAAAACATTATGAAAATCTTGTGTATATATACATACACACACACACATACACACATATATATAAGCCAAATAAAAATTTCAAAACAAAAAAAATAATTATATTTTTATATTTTTATCTGATAAAAATACTTGCATATTAGGGTATATATATATATATATATATGTCCGCGCTACATTAAATTTATTCCATAAAACATTTCCTTTCTAAATTTATTCTACAACCCAAATTATTCAATTATTTCCTATCTTAAACAATAATCCATTAATTTAATTTATCTAAATTCCTTTCTATTTAAAATCCCTGTTCTAATGCTTTATTTCCTTTAAAAATATTCTAAAAAAATATCCCATAAACATTTGTTTCTGAAAACCTTTTTATTTCTCAATTCATAAATGCCGATATTTTATTCTATTTAAGTTTCTGCTTTGTACCATTTTTCTTTTTTATTTCGTTGAAGAAATCTATTCCGCGCTTTTTCCTGGGAATCGTAACACTCCAAACTCTTTCCGAAACTAAAATAGAGTCTTGACCTGTTTTGTCAATCTGATTGGCTGAATCATTCGCCGCATTGCTGTAGAAAAACCTGCGTCGTCTTGATATATAACCGTTTGACACGAGTCAGGAGCTCAGATGGTGTTTGTTTACTTTTGTCTACAAAAACCCTGCTACTGTGTAGAAATACTACTAGATACATTCTAATATGCGATATGACTTGTCTAAGTAATACAATGTAGTTGCCAGAGTTTCTAAAGTGGCGGATGCTTTATTCTGTACGATCTTCAAGTTCCATAATAATTAAGTTATCTAATGACAAGTAGTTGTGATATTTTGAATTGGGAATCTCCAATACTTTGAACACCATTACATGCGGTTCAATATTAACGGCTATTAATTTACTACCATAATATGGTGATATTCAATTATCGATGAGTTGGAATTCAGTACTAGAAAATCGTCACATAATCGTCACATAATCTATATGTCCGTATTTTAAATTACTTTAAATACACCATTCCTAAATAAGCAGATAACAGTTTGGTACATAAAAAAATATTAAAAGTAAATTCCTTTTGCTAATAAAATATTTTAAACACCCGGAATATCGCGCCATAATTGAAAGTTGCACGATATGTTTTTCTCTTGTTTTTCTAAACCCCTTCCCAATAGCATCGTAACCTTGAGGTATAATTGTTAAAAGACACTGGTACATCGTGCAGATAATTAGAGACTTAATTTGTAAATATTTTTATTATTCCCAATTTTATTTTAACGATTATCACTTATGCGTACATGGGGTAATTCACTTTAATGACTCCTAAACATATATATATGGTATTAAAATTTGGTAAGAAAAAGTTAAAATAGATGAGATAATAAAAATAGACTTACTCAAAAATGTTCAAATACGTATTTTTTTTTATGTAACACATAATGCAACCAAATTTTCTATTTTGAATAATTGAAAGATGTAAGATATTATTTCAAAATGTTACACATTGCCTCTTCGTAACTGAAAACATCATCTGAAAATCTAATCTTTGAAATATTTCGTCATTGGTTAATTTAATTACATATATTCCATTGCAGTCCAGAGAACTCAGCTATCCAAATACAATTTACGGTAACTTGAGTATCATTTAAGACTAGAATATTGAATTTAAATGAAATGTATAGTAATATTCAGAAACACCCCATTCTGTAGTCATATTATGTACTTCATAACTTTTTGTCATTTGAGTAATTTCAATAAAACATTTACATAGTCTTAACTATAATCAATTTCTTTTACAAAATCTAAAATTTTTATTTATAAGTACCACATAGATACAAAAAATTATTTTTAAAGCAAAGAATATATTTAAAAATCACCGTGAATTTTTTTAGTATCTGAAGAAATTATAAAAAAATATGTATGAAAAAAGTAATACAATAGACATTAAAGAGCAATACATTTTGTTTGATTATGTAAAGAAATATATCTAAAAAGCAGAGAAATATGTCATATGTGTTATTAGTTCCAAAATCAAATAATTAAAAAAGTCTTTATTTCAAACAGTAAAATAGACTCGAATCAAAGAATACATTTTATAACAACAGAAATATAATATTTAGTTATGTTTTGTCTTTTACACATGCTTAATTTAAAGAACGATTATGTAAGTATCAAGGTATTTTAAAAAAATATTTCTGCTGCACATGTAACTTTTAAAATAAAATTTTATTTTATTTTAGATTCTTAAAACACAAAGATGACTCTATGAATAAAAAAACGCTGATTTCACTGGCAAGTTTACATAAAATATTTTGCATGCATATTTCATGGAAAGGATATATGTTTTCTACGGAAAAAAATATTTGTTGCATATAATGTTATTTCGAAAGAAGAAATAAACCATAAGTAATAAAACATGATATTATTGGATTTTAAAGGGATTTATGTGAGAAATATTTGTTAGAAACTAGACTCCAAAGAAAATTACAAATCCTTTTAAACCGTAAGGCTTTTTGTAAGACATTCAAAAAGCAACAAATTACCAATAAGTAATTAAATTGTATAAGTGAAGTCAGCAACAACCGAATAATATATATTTAAATGATTTAAGTATCGTTCACTTGATACTTTTTGTATTGAACCTGATGTGGGTTTATTGCTATAGTATTTATGCTATTAATAGCTAATGGCCGAAATGTTACTTCTTACATTACTTGCAGCTATAACGTATACAAAATATCTACATTTATGAGAAAAAGTTACTGATATAAATATTTATAAATGTCGTATTTATATTTAAATTCATATTTATATTTTTAATTATATATATTTTTCTTAAATGTTCCTTTTTTTAAACTACTAAAAATGCACCATTATTATATATATATATATATATATATATATAAACATAAACATTTTTTGTACAAAAGAAAGAAAAATGATTTACTTTTTGATAATATTTTTTTAGCATTCGGAAGTTTGCGTCAAATCTCTAAGATGCAGGATATGATTTTTTTTTATCATAGTTCTAAACATCTTTCGTAAGAGAGTTTATAATTTCATAACTGCAATTTTCATATTTTCCTACTATATGTTAGTATATACAGTGATGGCCAAAAGTTTGGACATTTTTTGAAAGTTTCATGTTTTTTCAAATTTGTGAACTTGTAGAATATATTAATTTTCACTTAAATACAAACGTTTATATATCAAATTGAAGGTACTTTAATGTAAAATTTAATAATAAAAACAGTATTACAATATCTGTATTACAAAAAAAAGTTATGCTCATTTTAGTAGAACAAACAAACACAAATCGTTTTGAAAAAGGACGTGTTTTGTAATAAAAGCGTACTAGCCAATCACAAACTTGAATATTTAAACTCTTTTTTTTAATTAAACTAATTTTAAACAATATCATCAACAAGAAGAACTAATTGGACATCTACAAAAAGTAGCCGAATTGTCATATTGAGAGAAAATGGCCTCTCTTATGCTGAAATTGCAAGAAAAGTTGGTGGTTCAGTGACTTGTTCTGGTGTACGAAAGTTCTGTTTACGTTATGAAAAAACGAAATCAGTGGAAAATAAGGCCAAATCAGGACGAAAAAAGTGCACAATTGCTACTGCCGATAGAAAAATTAAACGGCTATGCCTTCAAGATAGAAAAATTTCATCAGATGTCATAACATGTGAAATGAATGCTGCGGGTATTGCAGTCAGTTCAAGAACAATAAGAAGAAGGTTATCAGGATTTGAACTACAAGCTAGAATTCCAAGGAAAAAAAACATATTTAAATCAAAAGCAACGCGAAAAACGAGTTAAGTGGGCAAAATAACACATTAAATTGTCATAAAACCAATGGAAGCAAGTAATCTGTATTGACGAGAGTAAAATATCTCTCTTTGGAGTAATGGTAGAAAATACGTGAGACGTAGAATAGGAGAAGCACTTTATCCTGATTGCATTGAAGCAATTACAAAAAAAACAACAAATGTCATGATTTGGGCATGTATGTCTGCAGATGGTGTGGGCCGAATTCAAGTGATTGATGGCATCCTGAATGCCAAAAAAATACATCGAAACTGTTCTGGAACCAAAATTGATACCTTCCATCAGGGATCTCTTTCCCAACAACGCACCATTTATTTTTCAGCAGGATTCAGCTCCATGCCACACAGAAAAAGTATGCAAAGCATGGTTTCAAAGTAAAGTCATAGATATATTACCATGGACAGGAAGCAGCCCTGATCTCAATCCAATTGAAATTTTGTGGCGACGTTTGAAAATTCTTGTACGAAAAAAACGTCGATCCAATAAAAGACAATTTATTGAAGCTATAATTGATTCTTGGTACCATGTGATTACGAAAGATGAACTCCAAACACTCGTTCACTCGATGAAAAGACGCTGTGAAGCTGTCTTAAAAAATGAGGGTTATCCTACTAAGTATTGATTGTGTAAGTATCACTTTAAAAAAATGCAAATCTAAGATAGATCTTACAATTAGTTGCATAACTTTTTTTGTAATACAGATATTTTAATATCGTTTTTATTATTAGATTTCACATTAAATTACCTTCAATTTGATATATACAAGTTTGTATTTAAGTAAAAATTAATATTTAATAAATAGAAAAATATTCTAAAATTGAAACAATATTCACCTTTGTGTAAGATTTAAAATATGAAACCATTAAAATGGATCACAGTTTGTGTAAAAAAATAAAAGGTTCTAAAACATTAAAACCATTTCAAGATGTTAAAAACATCCATCGGAGTCCCGAGCGCTTTCAACCAGAAAACCTGGCCATTATCAGAGGGTGGAAATGAACGACTATAATTCATGTATTCTAAGTGAGTCAGTGGAAATCCTGACAAGTGGTGGAAGGTCGTGTAATGATATGTTGTCATACAACGTGCCAAAAATCTGGTATAATCTACTTGATGTGGATGGTAAATTTGGGTTGGATAACCCACCTCGCTCTGTAGATTAGTCCATCCCCATTACCCCCCTTCTCCATATGTGGTTTCGCCTTCTACTATTTAAACAGCTTACATTCCGGACGTTACAGAATTTTTTCACATTTCCACCCTCTGATGATGGCCAGGTTATCTGGTATAAGCGCTCGGGACTCCGATGGATGTTTTTAACATCTTGAAATGGTTTTAATGTTTTAGAACCTTTCATTTTTTACACCTATTTTTATAATTACACAAACTGTGATCCATTTTAATGGTTTCATATTTTAAAAAAATTAATATATTCTACAAGCACACAATGTTGAAATACATGAAACTTTCAAAAAATGTCCACACTTTTGGCCACCACTGTATGTACTATATTCATAATATATATAATTTAGTTTTTAACAAACTTCAGTGTACTTATTTTTTTTCTTTATGCGTCTGATAAATATGTACAAAATAAAGAGAATATATGTATGAATAGGTGGTGGTAAAAGAAGACTGGTTATATAACTTTTCTTACAGTTACCAACATTTCTTATAGTTTTACATTTAATTCATCTTTTTTTTTTTTTACAAATAGTCATATTTTTATAAATAAAAATCATATTTTACGTCATATGTTTAAACCTCTTTAAACGTTACTTTTAGTATATTACTATTTTGCAAAGTTCTTTTATTCCAACTCTTTCAAACATTTTTTAATACAATATTATTTTGAGTATTTAAATTAAAGAAATTACATGTTTAAAAAAATAAAGTGTACAAAGCTTTTCCATGAATTATATACTTGCAACGATTTGATTTTTTTCTTCGTAAAACTATATTTCTTTATTGCACAAATATTGGTTTGATTTTTCAGATAAATAGCAAAAACAAACTGTTTTACATTATAAAAATCATATTTTACGTCATATGTTTAAACCTCTTTAAACGTTACTTTTAGTATATTACTATTTTGCAAAGTTCTTTTATTCCAACTCTTTCAAACATTTTTTTAATACAATATTATTTTGAGTATTTAAATTAAAGAAATTACATGTTTAAAAAAATAAAGTGTACAAAGCTTTTCCATGAATTATATACTTGCAACGATTTGATTTTTTTCTTCGTAAAACTATATTTCTTTATTGCACAAATATTGGTTTGATTTTTCAGATAAATAGCAAAAACAAACTGTTTTACATTATAAAAATCATATTTTACGTCATATGTTTAAACCTCTTTAAACGTTACTTTTAGTATATTACTATTTTGCAAAGTTCTTTTATTCCAACTCTTTCAAACATTTTTTAATACAATATTATTTTGAGTATTTAAATTAAAGAAATTACATGTTTAAAAAAATAAAGTGTACAAAGCTTTTCCATGAATTATATACTTGCAACGATTTGATTTTTTTCTTCGTAAAACTATATTTCTTTATTGCACAAATATTGGTTTGATTTTTCAGATAAATAGCAAAAACAAACTGTTTTACATTATTTCATTTCACTGAACTTTCTTTTTGTATGTAAAGATGAAATTATGTAATCGATTGTAGTTCACTTCTTAATATGCTAGAATTATACAAAATATGTACAAAAGTGTGTTTCTGATGATAATACAACATTTTAATATATTGAGAGCTTAATTATAAATTAATAACTTAAATTTTAAGGCATTGTTTCGTCAGTCTGTCATTGGTGATAATTCGCCAATAATTCTTTATAGATACAATTGTAAACGAGTTAAAACAACAATGGATATAAATATGCGCAAAATCAAAATCGACAAAAACGGTCAACTACACTTGAAATTAAATAACTAAATTTTATTTTTGACACATTTTAACCCCTTAACGCCACAATTATTTTTCTCTTGAAAAATGGAAATATTGCATTTCATTCAAATCGGTATGAACTGACTTCTATGTGCTCATTTTTGAGTATGTCCATGTTTTAAAAAAATGAGTATGAGCTGACCTCTATGTAAACAGTTTTGAGTATGCCCATGTTTCAACATTCTGAGTATTTCTGATATTTCAGAATTGAAAGCATTGATTGGGTCGTCATATTTGAAACAAAAAGTTTCTTAACAAAAAGAAAACATCGATTTACTCAGATTTGAATGTGTCATTTTTCTCATTGTTACCACACCACAATTTTCATGACAATAATGCATTCTGTAGTTTTAGAAGAGGTATTTTTGCCCATTCCTCTTGAACTGCTCTTTGCAGTACATAAGGGAGTGGTTGTATGTCAATGTTTGGATAACGCGCTTTTTAAAAGTCCAAAATTACAAAAAGTCATGTTTGATACATCAGGAGATTCAGCAGGTATATAAGTGTAGGGTATAGCCCTGATCCTCGTTTCTTGTTCAATTTTTTCGAGGAAATTGACAGTGGATTCTGATGTAGCTGCTTGCTTTGACACTTTTCAACAGATTGATGGCACTGGGTGTAAATAGATTGTATTTCATATTTGAAGATTGGGAATAAGGTACGTTTTTGCTTGTATGCGCAGTTTATCTTAAAAATTTTCCCCTCTCTTTATTTTGAATTTTATGAGTCTAAAATAATCATGAATCATTTGCTAAAATTTTCTTCAGATACATTAAACCATTTTTTTATGATTCTTTCCCTTCTTAGATGATAATAAATGTGTCAATTTTTAATTCAATCATTTAAATAGAACCAGGCTTCATCTATTGTAACAACATTTTCCAGTTTTCTCCTGATAAATGCTTCTCAGGAAGAATTCTGCATCATGTTTTATGTTCGGCGATAAGCTTTGTGCTTTTTGGGCTTTTTTACAGGGAAATCTCTCAGGTTCTCTCAGGTTTCTCAGGGAAATATAAATATTTTTCCATATATTAAAATTTATTAAATATGTCTTCCGAGTTTAATAATGTTAAATATTGCTGTATTGTTTGAATTTATGTATGGATACACTTGTTCCTTGTTAAATATTGTAATGTGTATTCATACAGGAAGAAACACGCTAAAACATTTTTCTTTTATTATGTGTACAAGCAAAAACGAAGATAAATTATATTTGCCTATATATTGCACCTGTAATACATAGCTAAAGGAATATGCATTTAAAGCTGCGTGAAATTATTTAAAAATAAGCTTTCTTTAAAATACTGAAAATAATTCTTTAAAATACCGCAATTCAATAGAAATAATTTTTTATAAAAGGGTATTTTTGAAAATTGCAAATTACGCATAATTAAAAAATATTGATTACAAGCTTTATGATATAAAATAGTCTAATGTAAGTAGAATAATCATTAATAAAACAAGTAAAATGTCCTTCCCATCCAATTTTTATCTCTTTTTTTATAATTCAGATTTATCTACGATGACAGAAATCTTAATTATTAGCACTTAAATGTAATGACAAATATATTGAAATATATTCGATATTGAAAAAAATAATAAGAAACATTTATTGAATATCAATTGTTACGCAAGTAATAAATGTAAATGTCAGTTTCTTCAAACTCGTTAATTATAAAGCTTATTGAAATTTTAATCCGCATAATTGAATGTATTTTTTCAATAAACACATTTATAGAGATTTAAAAAGAAAACACTCAACAATAATTAGCTGAATGATTTGTTTTATATAAACTTGACAATTAATGTCCTCATTAATTAGATTTATTCACTTCTTAATGGATTTTCTTTTTTCCATGCATTTTTATATTTTAAATTTCTCGGGTTATTATTATTTTTTTTTAAACAAAAAGAAACATGGCGTTTAAATATTTTTTTTTTCCTATGATGTCTATTTTTTTTTAACTTTTCATTTTATTTTCGTATAAATTTTCAAAATATTTTTTTAGGATATTTCAGACGAATAAAGGAATAAATATAATATTTATTATTTTTTTATTTCTACAAGAAGAAAACATTGCATCTGTCAACATTTTCTTCTTACGATTTTTGACAGATTTATACGATTCAGACGATCTTTAAACGATTTTACTATTTTTAAAAAATGTCTGTCCGTGAGTCTGCATGTCACTCTGTGCATAAATTTTATGGCTGATTTATCTCAAGAACTAATTCACAAAAATTAATCAGTTTTCAGATTCAATTATACTCTGACATAAATTTGTGGGGATTAGGTTATGGTGTACATCTCTCAAACGGCGGCGCTCCTATAATGCATTTTGCATTATTTATTTCCCCAATAGCTTTTCAGATATTAACGCCGCAGAATTCGTGGAGCGCGGCCTTTCGCGTGATGATCCGTGCTACGTCCCTTACATACTGAGACATTTGCGGAAGCAATGTAGAAATGAAAAAAAAAAAAAAAAATCTGAAAATTGAAACCGGACAAATTTAGAAGGAAAAATTAACAAATTAAACACCTCGAAAAAGGCAAAGGTTTGACCCGGAGCTCTGGAGATAACCCCTGCGGCTTCCAGCTCTATGTTCGTCTCGGATGGCCGTCGGGGTGGTTGGGCTAGGTGACCGCTGCAGAATTCGCGGAGCGCGGCGTTTCGCTTGATGGTCCTTACTACGTCCCTTTTATACCGGGACATTTGCGGAAGATATTCTCAAGAACTAATGCGAAGAATTTCATATACATCATATATCATATTCTGATTTTGACATAAACATATTCTGATTAGGTAATTTAAAATGAAGGATCTAAATCGCCCAACAGATGCTGCTTTAATGCTGTGTTTGTCCCGATTTCCGCGGTAGATATATCTTAAGAAAGAATAAATTGTCATTTGATTTTCATTGCAGACGATTTGATATATATAGAAGAACGTATTGTGATGGCCACAGCATGTTATTTCATTTAAATAATATATTGGTAAGTGTTCATCTTAAATGTGGCACTTATTACATACACGTTGTTCTTCGGGAACTGCAAAAAATACAAAGATTGAGAATCTTCGATCAGAGTATTGTGTTCAAGAATATATCATGTGCCAACACAGTCAAATAAGAAAATAACTTAGTCGGAAAAAAATGTTACGTATCATTTTGTTACATATAGAAGAAGGTGCTGAGAATGATAATAAGTTGTTGATTTTTATTTGCTGTATTACGAAACAATTTATGATGTTTGAAAAATAAGGTGTGTAATGATTTCAATGATTTGATTTGATTGTTTATTTATTTATTTTTATTTTACCAAATAAATAAATCTTATGTGATGGCATTCAATTTTAGCAAATACTTTTAGTTGTTTATGTTTCAGTTGTCATGTTATATTCAACATATTTATCAATATCTGCGGGGGTAAAATGTTAATATTAGATAAACTAAAAAATAAGAGAAATAAGTGATTAAAAAAGTTAGTATTAGTTAAATTCAAATATAAGAGAAATAAATGGTGTGTGACGCATATGTACTAACTTAATGGGAATTTTACAGATTATTTCGGGTGAAATCACGTGATTTATACGTGATTCATATATATATCACCTATAAAGGAGGCAACAATATTTGAAAGTTCACTATTCTATACAAATATGTTATACAAATATTCAAAATTGTAATGGATGTTGTTTAATCAGTAACGCAAACAGTCATCAACTGTAGGTATACGGGTATATGCAGCTGAAATTGGTCGCAATATTACCCAGTCAAAGGAAAAATTCAAAGTCAAAGGGATTATTAAATACAAAGGCAAACCGATGACAGAATATTGAAATATATTACCGAGACCTTTGCCATTTTTTTTGTTATCATGTTGTGATTCACTTCCCTTGGACTAAGAGGGATTTTATGTCCCCCGAAGCAGCATCCATCCCTGTCGTTAGAGGAGACGGGTGTTTTAACATTTTAATAAATAAGATCAATTATAAATTTAAATATCATTTAAATTGAATGGTTAAATAAAAAAGGCTCTTGACTCCACTATTATTATAATATACTAATACCCTATTTAGGAAAGAGTATGTTAATAAAATCGCTGTTTACTCTATAGGCATGAACAATAAGACCTTTGCTTGTTATAATTATTTTTCTAAACTGCATATATAATTAGTTGTAATTTTAACGATTGATCTTACTGTATTTATATTATTCTGTTAATTAATTCTATTTATATTTTATCTTTTATTACTCTATTGCCGTGCACTGTTTAATAGTATATATTATAAATTCGTCGTGATTCTTGTATTAAAAAAAAAAGAAAAAAAAACAACTTTACAGCTTGTATATTTACAGATCAAATTTTACATTATTGATAGTGGATGATTTTGTAATCATATTCTGATAGTAACACATGGGCTGATAAGTTCCCGGTCTGGCACACATATGACGTTGCAATCACCGAACCGATGTTTTTTTAGTAAATACTAACCTTTAAAAGGTAGTAGAAAAAATGCCATGACGATTCGCCGTGTGGATAAAACGTTAGAGTGGTTTTAGTTGAATAACTTTGTTAATAAACAAAAAATTGGATAACAAGAATTTCAAGA
The DNA here is from genome assembly GCA_963931845.1 of Maratus michaelseni. Classification (NCBI taxonomy): domain Eukaryota; kingdom Metazoa; phylum Arthropoda; class Arachnida; order Araneae; family Salticidae; genus Maratus; species Maratus michaelseni. Next base: position 86,555,146 of record OZ007593.1, read on the forward strand.
ATTGTTATTTGATGGGGAAAAAATACCGTTCAAACAAAAGCTTGGCTAGATAAGCGTTATCCGGACACTACACCATGTAAATCAACCATTATTGACTGGTTTGCTGAATTTAAACGTGGTCGTACGGACACCAGTGATGTACCACGCAAAAGAGGTGGTTACTCCCGAAAACATAAAAAAAGTCCACAAAATCGTTTTGGGGAACCGTAAAGTGAAATTGCAGGAGATAGCTGAGACTCTGAACATATCAAATAAACGTGTACGTTTTATTTTGAATGAACATTTGTTTATCAAAAAGCTGTTGTCAAAGTGGCTGCCGCTTGTGTTGACTTTTGACCAAAAACAACAACGAGTTCTGTGCACTGTTTGGAGCTTTTTCGTTATAAAATTATGTTATTTATTATTAAATTATTATTATTAATCATTTATTAAATTATTATTATTAATCATTTATTAAATTATTATTATAAAATTATTATTATAAAATTATTTTTAAAATTATTATTTTTAAATTATTATTATTAAATTATTATTTTTAAACTATTATTATTATTATTAAATTATTATTTTTAAACTATTATTATTATTATTAAATTATTATTATTTATTATTAAAGTTATGTTATTTATTAAAGTTATAAAGTTATAAAGTCATAAAGTTATAAAGCTTTGTTAAAAAGTTGTGTTTTCTTTATTAGACCGGGAACTTATCAGTCCATGTGTTATTGGCAAACACTTCATAATATGTCTGTAACTCGACCATTTCGACCAAAAATAAACAAAATTATCTTTGATTAAAGTAGATTTAAATCAAGTACTACAGATAAAAAAATCATACATTTAATGATATTATACATTTTAATCGTTAAAGAACAATTAAAAATGAAATGTCCAGAATAAAGTAATTATTGAAATCGAAAGTGAAAATTTCGATGTGCAATTTTAATGCATCCTCCGTGTATCTCAATTTGGTAATAATCAGCAAATTTAAAAATGATAGAAATAGCCTAAACTGATTATTTTACGGCATTATTTTCTTGAATATATATTTAAATTAAGTTCTTTTCGACATCATGGGTATATTCGAAATACTAATAAGTTGTGTCAGATAGCTTGGAAACTCTGCACTGAAAATTTAAAGTTTAAGCTTCAATAATTTTAGAGGGTATTTCCATTGTATAATAATTTAAGAATAACATATTGAATTAAATTCGGATTCAGTGACAAATTTATATTACATACAGAATAGAAAATTTGTATGCTCCGATAAATCATTACAAAATATTAAAATAATTATATTTATATTTTGAAAAACAAATCAAAAATTACTTAATAGGGTATATAAACAACAACAAGATATACGCTGTATATGATATATGAAGTATTTGAAATATTGCTGCATTCAATAATAATATTTACATTTTACATACAAAATCAAGTTGAGTAAAATCATATTTAATCATGTTTATATTAACATATTTGATTCCAATATTAAATTTATGAAGAAAAAAATAAGTGACGGTTATCATAAATATTTATATGTTAGGCACGTTTTACGCATTTTTTTCTTATCAATGTCTAATTTAGCAAGATTGAAAAATCCTGCTTGAGGAATAGATTATGAAACACTTTCCATCACATCTGGTAAACTGTAACGACACTTCACCGATAAATAAGGTGAAAGAAAATATATAAGTAAACATTTTAGAAAACATTTCACACATTCAAAAGTTCAGTTATAGGAGTTGCCTCTCATAGAAATAGTAGCTGTTACCCGGCACTTCGTTCACGTAACTTTGAAAGAAAAATAAATGCATTAATTAAGCGAAATATTTAACTTCCGATAATTAAAACACACAATTAATTATAAATACGAGCTACAACTACAATGGATTTAATTATTCATTTAACCATGCTCGGCAAAATAAGCGAGCTGTTTTTTAAACTGCAACAACTAAATATTTTAAAGATTTAAAGATAAAAAAAGTTGGAAATTGTAGGTTAAACGTGACATAACTAGTTTCACAATGTAAAAAAAAATAATCCTTATTACTTTAGTGAAATGAATTATATCGTCTGAATTATATCGTGCACATTTCTTATTACGTATGCCACGTTTACAAATGCGATTTTTTTTTTCTACACCAGGCAGCACTGCAAAATTTATCGTGGAGATCTTGCTTTGCGAAAGACTACGTCCATGGTTTAATATTTGTATGACTCATAATGAACGAATGTAATATGTTTATTTAATCTAATGGATTGCGATATTTAGCTGTTAACGTAATTTCCACTGAAGTTATCTCAGAATCTATACATTTTTTAATGTATCTCATCTCTCAAACAAATAATTTTTTTCAACGATCTTTCTAAAAATGTAAACTTTATGCAATTTTATTCGAAAAAGTATTTTTGAATATAAATGGCCGCCAGGCATATGAAGAAATAAGTGGTTTACCCGTATTTGTTTTCCTCAGTCACATGACTTGCGCTTTTATTATATGGATTACGTATGATTGGATTTAATAGAATAAAGAAAACTTTTATTAATATATTTTTTAAGTTTTGTTTCGATTTTCATAAAATTTCAAATGACTCGACAAAATTCTACAGCGATAATATACGTTAAATTTCAAATCATTCGTTTGGGTTGTTTATGCGCTGTTATATGCGGTCAGACGGACGGACTAGACGACGACTATAAGTGCTACATATTTATATAATTACAAACGCATTTAAAAATGAGAATATTATATATTTTTAAAATACGTTTTAATGGATTAATAATCTCTTATTAAGTAAATTAGTATCGTACGTTCCAAAATCAATTTACAAATACTAAAAATATAGGTTTTTTTTTGTCGTTTGTTTTCTTTCTTTCCTGTTGCCACATATTAAAAAATAAACAGAATAAAAAAATAGTTTGTTTTAATAAAATAACTATCTAGCGCTTTCTGTTTTGCGTAAAATTATCTGTGATTTTTCTAATATCGAATTTGGTACACATCTCAAATTAGCGTATTGTAACGGAAAATATTTGAAAAATAATAAACTGCAGTCATGAAATTATGTTTGATTTTAACGATCAGCATTCATTCCTTATAAAAGAGTGTGTTTTTTTTTTAAATATTTTATTCTTATACTTATTATTTATAAAAATTAAGGAAATGTGCAAATATTATTATTACATATTAAGTGTAAATTTTATTCTATGGATTTCTTCAATCGTGTTTCAAAAAAATCTCGTTAAAAAACCCTAACCATCAACAAGATTGCATTCAGAGAATGTATAATTTACTTTTGAATTCAAAATTTCCATATCAAATAAGGATAAGTATACGTATCAAGAAATGTAAGACGTTCCAATAATGCTATTTTGCTTACATTCATCATACTAAATGTCTCGTCTGGGGAAAGATAATGTAATAGATTCACGCTTACGTCAATAAAACGACCTTTGAAATAAATTTCATCTCTTTTCGTGGGCTATAATGTCTGTGTAAACGCATATAGTATTTGAAAAACGATTGAGATTTGTGCAAGTAAAAGAAAATCAAAGTCATTTCTGTATAATGGCAAAAGTATACTACACACAATATACATATATATTTATATATAAACTGTGTTATCAAAAAGTTTCTGAAGTACTTCATTTTAAATATATCTACAATTGATATCGTCTGCAAACTTTTATCAAGTATTTTTACGACTTCTGTAAACATCTGGCAATAGTCAAGAATTTACTTCATTTTATCATCCGAAAATAAATTTGTTTGTAATGAGAAAATAATTTTCACGTCGCAGATTTTCCGAAATTACGAACGATTTTGAGCAAAGAACATGCATTAAATTCTATTTTCGGAATGAAATTTCTGCTACAAATGCTTTTGAAATGTTGCAAAAACCTTTTAAAGACGACTTTTTTGTCAAAAACATCAGTATTTGATTGGAATAAAATCTTAAAGATGGTAGAGAATCCGTCGTAAGAATTAAGGTAATGTTGAATGTTTTATTTGATTGCCGTGGTGATGTGCATTATGAATTCCTACCAGCTGGCCAAGAGTCAACAAAAATTATTATTTGAGTGTTTTGTGCCATTTGAGTGAAGCAATTCGTCGATAACGAACTGAAATGGTCCGAGAAAAATCATTGGTTTTACACCACGATAATGCGTCTTCAATAGAACTGTTATTCGACGGTTTTTGACCAAACAATCGTCATATACGGCTCCGTAATCTCTGTAATCTCTGATATGGCATCGTTTAACATTTTCTTTTTCACACGACTGAAATTACCTCTTCGTGATCACCGTTTTTAGTCCATTAATTATATAAAACAAAATTCCCTGCGAACTATGAAAGGGTTTCACAAAAACGACTTAAAGTCATTTGATCATTAGAAAAACATTGGCTGTCATATGAGATTACTTTGATGCAATAAATTTTGACAAATAAATTGATACCTTTTGTTTTATGCCAACATTCCGAGAACTTTTTTATCACAGTACATTTGGATGTCATTTCAAAAGTAGAAAATATGCAATTTTTTTTCTGTGTATTTTTAGACATTTACAAAAGAGATAACCGATTATATATATATGTACAGAGTGTCCCAAAAGTCTCCGTACAACTTCAAAACTTTATTACAAAGACAAAATAATAGGCCTACAGCAAAAATAATTACAACAGTACATAGAGTAACTTAAAATGTTTTTTTTTTCTAATACCTTAGAATACGTGTACATGAGATCCTTTCGTTGCACGAAGAATATCAAGCCGATATTTCAATTTTATCGACATGCGTTTCAGCATGCAAACATCAACAGTAGTTACAACTGTTTGAAGAAATCCGAACAAAATTTAATAGTCTCATGGAATTGAAACAAAAGATCCAGACAGTAGTAGCTACTGTTGATGTTACCATGCAAAAACATTCATGAATTGAATTGGAATATCGTCTTCATATTCTTCGTGCAACGAAAGGATCTTATGTACAAGCATACTAAGGTAGTAGAAAAAAACTTTTTAAGTTACTATATGTAACTGTTGTAATTATTTTTGCTGTAGGCCTATTCTTTTTTTTAAATACATTTTTGAAGTTGTACGGATACTTTTGGGACACCCTGTTTATATATAGAGAGAGGTAGATAGATAGATAGATAGATAGATAGATATAGATATCTAAAAATTTATAAATTATTGAAAAAGATCAATGGAAATAGTTCTTCAATATTGCTAATGTTTTTTCCACAATGTACAGCCAATCCCCTTCTTAAGAGGAGCAAAATAAAAGCAAAATATTTTTGTATATATTGTAAATTGTCAGGAAGATTATGCACACGTGCTTAATTTTACCAACAAGATTCGACTATTTGAAATATTTGTCTAATATATAATTTTTATTGCAATTATTTCCTCAAAATACAAATTGTTTGTAAAATTTTCCCATAAATTCGTGAAGAGCTATTTTTAAAAGTTACATATTTTATAAAACAAATGATATGAGTTATCAATTACTAGTCAGCGAATAACAAACAGAGTGAAAAGGTGTACAGACTCGAAGATCGAACCCGGAACCTTTGGTATTACGCACCAATGCTCTACAATTTGGAGCTATCCGGTCGACATCAAATCTAGCATTTTCACACTCTTATGTATTGGCGCGGCTGTGACTTTGCAGCCCAAGATGGAAAATCAATCATGAGAACACATCTTCAGTGGCATGCATGAGACAAATTAAAGCCAGCATCGATGAATATATATAATATATACTAATTAATTAGGTTGGTTATACGCTGAGTAATAAGTTCTAATTCATATATTTTGTGCTATATAAGTAAATTCCTGCGTAATTTCAGCTCTACTGGAAAATTTAATTACATAATTTAATTTTTTCTGTCTTTGTGAAGCTGTTCTATAATGTTTTGGGCTTTGAGAGTTTAATTCTTGTTGTGCCAGCGTGTAATAACTAGATTTGTTGAAAAGAAATAGTTGGATATATCTTCCATCAGGTTCATTCATTTTTTTATAATAAACTTGTTAAATGACCAAATAATTAGACCAACAATTGAAAGAAAGACCAAATAATAAGAATAAACAACAGATCAGCGTAATTTCAGGTCTTTTGTAGAATTTAATTACATAATTTAATTTTCTCTGTCTTTGTGAAGCTGTCCAGTAATGTTTTGGCCATTGAGAATTTAATTCTTCTGGTGCAAGAGTGTAATAATTCGATTTGTAGAAAAGAAATAGTTGGATATCTATTCCTGTAGGTTTATGAAAATTTTTTTGGTGGTATTAGATGAAGATTTTATTCAGTATATGTATCATATTCCAACACAAATAGTACAAATAATTAGATTAATAATTACATTATAAAGATATATGTTCTATAAATGAGTTTTATGAGTAAAATTGAGACTCCAAAAATTACATTTTTGTTTATATTCTTCAGACAAAACATCTCCACTTGAAATGTCACTGGTGCTCAAAATAATTAGAATTTGTTCCAATAACTTCAAAGACCGTGCAATTATGTAATATTCTCATTTGCTTTTTAAAATGGCTGGGAGTGAGCCGAAACATGTCAACAATCTAATAAAAGTAACTTTACTGTATATTATGTTGTGAATTTACACCTTTTAGCATTTAAAAGAAATTTATTAGAATTTGTATTTTATTAAATATATATTACTTACGTAAAATTTATTTTTAAATCCTTGTCCATTTGTAAATATTTACACAACGAAGAATTTCTTTAACAATGGTTTACCTATGTACATTATTTATCTCATCAAAAACAACTCGTTGTAAATGATCCCGCCAAGCCACAAACCTAAAACGTCAGTCATAAAAAGAAGTGATATCACATAAAAATAAGTGATATAGAAGTGCATACTCCGAGTCCCGTGTAAAAATCTATCACCACTCATAATGTTTCCAAAAGAATCGGCGTGAGGTACAGTATGTGAAAACTGCTTGACGACCTGCAGGCTTTTATAATGTTTTCATTTCTTGCAATTACATATGACTATATTATTTTTATTTTATTTATTTATTTATTTATTTATTTATTTTGTTCCGATAAAATTGTAAAAAGTTGAAGCTTCTGTGTTTGCATGTCTTTTCTTATTTATGAGCTTGAAAAATCAATTTGTTGATTTTATTTACCATTATTTAAACTAGAAACACCACTCTTCCGAAGAAGATTTTTTTAAGTAAACATGTAATGATTTTGAGTTTGTAATGTATATATGTAATGACCATATGATATTAATAACAATGCACATTTATAATAAACGTTAACTAATTTGAGATATATTGAGGTAATTCTAGCGTAAGCGGAATCGCATAGATCTGGGGAAAAATCCGTTCTGTCAGTTCTTTTGCATACAAAAATATTTATAAAAATAATATAACAAAAAGTAAAAATTTATTTTTTTGATTTCCAAAATTGATATACTGCATATATTATAAAAGCCTGCAAGTTGCCAAGCAGTTTTCACATACTGTACCTCACTCCGATTCTTTTGGTAACATTATGAGTGGTGATAGATTTTTACACGGGGCTGGGAGTATGCACTTCTACAACGCTTCTGTTTATGTGATATCACTTCTTTTTTTGACTGACGTTTTAGGTTTGTGGCTTGGCGGGATCTTTTACAACGAGTTGTTTTTGATGCGATATCACTCCTTTTTGTAAGGTATTTAATTTCAATTATGCAGATTCCTTTTTTATTCAGAAAAGAAAAGATAAAAGAAAGATGAAAAGGGCAAAAAAATAATAATAGTGATGCTATAAACAGAATTATACAATTTATCCAGTGACTTATTCCAATGTACATGTCGCTACCATAGCAACGGGGAAACTTTTATATTAATTTCCTTACATTGTATTCATCAGATTGTTTATGACATGTTTATTTTCCTTTTTCATTTGTTTATATCACTCTTCTGTTTTTATACATTCAAAAAACAAAAAAATTAGAAAATTTTACAGTTGTTTACAAACTAATTAAAATACTGCACTTTCAGAAAAATTTGGAAAAATAAGAAGCACTTTTGTTTCGGTCAATTATAACAAAAAGTTTATGGAGCATACTTTACCGAGAATAATAATAATTAAATAAAAATTCTACGAACCATTGTAATTCACAGGTATTTTTATACTAATATATTAAATATTATTTTTTTTAATTACTGAGCACCTTAAAAGTTTTATTATTAGTTAAGTTTTTTAACTCAACCTTCCGACAATCGGAAAAATATAAGATTCGCAACGTTTGCAAAAGTATAAAAACTATTAAAGTGTTTTCAAAATAGAAACTGTTCGTAGGATGACATGTATTCCATAATTTTATGTGATTTTGTAAATATACCGCAAAGACTAAATCGTTTACATTTTGAACCGTTTAAAAAGATGTAAAATTTTATTAAAATTTTTGATCTGATAATTCATAACGCTTTAAATTAGATTTTAAAAAGGAGCGTGATTAAACCAAAAAGGACTGGCTAGTATATTTACTAAATGTACAAAATACATAAAGACACAAAATACATAATTAATGTTTCTAGTCTGTCCATTCCAATTCGGGGATCCTAAAATATAGGTCCTCAATCCCCGGCAGTTCACGAATTATTTAGGACTTATGTATGCAACTGTTAAAATGTTCTCAAAGTTGACAATAGAGGCAATAACTATAGCTCGGCAAATATGAAACACGGCATTGCTTCATCATGGCCTTGTTTCGTGAGGTGTTCGTTCTCCGAACAGAAAAATCTCTCGAAATTGTTCGTTAACCGATTTGTTCGTAAACCGAACAGTTCATTACCGATCACCTATTGTATATGAAATTTAGCATTTTTAATTTTTATGGAGAATTTAAGAAGTTATTTCCTTTTCATTGTGCTCTAGGCCCGTTTTTAGAGCATTTTAAGTTCGTCATAGCCGGAGATTCAATGAACGGCAAATATTTAAACGCAAAACTTCTAATCTTGGGGTAGCAACATTTTTACATTCTATTACTCAGCGCATGAATGTAAAGTTGGAATTTTGTAATCGCTATTTCAGTCAATTCCTGATAAGCTAGAAATATATATTTATAAATAAACACAGTTTTTTTTAACGATGAAAATACTATATTTTAATAGATTTAGAGCTTAAGATCGATGAGCTTTCAGGCGGACAAAATGAACTCGTATTAAATTTTAAAGCAAGATAATAAAACCTTACAGAGATTGAAACAGTATAAAATCATTAAAATACATCTCACTAAGTAAATATACTTCGGTTGTAATGAAATTAAGATCATCTAAGAGACCCTGCAAACGAAACGTATATGGTTCAATGCCGCTTTACAATAGAGTGTTTAAATGAAACGGATGTAGTAACATATTTGAATATCTTGTGTATATAGCCACTTTGACAAAAGTTATGCTATTTACTATTGTTTTTCCTCTGTGTTAAGTACAGGAATCAAGTACTTCAACGTAAAAATTCGCTAATTATACAACTATTTAGTCTTAATAAAAAATCTTTTGAGTTACCCTGTAAACGAACAGTAAAATCTACAATTCTCTTTTACAATAGGAAGCTAACTTAGGTAGTTCGTAGTAACATATTTGAACATCATGCGCATACGTTCTTTTTGAAAAGAGTTAGACCATTTAATATTTCTTTGCTTCATCTTAAGTATAGGAATAAATCACTTTAAAGAGGTACACATAAAAAAAAACTATTTAATATTTTTACACGCAATATTAAACACTTGAACTACTCATAAAAACAATTCAAATACTGCAAACCGCGTAAAAATCGGATAATTACACAACTCTTTAGCTCTATATCAAAAGATCTTTTGTGAGACCCTGTAAACGAACCTTAAATGTTACTATTTTTGTATAATAGGAAGCTTACTTGGGTCGACTGTAATAACATATCTTAATATCTTGTGTATACGACCATTCCTAAAAGAGTTGGCTGATTTATTCTTTTTTTTCTCTGTGTTAAGTATAGGAATCAATAAATTTAAGCTGATATAAATCAAAAAGTAATTAATATTTTGACATGAAACTTACAAAGGTTTGAACTACTCATAAAAACAATTCAAATAACGAAAACCGCTTAAAAATCTGATAATTACACTTGCTATAGCCCTGTCAACAGTTTGTGGTCTGAACAAGATTTAAAAAGTGCAAAAAACATCACTTTTAAAATCGCAATTATTGAAAACCTACTCGTCGGATTTTGCTTTACTTTTGAATTTTTAGTCACTTGGCACTCCCCATTCCATAGAATCAAGAATTTTGTTTCTATCATAAACAGAACGCGATATATAGATGTGTCAAAAACCCGTTTTGCCAACACCGCAAAATATAAACTAGACAGAGCTCTAAAAAAATTTTGTAAAATCGTTTGGCATCCATTGTTGGAAATTCCTTTCATTTACGGTTCAATGCATTGCTGTTTCTTATGCTTGGCGAGAAAGTCTGTCGAGTTTGTATGATAAATTATTCATATAAAATACTAAAATTAAGTTTTTTTTTTTATTTAAACGAGTTAAATATTAATGTATAGAAGAACATATGTGCGAAATATATTTATTCTATAATTATTGTGATGTTTAACAAGATGTGTCATTAAAATATATTTCTATTAACAGAATCTTATAAAAAATAAATACTGATATAAACATAATTTTAAAAGTTGTTTAAATTCCTTAAAGAATAATTATGTCTGGAAACATCCGCTCTTTGCCATATTTCAAAATATTTACGAAGAAGCATTTATTATTTAATTAACATATTCTAATCTGTTATCGTTTTTACAGTTTCGTTCATCGGACGAAATCCCATTCCTGTCACTCCTCTATCTGTCACAGGGTTCGTTCTCGGAAACTGTATAAGTTACAGATTTGAAATTTTGTACACTGTTAAAAATTTTGTGGTGGTTTGAACCAAATTTTGGTGCTGTAGTAACTGCAACCATAAAATGATGAAATGTAGTTCCAACATATGGAGCTCCGGTAGACTCATAGCTCCAAATGTTGATACGATATTTCACCATCTTATGGTTGCAGCTGCTGCAGCACCAAAATTTGGTTCAACGTACCAAAAATTTTTTAACAGTGTATACTTATAGCTGATTACCTGTAATCACACGACAAACCACAAACGTTTGAAAACGTTATTTCACCATCTTATGGTTGCAGCTGCTGCAGCACCAATATTTGGTTCAAGGTACCAAAAAAATTTTAACAGTGTATACTTATAGCTGAATACCTGTAATCATATGACAAACCACAAACGTTTGAAAACGTCTTGTATTATTTAAACTAAATGAACTAATTCAGCGACATACTCGACGATGGAAGATGAAATTTTCATTTCTTCCTTCGGAATACATTTCATTGTCTGATGGATTTATTTTAAAGATATTTCGTAACTTTTTGTCATTATAAGGTTTTTTAATTAAAATTAAATCATGTAATGCTTTTCAAATGTAATGCTTTTCAAATCATATGCTTTTCAAATATACAAACATATGCTGTTACAATTGTCTGAACAGTAGTTCTTGAATATTTTTAATGTGGTTTAAAAATAGCTTCCTCTTAAAATTACTTTAATATTAAATTTAATGATGCTGCTATCTATTTTCTCGTTGAAAAAGTGTTTTGAGAAAGGATAAAGAATTAATAATTATAAATTAATGACTTGGGTTTATTAAATAAAGAAAAAAGTGTTTTCAAAGAAATATTATATCAAAAGTCTTTGAGCGATCTTCTATCACACTTATCCACAATTGTTAACTTTTTATACTTTTAACATATAAACTTATTATACGTTTTTACTTATAAAATCATTTCTAAAACTACTTTTTGTTGTTTAACAGTATTACTGAATCTCATTGGGTCACAATATTCCTGAAAGGAATCTTTTATGAAGCTCATATAGAGGAGTCCAAAAGTCCTGAGAAATAGGATAACACAAAACAATTTATTTTAAATTAGTGTCACTTTTACAGATCATGCAGTATAATAAAAGAAACTAGTATAGAAATATACAAAGCAAATTTCTCAATAAATAATAAAAAAATATATAGGGCAACAAAGGTGGCGTATTTTTGATTGCAAAATGTTCAGTGATGTAAACAATGAATAAAACACCCGTTTTATTCTTTTCGCAATTTTACACTACTGGATTTGAAATAAGGTTAAACATAACTTCAATTGCATCTTTCAATCTATATATATATATATTTTAATCTTGCAAATTATGTCATGAAATACTGCCATAAAAAGCACGCGACATATACATAAAGATGATTCCTTTAAGCAAACTGAATTAACTACAGTCCTGATAATTAAAGTTTTAATACATTGAACGCTTCTCAAGTAACGCCGGCCGTATTAAAATTTAATTTTTTTGTTAAAGTCAATTTATTTTATTATCTTCGCATATAATATTTACTTGTGCATGCAATTACGTTCCATACAAAATGAAACACTGTTTATAAAACAATAAATAGATAGTGCGTAATGACAGATTTTAATATTTAACTAGCTGGCTTCGCCCGCCAGCGGGCCCCTAATTTACATCGGTGCCTCGAATTGTAGAAAATCTCGAATCTTGTAAAACCTCGAACCGGACGAACCTCCGACCCGGGTCCCCGCTGCCTTCGGCACCGTATACCGGTCGTGCTACGCACGCACCGGATAATCCCTTAATTTGCACATTGAGTAGTATAAACCTCTAACCGAACGAACCTCCAACCCGTGTCCCCGCTGCCTTCGGCACCGTATACCGGTCGTGCTACGCACACACCGGATAATCCATTAATTTGCACATCGAATAGTATAAATCTCTAACTGAACGAATCTCCGACCCTGCCCCAATGCCTTCGGCACCGGATAATCCCTTAACTTGCACATAGAATAGTATAAACCTCTAACCGAACGAACTTCCAACCCGGGTCACCGCTGCCTTCGGCACCGTATACCGGTCGTGCTACGCACGCACCGGATAATCCCTTAATTTGCACATCGAATAATATAAACCTCTAACTGAACGAATCTCCGACCCTGCCCCGCTGCCTTCGGCACCGTAAACCGGTCGTGCTACGCACGCACCGGATAATCCCTTAAATTGCACATAGAATAGTATAAACCTCTAACTGAACGAACCTCCGGCTCGGGTCCCCGCTGCCTGCTGTCTGCACACAGTCGAGTGCTGCCTGCACACAGTCGAGTCGAATGAGCCATACCCCGTCGTGATCCTTCCCATAGAAACAGAGATAGGAAAGCGCCCCATGGTGGTGAGAGTCGGAGCAAAAATCAATAAGCTGTAGTATCCTCTATCGACGTTGAGTCGAATGAGCCATACCCCGTCGTGATCCGGGCCATAGAAACAGAGATAAGTAAACGCCCCCTGGTGGTGAAAAATGAACTAAAACCGATAAGCTCTAGTCGAATAGTATAAACCTCTAACTGAACGAACCTCCGGTTCGGGTCCCCGCTGACTGCAGCACCGTATAGCATTCGTGCTGCGCACGCGCTGCAGTATACGTTAGTTCCACCTTCCACCACCAGGTGGCGCAAACTGTTTATATGATCATAACTGAAATCGTTGCAACTTATTTAGACTACCGGAGTTCTCGTTCAAAGACAGTGAGCTGTAGAAAAACTTAAAACTGAAAAAAAAAAATTCTGATGTCTTAATTACATAAACCGTCCGGATTCGATAACGGGCGAAGCCCGCTTTTAAACAACTTATTTAAACTACCGGAGTTCTCGTTCAAAGACAGTAAACTGTAGAAAAACTTAAAACTGAAAAAAAAAAAATCTGATGTCTTAATTACATAAACCGTCCGGATTCGGTAACGGGCGAAGCCCGCTTTTTACTAAATTGTGGTAATTTTTCTATACATATAAACAATCAAACGTTTAAAAATATTAAATTTGTTGAAATGGAATTGGTTTCCTCAAAAATACTACAAATGTACAAATATGTCTTAATTCACCAACCGTCCCGATTCGATAACGGGCGAATCCCGCTTTTCCTTATCGATTTAGACTACCTGAGTTTTAGTTCAAAGACAGGGACCTGTAGAAAAACTTAAAACTGAAAAAAAAAAAAAAAAAAAAAAAAAAAATCGATAACGGGCGAAGCCCGTTTTCATAGTTAAGAGAAAAAAAACTGAAGGAGGGGGGGGGAGGGGGCGATGACACTGCTTTTCCTCAAACGACTGATTTAGACTACCGGACTTCTTAACCCAATTGAAGGTCACGTGACCACCGTAAAAAAATTGCGCCTCTACTCTTGAAAATCCTCTTCTTGTCTGAAAATATCCGGTCACGTGTCGTTTTTCTGCATTGGTTACAAATGATTAGAAATAAATTGCTTCATTAACCGGTTTTTAATTGATATCTTCCGATTTCACTGGTCGAATTTTACAATCTTTTTTTTGTTGAAATCAGGATTTTTTTTTACGTGTGATGGCCGATTTGGGGGTCCAGAGATTAATTCCTTCATTGTTTTTCGAAAACGGACTTGAGCATTACATGAAAGCTGTCACGTGAATTTGCTCTTTCTTCCTTCCAAACATCTGCGCTCCAGGCAGTCTGCGGTCTCCACATGCCGCGCCGAAAGAATTAAAAAATTATTTTTTATCGATCGATTTTTAAAGAATTTTTTCGGTCCTAATGGTCGTACGGGAATGATTTTTCGAATTTCTGAAAGCAAATGCTCTCCTGAATCTGTCTGTCCCATTTCCGAATTTCTGACCCCCCGACTTCCGTAGATCCGGGTCGGTTTAAAAACCCGCACTGCGGTTTGGGGCTTAATTTGCTCCTGGCGACCCTGCCTTTTTCGAGAATCGTCTCCACCGGCAAACCTTTTCGGAGGCGAAACTTTGCGGTTTTCGATTCTTTTTCAAGTTCGGTTTCGGTCGGTAATTAAAACACTTTCGTTCATTAATAACTCCCCGGGTCCGGGTCGGAATCCCGACCCGATCGAAACTTGAGCGTCGCGCCTTTTTTGCGAATTTTTCGGTCCGCGTCCGCCGTCCGTGCGTCGCCTGGTCCCGGAGCCTTTGCGGGTACAAAGGTGGAGTGCACAGACAGAAACACACACAGACGTTTACCGCGCTTAATATTAGGGATTAGTGATAATTATAATAGTTTGCGCATTATCATGCAGAATTATTTACCCCTGGAAATAAAAACATAAACTGTAAATGTATGTCATATGAATATATGTTTCTATTGGTCTACCTATCGATATTATCGGTTTGTTTCCATCATATTTTGAAACATACTATGGATTCCGCTGTAAAATCTTTGATATTTTGATACAAGATGAGAACAGCAATCGGTCAGCAAAGAAGAAAAATGTGTACAAAGATATTGAAGTGTATTTGATGCAAGTAATAATACATTTTAAATAAACTACAGAAATATATAAACAAGTATAGGTCGTTTAAATTTTGCTAACACTGTAAAAACACAGGTGTGTTTTAATCTAGGTAAATATAATATAACCTAGAACTTAGAAAGAAAATATGCAATAATATCTTCAGAGATACCTACGATACCGATAAAAGTTCTTCATTTTTAGAAATTTACGAAATTAATATTTTATCGAGATTTAAAGACTCATTTATAAAAGCAAAAATTCTAATGCTGGCTCTGATTTTCGGAAATGTTTCAGCGTACATTTTATGGCGTATTAAACAGTTTTCTCAACACGGAACGTAGGTTTTTTTTTATGCTATCTTTTTTCAAGCAAACATTTTTATATTCAACAAACATGTTTTACAGAGCAACATGATAAATTATCAGCATTAACATTAACATTAAAATTAATATAATTTTGTTACTCCTGCGTGCATAAATACAGTTGTGCAGCTGATAATGTGTAAATGAAATTGAAAACATCTTAAAATTTAATATTCCCTCTTGCGGAAACTTAATAATACAAAATTTAAACTCCTGGAATTTTTTTTCAAAAATCAGTGGTAGCAAAAACAGTTTTTTTTTTTTTTTTTTTTTTTTTTTTTTTTTTTTTTTTTTTTAATGCTTCTTTAAAAAAATTCAAAATGTATTGGTAGCTGAGGTTTCTAAAGATAAGGAAAGCTTATTAGAAACATGGTTACTCGGAAGAGGTTATTATATATTTTTGCTCGTAGTGATAATATATTTTTGTAAATATTTTTTTATAGTGAATACTGCATATCAAAACTTTTATGTTGAATTTGTAATAGCGACATTTAGTTGAATTTCAGGTAAAAAATATAAACACTTTTTTTTTTCACATATAATTTCCAAAATATAATTTTATTTTAAGTAACTTTCATTAATGTTGTTTTCAATTTTTTTCTTTTCAATCTAATTTATATATATATATATATATATTTCTAATTATTAAAAATTTCGAGAATGTAATCTTGTGGGAATCAATTTAGTGAAGGAGAATAAAACTCCATACCTATCGATAAACTTTTAAATAACGTAAGCTTTAATTACAAAAGGAAAATTCTTAATCAGCGTGATTTATTCGTTTACTTACACGAAGAAATTTTTTGAGTTAAACAAACTTTTTCTAAAAATAAATCCATGCAATTTACCGGATAATTTTTTTTTAACAACTGGGAATGTAATTTATCATCCTTCTAAAACTTTAGATTTTGTAGAATTAAAAGAAAAATGCACGTGATTTTGGGAATCCATGTTTTCATTTAAACAATCGGATTTCTCCAAAGAAAGTCAAAAATACTAAAGATTATGAAGCAATTTTTGTTTACAATAAGAATTTAAAATTTGATGATGAAAAACTAAAATTTTTAAATTAATGAGAAAAGAAAATTTTTCGGAAAACAAATTAGCCTTTGATTTTTTGTTTAGAAGTTGCTGTTAGCTTTCAATGCATAATTAATTTGTATAAAAAAAATTATATCTTCAATTATGCTTTGAATGTAATGTCATTCATTTATATACTTCAGTAGAAACAAATTCTAAATTATTTACAGAAATATTATATAGTTTTAATTAGCATAATATTTTTGTATTACCTTATTTACTGCAAAATATTTTATTCAATTAAATACATCCAATACAAATATTCATTTGTTTCCATTAACTTAATTGTTTTCTTTTTGCCAAATACTTCACATATTATGTGATCTTTTATCAGTCTTATCAGATGTTAAGTAGCTTACCTGAAACTAATAAATATTATAAATTACAATTATACAAATCCCCTCATTGTATCGATAGAAAATATGAGTAATTAAAATAATAAATAGAAGAAAAATGCAATTTATTACAAACTTAATATATATTTGAAGTATTTGTTCTATTAGTTTTTCTTAGTTCATTTTATTATTCAATAGTTTCACATTAAAAGAGACCACCTTATCCTAAAGACAAACTATTTATACAAAGTCTTGTTCTTTTTTCAGATAATTATTTATTTCGTAATTTTCATGTAAATAAATGCATATCAAATATTAAATTGGTTCAATTTTAGAAACTGTCACTGTAATTTCCTTGGCGATAAAATAAAAGTTTATGTTTATTAGCCATTATATATCGAAACTATTATAATAAATTTAATTTAAAAATGTGAATAAAACTATAACTAAAGAGCTGAAAAAATACGTTGAATAAGTAGTACTTGATTTTATTCTGTAACCGAAATTTCTCCAACGCGTCTGTCACTACAGTAAACGTTTGTGCGGGATATATATATATATAACGATTTTTTCTTTGGAATTTTCGTAAGAAAAGCAAGCGTATTCTTGAAGATATAAACGATTCTGGAAAAAAAAAATATTTTTTTTGTTTATAGCATCCAGAGTTTTCAAATAAATTTAACGGCATTTTCCAATGAAAATGAATGTATAGAATATTTAAAAAGTTAGATCATTTGCATGACATGTTATTTATCATTGCATGAGCGAATGATAACAACACAATTTTTCATACTTTGGTAGCTACATATATAGCACGATAAATTACATAAAAATTCCAGTTGAATATTAGAAAATGTACTGGCGATATAGAGATCTGAATATCCGTTGCTTTGAAAAAGTAGATGTATAATAAGTTATTTACCACAAATTGTGAATTAGCTCCCGTTACTGCCAATATCTTTCTGACATTTCACGGAATTATATTTGTCACAGTGTATAGTGGGCCCTATATAGTTGTTTTCCAAAGTATGAAACATGTTTTAAATATTATTCGCGCATACGCAGATATAGAATACAAATGTCCATGTCTCATCAAATATATCATCAAATATACAATTTACATTAATTTTTTAAATTACAGTACAATGTCTCTGCTACACTTTGCGGATTTTTCGGATAGTGATGTTAAATTTGTCTGAAAAATCTGCATGTTACAAACAAAAGACCGTAGAATTTCTTTTTCAAGATCATGATTGCTATTCATATACAAATACATTCAACCGTTTTATAGGGACAACATATCCATCTGCTACAGTGACATACCATCCCGAGAATTCTATGATGCACGGTGATCATAACTATTATTGAATAATTAAATTTAACTTTGGTCCCCTAGTGACCAAATTATCATGGATGAATACGAGGATTAACATGTTATTTATGTCAACTACGTCCAAAGATGTCTCGTCAAGCATTTCTGTACATATTCGACAAAACACAAAAACAAACAAAAATATCCAATCATTATCCTTAATATATAAGCATGAATGTATTAAAGAAATTAATTACCTAAGTTATTTTGTGTAATTTATTATACATTTATTTTTTACTACTGCATTTACAGGATGTATAATACATTTGAATATACTGAGAATAAAAATTATGGATGTTTACTACAACCCCCTTCTGCTATACAGATATCTTAACAAAATAAATATATAAAATCACCTGCAAAATACTAGGTTATTTAGCTCTCGTCATATTATGCATTTCTGAGTTTTATATTCTAAAACAACTTTTAGTATACTAAATATAGCTGTGTTTTAAAATTAATGACTCAAATTATATATATATATATAACTTTTTAAGCAATTCACGCTCATCTTCAGTAATTCTTACGAATTATTTTATGTAGCCGTGTATATGATCTGTAGGAATTTTACACACCTCGTAGTATGCAAAAATTTAGTTAAACTTAAAAACGCATATTATAAATGAATACGCACTTCCAGGAATTATTCCTAATTGACTATACCTTGGATACTGTACTAATTTTTATATTTCCCTGTAAATAAATGATAAAATATATGCATATCACATTCTACAGCAATCATGTTCTAGTAAATCACACCAATTTATATCAATTTCATTAGTATAGAAATAGAAAGACATAATTAAATGGCTCTGCAAACATTTTTTTTCTTTGTGTAGACCATTAGATAATCGATTTTTTTTTATTAAACCTGTAAATGAATGATAAATGCTTTGCACTCCATATTTGTTTTAGTGCACCTCAGCTATCCATATCCATCGTTACGTTTTTAACAGTGTAATATCATCAAAATAATACAAAAACAAATTTTCCGTATAGACCACAATATGACGGACTGCTTTTGAAAGCCCGTGTGAACGAACTGTAAGTGCTACACATAACATATGCACACATAGCATATAGTAAGCATCTTGCAGTGCAATTCAATAACGTATATAAATTCCTTTATGTTTTAAATAGTGTATCACCATTAAAATACACCGAAAATGATTTTCCCCCATAAGCCAAAATGTAACGGAATATTTTAGAGTGCCTCTGTAAATAAACTAAAAATTTCACACATTTCATTTTTAGTATCAATTCATAGTAATCCATACTATCGTATATAAATTACATTCCCGACCGAGTATATTTACACGGGTTAAAGCACGGTCAGACAAACTATATGCCTCAAGATTTTTCAACTATATTGAAAAGGGTTAAACAGGAATAGTGAGTACTATTTCGTAGATGCAACTTAAATGATATTTATATTAAATTGGCAAAATCATAAACTGAATTTTTATATGAGTGTTTCATGTGTCCTTTGTGTTTCAGCATAAATATTCAAAATATCCCGATTGATATCATGAATCAATAAGGTAGATTATTGTGCATCCTTTCATATTTTCACCTAGTCAATTTCAATAACATAATTTAGTTACTGGTAATAACTGTTGAAAATGAGAAACTTTGACACATTTATAAGTTTTAGTTTGTATATACAAAAGTTCTTCTGGCCTGTACCGGAGGAAAAGGTAGCTTTCCTATATCTTCCTTTAAAAATTTTAGCTAATGTTACTCGAAACAGCAAGCTAAAATGCAAAGAAGATTCCTTAATCCTCTTTAATAAAAAGGTACGTGTTGCTGACGACTGGGATTTTCGATAATCGTTGCCACAGATTAATCTCGGAAAATGAAACGTTTGAAGTTACTGAAAAAATTAATTGCTCGAAAAGTATTTGTCAGAAAATTGTTAGACAAACTGCGTTAGAAAGGTAAAAAAATTGTATTTTTTTTATATAAATTTCAAATCCACTGATTATGCACTTTTTCAAATATTGAATTAAAAAAATTACCAAATTTCACAATGGAGTACCATATAGCGAAAACTTCACGCGTAAAAAAAATAATAACAACAGCAATGTGTCAGCACGAGTCACAAACTGTAGTAGCCGTATTATTCTGTTAAAATATAAAAGTGAATTATGATGTCACGAGTGCATGATTTTTATTTAATTTTTCGACAAATACTAGATGCGCCATTTCTTTTTAGTTGTGAATAATATAGGTTAATTCACGTTATTAAAAATGTAGCTATAAAGCATGTAAATCAATGGAAAACGGTAAGTAATAAATTATAAACGTAATAGTAAACCTTTTTTAAAAAAACATAACTTAGTGAAATAAGTATCCGTTTTTATGTTATTATAGGATATCTAGGTAAAGGTACAGATTACTTTAAACTACAAGGTTAAATTCACCGATATATTTCGTTTGATTCAAGGTTCTTTTGGAGAAACCGACCAGCGCAGCGGGCGTAGTCTGCTATTACTGAATATGAATAAAAAATTTCCAAATTAGTCAACTATAGCCAAGTTCGCTTCATTTATGAAGACTTATTTTTGGTCGCCAAATTTGGCAATATTTCGCCAAGTGTCGCCATGTTTGGCAAGAATTTGGCGCTGACGGATATAAATATATATAGTTTTATATGTATGATTGGAAAAATGATCACAACATGAATGATAACCATTTGCAGGAAATCGCGTTCACTAAAACTCATAAATTAATCGTTAATTTTTTGTAATATGCTGTCTTGTTTCAAAATGTCAGCCACCGTCGAATTTCAAACTGCACTATCTCAGTCCTTTTTTAAGATAAAGGTAAAACAAAAAAAATGTTCCGGAATACTTGTATCAAGGTATCACTTAATCAGAAAAAAAAAATATATTTTTTTTTTTAATATTTTTTTTAATTTTAAATTTTTCAGTGACCGCCATCTTGAAACAAGATGGCGGACTAAGTTGGCCAAAGATCTCGGTTGAGGCATTCGTAAGCTTAATACACACAATTTGTTTCATCCAAATTGATTTATAAATAAGAGTGCTATCGTATGACATAGATCATATATATATATATATATATATATATATATATATATATATATATAGATATAGATATAGATATATGGATATATCTATCTATATATATATATATATAAACAGCATTTGAACGGAGGGTGGTTTTGGGGTCTGGGGTCATGATCGGTGAAAATATATCGACATTTCCTGGAATCGCTTTCCTCCGAACAGCTGCAATAGGTAGCTTTATACTTTTTTGCATTGAAAGTTACCTAAAATTAGTTTATTTGTAAAATGAAAATTACATTGACAATGAACATTTTTATGAATATAGTTTTTTTTAATTACCAATAAAATATAAATAATTTGTTTAATATCTTATACTCTATAAAAATTATTTACTTAAATAAAACCAACTTTTGAAAGTGCTAAAAGTCATTCATCATTGTTGAAATAAAGTAAGGTTAGTGACGTTTATCTAGTAAGTTAATGAGTAAAGTAGTATCCAGTAAGGTGATCTAGTAAGTTTAATAATGAGATCTTAATAAGATTAGTAGTTTTTAATCACGGAATTTTATTACCAAACAGTAATCTTTTCAAACTATTGTTAATGAATTTTCGTGTAAAATAATTAATATGCATTTCAAATAATATGCATTCTTTGTCCTTTGATTCTGAGAGGTTTAACATTTCATGGTAAAACAAATTGCATCTGCTACCGTAAAATTTCAGAAAATGATGTACTCGAAACATTATTGCATCTAAGTATTCAACTAGCATATGTATGCTTAAACATTATAATCAACTTCCCGTTTACTGAATGTAGATAGAATGGATATATGTTTGTAATTAATTTAATGGTATATGAACGTTGCGAACGGCAAATTTATATTGGATGCTTGGAGACAGATTTAGAATACTCTAATCTGTATTTCAATTGCTGATTAGTTATCAGTTGCTGTTTGGGTTATATTACATAAAAACATGATACAAAAATATTGTATGAATGTTAAATACGCAAGTTTAAAACTATCACATATCTCACAAGAAGTAAAACTAAAAATGTCGTAGTACAAAAGTAGAATAATATCCTTATTTAAGCAAATCTGTAAAATTTAATCAAAATAGTACTTATAAAAGTAAACGAAACTTCTATAAAAATAATATACGAGAATATTATAACAGAAAAATTATATCACTGTCATTATTTAATGAAACAAGATGAAAATAAAATATAATATAAACATAAATATAGTTATAATTAAATTATTTTAAAAACTTGCTTAAAGAAATGTGTATTATAATAATATGCATAATCCTTTATAAATTCCGCTAAACTTTAGAAGAAAAACCTGCAGTTATTTAGAATTTTAAAATTATTGTTATATTATTTTCACACAAAAAACGGTCTGTATAATTGTCACGGGAATTTTGTAAACTATTAATTTTACATATCTCTTAAACATTGGTAATTCATTTTGCGGGTAAATAAATTAAAAACATTATTGAATATCTATCACATGTGACAATTGATAAAACCATATTAAAGACTATTTAACTTATTTAATCACACTTTAAACTAAAATACTAAATGTATGTTGAGCATAAACAAAACAAATTTCCTGCCTATAAACATGCAATTAATATTTATTTATATTTACCCATATATTATGTAACATATTTTTAAGATACTTTACAATTTAAAAATTATTTTAATCTTAAAATTTCTTGGAAAAAAATAATGTAAAATACATTTTTTTTTCAAATTTAAATAACAATTTATAAATTAAAATTTCTTATATATATTTTTTTTTGGTTAGTAGGATAATTATTATTGTTATTCATTTGATATAACTGTAATAAATAAGTGTAATTTTGATATAAAGTGTAATTTAAATATGTATATTTTTCGAAATCTTTTAATTGGGGCGTTTTTCAAAAGTTTCATGCATTTTTAGAACATTTTTCAACATTATCATTTTCTAATTATTAAATCATTATGCTGGAAATCTTCAGGTAATTTCTGTATCAGTTTGATAACATTTTTGGGTTACGCCATGGCACGAAAATAGAAATACACAAAATTGAGGGGGGTTGGGGCTACAAAGTGCAAGTCACATTTTGGGGGAAATAAATCTAACACTGTAATCTATTGTTTATGATTCTAAATTACAATACCCTACATATTATTTGTTTCTATTTTCACTTGGTGACAGCATATGTACCAGGTTTCGTTTATGCCGCCATTAAAGATAGCTAATTTACAAAGAACGTAATAGTATTATTATTAAAGTAATGCCATATTGTTATTCAGAATATCAGAAATGCTACTAAGAAATTGTCAAAAAAATTATGGTATATACAGGATGCCCTGAAATTCTGGAATCTCTCGAAAAACTCGAGAAATATATATCGGATTGAAAAATGGAAAATATATGTTCAATATTTTTGAAGAATTAATTTAGAGATATCAAAAGTACTCCCCCCCTAACGCTGCCCCTAGGGGGAAAGGGGGAATGATGTGATAACCCCCCCCCCTTTTTTTATTGCAGAATCGGATTCTACGGAAAAATTACGTAACTTTTGTATTTAACATTTTCTTCAGAACATCGTAAATGGCGCTCTAATCGAATATAATGCAGTGAGAATCGTTTCAGTTGAAAAGGCTGGAAATGGTCGTATAACTTGAGAAATATACAGGGTGTCCATAAAGACTCTTTCCAAATACAAGCGTTTATTAAATAAAATACAAGAACATACATAAACTTAAAAAAATAATTTATTTAAGATGCACTTATTAAAGTTTTATTTTTTAATTAATTATTATTATTTTTTTACAGCAATCAATGAACCTTAATATGTGAACCATTATTTGCGCGAACCACAGCAAGGCGATACTCTATTTCATCAAGGAAATTACGAACATCATGACCCCAATGTAGCGGTGCACCATCTTGCTCGAAAAAGACGTTTGCTTGAAGATTATCCAAGTGTGCTGCCCAGATTCAGTTAAATGGTCTAGGTACACACTTGCAGTTATTAATTTCTCTACGAAGAAAAATGTTCCAATGACTCTGCTGTATGTCCAGCCACAACAAACATTCACTTTAGGGCTATCTCTCTCGAGTTTCCTACTCAAATGTGGGTGTTCTGAGACCCAGACTCTTGCATTATGTGTATTGATATTCATAGAAACATGAAACGTTGCCTCATAACTTTTTCTTAAGGCTTAGCTGTTTTGATATCTTATCCTTGGTTCTTCAAAATAATATCTAAAATACACAAAATAAAGATTAATAAAAACTTTAATAGTAACCTGAGTATCCATAAAAACTTTCTTTTTCTTATCTCAACAAAAATTAATTTTAGGAATTTTTGAAGTTGGAAAGAGACTTTGTGGATTGTACATCAGATTGAAAAACTGAAAAAAAAGTGTTCAATATTTTTGAAAAAAAGGCAACTTTGATATTCAAAAATTGATTTTTCTAAAATACTGAACAAGTATTATTCTGTTTGTTTAATCCGATGTATATTTCTTGTGTTATTCGACAGTTTCCAGACATTTCATTGAAAATGATTCTCACTGCATTTTACTCGATTACAGTGCCATCTACGTTTTTTCTGAAAAAAATGTTAAATACAAAATTTACGTATTTTTTCCCGTAGAATCCGAATATGCAATAATAAGGTGGGTTATCATTTAAGATTTCAAGGTTCCCTCACTTTCCCTGCAGGGGGCAGTGTTGCGAGGCAACTTTTATATACCTAATCAGATTTTTCAAAAATATTGAACATGAATTTTTCCATTTTTCAATCCGATGTACTGATAATACTGAACAAGTATTATTCCGATTTTCAATCCGATGTATATTTCTCTTGTTATTCGACCGTTTCCAGACTTTTCAATGGAAACGACTCTTACTGCATTTTACTCGATTACAGCGCCATCTACGATTTTATGAAGAAAATGTCCAGCACAAAAGTTACATATTTTTCCCGTAGAATCAAAATCTGCGATAAAAAAGGGGGTTATCATTTAAAATTTCAAAGTTGACCCCCAGGGGAAGAATTTGAGGGCAACACTGATACCCCTAAATAGATGTTTAAAAAATATTGGACACATATTTTTCGTTTTTCAATCCGTTGTATGTTTCTCGAGTTCTTCGACCGTTCCCAGACTTTTCGGAAGACATGTATATTGATTTAACTTTAAAAGTTCTCAGAAGTTTACAAATGTGGCTTAGCACTTTCTTGCCTTGACCCCCTCTATCGTGATTGTAGTTCATTCTGTTAACTCTTCACTTTACATGTGTCGGTTTCTTATTCGCTTCAACACAAGCTTCCTTTACATAATTGTATATCTTTTATCACCTGATTTTCAAAATTGAATTTTTTGCGTATTTTAATTGCAGAAAATCTTTGATAGAAAAAGGCAATGTTTTCAACTAGAAATTACAATTAGGGAACAATAAAGGACTATGAGCAGTTTATGCATCACGTGTATGGGATGCTCGTCACGAAGGAGTTCAAAACCAGTTCCTTTTAAAAAAATAGATTTATTGTTAAATAAAATATATACACTGAGTGGCCAAAAAATTAGAGACACCTTCTAATAACGAGTCGTTCCATCTTTAGCTCTGATCACAACCGATATTCTTCTTGGCATGGACTCTACGTCTTATGAAGCTGAGTGTTCCTTATATAAGCAATTCTGCGTTATTATGACATTCTATGTCTCTGTCGGACTGGTTTACTTTCAAAAGGGTGTCTCAATTTTTTTTACCACTCAGTGTAAATCAAACCAACCTAGCTTTGTTTCGCTTTCATGTATATAAACATATCAGTTACATTTAATGTGTATAATTTCATTTACATACATTGTTTAAGATAAAAGTAATACAGAGAATTCTCGATAAGTCAAATTCGAAGGGATCGGCTAAAGTATGCGAGTAATCGTAAGTTACAGTTAGCAAAATCATTTAATTCAAACGGAAAACATATGAAAATCCATTTAGTGGTATAGATAGAAATTGCTATTATACTGTAGTGACTCGCAAAATGAGGGTTCTTATTAGGTTCTTACCATCTACAGTTTTGCACGATTGAGATGTCCAACTGCGGTTTTGGCGATGACCGCCTTCACACATATCGCCTTCAAACGTACAAAACTGTAGATGTTAACAACTAGACATGTAGGCCAAATCTTCGGACAATTTCATTATCAGGAAAGTCATGAATTATTTTAACCTAATAATCTTTAATTTTCAAATTTAGATGTAGATGTTTGGTCCCTAAAGACCCAATTTTCTTGTTAGGATTGCATTTCCGACCCCGCATTGCTATTTTATTCTGAATCGTCTAGGTGTACCCCACTTTTCATAGAAGTTTGTCCCTCTAGCTTTGAATCACCCTGTATATATTTCATAAATAGGACTGTTTTACCAGGTACCGGCAAAAATATGCGTGTAATCATAAGTGGCATTTATCAAAATCATTTAATTCGCACGGACAATATATAAAAACGCATTTAGTGGTATAGATAGGAATAGCAATTATACTGTAATGACTCGCAAAATGGGAGCACGTACGTGATTCTTACCGTCTACGGTTTTATATGTTTGAGAAGTGCAACTAAAACTGTGGAAAAAAACATCCTCACGCCAATAACCTCAAATGTTCAAAACTGTCGATGGTATGAATCAGACACGTAGGCAGAAAACTTCAGGGAACTTCCTAATCAGGAAAGTCATGACTTATGTTAAGTTTATAATATTTAAAAGTCAATTTTTGATCAAGATGATTCAGCGCCTAATAACCCCCCCCCCCTAACTCGTTAGGATTGCATTTCCAACCCTGTATTACCATGTGAATCCGACGCGTCTAGGTGTATCCCACTCTTAGAAGTTCGTTCCTCCAGTTTTGAATCACCCTATATATATTTCATAAAATTAGATGCTTTACCTCCATAGTAAATGTACTAGAATACATCTTTTTTACACATTTTAATGTATTTAATCTATGTACAAGAGCTGTAATATTTAGAGTTTTTTCTTTCCTCCAAAAAATTCTTGTGCAAATAATTTTTATAATGCATCTAAATTACTCAAAAAATAAAATTAAAGTGACTTTATTAAATACATTATTAATGATTAATACAAAAAATAATTTAAAAGATAATTTTCTAAATCATTCCACTTTATTGCTAGTGAATTCAAAAAAAGTTATATTGCTTAAATAATTTAAAATTAAAATTCATAATTAATATTGTTAATATGCTTCATATACAACACAACATTTAAACGCAAGTTTTTTAGCTCATTAATGTATTAATGTGTAAGATGCATCCCGTCATTGGATGCTATCTTTACTATTAATTCGAGTTTTTATATTTGTAGATACCCTGACATATAATTAAAATACAAAAACACCTGAAAAAAGAGTAGAGAATTTCGAGCTAAAATACACATTTTGAAAGTTTCTGTACAATATCTAAGCTATATTATCCTATAAATTAATTCGCATTTGCATTACCTTGATATTAATTCCGTTTTCCTGTAAACGGCTTGTTGTTTAATGTTATGTTAATATGTCTTAGTACAACATGAATTTCATTAACCTTTGTAGTGCACATCACGAGACTGCGTAGGAAGTAAACGATGTGTCATTGTAGTCTTAATTGTATCAAATGTATTATATAATACAAGGTGGAATTTCGTAATAAACGTCCGAATAAATGTAGAGTACAGGGTGGTTCAGAAATGTAAAGGCAAATGTAATGTCAAAAATGTAAAGGCAGGTAGAGGGCACCTAACTAAGTAGATTTCGTATAGGAAAGAAGGTGCGGAAATGCAGAGTTGTGGCAGTAGATGGCGCCATTGAGTTCGGCAGAGAAAGGGTTTCGCTGGCTTGAATCATCATTCCCTGCACGGATTTCGAGCAACATGCATCGTTACACCAATGCTGAACTTGTCGACATGCATGGGGCTGCGCAAGTAAATGGAGCGGCTCCTCAAAGAATGTACATGGAACGATTCCCGAGTAGGAATCTGCCGGATCGCCGAACATTTGAGCGTCTTCATCGGGAGTATTGCGCGATTGGATCGTTTTATGTTTCCAGGCGTGATACCGGCACTAGAAGAAATTGCAGAAATCGATCAGTAGAAGAATTAGTATTACGTACAGTAGAGGATAGTCCTTCGACAAGCTCGAGTACCGTTGAAAGTGTGCGTCTTTTGAGCAGCCGCCCCACTTCCTTGTGCAGCCCCATAAATGAAATGCATGGTCCATTGGCAAGTCCCGCATTGGTGTAACGATGCATGTTGCTCGAAAACCGGGCGGGGAATAACGATTCAAGCCAGAGAAACGCTTTCATCCACCGAACTCATCAGCGCCATCTACTGCCTCAACGTTGAATTTCCGCACCCACGATCCTATACGAAATCTGCTTATTTAAGTCCGCTCTACCTGCCTTTACATTTTTGACATATAGTTCTGAACTATCCTGTATAAACCTTTAGCGTTTAATGAAGTATGCTAATATATCCTAGATAACTGTTAATTTAAACGATTTGATATCTGGCGTTCATAGTATTATTGGCCATAGCTGTACATGTGATGTTATTTCTAGTTTACAATTACTTTTCATATTATCGGAATGTATTAAATATAAAATTTACCTTTACATTTAGTAGTATAACTTAATTTATGTTCGAGCATGTAGTAATAAAACAAAAATAAAATTTCGATCTCTATGCACTATTGAATTCAAGAGTAGAAAAATGCGAGCAAAAATACACATTTTGTAAGTTTTTGTACAATATTTAAGGCATATTATCTTATAAATTAATCCGCATTTGCATTATCTTGATATTAATTCCATTTTCGTGTAAACGGCTTGTGTTTAATGTTATGTTAATACGTCTTAGTACTACATGAATTTGATTATCCGTTGTAGTGCACATCATGACATTGCATAGAAAGTACACTGAAATGTCATTGTAGTCTTAATTGTGATCGAATGTATGATATAATGCATGGTTGGATTTCGTAATAAGCGGCCGAATAAATGTATAATATAAACCTTTAGATTCTAATGTAGAATGCTAATCCATTCTAAATAACTGTTAAGTTAACCATTTTGAATCTGGCGTTCATATTATTAGCCATATCGATGCATTTGCTGGTATTCGGTGTTTACAATTACTTTGAA
This sequence comes from Maratus michaelseni, assembly GCA_963931845.1. Taxonomy (NCBI): domain Eukaryota; kingdom Metazoa; phylum Arthropoda; class Arachnida; order Araneae; family Salticidae; genus Maratus; species Maratus michaelseni. Next base: position 86,584,936 of record OZ007593.1, read on the forward strand.
TATTGTCGTAATGCATTAATAATAAAATTTATCTTTATACTTAGTATTATCACTTAATTTATGTTTGAGAATTAAGTAATATACAAAAAATAAAATTTCAATTAAATCTGCATACACTATTGCTGAGACTTTTATTTAAAACATATATTTATGCCTTTAAATTCAAATATAGGAAATCTTTTTTTTTCGAATAAACCATGTATGTTAATAAAAGAAAAAATAATGTAAAATTATTATGATTCTTTTAACCTTGGTGTAATAGAAAAAATTCCAAATGTCTCCAAAAATTCTCCAAACTCCTACTTTCATAATCATAATGTGCAAAATAACTGTATTATATTATATAGATTGCATTAAATAAAACACATTAAATTAACTTTATAATCACCCATTAACCATATTTTTGCCATTTGAGGAGGTCGTTTTATTTTTTTATTATTTAACTTAAATGTAATTTAAATCGTTATATGTAAGTGTCCGTTTTCATTTTTTTTTCAATACGTAATTTTCAAGTCGGGCAATGCATGTCCACCGTAACCAGCGTTAATTTCCAGATGAATTTTTTGGCAATTTAAGCATTTAACACGCAAAAAGCGTACCGTTACTCAAATTTCTAATATGGGACATAAATACAACTTCTTATAACGTTCTTATGCGGACATCTCACAAAACACACTCAAAGAAACAAAATAAATAACTACACTGTTTAACACTTTCCAACATAGTAAATGAAAATGTTTTATTAATTCGGTTTTCAACACTTTCCAACAAAGTGAAAAAGTTTTTATGGATTCGGTTTGTCTGTTATCTTTCTGTCATCTGTCTGTCCGTGTTCTAAATATCGTAATATAGTCGGTTTGCCCTGCAATTTTTGTATATTATTGAGGTTCACACAATACTGTTTAGTATTGATAATGAAGTGTGTAGAAATTGTATTCGTTTACTGAGACATACAAAAGAATGGTCTATGGGAAAAATCGCTTACGATTAATTTTATTAATGTTTTGATATTTCAAACATAATGAAATAGATTTGCCTCACTTAGATGGATTACAACATGCTTACTGAAGAATTAACAATAAGTAGCATTTATATATTTCATATACAAGGACACACAAAAGAATTCAATTACATCATGATCTACCCGGAAAAATCATCCCCAGAGAATTTTAATGATGTTATGATTCTTCAGATATAATGGAATCACGGAAGTGCACTGCGACAGTCTTTCTATTCATTACAGAGTACATAGTATTTATCTTTCATTAACAATGACACACAAAAGAATCTGGCTGCTGGACCTGCTAAGATCGATAGGTGCAAGAAGTGCGTTTTCTGCTATCGTATGCATTTATAAACTTATCTAATTTTGAGTGTATAAGGTGGTGTTTATAAATTCTAAACATAACATACATGATTATCGCGCATGCATTACCGGATTACAGGATACGACCATTTGCCGGACACTGAGTAAAAATATACTTATAGCGAGTTATGCGTTTTTTATTTGCTTATTTAGATATCTCATTTCATTCTAGGAAAAAAGGAATTTTTTTAATATTATTGTGTTTGTAATAGAAAATGTTTCATAATCTAGCCCTGATATTTGAGTTTTCGTTCTTGATTCGAAGCTCATAACGTATTCTTAAACCTCGATAAACACACTTGATTCCACTATAAAATATCTTCATGTACCGCCATATGTATCTTACATTTTTTAATCGTATACGCATTACATATATTTTTTTTGTTTTGTTTTGTTTTCCACAATAAAGTCTTTGCCCTAAATTAAAGTAATGTAATAAAATCATAGTAATTTAATTTATGTGTTTCTTATTAGTAATTAATTATTCAGATTTGTGACATAATTAAATACAATTTTCTTGTTATAGAAATGCAAATAGGTAATTAACAATCTTATTTATAAACCAAACTAATTTTTAAAATCGTAAAAATATGATTGTTGATGACTTGATTTTTTTTCGTCTTTGATAAAAAATAATGCTCATATATGTAGTTAAAATGTTGATAAAAATTAATTCTTAATATTCTAATATACACACTTTATGTAGTGTCATTCAAAGTTATGTATTCAAAGTGTGAAAATTTCATAATATGGTTCTTGTATTTACATGTATTATAAAACATTTATGAATATAAACATATACAAATGTCTCATCTTTATTATTTCAAAAATGTTTATCATAATAAATTTAAGTACATCTTAATATTCCCTTATTAAGTAACAAGAATATGTTTATTTGGATCTTAATGAAATAAGACTAAGAAGCTTATCTTTCTTAAGATCTGCATGCAATTCTGCATATTAATGATATTAATTACTAAACTGTTACAATAACACGAATAAGTCTCCCCGACAGTCCATTTTGCTTTGTCAGTCATCCTTACGAATTCTAATCCCAATTTTAATAATTATTTTAGATTTTATGCATCTAACTACATAATATAGTTATTATTATATTTGTATTTTCTTATGATAATTAAAGATTTTTACTTAGATGATATTGTTGCCGTCTATTTCGGCATTGCAATTACAAGCCGTTAAATGCATATATATATGAAGTTATAGTAAAACAATTTGACAGTAATGAATTATATAGAAGCACACTTTTTGTCTATTTTAAATGATATTCTATTCCATGCTAATGCAATGAAATATCATAAAGGAGAGTTCTGCATTGCACTGATGCCCTTTTCTATTTGCGATGCATTGAATAATGAGCGTTAATGTGTTTTTTAAGTTGCAGCAACATGCATTTTTTTATTATTATCTTTTTTTTAACAATAGAAAAAAATCCGTTGTTTATTATTATTTTTTTTTTTACGGTAGAGCATTTTTTATTTAAGTTTTACCAAAAAAATCCTAATTAAAATTTCCTTAAGACGTTACTAATATTAAAAATTTCAGTAATGCATTGTTAAATACGTTATTAATCAAATGGAATAAAAGACATAATTACATTCGTTACATAATTACATTTGTTTTAGTATTGCAATTTAGAAGATAGTATTATTTAATTAAATATTAAACTGTATTTTCATTAAAGTCCCAATATATTTTTTTTTTATTCGAAATTATAAAAGTAATATATTCGTAAATAATTGTCTATTATATGCAAAATAAAGCATATATGGAACTAAGAAAGTACATCAATTATATACAAATAGAAATCTGTCTAAAAATAATAAAGGAAATATATTTAGTATGAGTTCCGAAATTTATTATGAGTTCCAAAGTCTTGCATCTGCTTTTTGTTAGATGCGCGGATAACTACACAATCGACGTAATACGTACACGAGCCAATAAATGAGAAGCGAATATTGAGAACTGAGGGACTCAGCGAATGATGTGAGAGGTCGAGGTTTTAAGGAGAAAGAATCCCAGATCTAGTGGCGCAGTGTTTCCAAGTAAAAAATGTAGTGCGCGAAGCCTGCTCCGTTGAATAAAAATAATAAAATGACTTTTAAAAACATTCGAAATGAAAAACTAGCTTATCTCAGAATAAATACTATAGATTGGATAATTGATAAAAGTTACGAATTGACTTAAAGTTTTAGATTAAGATTTTGAATACCATAATTATTAATATACGCGTTTTGAATTTTAAAAGGAAATTAAATAGGAATAGATATTATTAAGAAATTGGTAAATAATGAATATGTCGGAATTTAGAATAATTTAAAGGAGTATAGCGAAGTAAAATTTTTATATAACACACACTCACACACACACACACACACACACACACACACACACATATATATATATATATATATATATATGTATATATAGTATTAATATTTTTATAAAGAATTTAACATACTTTTGCATTATCGTGGGTCAAATTTCGTGAATAGCAATTTTGTCGGTAGGAACTTTATATATTGTGTGTGTAAATTAGAAACAATACGTTGGGGTTGAAATAATATGTCTTGGTTTATGGTATTATTTCTTATTATTTTCTATCTTTTTTCTTTATTTCGCATGAAATGAGTAAAAATCGTGAATTTTAAATGCACGTAGTATATGTATTTTAAATTAAGTTACTTCTTTTAATGGAACGTAGTGTGTTTTAAATGAATTTTATTAATTTAAATATACATTTAAATGAATGTTATTTGTGTTTTAAATGAAATTAATAGAATAAGAAAGATGGCGATTGAAAAAAATATATATTTGACGGTTTATACCCGGTTTAGATAAAAGTATCCAATTTACTTCTATTTGTATATAAAATGGTACATGGCTTCTTTATATTCAAGAAATTCTATAAATATTGAAAAAGTTGCTTCTGCGTATAAAACAGTGAATAAGTCGCCAGAAAATATGTTGACAAATTTCGTTTTCTCGACAAAAACCTTACACTGGAAAAACACCTAATTTTTATTATGTCAGCTATCATTATTTCAAAAACTGCTTTCATATTCGGAATGTAGACACAATAAATAAAAATGTACCTCTTGTGATAATCTGGCGGTTAAAAAAAAACGTTTGCTTTTTTGTAGATGTTAACCTAGATAAATTTAATTACTGTTTTACAGAGATCTCTGAATACAGATAACTGTCAATTATGTTTAAAAACTGTGCTAAAATAACCTTATTTAAAGTGCAATTAAAAGACTGTTAATTAGTTTTTTAAATGTAAATTTCATTAATTCTTTTTAATTGAAACCTAAAAAATAGAGATAACTGGCATATAAGATTTAATATGTAAAATTCAACTTAATATATTCTGTCATTCTGTTTAAATGCTAAGCATACATTTTACATACAGATTCTGTAAAATGAAATGCAAATTTGAAATTAAAATAAGTTTTTAAAAATATATCGAGTTTAAAAAAATTACCGTGTTTAAAAAAATATATATATCGACACAATTGATTTTACTATACAAAACCCACTAATATTTATCATTTTTTAAAATAAGATTATCCTCCAAATTGACCTCATTAGTGCTAATCCCTGTTTAGATATTATATAGTATAGTAGTTAAGCATGTGCGTGCTTAAATATTATAGAATTTATCATCTCATAAAATCTTACATTATTCTGAAACCTTGTAAATTTCCATACATAACGTATTCTATTATGCTAGAACAGTTGAAATGCATGTAACTGGTACACTTACATTTTGAAGATTATAATTTGTCTTCCAAATCTGTAAAATGAACATACAGATTACGAAAGTGTAATGTTATTTCAAATTCCCACAATTCATTTATATTTGTTTTGTATTCTAACATGATAAAATGTATTTTATTAAAGAAAAGAAAAGCTATGTAAATTTATTTGTTGCTTCGTTTATTATTTAGTAATCGTTTTCATTATTTTTATTGTTTCTATATTTTCACATATGTCTTGTTTTAGGTAGCTTCCATTAAAAAAATGTGTGTGTGTAGTTCATTATGATAATGAATTCACAAATGCATATCCTCAATCCATAATATCCATATATACATACACACACACACACACACAGACACACACATATATATATATATATATATATATATATATATATATATATACATTCATTCATAATTCTTTCCTAAGAATTTTTTTAAAAGTTTTTGTCAGAAGATATTTAAAAAAAATTGAATAAGAACTAACAAAAGTTTCATTAATGAGTTAATTTTTTTTTTTTAAATACAGAGAAGAATGAGCAGTCTGAACACAGACACAATTTACCATAGTTGAAAAGTTTTAGTTTCGCCAGTCCCTTGCCACCCTATTAACTTCGGAACGGCTGCTGCTATATTCATAGATGTAGTGTCTATGTATAGTAAAATAGCCATGCGCTACTCAATGAAACCGCCTACGGCGCCACCTGGTGGAATGTTGCGGAGTTATCATTCATATCTCGAAAACGGAAAGAGATGGAGAAAAAAAGGATTTACAAAGTTGTAGAACATCATCGAATTAGTACGAAAAGACACATTGTGGACATTAATGAGAAGAATAGAACGGTTAAAACACGCATTTGTCTTTTCGTGATTTCCTACACAGTGACGTGACAAAACGATCTTAGAAAGAAAAAAAGCAACTAGTCATAATAATGTACCTTAATTTTAGATTTTCAAATTTCTCACGGTCAGCTGCAATGCATATTTGGACGTTTGTTTAAATTTCACGTTGCACACGTTGGAGCATAGATGGTGACACGGTGGCACAAGCGTCCGTAATAGCATCGTTTAATGTCCTGCAATGTTTGTGAAGGGGTAGCACAGACCTGCCGTTTCATAAATGGTTGTTATTTCTTTATAAGATCATTTTGTCACGTCACAGTGTACGAAATCACAAAAGAAAACAAAACAAATGCGCGTTTTAACCGTTCTATTCTTCGCATTAATTTCCCCAAGGTGTCTTTTCGTACTAAATCGATGATAGTCTACAATTTTGTAACTCAACTTTTTTCTATATCTCTTTCTGTTTTCGAGATAGGAATGCTAACTCCGCAACATTCTACCAGGTGGCGCTGTAGGCGGTTTCATTGTGTAGCGCATGGCTACTTTACTACACTTAGACACCACTTTTATGAATATAGCAGCAGCCGTTCCGAAGTTAAGAGGGTGGCAAGGGACTTTAGTGGGCATACTGTATATATATATATATATATATATATAATTAATAAGATTATGTCAAATTTTCCTATATTTATATTTTATATATTTTCTTATATATATCTGTATACATCCCATGTAGGTAAAAGAACAAAATCCGTTCAAATTTGAATAAACACATACATAAATGTATATAGTGTATATATTTAACTAAATAAATATTAAAACATAAATGTATATAACTTTATTTTATTTCGCAAAAGTCGAATGTATTGCATGTATTTCTTTTTCACTAGAAAATGCCTTTTTCTCTTAATAATATCGCTCAGTTTTTCCTATCGCTGAAACGTGTCACACACTCCATATCAAAAATAGTATTTCTCGAAGTATTCTTCAAAGTAAGACAGCGAGATACAGTGACACCTTCAAAGTCGTGACAATCTTATATACGTATTCTAAAGATTCTCTTCTCATATTTCAAAATTTGAACGTTAAGACAGATAACATGAAAAGATGAGTGAAAGCTTATACAAATGTGTCCAGATTTTTCATGAAATAAGCAACAGCTCGATATTTTTCCTATGTGTTATTGACATATTAAAATGCATAAAGGTGTCACTTAGACTTTTTTGATACACTTACATCTATTTTAAAATGTCAAATTTTAATATGATATAAAACTTTCAAATTGATAGTTCATTTATCTTATTTCTTCATTCCTTATTTTGTGTATCAAAATCACAAAAAGTAGTAATGTACAAGTCTATTTTTATGCCACAGTATTTTAGCAATATTTTTCATATTAAACAGGTATAAAAACTGTCAACTATATAATATACTGTATTATTTATTTTAAAGTGAGAATATGTTATTTTACATTCTCATATTAATATCGTAAGAATACATCTCTTATTATAATATACATATATAATTATACATAAAGCTGTAATTATCAATAAGGGATACATATGCAAAAAGTATATTGTAAGAGAAATGGAATATTATATAGAAGATTAATTTACATTATATTAAAAGTAAAAGCTTATGATAGTTGTTGCGGATTCGTTTTAATATATTTTAAACTTTTACAACTGGATATATTTGTTTTGTTTTTAGGTACTTCTATTTTACATCATTTTTGCAAAAATAAATAAAGTTAAAACCTTCCATTATATTATTGATAGATAAACCGTGATTTTCTCTCATCAAATCTGGAAATAACTAAAATAATGTTTGCCATTACAAAGAGAAATCAGAAATCACTACAAAAGTAAACGGCTATTTTTTAGTACATTTTCGGGACAGAGATAAAGGTGACGAAACAGACAAACGGGGGAAAGCCATAATTAATTTTCAACTATGTTGTAAAATGTTGAAAATTTAGAACTGAAAAATTGTTACTTAAACATTTTAAGTTATATTTATTGTTCAATTAATAATGTTATAACTTGCACAAAGCATACATTGTTAAAAATTGGCAGCAAACTGTCCAGTCATTCGACCGTTTTTATAGAAGACGGCTACATAACAGTAATTTAATTCTACTATGACAATAATATGGGCAATAATATGGTTATAATAGAGTTGAATTACGGTTAAGTAACCGTTTTCTATAAAAACGGTCGAATGACTGTACAGTTTGCTGCAAATTTTTAACAGTGATTATTCCAATCTTATAATATATTTATGAAGTCTATTACTTTAGAGGTCAGCCCGTGTGCTGTCCACAGCAGATACCGGACTACCGGTTGGGCAAAGATTATCCAACATTTCATCCATCGGTGTCGAAAAAATTAGTACCAACCCTGCTTGAGAAACAATGAGAACTCTGCGTCAGGCAGACCATTTGACACGGACATATGCTGTATAACACCTGAAGTCAATGGTCAAGTAAACAGGGCTGACATTATGGGACAAGATCATGAATGTACTGCAGGTTTAGTTTATTTTATTATATAAGATATTTATGTATAATTAATTAATAAAGAAGGATATAATTCGATAACTTTAATAAATACTTTATTTCGCATAACTTAGTTGTCATTCTAACTTACATTTCCATTCATTAAAAATTGTTCAAACAATATCTCAATTCAAAAATGATAGAATTTACACACAAGTATACCTTGATGTAATAACCATTAATGGATTTAAAATTGTTCTTCTCCGAAAAATTAATGAAAAATCAATGGCAGGAAAGATTCTATTTTTACGATAGTTTTTCAAAGGGTATTGGAAGATGAATTTTCCTAATCGAAAATTACACACCAAATATGTTTGGAATGTTTAAAGTAGAAAAACTGCTGTACTTAACGATGCTTGAGATATCATTGAGAAGTTCGATTTTTCTGTGATATATATTTTCACTTATGTCTGCATCACTTTAAATAAATTAATTTGATAAATCTAAGAACATTTCTATTATTTTCTTTTCAAAGTATTTGTTGAATTAATAATAAATACGGCATGGCATTTTTTTTCTAAACTAAACTAAACAATATAATTTATGTTTTATTTAGCTGTTAAAAATAAGTACAGGAAATTCTTAAAATCTGTATGCTACTCCAAAGGTTTATTGTAAATAGAACCGTTTCAGATACAATCTATATAATAAACTACAAAATAAAAATATTAGTAAATATTGAATTAAATAATACCTTTTATGTGTTACGTAACTTATTTAAGCTTTGAAACTTTTTAGAGTGTTTTTAATATCTAGCTTAAAGTATAAAACTAAATCAAATATAACAACGTTTATAATCTTAACCCGAACTTTTGGCACGTATACGTGTCGTTCAAGGCACGCGAAATATTTGAGTTTATACAGCAGAATTTTAAAATAAAGACAAAAAATTACTTAATATAAATATATAAAAATCAAGTAAATATATAAATCATGTAAATATATAAAAATCATTTCTTAATAACGCCACAAAAATTAGGAATTGCACTAAGCCTTTTGAAAGTTGCCAAAACCAAACTATTATGCCTTTATACGATATCATAAAACAAATACGAAATCATTTTGACAGATTTTTTGCTTCTTAGGTTTCCCTTAATTCCAGTAAAAAGACAAATTTTGTTCTTAGTTCCATTTTGCCTAAAAAAGCACACTTTAATTATTTACCAAATCTTGTAATTTCTTTGGAGTTAGATATTTTTTATGTATATAATTTATTAATATTTACTCGTGCATTGATTTTGTTGGAAAACAACGTTCATTTTCTCCTCCCCGCACATATGGCGCATGCGCGTACAGTTACGATGATGATGCTCCGAGAGCGAGAGCAGTTGTTACTTTAAAAAAGATGTCGGCGCTCAGACGCATACGAGCTGTATATATTTTGTCTTCGTTTAATTGTAAATAAATATATTATGTCGATCTACTCTGCAAACTCTGTGTGCCTCAGACACCTACAATTGGTTATGAGCCCAGCACGCTTCCACTGCGCTATAATTAGCCGAAATTATTCTTAATTCAAATATTCGGATTTGGAACTCTTAAGCCTAATCGAAAGTAAGAATTGTTCTTCATTATGTTTATCATTTGTATTATTTCTGGCTGTGAGAGACTCGGCATAATTATGTCTCATGTAACGACAATTGAAAAGCTCGGAAAAGATAATTTTGATAGCTGGAAGCTTCAAATCGAAGCTGTATTAATCAAAAATGATCATTGGGGTTACGTAATTGGTAAAGAAATCAAACCGGCTGAAGAAACCGCAGAAGAAAAGGAGTGGCTCCAAGCTGATCAAAAATCTCGTGCAGATATAATTATTTCTATAAATCCTAGTGAACTGTGTCATAAAAGCATTGTACGACTTCAAGTGCTGTATGGAATAAGCTGAAAGATGTTTATGAATCGAGGGGACCCGTAAAAAAAAACAACTCTGTTAAAACAACTTCTGTTTAAACAACTTCTGAAAAATGTCCATAAATGAAACGATGGCTGATCATTTAAATATTTTCTTCGAAATAGGTGATAAACTGAAAAATATGGAAATAGAAATCGCGGATAATTTATTATCAATTCTACTTCTATCCTGAGAACTTCGAAAATTTCAGATGCGCTATAGATTCCAGAGATGAGTTACCCAAACCCGAATCTTTGAAAATTAAAATGCTAGAAGAATGGGATGCCAGAAAAGGAAAATCCACTCAAGATTCACAAAACGCATATTATATAGAAAATAAAAGAAACAATCAAGAACAGAAGAAGAATGAAAAATGGAAAAGTAATCCAAATAAAAAAAATTCTGTGGAAATGTGATACCGAAATTTCAAGTGCAATTATTCTTCGAAAATTGGGCACAAAGCTTCCGAATGTTGAAAGAAAATAGCTGATAGAAAGTTCACATCTTTAAATAAAGGAAATCACGGATCGATGATAGCCACTAATTATGAAAAACCGACTAGTATGGCATTTAATGTCGCATATCAAGAAACTTCTGCATGGTGTTTGGACAGTGGATGTACATCTCACATGTGTAAAGATAGAAATTTATTTTCAGAGTTTCATCCTCGTACGAATTCTACTATACAGCTTGCAGTTGATCAAACAGCGAAAATTACAGGAATAGGAACAGTTTTCATTACAGTAACTAACGGGAGTGGGATTACTAATCTCACACTCAAGAATGTTCTATGTGTTCCAGAATTAAAGTGTAATTTGCTACCAACATCCAAAGCAACAGCCAATAATCGTTCAGTGATTTTTAAAGAACGATACGCTAAAATCATCGAAACAAATGGTTCTACACTAGTGCATGCAGTCCGTCATGGGGATTTATATTACGTGTACCCAAGCATCGAGAGAGCTGCGATAGCAGAGGTAAGTGAATTTCTAAAATGACATCTTAAATTAGGTCATTTAAATGAGTTTGATTTAAAAAGACTTAAATCAAAGAATATGGTTAGAAATTTAAATTTCAATGATAATGAGTCTCTTAAAGATTGTAAAATTTGTATTCAGGGTAAACAAACTGTGCGTTCTTTTCCTAAAGAATCAAACTTTAAAAGTGACGATTTGTTGACTCTTATACATTCCGATTTGTGTGGCCTTATGAGAGTTCCATCCTCAGGAGGATCGCGATATTTCTTTACTTTTATTGACGATAAGTCACGTTACATTGAAGTCAGTTTTCTTAAAACCAAAGATGAGGTTAAAAATACATTTGTTAAATACAAAGCAGCAGTTGAAAACCGTGTAGGAAAGAAAATAAAAATTCTTCGTGCGGATAATGGTAAAGAATATTACGGGGAAGAATTTAATAAATATATCGAAGAAAGCGGTATAAAACAAGAATTTTCCTCACCACTAACTCCGCAACAGAACGGAACGTCAGAAAGGACCAATAGAACTTTAACTGAAATGGCAATGTGTTTACTATTACAAAGCAATCTCCCACAATCTTTTTGGGCCGAAGCTATTAATTGTGCGGTATACATACGTAATCGCTGTCCTTCGCGACGTTTAAGCGATAACAAAACACCCTACGAAGTATTTTTTGGCATCAAGCCAACTTTATCATATTTTAAAATATTTGGGCAAAAATGTTTTGTACTAAATAAAAGACAAAGTAAAGGAAAATTTGATCCTAGATCAGAAGAGCATATTTTTGTTGGATATTCAAATGAATCAAAAGCGTACAGACTGTGGAATAAGAATTCCAGAAAAATTTTTATAAGCCGAGACGTCCGATTTATTAACGAATTTGAAAACGATTTACCTTCAAATAGTCAAATAAAACTAATTTTTCTCTTCTCTCAAAATAATGAAAATAAAACAATTACGCAAGAATCAGAAACAGCTCCTCCCGTCAAAAATGAACCAGACAGCTGTGGCGACAGTGATGTTGATATGCAATCGGATGAAGTTTCCGACCCCTTTTTTTCCCCTACAAGAGCGCGCGGCCGGCCGAGAAAAATAAAAACTGGTAAAAATGGTAGACCCAGAAAAAAATTTAAAATGATAAATCCAAAAGAAGGAAAATCCCAAGTTGTAATGGAAAATTTATTTTCTGACTCATGTCCGGAATTTTCTGAGGCTTTAAACGGGCCTTTTAAATATGAATGGATAGATGCAATTGAATTAGAATTTAATTCTTTTTGCAAGAAAATGCATGGCAAATAGTTGATAGGCCAAAACATAAGAAAATTATAGGAAGTAAATGGGTTTTAAAAACTAAATATAAACAAGACGGGTCAATCGAAAAGTTTAAAGCGAGATTAGTTGCAAAAGGGTGTTCTCAAACACCTGGAATTGATTTTGAAGAAAATTTTTCGCCTGTAGCCAGATTAAGTTCGATCAGAACTGCGATCGCTTATGGTATTCAAAATGGTTTTACAGCTTATCAATTAGATTTTATTATGTTTTATGTAAACGGTGATTTAACTTAAGAAGTATACATGGAGTTACCTGAAGGTTTTAAATATGAATCTAATGTTGACAAAGTTTGTTTATTAAAAAAATCCCTCTACGGATTAAAACAATCAGGTTGACAATGGTTCAATAAATTAGATGAAAAATTAAAATAAATGAAGTTTGAATCACTAAATGCTGAAAAATGTGTTTATTTTTCTAAATCTCCAATTGAAGGTATTATCATTGTTTACGTTGATGATCTCATAATTCATATTAAATGTAAACAAGATTATGAATATATTAGAGATGAATTAGCCGAATCTTTTAAAATGAAAGCTTTAGGTTTGTTACACTACTGTTTGGGCATAGAATTTATGCAAAACGGGGACAGTATTAAAATCACTCAAAAGAAGTATATTGAAGATATTCTGAGCAAATTTAATATGCAAGAATCAAAACCTATATCTACAACTTTTGATAACAATGTGAAGCTTACTAAAGATATGTGACCCAAAACTGAAGAAGAAAAATCTGAAAAGAATAATATTCCTTATCGTCAACTAATTGGTTCTCTTATGTATTTATCAGTAGGAACTAGACCTGATATAACTCATGCTGTGAATTTTCTAAGTCAATTCAACAACAATCCAGGCAAACCTCATTGGATAGCTGCAAAAAGAGTTTTAACATATCTAAGAGGTACTCAAGATCAAGGACTGATATTTAAACGTGATACTAATTCCTTAGTTGCATTTGTTGATGCTGATTGGGCTTCAGATGTCAATGATAGAAAGTCCAATAGTGGATACAAACTGTTGCATTATCCACGACTGAAGCAGAATATATGGCTTTATCAGAGGTTGCTAAAGAAACTTTACATCTCAGATGGTTCTTAAATGAACTTTCTCCTGAAATAGTGTCTGCTGGATTGTTGGAAAACAACGTTCATTTTCTCATCTCCGCACATATGGCGCATGCGCGTACAGTTACGATGATGATGCTCCGAGAGCGAGAGCAGTTGTTACTTTAAGAAAGATGTCGGCGCTCAGTCGCATACGAGCTGTATATATTTTGTCTTCGTTTAATTTTAAATAAATGTCTTATGTCGATCTACTCTGCAAACTATGTGTGCCTCATACACCTACAGATTTGTCTAAAAATAAATAAAATAATAATTTGTAATTGCCAGTTTTAATAGTTTCATTAAATTGGATTTAATTTTCTACTTCTAGATTTGCTTAAATTATTTACAAATAAATTTAGGAGACAAATTTTAGAGAAAACGGAAGATAAAAAATAAAGCATGAGAAAATATTCTGATGCTTATCCCTTATTGTACACATGTACTTTTCATCATTTTGTTAAACACTTAATAAATTAAATATTTATTATAGCTGCTGACATAAAATGTTACTAATAGTAAACATTTTTTTTAATAAAGTGTGTATTGGACTGGCGACTCCTCATAAAGGAAGCCGTTTGCTTTGATTGATATCGTATTGTGAAATTAATATTTGTGTCCGTGCAGCAATATCTGTAGACTAAACTTTCGACGGATGCATGTGTCATTTGGAATTTGTGGGTTTTCTGCGTTTCGCAGCGGTTGTATGCAAATTTTGGCTTTCCTGGTCAATCGAAAATGTATTTAACACTTTCCGACACAGTGGTCCCACTCCGGGCACACCTAACTTTAATTCCAAACTTGCATTCGGCACCAAGAATAGTTGAATAAAATTTTGCTTCTGTAATGGAAGCTTAAAATTAGGAATTTTTCTTTTATAAAAAAGTCGTTTGTAAATTCCGGTGTCAGTCAGTAATTTCGCATTTTACGAACATAATTTGCTTGTACCGGAAAGGGTTAAGCACGTACAAATGGGTGCAGCGTTGGATTTGACCGTATCTCTACCTTGTGGAATTCGAGACCCTCTCTTGCCAGCTTAAAGAGGTTGTGCTCCTGATGTGAAGCTTGTTTCAGTAGAATCTCAACATGGTAAGATGAATTTGATTGAATATTTCAATAAAGTTGTGTTGCCGGTCACGGGCTACTATGATTTTAGTTATTTAGCCATATTTTAGCAATGTCGCGGAAGTCTGCGCAACGCAGCAAATGATAGTTCCAGAATTTTAAAATTAAGATTGTAAGGGTTTCAGTGCTCATCAGTGCGAAATATAAAGTTTTATTTAATAATCTTATTCAAGCGATTTCTATGAGTGTGTAGTAAAGTACATTTCTGTAGTGGACTTATTTAGACAGATCGAGCTAAATCAGTCCTAGTTAAATTTCTATGATTGAGACACAACAATCGTCCTTGTCTTTAAAGTTTTAAATAAAAACTTGTTTTGTCTGATTTTCTGACGTTTTACTAAGATGAGGCTAACTATGAACCATCACACCACAAGTGTACCTCTGAATATTTAAGGGGCAAAATGGATAATAAAAATGTACTTCGAAGCAATATAACACCTACACAAATAAAAAACTATTAAGTTTAGCATTTCGGGACATAAACAGTGAATTTTAACTATACAATATTAAACAAAAGAGATAATGAAATCATTTCTTTGAGTCTCTTAAATAACAAAACTATCTATATATTTAAAAATAGTTATGCATTATGTCTTATGGAATATTGATTTTTTTTAATTGAGTTATTGTATTACATTAGAAGATGCATTTATATGTTTATTGCACAAAAATAATTTTATTCAAAAAATACATGTTGCATATTCTTTGGGAGAAATTGGAAAAAAGAGTATGAATTGTTTTCCACTACGGTGATTAGAATTTTCTCATGTCTTTCAAAGACAGACATACAGCTCCGTAAATTATGCTGGGATGTTTTACAACATGCAATATTTTCACGAGGTAGGGTTCCATCTGACTGTCATTTGCTTCGCTATACTCAATGTGAGAAGGTGCACATGTACAACTAGATCGCGATTTACAGTTATTAAAGTTACACAAATTATACCAAATCATATGAAATCAAAAGTAAAACATAACATCTAATTGAATGCAATTTATTATAATGTGCAACCTCCAGACAAACACTACAATAATAAATTAATAATGTTTATATCCCTCTATTTAACCAGCCTTTTAGACCTTAATCCAGGCATTTTTCATTTAAAATAAACTTCTTTCAGTTTGACAAAAAAAAAAAAAAAAAAAAAAAAAAAAAACTGTAAAATTAGGCTGTTAAAAAATTTTACAAATCCATGTTTTAATTATTAGATAGGATTACAAATTGTATGTTTATTTTTACCGTGTCAATAATTGAAAATTTACTGTCACTCCCCTCTATTTCTAGGGGATTAGTTTATGTCTTTAGTTAAAAAATATATGTGCATAAATATTTAAACGCTTTAAAATATAGGGCACACAAAATAAAAACAATATTTCACGTGTCACTGAAACACAATCACAGAAGATTGTAAAATGCTTAGAGAATATTATGATGAGATATGTTAATCATGTATTTACCTATATACAGTTGACGTAACAGTAACTTTAATGTTAAATATTTAAGAAACGTATACATCTAATTTAGATTTTTTTAAATTCTTTTCAGCAATTTTAAATGCATAGAATATGCATATTAGGCAATACAATTATGCGAAAAAAATACTTTTCAAATTCAAGATGTAATTAAAAATTAAGATTAGAAAACTCAGGGTAATGACTAGTTGATAACTACTGTAAACGACAAGTGTTTCTAGGGAATAATTCTGCTGCTTTAATTTTAGAAAATATATATGCACATATATTTCCATGCTAGAGAATATAACTATAGGAAAGTTATTTACGTTTCATTGCAACTCTTTGGAGAATAATACTATATTTGAGCAGTTTTATTCATGAGAGTTACAAATTATTAAATGCGCATAAACAAGAACTTTCCGAAATTGGTATAATGATTTCCTGCGGAAAAAATGTAATTGGGTTCGCTTTTCAGACAAATCTAGTGAACTTATACACATATTCCTATATTCAGATTGATATATCTCTACGCTCTCCATGAACCTCGGACAATTTTTCAAAATTAGTGACTTCCACATATCTTGCATTAAACGACTCATTTGTTCATCATACTACTAATTATATATTTCCTCTAGAGTTTTTCCTGTAAAATTACATTTATCGTTTATTTTAGTTGTATTGTTATCAATTAATTTGTAGGAATATGTTTTATTTCATCTTTCTTTATAATTTTTGCATTTGTTTTGGATTTTGGTCATCAACGTTGATCCGGCTAAATTCTAGCGCACTGTACTTTTATATTAGTGAATTTAGTTAATTAAACTTCACGTTAAAACTCAACAATTTTATTTACAAAATAAAGATTAAGTGACAGGCAGCGGTTGGTGTGCTGCGCTTACGTCTAAAGTTGATCACAGATCTGTCGGGATTTCTTTCATCTCATCATTACAGTTCTGTTGCGCCCTCTATTAAACTAGTTTCTAGACAAGGATGAAACACTCCCCCCCAGCGATTGAAATACAACTTTCAATATAAAGTCAATATCAAAATTTGCAAAAATTATCACACAAAATAAAAATTTAAAGTTACACACAAAATAGATACAACAATAAATGCACACTAGATTAAATAATGAATTATTGTACCGTACAGTTATACTTAAAGGAAGAAAGGAAATTTGTTACTCAACTGATAAAATGCATACGTCTCTCACATTTCGTTTCAAAATTCGTCCGTCTGGCAGACGTAAATTTACAATTCTGATTATTTTATCATTTCCTTTAAGGGGGAGATCATGTTGAGCAGCCTGAAAATAATAATAATTAAACCAGTGTGAAAAACTCTGTAGTTTGAAAACCAATGAATGAAACACAAAAATTTTTTTTCTATAATTTCACACATTCTTGTAGTTAAACAAAAATACTCAAATTTAATACATGTAGCAATATTGATTAATTAAATGATAACGACAAAAATGGCTTTTTAAAAATATAAATACTAAAATATGCATTTTGCGCGCAAGAATAAAAAAAATCTACTGCAGACATATACTTAATATTTCATTTATTTTTACATATACTACTATATTTTACACTGAACCTAAATTTAAAAGTATATTGAAATTCATTAGCATAATTAATGGCTTTTATAAGGAAATTCACCAAATTTACCAAAAATGTTCGATTTAATTTTTCCATGCAAAATTTTCTATTGCAAAAATCAGACTAAATCTAGGTTCAGCATAAAAGTATACATGAAAATTAATTATACGCAATTTTTTAAAGTTCTATGATAATTAGTTTTTTAATGAGAGTGCGCGCAATGCCAAAAAACACTGTTTTGAGAAAAGGGCTTCAAAGGTAACTTTATAGCATGACAGGAAATGGCTTTTTACAAGATATTTTAAGTTATAACTTTTGTTCTAATTGGATTTTTTGTAAATATCTTTTTGCAGTGTATTTGTAACATTTTAAGGTATCCTTGCTAATTTTTTTGAAAAATCGATTTTTTAAAACCCTCAACGTGATTTCCCCCCTTAAAAATCCCAATTAATCTAACAACCAACGATTTGGTAGAAGGTAAATTTTCCTGCCTCAACAGTACCAAAGCTCCTTTCTGTACATCATTTTTTTTAAACTTCCATTTATTCAAATAATCTCGTTTCCAGAGTTTCCAAATTCTCTGACAAAATTTTCGTATTTTCTGCCATTTACCTAGTCTGTTCTCATTAATATTATATAATTGTGGCTCTGGGATCGAAGTTATTGCTCTTCCGATCAGGAAATGAAAAGGGTCTCAAAATGAAGTCTCGAAATTTCCAAATCCTGGGGATAACGGGGTAAGTGGCCGTGAGCTTAAAACTCCTTCAATTTCGGCTAGTATCGTCAAGCATTCCTCTAAAGTTAAATTTAGATTCCTATTGCCCGCTTCAAATGAAACATGAAGAATTTTACCCCAGATCCCGCCAAAGTTTGGGGATTTTGGGAGAATAAACTCCCACTCGATTCCTTCATGGGTTAAAAAATTACACAATTCCTCATCTGGAGAACTGATGAATTTTTGTATTTTTTTCAATTCAATGTCCGCTCCAATGAATGTTTTTGCATTGTCATACATAATTTTAGAGCATTTGCCTCTTCTGCCAAAAAAAAACAAACAAAAAAAATGTTTTAAACAGGCTTTGATAGTCTGAGTTGTCAAATCTGACTCAAATCCAGGTGTATTGCCTTTTACATAAACATACATATACCACAACATATACCTTGTTTAGTACACTCTTCCTTTTTAAATTTTACAAAAAATGGGTCACAGTAATCTATGCCTGTTACGGCAAAGGAAAAATTTGGAATTATACGTTCCATTGGCAGGTAGGTCACTAATTGTGAATTAATTACAGGCTTATTTTTGAAACAAGTAATACACTTATGAGCAGCCCTACGGCAGTAATTTCTGCCATTTAGTGGCCAGAATTTTTGCCTTACCTAGAACAGCAAGGCTTGTGGGCCCAAGTTAAAATATTTTAAGTGAAAATATTTCAATACAATATCGGTTAATTTATGCTTTTCAGGCAAAATGTTTGGAAATTTGGCGTTAAACGGTATATCTGCCTGGCATAAACGTCCACCTACTGTAATTAAACAACTTATAAAAAACACCAGATGGAAAATACGTTTTGCTTTTTTTCTGACAACTAAGCTTTGAAGAAGTGGACCCTCTTTCTCCACGAGTTGAAAGTTCCGAATCTTTGCGAGTTTCACTTTTATCTGATTGCATTTGGCTTTTATTCGGCGGATTCATTTGAATACTTTCGTTTTGTTTATATTTCGAAACATTAGCTCCACATAATGTAGTATGATGATTCAAAAAGTATGACTTCCATTCATTATTGAATTTCGGGCAACGAGAAACTACACGGTTATTTAAACAATTAAAAGAAAACATTAATTTCCGCACAAGATTTAATCTATCCTGAACCGATAAATATTGGTAATCTTTACATTTGAAAATTAAATGAGATTGATTACACATAGGAGATACGTGTCGATCATTTTTCAAAACGAAACTTTTTTTGTTTATGAGAGAACTCCGTTTTGGGCCATGAAGCTGAGACATTTCTCTTTATATTTTCTTACGCTTGTATTCTTTTTAGTAGAAAATCAATGAAAACATCTCATTGAGACAATTCATTATAGTTTAAAGTCTTTTCAAAAGCTTTTCTTGAATCGTCATCTATGCGTTGCCACACAAAATGCATTAAAATTGCTTCAGACAAACTAATTTTTTCTAATCCTAGTTGCTTAAGCGCTCTTAAATGGCTAAGTAAATTGTCTACCAAATTACGGATTTCTTTACGGAGTTTTAAATTTTTATTTTTTTCATATTTAGCAGTTCTGCTACATGTCCGTTAACAATCATTCTTTTGTTTTCAAACCTTTTCTTTAAGGCTTCGAATAAGGACTCATAAGAATCATCGATAGTTTGAAGAAATTTCGCTTGACCTGTCAAGGCTGACTGCAGGTAATACAATTTTTGTGAATCATTTAACTGGTCGTTTTTGTCAATTGGAGTGGTGAACTCTGACTTAAAATTCATCCACTAAGAGTAACAACCTGATAACTGGGGTAGAGTTATTTGTGGCAATTTTGTATTTGAATCACTAAAACTTGTTCTATAGTAAGTAGCATTTTGATTAATATCAGAACTATAAGGTTTTATTAGATCGAGAAGATTCACCCCGATATACTCTATATTTCCAATGATGATCGGTCACTTGCAATTTTAGACGTTTTGTTAAATATCTGTAAAGATACATGAGGAATTATCCTGAAATTTCAGGAGTGTAAACAACATGATAGACGTCATATATTTCCGCGAAGATTTTTTCCCGAAACCCCGTAAGGGACCGTCAACAAATTGAAGAAAAACGAATATCTTTTGGATAACCCTGTAAAAACTAATGTGGCAAAAGCATTCAAACTGTAGATTATGATTAAGTGACTTATTGTAATAATTTGGGTTCATTTTTATGAAGATAGCATGTATACTCAATGAGAAATTCAGGTTTTTATAAAAACAGTCCCAAATTTTACCAAGTTTTTTGCTTATAATTTGCAGAGTTTTTAATATAAAAACAAGTTGTTTTTAGAAAATATAACAAACAAAATTGTACATAATTCCCTGCATTCAGAATTAAAAAATAATAAAAATTGTTTGAAATATGAGCAGGTATACTAAATATTGTTTCACCGCGCATGCGCGAATTCAATTAAAATATACTGTGCATAATATATTAGCTAAATGTATGGACAAACTTTTATAAAAGTCTCAAAAACATAGCTTGAAAATTCTGATAGTAATCGTCGATAGAATAAGCTCGAAATTTGCTGTTCCCAAAAGAAAGCAAAAAGATGAGGGGTTGTATCAAATATAGAATGAGAAACACTTCATTCTTATTATGTCAACTTTCATAAGCTAGTATATTTCACACAACCCCTCATCTTTTTGCTTAATTTTTTATATAAAAACCTGAATTTCTCTTCGAGTAAACATGAAAATAAAAAACGCATTTTTAATTGAATATCAAAGATAATAGAAACCTTCACAAAATCAGAGAAAAATAGTTTAAGATTTCATTTTATAAGGCAAAATGACGAAATATATAGAGTCGGGATTGAATTAATGAAAATATTTCATAGCCTATGTAAGAAATATTATTAATTTAAAAAAAGACAACTGTTCTTTCAGTAAAGTGTAAAAATCTTTGATATAAGCATTACCAATGAAAATATTGAAATTTTACGTATTATTTTAAGCATCGAAATATTATTAAAAATAGAATTTTTAAGTATTGCAATTATTAGGAGGATTGTAAAACATTTATTTCTACATAATATTTTATATTTTCATTTCTGTTTTAATTATTGTAGTCATATATATATATATATATATATATATACATACATATAATTGTATTTATATTTACATCATGACTTTATTTTTTACAGACTGCAAGTTTTATCTTTATTTCTGTCGGAAGTGTTTAATGTATAGCATTTGATACCTTACAGAATCACATTATCAAATTCAATATTAGTCATTTTTTTGCTGTAAAAGAAGATAAATGACCGAACGTTTTACATTTCCATTGGCTGGAATTAACAAATATTAAAGAATGTGTAAGTCAGTAGATGCGTTATTAAATTTTATAATTAAATATTAAAAAGATTGCTTATGTTTTATCAACCAAAAGAAAAGAAATATTAGGTATACGAGTTATTTCTTTAATGAAATGGAATAATTTTCATTAGTTGTATATTTCTCAAAGGATTTTTTGTACCGTTTATTTTATAATAGACAATATCATTTGATTGTATATTTGAATCAAAACGTTTTTTGAAAAAGGAAAAATGCGAATGTGTGTGCTAAAAAATTAAATAGTCTGTTATTGAAAAAATATGCAACTGTTATAATTTATATATATATATTCCTCAGACAAAATATTCTCCGTTTGCTATAACTAAAACACATTTATTTGGAATCGTGTATTTCACAATGTACTTTAAGTGAATATATTTATTTTATAGCAGTCTTAGAATTTTACATGTTTATATTACCATTTCTATTAATAAGGACTCATAAGTTCTTACAACAAGGAAAGTTTTATTAAAATCCAATCCATATTACTATAACCAGATAAATTATATTTTCCCAATGCTTAACCCTTTGTTGGGCGCAATGGATCAGTCAGGCACGCCGTTAAACATTCGTTGATACACCACGAGAAAATATAAGGACCCACTTCTACATTTCTCTAGATTGTTTTTTAATCATGTCCTTTATGCATGCATATCACACATGCATTTTATGACTAATTTTAAATGGCGCCAGTTATAAAGAACTTGATATAGAAGGCTCATTGTGCTCGATTACATATTTTTTATTAAAGTACTTTTTTTGTTACAATTTTGATTAATCGATTTTAAAATGTTAGAAGGAGAATGCCAAGCTTGGTAGTCAGAGATTTTGATTATTTTTATATAAGTTTTAGGGTAGAAGCCTCTTAGTCAAACGTTCAATGAATTTTAAACAACACTTCTTAGTTCTCGAGAAAGGGGGGGGGGGTTCTAATATTATAACACAACTTAAATACTTACTTTGTAACAAAATAACTGCGTTGGTCGTAGCTCAGTTGGTACGGCGTCTGCTCGTTGTTCCGAGGGCCCGGTTTGGTGCTGGAACGCGCTACGTTTCTTTTTCTCATTTCAGTTTGTTTTTCTCATCAGTCTTTTGTTTTCAAACCTTTTCTTTAAGGCTTCGAATAAGGACTCATAAGAATCATCGATATTTTGAAGAAATTTCACTTGACCTGTCAAGGCTGACTGCAGGTAATACAATTTTTGTGAATCATTTAACTGGTCGTTTTTGTCAATTGGAGTGGTGAACTCTGACTTAAAATTCATCCACTCAGTGTAACGACCTGATAACTGGGGTAGAGTTATTTGTGGCAATTTTCTATTTGAATCACTAAAATTTGTTCTATCGTAAGTAGCATTTTGATTAATATCAGAACTATAAGGTTTTATTAGATCGAGAAGATTCACCTCGATATACACTAAATTTCCAATGATGATCGGTCACTTGGAATTTTAGACGTTTTGTTAAATATCTGTAAAGATACATGAGAAATTATCCTGAAATTTCAGGAGTGTAAACAACATGATAGGCGTCATATATTTCTGCGAAGATTTTTTCCCGAAACCCCGTAAGGGGCCGTCAACAAGTTGAAGAAAAACGAATATATTTTGGATAACCCTGTAAAAACTAATGTTGCAAAAGCATTCAAACTGTAGATTATGATTAAGAGGCTTATTGTAATAATTTGGGTTCATTTTTATGAAGATAGCATGTATACTCAAAGAGAAATTAAGGTTTTTATAGAAATAGTCCCAAATTTTACCAAGTTTTTTGCTTATAATTTGCAGAGTTTTTAGTATAAAAACAATTTGTTTTTAGAAAATATAACAAACAAAATTGTACACAATTCCCTGCATTCAGAATTAAAAAATAATAAAAATTGTATGAAATATGAGCAGGTATACTAAATATTGTTTCACTGCGCATGCGCGAATTCAATCAAAATATACTGTGCATAATATATTAGCTAAATGTATGGACAAACTTTTATAAAAGTCTCAAAAACATAGCTTGAAAATTCTGATAGTAATCGTCGATAGAATAAGCTCGAAATTTGCTGTTCCCAAAAGAAAGCAAAAAGATGAGGGGTTGTATCAAATATAGAATGAGAAACACTTCATTCTTATTATGTCAACTTTCATAAGCTAGTATATTTCACACAACCCCTCATCTTTTTGCTTAATTTTTTATATAAAAACCTGAATTTCTCTTCGAGTATACATGCTATCTTCATAAAAATGAACCCAGATTATTACAATAAGCCACTTAATCATAATCTACAGTTTGAATGCTTTTGCAATATTAGTTTTTACAGGGTTATCCAAAAGATATTCGTTTTTCTTCAATTTGTTGACGGCCCCTTATGGGGTTTAGGGAAAAAATCTTCGCAGAAATATATGACGTCTAACATGTTGTTTACACTCTTGAAGTTTCAGGATAATTCCCCATGCATCTTTACAGATATTTAACAAAACGTCTAAAATCGCAAGTGACCGGTCATCATTGGAAATATAGTGTATTCCAGTTGTTCATCAATATCCGTTAACGAATTTTCGAATTCTTCCAACTGTTTTTCAGCTATTATGGCCTACGCTTCTTTTCTGAGCTCATCGTTTTTTTTCTTTAAATTCTGAATTGAATTCATCTTGAGTTTGCAATTCTTTTTCGCTAAATTTTTATTTCAACGCATTAGCGATAATTTGTTATTTGTCCTCTCGTATGTTTCCTCTTTTTTCGTTTAGCACCACAGCTCCAGAAATTGTAGTTGCCATCTTTTAGCTACGTGAGTGGTTATCACGCCTATTTTTTGAATCCGAAGATCCTGATTCGAACAATGTTCAATAAAATATGAGCACTGCAGCTCTACAGACCAAAAATTGATCCGGCGAAATTCTAGCGGATTGTACTTTTATGTTATTGAATTTAGTTAATTAAACTTCACGTTAAAACTCAACAATTTTATTTACAAAATAAACATTAAAATCACAGATCTATCGGGATATCTTCCTGCTCATCATTACATTTATTATGCGCTATGTCGCGCCCTTTATTAAACTAATATCTAGACATGGAGGAAACAAACAAACGTTAATATGCGTTAAATTTACATTTTATTTAAAATTAAAAGAATATATTGATTACATATATTATTCGAAAAAACAGTGTCAACGTGCTGTTATTTCTTTTAGGTATATACAAATCTGGACATTTGATTTTTGACAATAATATTCAAATCAATATATTATTCCTGGTACTAATTTCTCTGTAAATATATAATTATATCTTGCAAATACTTTGGTTTTAGGAAGAACAAAACAGGAATTCTTGCAATACTTACTCGTAACATACGGTGGCAATAAACCATTTTCATATCAAAGCATTAAATCGATAAAGCAGTACCTGTTTCCACTAAGTAGTACATTATCGCTTTAAATGTCTAAAGAAAATAGTAACGTGTTTAAACGTGTCTCGAAGTAATACTAAATTTATTGGTTTTATACATGCATCAAAAGTGCAGGAGGCAAAATAACAAATTTGCTGTATAGAAAATGTTTATTTTTTATTAGGGTTTCGTTCATCTCACGAATCCCTATTCGTCCAGCTAAGTTGTCTGTGTGTCACAGAGCCGATTCTCAGAAACTATATAACTTACAGACTTAACATTTTGTGTACTTATAGCTGGATACCTCTTATAAAGCTTAAAATCATAAAATTTTAAAAAATCATATTTTTTAATGTAGAGAGATCAAAAACCAAAAATCTAAAAGCCTTTTTTTATTAAATTTAAACATTTTAGTAATAGCAGTTGCCAGCAATAAAAATCTACAATAAAATTATTTCTACAATAATTAATTTTCTATTGAAAGATTTCCACGTGAAAAGTGAAAATGAAATAAAAAGTTTCACCAATTGAAAAAAAAATATTAATATGTGCATGCCATATTGGTAATAAAACGAAAATTTTCAACCATTTCTCGATAATACAAGGGAGTATGAGTATGTGTAAGTACAGAAGCAGGTTAATATGATGTCATTAGAGAATTAAAAATAAAATTAATCTGACGTCATATTGGAAGATTAACGGAGTTTTTCAAATGTTTGAGAATAATACGAAGAGAGTAGCAATATGAGTAATAGAGAAAGTAAGTAGATATGGCGTCAGCAAGTGATTATAACGTCATCTGAGTTTCAGGAACGTATTGAATCATGGTAAAAATCCGATTATGGAGATTATTGGCATATTTTAATCTTTTGAAGGTCTCTATACAGTATGTTTTATTTTGAAAT
This sequence comes from Maratus michaelseni, assembly GCA_963931845.1. NCBI lineage: Eukaryota > Metazoa > Arthropoda > Arachnida > Araneae > Salticidae > Maratus > Maratus michaelseni. The sequence continues at coordinate 86,611,344 of OZ007593.1, forward strand.
TGATTTTTTTTCCCTGAGTATTGCATTTAGTCCACATGACAGATATGATTATGACAGAGTATAATAGCAGGACCGGTTCAGATTTAAAAAAAAAAAAAAAACGAGAAAAAGTGACCGATAAATTTTTATTTTATAAAAAACATGCTTTTTTTTAAAATGAAATTTATTTGTATTTATTAAAGAAAGGATAAAGTGTTTTGAAAGGAATATTAAAGAAAATCCTTTGTGCGATCAAACTTACCCAGTTGTTAGAATGTCTTGTTTCAAAACATAAAAAAATGCACAACAATGGTAGTCTAAATTAGGTAGTAAATAAATTTAATGTGACAATATAGAACTACATGTAAACTACATAAAATTATCATTTTTCTTCACAAAAACATTTAAAGAATTTAACGTAAATTACCAGTAACATTTTCTACTCTAAATTGCATCCACTTCCCCATTATGCTTTTTCATAAATAATTATAAAAGAATTCTTTAAAAGAATTGCTAGATAAAAATAAAATGTAATTAACATTTAAAATTTTTTGAAATAAAAATATTATTTAACAAACTTTTCTATGTTTTGTATTTTTTTTTCTTCTATTAAATGATCCTTTTTGTCTATTTCAATATCTGCATTACAAAAGTGCTACTCAGGTGGATAATGGAGTTTTCTTTGTCAGTAGAAACAAAAGGTAGAATACTTATCCGTTTAGGGGAAACTAATTTACCACAACGAAGGGTAAAGGGTAAACAAAAATAAAAATACTAACAATATCAATAACATTTTCTACAGTAAATTCCTCCACTTTCCATTTTTGCTTTATATAAATACTTATAAAATAACTCTAAAAGAATTGTTGCATAAAAACAAAATCCACACATAATTTAATATTTTTTTAAATAAAAAAATATTTAATTTTTTTAGATATTTTATAAAATTTATTTTATTAAATGATTATATTTTTTTTTTCTATTTCAATATCGTGATAACAAAAACGCTACTCAGGCTGATAATGGAGTTCCCTTGTTTGTCAGTCGAAACAAAAGGTAGATTACTTATCCATTTAGGAGAAACTATTTTACAAAAACGAAGTTAAACAGGTACAAAACAGGTGGTTCTTGGAATTTTTTAAAATAAAATTACCAACAATACCAATAATATTTCCTACATTAAATTCTCTCCACTTTCTCTTTATCCTGTATTCATAAATAATTATAAAATAACTCTTTAAAAGAATTGCTGCATAAAAACAAAATTCATACAGCACACTCAGAAAAAGGAATTGATTAAAACTACAAAACATGTTTTGTTGAGTACATTTTGGTTGTTTTAGCAAAATTCAAGTAAAATTGAACCATTTTACTCCAATTAACAAAACATTTTTTGCTGACGATACATTTTTTTTTTTTTTTTGGAATTGAAAAAAAAATTGTTGATTTAAATAAAATTTCCATTGACCTATATTTAAACAAAAAGTTTTGTTTAAATATAGGTCAATGGAAATTTTGTTTGAATCAACATTTTTTGTTTTTTTGTTTTTCTTTTTTTTGCAATTCCAAAAAACAAATTGCATCGTCATCAAAAAGTGTTTTGTTAATTCAAGTAAAATGGTTCAATTTTACTTGAATTTTGCTAAAACAACCAAAATGTACTCAACAAAACATGTTTTGTAGTTTTAATCAATTCCTTTTTCTGGGTGTATTTTATATTTTTAAAAATAAAATCTATTTAGCAAACTTTTCGATATTTTTTTTAATTTAATTCTATTAAATGACCATATTTTTCTATTTCAATATCATCATAACAAAAGCGCTACTCAGGATGATAATGGGGTTCGTTTGTTTGTCAATAGAAACAAAAGATAAATTACTTATTCATTTAGGGGAAACTAATTTACGAAAACGAAGTTAAAAGAGTGCAGAACAGGTAGTTCTTGGAAATTTTCCAAAATTAAATTACTCACTTTTCCTGTTTTTTTTTCTTTTATTAAACATATAGTTACAGTATTATGCAACGTAGTTATATCTAACTTAAAAGAGAAAAAAAATACAAGTCGCCACAGTGTAGCATTATGAACCCACAATTTCATTTTTTTTTTCAGAATAATTTATAAAGAAATGTTTCTTTATTCTGTGAAAGAAGAGCATTGTGCTAAAGTAATGGACTTTCTTTGTATGGAAGGAAGGATGTATGCTGCAGGTCTGCATTAAGTACACATAATTTTAACAAAGGCGAGTTAAAAGTATGGAAAATGGAAGTTCTTGGATATTTTCCAGATGTTTATCAATCAGATATCCATTTTCCTATTGAATTATTTTATCTACGCATATAAGAAAAAAAGAAGGAAAATTGATGCATCAGACATAAATTACTAAACACTTTCCAACACAAATATAATAATGATAAGAAATTTCTTTTTTTATATCCAATCAGATCGATCGTAGTTCATACAGAACATAATTTTTGGGAGTCTCATTAAACGAACTATAAATGTTACTTACTCTATACTCCAGAAAACTGCACTGTACTAAAGTAATGGATTTTATTTGTATGGAAGGAAGGATTGCTCCACGTATGCATTAAAGAAATAAAATTTTAACAAATGCGAGTTAAAAGTATGGAAAATGGAAGTTCTTGGATATTTTCCAGATGTTTATCAATTAGATATCTATTTCCCTATTAAATTATTTTATCTACGCATATAAGAAAAAAAAGATCGAAAATTCATGCATCAGACATAAATTACTAAACACTTTCCAACACAAATATAATAATGATAAGAAATTTCTTTTTTATATACAATCAGATCGATCGTAGTCCATACAGAACATATTTTTTGGGAGTCTCATTAAACGAACTATAAATGTTACTTACTTTATGCTCCAGAAAACTGCACTGTACTAAAGTAATGGATTTTCTTTGTATGAAAGGAAGGATATATGCTCCCCGTATGCATTAAGGACATATAATTTTAACAATTTTGAGTTAAATGTATGAAAAATGGAAGTTTTGGATTTTTTACAGGTGTTTATCAATCAGATATCCATTTGTATATTAAAATATTTTATCTACACATTTAAGAAAAAAAAAGAACGAAAATCCATGCATCAAACAAAAATTATTAAAAACTTTCCAAAACTAACAGAATGTAAATAAGAAATTTCTTTTTTTAATACAATGATATCGATCATAGTCCATCATGTAACAGGCTTTTTGTACGCCCCATTAAACAAACTATAAATTCTGCTTATTCTATACTGTATAAAAAGCGTTTTTATAATCCATTTCAGTGATGCATATCAATTTGACTATATTTGAAGTATTGTAACATCAGTATAATGGATTGAAAATAATTTTCTCCACAACCATAATGTAACGGAATTATCTTTAGTGTTTTTGTAAACGAAATGTAACTTCTACATGCTTCATATTAAATACTGAACATTCTGCAGTAAACAACAATACATGTAAAAATTACATGGCGGTCCGAGTATATTAGCGATAAATAGAGCACATAAAAACAGACATAAAGAACGACAAACCGAAGTTATAAACACTTTTCAACTCTGTTGGAAAGATGCAAAATAATGCCTTAATTTATTTTTTTTGACAAACTAAATTTAGGAAATACTTCTACTGCAAAATATTAAGGTATCTGCAGGTAATATGGCCACCCTAAGGTTAGATATTTTTAAACAGTAATAATAACTTATTTAAAAAATATATATATAACAATTGACTAAGAAAGTGGAACCTTTTTAGCACTAGAAAAACATTTTAAAATTTAAGTTACTCAAAACTTACACCTGTTGCAGTTTGTTTAAAAAAAATGCTAGGTGATGAAGGTAGTATGCCCATATGCAGGTAATATGCCCATAGCTGTCATAAAATGGAAAGTTCTGTATTCAATACAGAAAAAACACCAAATAGTAATAAAAATTATATTTTGAAAATTTATAAAAATAATAAAAAAATTAATATAATGTAAAATTAGACAAAAAATTTAAAATAATTAAAATAATTTACGGAAAAAAGTACTTTTAATTTATTTTTTAACGCGTAGAGCAAATGAAAACTTTTATATCTCAACTGGTAAGGCCGACACAATTATCTTGCACTTAATTACGACAAACAACATATAATCTCATATCTGCAGCTTTTTCACCCATTTGCCAACAAAAACCAATTTTATAAAAGTGTTCGTAATAATGTCTGCGCACTCGGATATTGAAATTCGTTTATACTGTTTAAAAGAGCATTAAACCCGCTAAAATATTATTTATAACAGTAAACGCAAATACTTTGTTTAAATAAGATATGTAACGAACTTACCAGAGACAAATTTATAGTATGTCAACGCAACTAACAACGAATCAACAATGACTGCCCTCCCGTGCACGTAATCAAGGATTGCAGGCAACCCGGTACTAAACAATGTTATTCTGACTTCTAGCGACTATATTCATGGGCTATCCTTCGGATTTTACTGAAATTAATAACATTATTGTGGGTTGGTCACATTACCAGCATTGGCCATATTATTGACCATATTACCAGCATTGGTATAGTTATTTCTATTTATAGAGAATATACTACTCAAGCAAATTTAAATATTTTCAGTTTCAAAAAATGAATTTTATAATGAGACACACAACTTGTACTTAAACTTGCCAAAAACAGTGTTACTCATCAAAATTAATAATATTATTATTATTTTATATCGACAATTCAAACTAGTATCCTTGGCTTAACAAAATGTTCATCTATATTATTCCAATATATTAATTTAAATAGCACTCAAAAACACCAATCTTTACGATATACGGTGCAAATCTTTAAATTTAACTGGAGAAAGAGTGATCGTCGAATACAAAAAGATACAGGCAATGCAATACACAATTCCTAAAACCTACATAATTTTAATTAATAACTTGAAATATAAAATTTGGTGCGGTTTCACCCAACAGAAACTCAAATGCAACTAGAATGTTCATTAGGGTGGTGCGAAAGAAGTGAAGTTTGTATTTCCGAGTCGCTATAGTGCGGAAAAGTTGCGATTGGAAAATACAAGATAAACAAAAAAACATTATTAAAATCGGACTTTATTTTCCGATCCCACAAACCGCCTAAAAATTAAATAAAAATTCAAATTTCCGATATTTTCAAAATTAAAAAAAAAGTTTTACGCATATATATTTTTTGTCACTATAGTGCAAATATATGAGATTGTATTCTTCAATAAAAAAAAAAAAAAAAAATTGCACTTAGAAAATATCTTCCGATCGCGCAAACCGCCTAAAAATTAAAAAAACTTGAGAATTTAGAAAATATCTTCCGATCGCGTAAACCGCCTAAAAATTAAAAAAACTTGAGAATTTCCGCTTTTTTCAGTAAAAATAAAAATTACGTATATACATTTTTTATCACTATAGTGAAAAATATTTGCAAATCGTGCTGTTTAATAATAATAAATTTCGTTAGAAATATCTACCGATCGCGCAAGCTCAATAAAAATCGAGAGAATTTCAATTTTAAGTGATTTTGATGTATTAAGAAATTAATCGTCTGAAGTCAGTTTGTGGTCTCAGGTTAAGATTTAAATGTAAATTAATACTATTGAGTTGAACTATTGACATTGAGCTAGTTACTGAACAAGGGTTTCACTAGAATACCTTACGAAAATAGTTCATAGAGCTGTATAGAACTCTATAGAATTTTATACAAGTTGTATAGAATAGCCATTCTATAGAATATTGTTTCTATAGAGTTTTAAACAGTTCTATAGATTACATTTTCTAATGAAAATGCTTCTATAGAAGTTCTATAGAATTTTTTTTTTCTATAGAACAGTTTTTCTATAGAGTACTATAAACCTTATAGAATTACGTTGTATGGACTAATGATTCTATAGATTGGTTAAGCTTTGGGATTAGCCTGCTCTCTGTCATCTTGTTTTTTAAATCAAAACATATATGTTTTGTTTTTCATTTCCAAAATAATTTTCATCCATATTTGCTTATTATAAACACGTTATTTAAGTTTATTGACTAATTAATTATATTTAATAATAAATGTTAAAATGTTTTGATGTAAAAAATGAGGTGGTTGGCCGCGGACGATAAATCAAAACATTTGTTTTATTTCTGACATAATCAGGTTAAATGGAAAACAGAATACTAATTTATTTATATTTAATAATAAAAGTTAAACTCTTTTGATTTACAAAATGAGATGGCTGACCGCGGGCGATAAATCAAACCACTTGTTTTGTTTCTGACATAAACAAGTTAAATCAAAGCATTTTAACTTTTCTTATTAAATATAAACAAATTAGTCAATAAAAATTAAATAAAGTGTTTATAATAAGTAATTATATATGAAAATTGTTTTGGAAATGAGAAACAAAACAAATATGTTTTGATTTAAAAAACAAGATGGCGGTCAGCAGGCTAATCTCAAAGCTGTTCCTTTTTAATTTTAATGTATAGTTATAAATAAATTTATTTATAACTATACATTAAAATTAAGAAATAATAATCAATTCTTTAATACATCAGTTTAATATAATAGTACTCCATAGATTTAATATGATTATATATATATAATTTAATTCAATTCTAGTACATTGTGATTCAATTGTCAATGTAATAATATATCATTCGAACTACTGAATTAAATTACGATTAATTAATTTTCTTATAATTCCTTAATTTGTTGTTTAATTTTATAAAAATTTATTAATTTGTTGTTAAATTTATAAAACCATCCATCTAATTTAATAAACTTTATTAACTTTAATAGTATTGTAATTTTTATACAAATATTTTAATCTGGAGTATACATATTTAAACAATTGTTTCAGTTTTAACACATAATTTATTAGACTTTTAATTATTTTTACAAGACTATATATGATTGGGAATGCAAATCACAAAAGAAATAATGTTTAAATAGTGTAATAAGAGTTTTAGAACTGTCAATGGTCTTAATATATTTAAAATGTTGGTCCTTTGTCCGATCACTGAAGTCAAGCAGCATCGAGCGAGGTTAGTATTTGGGAGGGTGACCACCTGGATATATATATGTTTTTATAGAAGCTCTATATTTTTTCTATAGATATTTTTATAGAAACTCTACAGACATTTCTATTGAACTTCTATAGACATTTCTATTGAACTTCTATAAGCATTTCTATTGAACTTCTATAAGCATTTCTATTGAACTTCTATAGACATTTCTATAGCTTTAGATTAAACAAGCTTATAGAAAAACGGGCCATAATTCTATAGGATTCTATAATGCATTTTCTATAAATATTTTTTATAGAATTCTATAAGAAATTTTTGTAAGGAATACTTAGATTTGGTAGTGCTGTAGTGGTACAAATATCAATACAGGATGAAAAGGTGGTGATATCAGACAGCTTGAACTGCATCTCGGACGATCACTTCAGTAGATTGTTTGTTTATTCCTTTTCGTTGATTTACCTTTCCGCATTTTTTCAACATTTGGATGGAGAAACAACTGGTCCAAGATAATTTAGTGGACCAATTGGGCAGAATCACATTGGTTGTGAAAAGCTCTCAGTGATAAATTTTCAATTAATTGATTGTGAAATTCAAAAAGTGGGCAGACAACTGTTGAGCAAGGACCAAATATATCTTGTTGACGTAAGTCAAGCAATTAAAAGTGGCAACTTTTCAAATGACTTATCAAAGCGTTACCCCAGCCAAATGCACATGCCCGATGAATCACTTGTGCAAATAGAATCCTTCGACGTTACCTGAACGTAGAAAATCCATCGGATGCCTTAAAAACCATAGTGACATTTATTTTAAAACCTTACATGCCAGCCTGGTTTGAAATAAAATGCAGTAAGTACATTACAGATATTACAGTGCCTATACATCTGTACAGATCAATAGAAACATCTCGATACTTGCCTGACGACCTGAAGAAAGTGGCATTACCTGTAATTGAACGAAACTCGTTCTTTGCCCTAGACATTTTTTTTACAAGATTTTCGGAAATCTAAATATATATATATATTCTGTAAAATAGCTTAGTCATTTTAAATTAAAATAAAACAAAAAGAAAATACTGTAAATATATTTTTTTTATATTATTTCGAATCAAATTATATCAGATATTATATAATTAATATCTAGTATGAAAAGTGACGCTTCGAGAAATATAATTGTCAAACAAAAATTTTGCGAAAAATATAACATAACTAAAATGTTAAAATACATAGATTATTAATCAAATAGGATTTTTTTTCTATTCAGAAAAGATTACTTTGACATCATTTACATAAACTATTTTAATGAGAATCTCGGAAAGTAATATACTTGCATTTACATAACAATGTATTCGTGGAAAATATGAAGTCTAGTCTTCTGGGAACAAAGAAATAAAAATAGAATAGAAACATTTTTGAAATACATTTTGACATTATTTTTAAGTTTAATCACTGAAAGTCAAGTGTGTTCTCATATTTAAAGAACAAATTTGTTTAAAAAATAGCTCTGTATATGAAATTTGTAAACAATATAGTCCAACGGGAAAAATGTTCGAAATATTTTTCTTTGTTTTACTTAGATTCTAAAAATAAAAATTCTGTCTGAAAAAAAAATATATCAACCTACACGTAACTACAATCATTTATATTTTAGAAATTATAATGTATTTATAACATTTCATTTGTTATATCATACACATGGAAATGTTTTATGCATACTTGTAGGGTAAGTTGGGGTGAGATGCCGAATTGGACAAAATGCCGTGACACGTTTTTTTTTTTTCTTTTTTTTTTTTTTTCCTATGCGCAGGCACTGTTGGTAAACGCCACTCAGTCGTGTGGAAGAGGGTTCCCTACTGATACTTCACTTCCAGTTTGCATTGGCCCCACGAGTGGCTGAGAGGTTCTGCTCTCGAAGCTGGTAGATGGGAGGTGCTGGGTTCGGTCCCAATCGCGCCCGTCGGCCTAATCGTTCGGAGTTTTCGTGACTTTCTTCGAGCCGTGGATTTATCCATGCGTAAATACGGGTTAGGTTCCCTTAGAAAGACCCCCACGAAAGGCACTCCCCCCGGGCCTATATCCCAAGTGTAGATAATTGGCCGTCAATAATCAACCCAACCCATCCAGTTTGCATTGTTTTATTTATACCCCAACATTGGGGTAAGATGACGAAATGGAAGTATTTACAAAAGCAAAATTGTTTATGCTTTCTATGACATTTGTAAACTGAAATACATTTTTAAATCATACATAAATGCATAAAATTTAACAATAAATTAATAAATAACAAATAAAACCAACGGGCTTAATTTTAGAAAAAAAAATTAATCAAAAACTATGGCATCTTCACCCAATCTACCCTATATATTTTAGTGTATGCACTAAATATAATAGAACAATTAACCTATTTTTAAAATGTTTATTTTTTTTCATTTATGCTGAATTGTGTTTAAAATATGATATATGTTGAATATATGTTAATGTGCTATTTTCAACCCATATTTAATATATAGGATAGGGTCACGTATGATATAGCATCCTTGTATTACATAAGATAGTTCATATTTAACGAATTTCCGCAAGTGATATCGCATTTATATTTCAGCATCGTTACTAATATAGATTTTAAGATTGATAAGTATCACTTGATATGATATTAATTTTAATTATAATAATGTACTTATTTAGATTTATTTAATTTGGCTAATTTTGATATTTTATCTGAGAAGGCTAAAGTCTTAATAACGGCTATTTTATGGCTGAAATGGCAAATTGAATTGAAATTAGTATATTGACCAGTAGATGTAGGTTTTCTGTAAACAGTAGTGGTGATAGATTGAGAGGTATCAGCAATGTGTCTGCGGACTAGAATGTCGAGAAATGGTAATTCAGCATTATTTTCAATTTCAACAGTCCAAACAGTCCAGTTTCCATAAAATAGCCGTTATTAAGACTTTAGCCTTCAGGGCCATTAGATATTGCAGTTCCAGTAATGATTTTGAAATTGAGAAGTGTAAAATTTATCGCGATTTGGTTAATAATAGCTTTCCTATAGGTCTTGTTAAAAAAATCTTTAAAAATACTTTAAATTTTGTGAATTCTACTCCCCCCCCCCTTTTCAACGTAGTAAACCAAACTCTTTTATCTGTATCCCTTATTATAAGAACATTTCTGAAAAAATTTCTGGCATTCTAAAATCATTCAATATTGGGGTTTCTTTTAAACCAATTAATAAAATGAGTTCCTTTTTCACTAAGCATAGATTTCAATATGATAAGTCTAAATTACCCGGTGTTGTTTATATTATTCCCTGTAAAGATTGCAATAGTGTCTACATTGGTGAAACAGGTAGATCATTGGAAATTTGCCTAAAAGAACATACTAGTGCTTTAAAAAATAGTAATTTGAATTCAAAAATTGTCCAGCATTCACTTCAAACGAATCACATCCCGCTAATTGCGAACGCCAGTATTTTGAAATCAGGTTGTAACAGCTACCATGGTCGATTACTCCTTGAGAGTTGGTTCACTCAATTGCGATCGCAGACGTTGAATGAAGCTCGTTCTGTCCCTAATGAATATTATCTGTTTTTAAAATAACTTCAACTTTCCTTGATTTCAAACCTTTTCTTTTCCTTGTTCTCTGGTTTGTTATGCAATAGATTGTTTTTGTACTGATGATGCCTTGCGTGTCGCTTGGCGAAACGTCTACTATTTTGTATTTTTAACTGTTTTTAAGTATATATTTTTTTATAAATTTTTATTTTATGTGTACTCATGTCTGTCTTAAATTATTTTAATTGGTGTTTTTAATATTTTTCACATTCAGACGTTAAAATGTATACATTTTGCATATTTGGTTGTAGTTTATCAAATGATCTCATTTTAAAGTTCCTAATAAAGTTATTTGTACATGTAAGACATCATTTCATTGTAATTAGAAAACTCTCTACAAATTTGTGAATGTCTTTTCTCCCTAAATAGTACCATTTTTGAGATAGGTACGCTAGTTCCGTTTGTTGCCACCATCTGGCGCTATAATTGGTCTTATCGCATAACACATGACAGCTTTTCTAAACATAGACACCGCACTTATGACTAAAGTTATCACTGTTTGGAATTAATACACACCCTTTGTGAAAATTCGATTTAATTTTGGTTATCTGGAATACTGTTACTAATGTAAAGTCTATAAGAAGATAGGGCGTCGAATAATCATAATCTAAAATGTGTTATACCAGATCATATTAAAAACAAAAATTCTATTGTAAAAACTGCCAACATTATTTTATTATGAATTATAAGTAATAGAAAAAATTATTTTACAGTACAAATATAAAACTTTATATATATATATATATAGGATTTGAAATTAAACATACTTCATTTCTTTTATGACGTGCATGATCATCAAATTAACTGACGCTTTGGTATTTTTATTATCCATTATTTGAAAGCACGTTATAAAAATTTTGAATCGCGAGATCGAGGTTTGAATATCTTCAAAACTGAAAAAAAAGCCAGTCTTAAAATATAATGGTATTAAAGTTCACGTTTTTGTTATTTGCAAGTCTAGTTGTTGAATTAATTCAGTAAATTAACTTTGAACATATCACCTTCCTACATATATAAACTGCTGTTCATGCTTACATTTGGCAGATTTAAATATATATTTTTATTTTTATACCGGAAATAAAAATGGGAAGTAAAAAATAAACTATATTGAAAAATCCTAAGCATTAAAATATCAAATTATTTCGTGTAAAATATAAAAAAAAAATCTTATATTTTAAATTAAAAACAAGAGGATAAATCTGACAATAAAATTCAAAACTCAATCTAAAGTATAATTTAATAATAAATTCCCATGTTTGTTTTCAAAAATAATATCAGAATCTTTGGAAAAAAGAAATACTTAAATTGTTTTTTTTTTTCTAAACAACATTCCAACATAACGAAATATAGATGAAATATACATCAATAGCGCATTTGATGTCAAATGTTATATTTAATTCGGTTTGTAAGCCGGAAGACATTTGCAAAAACAACGACTGGACAGTTTGAAATATCTATTGCCTTTTATCAAATATACGAATACATAATACTACTACATTTAAAAAGCGTATTCCGGAAAATCAGACACCATGAAATGAAATATATGCATTTAATTTATACCGAATCAAAAATAATTTTTCGTGAAGTCATTAAATAATTTGAAGTACAACTTTCTGTTTCAAAATGTCTTTGCTTTTACATAAACACATCTGACAGGCACGAATAAAATTGTCTTTTATTTTACGTATCTTGGTTTAATTTGTATGGCATTTTATGAAAAAATTTTGACAGAAATGAATAATTAACATATTTTACTATGAGGTTTTGATAACATCTTATGCATGTTTGAGTATATTTTAATTTATATTGATATATTTCAGTGAGAGAGAGATTGCTATTTTACAAAACTCTGTAAAAATTTATATTTAAAGAATAAAAGATAAATATAATAGAAAATTGTCATGCTGTGAGTAATAAAATTTTTATTTCTCTTGACTAAGAAATGTTTTATAAATTATTGGAGTTCCATAAAACAAATATTTCCACTTTAAAAATATATATAACGTAATTTTATTTACAGCTGCATTATACTGTTTCATCATACTGCAAAATCTTTCATAATGAAGTTCAGTAAAAACGAAATGCGAAGTTTCAGGTTATCAATGTTGACATTTGACAATTAGAGGTTTTGAGACCTTTTGATGCTGCGGTTGGTCTCTTGAATGATCTTTATTTACATAAATTTAAATCGCATACAAGTGTTGAAATTAGTTTCCTATGTCTTCTTATTCATTCTTATATACAAAATATGACAGCCTTGGTATAGATGATCGACATAACGACACGAATACAGCCGGAAACTCAACACCATGTGTGCCCTGCCCAAAAAAGTCAATGGTAGAGGAACCCTGCGCTATTGCGCTCACGGCCTTTGGGAAGCGCATAGATAAACATTGTTTTTAAAGAGAAACAGATGTAGCGTATTTTGGATGTTGTATAATAAAATTTATTTGAAGAAACAATTTTTGCGCGCAACATTTCCCAGAAAGTAAGGATTAATCAACTTCTCGAGTATTTAATAAACAAAATTGCTGATTTATCTGAACTGTAAAAATAATATGGCGAAGTTTTTCTTAAAAAACTAACTGATCCGCAAAAGTTGCACGGTTCCGTGAAAAAATAATGCGAAATCACATTAAAAATCACTGCACGAAACCGTTTTTTGGTAATTATTTCGTCCTTCGGAAATTAAATACAGCGATGGACCCCGAAGCGGAAATAAATTCAATATTACCCCCTGAAAAGTCTGGATAATTGATTCAAAGCAGGTCAGTTTTCTGTTAAAAAAAAAAAAAAAAAAAAAAAAAAAAAAGTTAACATCCGATTTTCACAAAATTCGCATTTTCAGTAATAGAAAAAAAAAGAGTTTTGAATCAACATTTCCAATACTTTTCTTAACATTCGAGGATGAGTGAAGATAAGAATATTTCGTTGTCTGAGATTATCAAATCGGTAATATTATTATCAATATTATTATCAGTATTCGAAATGAATTTCGACTAACTAAGATACTTATAGAAATGCGAGTACTAGAATTACTTATAGAATAATTAATAATTAATACTTATAGAAATGCGAGCTAATCTTCTAAGAACACAAATATCTAATTTAGAATACCGATACTTCTGTAATTTTCGTTTGACAAAATCCGTTTTGCATTCTATTGTATTTAAAAGAGAACTGCATATAAATCCACATCTTTTTAAATAGAAAAAGCACTAAAAGCACCTCAAAAAAGTCATTTTGCGTTAAAAATATGTCAAAATAGTTCAATTTTCTTGAATTTTCTGAAAAAAAAATATGTATGAATATCTGCAAAAGTGAGAATGCATGTTCTATAAATTTTTTTCGAACCGAGGCATACAATTTCAAAGATATATTATTTGATTTCTTTAGAAATCTTGCAAACGTACTGACAATTAAATTAATCTAAGAGCTCTATATCAAAAATTTTAAATCGATATTTTTACGTTACGTTTTAATTCGTTATTTGAATGTGGCATTTTGTTATTTTCAGTGAAAGACTAAAATTTAAATTCATCTGAATTCCATAGAAAACCAATATGACATGTAAATAAATGTTCTATTTTCTTCCAAATAACAAATCAAATTAGATGAAGTTTGTTAATTTATACAGCTACTTCCAAGTATACCTGATCGACATATCCGTCACATGCTATTAAAATGGGACACATTTATGAGACATATAAACAAACAGACAACACATACTCTTCATATCTCAACATCAATCCTCAACATGACGTTTCGGCAACTACGGAAGAAACATTTAAAGTTATTAATACACTATCCCCCTCTTCCTGATTTTTATATATGTATCTCTATATATATTAGTGTATGAAAAGCAAATGAAGAATCCAATACTTTCGTCTGCTTTATGAATTAGAATTAGAAACTGAAAACGGGTTTTTCATCAATAAGAGTTATATTTTCACACATCTCAGGGTAGTAAAATGGTTAGAAACGATTATCATTTTTTTATCCATAGGAGCCGTTAAACGCGCTTTTAATGACAATTGCTGAGGAACAACGCGTTTTTTCAACGCAGAGTTCCCAACAACCAACGAACTATTGTAAAATTAATTGTAGATGGCATACTAAGGCCATCTGTTATCTAGATAGTGCACGAGATCTCTTTATTCATTCGAAAATTTATGCAGTTAAGTGTTTGGAAAAATTAGCGTCTTAGGTTGTTGAACTAATTTCTGTGAAATTTCGTGTGGTACGGCTATAATTAAGTGCAAAATGTCTGCAAGACATTATTTGAGTGCTTATGATAGTGGGCGAGAAGTTAGCCAGCTCGAAGCATGTCAAAGTATCATTACTCTGGCCACACTAATGTGAGCGTTAAAAATTGTCATATCGCGATTAAAAAAAGCCGCTAATGGTGAAAATGTTATGCTAAAGTATGCCAGAGGTCGTAGAATGAACACCACACCTTAAGAGGATCCATATGTATCCCTAGTGATAAAAAGGAACATAAATTTCACTCCCAGTCAGATAGCTACAGACATTGTAACAGTTACTTGTACACGCATGTGCCAGAACTATTTCTCGGCGATTAAATCAGGCTGGTATGTATGCACGGAAGCCTGTACAATGCATCCCACTTAGAACACGCCATCGTCGAGAAAGATTGCGTTGGTTTAAGGAACATTTTGGTTGGTGTCAGCAACAGTGGTCCAGTGTGATGTTCTCCGACGAATCCCGCTTCACTGTCACAAAGGATTCTGGTCATCAATCAGTGTGGAGAGAGAGAGGAACACGTCAATTACCATAGAATGTTCGTGAACATGATCGATATGGCCAAGGCATGATGGTGTGGGCAGGCATTATGCACAATGGCAGATCACCGCTTCACATCTTTGAGCGATTTACCGTAATATGAGAACGGTTTTGCAGATAGATTATTCTGGATCATATTCGTCTTTTTATGGGTGCGTTAGGTCCAGACTTTCTGTATATGGACGATAATGCGTGTCCACACAGAACCGCTGAGGTATCGGACGCACTAGAAAATGAAAATATTGAACGTATTGAATGGCCTGCTTACTCTTCAGACTTAAATCCTATAGAGAATGCCTGGAATGCGCTTGGCAGACATGTTTCACAAAGAAGTCACCCTACCCGAACGGTGCAAGAGCTGAAAAACGCCTTAAGAGAGGAGTGGGACAATATCCCCCAAGGACTCTCTAATAGTTTAATAGATAGCATCAATAACAGGTGAAAAATATGCACTAGTGTCCAGGAGGCCACATTCCTTACTGAGAAACTGATATCTCTCATCCTTCTATCTGAAACGACCTGTTTTTTGCGACTCCGAAATTCTTCAAAGGAAACATTACTTTTTTTTTTTGTTATCCCGCTTTCCCATGTGATGGATCTGTACCATTTTGCATGATAAATATAACACTCTACCTCTATTACATATGTGCTTAGTTTCATTTCTTTAATCATTACCTGTGATTATTAATTTCAAAAAATGTCTCATTTCCTTAGCAATTGTCAAGCAGTGTAGTTAAAAATATATGGATTCTGCTACTTTGATACTTATATAATAGTCGAGGATAGTTTAAATCTGTGAGATATCTCTAGAATACATTTAATAAAGTTAGTTACAGTATTTGCCAAATCTAATTTTAGAGAATGTAGGCTTTTTTTTTTTTTTTTTTTTGCCAAACATAATTTTTAAATCTAAAATCTAATCTGAAGGACAGCTTAGCTTTGAAACATTGATGTTCATTCTAATCATAGATGATATTAAAATGTAATTACTGCTTAAATCGATTAAAACATAACACAATAGGCTTAAAAATTCCTTTTATCATATAGATGACATATGCTTCATGCGCTCTAACGACACCTTTTCCATTATCAAAATGATAAATAAACTATTTTCACAATTTTTTTGAAAATGATAAACAAAAATCATGACATCACATGTCTAATGTAAGAAGGTGCTTAAATTGGTCAAACTGGAAAAAGTAAAAATTATTGTTTTATTGCTTTATTTAATTTTTAAATCGTCGTGTGCAAATTTTAGGTAATTCTAAAAAAGCAGATTCCTTGAATATATTCTTGTTTCACATATATATTTCTATTGATTCATGGATAATGGATGGGAAATAAACTTTTAATGGAAAAATTATTTTAATATTCTTGAGATCAATCTGCAAAGGCACTTTGTAATCTAGCCAGGGCTGTAGTTCTTCTGTCATTTTTATATATGCCATATGTTATTTTATTCACGTTTTAAATTTTCTGTTTATCATTCCTATTTAATATTGTATAGTTCCGTCTGCCCTGGTAAATGGGATGTACTAAATACCGGAGAGTTGATCAGGTTCAATTTGATCTAATTTTTCTACATACTATTTTTTTTTTCATTTTGTGGGACGTTTGGCGATTCAATTTGATCTTAAAGAAGTCGCCGTTAGAGCATATGAATCATATGTCATCTATATATTAAAAGGTATTTTTAAGACTTTTGTTTTATGTTTTTATCATTATAAGCAGAAATTACACTATAATTTAAAGTTAACAAGTGAATTTATTATATTATATATTCCTAGATGATATTTTAACTTTTTGACAGAAAAGAAATACTATTTTGTCGTTCGATAATTTAAAGTTTCCATGTTCTCGCGTTCATATTAACTCTACAATCTTCTTGGTAAGAAAAATGTGTATATAAAATTAAAATAATTTCGTTATTTTCTTAAAAATAGAAAATTCCTTTTAATTGTTTTGCGAAGTTTAAATTATGCTATAGTTCTTGATCGTGGTAAGGTAGATTTATGGAGAGGAGATTTTCGATGATTAAAAACCATTATTACCTTCCTATAAATCTATAAATTCAACAAAATGAGAATAAGAACATTTGGAAGAACAGGCAGACATCAGTAGATGAAGGTATTTTAATTAATCCCAGGTTCTATATATAATTGCACAAGTACAGGAAACGTTGCATGGCTACGGCTGCCCACGGCAGCGCAGGGGCAATCGGGCCCGTAACACAATTCGTGAGAATATCACATGTTGGTGGGTTGATGGTCAGATATAGAATTGATTGTTTCTTGTATCATGGCATGAACTCGACTGAATTTACATTTTCTTCAATGGTTTACAATACGGCGATGATTTCTCCAAACAGAGCATAAAGACAATTAACAATTTAGAGAACAGAGCCATTTTTGGCATTAATCATCCTAACGAATTTTCCGACGGTAGCCAACATGTGTGAGGATGCAAAAACCACACATGGGGTTTGGGAGAGTTTTCGCATTCTTGAATTCGCGAAACTCAGAATTTGTTATGACTTTGATATGTACGTTGGATATTTTTGGACCAGAATTATTCAGTTTCGCTTGGGAACAATTGTAATTAAAAAAAGGTGTGTATGAAGAAATCAGTTAGCAACAGATCTGTGTGATCAAATAAGGAGATGGGAGATAGGCATCTTATGCTGGCTATTTGAAAGGGTAGATGTAATGGTTTTCATTTACTTTATCAGCACAGTATAGAAATATTTTAGTGTAACTGAATTAAAAGGAAATTAGAATAAACGGAATGAAATTTGTTCCACTGAATTTAACAAAGGGAGGGAAAGGAAA
The DNA here is from genome assembly GCA_963931845.1 of Maratus michaelseni. Taxonomy (NCBI): domain Eukaryota; kingdom Metazoa; phylum Arthropoda; class Arachnida; order Araneae; family Salticidae; genus Maratus; species Maratus michaelseni. Next base: position 86,629,599 of record OZ007593.1, read on the forward strand.
ATGAAAAAAGTATTTTTGTAGAACAGTGAGCGTTAAAATAATGGAAAAGGGGAACAAATTTAGAAAATGGAATTAAATGAGAGGGCAATAATTGCAAAAATTTAATAATATATGATGCGACATCATAAAAGTTGTACTAATAGCAACAGTAAGTAGAAAAATTTAAGAAAGTATTATTCACAAAAATATTTTGATAGCTTAATTTTTGAAGAATATCATATCATTACGTTAACATATGTGAAATTAATTGTGATCGAGGGTGTTTTGTATTTTTGTACATTAATAGTTATACGAAGTTTTGAAAAAAGGAGTGTTTTAGTAGACTGGCAAAGAAAGAAGAAGCGGTGTGTTAAATTATAAATAAAATTATCAAAGAAATAAACCATTATTCTCTAACGAAATTTCAAATTGCACTGTAAAATTGACCTGTAAAATTATGTATAATAAATTAGAATTTGAAATTTAAAATATTTGTTACAAAATACTAAAAGAGCAAAATTTTATAAGAACAGTACTCTAAATTACATTAGTGAAGAACTTAATTTGTGACATCACAAAACTAAAATAAGTTACACAAAAATATTTAATTTTCCATTAAACAAATATTAAACGTGTACAATAACAACAACAAAAAAAACTATATTGGCTAGCAGAAAAATTTAAATCGAATTAATATGCGTTTTTTCTTTATTTATTAATAATCTTGAAAGGAATTGCTGCATAGAAATATATTTCATGTAACATTAAACCATTTTTAAACCAAATATACTGCACAACATAGTTATATTTATTTTTAATAATTATTATATTAAACAATTCCCATATTCATAACAAAAGCACTACTCAGGATGATAATGTAATTCTATTGTTTGCGAAAAGAAACAATAGATATATTATTTCTCCATTTAAAAGAAATTAATTTACGAAAACAAATTAAGTTTACAGAGTAGGAATTTAGGACATTTTCCATAACGCAATTACATTTTTTTTAAGGAAATACATTTTATACGTATACGTTACTATATTATGCTACGAACTTACATCTTACTTAGAATAGATAAATATAATTTGAAGTCAACAGAAGTGCATTAGAAGTCTACAATTTTCCATTTTCGTTTTAGAATATATAATATATGTTACATAACATATACGAATATATAACATATGTTATCTATTTTGATTTAAAAAAAGAAAAAAAAAAAAAAAAAAAAAAAAAAAACATTTTTTTTTCTGGAATGAAGGGGATATGCTGTATTTATCCTTTAAATCTAATCGTTTATGAAAATTGAGTTAAAACAATTGAAAATGAAATTTCTTGGATATTTTCCAGTTTTTTTTTTCAATCATATTTGTATTTTTATATTAACATATTTTATCTAGACATATAAGGAAAAAAAGGCCTGAATTTGAAACCCATTGGAAAAACAAAAGGCATGTATAAGCAATTTTTAGGTGCGTTCGTAATTATACAAATACGTAGTACCTGTAGTCGTCGTCTGGTCCGTCTGTCCGCATATAAAAGCGCAAAAACTACCTAACCGAATGGTTTGAAATTTAATGTATATTATCGTTGTAGAATTTTGTCGAATCAGGTCAAATATTATGAAAATCGAATAAAAACGTAAAATTTTATTAATGAATGTTTTCTTTATTCTCTTAAATCCTATAGTACGTATAATCTATATAATAAAAGCCCAAGTCATGTGACAGAGCAAAACGAATACGGGCAAACAACTTGTTTTTCTATATGCCAGGCAGCCATTTTAATTCAAAATTATTTTTTTCGTAGAACATTGCAAAAAAGTTAAATTTTTAGAAAAATCGTTGAAAAAAATTGTTCGTTTTACAGATGAGTTACATAAAAAAAATTGAAAAATTCTGAGATAACTTCAGCGGAAATTACTTTAACAACCGAATATATACCTCAATCCATTAGAGTAAATAAACACAGGAGAATCGTCCATTATGATTCATAAAAATATTAAACCATGTACTTTATCATTTGCAAAGCAAGATCTCCATGTTGAATTTTACAGTGCTGTCTGGTGTAGAAAAATAATCGCATTTTTAAACGTGACATATGTAATAAGAAAAAAAGGCATGCTCATTTCGCTCATAGCAGACGATGTAATTCATTTCACTGAAATAATAAGGACGATTTTTTTTTACATTGTAAAACTAGTTATAAATCGAACGCACCTCCTATGTCAAGTTTAACGTACAATTACCAACTTGTTCTATTTACGAAGGATTATTATTACTGTTTAATTAAATATCAATACTTACGTTTTTTCCGTCCGTAAATAATAATAAAAAAATCTTTAAAAGGAATTGCTTCATAGGAACAAATTTCATGTAACATTAAACTATTTTTTTAATCAAAAATATTGTACAAAATGTTTTCTTTATATTTAACAATTTTTCTATTAAACGATTCCCATATTCATAACAAAAGCGCCACTCAGGATAATATCCCCTTGTTTGCGAAAAGAAACAAATGATAGATTATTTCATGATTTAGGAGAAACTAATTTTGCAAATCATGTATTTCTTGAACATTTTTCAAAACACAGTTATATTTTGTTTAAGTTACTGGGTCATTCCACAGTATTCATGTGTTACGTCCGGGACATTTCACAGCAAATTTTTGAGATATTTGTACTTTTTTCAGTATCAAAATATAAATGAGAAAGTTTGCAATTATTTTTAATGCATTATATATTACTTCAACTAGATTCTTATGAAATTTCTTTTTGTTTGAGCCAATACATATATATATATATATATTAATTAATAAAGTTGTGTTACGTACGGGACATCACAAAAAATTGTTTTAAAAGTACCTCTAGCAATTTGGATTTCGCTCTGAATTTATTTAATATTTTCACAAATAAATTTAATGAGTAGAAGCAGAAATATATATTTTATTAATTAACTTTATAAAATTATTTTTTTAATTGCGTCATTAATTCATGAAAGCTAATTATTTCTGTTACGTACGGGACAAGGCTATTTGTTACGTATGGGACCTATGACCAAATTTTTCTATATGGCTGCAAAAAATGCTCTAATTTTTATTTGTTTTAAAAAAAAAAAATAATATTTTGGATAAATTTTAATAGAAGAGATTTAAAGCTTTAAAATGATGTATTACATTTAACTTTTTATAAACCTTTTTTTTCAAACTTGTGAAGCCAAATACTGTGGAATAACCATACTGTAATATGTAAGAACGTAAAATCTTACTTAAAAAGAAGAAATAAGTGTACTTTGAAGTCCACAAAAGTGCATTGGACATCTACAATTCTACATTTTAGTTTTAGAATACACTATAAATAAAAATGGTAATTATTTTATTTAAAAAAAGCACTGTCCTTTTTTGTTTTGTTTTTCTGGAAGGAAGGGGATATGTTGCATTTATCCTTTAAAGATCTAAACATTTAACAAATATGAGTTAATACTATTGAAAATGAAATTTCTTGGATATTTTCCAAATGGGTTTCAATGCGATGTGCATTTTTATATTAACATATTTTATCTAGACATGTAAGCAGAGAAAGGCCTAACTTTTAAACTCATTCGAAAAAAAAATATATGGCATGAAATAATAAAACCGTATAAGCAATTTTTCAGTTTACGAAGTATTATTATTAATAGTTAGGTAAATTATAATACTTATATTTTTTTTTGTTCATAAATAATAATTCTATTTTTTTTTTTAAGAATTGCTTCATAGAAAAGAAAAATCATGCAACATTAAAACTTTTTTTAACAAAAAATACTTCACAAAAAGTTTTCTTTATTTTTAACAATTGTTCTAAATGTTTCCCATATTAATAACAAAAGAGCTACTCATGATGATAATGGAATTCCCTTGTTTGCGTAAAGAAACAAAAGATACAAGATTATTTCTCAATTTAGAAGAAACTAATTTACGAAAACAAATTAAATTTGCAAAATAGGTACTTCTTGGACATTTTCCAAAACACAATTACATTTTATTTTTTTCCAAATGCATATTGTTTAAGTTACTGTATTATGCATAGAAGTTTTATCTTACTTATTAAGAATAAAGAAATGTTAGTTATAATTCACAGAAGTAAATTATATGTCAACACTTTTTCCTTTTAGTTTCAGAATATATTATAAAAAAAATATTTTTTTTTTTTATTTTGTTAAAATAAAATAAGCATTGCTCTAAATATTTATATCTGGAATGAAGAGGATATGTGCTGTATTTATCTGTCAAAGATCTAAACGTTTAAGAAAGATGAGTTAAAACATTTGAAAATGAGATTTCTTGGATAATTTCCAGATGTGTTTCAATCAGATGCGCATTTTTATATTAACATATTTTATCTATATATATAAGGGAAAACAAGTCCTAAATTCGAAACCCATTCGCAAAAATATTGCATGGGATAATGAAACTGTACAAAAAAGAACTTCTATTCAGAATTTTTAATATAATTTTAGTTTAATTATTCAGATTTTAGTTTCAGTTTTCCAGATAAAAACATATATATATATATAAATAATTGTATACATGTATACATTGTATGGTAGGAAAAACTAGTTCTATCAAAATTGAGCGCCAACAAATCTGTTAATCATGAATAGAATCTATATTTTTACATTATTCTATCTTTACAAGAATAAAGTATTGCCACCCCGGCAGCGTGGTTGGTAGCGGAGGCAACCGCCACGGTGAGGGCACGAGTTCGAATCCTGGTAAGGCATGGATGTCAATGTGTATGTATTTTTTTGTAAACGTCTTGATTGTATGTCTGTGAATAAAAGTATGGATCATTCGAGACACAGAGCCTAGTAGCTTATAGTTCTCAAAGCAATTCTGCTGCAAATATATCAAAATAAAGTAATAGATTCGGGAAATTTTGTAACTTAATATTTAATATTATTATTTTTAATATTATTTTGAATTAATATCATTTTAACGTTTTAGACGACACTTAACAAACTTTAACTGTTTGTAGAAAATGTATACCCGCAAGTCTGCCTCTATGTGCGTGTTTGTGACACTAATTTTATGGGCGCTCTATCGTAAGAACTAACCCACCGAATTTAATCAAATATCCGTTAAATATTGACATAAATAGACGATGATTATGTTTTGCTGTAAAGCGCCCAGAAGGTAGCGCTGTTATGCTGCAATTTTCAAAAATTTCGCTTTAGCTATATCTGAAGAACTAATGCACATTGATTCAGAAAATTTCATATTTTATTACACCTTCACATAAATAGACGCTGCATAAGTTTTAGTATAAATCGCCCAACATGTGGCGCTGCTATGCTGCATGAATTTACTATTTCCGTAATACCTATATCTCCAGGACTAATGTACGAAATTTCACTAAACTTCATATTTTTTTAGATCTTGACATAAATATATCCTTATTAGTTTTGAGTTATACCACCCAAAAGGTGTCGCTGCTATGTGATTTCCGCGTTAGTTATATCTCTAGAACGAATAGATTTTAATTTAATTTTTGCTACAGACGATTTGATTTATATATAAACAAGAAAGAAAAATCATGCGTCAAGCATAGATTATGTAGCAAATTCCAACGCTTCCAAAATAATTTTACAAATCATACCGTTTAATAAGCTGAAAGATAACATCTAAGTAAACAATTTGGTAAACGCATAACATATTTAAAAACATAATTTCAGGAATTTCCAACATATACAATATTCGGAAAAATATCCGAATACTTTTATTCAGCCCTGTATATGATCTATAGATTTGTATATATACTACATAGAATGCTAAATTTTATTTCAGTTAAGAAACTCGTAGCACAGTTTAAAATTATTCCTTTTGGAGTTTCTGTCAATAAACGGAAATGTGTTCGCGAACTTTTGTACTTCCCTGTATAGGATTTACAGAATGTATACACACCAAGTAATAGACAAAAAGTGAGTTAAATTTAAAATCGCGTTCAGTAACTTAAAACGCACTTCCAGGAATTATTGTTAACAGACAGTAGATAATTCTTTTGTGTGTCCCTGTAAATGAACGATGACTGCTATACACACAATATTCTGTAGTAAGCCTCTTGTGATGCACCTTAGTGATAAATATAAATTTCAATGCGTTTAAAATAGTGAAACATTATTTAGTTAAACCGCAAACGATTTTTCTCCATAGACGTAATGTAACGGATTTCTTTTGAGAGTCCCTGTAAAGTAACTTTAAGTGCTATGCACATCCTATTCCATATTAAGCTTCTTGTAATGCACCTTAGTGATATATATCAATTACAATGTGTTTGAAATTGTGTAACATCATTAAAATAAACCTCAAATGATTTTTCCCCGTAGACCGTAATGTAACGGAATTCATTTGAGTGTCCCTGTAAAAAAAACTACAAGTGCTACACACTTCCGTTGAAATCGGGAACATGCTATAGATAACGACAATAACATATAAAAATTGCAGAGCAATCCGAGCATATTTACCGGAGTTAGATCACGGACAGACGGACAGATGGCAAACGGCCAGACAAACCTAAGTCATAAACAGTTTTAAACTAGGTTGGAAAGTGTTAAAAAGTTTTGCGATGGCCACAACATACTAGTTTTTTGTGGCATTTTGCAATTCATGAAAAAAAAAAACAATTAGTAAAGAAAGTCGTTGAAAATTATATCGTTTATCATTTTAGGTGAAAAACTGACTGGTTTAATCTAGTATATATTTATTTTAAAATAACATTTATGTGCATAACAGGAATTATTCACTTTGTAAAAAAATAATTTTTCATTTCCTTAAATTAATTTTTTTTTTAAATCTTACATAGTTATTTATTTAGGTCTTTCTTTCAAATAGACGATAGTAAAATAGATAATGTTTGCCTATTTAGAAAATACGAAATGAAGTAATAAATTATATTACTAAAGTTTATTTTTTTTTTTTTTTTTTACAAAATCAAAGAAAGCCCCAGCTTTGAAAGTATTTTTCCTAAAAAAAAACAATGTTAAAAATTTGCAGCAAACTGTCGAGTCATTTGACCGTTTTTATAGAAAATGGTTACATAACCATAATTTAACTCTATGCTAACCATAATATAGGCAACAGTATGGTCAGAATAGACTTAAATTATGGTTATGGAACCGTTTTCCATAAAAACGGTCAAATGACTGGACAGTTTGCTGCTAATTTTTAACAGTGAATAAAGTAATATGAAGTTTTGAATCTTTGATGTATTGAAGTTTCAATTTGCAATTTTGTTAAAACACATTTTATTTCTTTTCTTTTTTTAATAAAAATGATCTTCTTCAGTAAATTAATTAAAATGTATCTTCCTTAATATAGTTTTCATACTAGTTTATGATATTATTATTAATATTATTTTTTTTGTCTTACAATTTGATAAAAAGTGTATGAGATTTTTTTTTATATTATAAATGGATTACTACTTTATTATTTTTAATTAAATATATTAATAAAATTTATTAAAGATCGAATTTTGTAACTAAAAAAATGCTTCAAAAAAAAAAAAAAAAAAAAAAAAAAAAAAAAAAAAAAAAAAAGAAGTAAACAAACTATGTACTACACTATTAAAAATTAAAATATTAAAAAAAAGATTTGTATTTTATAAAATAAGGGCAACTATGATTTTAAAATGTAAAGTATTTAGTTGTTAATTAATATAATTAATGGGCAGTTTTGTCAATAGATGGCTGCACCATACATTTAAATATAAAAATAGATGTTTTATAAGAAAATGATTTGATACAAATATGAATGGAGCTGTAGTAATTTAAATTTATTTTATTATTTATATAAATTGGAAATCATTTAAGAAATTTGTTTATTCACAATTTTAAATATATTTTTAAGATTATTAGTGTGTTCTAAATCAATTGGTTTTGTCTGGTTATAATTTGGGTGTTTTCTTCTGTCTATGCAGTCTCCACTCCACTGTATGTACACAGATATTGCCATGTTATCTTCTTGGTTCATTAGGCCAATGCATAGATAGGAATGTGTTGGATAATGTCTTTGAGTATATTTTATTATATTTAATATAAGGGTTTTATAATTCCATTTGTTTTATTGTAATGGTGCAATATATCTATCAGAAATATACTGATCTTAGTATATTTTCCAGTATATTTTATGAAATATTGCACTATTTTTTCGACACGTGTATGGCTCTGCTAGACTGATGATTAAGTTGTACACGTGTCTTTTTTTTTATATTTCCAATTCCATTTGAATCCAATTGTAATCCAAATTCCATTTTGTTAACATTTTTGTGGCAAATTATATAATTATTTTATATAATTTCTTTATAACTTTCTGTAATTTTGGCTGCGTAAACTATGTGTAATAGCTTTGGTAATTTTATGTTTGCAATTGTTAAATTTTATTAACTATTTTGGTATTCTGTCTACACTTTATGATTAACTATCTTAATTGGAGTTTAGGTTTGAATTGTTGTAAGAACTTGTTAATGAATTTTGAAATTCAAAGATATTACAATTATATATATGTGGTGTTTTTCGAAGATGAGATACCACGAGAAGTAATATTCCACGAGAAAATGGCAGTTTGTTAAAGATATAGAAGGTTGCAGTCGATATCAATAATCATGGCGAAGAGGTGAGGCAATGAAAAGACACCAGAAGAGCGATGCAGTAACAGTTCCCACAGGTATAAACTTATAGTCCTCAGGCTTAACGGTGGCTCACTACATCGTTTTAAAAGATGTTAAAGAACTGTATGGAAATTCTAAGAGAGTACAACACCAGATACCCATTGGGTTACACTTCCAAACACGTAAAAAATCCGCGCTCCAAAGCGTGCAAACAACTTTTGTTCACTGCGCGTAGTGATACAGAAATACGACGTCACGTGCGCATAAACCAATGAGTGAGAGGCGAGCTCCAGCCCAGCGAGGGAGAAGCTCTAACGCGAAAGAATTCCTCTCGAGCCGCGCATTAATTTTGAAGTGAAAAATACCCAGCGCGCGAAACCGAGCATGGAATAATAATATAAAAAAAATGGCTTTTAAAAACATTCGAAATGAGAAAGAGTCTCTCGGAATTTTATAGATTGGGGAGCTAATAAAAGTTACGAATGAACTTAAAATTTTAGATTAAGATTTGGAATAAGATTATTATTAATATACGGGTTAATACATTTAAAAGGACATTAAATAAGAATAAATATTATTAAGAATTAAGGAAATACTGACTATGTCAGAAGTTAGATTAATTTGAAGGACTAATGCGAATAAATGTGAAGGATTTGCGAAGGAATAATTTTTTTATGTAACTTATATATATATATATATATGACATTTGTCATGCTGTAACTCTCTTTGGAACCGATTTGGATGTGATTGAGTATGTGTGTAGGACATACTAATGTCTCGACCGAGATTGTTGACCAGCTTCATCCGCCATCTTGTTTCAAAATGGCGGTCACTTAAAAAAAATTTCAAAAAAATTCTAAAATGAAAAAGTTGTTTCCATTATGTGTTAAAGAGCATGATACAAGGATTCCGGAATATATTTTCTTTTGGCTTTATTTTAAAAAATGACTGAGATACGGCAGTTTGAAATTCCAGGGGGGGGCTGACATTTTGAAACAATCTAATTTTTGTTATGCTGTAACTGTCTTATTTATGAACCGATATGGGTGATCATGTGTACAAGACAAATCAAGGTCTCAGCCGAGTTCGTTGACCAGCTTCACGCGCCATATTTTTTTCAAAATGGCGTACATTTATTTTTTTTAAGTTTTTTAAAAATTCAAAAAGATGTATAAAATTTATAAATTGAAAAAGTTGTTTCCGTTAAGTGTTAGATCGTGATAGAAGGATTTCGAGACATTTTTTGTTTTGGCTTTGTATTTAAAAATGGCAGAGATATGGCAGTTTTAAATTCTAGGTTGGCTGATATTTTCAAACAATCTGATTTTTCTTGTGCTGTAACTCTCAAGCAGAAATTACATTCAAATTCAGTATTAGCGAAAACAGTGATTGAATCTTCTATAATCATATCGGGTTCCAAGCATTTCAGCTTCGTGTGCTTGAATAAAATGAATTTAATTTTCAAAAACACGGAATACGGAAGCTTCCTTTTCCTCCCGGTACAGGCCGGGAGGACTTTAAATTATTTTATTTCATGGATGATCATGTATAATCATTCGGTAGAAGTTATTTATATCTACATGAAAACAAAAAAAGACTGTACACTGTAAAAAATGACCGATGTTTCTTATTTTATGAAAATATGCTATAACCACGAACGAAAATATACTATAATCTTCTGAGTTATCCAAACTTTCAAATAGCATGTTACATTGTCTTTTGAATCCCCAGAAACGAATACATCTTCAAAATTTAAATATTAATTTATAAAAACAAATTATTTTTAGCTGCCCGAATTTTTCAGAAACGTTTCCGAAGGGTTTTTATAGTGTATTAATTAGTGTCCTTAGCCTGGAATACCTGTTTTTCGAATGCTATCAATTCTGAAGTAAACATTTTCATGCTCAAAAAAATGTTTAACAGACAAACATGCGAAATTAACAGCGTTAACAATAACATTAAAATTAAGATTATTTATTTACTCTTTCATGTATAAATTAATTTATGTGGCTGAAAACGTGTACTTTAGAATGCATAACATTCGAAAAACAGGTATTCCAGCCTGAGGACACTAATTAATACACTATAAAAATCTTTCGGAAACGTTTCTGAAAAATTCGGGCAGCTAAAAATAATTTGTTTTTATAAATTATTCTTTAAATTTTGAAGATGTATTCGTTTCTGGGGATTCAAAAGACAATGTAACATGCTATTTGAAAGTTTGGATAACTCAGAAGATTATATTATATTTTCGTTCGTGGTTATAGCATATTTTCATAAAATAAGAAACATCGGTCATTTTTTACAGTGTAGGAATGCAAATCTGTAATAGAAGAAATTCTCCACGATCACGGTTCTAGTTTCTAAAGGTAAAAACAAATAGTTAAACACTGTTAAAAATTTGCTGCAAACTATCCGGTCATTCGACCGTTTTTAGAGAAAATGGTTACATAACCGTAATTTAACAGTATTCTGACCATAATATGGGCAATATTATGGTCAGAATAGCGTTAAATTACGGTTATGTAACCGTTTTCTGTAAAAACGGTCGAATGACTGGACAGTTTGCTGCAAATTTTTAACAGTGAAGATAACGTGTAACTACGATGCATCATATGACAAATATAATTTTTAAACATATGAGTGTTGGAGAAATATTATAAACATATCGGTATGTAAAAATTCGTTATAGATGTTATTTGAGAATTTAATTTTTTCAATGAATACTTATGGCGATTGCGTTGAAATTCGTTTATGTGTTTTAAATAGTTTCATAATTTATTTAGAAATTTTTATAAAAGATTTATTTTGTCACAAACTTTAGGTTTATCGTAACACATAAATATGCCAATATTTTCATACAAAAAAAAAAAAAAAAAAAAAAAAAAAAAAAAAAAAAAAAACTTTGCATATATTCAAGTGATAAATAATCAAACGGAAAATTCTTAATATTTTCTCTCATCACACATAGAGAATAATTTAGTTAATTCTCCATTTTCTTGATATAATTACAGCGCCTCGATAAGCTGGTCTTTCAGAGAATATCGCTAACATTTTGTTAAAGACACTCACAATAAATACAATCCTTTCAGTGCTCGGAAAATGTCAAACATTTCAAAGAAGCTGTATGTGTACGTTGTCTTTATGGGTTAGAACATCCGATGGAGCCCTTTTGTAATCTAGTACTAATATACAAGAAATATATGAAAAAATATTTTAACAACTGACATGACGAACTTTTTTCTTCTAGTGTCTTCAACCTTCTACAGTCCTTAGAAAAACTCTACACTCTCGGAAAAAACTGTAAATTTATGAGCGTTTGCTCTTCAATTTTCACGGGAAGCAGCCTTATTTGATGAAAAATGGTCTGATCCACTAAATAAGCGGCCTTATCCCTTAGATACTTGGAAAATTAAGAGGAATCCACATATTCTTACAGTTCTAGCCCATATGTTAGCAAAAATACGGTACGACCCCATACATTGTCCTCCGCTAGGGTGTAACCCTTCATTTTACTCGTGTTTCGAAAATTTTAACCCGCCAAAACAGCGATTCTTTGATAATTATCTAACGTGCTACGTGAGACGGAACAGTATGCAAAGTGTTATTGTGTTTTAAAGTGCATTATATCCTGTGCATTATAATGCTATGCCCCGTAAAATTACGGGCTGCACAAAATGATCGGCATGGATTTTTATTTTTACGGGGTATGACTGGAATCTCTGCTGCCCGCCTCTGCCCGTAATTTTACTGCAATTTTTTTACAGTGTATCAATCCCATGCAATTTCTTCACTAAATTATTTCATACAAATGCGAGAGGTGCTGTTTGACAGACAATTTTTCTTTTTCCCAGATACGAATAGGAACAAACTACTTTTACACCATATATGAGTACTTTGATTAAAGCTGACGGAAGAAGATTATTCATTAATAATGTTTTTATATATACAGTTATATAAGTAATCGTATTAAGACTTTATACGTACATATAAAAAGAAATTAATATCTTCCAAGCAGTAGTGCCATTAACATTCAATTAGTTGCGAAAACTAAAATAATTAGAATTTTAAATATATCCAATTTCACGTTATCAGAAAGAAACAGCAATAAATAATTTTCTGGTGACAGTCTTAGATTTTCTTTTCTGTGCTTGCTAACTATAACAGAAGACGAAACCCTTATGTCGCCGAATTGTAAAATTTGTCTAAATATTGGACTGAGCTGTAAACTTAGTCACCCCTGTTTCAAATATATATATATATATATATATATATGTTTTGCAATAGAGCCGACCCCTTAGTTACATAGTGATATTCATATACGGAATGATGATAGATTTCATATTTAAACAATACATCCTGCATCTGTCCGCCATAATTTAGTAATAAAAACGGTTGAGGTGGGGTGTTTTTGACTAAGACTGTACTTTCTGCTGTTTTAGCCACCAACAGTAATTTTGACTGTGAATCTGTTTTTTCAGAATACCCGGCACTATATCTTTAAGACTTCAGACTATATGCGAAGATTTCCTTAAATTTTTAATTTTATATCATTGAATCCGAGATGACTATCCCGACCCAAAAAATGTAGATTCAGCCAGCGAAAGAAAGAATGATTTGTCTTATTTTTGTAAGGAGCTAATTCCTCATTTTTTAAGTAACAATATCTTTGAATAAACCATTCCTAAAATTATGCGAGCCGTGTCCAGGGTACTCTCGAACGAGATACTCTTATTTAATTTTTAAAAGTTTAGAAGAAAACAATCAACTGTGAATGACGATGGTGATAAAAGAGTTTACACTTCCCGACTTTCTATTTAAAAAGTCCTTATTATATTAAAAACATTTCGGATACACTTATGCAAATTTCACGAACAAAATGAAGAAATATTTAAACAAATGAATGTTTTTTTGAAGAAAGCCAAATCTGTAAATTGGTTTGTCTGTGAAACAATTTTTTACAAATTGTTTGTGACAAAAATGTTAAATATTTTCTGTACGGTAATTAAATTTAAACCTTGTTTAATTACTATGCAAGAGTTGATAATGAAAAACATTATAATATACATTTCTCTACTTTACATTTATCCTATTCTTTATACAATTCAAACATTTAATTTAAATTATTGAAGTAATTTTCACATACTGCATAATACATTAATAACTTTTAAATCTTTCATTTCTTTTCTATTATAATAAAGAAAATTTTGTTTACTGTAATATAAGTTATTATTTTGATATTCACCCTTTGATTTTGGTTTGGCAGCTATACGTATTTTATATATAATCGTAACACTTTTGCAAAAACATTATCTTGCATACGCTTATTCTCAGATATGTTGAAGATAAATTTTTCACATAAAGATTGTAAATTGTGGTCCGCTTGAATATAAAAAAAGTCGCCCCGTAATCGTAGGGTAGCAATGCAGTTTCAATATTAATATTTTTAATAATACTTTAATCGTCATTCCACTTATATCACCATAATTGTTTATACCTTATACCATGAATTATCGAGATTATTCTTTAATTCTGTTATTGCTACACATTCTTGTCGATCGCTACACATTTGTTATATGTTGCACTGGATTTTGTAGGAAATTGAACAATTATAAAAACGATTTTTATTTCAACTGCACGCGCAAATGATACCACTTCTTGTAGTTGCTAACGTTTAGATTGATGGCTTAGCTACAATACTTACAAAGTGTACAAAACGCATTAGTTGATTCAATATTTTTGTTTTTATAAATGCATTTTAATATATATGTATATTGTATTTTCATAACTTAAAATTTTATTGAAAACTGCGTAAAATATTTATTGAAGTAATGAAAAAAAAAATATTTTTCATGCAGTTTACTGAGGGCAAGTCATTATTCATTTATAAAATATATTAAAATATGCAATGTATTACACCAATCATTTCAAATTAATTATTATTCTTAGGAGCTTTTTTTTATTAGAAATAGATCAACGTTTATGATGAAGTTTTAAAATAAGTATTAGATACAATGTAAAAGATTATACTTGAATTTTTTTATTTGGCAAAAAAAAAATAATTAAATGTAATTCTAAAGATTACATTACGAGTAAACCTTAATCTAAATCATTCCGAATCAAGCCAAATTTTCAAGTGATATTAATCGTCAAGTAATAAAAATATCAATCATTATGAGAATGAACACATGAAATATTTAAATTTATATACGAAATCGAAAATTTTCCATCCATTTTTTTTAATGTAAAATTCTACTCTAATGACTTACATGAAACAAGGGATAAAATTCTTATATATAAAAAACTTCTATACTTTGAACTTTTCTTTACATCAATACGGATAATAAATTTTGGAAAATAAAATCTCTCTAAGCTTTTTTAGTGCTTAGGATAGTAGCAATAAAAAAGATTTTGTCAAATTCTTATCCTTCTCAATTTTCTAACTAAAATAAATGAATCTATAAATTTCGTAGAAATTCAAAGATAAAAATATATCTTAAAATATATGTTGAAAAGCTAAGCATGATCCAAAATAGCATGAAATATTTCAACACAAATTTTAAAAATTATTTTGAGTCTTTCAAATAAATCACCATCTAACAATATATATAGAACTATAAAATTGGAAATAAACCCATGGAGAACCCATGCCAATTTAAAAATGTAATGGATACATTATATGGATTTTATAACAATTCCTTTCGTACTTTTTGAAACGATTTCTATTTTAAAGAATTAAGTATATTTATACGTAACCACTCACATTCTCTTCCATTAAGACATATAGGCACATACAAAAACAGGGACATTAAACTATGTACTGCAGAAAAGTTGCAAACGGAAAGAGCTCTAGGTATGCAAGTGCCATAATGCCATATTAAAGTGACTAAGGCTGAATTAGTGAATGCTAGAGCAATCATCAAGTGGCAAAAGTTTTGAGTTATCAACTTTTATTCAAAGATAAAAAGAGACAGCATAAAAGTCCATTACTAAAATGTAGATAATCTTTAATTTGTAATGAAATGATATCTTACAAGTAAAAATGTGGTTATTAGATGGTTTGAGGCGAATACGTTGGGCACGTCACATAAAAAGCTAGTCTGTTTTGAATCTAAAACACAACTTTATATATAAAAAAAATGTCAGAAAGATCGACTCAGTGAAGCTGAGGAACTTAAATTAACGATGGTTAATTAACTCACAAATAAACTTAATGCAATTTACTAAATTCAAAACACAACTTACACAAAGAAAATGGCTGCTCTAATCGTACTTTAGGAGAATGTACATTGAATCCGTTGGGCACGTTACTTAAAAATGTAGTCATGAAGCTGTATTGTAGCTAAAATACAAGTTTATTAAAACCTATGACAGAAGTGTCGAATCAGTGGAGCTGGGGAACTTAAATCAATGATGCTAAGCTAACTCACGTATAACCTTAATGCAATTTACCAAATTCAAAACACAACTTACATAAAATAAATTGCTGCTCTAATCGTACTTTAGGAGACTGCAACGTTGAAGTTCGTTAATAGCACTGAAAACGCTATGGATAATAGTACTTGGAAAATACATCAAATTCAGTAAACAGGTCGAAACCCGCGGGCGCTACATTTAATTGTATTAGAAGTATTGAAACTAACGTCATGCCAAAAACACGTTTCTAGGAAACGTCTCGTTACAGAAACTATTTTACTTCCTTAATCCACGACAACCGTCATGATAAAGTGGCATGAGGTTTGAATTCAAGTTCTGAACAGCTGCCATATAAAACACTGGGTATATACTCGGCAAATACACTTGATCCAACTTTATCGAACTTCTTTATACTCATCAAATGACCACAAAATACTAATTAACATACAACATCACAAATTAGCATGTCAATAAGATTCAGAGAGGTTCAATGATATTTCCGAAAGTAACGGTAAAGACATGTAGGTAGCACGGTGATGCACACGTAATTGTTTAGATAACAATTTAAGAACACAGACTAGACGACCCTCATAAGTGAGTAACTAGGTGCTGGCCTAGTCTGAAATTTTAAATCTTTCAATATCCAGTTACCATCGTAAATATGCCACTAATCAAGTGAAGGATTGTGGTCCTATAAAGCAGATGCAAATTTTCTAATAAAAGTAATACATGTAACCAAGGAACAATTTAACTTTTAAGAACATTCGCCATTTAAGTTGTCCGCCATCAGCAACAATGTTGTGAACGCTATGTATTGAATATATATGTTTTCCAGAAGTGGTGGACATATTGAACATAAGTTATTTGATAATATAAATTATATTTTGTCTAAATGTGTTGTTTTTTTCAGCAATTAAATAAGTGAATGCACAGAAGATATGAAACATTTTGAAGTTCCTAACAAATATTTTCATTTTACATATAAAACACTATTTTATACAGAATAGTTGACGATCTATATTGATATATTTACTTTTTTTTTCTTTTTGCTAAAGCTCAGATTTTTACAGTTAGTAACAGTAACTTCCAAATTGCGTCACAAGGAGCTTATATCTGCATTATGTCGGGCGTAATCATTTTAGTGTACCATTATCGCACTTGTGTATTTGTAACTCTGTCAGTCCAGGTATGTTATCAGTATAAATGCCTTTTTCTATGCAATCAGCATATGTATTTTAATATACTGGGGTTCAACATAAATCAGAAAAAAATATAAATTTCAATATTGTTTCTTTTGTAATGCATATTATGAAGACAGTGGTTTAATTCTAATCTATGAGCATTTTTAACACTTTCCAACCTAGTTGAAAAGTGTTTATGACTTCGGTTTGTCTGTCCGTCTGTCCGTGCTCTACAGCTCGGATTACCTTGAAATGCCTGTACGTTATTGTTGCTTACTATAGCATGTTCCCTATTTAAAATGAAGTATGTAGCACTTATAGTTTTTTTTATCAGCGATAGTCAAAAGTATTCCGTTACATTTCAGTCAATTGAAAATACTTGTTTCAAGCGCATTTTGATGATGCTATGCCGCCATTTGAAACATGGTGAAAATGATATACTATCGCGAAGTGCATTAAAACATGCTTTTTGTAAAGCATTTATTATTCATTTACAGGGTCAAACAAAATAATTCTGTTGCACACTGTTCTACGGGGAAAAATCGCTTGCAGCAAAATTTAATGATGTTTCACTGTTTCAAACATAATGAAATATATATGCATTACTGAGGTGCCCTAAAAATTGATCATTTAAAAGTATGGTGTGAATTGCGTGTGTCGTTGATTTACACACAAAAAAATCCGTTTTAGAATACTTGCAAAAATTTACTGTCTACATGTGATAAGTGTGTTTTAACAATCTGTTTGCATTTTTAAGTGTGACTAAATTTTTCATTGTACGTGGTGTGTATAAATTCGTTTGATCATATACAGGGCTACTCAAAGGAATTCGTAAGACACTATGGGAGTGAATTGCTTACGGTTGCTTATGTAACGCATTTTCCTGCTTAAATATAGTATAATAATAAACTTACAGAAGTTTGTGGAAAATAAATAAATTCTTATACAGGGCTACGCATAGAACATGGTAAATTGTTGTTTATGTTTGATAATTGCTGGAAGTTTGTTTTAGTTTCCTTACGCTTTTTTTATCTGAATTAAATTTTAGCTTAACATGGGGTTTGTACAAAATTTTTTAGATAATATACAGGGTTGTACAAAAGTTTCGAGTGCATTTTCATCGATTGGCGAAAATTGCTAAAAGTGAATTTCCTAAATGAGCTAAATTTTATCATTTTATGTAGTATATATCTTCATCTATAGATCATATACAGGACAGCACAAAATAATTCGACTGCATTTTTTACTATGGTAGCTAATTGCTAAAACTGGAAATTAAATGTGTTATATGTTACCTATACTGTTTACCTACATATCTTCTTTCACCTTATTTAAAGGTGAAGGTTTGTTACTGTTTTCTGGATGTGTTGGGCGTGTTAGAAAGTGTTTCAAGATCTGTGCTTGTTGCATGTCTTTTCGTTCAGGTGTTCTTCTAAAAATGTTTTTTCTGAGTTATATTAAATATTTAAAAAATGTTTTATGATATTATAATTTGGAGATTATTGGGGAGAAAAACTGATAATTATGTATTTTAATAAAATAATTTTCCATTTTGAATGATTTAAAAAGTTTATAGATAAATATGAAATACATATAACAAATAATAAAACTTTGTGATTATATACATCTTTTTAATTGGTAAAATGTGTAAAATATAAAGATTATAAACAGTAAAATAAGTTCTATTAGACTTTGATAGTGGGTCGATTGAGCTGAAACATATGTCAACAGTCTAATAAAACCTATTTTACTGTTTATAATATTTTTCTTTTACACCTTTTAGCAATTAAAAAGAAGTATAAAATATGAAATAAGTTCTTCACCACTGCGCATTTGTAAATTAATTTCTATATAGTGTAATGGAACAAAGTTTAATATTTCTAATAAATAATTACAATCTGAAATAATTCTATAGTTATTTATTCATTTTGGCAAACACCTCAAGAAATAGTAATCATTTCAATGTCTAATCATGAATGGTATTACATATGGAACGTTTAATTTATTCAGATATATGCAAAATATGTCCAGTGAAAGGAGCTACCGAAATTCAATTTATGAGAAATTACATATCATGTAAACTTAAAATATTTAAAGTAAGTATAAAATTATAATTACAAATGCATCATTATATATTATATTTTCTACTTCGTTACTTCCTCTCAATTGATTAATTTAAGTTGAATTGTCTTAGGAAAGTGTAATGGTTGTTTTATATCATAAAAATTGTAATTATAGACAGAACAGTTGGCGATAATACAAAATATTTGTTTTTGAGAAAATATTTTTTTAAGTAGCATGATAGTTTAAGGAATCTGAAAATTTATATATTCCGAAAATATACATGAAGGAAATAATAGGAGATTACAATTGTTGTAAATTGCCAAACATTATTAAAAAAAAAATAAATAAAACAATACGTTCGTTGCAAAGGGCAATAAGGAATTTATATTAATTAACAAATTTGAATATAATGAAACGTCTATAAAAATATTTATGTTATCAATATCACATATGTTAATGTACGAAACAATGTATTATCTATTAAGATGCATCACATGCAGAAATATCTGTGTCACATATACGATTTACGATAAAATATCATTGTATTTACTAATTTCTTGAAACACAAATATAATTTTTTGAAAAAAAATTCTGATTTTACTGACAAGATTGCATAGCTTTTTTTGAAGAATACCTTAAACACAGATTTTATATTTGCTATAGAAAAATGTTTGTTGAGCATAAAAATTATTCCGAAAGAAAGAAGTAAACCATAAGTAACACAACTTGAAAGTATTGGATTTTTAAAGGTTTTACGTCAGAAATGTTTGACAGAATATGCACTTCCAAAGAAAAGTACAAATCCTTTTCAAAACTTACGAATTTTTGAAAGTCTTTAAGAGACAGCATGTTACAAATACTTATTTAAATTTTAGAAGGGAAGCTGATAACAGCCGAATAATGTAAGATTTGAACTTGTTTCGAATATTTGAATTATTCTAACAACAATGTGTTTTGACTTCCTACCATGAAAATTATTGCGATATTGTTATACTCTTTAGTGCCATCATTTTTACGATTATAAATTAATTTTAACACAAATAATATATTTTCCCATTATAATGCTTGATAAAATACGCTTTTTTTAACGTTTATGATTATCGCTGTTATTTTTAACAAATTCATATTAACATGTTAAGTGTACACGTTTATTCCATAAATATTACAGGGCTTTTTTGTGTATTAATGCCATTTAGTGACTGCTGAGTTCATTGTTTTCTAATTCGTAGTACACATATGCATACAAATCCTTTTAGAAGTCAGATCATCTTCTCCGATAATTACTGGTGATAAGTGAAAGGATCGTTTAAAATGTTGTTCATCGCATTTAAAATAATTTTTTCGAGTTACTTATCAAAATTCAATTGCTGTCACTTCAGCTTTAATGTCTTCAGCGTTGGCTTTTAGTTTACCTACTTAATGATGATCATATAATAATCAAAATCACAATATACATTTTTGTGTATATATTGATTACCTTGATTTTTAAATATGATCTTAGTATTTAACATCAGAAAGATAAACGTTATATGTCACATACATGGTATGATTCACTCTGATTTTATGTTCACAAATCATTTCCTTGTCAAAGCTCCAAAAGCTAAACCCTTCTATGGTGTAGCAAATATATAATGTAGACACTCTGCGAATCCACATCGCGTTACCATAATAATTTTTTGTAAAATATATTTATTTAACGTTGCATTTTTCTTTTTAAATAGGTGTCATTGTGACATACCACGGGCAGCTGCGTTTTGATATCTTTGAAATGTCATTTCATACCTTCAAAAATACTATAGTATTTCTTCATGATCAAATTATTTGCACATTAACTTGCAGTAAGTAATGGTTATGATTTTTTTTTATCCTGAAATGGCATATAAATCGTGTTTATAAGCGAAATTCTAAGTTAGGACTAACTCTGTGAAAGGTTTTAGGAATGCAAATAAAATGCAATAACTTTTATAAATCGCACAAAATCTTCATTATTTTCGTGCTACATTCTTAATTAAATGAATATATAATTCATATGTAGCTTTTATTTAAGAGACAATACAAAGCATACTAGGCGTACAAGACTTGACTTTGAAGTGTTTTCTATACAATTTTCTTCACTATTGAAAGAGGAACCTCCCGACAATGTACTCCAATTCCACCTAAAGCAGACACGCTTTCCAAACCACTGGTTTTTAGTGCAGGTATATAGCATCTACATGGAGCCAACAACGGTGCAATATTCAGTGCGTCACTACCAAAGTATGTACACAGTATCATTGACCACGCATGGCGCCGCTTTACTTATTAGACATATTGTGGATAAATAAATATTTCTTAGAATAGAGATTTATTTATTTTAATACTGAAAATTGCAAAATAGATTTACTTTTGTTAATCAGTAATTCGCGTATAACACCACAAATAAAGATCATCAAATGTGTAAAATCAAATTATGATTCAGGTAAACATACACCACAAGGGTATGAAAAAATCGATAACTGTCTTTCCATGCAAAATTTTGCATGGCGTTTAAATCTCCCGAGGGACATATGCAGTTTAAAAGAGATTTTTGAGAAAACTTTATATGTGTTGGAACACTTTTTTGTTATTTCTGGGTAAAGTGGTTACGTACTTGTGTAGTTTTAAAGAATACAGAATAAAAACATTGATTGGAATATTCTTAACTTAGTAAGAAAAAAACTACGCACATTGGTTTGTGCCGGATGTCCGGATTCCAAAATTCTTGCAGCGCGCTTTAAGAATACTGATGACTGGATGTTTAAGATGTTGATTTCTGCAATTTGTTAATTATTTTAAGGCTTGAATTTCTAAAAAATCTAAACAAGATTCGCCTTTGTCCTGAGAACGGCGTTTTCATGATAAAATGGAGTAGCACTGTTTTGAAGACTGTCATGCTGATAGAATTAAATTACTGCAAATTATTTTAAAAACAATTGAATTTTGTTATAAGAAATGTGTTTCTTAAAATTAAATAATTGTGTCGTAAATTCACAATTATCACACTTGAGATTTTCATCTCTTTTTTACATTTTTAATAAACAAGAATCGTAAACTTGATTTAGAATTCAGAATTTACAACAATCTCAGAATCAAAAACAAAACATAGAACGATTTGTGTTTATAACAGGCTCGTACATTTCCAAATAATCTGATAAAAAAGGAATAAAAGAAAATTTAATAAATACATATAAAAATATAACAGAATTTTTAAAACATAATAATTACATAAGAATAAAAACATAAGAAATTAATAAAAGGGGCTTTCTTTTTTTTTTTTTGTTTCTGACGTAGTACGAATTATTTGTAGAATAGTCATCTTTAAACTTTTTGTGGAGCTGCCATCTTTCTTGTTTCACTGAAATAAAAAAAAACTACACAGTACTTTATATTTTGTCTTTATCTAACTTAATATTTAAATACATGTTTCCGGGTTCTCTTACATGCAGTTTTGCATTAAGAACTTTTATTCGAGGGTCACATTGAAATTTTAGAGACACGGGTAAATTATTGAAGTTAAACTTAGCAGCTCTTAAGTCCGTTCAAAATAGTTCTCTTCAATATCAATGTAGGTGAAATTTTGTAGGCGGATTTTCCAAAGATTAAATTCTCCAATCCATGCATTTCACGGAATAGATACAAAATACACTTTTATAACCACTTTTGTAACTTTTGTAACTATACAGTACATTATAATTCGTGTTTATCTAACTTAATATTTAAATACGTATTGCCGGATTCTCTTACATGCGATTTTGCATAGATAAAATTATATATATAATATATAGTAATATATATAATATATAATAGCGATATTGAATAGATAAAAAATACGCTTTTATAGCCTCTTCACTCTCATCTTTAGAATGAAAAAGACGCCAACGTAATACTTTAGATTAAAAAGTAACCAAAAGTCATTCATAGCAAGTTGATGAGACTAGGGTAGATTTTCTATCACATTGATGTTTTTCTGTTCAACAAATTTGACTGCTTAGTGAGAAGATGCATTGTCACGGTGAAGCATGAGTCCCCTAACATTCACCTCTTGGATAAATTTTGGTTGACAATTATTGGTGTACAAGTTAGCCGTAACTGTCTGCTATCTATCTAGCGTTAAGGCTTTTTCAAACCCTATACTTCTGAAGAACATGCAATACATTACATCTTTTGTTGCTCGTTGTCGTTTCACCGCTGTTGGTTTGGGTTCAGCTTTAAATAGCCATACATTACTTTCTTCATGTGTTGAAACGCCAAAAATCGTATGAACGTATAATCACTAGTTATGATTTTTGAAATAATCCGATGCCCACCAAATTATCATTAAGAAATATTAGTGTTTCTGCACTGATTCTGACACGCTCCGTTTTTTTGGTGTTCTGTTTAATTATGTAGGACCCAACGACAAACGATCTTTTACATATGCAGTTCTTGATGAATAATTTTATGTATATCTGTGTATACGATGTTAATTTGTTTCGACATCATTTGATGCACATCAATTATCATCTATTAAAAATTTTCGTACGGCATAGAAATTTTCGGAGATTATAGATGGGAAAGTTCTTTTCTGGCAATGGACTTCAACATATAAAATATTTGCTTCAAACATCAATCATGAGACAGATATCCTAAAATGTTTAAGAGTTATTTTTAACATTAGGGAGATTTGTTTGAAACAAAAATTAGTCTATCTCAATGTTTTCTGTTCTATTTTTAAAAACTATAGGCATTATATTGACATTTGCATTTCATTATAGTATTTTATAAATTCTAATTTGTAGAAATGCATAGATTTTTTACAATTTCTTAATTATTTTTATTTTTTTTTATTCATTTTATGAATGTAAAATTCCTGGAAATTTTTGGTATCTAGTTATAAATTTTATACAAGAAAGAACGTTATGCCTTTCAATAACTTTAATTTAGGAGTTTAATAAATAATGTACATCATTTTTTTCAAATTTTATAACAATTTAGTCATAGGAAGATTGAAAAGAATCTACTAATAAAATATTTGTTCGAGGTAACTATTTAGAAGTGTTTCGTTAAATAGAACAAAAAAAATAATTTTCTGTATTTTCTAATGTATAGGTATATACATACATTTATATTTATATCAATATCTGACTGTATATATATATATGTGTGTGTGTGTGTTATGTATGTACCTATATGCGTGTGTATGCTCGTGTCTTTCTTTTACATTTAAAATATGCATTTTTTAATTATGTATTTTAAAATTTCTGTTTAAAATATGTCATTGCTACAATATTATTTCTTTTAATCTAAACAAAAAATAAAAACAACTTTTCTCATGATAAAAAGTCTATATAATATGACATAGTAAAAAGTTTTAAAATGTTTTATGAAAAGAAAACTAAAAAGCTTAAATTATGTGACAATAGAAAGGTGCTTCTTAAACACATTTTTAAATCCTTTAAGATACTTTAACGAAACTCAACTTTTTCATATAACCTAATTACCTTTCTTAATTAAATGCATCATTTGCATAATTTATTTTGCATCTCCGTTTATTTTTAAGAACGGTAAGCTTTATTTATTAGAATTATAAAGATGAATACATATTTTAAAAGACGGTGAAGTATACCGTGCAATTCTTTAAAACAAATATTGAACAATAATTTCTCAAATCTGTATTCATTTTGGTAATATAATATAATACTTTTGCTGGGTGAAATAATTATGAATAATAATATTAATTAAATCGCAATTTAAGTATGTTTCATAAACTATCAACAAAGTTTACATTTATTATTACATTTAGGGTCTTATAAATTATTCGGCATCGAAGCGGCATGTTATATGAAGGCGAAATGCATGCAGTAATATATTAAATTTATTACGGAAACATGCGGGAGACTAAGAAAATATCAGCATGCAAATTAGAAAAGAGGGAATAAGCTACTCTTTAGAAATTAATTATTTGCTTACAGGTTATGTCTATAAACACAAAATAAAAATTCTAAAATACAACAAACAATATAAAAACATATTACTAACAGTATTTTCCTACCATAAACTACAAAGTTTTTTTATTATTAACAAAAGTAAAGGAAATAAAAATCGCAATAACATCTTTAAACAGAGAAAATGTGCATAGCTTTTACAAATCTCTTACGCATTTCTTATTTTAATGGTGATATTAAGACATTTTTTACCTTTATGTGTATATCACATCAGTTTCGCAACTTTTATCGTGATTGCTGACATTTTATTAAACTATGGAAATGCTCGCCCTTCGATCGAAACATACATTTATTCGTTGTTCTGTTGTTTTAATCGTTGTTTTGTAAATATGTGGCTTTAATATGATATTGCTCTCGGGCATTGAACAGAATCAGCTACTACCACACTGTAAAAAATGACCAATGTTTCTTATTTTAGGAAAATATACTACAACCACGAACGAAAATATAATATAATCGTCTGAGTTATCTGAAATTCCGAAAAGCGTGTTCCATTGTATTTTGAATCCTCAGAAACCAATACATTTCCAAAATTTGAAGAATTATTTATAAAATAAATGTATTTTGTGCTGCCCGTATTTTTCAAAAACGTTTCCGAATAGTTTTTATAGTGTATTAATCAGTTTCCTCAGCCTGGAATACCTGTTTTTCGAATGTCATCCATTCTCAAGTAAACGTTTTCAGCTGATAAGTTAATTTATACATGAAAGAGTAAACAAATAATCTTAATTTTAATGTTAATGTTAAAGCTGTTAATTTTGCATGTTTGTCTGTTAAACAGATTGGTTGAACATGAAAATGTTTACTTGAGAATTGATAGAATCGGAAAAACTATATTCCGGGTTAGAAAACTGATTAATACACTTTAAAAGCTACCCGTATACGTTTCGAAAATTACGGTCAGCAAAAGAAATTTTGTGTTTATAAATGATTCTTTAAATCTCGAAATGCCATTAATGTCTGAGGTTCTAAAGATAAAGAAATTTTTTTCAGAATCATGGTTAAAAAGGATGAGTTTATATTATAAATTTATTCGTGATTGTATCAGATTTTCATAGATTAAGAAACATTTGTAATTTTTTTACAGTTCAGGTATACTTATCACACATTCACGTTATATCTGAAAACCTTTCTTAAACTGCCTCTGAATTCTAGAATTTATTGTTAAAAAAATAAGCAGAATATGATGAAATGTGCTTAATGTTGTTGCATTAACCATTTTTTGACACGTTTACAAGTGCGGATATCCCTATAGAAAATTTGAATAATCCTAAATTGAGATAATACATTTAAAAGAAAATTACAATTTTAGAGTCGTTGAGAGAAATCAAATCTTAATTCAGGAACATGTTTTGTATTGTTTCTGATAAAGGCACCAAGAATAAACACATTCAAAGAAAGCATATTATTGTAATTCCACAAATTATAGATTCAGATAATCTTTGTCTTTACCTTCGTAAGAATGTTGATCTTGAAACTGTCCAATCCACAATATTATCTTATGATGTCGTGCAATGCTTTACAAATATCAATATTGATTTCAACAATGTACTAAGTTCATGTCATTTTGGAGTAAAAAAAAATCGGGGGATTTACAAGTTTATTTTGTCTCATAATAAAAAAGTCTGCTAAAAGGTGACTAATAAGTTTCAAAATTTAAGATGATGGAAAGGTGTCAGAAAAAATCATGGTGTTAACAAGTTTCAGGTAAAACGCATCAAAATAAAAATATGCGGATTTTCCTGATTAAGCTGAAAATTATAGAAAATACAGATTTCAACACTTTCCACATTTTCGAATAATTTATAGTGCTCTAATGTTATTCTATTGTTATGATGTAGAGTTTTCTGTATAGTATTATGCAATACAAAAATATACTAAAAGATTAGTCCAAAAATATTACACATATAATTCAAATAATACTAAACATAAATTTTAGACAATTTCAAGAAACAAGGCTGGATAAGAAATATTAAGCTATTGTAGAATTTTTCAGTTACATTCCATCTATGTAGTCTAGATGCAATGTGACTTTGCAGAAATCAAGCTAATTGCATAATGATTAATTAGAGCTTAGAATATTATCTAGATTAACATAAAAGTCAAATTATATTCGTCCTCACTAGGATGTGTCTGTTAACGTCACAGACAAAATTTACATATTCATACTCATCAAAATTTCATTGTAACCATCTTTCGAAAATATAATTCAATAGTTACAAATAATGAATATATTTTTTAATGTGCAGTTAAGCTCTTAAGTAATTGTGTTATACTACTAAACAAACTGAAATATGTTTAAATGTTGCTTTATGTAAGTAGAAATTGGAGAAAAGAAAATGAAATATAACTATAAACTTTTGGAGTTTAAAATAATAATAATAATAATAATTCTGAGAATTAGCTATTTGCAAACATTTAGTTTTTATTTCCAAAACAAGCACTTTCGTAAAGCATAAATGACATATTTTCAGTTATAGCATTAAACAAGCAAAATCCATTATTATCCCACAATGTTCTTTTATTCCGAATATTTCAAACAATTCTTCGTAAAATATGCAACAGATAAAAGAAAACATTGTGGACTTCTAATGAGATGTTATGGTTACTTAGGCTACTTTTATTCTTAAGCTACGTAAAACTTCTCTGCATATTATATTCATTTACAGTAAACACAATGCAGAATTCAGAAAAAGAGAAATATTTTTGAAATGTACTTTGGAATTTTTTAAACAATTATCTATTTACAACTCTTTTAACTTTTCTGTCGTAAAATTGGAAGTTCTTTAAAGTACAGATAGCGCATTGTTTGTTTCTGCTTATTAACAAAGGAAATACATTAATTTTGTATAATGCCCTTTTCTTGAAAAAAGAAGAGATCATTTGTTAGCAAGAATGAAAAATCATGCATCAAGCCCTGATTATGAAACACTATTCCATACTAATGGGATGTTATTAAGACTTTATTTATGCAATTAAATCAGATAGCTAAATAGGAAAATTCCTCCATGGACAATAATGTAACGAAATTGTTTCGTGTGTCCCTTTAAACGAACTATAAATGCTACACACTTTATTTTCAGGAGCGAACTTTCTACATTGAACCTCATTAACATATATAAATTACATGTCAATCCGAGTATATTTACGCGAGTTAGAGCAAGGAATGCGGACAGACAGACCGACAAGCATGCAGGTAGCTTATTTCATAAACACTTTTCCAATAAGTTAGAAAGTATTTAAAAATAAAATCCTACTTTGTTAATATATTTGTTTAGAAAAAAAATCTTGCAAATTATGCTTGTTTGAAATATGATTAAATGGATTTCCACTATTTTTAATACTATTATAATAGAATTTTTTTCTATATATAATCATGGTAAACATTAATGTGATACCTGGATTTATGTATAAATTCTACTCAGGTATGCTAATGTGTATATACATACATGAAAGTAATCATTAACACATTTTTTGTTAATTCGGTATAACCTTAATAAACATGACAGATAAAAAAATGCTGTACATTAAACTCTGTTACTTGAAACAATAAATATGTTTAAACTTAATTTGTGCTTAACGCTACCTGATTAATATCAATATCAACTTTTACAATAATCATCTAAACAAATATATATATATATTGTAAAAAGTAAAAAAAAAAGAAAAATCTCATAATCTTGATTTTACAAAAACTTCTAATGGAAAAGATGAATGTTTAGAAAATTAGAGGCAATTTTCTACACATACAAAATTTCCGAATTTTTAACTTGATATTCTTGCTTGATGAAATGTATCTTAATCTTAGAAGGAAAAGTAATGACAAAATAGGTTGAACAAATAATTGGAACACAATTGATCCTTCATTGAATATCACAAGTAACTAAAGTACTACTCTCATAGATTGCATACGAAAAAATAAAAATATCGTGTATTTGTGAAGATTGTCATGAAGTTTGTTAATTGTTAATGTATTTGTGATTTGAATCCGCCTAATAAACGAAAATTTACCAGTAAAATTATTTATTGACTTCTAGAAGGAGAATACACAAAAATGATCAGAAATGTTTTTATGGTGTGTCCGACAGTTAATTTCGTCATTTTTTAGATTTACACGTTTTCTTATGAAAGTTCTTTTTACTTGCATTTTATGTGTTTTTTCAAAATATTATAATAAAAAGAATTTTTTTGTATTTTCTTTTAATAAGATAATTATTTTATAAAAAGAAAATATATATATATATATATTTTTTTTTTTCTGATGAACAATATAAATAATGGAAGATTTTTTTTAAAATAATAAACCCTCGCTTTTTATCAGAAATGAGGTGTTTATTATACACTGTTGTCCAGAAATTAAGGGGCAGTGACAAATATCAGACGTTTCTTCGAATATCTTACTGAAACTCGTGAGAAAAGGTCCCGAACGCTCTTGAACTTTCGGGATGTAAAGAACATGTTTCACTGCATGTTTTTCATTGAACATTTTGTCGCGAAGACAATTAGAGGAGGAAATAATAATTTTAATAATAAAATAATATTTTCGATCATCCAAGTAACGTAAAATGGTAAAAATGATCTGTTACTGTAGCAAAGGACTTTGCAAGTCCTGTTCAACATTTGTTTGCATTTGTGTAAGCATAGTACATATATTCGTATTCGTGAAGATTTGAACGTTTCTGTGAAAATGTCTTTTTTTTTTTTTTTTTTTTTTTTTTTTAATATAGCATGCAGAGTTTTCAGACGAATTGAAGACCGCTATCCAAAAACTTGACAAAAAATCGTAGAAATAGTATACTGTGATTAAAATATTAATATATTGAATATTTAATGAGATATAGGTATTTTTATGAAATAAATTTTAACTGCGAATGCGCGAACTGGAGCAAATATAAAAATCCCATATAAAAAGACCAGTGAATTATCGTGAAAACTCCAAAAGTTACAGCAATAATTAAAAAAAATTGAAAAATAAGTCCCATAGGATTATATGGGACTATCAAATCATGACGAAAAATCTTTGATGTAGATCGCGCATGCACAGTTAAAATTTATTTCATAAAAAAACCTACATATCATCAAATATTCAATATATTAATATTTTAATCACAGTATACTATCTCTACGATTTTTTGTCAAGTTTTTGGAAAGCGCTGTTGAATTCGGCTGAGAACTCTGCATGCTTTAAATAAATATTTAAAAAAAAAAAAACTTTGAAATTTTCGCAGAAACGTTACAATCTCCCCGAATATATGTGCTATGCTTACACAAATGCAAACAAATGTTGAACAGGACTTGCATAGTCATTTGCCACAGTAACAGACCATTTTTATCATTTTCTGTTACTTGTGTGATCGAAAATATTAGTTAATTATTATTAAAATAATTATTCCCCCCCCCTCTAATTGTACTCGCCACAAAATCTTCACTAAAAAACATGATGTGAAACATGTTCTTTAGACCCTCAAAGTTCAAGGGTGTTCCGGACATTTCCTCACGATTTTCAGTATAATATTCGACGAAACGTCTGAAATTGGTCACTGCCCCTTAATTTCTGGGCACCAGTGTATATTACTATAAGTATAAAGCGATGTTTTACAATTTCAACACCGTGGCTGTCAGTGTTACGTTTACTTAAGTTAAATAAGCATTTTGAAACCGCAAATTTCATTTAACGAATGGAAATATATAACTATTGATTAGAAAGAGGGTAATATTTTATTGAAAAAAAATTCTGGCATAAATAAAGCATATTATTTTCATAAAAAAAAAATATATATAATAAGGTTGCTAGCTATGGAAAAAATCTGTAAATAATTCATTACAGCTAAAAACTTTTTTACAGTTTCTTTAAAGGATAGCAATAATAAATGTTACATGTTCAAACAAATTAAAACAGAAAACTAATATTTTTAAATGAAAACTGAAATTCATCATCCTATATCTCAAAGAAGTAAAAATTGTTAAAAGACACTGTATATTTACCAGTGCTTCTAAACATAGTAAGTAGAGTATTCCGTAGCCATAATACGTACACGACTTGCAGGTTTTGAATGCACACAAAATATGTATCACAAAATATAATTGCATACGCCGCTACTATCCAATTGTCTCTTTGTATGCTGCAGGACTAGATTAATCTAAGTTCATAAATGTTTTTGACATTTCAGGCAAATATGAGAGGTTTAAAATACATAGTAATTAATTCGTAATGCAGAACATTTGCCGAGGACCTATAATAGTTTAAATCCCTGGAAATATAAAACTGATATAAGAAAAATGTAATACATTATAATCAGAAAAATTAAAATACATAAAAAAATTTATTTAAAGTATAGAAATCCTTTTATTTGAAAAACACATGTTCCTTAATTAAAACATAATTAGTTAAAAAATCCAATATTTGATTCTGTTATAAAATAAAAAAAAATAATGACATCGATTATATACAAAATATATTTTTTTCAATTTAAAATTTTCGGAATAAAAAAACAAAAATTAATTATATTTCATTAAAAATGTAAAGTTCAGAATATTTTTATTTATTTATTTATTTATTTTAATAATTGTTCTCGCTTGGTAAGCGCAATTCTTCAACAATATAATTTTCTAAACTAATTTTTAAGAACAACTTTCTTTAAAATGTTTATGAAAATGGCGTCATAAAATATCAAACAATAAAATAAAATTCCACATATTATTTTAAAAACAAATACCCAATATGTTTACATAACCTGACATGTATATAATATATATATTTTTTTCATATATGTAACGATTAATAAAAAAATATTTATTTTATCCATAAAGAAAAAAATTTCTAATATATTTAGATGTTACCTTTAAAAAAATAATAAAGAAAACATATATTATATAAACACGATTAACATGGCATATTTACATGAAAAAAAGTTTAAATATCTTTTCTAAGTAATTTATTTTGTTACAAATAACAGAATAGAACTCGTGAAATTCACGCAAGAATAATCTTAAAAAAAGCTCTTTACCAAAAAACTTACGGTATATTTAAAATGTTTAAAGAATTGTGGGAAAAAAGTTTAATCACAATATAGCTAAGTCAAATACAGTAAAAATGCAAGAAATGAATTAAATTGATGTTTCAAAACACATGCATCACTTTTCGCTAAAGATAAGAACAATTAATTTCAAAATATAAGCGAAAATTTTGTCTAATTTATTTCACTCTAATGAGCCACAATAAATGAATACCTAAGATGAAGTTTTAATTAGAGTGACCATTTTTAATAATAAAAGAAATAAACATGTTTCTCTCTCAAAGATTTTTTTAGTGAAATAAACTACTGATAGGGAAAGTTTTATTTAATCATTACATATATATATATATATATATATATATATATATATATATATATATATATAATTACAATCATAAAGAAGTCCATGTAGTACCCATATATATATATAATTGGTATTTAACAGACTGAAATTTAATATCATCATTTCGACACACAATAACTATAATAGTTCATACGAATGTATGTTTCGTTTTAATAAAGTAAATTTAATTATTTTATTGAATTGATTTGTTTCGAATTCACTTCAAGAGACCTAGAATATCTTATACTATATCCTGATGTACACTAAAGGGCAGCAGTTGATAGATCTTGACCAAAAAAAGGTTCATGTTTTTCACATCATCACTATGATACAGCAGCTGACTAGAACTTTCTTAACGTTATTCATTTTGAAAATATATTTTCGTCTTATAAATGAATCTAAATTTAATTATTTAATAAGACAAAATGTTCTATTCAGAAAACAATGCTGATGATAATGCGTAGAATATGCCTGCCTTGCCATGATTGTAATTGTATGTTTCTTAATTATATAGGTGAACTAGTCCAAACTTGTATCGCCAAAATTTGCTATGTGGTTTGTCATATTTTGGATAAAACCTAATCATTGCATGCCACACATGGGTTTGTCGCTTATATCATGTACGCAGAGCCTAATTGCCGCAGGGGCAAATATCCACTAGTACCTCCGATTAGGCCTTACTTATTATTAGGCTTTACTTAATTTTGCCTTACTTATGGCATAATTGCATTTAAATAAAGCAAACATTACTATTAAAAAACTGTGGTGGATCTTTCCAAACTTTTCTAATATGTCTCTGAATATGCTTTAAAGTGAAGGAAACATTATTTATCATACCATATATTTCCACATACATATATTTCAAAATGTTAGAGAAATACATATAAAATTATATTTTTAAAAAACAGAATTTAACAGCAAAAAATAAAAATGCATATTCGATAAGGAAATATTATCACGAAAAAAAATATCGATATTGTCTTTAAAAATCTCTCCTTAAGTTATTATGTAATTTCGTATTACACGACAAAAGGCAAATGTTAATCTTGATTTGATTTGACAAAATATTATGTATAAAAAGATAAAAGTTTATTAATATAAAAAAAAAACATAATATAAACACGTACTCTTCATTTGACAAAAGATTATGTATAAAAAGACAATTATTTATTAATATAAGAAATCATAGTTTAACGATGCATTGAAATATACAATAACCTATTCTTGAGTTACCCCCAATTCCAAAAAGCGTGCAATATCTTTAGAAACGTCAAAATCCAATATATTTTCCAGATTTAAAGAACACATATATTTCAAAATATTAGAGAAATATATTGAATTATATATTTTTTCAAAACAGCACTTAATAGCCAAAAAAAAAATAAAATTTCATATTCTATAACGAAATATTATCACGGAAAATAATTTATCGATATTTTCTATTAAAATATTTCCATGAGTTATTATGTAATTTCGTCTTACACGTAAAAAGGCCAATGTTAATCTTGATTTGATTTGACAAAAGATTATGTATAAAAATACAAATGTTTATTAATATAAGAAAACATAATATTACCACTTACGGAAAACATAATATAATCAAGTACTATTGATTTGACAAAAAATAGAATCATTTATACCACTTCTTTCATTATTATTTAATAAACTTTTTTACACGAGTATACAACAAATCTGCAAAATTTTAACAAAAAAAATTACTGTATATTTAAAACGTTTAAAGAATTGTGAAAAAAATTAAAACCCACGATTCGAAAAGCATGCAATATCTTTAGAAATATCAAAATCCAATATAATTTACAGATTTAAAGAATCGTTTATATTTTTTTTTCTTCCATTTATTTCCGGAAATATTTTAAAGTTGTTATTATAGTGTATTAATTATTAGTATTCTAAAACCGTAATAAAAATATACACTAACATTTTCCGAGTAACTCGCGATTCCGAAAACCTTTCTTTAACATTAGAAACACCGTAAACACATATATTTTAGAGAAAAGTTTATTTAAAGAAAGATAAGAGGCATTTACAAAAACAAAAAATTACTTTTGCTGCCACCGAATTTAAGAAACGTATCCAAGCAGTTTATATAGTGTATCAATCAGTTTTCTGAACCCAAAATGTAAGTTTTTAGGATGTTAATAATTCTCAATTGAGAATTTTCAGATGAGTGCTAGATTTTATATGTCCACAGTAACAAAATAATTTAATTTTAATGTGATTGTTAAGGCTGTTATTTCATCGTGTCTGTCTGTAAATCAAGTGTGTAGATTCGTGTGGGGCGACTCGTACCACTCTTTAAAATGACTAACAGAAAAGAGGGTGAAACGACACCCAAATTTCCATACCATTAAAACCTTTTCCTTACGTTAGAAGAGTAAACTAAAATATTCAGTGACATGAAATTATTGTTGTACCACTGTATGTCATTTATCAGAAAGTAGTTACAGTACGTCAAGTCGTGGGGTAAAAAAAAATACGGAAGAATATTTCTTTATTATATAACATTTAATGAAGAAAAGATGAAGTAGTTACAAAATAAGTACGAGACCATACTTTGTCTCAACCCAAAATACGAAAGATGTGCCATAATCAATGCACATGTTATCTCTGGATCTTGCCGCCCCTAGAATACAGCTTTTGCATGTTATTTCACTTTAAGACAATACTTATCCATAATATATCGAAACACTTCTCATAAAAATAGTGTTAATACTTTACTGAAATACGATAATTCATTCACTTCCATTTTGAACATGCGATTTCCCACATCGATATCGAATCTTTCATTCATTTAACTAGCGTTGAAGAGAGTGTCTAAACGCTAAAGGACGAGAGGCTACTTTCCATTTTATAAGGACGCTTCAGCATACTTTTTCCAGATGACTTGATGCTTGTTAGCATCCAAAAGCCCGACAACAACTAGAACTACCAGTGTTTTAAATGATAGCGACGCGGTGACAGTCAATGATAAACGGGCATGAAATTTGCAAATTATCGATGCGAATTAAAATTTTTACTTTTAAAGGTTAAATTACATTAATTTATTAAAACTTAATAAAGGTTTATAAAAGTAATAATTTTGTAATTTAAGGATAATAAAACATGAAACAAGTGATTTTTGAATACATAAAGAAAATAATGAGGTGTCGATTGCGATCGCAACCAAAAAAGACTGAATGCCGAACAAGAATGATGCACCGTGATAAAAACACAACTACGCTAGTCGCGAAAGGTAAACAAATGCAGGAAAGACTTTGAAATAAACTAAGAAAAAAATGAAAAGATACTGAAATACAGGTATACATTTTAATATATTGGATGGAAAAGGAGAGGAAAATAAAGTTTAAATCCTTCAGCATGTTTTATAAACATATAAATGTTTACTTTAGAATTAATTGCATCCGATAAACCTATATAACGATTTAAGAAAACTAATTAATACAATGACCTGGCAGGGTCGCCTGTATTATATTTCTTTCTTATGTTTATGTTTTGCCGCTCATTGTCGCGTTTTTAAGACCTTAATAAAGGGACCGGGAGGGATACTATGCTCTACAGACTTGGTTTCCTTGTCTGAGCAGTCCATCTTAGGCAATCAAATCAAATGAAAAAACTACGCGGAACCGTTTCTGAAAATCAGTGGTAGCAACAGAAATTTCGTTATACTATATTATTCTTAAAATATTAAAAATATATTGATTTATATATGTTTACAAAGATTAAAAAATGCTTTTTGGAGTCGTGTGTAACTCGGAAGAGGTTATTGTATATTTTTGTTTTTGGTTG
Organism: Maratus michaelseni; assembly: GCA_963931845.1. Lineage (NCBI taxonomy): Eukaryota > Metazoa > Arthropoda > Arachnida > Araneae > Salticidae > Maratus > Maratus michaelseni. The sequence goes on from OZ007593.1 coordinate 86,666,049, forward strand.
TATTATATTTCTCAGATTATTATTTTTTTTTTAACTATACAAAAATATCTAATTTTGCTACAAACAAATAATTAAAGTATATAATAAAAATAACAATGTTATTTTCTATTATCAAAAATTGATATTGATTTCATTTCCGCTTTTTTTCATTCTTCATAAATAATTAAAAAACAATTATTTAGTGGAATTCCTATTGCAAAACCAATTATATGTAACATTAAACATTTATTTTAAACCAAAAAGACTGCTCTACAAAGTTTTCTTTATTTTTAACAATAGTTCTATTAAACGATACTCATATTCATAACAAAAGCGCTAATAAGGATGATAATGGAATTCCCTTGTTTGCGAGAAGAACTAAAGGCATATAATTTCAACATTAATGAGAAGCTAATGTATGAAAAAGAATTAAGTTTACCAAATAGGTAATTCTTGGAAATTTTCCAGAATACAAGTACAACCATTTTTCAGTTTATCCAAATACATTTATTTTTAGAAATACCCTACATTTCAATTTAATTTTAGAATATATCATAAAGAAATGTTTCATACTTATTTTTAATTGCTGAAAGGTGTAAAATAAAACTATTATAAACAATAAAATAGGTTTTAGTAGACTGTTGACACGTGTTTAAGATCAATCTGAGCGTATATCAAAAAGAACAAAGATATTCTATAAATCCACGGTCTACGAAGGTATTTGAAACGCAATCATTTTATTTTTCACATACTTTAAAAAAAGACGCACGTTATTTTCATTTTTTTACTTGGATGTTTATTTCCTTATTTGTAACCATGGAGTAAATCGAGATACATTTTTGACAAATTAAATGATGCTGCATCGTTACATATTGTATTTTTACGTTTACAATGTCTATGGTTTTCGCTTATTGGATTGATATTAGAGATTGCAGGTGAAAATTATTTTACTTTCATAGAAATTTATTCGGATAATTTCTTCTCAATGTGGTTTTTCCATTAAACTTAATATCAGATATGTATGCATTATTATATATATCATTATACATCATTTATTTTTATATAAATAAATGTTTCATTTATTTATAGAAAAAAGCGTTCAGCTACTGTATTTTTATTTTTATTTATTTTTTGAAAGAAGGATATATGCTGCATTTCTTCATTAAGGAACTAAACGTTTTAGAACTATGAGTTAAAACTATAGAAAATGTGATTTCTGGTATACTTTCCAGATGTATTTTAATCAGATATGCATTTTTAGATTAACATATTTTTTCTAGATTAAATTGTGTTTTCAGAGAGTAAAATGCTGAACTCGGACTAACTCTGTGGGTTTTTTAAGAAACCTAATTAGAGAAAATAAGTTTTTACAGGTGACACAGACCTTATTATTTCGCGATGCATTGTTTCAGAACATGTTGCCAATATAAATGTGGATAAGAAATAATAACCGTCTATAAATGAATATCCGAAACAATGAAAGAAAAGAACCTCAAGTATTTAATCCTACATATTGAATATACAAATTGAAGTATTTTGCGAAGTGAGTAAATATACACAAAAAATTATTACAATATTTTATAGCATTTTATTTCAATGCAACTAAATAAAAATATAATTCGTTTATTAATTTTTTTAATGCTCCTCGAAAATACGGATTTCCAGTGTAGTTGCGTGGCGTGCACGTGGAGCCCATAACATCACAATGTCCAAATTATGATTTGCAAAGTATGTACACAATATCCATGACAACTCACGTTGCTGTTTCACTCAGACATATTATGGAGAAACGATACTTTAGAGTATAGTGTACCATTTCCTTAAAGATTTATTAATTTTAAAACCAAAAAAATCCAAAAGAAATTAACTTATGTTAATAAGGAATTCCTGTATAAAAACTACAGTAAAGTGCATTATATGGATACCTATGTAGGGCTTAATTTGTGCCGGAGTCCACAGGTTCTCAATCCGGTACTTCTCTGGTTTTAGTAAATATTTATGTATTGGCCAGAACTCTCCGGAGCTCATAAAAACTGCGCTCCATACTCCAGTGCTAAAAACATTTCCGAAAAACGAATCCTAATTTACCCTTTCCTTTCCTTCTCCTCTCCAATATTTTACCTTCTTTTGAATCAAAACACTTATAAGGGACGTAATGTGTCACTCACGTAAGAGATGGAAATGAAACAGGCTCGATGTTTATATCAGTCTTCAGGTTTGGGCAGGCTCGAGCTCAATCTGTCTTAAATTCAAAATTTTACTTATTTCCATCTCAAATCATTTTAATGCTATTTTGATCAGAATAAATGGTAAACAGAAATAGTCTTTTCCAGTTGTGTATAGCTGTAAACTATTCATTTTTTGTGTTAACATTGAGATTAGTCAAATGATTCTATTTGGAAGTAGTAATAACTAAAAGAGGAATAGTTGATTGCTAAGTATACGCAGATAGATAATTTTAATTATTATTATTTTTTTTAACTAAATAAATAAACAATGCTTTAAATTTTGAAAATAATGTATAAAATATAAATATACAGATTGGAGTGACGGTGGAAGGGAAGGGGGAGGAGTATGCTACGGGTGTTAGTAAGGGCTCTGGTACTTTTTTCTTAGAATTAAGGCCTGTGTCTATGTATGATTTATGTGCATTTTTTGCTGAATTATAAAATAGAAATATAATTGAACACAGATATACAATATATATTACAAATTTATATATATTTGTTTATTGAATTTATTTTTAAATCATCTGTTTCTTCAAAAAAGATAAAAAAATAATTTGACATATTTCTATATAAATTCATTAATTTTATTATTTCTAAAATCCTATTATTATTTATTTATACTTACATCACAAGGATAGGTGAACAATCTATAACAGCCTTTTCATATGTAATTGTCAATGGTGGTTAAAACTTCCGCGAGATATATGAAGTTTAAATGTAAAAGAGATGTAAAATATTTGATGTCTTAGAGTAACAAATATATTTTTCATTTATTGTGAAAATGTAACGTACCTTAGATTTTGCTTTTAAATTCATCTTTCAATACATGTTTTTGTGTTATCTTATATACAATTTTGTATTTTGGATATTTATTAGCAAAACGAACTCTACCTTTAATAATTGGTAAATTTTTGTATCCATTTTCGTGTGATTTAATTTATATAAAAAGGTGTTAGTAGTATGTTTTGACAAATATATGTTGATACTAAAATTATTGCTGCTTGATTTATGCACAAATAGATGCAAAAATGTTCATCATGATTGTTTAGTTTCTTGTTGGTTTGTTAAATCGTTAAATTGAACAAAAAAATCGTAATAAAATTCTTATAAACTGAAAATTTCTAGGCTTAGTATATTCGTCTTTTGCTAATTAAATATCATGTAAAACTTTCTGACTTAAAGTTTAATCACGAGATAGAGATAAGCACTGTAAAAACGTCATTTTCAAAACTGAGCAAAAAATACTCAAATCTGAGTATGTCACATAGTCAAAATTGCTCCGAATCAAAATTTCACAAACTTGAAACATGCATATACTCATTTCTGAAAACATGCACACACTCAAGAATAAAACATCATGTGCTTCTATTTCAGTATGTTCATGTTTCAAAAATGTGTTTGAACTGATTCTAATAATTTTTGAGTATGTCCATGTTTCAAAAATGAGTATGAATTGACCTCTATGTGCTAATTTGTGAGTATGTCCATGTTTCAAAAATGAGTATGAATTGACCTCTATGAGCTCATTTTGCTGATTATTTCTGGTATTTCAGACTAGAAAATATTGGGTTGTGATATTTGAAATTAAAAGTTTCATACGAAAATGAAAACATCGATTTACTCAGATTAGAAAGTGCCATTTTTCTCAGTGTATAGATTTGAAATAATATTAATTATTTTTAACTGATATTTTTATAAGTAAAATTTAATACGAATATCAAACTTTTATACTGCTAAAGTAGCCTTTTTTATATAAAATAATATCACTTAATCTTTCAGAAGAAAAAAAGCATTTTTTATTTTGTTGTAAAAATAGTCTGACGAGTGAAAATGGCAGTATAATTTCCGCTTCTCTAAACTTCTTAAAATTTTAATTATCCGTGACTAATTTTTTTAACTTCTTTACTTTCCAAAATTAAACTTATATAATTAGTTTTATGAGCTCTTCTAAACTGAATTTTTTTTAAAGAGAAAAAATTAAATGCCGAAAATGTTCTCAATAAATATATATAGATATATATATTTTAATTTCAGAAAGAAAAGTGTTTTTTTTTTTTTTCAATTATGAAGAAAAATTCCGTTAACCACTAGTTATGTACCATTTATATAGAAGATTATTATATATCGATGACTAATGGAATATAAAGTATAATTTTTAATATCAATTGACCAATTCTATACTTGTACTCGTGGCAATAAAGAAAACATTTTTTCAATCTAATATTCCGTTTAATATGTTTTTTTTTTTTTTTTTTTTTTTTTTTTTTTTTGTTCCACACATTCATGTATTTAGTCAAACGACATTATAAAAAAATCTCAAAGAACGTTGTGTGGTTGCACAAATGAAAGTGACAATTGGCAGTGAAGGGAATTCTATACTTGTACTCGTGGCAATAAAGAAAATATTTTTTCAATCTAATATTCCGTTTAATATGTTTTTTTTTTTTTTTTTTTTTTTTTTTTTTTTGTTTCACACATTCATGTATTTAGTCAAACGACATTATAAAAAAATCTCAAAGAACGTTGTGTGGTTGCACAAAGTGAAAGTGACAATTGGCGGTGAAGGGAATAAAATTGGGCAAGATGGTCCAGATTAACGCACAAAAATAATTCCTACTTTAGAAAAAACTGATAAAAATCTCAATTATATATATATATATATATATATATATATATATATATATATATATATATATACATACATATCCGCGGATAACAAATTTATATATATTTTTTTTTCAAATCGGGACGATCATCTTCTCTGGGTCACTGTAAGACCCATACAACAGTCGCAAGAAAACTAAATTTTGACAGAGCACCATCTTCCTTATAGTCAGAAATTATCATATTTGGACTAACAATTGTTTTGATTCCTTTACAAAAGCGTGCGGGAGGAGGAAACTTTTCATCATAACAACTCAAAAAAAAACATCTATGTAGTTGGCTTCATGCACACCATAATAATTTTTAATTTAAATAACTAAAATGTGTGAAATAGAAATTTTTTTCTCGTGGAAGTATAATTGATTTTATATTTATGAATGAAATTCTACCAGAATGAACGTCGAGTTTGAAACCCTCACAGCCTTTGGCAGCGTGCGCACGGTCTATTTTTACAAACGAACCTCGAATTCGTTTGATTTTATATATTTAAAATGACAATCTTTCTAATCGAAATGAGGGAATCTTTTATACTCATTCCTAATATAATTTTTGACACACACATATATATATATATATATATATATATATATATATATATATTCAAATTTCAATTCTCACCCGTTGTTCCCGAGAAAACCTGAACCTGAATAATAAATTACGCGCAATTTCCACGACCTCAACTAAAACGGGAAAAAATCTTAGTATTGGCAACTTTCCTTGAAAGCACAATTCACTTAAAACACTAAATGATACCTGAGAAGGCTCTGAGCGAAAAAATAAATAATATTGCGATTTCGTGAAATATATATATATTTAAATTACAAATATTATTTTTTTATAAGATATATTTATAAGATACCATTAGAACCGGAAAAATATTCTGAATATATGGGTTGTTTTTATTTTATTTACTTCGGTTTTTACTTTATTTACTTACTTTTTACTACGGAAATATTTATATTTCCGTATGTGAAATCGGGGTGGCAGTTTGAAACTGCTGAAAAAACGAAATTGGAAAACTAATAAAAAAACACGAAAACTAACATGAAATCGAACTTTAATATATATATATTAAATATTAATATATTTTGAATAATAAGACACTGTTAGAAAGATAACGGATGTCTAAATAATTGGAAATTTGTTTTTCGAGGATTTTCAATGTAGAGTCGCGTATCTCAGTTTAAATTTTTGAAAATATTAAAGCAACGAGTAATTCAGTTCTAGAAAAAAAATTATTTTTTAAATAGCAGATATTAATATTTTTTAAGAAAAGATAAGGTTGAAACAGAGAAAGAGCATCAAACATTTTTTTCTTATATTTTATCAACGATTGATCGTTTTAAAACTACATAAAAAATGTAAAATTGTTTTTCGTCTGCTTGAAGAACTGAAGAAAGCCCAGATATGTGCTGACGCAATCGGAAACACATTGTAAGATTGTGCGGCTATTGTTTAACCAAAATCTCAGATAATTATAAAAAGCAAAAAATTATCTTTGAAGTGGATAACTTCAGACAGGTTAATTAATGCCAAATATTTTAGTCTGCGTGCAGCGGTCCCTTCAGAACACGCACCGACAAACGTCTATCTTTATTCTTACAGATTATCGCTAAGTGTCTTGCAATCCCAAAACTGTTCTCATAATGAAATATGTAAACTATGAATATGGAATTATCAATTACTTCTGACCTCATAAAAATACATTTCAGTCATAATGAAATGCGAAAGAGGAAAAAAACGTATTAATAGATAGTAATTAATAATTTAAATATATATTTCTCATAAAAATATATTTCCAAATATTTTATTTTATGTTAATAAATTTAATTCAGAACATTATAGAAATATTTGGAATAGGATTAAAAAGCTTGTAGCAATATTTGAATTAATCAGGAAAGTGTTACAAATATTAGTAATATCGGAAATTAAATCAGTTTATGATTAAGCTATTTTTTTTTAAATTGTTTCTTTATCGTATGTTACTTGTTATCTATTGTAAATATTTTTGCATATTATGGTAATGTTGTATTTTATATGACATTCTGAATTGAAATTCGATATTAAAAATCTAAAATTTATTTTAGGATAGATATTGTTCGCCAAAAGAAAATAATAAAAAGCTTTGCTGAAAAAGTGACAAATGAAATATTTTCACGTGGAAACTTAAGATTTATATGTGTTGCCTTAGGCGTTGCAATCATGAATCTTTTCGTTTTTTCAACTTTTAGCAAAATAAATAGAAATATTCCATTGATTTTAAATTATCAACAATTTCTCAAACATTTCTGAGAAAATTTATTGTTACATTTATTTTATTATTTTTTTTTGTTATTTTAATGTGTTATTTAAATTTAACAAATATCCTGATCTTTAACTAGTTCGAAACATGTATATACTGAAAACATGCACATACTGAAGAATAAAACATCATGTGCTCATATTCGAGTATGTCCATGTTTCAAAAATGAGTATGAACTGACTTCTATTTGCTCATTATTGAGTATGTCCATGCTTCAAAAATGTGTTTGAACTGATTCTAATCATTTTTAAGTATGTCCATGTTTCAAAAATGAGTATGGACTGACTGCTATGTGGTCCGTTTTGAGTATGTCCATATTTCAATATTCTGATTATATCTGCTGGTTCAGAATTAAAAGCATTGGGTCGTCATATTTGAAACAAAAAAAAAATTCATAACAAAATTAAAACCTCGATTTACTCATATTTGAAAGTGTCGTTTTTCTCAGTGAGCTTTATAACAATATTTATTTTAATTTTTATGTTTAAAATATATTATTTCTATATGAAAAAAAACTTGTCTGAAAGAAAAAAGTATTTTTATGCAACATATTTTAAAGTTTAAAAATTTGTTGTGGAAAATAGATTAAAAAGATTAAATTATTCGACAATAAAATAGTACTTCTTATTCATTTTTAAAGATTTAAGTTACTTTAATTAAACGGAAATTTATCGTATAACTTAACTATGTCTCTTAATTAAATGCATCACATGCATAATTTATTTTAAAAGTTCGTTTATGTTTATCAGGCGGAAGCTTAATTTCTTAGAGTTAAAAAGATAAATTAACATTTTAAAGCATGACAAATTACACTGTGCAGATTTTCATAAAAATTAAAAATAATCTTGGAAATGTGTATTTAATTTGTGAATATAAATAGTATTTACTAGGTGAAGTAAAATTTAAGTGTTGTTGTTTCATATCCTCCATGTCCAGCGACAGCTAGACTTGTTCCATGAGGTTATATACTTGCAAGAATTCCAGAAACAATAGATGATCTCCGTTTATGTCATCGTGGGTGAAATGGAGGCAGTTCAAAATGTGGTCCGGAGAAGCATTCCTAGAAGCACACTTATTGCAAACCGGGTAAACTTTTTGTCCCCCATAAAAAGTAAATCCCTTCAAATGACTACTAGCAAATCTGGATAAGGTTGTCTGATATTTTCGGTCGCAAGTGAGGCCCAAGGAACCGCCTGGACTCCATCTTGTGTATCATAAGTTTGCTGGAGAAACCTGCCACTTAACATTGTTCCTATTTTTTTCTAATTGATAAGATTTCATTGAAAGTACAGACAGGGGCAGGGGGCGGGGCCTCTAAACCGCTCTTTGCAAGTTTACCTGCAGCCTCATTTCCTTGAATGTCCAAATGTGAGGATATCCACTGCAGATGTATTATTCGAGTCAAGGAAATCCGTTTCAGCATTTTTAGAATATAAATAGTAGTGCTATCACCCGCATTAATCCAGTCTTTTAGATGTTGGATTGTGCTCCTACTGTGCGATAGAATCCATACTTCACCCAAAGCGCTTTTTTGCCAGAATTCCCCCTCGAGTCCTACTTGCAATCTCATTCGTGGCAAGGGGGTGACACTGGGCGGTCTGGGTGAAGTATGTCCGGAGTTTCTCCTGGTAGGGCCACCCAAGGCATGAAGGCCAGACCATTATGCTCAGATTATGGAAGGAGGCGAATAGCTAAATCAGACTTCTACCTTCGGGTGCTCAGGTAAACAGAAGCTGCACCTAATCCTCCTTCCATGAGTGATACAGAAAAAGAAATAAGTAATAATATTAACATCAATTAAGTTACACTATATTTCCATGGTGACCGGTCACTTGCGATTGTAGACGTTTTGTTAAATATCTGGAAAGACACATGAGGAATTATCCTGTAACTTCAGGAGTGTAAACAACATGATAAACTTCATATATTTCCGTGAAGATTTTTTCCCGAAACCCCATAACGGGCCGTCAACAAATTGAAGAAAAACGAATATATTTTGGATAACCCTGTAAAAACTAATATCGCAAAAGCATTCAAACTGTAGATTATGATTAAGTGGATTATTGTAATAATTTGGGTTTATTTGTATGAAGATAGCATGTATACTCGAAGAGAAATTCAGGTTTTTATAAAAACAGTCCCAAATTTTACCAAGTTTTTTGCTTATAATTTGCAGAATTTTTAATATAAAAACAAGTTTTTTTCAGAAAATATGACAAACAACATTATACATAATACCCTGCAATCAGAATTAGAAAATAATAAAAATTGTATGAAAAATGAGCAGATTTACTAAATATTGTTTCACTACGCATGCGCGAATTCAATCAAAATATACTGTGTTTCAAAAAAACGGAAGCAAAAAGATGAGGTGTTGTATCAAATATAGAATGAGAGACACTTCATTCTTATTATAGCAACTTTGACAAGCTAGTGCATTTGGATACAACCCATAATCTTTTTGCTTCCTTTTGGGAACAGCGAAATTCGAGCTTATTCTATCGACGATTACTATCAGAATTTTCAAGCTATGTTTTTGAGACTTTCATAAAAGTTGCTCTATACATTTAGCTAACATATTATGCACAGTATATTTTGATTGAATTCGCGCATGCGCAGTGAAACAATATTTAGTAAACCTGCTCATTTTTCATACAATTTTTATTATATTTTAATTCTGATTACACGGTATTGTGTATAATTTTGTTTGTCATATTTTCTGAAAACAACTTGTTTTTATATTAAAAACTCTGCAAATTATAAGCCAAAAACTTGGTAAAATTTGGGACTCTTTTTATAAAAACCTGAATTTCTCTTCGAGTATACATGCTATAAACCTGAATTGCTCTTCGAGTATACATGCTATCATCATACAAATGAACCCAAGTTATTACAATAATCCACTTAATCATAATCTACAGTTTGAATGCTTTTGCAGAATTAGTTTTTACAGGGTTATCCAAAATATATTCGTTTTTCTTCAATTTGTTGACGGCCCCTTATGGGGTTTCGGGAAAAAATCTTCACGGAAATATATGACGTTTATCATGTTGTTGACACTCCTGAAGTTACAGGATAATTCCTCATGTATTTTTCCAGATATTTAACAAAACGTCTAAAATCGCAAGTGACCGGTCATCATTGGAAATATAGTGTATTTTCTTAAGGCTTATTAAAATAATGTTTACATTTAATGTTATATATATGGCCCTATAAATTATGCGGAAATTATTACACAATTATTCGGCATCAATGTGGCCATTTAATAAAAGTTACCGGTACATATAAGGCATTCATCCATCAATATATGAACATTATGTTGGAAATATGCCGAAGACTAATAGAGTAACTTCCCTGCAAAACAAAATGTATTCTTCAGACATTCATTATTTGCTTACATTTTATGGGCAGAATAAACAATACAACCATTATTAGCTAAATATATTAGTAATAAAATACGACATTCAGCACTCACAAAAATATGTCTACTAACAAAATTGCTTACCCGTAAGGCATGGTGACGTCACGGCGACGTCACTGTGAAGTCACACTGTGACTTTGTGACCGTCGTCGTGACGTCAAGTGACGTCGATGTGAAGTCATTGTGACGTAAATGCGAGGTCGTTATGGCCGTTTTCAAGGCTTTCTGTGACCTCACAATGTGACTACTTTGTGAAGTCACCCTGCGACTTAAATGTGAAAAATGTGACGAATCTGCATCGGATAGGGTGACCAGATTTTACCCGAATCCTATACGGATTGTTCGGATCAAAATTTTTTTATGGTTCAAGTTTGTGACGACACTGCACCGGGTCGGGTGACCAGATTTTACCCGAATCCAATCCAGAAACTTCGGATCCATCTTTTTGGATTTGTTTGGATTTGGATTAGTTGTCGTGTGACCTGATTTTCGTGAACCCGATCTGACCCGAGTCGGGTATAATGTTTTTTCTGTAAGTCTTGTTTGGAATAGAATCTTGCATACGACCGAGTAACCAGATTTTATCAGAAATTGTGTTACGATACATTTCTGATGTCGGCTCGGATCTAGAGTCATACACGAATCCGGTTATATACTTCTTGAACATGATTGAATGTCAACTTGAACATGAATGATGGTTGACTGAAACTATATTTTGATTCAACCCGTATTCTTACCCTAATAACTTAAACTAACAACCTAACAACTTATACAGCTAACCCAACAACAACAACAACAACAAATCTGTAAGCCCACAACCCGACCGAACCTGATAAATGATTTCGCATAGATTCGGATAACAAGATTTCACCAAATACGGATAAGATCGACGATAAGGATTGGATCGGCAATCATTTTTATTGATGCAACTCGTATTCAAATTAAAACTTTGCATCTGATTGAGAAACCGGTTAACACGAAACTTTCTGACACATTTATGAACAAACATTTAAACGTATGGCACTTGCATGCCTGATTATTAAAGCTATTTGGAATGAATAGCGTTTTCCATTTTTAGATAAATGTAATACTTAAGATCAATGTCGGTCACGTTTTACCCGTTTCTGACGCTGCGCGTCGGAAATTTGGTTCAAAACACCGACTTTGATAGTGTTTTCTGAAACATCATCTGCCGTTACCAAAAAATGGATAACGCCATTCGATTATATATAGGGTAGATGTGCCAGTAATGGACACCCTTAAGGAATTTCTTTAACAAGTATTTTTTAATTAATAGTTATAATTGTTATATCCAACATTTTTTAATATTATATTACTCTACCAACAATATTTAACCATGCTCATAGTCACATTTCCCAATGTGAATCTAAATTTAATTGTAAATAACAGAAATAAAACAAAACACCCTAAATTCCAGTAATGGATACCTCACAAAAAGTAATAGATAATTGATATTATGATTGCATTTAAAACTAGAATTTAAAGATAGCATATTAATGAAATAAATAAAGCTGAATTTTTATTGGTTATTTTTTTTATAAACCAAAAACATTGAAGGTGTCCCATTACTGGAAGGCGGTCCATTACTGGCACATCTACCCTTTTCTGAATAAGAACACCTGCCAATTTCATGTATTTCCGAATAAAAATGAATTCAGAAATTAGCTATTTTGGATTTGAGAACAACTTTAAAGAAAATATAAGTATACATTTTCAAATAAGCATTCTGAAAAATTTATATTAGGAATCAATTTAAATAATAGATATACCTATTGTGCGATATTATTAAATAATAAACATTGTATCAAGCAGTAAAACAGTTTTCGTTGTAAATGAAATATAGAACTTAAGATCATAAATGCCAAAAAAAAAAAAAAAAAAAAAAAAAAAAAATATATATTTTTTACTTTACAAATTATTTTATTTATAGTTTTTGATAGAATACTAAATGCAGAACTTAAATATCAATTTTTACAGTAAAAACATTCGATAACACAGCTGGAAAAATTACCTTAATTAAACAGTTATTTTATTGTTTCATCAATATTTATTAATTTTGTGCATCTAACATTGACATATCTCGACAAATAAATTATTCAATGCATTAAAATGTCACATTTTTTTTTTCAAATATACCGGAAAATTATTTCTGGAAACCTACACTAGCAACGAAATTATTAAATTGCAAATAAAATATTAATAGTTTTAAAAATTGCAATGTTTTTAATTATAATGAATAACTATGAAAATTGAACTAAGAAACGCAAAACATTAAATAAATTCCTCCTTTTACATAACACTTTACATTTAGAAAACATATTGTTAGTAAATACTTTAAGCTTTTTTCCAAATAGTCTATTTAAAAAAATTTCAAACATTAAAGATAAAATTTAATACAAGTGATTTTTTAAAAGAAAATTTAAACATCTTAACTTTTAAATAATGCAATATTAAATGTACTAGTACTAAACATGCACTATTAACAAAACTGCGAAGACATTAAAAGTTACCTGCTGATCTATAGGTAAAGGTGTTACTATTGAATGCTCCTTATCTGCTTCCCTTTCATTGAAAAATTAGACTGTACATCCACTACAATAATTTTCAACTTATTCCAGCAGAAGAGGTGTGTTCATAGATCTGAGAAATCAAATATCACCCAGGCCTTATGAACGCACCCGGCTAGACACAGGGAGATGTTAAAATGGATGGTTTACTTTAAAATGGAGATTGTTCACTTTAAAACGTTAATTTACTTACACAGTATAATAATCTACAAACTATAAAGAACGCAACACACGCTAATCCTATCCTAACTTCGAATGAGAAAAAGTCGTCTGCCTTCAATATGCGCGCGCAGTATTGTTTAAACACAACAAAATAACTGCTAGCAGAAATTTCCAACTTTACCGCAAATGATATAGGAAGAAAATAATTTAAATAAAGACATTTCAAAACCTTTATAATTTATATGGCTGAAAAATGAACTTCTCATGATGCTATAATATTCTTTTTTTATATGAGAGAGTTTTGTATTCTTAGAAATAAGCTGTGAAAATTTACATTTTTATATATTTTTTAATCCATTGCATTTACTTTAGACGTCAAAAGTAAAGATAAATTTTAAATAATAATTGATTTAATAGGCTTTATAAAGTAATTTCGATATAAATTTAACTTGCAATCAAATTTCCTAAGTACAAATTTTTCATTTTTTACACTCTATCGAAAAGAGCAATATATTTAATAGAGGTGACATCTTACTAAGCACTGGCCAGTTTCGGATAAATTGCTATAGGAATGACATATACTTTATAACATGTTTTTAATTCATTTTTGCTCGGAAATACACGAAATTGGCTCGTGTTTTGTTCAGAAACTGTGTTATTGAAAAACGTTTTTCCATTTTTTTGTTAAAAGCAGAAGATCTTTCAGAAAAGAATGTCAAAGTCGGCGTTTTGATTTGAATATCCGACGTGACAGTGAAAGACAGGAGAAAAACTGGTCGTCACGTGACACGAATTGCTTATAACTCGATAAATAACTAAATTTCTATTTAAGGATTTTTACCTGTGTGTTATGTAGTATATTTTGTTAAATTTCATGAAAATGGTAATGAAAATTGTAAAAAATTATCTGCCTCATATATGTAGACAGATATTTATTTATTATTTTATTTTGGAAATACTCAATATATTTAAATAGTGTGTGACAATATTTTTATTAATGATTTAGGTACATGACATAATTCAAATCTATATTTTATGAGGTTTTTTTTTTTCCAAATTCACTCTCCGATCACACCGTGAAGTCACAGAGTGTTGGCGTTTTGGTCATAGGTTTTACGTGATTTATGTGACTTGCAGTGACGTCATTGCAACGTCACAAAAATTTTTAAAGCTGTCAAAAAGTAATTTTCTTTATGTTATAAGATGTTCTAAAGTTTATTTTAAGTTTTCTTTAGATCTCCAAGACGTTCACATTTTGGTCACAGTGTGACGTTACAAAGTGGTGGCATTTTGGTCACAGATGTGACGTGACGTACGTGACTCACATTGACGTCACAATGACGTCACTGTGACTGTGCATGCTATGCGGGTAATAACACAACAAAAATAACGAATGCACAATGCCTGTAGAAAGGTTATTCGCATTTATTATTTTTTAATGTTTTTAAAACTTTGTTGCCTTTAATTTTGTATCACATTTGTTTTTCGACTTTTTATTGTGATTACTTACAGTTTATTAAAGTTAAACATACGATCGAGAAATCTTTTGTTGTTCAATATATATTTGGCTATAATATTAAATTGCTCTCACAGTGTGCAGAATTAGGAGCTATTGTCTTGATCAACCGGCTATTGATTGACCGAAAACTGCCAAAAAATACCAGGTCGTGTCGTCAAGTGGTAAAATAACTAAAAAGTATTAATTACTTTGCTGCGGGTTGTGATTGCAGCTAATTCAAAGGATCGAACCCGGTTCGAGCTCTTATTATCCTTTTACAAGATTATCTAGTGATTGTAATGTGTCAATGTTAAGGAAAATATTTTGTGAGTAGTCAAAGATTTAAATATGTAATGATGGGAGTTATGTGATGAGATATCATTAATGATCCCCTCAATGAAAATGAAGATCAGTTTTAGATTTTTTTTTTATAAAATTTATTTAAATTATTGCATACATTAGATCTAGAATTTTTAAAAGAAACGAAAAAAAAGAAAAATAAAGTATATATGGATATAAATTTTTAATTTATTTTATTTCTCAATGACAATTTTAAGACAAGAGGACAAGAAGAGCTTTATGACCTTCATTTGTTCTTTAGTAAAAATCTTGAAAATTTCTGTTATATTGAAAATAAATGTTGGCCTTCTCTGCTTACATTCAAAACTGCTCATCAAATTAAGCTTGACATAAAGTTTTCTTCATTGTGCAATAAGCAAAAAAAGTCTCAATTTTCAAATAAGAATTTATCGAATGAGAACTGCATCGTTAATCTCTCCTCTCATATCTTAACTCCTGAACAAAAAAGCATTTTAGATCTTGGTTTAAATTTTTCTCAGTCTTGCAAACCTTCTCTCACCAAATTGATTGCTCCTATTGAGTCTTCATTTAAACATAGTAAAGTCACTCCTTTCCAAAAATAAACTCTTCGTCGCATGCTTGCTGATACTATTTCTTCTAATAATTCAAAATATAAACATAATCTTTCACGTTCTCAATATATCACTCTGAATGAGCTTAAGTCCAATGATAATCTTATTATTACTAAAACTGATAAAGGTGGTCAAATTATTCTTATGGATAAAAAATATTATTCTGATACAGTTTATGCTCTTTTATCTAAAGGTCCATATGTTGAAGTTAAAAACGATCCTACTAATTTACACCTTTTCACTCTCAAAAAGCTGTTAAGAATTCGTTTGTTTTAAATGATAATACTAAACATTGTGTTATTCATTATTCGACCATCTGTTCTCGTTTTTATGCTTTGCCTAAAGTTCATAAAACGAATGTCCCCTTAAGACTTATTCTCTTTAATATTGGAACGGTTACTTATCATCTTGCCAAATTTTTAACATCTATTTTTTCTCCATTATGCTTTTCTAATTCTCATACAATAAGAAATTCTTGTGATTTTGTTAGTAAATTTAAAAAATGTTAACCCATCCAATTTTTCTTTGCTTTCTCTTGATGTTAAATCTTTATTTACTAATGTTCCGATTGAAGGTACTCTTTCTTACTTGGAAACAAGATTACGTGAATTTCATTTCTCTGATATTGAAGTCCAAGATTTTGTTAATTTAACTAAAATTTGCATCTCTCAAACTACTTTTGAATTTGATAATAAAATTTTCAAACAATCTGACGGCTTAAGTATCGGTAATCCTTTATCTCCAATTCTTTGTGATATTTATATGCATTATTTTAAGGAAAAATTATTAAATATGGTTAATTTTAAATGTTGGATGCGTTATGTCGACGATACTTTTGTTTTAGTTGATAATCCTTTTTATATTTCTACCATTTTTCAAACGGTCAATTCTATCGACCCACATATTCAATTTACTTTTGAGTTACAAAATTGTAATGAACTTCCTTTCTTTAATGTTTTAGTTATCAAATATGATTCTTCTTTCAAAACTTGTGTTTATAGGAAACTTTTTCTGTCTCTAATCCACCTCATGCTCTCTCAAATCATCCTGTTAACCAAAAAATCTATGTTTATTACATGTATGTAAATCGTGCTCTCAAAATTTGTTCCAACTCTGCATCCCTTAAGGATGAACTTAATTAATAAAAAACTGTTGCTGTCAAAAGAGGTTTCAATCCTTCTGTTATCAATAATGCTGTGAAGAAATTCAATAGACCGTGTAATAAATCTACTCTTTCCAAATCTGTTAAAAGCAAACCTGACAATTTATTTGTCCACCCTTTTTATCCTCCTTTATGTTTCAAATTAGCTAATGTTTTAAGACACTTCAATTTTAGCATTGTCTTTAAATCTGTCAATAAATTCAAGTTCCCCGCCACTCAATCTCTTGTTCCTGAGCTTCGTAAATGGGGAATTTATAATTATCCTTGTAATGGCTGTGATTTATCTTATATTGGTCAAACTAAAAGAAATCTTGAAATCCGCTTAAAAGAACACTCTCGTTATGTTACTAATCAAGAGATTTCTAAATCTTCTACTGCCAAGCACTCTTGGGATTCCGGCCATTACTTTAATTTTAAAAATGCTAAAATTATCTTTAATGCCAATAATATCTCTGAGTTGGACTTTCTTGAAAATTTAGCCATTTATCTTAATTGTGAAGTTATTGTTAATGATAAATCTCATTCCACAATGCTCTCTGCTGCATGGAAAAACCTTTTCAGTACTACCAAAAAATGTTTGTTTGTATTAATTAATATGAGTCTGTTAATATATATATATATATATATATATATATATATATATATATATATATATATATATATATATATATATATATATATATATTTACCTTAATTTCATCCGTTCCCATATTTTAATATATATGTATATGTTCATTTTACTTTAATTACTTTTTTATTTTATTTTATTTTAATGTATATTGTTATTATTTATTATTATTATTAGCAGAATTATCATAATTTTTATTTATTTATTTATTTATTTTCATTTTTATTTTATTTATTATTTTTTTACAATTTTTTTCCTTATTCCCCTTCTACTTTATGTTCTATTGTTTTGATTATACTCTTCTGTGATTGTCTGTTGTCTTCTGTTTTCCTATTGGCTGTTCATTTCTACTTTTTTATTATCTGTTTCTTCAGCTTGTTTCCTTTCCCTTATCTCTCAGTTCAGTCTTGCTGCTGCTTTCATAGTAGAAGCACGTCTTTTTTGCGCCTGACGAAGAAAAGCTCAGATATTTCGAAAGGCCTTGCGCATTTAAAAGTTTTTGATGATGTTTTAAGAATATCTTTTAGTTCTTCCTTTAGTATTGATTCGCACCAGTTTCAACTTATTTTCTATAATTAAATAGTTACAAAAACCTAATATATTTTTTTAAGTAAGCAGTTAAGCTCCAAAGTAACTGTGTTTTGTTATTTAACAAATTGAAACAATATTTAATGTTTCTTTATGGAACTAGAAATTGGAAAAATTAAATGCAATATAACAATAAACTTTTGGAGTTAAAAAGAGAAAAAAAATCTGGGAGCCAGCTATTTGCAAACATTTAGATTTTATTTCGGAAACAAGTACTTCCTTAATGCATTAAAGATATATTTTGTTTTTAACAAGAAAAATACATTATTATCCCACAATGTTCTTTTATTCCTTTTATTTCAAAGAAATATTTGTAAAATATCCAAAAGCTAAAAGAAAACCTTGCGACTTCTAATAAGATGTCATAGTTAGTTAGGATACTTTTATTTTTAAACTACGTAAAACTTGTTTGCATATTATATCCATTTAAAGTAAACACAATACATAATTTAGAAAAGTGGAAATATTTTGAAAATGGACTTTGGAATTTTTCAAGAATTATCTGTTTGAAACTCTTTCAAATTTTGCTTCGTAAAATGGAAGTTCTTTAAAGCACAAATAGTGCATTGTTTGTTCCTGTATAGAAACAAGATAAATATATTAGTTTCCTACAATGTCCTTTTATGAAAATTAGGATATAATCTGTTAGCAATACTAAAACGTAAAATCGTGCATCTTACATAGATTATGAAATACTATCCAGCACTAACTGAATATTACTGATAAAACTAGCTGGCTTTGCCCGTGAGCGGGCCCCAAATTTACATTGGGGCCTCGAATTGTAGAAAAACTTGAATATGACAAATCTCGAACCGGACGAACCTCAGACTTGGGTCCCCGCTGACTTCGGCACCGGATAATCCCTTAATTTGCACATCGAATAGTATAAACCTCTAATCGAATGAACCTCCGAACCAGGTGCCCGCTTCCTTCGGCACTGGATAATCCCTTAATTTGCACATTGAATAGTATAAACCTCTAAGCGAACGTACCTCCGACTTGGGTCCCCGCTGCCTGAGGCTCCGTATAACAGTCGTGCTGCACACATGCTGCACTATCCATTAGTTCAACCTTCCACCACCAGGTGGCGTAATCTGTTCTATACGAGCCTAGGGCACTGAAATTGCTAAGGCTATAGATGTCGAGTCGAATGAGCTATACCCCGTCGTGATCCAGCACATATTGTCGAATCATTTCCTTCGACATTGAAGGTGCTTTCGACTCAATAGACTGGAACATTCTCTCAGAAATTATAGATGACATACCTATTCCTTTCGACTTAAAAAGTCTTTAAAAAATTACATATCCAATAGATTCATAGGAATTAAAGAGGGCAATACCACAGATCGGTATACATAACCCTTTAGCAGGCGGTGGTAAATATCTTACCACCCCGTAATTTCTTTTTCAGCACCAGGTGGAAAATTATTTACCAACGCCCGACATCAGAATTTGTCCTCTGGAATCAGAACTTCAAATATTCACCAATAGATGGCAGTATGGGCCCCGTAAAACGTGAAAATTCCGCTTTCTTTCAGTTTTCAAGCAAAATGGAGAGGGTAAGCACGTGTTTTTTTTCTTTCTTGTTGTATAATAATATATAAAAATACGTTAGAAGCTATATATTCATGTATTGTGTATCTTAAAGCTATGATAGCTAAATTTTATTATGTGTTTAAGAAAATATTGCGAAATATTATTATTTATGCATATTTATATTTGGTGGTAATATATTTACCACAGCCTGCTTAGTGATTTTAGAGGTGGTAAATAATTTACCACCGCCTGATTGAAACATAGATTTACTAAAACTTTTCCTTTTAGAAATAGCATTTCCTTTGACATAATACTTGATTTATTTGTATATATTTATTCTTATACGTATATATTACCATTTCAATTATTAATTGTTTACAATATTAAGTATTATTAATATTATTGAAAATATTTTAGCGTTTATTTAGAATTACATAATATTTATATATTTAGAAATTATAATTTGAAATAAAACGTTGCTTTAGTTACAATGTTATAAAGGTAATATTTTTGTCCGACTGTTCAAGTGATTTCAAAATAAAAGAAACTAACTCAATGTAATAACATTTTAGGTAAACGTATTGAAAAAAAAGAAAAAAATTAACCACTGAAGAAGCTGTAGAGCTTTATTTCGCTCTGCCTTCGGATCCTGAAGATTCCGAAAATGAAGGTGATACAGAAGAGGATTTCCAAAATGCAGGTAATTTATCGTATAAATAATACTAATATTATATCAGATAAAACTATAAATTGAAATATATAAATAAATGCATATATCTTTTTTTAGATTCCATGAACACTATTGTAGACAATGATGCAGTGGATAATCCAGACTTCTCACCCCGAAACGGTGAATCTGATTCAGAGGATATTTTCCAAAATGCAGGTAGTTGATTGTATAATTAATGATGATAAATTAGTACAAACAATGATTTTTTTAATATAATACTAAAATGCATGAAATATTTTTTTTTTCAGATAATATGAACATTATTGCCGACGACGATGATACAGTGGATGATCCCGATTTTGCAACGCCAAATGGTGAATCTAATTCAGAAGATGAAGAAATTCTAGAAGATTCCATTCAAAAAGAAAGCCCTGAAGTTATAGAGTACATATGGTCAACGAACCAGCAGCCGAAAGTTATACCAGAATTTGACGGTAAAGGTAAGCCTACCCACCAAGGGTATACAAGACTATCACAGCCAATTGAATATTTCAATAGGTATTTCGATTCTACAATAATTAAAAAAATTATAGATGAAACAAACTTATATGCAGAGCAAAAAAAGGACAAAAACTGGACACTCCTCACGCAAGATGAACTACAGGCTTTTTTAGGAATCCTAATTATGATGGGAATCAATAAATTACCTGCATTAGCTTTGTATTGGTCTTCTGACCCTTTTTTCAATAATCAAGAAATTTCATCAATAATGTCAGCAAAGAGATTCAAAAAAATCCTTTCAAATTTGCATATCAATGACAATCAAAAAGCTGTCCCTAGAGATGAGCCAGAATTTGATAAATTATCTAAAGTGCGTCCTTTGATTACTCATTTAGAAAAAAAATTTCAAGAAGAATATTCAAACTCTTCAATACAATCTATTGATGAAATAATGGTAAAATTCAAAGGAAGGTCTACAATGAAGCAATATATGCCAGGAAAGCCTGTAAAAAGAGGTTATAAGATTTGGGCTAGATCAGACGCATCAAATGGTTATCTATATCAGTTTGAGGTTTACACAGGGAAAAAAGAGGATAGTTCTATTTCTGAAGACTTGGGATATAGAGTTATAACAAATCTAACCAATGGTTTACACAATACTGGTCCTTTTTTGGTGGTTTTTGATAATTTTTTCACTTCAGTTCCATTGATGGAAACACTGATTTCAAAAAACCTATATGCCATCTGTATTGTCAGAACTGACAGAAAATACCTTCCTCAAGCTATGAAGAAAAAAAAAGTGACAATAAAAATGAATCACAAATGTTGTCATGTGAAAACACTGTTGCAGTGCAATGGAGGGATACTAAGATTGTTACTCTTCTTTCAACAGCACATAATATAAATGACATGACAGAAGTAAATAGAACACAGAAGGATGGTTCGAAAAAGCGAGTTTCTTGTCCCAAAGCAATTGCGGACTATACGAAATATATGGGAAGAGTAGATAAATTTAATCACTTGAAATCATCTTATAGCACAAGTAGGAGATCTAAGAAATGGTGGCATCGATTATTTTATTTTTTATTAGACGCTACTCTAATCAATTCATATATTTTATATGTAGACATTCATAAAGTATCGAGAAATTCTCATCTTGATTTTAGGTTGAGAGTAGCTCGTGGACTAATAGGAGGCTTCTCTACTAAAAAACGAAAACTTCAATCAATCTGGGTATCATCTAAAAAGGAAAATCTTATTCCAAAGGAAATCAGAACAAGTAATGTTGGAACACACATGCCAGTCAAAGGAGGAAGCTACAGAAGGTGTAAATATTGCAGCACAAAATTAAATCAGAAACGTACCAAGGTCATATGCTCAACGTGTGATGTACCACTTTGTGCAGCTCCGTGCTTTATGTTATTTCATGAGACTCTGTAGAAATATTATATTTGGTAATTTACATTACAACATTAATTTAGTTTTTCTATTATCAATTTTGTGTTATCAATATATTTTTTATTTTTTAAATAATCAAGAATAAAGAGTTTTGACAAAAATGCATGTTTGTTTGTGATATTTCTGTATTTCATGATTTTTTGTATTGCACAAATCAGTAAAATGTCATTCCTGGTATTGGGCGGTGGTAAATATATTACCACCCCTATAATAAACAACAACAACAACAACAACATTTCAAAAATACTGTTTTTGGTCATACAGGAGCTTCTTTTGACTAATAGTTTCATAAAATATGAATTTTGAAAATAAACGGCCTTGGCCCGTTAAAGGTTTTAACGCAAGGCTGCTGCTCAAGCCCTCTGCTATGACACAAAGTGGAAAAAAATCTACCATAAATTGGAATCATTCTGGATTCAAAATTTAACTTTCAAGATCATATGACCCACCTCAAGAATAAAATCTTCAAATTCCATAGCGGAGCCCTAAAATCAAAAATAATAAAATTCTGGTATAATACCGTAATCCTCAAGCAAATTACTTATGCAAACGAAGTGTGGTTTTCAAATCTGAATTAACATGTAATCAGAAAATAAAAATATGTTCAACAAACAACCCTACTAAGTATAATCAAAACGTACGGAAGTATCTCGTCTGACGCCCTCTGTCTCCTAACTTGATCAGTGCCTGTGGATATATTAATCCAAAAGGACTTTCACTTATATCAGCTAAAAAAGGGCAAAAGAACTTTTAATTTCAACGATATCCCAATCTACAATAAAGACTTGATGCTAAATTTAAACTCATTCTATTCTCCAAACTACCATAAACTCAATAACCTCATATATCTAAAAAAACACAATGAAGTACTCAAAAATGAGCACAATTTCAGAATGTATACAGATGGATTGGTAATGGAGGGATGTTCCGCGTCAGCATTCACAGCCACCCTGGACGAACCTTAGCCATGATTATGGCATAAAATTACATAAGAATAATTCAATATATCAAGCTGAATTATACGCCATATTTAAAGCAATAGACTGGTTCGTAAATATTCCTCAACAACAAGTATTAATTATCTCCGACAGCCAGTCATCATGTGATGCCCACCAAATAGTCTGCCCACGTAACTTTATCATCCAAAAATCTTTGATTTACTCCTCTAATATCCTAACAAAACAATTTACCTCTCCTGGATCAAAGCCCACGTAGGCACGGAAGGCAATAAACATGCCGACTCCCTCGCAACGACAGTAATACAGAAAAAAATATTTCAAGAATCAACTGAACTTCTTTTTCCATTCTCAACAATGGAACTTCTCTGGAATAAAAAAGCAATAGATCAATAGTAAGAGTCATGGAGACATTCTACAAAAGATCGTGACACTTACATGATCATAAAAAAGTTAACCCTTACTTCCTGTGTGATCGTCCCACTCTTGCGAATTATCTGTCAGGCCATGGTAGCTTTCCAATATTCCTACACAAGATAGGAAATCATCTTTAACCAGTTCTGCAATGGTTTTGATGAAAGCACCAACAAAACAAAAGAAAATAAACAATAATGTTTTACATGTTCTTGCAACTCTACAATTTACAATTTCAGAAAATATCCGTCCTTACCTTCTAAACAAGGTTCAAATTTTTAACATTATAATCGAAAACCATTTCTGAAGACATGTCTTGCAAATATTGAGATTGGTTACAACAAATTATCAAGTTCACTTCACTATGAGGTAAATTAAATACCTAAATTCTGTAGCGTTACAATACATTAAGGATCTTTGCCTACAGCGTCAACCCTTTTTACTAGACCTCGGGCACTCAGGTGCTATGAAGCATATGTCCTGGTCAGGTGGTCAACCCAACGCGGAACACTCAATGTTTAATTCCCAATCACTCTTTGTACGCATTTTATCGAGCGCGAACGAATGAAAGGCTGGGTGGACCTTGACCAAACCGCATTTGAAATCTGGACTTGTAGCGTGGGAGCGCACTTAGCTGCCGTGCATTCACTACGAAGTAAATAGGAGGGAATTTTCATGTTTGTCTCATCAATAATAATATATAGAAAATCGAAATAAATTAAGGCTGCTAAAGTTATCTTTCAGAATTAAAGTTTAGGTAAAGATACCAGAAAGAAATCATGAAAATAATTGTACGTCTGAAAACCAAATGAAAATACAAATATGTAGAATTTTTAGTACTTTGATTAGTAATTATAGAAAATGTGAAAGTCTCCATTTTCCGCTATATTGCGCAATTTATAGAAACTTATTTAAATACTATTGTAAATATTATTCTTATTTTTTTTCCTGTAGAATATTACACTATGGAACACTATACAAAATAATAGCTTATGAATAATTTGGATAATATATTTTCTAGCTAATATGATAAATAAATAAATAGCGATCCTTAGGTAAGTATTATTAAGTTTTTAGTACATTTTTTAGTTTTATTCAATTTATATAAATAAGATAAAACAAGAATTTGAAATACTGAAAATTGGTTAATGATGAATAGGATGTCACAGTGTAAAGTAAATTGATCTGAAAGTCAGATTGCATTTGTTGTCGCTACCAAGTGACTTTTAACGTTCCAAAAATTTTTTGCATATGCATACTCTTCAAAATTTGAATCTTACCATTTTTCGAAAATATAATTAAATATTTACAAATAGCAAATATATTTTTTTAAATGTGCTGTTAACCCCTGAAGAATCTGTGTTTTATTATTTAACAAACTGAAATATGTTTAAATGTTTTTTGTGTAACTAGAAATAAGAGAAAAGTAAATGAAGTATAACTATAAACTTTTATAGTAAAAAAAAAAAAAAAAAAAAAAAAAAAAAAACTTTAGAGAATCAGCTATTTTCAAACATTTAGCTTTTATTTCGAAAACAAGTACTTTCTTAATGTATAAATGATATATCTTCCTTTAAACAAGCAAAATCCATTATTATGCCACAATGTACTTTTATTTCTAATATTTCAAAAAATTCTTTGTAAAATATTCAACAGATAAAAGAAAACACTGTGGACTTCTAACGAGTTGTTATGGTTACTTAGCTACTTTTAATCTTAAACTAGGTAAAATATTTTGCATAATTTATCCATTTAAAGTAAACACAATACATAATTTAGAAAAAGGGAAGTAGTTTGAAAATGCACTTTGGAATTTTTCAAGAATTATCTGTTTGCAACTCTTTCAACTTTTCCGTCGTAACATGGAAGTTTGTTAAAGCAGAAATAGTGCATTGTTTGTTCCTGTTTATTAACAAGAGAAATCAATTAGTTTTCTACAATGTCCTTTTCTTGAAAATTAGGGTGTCATCTATAAGGAATACGAGAACAAAAAAATCATTTATCGTACATAGATTATGAAATAATTTCCAACATAACTGAATATTATTAAGAAAATTCATTTTTTCATCCAGTGAATTCAGCTATGTAAATAAGCAATTTAAATAAAATGAACCACAAATTATTTTTCTTCATCGACCATAATGAAATGAAATTATTTTTTCCGTCCCTTTAAACTAAATATAAGTGTTACACACATTATTTTCAACAACGAACATTCTACAGTGACCCACATTAATATATAAAAATTACATGCCAATCTGCGTATTTGCGCGAGATAGAGCACTTAAAGATGAGCACTAACACACGGATTGATAATCCGAATTCATAAGCACTGTTCAACAATGTTGAAAGGAATTAAAAATGTCTAAAAACATTCTATGTTTAAATACAACCAACCTTTTTTTAGTATGTCTTTAGTTTAGAGAAATATATAATCTTAGAAATTATATATTAAAAAAAATTCTTTCATAAAAGTTTACATATTTTAATATTATTATTAGTTTTTTTTCTTTATTTAATGATGATAAATATTGGTGTGATACCTGAATTCGATTTTAGTATGTTATTGCGTTTTTGTACACAAAAATACAGGTTACATTATTTTTGTTAATTTGGTGTAACTTCAATAAACATGATAAATCGCCAATTGCTGTACATAAAACTCTAGCACATAAAAATAATATTTTTAAAAATTATGCATAATTATATAATACATGTTTCATATATCTTTTTTTATTCATTCGATAAAAATATCTCTAATAATATTTATTTAATTTTAAAAAATCTAATAAAAATGATGAATCATAAGAAATGTATATGCAATTTTCTGCACACTTCTACAATGAATCTTTAATATTATAAGGACAATGTAATAAAAAAGAGGTTTAATTAATTAAAATGTTAAGAAGAAAAGTGAAAACACAAAAATATTTATCGAATATCAAAAGTAACTAAAGTACTACCATCATTGATTGTATAGGAATTAATTAGAAATATCATTTATCTTAAGATTGTTAATTCCTAAATTAATTGTGTTTTGAATACGCATAATTAACGATATTTTACAAGGAAAAGTATTTAGAGAAGAGAATTCTAGAAAGAGAATACAGGAAAAAAATCAGAAAATAATATTGGTTTATGACATGTTTGTCAGTTACTTTCGCCACTTTTTCATTTATTTATTCATTTATTGTTATTCTTTTTTACTTGAAGTTTTTTTTTTCTGGAATGGTTCTTAATACTAGAACAGAAATATCTGCATGTTTTTAATGCTCTTTTTTTCATAAAAATATATAAATATTTTTTATTTAAAATTTACCGTTATGCAATATAATAAAGGAATGACTTTTCTGAAAAAAAAAAATATAAGCACATTTTTATCTTAAATTTTATGTTTAAGTTTTATTACTGTAGAAATACAGCCATGTCTGAAAATTAGAACACCATCACTGCCAACTTTTCGTTTTTGTTTCAACTAAATAAATAAATAAATAAATAAATAAATATGCATTTTACTAAAATGAAAGCAATACATATAAAGGATGATAAATGCCTTTTAATTGATAATTCAACACATTTTGTACTCTCAATCGGCGATATTTACAAGAAAAATAAAGATCAGGGCTTTACAAATTTTATAAAATCTGGTAGCCAGGAAAATTCTATTTAGCAGTAAAAAATATTTACACCCTCCCTCGCCCCTTCCGCCATCAGTCATTTTCAAAATTCTCGATTTTTTTTCTTTCTTTTATGAATTAATTGAAAGAAAATAATATCACTCTTAGAATTATTAGTTACATAAATTAGAATAGTACGTAATTTAGAAAGATTATTTAAATATGATTTTTAGTAAATCATTAGCTTAAAAAAATAAAAAAATAAATAAAGAAGTACTGTAAAAGCTGAATTAGCCTGCATGTTTGGAAAATGGTGATTGCCGAATGCTTTAAATTCCCGGATAGTTGAGTGCTATAAAATATATATCTGATGAGGAGGGCTTCGATGAGTAGCAGGAAAACAATTTATTGCTTAGTTTCTTGTCAAAGTTAGTCAAATAATTCTAAAATTTGTATTTGATTAACTTAATTTTGGCAAATTGGAAGTAAAAGATTAAAATATTTTTTGTTTAAATCTAAAATCAAAGTTTATTTCTTATATAATATTCTGTAACTTTGCAACAGCTACAATGAAACATCTTATGCGCATTTTAATTTAACATTGGTATTAAGTAACAAATTCTGTTCTTGATAGAAATTGCTGTCAAGTAATTCCCGTAAACATATTGGTTGTTAAATAAAAGCTTATTTATATAAATCAGCCGGCTCGAATAATAAAAATCTTATATGTTATTATACAATAAATCTCAATATTAGAAATATCAAAATTAATTACGTTTGCACAGTAACATGGCATAGCTGGCTATTATCGAAAAATAGCATTTTCTGTGCATGACATGGAAAATTATTTTTAAAAACTTGAGTCTTCAACTAAAACTACGATAGAAGAGGAATATTTCTGCTTGCTACGTACTAGTAGGTGAAGGAAGAGAAAAAATGACATTTCTTTGGCCAATTTTGTTAAAAAAAAGTCATAATAAATAACTTAGTCGCCAATGGCTTCCTGACGACTGCATTTGTCAAGCCCTGATAATGATTAACTATTTTCGCATTAAACAAAAATGAGCTTGATATAAAAAAACCACGAGATCACATGTATAATGAAAGCAGATGTTTTAAAATAGTTTTTTTATCATTATTAATCTTGAAAATGTCGCAAATTGTGTACATAAATATGTTGATTTGTGTATTAATTCTCTAAGTCAGCCATACTAAACCTGCGGCCCAAGACACATACTCAATAATCCATGTTTGTAAAATTAATTGAGATGTGCATAATGGTATTTAAAACCTTTTACTGTTATTATATATTTTCTCATGCGATGACAAAATCTGTCTTGCTATTCCTTAAAAGTACGTTAAAACATCTTAAATGCCGTTTTCTTGGTTGAAATTTCTTTTTACATACAATCTTACATTTTCTACAGTGATTTATACATTTCTTAATATTCAACACAGATTAATCATAATTACAAATGAATTAAATTTGCTCTATATATTTTTATAATATAAAAAAAGTAAAACAAATTTGTATTGAGCCGAATTTTACGAAAGGCTGATTTATTAGCACTTGGAAATTCAGCCTGTTTAAATTATTACGTTTTATACTTATACAGATAATACTGCTTTTTAGGGTTGAACATTTGTCACTCAAAAAATTGGAACCAAAAAATATTTCAGAAATATTTCCAATAAACGAACTTTGCGGCATATTTCTACATCATTTTCAAAATAAATCTATCACAAAGTTTATTGTTTCGAAATATTGCTGGTGGTTTTTTTGAGTAACATTTCTTCCGCGACAAACATGCAACCGTACTAATAACGATTACTTTGTTATACTGCTGAGTTATACGACTTTTGTTATCTTACTAGTTTAATTAACCCCATTTTTACCTTTTATAAGTGTGTTGCGACCCGCCTAATGTCGTAAACATATTGTTTGCGGTTCGCGAGCAAAAAAAAAAGTTGAGTATGGCTGCTCTAAGCGGTATTTTTCCGTTTCCAAAAAACATTTTAAATTGGCTGTAGACAAACATAATTTCCACAGCATTGTATTTTAAGATATATCCGAAATAAAGGTATACAAAGTGTATTTTATAAAAAAAACAGTGGAAGAAAATTTAAATTATTGTTAATTTTACGAACATTTTTATGAAAATGCAGGAAACCCCTCAGACGCTCGAAAGGTATTTATAAACATTTTTGTGTACTGTTATCACACTTTAAGCAAATACATCTTTACTTTACTGATAACAAGGGATTTTCTTATAAAATTATGTAAAAACATTTTTCAACCAGAAATTTCATTTAATAAGCAAATATATAACTACTGTTTAGAAAGAATGTACAATTTTATTGAAAACATTTTCTGCTGTATATGATTTATATAATTGTGTTTTTTTTTAAAATGTAAGGTTGGCAGATACAAAAACAATTAAAAAAAATCTGCCAAATTAAAAATTATATTCTCATATTTTTGAAGGGATAGAAATGATCAATTTTACGTGTTCGAAAAACTAAGACTGAAAAGAAATTTTAATTTTAATTTTAAAAAGTTGAATTTTATATAATTTGTAACATGTGTAACTTTAAATCAAAATTTAATTCATCTTCATGCATAGGAAAGGAGTAAAATTTGTTAAATACATAAACATTTATTTACAAGTGCTTCTTAGCATAGTAATTATATTATATCGTAGTCATTACATGTACATGACGGAGTGATTTTGAATGTGCTACCAAGAAATAGTATACCAGATACTGCCGACCCTCTAAGTTTATATGTATATGATGCAATACTAGCTTCAGTGGAGATAAAATACTTTTACATGTTCAAACAAAATGAGACAGAAAACAAATATCGTCAAACAAAAATTCAAATCCGTCACCCTTCACCTGAAAGAAATAAAATTTATTAAAAAGCACAAACATATATTTACCATAGGATCTAAACATACAAATTTAATTCCTTCGTTCTTCTAACATGTACAAGACGTACTGATTTTGAGAGCGCTACTGGGAAATAGTATTCTAGATACTAATACTATCTGAGTGCACCTGCATATGATGCATAATTAGCTTCATAGGAAATTTGACGTCTATCAGAATTTTGGACACTTAAGGTAAATATATATAAAATCAAATGGCCATAGAAGATTTAAAAAGAAGAGCAATTAATCAGTAGCAGAAAGATTCTTGCCGAGAAATTATCCTAGTTTAAGAGCATACACATATAAAACTGACATTATAAAATTGGAATAAAATATATGCAAATAAAAATAAAAATGTATAAAATTATAAGCTAAATCTTATTTTTTTATTTACCATAAACGTATTCTTCTGTTTAAAACTCATTACTGTATATAACGATATATAACACGCACTTTTGACTCAAGGGACTTGTATGTAATGTATAAGTAAATGTAAGTCGAAATGTTTAGGTGTGCAGTATACGCAGGTTACAAAATATATTAAGCAAAATTAAGAAAAAAAGATGATCCTATTAACTAAACTTTCTAATTTAATGAACATGCATCCCCCCCCCCACCAAAAAAAAATTATAAAATAAAAATAACAATTATTATTATTCTCAAATTACATAAAATGAAATAGTTATTACACTTTAAAATGATCTTTATTTTATTTTTATTTCACGTATCTTATGAAATATATATTTTTTTAAGAAAGAGGTGTGCGTTATAAGCCGAGTATATCTGAAAATTGAAAAATGAAGTTTGAAAATACATGTGCACCTTATACATTGGAGTGCCTTATACCACGGAATATACGGTAATTAAAAATTCTACTGTCTGTTTCTGTTATAATATAACGACATTGGTTATATTAAAAATTCATTTCTTAGAATGTCCAAAAAAAACCCCAAAATTTAATTATGTTTCTAGAAAAAAGTAAAGTTTTGAATAATTAATATTTTCGTAATTGTTTTCTCTTGGTAACTGGAACTTTTCGGAAACATAACTTTTTAAATTACTTTCAACAAGAAAAAGTAAATGCAAGATATTTTTTGTTATATTATATCCATGTAGCGTAAATTATCATAAAATTAAAAAGTACTTTTTTTTAATAAAAATACATATTATATGTTTACATAACCTGACATTCGTTTAGTACTTATTTTCTTTATTTAACGATTATAAAAGAAATATTTATCGTGTTACAAAAAGTAAAACTTTTATCAGAATCTTTCATTTATTTATATTTTGCTTTTATTTTTGAAAAAAAACTTACATTATATAAACACGTTCAAAAATGTTATTTTAACGTCACATTTGTATAGGGAAAAAGGAATGCACTTAATAATTAATTTATTTTAAATTATGTAATATGATAATAAATTGATGTGTGACATTTAAGCAAAAAAATAATAAATGTTTTATTTACACTACATATTTATAATATGATTTTTATTTGGAGAAAAAATATCAATTTAAGCATTTAACTTTTTATTGTTAAACAATTACTTTAATTAAAAGTAGTAATTATCGTAAATAAGGTTACCTAATAAAGTAGACAAATCATGTTTATAAATACAGATTTTTCCCATGCGTCTTATTTCTATTATATTTTTGTAGAGGTAAGAACAAATTGTAATTAATGAAATATGTAAGTAATCAATTGAAAAAAAAAATCTATATATATGTATGTGTTATTAAGCCAGTTACATTGTCGAACTATTTAGTTCCAATTTAAATCATTGAATAGTGTAAAGTTTATTTATGAACCAGAATAACGTTCATCTATACATACAAAAAATGTATTAATGATTCAAGCTGGAATGTTAAACTTCATAGGTCAAACTTCTCAATTTAATTAACTATTATTTTCCGTCAAATACATATTTTCACTCTCAATTTATTTTATTTTTCACTTTTTTTTTAAATTTTACAATATTTTATGGAATGAAAAAAATATCAAAGCTTTAATAATACTGTGTAAGCTGACGCATATGCGATCAGTTTGAATCTATAATTTATATTTTTTTGTAGTTTGTAATTAATTCCCATTTTTAAATTAATAGAAGCATTAATATGACATGAATATGAGATTACATGACTTGCTTAAAACAGTTTTGCCCCAAAAATATTAAAATAGTTTTAATGTTTAAAGAATTGTAATAAAAAATATAAATGTAAAATTTCTAAGGAAAATTTAATGAAAAATGTTAACATTGTCTGAAATGGATGTTTAACAACACACTAATTTCTTTTTTTTTGTAATAAAAATAACAATTATTTGCAAAACATAAACGAATTGGAATTCTCTTTAAAAATATTTACTCGAAATATTATGTAATTTCGTCCTATTCAGAAAATCCACTTATCCGAGTTTTATTCGCGTCAAATCTTTACAGCACATTTGTATAAAACGAATAATATGTTTATATATTTTTAAAATATCAATAAGATATTTTTACAGAAAAATATATTGTTTTAATTATTTTTAAAAAATTATTTTTTAATAAAAATGTGAACTGTACACAGACAAACGAATGTTTTATCTGACCATTATGCTCTAAAACTACGCAAAACTAAAGCGATTTCTTTAGAAAATCATGCAACGAATGTATTTTTTTAAGAAGAAGAAGAAGAAGAAGAAAAAGAAGGTAAATTTTGATATTCAAATTTCAACGACACTCTTCTTTATTATGTTAGTGAATGTATTCTCAAATCTATGTTCTTCCTGTCAAAGTTATGTATGATTATAGATTTATATTCATAAAAGGCAAAAAGAAAAGGGAAGTTCTACGAAATATAAATATAAGAAAGTTCTCTGAACGTGCTCTTCTGAAACGTAAAATACATAAGAAATATTTCAGTGATGTAGGGATATCCTATCCTTGTCTTAGAAATTTTTGCAACTTAATATTTTTTTTTTATGCATCCGCGGTCATACACACACATATATAGATATATGTGAATGAATGAATCATGCATATAATTTTAAACTTTTTAATTCCAAGTGTGCGTTTTTTTTAACTGGGTATATACTGCTACTCTGTTTCTGCAATAAATAGGAAATTCAAGTAATTATTTATTATAAAAATATAACTGAATACTCAGAAAATTTAGTGCAATTAATTCTATATTAAGGGAATACTTGCGTATTAATATTTTTACGTTTACTTTTCTATGTGTTTAACTTTCCTAGGGTGTTCGGGTCCTTTTTGACCCATGACAAATTGATTTCTTTCATATATATTATATTTTTTGAATTTTTTCAAAAACTATTTTGTGACTTTGTTACCATAGTCATAGTAATTATTCAGATATGTGTAACATTTTATTTCAAATGGTAGTTTCTTTACGTTAAAAATCGTAACACATAAGTCTCTCGGGTCATTTTTACCCGTGTGGAATTTTCAGTGCATAGGATATATGAGTACCCTCAATTTCAATATATTTTTCAATTATTATTGCTGTGACAACACATTCGTGCTCCTGTTTCTTTCAGTATATGTTTTTTTTTTTCTATTGACTACAAATATGCAAAATTGGTTGCACTACAAGTCCTGGGTTTCCCTCTTAATTCCCGCATTATCCTTACTGCTTTAATAGATTACGTAAAGAGCCGATGTTCTTTTCACTGTTCATGTATTATTAACATGTTTTGTTATAACGTTTATAATGTTTGCGAATGATATGCCTAAGCATACTAATGAAAAAAATCGGAGAAAAATGCGAGGATCGTCGGGCGAAGAAGAAGTTTTGTCATAATTCGATGATCACGTTTCTGAAAACGATTTGCCATTCTATGAGGAAGAAGATAAGGAATCAAACCAGCCGGCAAGTCTAAACTCGATTGTACTTAGTAAAGACAGTAAAATCGAGTGGAAGTGTTGTGCAAGTGACTCCAGGACCAACCAGATACAAAACATCTACAATTGAAGACAAATTCTCTGCCATTATGTTTTTTTACTCAAGCAATAGTGAACATCATACTAAAATATGGTAACATAAAAGGATAAGTGGTGTTCGGTGACAGATGGAAAAAAATATAATAATGGAGACTTGGAAGCATTTGTGGCGTGTTACTATTGCCTGGTGTCTATAAATCTCGAAAAGAGTCGATAGAGAGTCTTTGGGATATTGCAACGAAGCGGAATATTTTCAGAGCAACTATGTCCTTAGAGAAATTCAAACTGATATCAAGGGTTTTTCTGTTTGATGACCGAAAGATACGACCAAGAAGACAGGAAACTGAGTAATTTGCGGTTTGCTATGGCATTTTTCGGTTTGCTGCGGCTGTCTGGGCGTATATAAACCTCAAAACGATTCGATAAAGAGTCTTTGGGATGCTGCAACGGCACGTAATCTTTTCAGAGCAACTAAGTCTTTATAGAAATTGAAAATGGTATCGAGAGTTCTTCGATTAGATGACTGAAAGATACCCCGAAAGAAAACAGGATAATGAGTAATGTGCAGGCAAAAAAAAAATTGTGGGACAAAAGAAAATTTTTGCGAAGTTGTATAATCTTGAAATGTACGTTAATATGGATGAACAACTGGTAGCTTTCCAAGAAAAATTTCCATGACACACTATTCAAATGTTATTTTTGTTTCTGGACAAATAAAAAATGTAAACAATGATTGAAATAAATGTTTCATAACACAAGGATTCATTTTTTCCTGTTAATTTCTAAACATGAATGAATTTTTGTTTGGAAAATAATTCATGTTGTCGAAAAAAAATCATCGGCAAACATACGTCTTGTCGATGAAAATATACATTAAATGTCAAATTTATATATTTGTCTCTAAGTTAATATAACATTATTTGCAGACACACATGCCATATATATTACAGAACATTATGAGAACATTATTTTCATATTTTTATTATAATTTCGATGATAATGAATGCATTTATGCTAAAATAATGATATTTTTAACATAAAAAAATAAATTTTAGTTTAGTAATGCGGTATATTTCTATTAATTATGTGTTTATCTTGACTTTCTATTTTAAATAGCGTACCCCAACTAAAATGCGTTAGATCATGAAGGTACGGTATAATTTGGCAAAGATATGAATTAAGTTTAGATTTTAAAACAAAATCATAAAAAAATAACTACATACATAAATTTTTGTAATTATTAATTATTTATAAAAAATACACTTAATAAAGTTTTTCGAATATAGGGGTTTTACATTTTAATTTTAAAATATCTATTCTTATCTAAATATTTCACGTTTTGAATTTCACATTTAGCATAATTAAACTGTTAAGAATATTTTTGTAATTACCACAAAAAAACATGTAAAAGTTATTAACTAAATAATTACATTCTTTAGAATGCAGTGTTTCAGAAAGTTTGGAAATGACGACAATTGAGTTTATTTCTGAAATTTTTTTAAAATCGAATAAAAAACTTTAATTAACCATAAATTTATCATTTAAATTAATTAATTTCCTCAATTAACGACTCCAAATCTAAGTAAGATTATGTACGAATTTTAAATTAAAATTATATCTTTAAAAATGTTTTGTTAATAAAATTATTTTCTATATATTTTTTTAATTTGTATAAATAAAATTTCATACTGATTCAAGACGCTTTATTTAACAACCAGTGTATACTAATACAATGAATCATTTGTAGACTAAATTTTATTATAATCATTTTAACACAGAAAAAATAAACAAATCTTGAAAATCTATTTTATTTTATATAAATAGAATAAATTATTTTATTATATAGTTTTATTGTAAATTCAAATACCATAATCTATAGTTTCAGAAAGTCCCGCAGTGGCGCGGACGGTAAAGCTCGGCTCTCGTAAGATCGCCGAAAGCCAAGCAGCATCGACCACGGTCGGTGCTTGGGAGGGTTCATCGTCTATCCTCTCTCGTCTGCCTCTGCTGTGGGACCTTGTACGTTAATGGGAGCTGGTGCACGTTAAATCTGTTCGTGGCTCCAAAGTCCTCCAAGTTCTATATAAGCGTTACCTCTGGGTTGTGCCAATCCAGATGCAGGTCTCTCATCTGGTATTGGTTCAAAATTAGACCTGTTTGGAGTAAAGTCAGACTTCTATCCTTGGGTGCTCCTGGTATCTTGTACAAACAGAAGCTGCTCCATTTCCCTTTACCATGATTCTGGAGGTCTTCGGTTTCATGGGGATGATTTAGCAGTGCTAAACCATCTGGGATTAGAAACAACAACATAGTTTCAGAATAGTGATATACGTACATGATATTGCAGTTAGTTGAAAAGAGTGTGATCAAAAATCAACTGAGATTCTCCCATTATTAATCAGTTCATATTTATACTCATATAATTATCTAACAACGGAACAATTCAACTAATTATCTAAATTTATCAGGAGAGCTATTGTTGGAAATCTCTTCCATGCGGATCAATAAAAGCACAGGAACTACCCTCCATGATCCAACCGTTTACGAGATATGTGTCAATTTCTTCCATTACGTCATGCACAAAAAAAGCGACAAGTTAATCCATCAGAACGCTCAATCAGAAGTTAAAACTGCAGTCTCATTTTAATATCGTTAGTTAGTTCATCCTTATAAATAAATTTGATAACGAAAAACAACATGATAAAATCTTTTTTTTCTTATATTTTTCTTAACCTTTGCACGGGGACACGGAAAGCATCTGTATAAGTTTGCATGTATTCTCAGACAGATACTGTTCGATCCCCCGTGTAAAGGTTAAATATGACTTGAAATAAATTGCCCTCTATTGGATGCAAAGTTAGATTAGGCTGAGAAGTTCCTATATTTTACTTTATCAAAATAATAAGAACTTTGGTAGCAATACTATTCTTGACAAGATCCCGTACGATGACTATGTTGCATGAAATTTGAACTCGCTGAAAAGACTGTCGCAAAGATCAATAATGTAGGTGCTTTATTATGGGGGAAAATCTCAAACCAAATTACACCTAATTGCATTACTGCAATTATTGTCGTTACAAAAGTTTTCCGTTATGATACGTTAATTTGACAAAGGCAGGGTTATTGAAAACCGCTTTGATTTACGCTCGGTAAAAACGCAAACTAATGAATTTATTAAAATTTGTGATTGTTGCTCTGTTTCTTCTTAAAAGTATGGTAAGAAGAACGAAAAAAAGAGTAATATTTAAATTATCAATTCAGGTTTTCTAAAATGTGTTCTAACAACGAATAATCATAATTGTTTTATATTCAATATTTAAATGGTAAAAGAATATTTTTTTAGTACAATCTTAATATTTTTTGGTTTAATCGTTGAAAAGATTTCATCGTTGTATTTCTGTAACCAGTTGGCATGTTTTGACGAGACTGGTTTAGCACATAAAGGATTCCACTGATTTTTGTAACACTTAAACAGTTGTAAATATAAAGATTATTCCTCGCTTTATCACCGGCGATTAGCTATTAGAAAAATGACATAAAATGAATTTATTACTTCATATTAAGTTTTAAGAATAATAAAACATTGCATTGTTATCGGTAACATACACATACACACCGAAGATCTATTACATTATGATACCTGTTTAATACGACGTAGGACTATATTTCGGATTATATTTACCGACAACACCCGGCGTGGCATTCACTCGACAAGGTGCTGCTAGATATTCTTAGGTATCTGGTACCAAGTCCTCACCAACTGGCCCTGCAATTCCCGCACATGTTGAGGTGGTAGAGTGTCAGAACGAATTCGGTTTTCCAGGTGGAACTACAAATGTTCTATTGGATTCGAGTCAGGTGAATTTGGAGGCCTAGACATGACTCGAAAGTCACTAGAATCTTCCTGCTCGAACCACTCCCTGACGATTCGACCCGCATGGCATTGTGAATTATCCTGTTGGTAAACGCCATCACCCGCCGGAAACACGGTTGTCATGAATGGATGCACATTGTCTGCAACGGTGTTCACATAGCGCACAGACGTCAGCGATTGTTCTATGGACATTATGGTGCTATTATGCGACATGAAAACACACCATAATACCGCCGTCATGGGGCCGTCATTGCTTGTACCCGGCCATCTGTGCATCCGGGAACCAGAGTTTCCGTTGGAAATCGGCGTATTCTCACGCGCCCGTCGATGTGATGGAACAGAAAACATGATCCGTCGGACCATGCAACTTTCTTCCATTCTTGTATGCACCAATTCCGATGTTACTTTACATTGCAGGCGCTACTGCAAGTGGCATACCGTCAGCGCAGGGACTTGTTTCGGTAGTCTGTTGCGTTGGCCCATACGAACCACTGCACGCTGCACTGTGTGTTCAGAAATACTGTCTGATTCGCCACCGTTGTAGCTGCTGGTGTTTTCGGCTGTTGTAGCTATTCGGTCATGGTGAATATTGTGCAACAATCTCCGCTCTCCTCTGGAATCAATGCACTGCGGGTGACACCCCGCTGGCCGGCGACTTGTCTTTCCACAATTCATACACCACTTACTTGGCGCAGCATGTCCCAAAAGGGACTTTGTGCCATAAAACCCCACTCAACCAACCAACATACACCACTTACATGCTCAAAAAGACTGCAAGTGAACAGCCCACCAAACGCACCGATTGTAATATCGACGTTCCCAATCACCTTCGTCAAAGTCTGATAAATCTGCTGTTTTTTCCACTATGTCGCTAATCACGCTATGTTTTGAAATACAATGCATAGGTTCTTTATATACTCCAACATCATCCACTCACGGTTCGTGGTTTTTTTTTTTTTAGGCGAGCTCATTGTTATAGATGGAGGGTGGGTAAAATGAATGGCTTTTTGGTTTATGTACATATATATGTACTTTGATTTATATCATATCAGGAAATGAGCGAAAAATCAATTACAAAATTCCATCTTTGCATACAAAACCCAATTTAACAAATAAAGTAGTGTAAAAAGAAAATAGAACTTCGATCAGAAAAAAAAAATACATTTATGCTTTAAAAAAAATTAGATTTGCTCAAGTTGAAGTGTAATTTCGTTCTATGCAGATGAGACAATTAAGGGTGATCGGGGCAAGAGAGTGCTAAGACATATCTTTGAATTTCAGATACATATATAAATCAATTTGAAAATTAGATCAAATACTCCAATAATACTTTTTTGATAATTTCTGAGTAACGTTTGAGATATTCTAAATAACTACATGGATCTATCTACTACATACTACTACATACATCTATCTGGTTAAAAAAAGTTCTAGAAACATCTGGGGCATAAACAAAACCTGATACATATTCTGCCACCTAATGACAGTAGAAAAAGATAATATGTAGGATAATATAATTTACAATATTAAGCAACGGATTACAGATTAAGATTTATTTCACCAAAAATGTGATTTGGCACTTTCTTGACTCGACCCCCTAAATTCTACGAATTATATTAGGATCGAATCTATGCAGCACATTTTTATAAGCTAAAAAAGTGTTTATATATTAAAAAATATATAAATATATAGAAATAAAAGTATAAAATTATCTTTTAAGTGGTCTCAGGACTCTTAAAATTGGAAAAAATTAAAAACAAATGACCATTTTTAACATTTAATATCTTCAAATTTATATGATGTAAAAACGAAATTTTTATTGGGATGAAAAGATATAAGCATGTTCTTTAATTTCAAATATTTAAAAAGTTACAAAATGCAGAATTAATATTTATAGGGGGCTTCAAACTGTCAGACATTTTTCGAGCAGAAAATTGACATGACACCTTACGCGCACGATTACAAAATATTTTTTGCATCTAGAATAAAAATTGTGGAGCCTAATTATACTTCATATTGTAATAATCACACTGAACCGAAATAAATTTGTATTTAAAGCATTTTTATATTTTTAATGCAAAGTTGTATTGAGCTAATAAATATTTTTTTAAGTTTTCAACATTAGAACCCTTTAACAAAAATATTTTTGTCATAATAAAAATGAAATTTTAGGTTCAATTTATGTAGACTAACATGACACATATTTTTTTGAAAATTTCATGAAAAAATATTGATAAGTTTTTGAGATATGCGCGTTATGCCCAAAAACATCATTTTGAGAACAATGACTTTAAAGTTTTCGGAAAGGCCGCTTCAACTTTGAGTGGGTATAATTCTAAAAGCCATAACGTCTGTTCTAATGGGAATTTCAGGAAAACATTTACACTAAAATGTTCCGAAAAAATAGGAGTTTAATATATGAAAAAATTAAAAATTTGAAAATTTTGAAGGTTTAAGAGTCCTGAGACCCCTTAAATATTTTATCCTTTGTTAAAACATGTAACACGATACCAAAAAAATGCTTTTAAGCAGTAAATTTTTATTTTTCCTAAATCAATCCATAAGTGAAGTGATATCCATGAAATGCCATCTAACGAATTCTTAAATCTGATTTTGAAGAAAATAAATTTTGAGATTCAGATTTCAGCCGACACTGAACTTTATTACGTAATCGGTTGTACTCTTAAATTCATTTTCTTTCTGTCACTTTATGTATGGTCATAAACTTATATTTATGAAAGAAGAAAAATAAAGAAATTCACGGTAATATAAGTTTACGAGATATGCGGTTTTTTGAAAAGTAAAATATATCATAAATCATATTTCAGGGACATAGGAATATCTCATTTTTGTTTGAAAATATATATGTCTTATTCTAAAAAAATATGTTTTCAATATAAATCAAAAGCGAATGTGTTGTAACACACATTGCTGAAAACATTGCTCCAACAGAAATGGAGCTTTTTGCTGAAAAGGGGTTTTTACTTAAACAACGATCTTTTAAGGTGTTCGCCATTTTAGTAATAGTTATAAAAATATTCTAAATATGATTCTAAATTTACAATGTAATAATTTACGGTATAAATTAGAGTGAAATACAGAATATATAACTTTTTATTTATTTATTTATTTATTTATTTATTTATTTTTTACATTTGTAACGTCATTAAAGTTCTTATTTAAAATTTTTGAATGATTGACATACCATTCAAGTACTTATATACAAAAAGTTGCACATAGGTATATATATATATATATATATATATATATCAATAATAAATCCAAAAGATATAATTTTTAGAAATATTGACTTAAAAAAATACATTTACATTAAAAAATTCTTACTGCTTTTCTTCCTTTCCTTTCCTCCTATTTTATCAAAATTAAAGGGGGAAGTAGGGCAATTAGGTTGCACATTGGCATATATATATCAATAATAAATCCAAAAGATATAATTTTTAGAAATATTGACTATTTAAAAAAAATGCATTTACATTAAAAAATTCTTACTGCTTTTCTCCATTTCGTTTCCTCCTATTTCATCAAAAATAAAGGGGGAATTAGGGAAATTAGAAAAAAAAATAGAATACATTTTCTAAATGTTTTAAACCGTGTACTCCGACATAGAATGCCTGGATAAAATAGACATATCCTGTATCAAAATTTGTATTTATTAAGTCAGATGAAAACAGTACGGCACAAAAATGATGTACATTTTAATAAATAGAATTTCTGGATTTATAGATGCTCGTTTAATCTTCGTGATACTGTATGAAATATACGGTAATTACACAATACAAAGTGTTAAAATTCAGATAATTTACTTAAAAACATTTAAAAGCATATTTAAAAAAGTAGACTTTCAGTTTATTACACCTCTCATCAGTACGCAAAACATAATGACGATAAAATATGTCAACAACACTAACGACAATTAAAAAATATGTGTTCCGAAATTTTATAAAAAAGAATAAATCTCCATTTATTTTATTTTTAAAATTTTCTCGCATTAATTTATTAAAAGGATTAATTTATTGAACGCATTAATTTATTAAAAGCATTAATTTATTAAAATAATTTGAGGAAGGTTTGCAGGTATGCTTTTATGCACCTCCGAATGATTCATTTGAATATCAAAAGAGACCTTTGGGCCTGTAACAAGGGGACGGGGGGGGGGGAGGTAGCTTCCGTATTTCTTCGTTTTAAGGTTTTAGCTAATTTTACTCTAATACACGAAGCTAAAATGCGAAGAACCCGATCAGAGAAGATTCGTCAATACTGAATTTGAATGATAATTTCGTCAATTTCGTCAGTTATAGTCACGTTGGCTTCATTTACGGCGACTATTTTGGTGATAGTTCACCAGTATCGCCAAGCTTGGCCATAATTTGACGCAAACGGATATGCATGCATAGTTTTATGCGTATGATTCAGAAAACGGTTAGAAGAATTAAAGATAATTTGCAAGAGATCAATTTTACTAAAATTGATAAATAATTTTTTTGATATTTTTAATGTGCCGTCTTGCTTATAAATGTCATAAATCCTAGAATGTTCATCTGCTATATCTCAACCATTTTTTTAAAATAGAGTAAAAATAAAAATTTGGAATCTTTGCATCCAGGTATCCAAAATAAATTTGGATTTCTAATTTTGTAGTAATTATTTATTTTTAGTTGTAAATATTTACGATGCCACCAGTTTGAAACAAGATAGACGATCAAGCTGGCCAACGAACTCTGTTGAGATCTGAGTATGCATAATACACATGCTTAATTACATCCAAATCTGTGTATAAAAACGTTTGCTATCGCATGACAAAGATCAGATATGCATACGGATCCATATAAATCAACATTTCAACGGAGGATGGTTATAAGGTTTGGTGGTAATGATTGGTGAATGATTGTTTGGTGGTCATGATTGGTCGCTTTTCTGAGAACGGCTGTAATAGGTAGTTTAATACTTTTTGTTATAAAAGCTACATAATAACTCATTATGCCCATCACTATGTGAAATTTAAGTTTATAAACTAGCCTAAATGCACAGCACATATAATTCGTTTTTAACACATGCACCTAAAATATTAAAAATGTAGTTTAAAATGGTATTTTGAGATTATTTAAGTGCATTTAAATAACCTTTTTTACAAATGAAGTTGCCCTGCAAAGAAAATGCTAAGCCAGATTTTTGAACTTCTGAGATATATCAATTTGAAAATTAGATCGAATACTCAAATCAATTTTTTTAACATAAAGTTTTTTGCAGATTTCTGAGTAACATTTGAGATATTCTGAATAACAGTATGACAGACAGACAGCGCCCGCCCTAGTGACCAGCTTATGGCTAATGGCCAGGAAGAACCCCTGAGCCTAGGGAAGGAAAATGAATAATAAGTAAATGAATAACAGTATGACATTACTGTAATGATATACACTTTGTTTCTTGTAAAATTGTTCTAGAAACATCAGGGGCAAAAACGAAACATAAGAGACATGCTGCACTTAGTGACATTACAAAAAAGTAATATGTAGGATATTATAATAATACAGTATGAAGCAACGGATTACAGTGTCGGATTTTCTTTCACCAAAAATGTGGCTTGGAACTTTCTTACCTTGACACCTTCAAATGAACATTGTAAAATGATTATATTTATACGATCCATTCACTACAAAATGCTAGCTATACATATTTGAAAAATATGTTTTGTAAATACAAATCGACATTCTAAAAACAATATATTATTTTCAGCTGAACCAATTTAAATAACTGAAAATTTTGAAATATTTTAAACCATAAAATTTGAAAACAATACAAAATTATTTGCCAAAATTTTATTGATATTTTTTTCTTGTTTTAGAAAAAAATATATAAAGTTAAAAGCTCAAAATAATTCCTACGACATTAAGTGTCCGTGAATATAATTTATAATAAAACTAAATGATTCTAAAAATGTACATAATCTTAATATGAAAACAAATTAAAATCAAATTCTCGTGATTTGTAAAATGTGTAAAAATAAATCACAATTTATTTTTTTAAACATATAAATAATGTTTTGTAAGCACGAACATAGAAAAAAAAAATAGGTAACATTGCTGAACACATTAAAAGTAAATAATTACATTAGTTAAAAATGCATTTAATCAAAGATGGTACAAAAATATACACTATGTAACATATTTTTTTTCTAATGCTTTCTTTTCAACTTATGATTTCTAATGTTATTAAATTCTTAACTGTATGTGCGAATGTCATAAAAATAGACTTTATTTATTGTCTAGATTAATACAAAAAACTTTTAATATAATATAAATATAAGACTCTTAATGCAATAAAATTAATCAAATGTGCCACCACATTTTTTTAGAAGAAAAATAATTAGAAATCCCATTCAAACTACCTCATTAATTCTTAAGCTTATTGAGTTTGGATCTTGATAGTTAAATATATTTTTCCAAATAAAATATTTGATTGCATTGCAGAAGCTGCACTGCATAAAGATAATTAACAAAAGTAATGTTTTTTTTCTTTATTTCGCAGTTTATTTCTGCACCCTAAACTTCTGATTTATTATTTCGGCAGGAAAACAAATAAAAGGTTTTTTTTATAAGAAGGAGGAAAGCGTAGTTTGGTTTATTCAGTACAGTTTTTTCTTGCATTTAAATCATTGTTATTTTTTTTCTTTTACTTAAATTAGTGAAAGATTTATTCTTAAAAAAAATGCCTAACAATGAGTTGATTAAAAAAAAAAATATATTATATGATGGACAGAGATTTTTTAATTATTCCTAAAATTAGAGATTAAATTTTCAAATTGGAATGCGTGAAATACTAAACAAATTAAATGCTCTTTTTTATCAATTAACTATCCCCATTGTAAAAATTTAAATGGTTAAACTATTTCAATTAAATGTAGATGTGTATATAGATGTATAGT
Organism: Maratus michaelseni; assembly: GCA_963931845.1. Classification (NCBI taxonomy): domain Eukaryota; kingdom Metazoa; phylum Arthropoda; class Arachnida; order Araneae; family Salticidae; genus Maratus; species Maratus michaelseni. The sequence goes on from OZ007593.1 coordinate 86,711,047, forward strand.
ATGTGTATAGCCTATACATCCATGAAAATTGAATTTTGAAAACAATGAAGGAATGCGCGTAGCCATGTGAAAATAACAAACTGCTGGAAAAAAGAGATATATACAAAATATTAAAAAAAATAAAAAATACATACAAATGGAAATTGATTATTCAGCAATTAATGTGGCTCGAATGGTATACATTTTAACCATTATACATACCACTAAACGTAGAAACATACACTGGATCAATCCATTAATAGTCACCTGAGCTAATCCTAGTTATGGCGCGTGGACAACAACGCGGCTTCACATCTCATGCATGTTCCAATAATTCCTTGTGCAATTTAGGTCTGATGAGCCCGAACACATTCCATATAAAATATTTGTTTGCATTGAAGTTATTATTTTCATGATCGATAGGGGAAAGATCGATACACTTTGTATGCAAAGGATAAGGTAAGCACGTGCGTCGATTCCGTCCGATTCGGGGAGTGTTAGTCATGCGACGTGTGGGTGGGCATTTACTTGGTGGAAAAACTTGCCAAGAGAAGCCTGCACCGAAAACCGAACTACAGGCAAAAAATGCTAGTAAAGGAGCCGCTTTGCTGTAAACGAACCAGCAATGTTCAGAAATGCTTTCACTTGTCTGAATTTTCAAACGCTCCAAAACATTAGGCAGGATGTTTAGCCAATTTAACGCTCGGTTGCAAGCACTCGCAAGCAGTATAGCTCTGGCAGCCGACACATCCGTGGACGGATTGCATTCATTCATAAAATTAAATTAGATTTATCTATGAAAAGTATCGATGCCTTACGTTGATCTAGTTGCGATAGTGACGAACCCATACCAGGCATGCCTTTCCATATCGAATGCTTACGAAACAACAGTTTGTCATCCGCCCGGAAATATCTCATCCGACCTATTGTAGAGGGTTTGGGTGGACACATCGGTACTACGCATGGGGGTTGTTGACTTCGAATGTCACGTGCTGTAGGCAACGGGAATTGGCAAGCGTTTTGGTGAATCTTCCGGTGAGTTCGTCCTGTAATGCAACTGTGCGATTAACTCCTTCTTCAGGTGTTCCCGGATAGTATTGCGTACAGCACGCCACACTTCTTTGAATGGTACAAAGGTCTAGTCCAACACGTGTGACAACTGCGCGCATTCAGAAAAAGACTTCGCAGACTTCCAGTATCCGACCTAGCTATGCATCCATTAACTGCGCGTTTATAGCTAACACAGTCCCACGAGTGAAAATTTAAGTTTATTCAAACGTTCCGTCGCCCGCGCGCTGCAATCACCGCCTCTAGCATATACAGGTTGACACGTTGGCTGCTTTTTATAGCCAGACACTTCTAACCACGGGTAACAATGTACATGAAATTTAAATATTTGAACATACTGGTCCTGTGATTTAAGTATGGCTACGTACATTATTTCGTGTTGTTGCAATTTCACTTTGAATGAGTGCTTAATGCAATAACTATTAATGTGGCAAATAGTTTTTTCAGTAATAAAGATACCATATAATAAATATTTAACGTTATCCTTTATAGTGTGTTCAACATAAATTTTCGTAACATAGAATTGATTTATAATCTTAGAAAATGTTATAACAAAATCAAATTAAAAGAATATTTCTTTTAAAAAATTTATTTAACTGTCACCTAATTGTTAAAATTGCTAATTGTTAATATATTTCAGTTGATTAAAATAAGATAATAAATACTTTTTTAATGTATAGGATATGTTTTTTGGGAGGAAATTACTAAATTCCTTCCCTTTCTACCAATAATAATTTGAAATCTTATGGTAAACATTGAGTTTCTCTCTTATGTTAGATGATAAATAGCTACAGTGGAATTTGGTACATATTTCAAAAATATTGTAAAACACTACTAATTAAAAATAATTATTTACAGTTATTATGTTTATATTCTATGATGTTAAAATTAAGTTCATTGTCTTAAAATGTTTTATGATGCAATTTTCAAACTTAAGGTGCTGATAAGGGACAGATAAAAACATGTCTTCAAAATAGAGTTTTTCTAGAATGACCTACGTATTTTGGTGAACGATTTTGTTTTCTGAGATATAATAGCTATTGGATTCTTCAAATGCAGATAGCCTATTAATCAATTCACTTAGCTAAGTTCATATATTATTTTCATATATTGTATTGAATTGATGTTTAAAGATTAAATTGTGATTAATTAACTTAGTTAATATAATAAAAAAGAATTTCAAGATGATCATGCCCTAGTGTTTTCATTATTTGGATACCTAAACATGCATTTTAAAAAATCAAAATAGAAAAATACATGTCTTTGAAAAGTTTAATCTAAAGTATGACGTAGTAACAGCTGTGTACTGGGGTGAGGAATTACATAATTTTACTCGCTAATGTGTTGTTAGCTATATTTTGCAACTGTCTAAATCACTGCAATTTAAATATGGTCCTAACTAAGAAGGTCTCCATAAGAACATACTCAGAAAATTAAAAAAAAAATACAGAAAATTCCTTGCATGAGGATATATATGTCTATAAAAATATTTCCTGCGGATCATCAATATATTGTTCGTAAAAAAATAATGGAAATTTCATTTGTTTAGCTAAATATTGTCAGTTGCCGACACATTTTTTTTAAAATACTCTTTAATGATAAATACTCTCTGAGGAAAACCTTTTTTATTCTTCATACTGAACTACTAGTTTAAGTAAGTTTCACTTAAATAAATAAAATTTTATAACTTCAGTTTTCTTATATACAATTATATGTATATAATTTAACATTTAACTATCATATTGTACGTTTAGAACAAAATTTAAATTAAATAAAATTGTTCCAAGCTCAAAATTAAGGTCTGATTCAGAACATTTTATTGTTGCTAACTAAACGACAACTTATTCAATATTGAATTAAAATTTAAATTGGCAGCGTTATTAATCTAGCGGTTACTTGTAAAATTCATTTAAAATTTGTCCAGCCGGTGAAACCGCTTGAAATTAAACAACTGCAGCAACAGGCAACATTTATACATTATATAAGCTTATAAATATAATAATAAACTATTTTAAAGTTTAATTTTAAACTCATCTCGTACTGCGCATTTAAACACTCATTTAACAAGTAATTTGTAAATGCACTAAAATTGCTTGCATTCGGCGAAGAAGTAGTGTTCGCGTATTACAAATCGCGTATTTGCACACCAAATATTCGAGTATTTTATTTTTAACAGATTTTCTACTGTAATTCAGCAGCTAAATTTTACTGATTCTTTATAAATTGCAAATTTATAATAAAAAAATCATACAAATGCAGAAGCTGTGGCAGATAATTTTCTTTTTAATTTCTTACCGAAAATTATCATTTCGTAAATTAATGAAGACATTTTTTGTAGTTTTTTTTATAAGAAGACAGTTGGACGCCTGACATATGTCACAAATTTGTGGGAAAATGAAATATATATATATTTAATAATACAGCTAAATCATTGGATCTAGCAGGGGGTGGGGGATTGTTAGAGGAGATTAATTTTCTGTGTGCTTACAAACATTTAAAAATAATGCTGTCTCACTTTAGTCCTGTAGCAGTGTCATATGTCTCTCATTCCATGCGGTTAATATGAGATAGTTTTTTTTTACATTTATTTTCATGACATGCAATACTTTTTTTATCTGCAGACATATAAAGGAAACAGAAACACAAATAAAAGTATTTTTTTATTTGGGACAGTAGAAGTTTTGAATTTTATTTTCCCTCTGAATAGCCTTAATTGAATCTACGTTATTTGAAGCAAATACATTATTAAGTATTGCGCGGCAGCGCAATACTTATTTATTTCCAGTGTCACAGTTTAATGTTAATTTAGCACAGAAAATCCCATTGAACAAGTTAATTTACTAGAGTTTTTTCCACTTTTTGTACGCGTTGCCACAAAATATTTACTCTGGCTATTTCTAATAAAATTTGACATTTTAAATAGTGAAATTGTTTGGCTGACGTCAGGATGAAAACGGATGATTAAATGTCATTGACTATAGGTGGATTATAATCCAGGAATTAACATAGGCTATGTTTTATTTACGTTATTCAAATATTTTTCTTGATAATTCAAAATTTCATAATTTTTATTGGGAATCAATCGACATTTTTCCTATAAAATTTAACTATGTTTCTTTATTGTTGCCAACAATTCAAAAACCGTAATAATAATTTGTCCCAAAGCAACTAATATTCAATTGAAAGATTTCCACGTTTAAAATAAAATTGAATTATTTTTTTAAGTTTAAAAAAAAGGGGGGATCAACACGACGTCATACTCTAAATAAACGGACATTTTCTAATATTTGGTTATAATTCAAGCAGAAAGCTGGCGAATATATCGCCATATTTGTAACAAAAAAAGGCATTTCTAAGTTCAGCAGCAGTAATACATTTGTTAATAATACAAGGAACATCAGTATGAATAAATACAGGAAACAGGTTAATAAGGCTTCAACTTTGTGTATTCATATTTCGTTAACAGCAAGGAGATATCTATTTAATTATATATATTTATTATACATTATTTACAATTGCGGCCAAGCGCAGCGCTACTTTGCACATACTGGCTTCACTGCCTTACATCTCGTCTCCGTAACTCTCCTGCAAGAGATATTCAACTCTGGACTAGCAGCGCCATCTCTGTTTATAGATGGATACTAATCATCGAGATATGACACCCCTCCCCTCGTAGTTCAAACGAACCACTGGTTTAATCTGTCTGTTGCTTCTTCGAACAGGTTGATTGTCCTTTTTATCAGTCTTTATAGGTGTACTCTTCTGCAAGTCCACATCATTACTTATCACGGAATTGTCCTTTACATTTTTATCCATAGTATTATCACAATTATTATTCACAACTGTACCTGTTACAATATCGTGGGAAAACTGAGATTGGTTAGATTTTTCAGCATTCTCGGCATTAATTTGCTCTTTATTATTTACATAATATCCAGAAAACGTATTTCTCTTAACTCTATCATAACTATCGAAATCAGTGTTTTGTTTATCAAACTGACCCGTTTTACTTCCCTCTGACGTTTCATCACTTATTTCTCTGTTGTGTCTCAACTGATTAACATAACGTTTACACATTATTCCGTCATCTCTATTTACTAAAACCCATCTGCTCCCCAATAATTTTATAATTTTTTCCTTAATCCATTTCTCTCCTTTTCCAAAGTTTTTAACAAAAACTGATTCATGAAGATTGTATTTATGTAAGGGTTGCTGTATTTTAGGTTTGAATGGTAATACCAAGTGTAGAGCTGTTCGAACTGACCTTCCAAACATTAATTCTGCGGGAGTCCTACCAGTGACAGAATGTGGAGTAGAACGATTTTCGAATAAAAATCGTGCAATTGACAAATTTATGTCACCCTTATCTAGCTTTTTAAGACAATTTTTAACAGTTTGAACATACCTTTCTGCCTGTCCATTCGATGATGGATGATATGGCGGAATAGGTGTATGTATAATTCCATTTGATTTAAGAAAATCTTGAAATTCATCACTTGTAAACGCACGTCCATTATCACTGACTAATTCAACGGGCAAACCAAATGTAGCAAAAATTCTACGTAGTACTCTAATAGTTGATTTACTATCAGCACTGGGTACCACCTGTACCTCTAACCATTTAGTATAAGAATCAACCACTATTAAAAATATTTTACCCTCAAAAGTACCGGCAAAATCAATGTGAATTCTTTCCCAAGCAAATTCCGATTCCCATTTTAAAGGTTTCATTTTAGGATTATCCCGAGCAAACATTTGGCATCTACTACAAGAATTAACCATTTGTTCTATTTCTTTGTCCATATTAGGCCACCAGATCACACCTCGAGCTTTAGCTTTCATGCTAGATATACCCTGATGAACGGAATGTAATAATTGTAACATTTTTTCGCGACCTTCATCTGGTATAATTACTCTATGTCCCCATAATAAACAATTTTCTAAACACGAAATTTCCTCACGTCTACGAAAATATGGTTTATATTCCTCGGATTTAACCGTTTTTGGCCATCCATATAACGCCCACTCTAAAATTTGTTTTGTTACTGGATTTTCAGTTGTCCACTTTGAAATCGTTTTAGAAGTAACAGGCCACTCATTACTATTAGAAACGAACATTATTTCCGATGGATTATTTACTACATTTACAGTTTCTGGAAGGGGTAATCTACTTAATGCATCCGCATTTTTATTATTTTTACCTTCGCGATACTCAATTGTATAGTCATACCCTGCTAACATTAACGACCATCTCAGCATTCTGGGTGATAATGTATCAGGTACTTTTTTTACAGGATCAAACAATCGAATTAAAGGTTCGTGATCAGTTATAATTTTAAACTGTTTACCTGCTAAATATTGATGAAATTTCGTTACACCAAAAATTACAGATAAAGCTTCTTTATCAATCATGGCATAATTTCTTTCAGACTTATTCATCGTTCTAGATGCAAAAGCTATTGGTTTTTCTTTACCCTCAACAATGTGGCTTAACACGCAACCAATTCCATATTCAGATGCATCACAGTGTAAAACAACTTCTTTGTTTATATCATACAATTCTAAAACAGGCGATTTACATAAAAGTTGTTTAACTTTCTGAAATGCTTTTTCATGCTTCTCTGACCATGTCCACTTTACATTATAATCTAATAATCTATGCAAAGGTTCTAACACATCTGAAATATTAGGTAGGAAGTTTCTATAATAAGAAATTAATCCCAAAAATGAACGAAATTGAGAAACATTAGTAGGAAAAGGAGCATTCAAAATAGCATTAACTTTTTCTGGAATAGGCTTAATGCCTTCCTGCAAAATTTTATGTCCTAAATAGCTAACTTCCGAAACCATAAATTTTAATTTTTCCTTATTTAATCTTATACCATGCTCAGAAAAGCATTTCATAATACATTCAACTCTTTCAGAATGTTCGGATTCAGATCTAGCACTTATGATTACATCATCTAAAAATACACCAACATAGTCAAATTTCCGTAATATATTTTCAATTTTTCTTTGAAAAATACCTGGTGCACATTTTACACCAAAAGCCAGTCTTAAAACGTTAAATAAACCTTTATGAGTATTAATAGTTAAAATTTTACTACTTTCATCATCAACAGGTTGTTGTAAATAGGCATCTTTTAAATCAAACACAGTAAAGAATTTCCACCTGCTAATTTAGCAAACAATTCTTCCATTCTTGGAAGAGGATCATTTTCAGTATTAGAATTTACTGTTGCTCTATAATCACCACAAATTCGAACAGTACCATTGGGTTTTGGAACAATTACTATAGGACAAGCCCATTCAGAATAATCAACAGGTTTTAAAATACCCTCATTTGTTAAGCGTTCCAATTCCAAATCAGTTGCTGTTCTCAAAGAAAAAGGATCAGGTCGAGATTTTAGAAAAACTGGTTTTGCATCATTTTTCAAATGTATTGAAAAGGGAGGACCTTTGATCGTACCGATCCCGTCAGCAAAACATTAGGAATTTTTTTTATTAAATCATCTTTCGAAATACTTTTGATCATGTTTGCATTCGGCCAAAATAATTTTGATGCTTTCAACGAAGTTTTACCAATTAAACTCGGACCTTCCTCTTTAATAACTAGCATTTTTAAATTAGGTGTACAATTATCATCAATCAAAACATTTACATTTAATTCATCTAATACAGTTAAAGAATCTTTAGTATACGTTTGCAGCTTAATATTAGATTTAACCAAAGGAGGCTTACCTGAAAATAATTTATCAGCAATATTTTTACTTACGATCGTATGAGCTGCTCCGGAATCAATTTCAAAATTAACTTTAATACCATTAATTGTGACAAATTTTTCCCACAAAACATTATTGCACTCATCCCTCATAACATTGAGAGAATATTCTTGAACAGTTTTAATTTTACTGTTCTTTTTCAGTTTTTGATTCACTGTAGAGAAATTCCGGTTCCTGCAACAAATTTTTAAATATCCCACTTTGTGGCAAACATGACATTCTGCTGATTTAAATGGACGCTCAACAGGTTTGTGATTTCTAGCACAACGATAACATGGTTTATCTTTATAACTGTTCCGGTTTCCACACTGTAAAAAATGACCGATGTTTCTTATTTTATGAAAATATGCTATAACCACGAACGAAAATATAATGTAATCTTCTGAGTTATCCGAAATTTCAAATAGCATGTTACATTGTCTTTGGAATCCCGAGAAACGAATACATCTTCAAAATTTAAAGAATAATTTATAAAAACAAATTCTTTTTAGCTGCCCGAATTTTTCAGAAACGTTTCCGAATGGTTTTTATAGTGTATTAATTAGTGTCCTCAGGCTGGAATACCTGTTTTTCGAATGTTATCCATTCTCAAGTACGCGTTTTCAGCCGCATAAGTTAATTTATACATGAAAGAGTAAATAAATAATCTTAATTTTAATGTTATTGTTAACGCTGTTAATTTTGCATGTTTGTCTGTTAAACATTTTTTTAGCATGAAAATGTTTACTTCAGAATTGATAGCATTCGAAAAACAGGTATTCCAGGCTAAGGACACTAATTAATACACTATAAAAACCCTTCGGAAACGTTTCTGAAAAATTCGGGCAGCTAAAAATAATTTGTTTTTATAAATTATTCTTTACATTTTGAAGATGTATTCGTTTCTGGGGATTCCAAAGACAATGTAACATGCTATTTGAAATTTCGGATAACTCAGAAGATTACATTATATTTTCGTTCGTGGTTATAGCATATTTTCATAAAATAAGAAACATCGGTCATTTTTTTCAGTGCAGGTGCATACATCCCTTCTTTCGGCTTCGACAAATACTGGTGTACTTTCGTTTTCTCCATTCGGGCATCTTGAACTTTATTTACAGTTGTTGCTCCATTAATCTGTAGTGATTTTACTCCAGCTTCGGCTGTTTCGAATGATTCCGCGATTTCTACAGCTGTTTGGAACGTTAGATTTTTCGTATCCAACAATTTTTGTTGTATTTTCTCGTCTTGAATTGCAAACACTAGCTGGTCCCGTAGGCGATTACTTAGTGTATTTTCAAAGTTGCAGTATTCTGATAACCGACGTAAATCTCTCACAAAGTTGGCAATGCTTTTCCCTTGCTTCCGTAATCTTTTTTGAAACTTGAACCGTTCAACAATTTCACTTGGACAAGGTGAAAAATGTTCTCTCGCCCTCTTTAAGAGATCATCATAACTTATATCTTTCACCGAAGTCGGTACTATGATATCTCTCAATATCGAAAAAGTTGTAGTTCCAACAGAGCTTAATAATATATTTTTCTTCTTATCCGCATCTTGAATATTATTAGCAGCGAAATAAAAGTCATTTTTATCAACATAAATTGACCAGGGCACGGCCGAATCATATTCTTCCAGACGTCCCAGAGAGATAACTTCTGTTTCTGCCATTTTCTTTTCTTTTCTTCTTTTTTTATTTAAAAAAAAAATGCAACATTTATTTAACATCTTGGGTTCATCCGCATCGTCGCCATTAATAAGGCTTCAACTTTGTGTATTCATATTTCGTTAACAGCAAGGAGATATCTATTTAATTATATATATTTATTATACATTATTTACAATTGCGGCCAAGCGCACCGCTACTTCGTACATACTGGCTTCACTGCCTTACATCTCGTCTCCGTAACTCTCCTGCAAGAGATATTCAACTCTGGACTAGCAGCGCCATCTCTGTTTGTAGATGGATACTAATCATCGAGATATGACACAGGTGTATATAATGTCATATTTATAACAAAAAATGGAAATGATACTGATTAATAAGGATGAATATCAGTTACATACAGGAGAAAATTTTCTGTCAAACAGTTTATAAGAGATTTCACTGGGGAGAAATTTGACGTTTTATTATACATTAATTACGTAGATGATTATTATGAAATAGGTTGTACTTGTTCAACATAATTTCCTTATTTATTTATAGCGCCCCTGGGAGGAAATAATATATTCAATTTTAAATAAAATTGATTTATTTTATGTTTCTTTGTATAATAGCTATATTGAAATTTAAAGTACACTGCTCAAAACAATTAAAGGATATTGCAGTTTTAGGTGGATTTTGTATCTGGGAAACTTTTTAGCTGATTGATACATGGCCGACAAACATAGTAGGTTATATGAGAATAAATTACACATGTTTGGCAGAAAAAAATGCATTTTATTGCGCATTTGTGTACAAAAGGAAAAAAACACAATTTGTGCATATGAGAAAAAAAGAATAAGAAAAGGTGTTTTCTTCAAAGAAAATCATTTTCAGTAGGGGGTATGGTTTCCACGGGCGGCCAGCAACGTTGAACACCTTTGAGGCATGGACTCAATGAGGCTATTAATGACGAGTTGGGGTATTCTGCCCCACTCTTCCAGAAGAGCTCTTTCCAGTTCTTGGAGAGTTTGTGGGGGTTGTTGGCGGCCAGAAACTCGTCTTCCTAGAGCGTCCCAAACGTGTTCGATTGGATTCATGTCTGGAGAACACGCTGGCCATTCCATTCGAACGGTTCCTTCCTCGAAAAGGAAATCCTCCACCAGGTTTGCACGATGTGGCCTGCAGTTATCGTCCATTAAAATGAAGTTATCTCCGATTGCTGCAGCGTAAGGGACTACAATAGGTCTGAGGATCTCATCCCTATATCGGCGACCAGTCAGAGCTCCATCTCGAATGATGTAGATATCAGTGCGCCCGTCAATGGAGGTGCCACCATACACCAACACTCCTCCGCCGCCAAATCTGACACTTTCGTGCACGAACGCAGGATTATTCCTACTGCCACGGTCCCTCCAGATGAAAATACGCCTATTATCTGGATGCACAGAAAAACGGGACTCGTCAGAAAACAGAATATTGCTCCATTCATTTCTCCTCCAGTTGACATGCTCGGTTGCCCACTCCCTGCGGTCGCGACGATGCCTTGATGTTAATCTAACACATACAATCGGTCGGCGAGCATACAGACCTACAGCATGGAGCCGGTTTCGGACAGTCTGAGTTGAAATCGTGGTGCCTGTAGCCGAGCGAAGGTGTTGTTAGAGAAGAGTAGCGTTCATGTTTCGGTGTCTCCGAGCTGTTAACGCTAAATACCGATCTTCATTGGGCGTTGTTGCCCGTCTACGACCTTGGCCTGGTCTTCGGCCTGCACATCCACTCTTCAAAAAACTGTTCCAGATCCTGGAAATGACACTTTATGACACTCCAAAGGCTTGCGCTACTTCGGCTTGAGTTTGGCCCCCTTCTAACCTACCAACAACTCTCCAAGCTTCTGAATCTGTCAAATGACTTCGCTGAGACATCGTACTCATCGAAACAAAGCCATCACTGAATGCCGATCATCCTTGTCTTCAGTCTCTTTTATCCATCTTGAAAGTCAAATTTCATTCGCTGCCGCTGAAGCGACGTTTTTGACGTCGAACTCAAAATTTGCATACTCCACAGTTTGAAAACCAGAAAAATTTGCATTTGTGATTCTCTTCTTCTATTTTCGGCAAAAAAAATTTCGTTTATATCTTTATTTTATATAAAACTTCAAATATCCTTTAATTGTTTTGAGCAGTGTAGTTGGCACAGATTCAACACAATTTTCTTTTGTGTTTATAGCGTCTCCTAGTGAGAAATAAGGTAACTAAATTTTTTAAAAATTGATTTTTTGCGGGTTTGTATAAATTATTTGAATAATGTTCTGCCATGATCAAATTTATGTTTAATAAAAAAATTCACAGGATTTTTTACGCTGGTAGCGCCCATAGTAAACATTGCCTAACTAAAACTTTAAAATGGATTTTTGTTATGTGTTATCATATGCCACCCATGCTCCAAATTAAAATTAGGTATTACTGATTCAACAAAATTTATTATTGCATGTATAGTGCCCCGTGGGTGGAAATAGCGTAACCAATTCATGTATTATAATACGAGCAAATCGTGTGTGTGTGTGTGTGTGTGTGGAAATTTTATCTAAAAAATGTCTTTAACGATAATTTCGTATTCTACCGTTTTGGTGTACGAGAAAACATTGGACTCGACATGTTCGGAAAAATTCGATTAGTGGGTCATGTTGTGATCTCTAGGTGTCAATGCATTCCAATGGAAATAAAGGTTGGAACAGCTGCTGAACAGTTGGCAGTAAACAAATTCGTAAAGTTGGCAACATTTCTCCAAATTTGGCGATATAGACTATTTTTCGACGGAAAATGACTTTCCAGATTATCAATGCCAAAACACATTATTGGCGCTAAATGAAATAATGTCGCCAATATGGCGAGTTTTCGAAGAATGTTGGCGAAGCTTGGCGAAAGAATTGACATTCAGAATCTGAAAGAATTTTCTAGAAATTCACAATAGGAGCTGAGATACATGATTCAACCAATCAGAGTCCATAGAACGTTCTCGAAAACAAAATTTAACCAATCAGGTTACATAGATCTTTCTCGCAATTAATCCCACACCTTTAAGGAAGTGCTTCGGTCGAAGCCTAAAGTTTCTGAATTTGGACAGAAAATCTTGCGATCTGCAAAAGACTTAGAAGTCTACGAAAAAAATGAAGTTTGGCGAGTTGAATACGAAGCTGATTATAACTAAACACAGCCCGATCTCACCAGCTGGTTTATTTTTTTTTGCAAAATTGAATTTTTATGTTTCATTGTATGACAGATATACTGAAGTTAAAAATGCGTAGTACAGATACAACATAATTTTCTTTCGCGGTTAAACTGCCCTCTGGAGGAAAATAGGGTAAATGAATATTTATTTATTTATTTTATAACAAACTTCATAATAAACTTCCGACAGGCTGAAATGGGTGTTTTGTTAGAAATTTTCACATGGTATGTTTTATTTTTATTCTTGAAGCACCAGCGTTGGGATATTACATAACTAACACTTTAAAATCACTTTTTTATGTTTTCTTATATGACAATCATATCCCAAGTTAAAGTATGTTATATACATTCAACAAATCTTTCTTTTGCGTTTAAAGCCCCCCTTGAGAGGAAATAAGATAACCAAATATTAATAAAATTTATTTATGTTTTCCTTTTTTAAATATGTTTTCAGAAAAAGTTCCTGCCTCGGTAAAGTTTACATTTTGATAAAAAATTTCACAATCGTTTTTTTACTCTACGTAGCGCTTCTGGTGGGAAATTGCTTAACTAAAACTCAATGGATTTTTTTACGTTATCCAATACGGGAACTATACCCCAGGTTAAAATTATGGAATAATTTTTTCTTGCGTTTATATCGCCACATGTGAAGAAATAGTGTGTCCAGACTCAAGTAAAACCGTTTTTTAAATGTTTTACTGCATGGAAGATATATTGTTGTTCAGTATAATCTCTAAAAATCCAACCCAATTTACTTATGCATTCATAGCGTCCTTGTTGGGAAACTGAAAAACTAAATTTAAGTAAAATTGATTTTTCATGTTTTTATTATTGATTTTTTTATCCTCAGATTGAAAGTTTTTGTCCAAACTACAACAACCTGCATTACTGCACTGGTGAAACATTTTGAATTAACAATTGCTAAATTTACATCACAAATTGTGATGCCATATTGCATAAACGAAAGATTGATGATGGTACGCTCTATTAATTTTGAAATGAGTTCGTGTGAATGCAGTAGTTATTAAAAAACGTGTCATATTAAACAAAACCATAATTTGCCGAAAAAAAAAAATTCATTTCCCACAATGTTTAGGCCCGAGAAGGGGCAGATATTAAGATATTTCATTCAGTTGGTTTTACATTAGATGTTAAATTTCTGGTAATAAATAAGGTTAAACAAAATGAACTTTAAAAAATAAAAGGAAAATCAATCAATATATTTAATCCACCCGTAAAACTTAGATCTGTTCGAATGAAATCGAAATAAATCTTTCACTTTTTCATTTCTAAGCTTCCCAAGCTGCAAACTATTGTATTACAGATTAAACTTTAGGAGCGAAAAACGTTCTAAAATTGCGATCTTTTCTATACTGAAGCAGCTAGAAATTTAAGTTTGGCGTTGTAGTTACTTATAAGATGTAAATGCCCTCTAAGAACAAAATAAAATAAAAAATCGAAATTTAAAAGGGTGAAATGAGCGAAAAGCGTTCTAAAAACATTCTAAATTAAAATTTCTATGGAATCTCTAGAACTACCGAACCGATTTGAAATTTTGCGTTGTAGTTACTTATAAGATGTAAATGCTCTCTAAAAACAAAATGAAAAACAAATTCAAAATTTAAAAGAGTGAAATGAGCGAAAAGCGTTCTAAAAACATTCTAAATTACAATTTCTATGGAATCTCTAGAACTACCGAACCGATTTGAAATTTGGCGTTGTAGTTACTTATAAGATGTAAATGCTCTCTAAGAACAAAATAAAAAAAAATCGAAATTTAAAAGTGTGAAATGAGCGAAAAGCGTTCTAAAAGCATTCTAAATTACAATTTCTATGGAATCTCTAGAACTACCGAACCGATTTCAAAAGTGATGGTGGCAAATGGATGGTGACAACCACTGCTCCAACATAGGATATATTTTTTGTGGGTGCCACTATCCCCAGAGGGGTGCAGGAGCGAAAAACGTTCCACAATTGCGATTTTGTTTATACTGAAGGAGCTAGAAATTTTAAATTTGGCATTGTAGTTACTTATAAGATGTAAATGCTCTCTAAGAATAAAATTAAAAAAAAATTCGAAATTTAAAAGTGTGAAAGGAGTGAAAAGCGTTCCAAAACCATGCTGAATTACAATTTCTATGGACTCTCTAGAATTACCGAACCGATTTCAAAAGTGATGGTGGCAACTTCATAATGACAACCCCTGCTTCAACACAGGCTATATTTTATGTCGGTGTCACTAACCCCAGGGGGGGGGGTGCAGGAGCGAAAAACGTTCTAAAATTGCGATTTTTTTTATACTGAAGGAGCTAGAAATATGAAATTTGGCATTGTACTTACTTTTAAGATGTAAATGCTCTTTAAAAACAAAATAAAAAAATCGAAATTTAAAAGGGTGAAATGAGCGAAAAGCGTTCTAAAAACATTCTAAATTACAATTTCAATGGAATCTCTAGAACTACCGAACCGATTTCAAAAGTGATGGTGGCAAATTGGTGGTGACAATCCCTGCTCCAACAGCCTTTTTAATAAAAAACTATGCGTTTCTGACGACTGAGTTTTTCGCTATTTGTTGCCACAGATTAATCTCGGAAAATGAAACATTTGAAGTTACTGAAAAAAAATAGTAGCTCGAAAAGTATTTATCAGAAAATTGTTACGCAAACTGCGTTTGAAAGGTAAAAAATTGTATTTTTCTTGATATAAATTTCAAATCTAATGATTATGCCATTTTTCAAATATTGAATTTGAAAAATTACCAAATTTCACAATGGAGTACCATAGCGAAACCTTCATCCGTAAAAAGATAATGATAAGGGCGACGTGTCCTGGCGTGTATATTGGCTATAGCACGGGTCACAAATTATAGTAGCCTTATTATTCTGTTAAAATATAAAAGTGAATTATGAAATGTCAATATTTTGTTGGATTAAAAGTTCGTTATAAGAAATTGACCAGCGTAGCGGGCGTAGCTTGCTAGTATATTATTAATAAATACATATTATTTGTAGCCGTTGTACTTATATCAGATCTTTTAAATCGTAATTGGAAAACAGTCAAGTGATTTAAACATTATCCAATTAATATAATAGGATAGTATACAATAAATTTGCAGACTTACCATATTAAATAGCAGAGAAAACATTTTAAATAAGTTGTATTTCAATTACCAAGTTTTTAGATAAATACTTAAAAACACAATTACAATTTAAAGCATCAGATATCCTACAATTCTGGAAATGAGAATACAGAGTGTTTAACGTTTTAAGGTAAAACGTAAACTTCTAACTAATCAATTAATTTTTGTGTCATGGAAAATGCAACTGCAAGAATTAAG
Source organism: Maratus michaelseni (assembly GCA_963931845.1). NCBI lineage: Eukaryota > Metazoa > Arthropoda > Arachnida > Araneae > Salticidae > Maratus > Maratus michaelseni. Next base: position 86,727,064 of record OZ007593.1, read on the forward strand.
TGTACATTTCAAATTAAGTATTAAAAAGTACTTTTAAAATGTGTATACAAGAATAAATTAAAAATTCGCAATTGCCAATGCTATATAACATATTATATAGTAATATTAATTTTTATATACTTATATTATTTGGATTTGTAATATATCAAATCACAAAAATGGAATACTTAAATGTCAATGATTTTTTAAAATTTATGATGATAATCTCGGATAAACTCTATACCGAGAGTTCCATAATTTTTGAAGAAAAATATATATTTTTTGTAAAAAGGAGAGTTCAATAAAATTTGTAAAATATTGTGTAATTTAAAAAATTCGAAAAGTGGAAGAGATCGTTAAATATATTTATGCCTTATGAAAACACATAATGTGGTTTTCACAAAATTGAATAACGACTGGTCACCGACTATCAGCCTACGTGGTGACATAAAAATGGCAGCTGTCATAGACGGGCTTTTTAAGAAGTTCTACGCTGTTTTAATGCACAATTAAATAGAGGGGAATAAATATTTAAGAAAATACTTGCGTCTAAATTCTAGGGACCATACAACAGCTGAATAATAAAAAAAAAGCCTACGACAGCCGAAATTTTTGCATCAGCACGTAGGCTTTGTATTCAGAGAGCAATAGACTGGTTTTCAATCACAAATAATTACTGAATCATGTGACTTTTCTAGATTACTGTGTAATATATCCCGTCTGGCAGACAGACAGAGTAAATTAACCGCATTAATATTAACATTAAAATTAATGTGGAATATACCCCCTCTAGTGTGTGACAAATTAGAACATTTGTCACATACTAAATAATTTGAGAGCACAAATAACATAAATACATTTTATGATCGTTCTTTTGGACATTTGGTGTAAAAGTGTTTGCACAGTAGGGTGGATCGAAAAGTATACGGAATTTTTTTTCGAAATTACTTTTGGCGTGGGGTGCAAAAGTTGTCTTTTATGTATATTAGTTTACACTTTTTTAAAAATTGAAATCCATTCATATCTTCCGGTGTCCCAAGCGCCCCAAAAATGGCTAAAAATTGAAATTTTTATGAAAACTTATATATATATATATATATATATATATATATTAATTACTTTTGGCGCGGGGTGTGAAAGTTGTATTTTATTTATATTAGTTTGCATGTTTTTTTTGTTTTTTTTAATCGAAATCCATTCATATATTCAAGCGTCCCAAAAATTGTTAAAAATTGAAGATTTTGTGAAAAAATTTAATATATATTTTTTTTTAATTTAAAAAAAATCCATTTGGCGTCGTGTTAGAAAGTTGTGTATTACATAATTCTGTCGTTTACATTTTTTTTAATCGAAATTCATTCATATCTGCCGGTGCCCCAAGTATAGTTAAATATTGAATTTTTTTAAGAAAATGTATTAAAAATTTTCAATTTACAAAAAATTGCTTACAAATTAGGCAAAGTGTTTAATTAATAAAGTATAAATTTATAAATAATAATAATTTTATAATAATACATGAAGTATACATTTAAAAATAAAAGCACTAAATCATAAAAATTATAAAAAAATGGACTTATGTAGCAAATTGTTTACTTCTTTTATATTATAATATCTGTGATATTTATTATCTATATATTATAATATCTATAATATTTCTAAAGTTTGTAATCCTTTTTGGGATTAAAATGCTTGATATGGCGTCTTGATTTTATTCTATTCAATATGGAACCGAGTCACTTTTCTCGGCCAGATACACTATATGATGCCTGAGGCACTAGGCGAATGCACCTTTTATCATCGTGTGTATGACATTGATATTTTGGCCATTCCTCCGTTTTTCCCACTTTTACCATGGCCTCAATTTCTCCGTAAGGCACATTCATCAAAAGAGGTGGTTCAAAACGTCCAACTCATTGCCAGTCAATAAGTTCACAATAATACTTTGCTTTGCAGTGTATTTTTGGTACTTGAAAAATTCTTACTTCTGGTGATCCTCTATTTTAATTTCTAGCACATAACAGTTTTCGTATTGCTAAAGACCTAACAGGCTCTGTGTTATCTCATATCATAGATAATAACAAATTTTCACGATGGCAAAAGAAGCTATCTAGTTGAGCAACAGCGTCTACAAACTTGCTTAGATTGGGTTCCAAATATCTAGAAAATGTGATAAGTTTCCAAATATACTGCTGTCTTTCTGTTATGGAGGGCTTTGTTTTGATATGGAACCAAATATGTCCATACTTTCATAATATATGCTGTAAGAAAAATGAGATTCTCAGATGGAATATCTGTGGCCACCTACAACCTTAACGTTCTACCTGCAATTGTTAGCCATCTTTTGTAAACAACTGGAACTGGGTTTTTAAATGCCAGGTCAGAACCACTTTGACCACGGGATATGTCTACGCAAATATCATATAAATATTGCTGATCATTGCTGAGAACCATTCTACCTATGTTATCTGGCCTATTCTCCATACTTATTGAAGAAAAGGAAGCTACAGGTAGCTCCTCGCAGGTTTTGATTGCTGTACTAATTGGCCCACAAAAGGCTTTAGTACCAAATGTTGCACATCTAAATAATGTAGTAAATGTCGTAAAGACCTTTAGCTTCTCCTGTTTCAAATTAACCGTGTTCAATATTCAGAGAGTCAGGTTCCAAGAGTATAATGTTCCTCCTTTGTGATCTTTGTGTAGGCCATTGTGCTCTTCATCACTAAATTTTTTATATTGTATTTTTCCCATCGGAAAATAATCCGATTAAATTAGACTGTGACATGGCTAAATTGCTTGTCTCTGCAACTAAATTTCGAACCTTTGTACGTTATCGACGAATTTTGTTGCGATCTTCTAAATTCGAAGTCCTTTTTTGTGTACAATTCCAATATCTTGTAAAACAGCACTGGTAAATTGAAGCAGCTGCTCTATTCAAAATTTCGTATATAACAATGTAGTATAAAAAATAATTTGATACATTTAATATAAACGATAAATGATTTCTCTTCCCCAGGATCTAATAATTACGCTATACAAATGATTATTTAACTCTTATTTTTACTTATAATTTTAAGTTCAAAATTTGCATAAAAGTTGATTTTCGGCAAATATTTAAGTGTTTTGGGACACCCGGAAGACATTTATCGAAGTTTAAAATGTTTTGCATGTGTACTAGTATGCTTAAAAGACTTCTTTCGCACCCCACGCTAAAAGTAATTGAAGAAATAAATAAAGAATAGAAAATATATATATATATAATTTTTCATAAAACTTTCAATTTTTAACTATTTTTCGGTCACTTGGGGCACCATTGAATAAATTTCAATAATAATTAAAAAACAAACAAACATGTAAACTAATATGCATAAAAGACAACTTTTGTACCCCCGCGCCGATTCGATTATCCAAATTTCGATTTTTCGATCCACCCTATTGCACAGTTTTACCAAAATGCAAAACTAATCTTGTTTAGAAAACTAATATTTTATTTTAATACATGTAGTGATATCAATAAGTATATTGAGTTTTGTTTTATAAAGCAAAACAATCTTTTCTTACTATGAGAAGTTTCGAGCAAACCGCAATGAATTGTAACACAATAAATAAATTAAATATTTCTTCACATTTCCTAAAGGTTTATTAACTCATAATAGACCTACTTCAGAGTAACACAAGATTCAGAAAAGCGCTCTCTTAGCCTTAGAAATCTCAAAATCAAATATACATTCAAAATTGAAAATAACATTTATGAAACAAAAGTGTCTTGTGTTTTCCATAGTTTTCGGAAATGTTTCCGGCTAGTTTTTACAATGTACTAATCTCAACCAAGAATATAAATTTTTCTGACGCTATCAAATCTCAAATAAATATTTTTATGTTCCGAAAGCATGTTCAACTGATAGACAGTATAAATTAACCGTATTAACATTAAAAGTAAAATTTATATTATCAATATTATTTTGTTTTTTTCGAATCTGTATATATTATTACGGTGCTGAAATTGTTTACATTAGAAGGGACAGAATCCGAGAAACTGATAATCTGGTTTAAAAATATTCATTCAGGCATAGTTAAAACTACACGGAAATGCTTCGAAAAATGATGGGTAGCTGTCTTGGGATCTTTCGTTTCAAAATTGCTTCTTTATATTGCTGAAATATATATATATTGGATTCTAAAGATAAAGGAACTAATTTTGAAATCATAGGTAATTTTAAATCTGTTTCTAGATTAAAGAAAGTAGTTGTCTTCATTAAACGAGAAAAAAAATTCTTAAAATTTTGTGAATATTTGAAACTTTATCAAATTTATAAGACACAGTGTTTACAAAAAATAAATGGAACTACGCATCGATGTTTTTATCGCACGCTTTTAATTCTTAAATTTTTAACCCACTGCCGTTTAACAGATTTTTTTTCAAATATAAGACAAGATATCATTATCCAAAACAATGCAATACTCAAATATTTTCAGGGCTGCATCTCATCAGGGAGAAACTCCAGGGGAGAGAGACCCCTCTTTGCTAAGGTATAAAATATAATAAAAGTCGTCTAAAAAGAGTGATTTTGGCTATGATAGAGTTATAAAAACACTCTTACCACATTAAAATTACAACAAGGTTTACACTAATTTAATTTTCATCAAAATAAATTTGCTACAAAATAGGTTTAACTATACAGGAGTTTTAAGAAAATTAACTATAAAACCTGTTACTTCATTTTCATTTCTAGTTATTCTAACAAAAATTTTGATCCTTGAAAGAAATAAAAAATGATATGCAAATGATTGTCTAATATAGCCTACTTTTCTTTACGAAAAATATGTGTTTTTTAAAATACGGAAATGTTAATGTCTACATTTATTATGTAATAATTCGCCTAAAGAAACGTCCTTCATGTTTGACTTTCCTTAAAATTTTCCTCTTTATATAAAAGGAGGCAATTTACATTTTTCATTGCACTTTTTTAATATTCTTTTAACTCGATCGGAAGTTCTTGCCTTTGGCTACAAAATGATATTCTATTATAGATAAAAAATGACTTCATCCGAAAAGCTTCAAAGCTTTTGCTTGACACTTTTGTGATTTCTTAATAGCTTCAAAACTATGGTATAATAGCATAAGACATCTTATGTTAAGTAAAATAGCATGAAATACTTTGTATAAAATTGAAAAGAATGAGAATAGCAATATTTAAATATATATTAAATATATTTTTAAAAAATCGTTTATTGCATTAAATATTTATCTGTTTTTTTTCGCTCAAAATGATGTTTAAACCATGTTTCTATTTTAATTAGAACATAATATATTATATATTTTTTTTATTTTGAAAATCTAGCTATGAAGAAATGGTTGTCATGAAAACGTCTTAGAGTATTTCTTCGTGATGATTTTTTCACCAATTCTTGTCTTTAAATCTTTATAAGTCAAGTACCGTTATAGATAAATGGTTCAAGCTTGGAACATGGATGCTTAGAAATTTCAAATTTTTCTATTATTCTGTTATTTTACTTTAATTTTGATTCAGCAAATTAAATAATTGTTTTAATATTATTTTTTAAAACAAAGTTACATAGATTTTGTTTTGTGGTTACAAATTATAGTTAACCATCACAAAAAAAAAAAAAAAAATCTAATTCAATAAATGAAAATGTTTTCAAAATGTGTCACGGACCCCCTTAGTAAAAATAAAAATAAACAGTTTTACATGAAAGTGTCCAAAATGTTTTACAGTACATCTATATATTTAAAACGCTAAGCTTTTTCTTTCGACAATCCGTGAGAACAAACTACTGCATCAAATTACTTCATTCTTTTTTTTTTTTAATGACAGATATTTGGACACAGATTTGTTATCGTGCATTCGTTTGTTCGAAAATTTAATTAATTAGCCGTAATCTTAAATTAAAATTTTACGTCTGCTTATGACGTCATAAAGTCGGCAATCGGATTAACGCCCACTGTTGCGACGTACAGAGTTTATTTTCTGAACTCAATGATTGCGAGCATAAAAAATATATATTAAATATTAAAAGCACGTGACTTTTAGGCCAAATTTTTTAATTTGTAAGTTAAAATATAGTTAAAATGTTTAAGTATTTCGGTAAAAATATTTATCCGTGTGTTTTATAAGCAAATAAAAATTCATATTTACTGTGACGTCACGGAAATATTGTCCATTGGGTTCATTTTATCATTAAGCATTATAACTTTGTTGATGCCATTTTTTTCATTACAATTAAATGCAAAATATATTTTTATTTGTATGCATGGTGCTTAAGCATAAATGTATGTGTGAAAAGTTTGTACCGGTGAAAATGACGTTATGCTTAGCTTGAAATGCATTTTAAGATTGATAAAACTAAAAAGAAAAATTTATATGATTGTGTCAACATGGCGTAATATTAACTGATATTTTAATTTTTAATTTTAAAGATTAGAACTGGAGCCTTTATTGGTTGCTTCATCTTGATTGCATACCTTGATTACATGTTACCTATTACTTTTTTTAAATTATAGGATTAAGTTATAGAAATTATAGGATTTAAATTATTAAGATTTCCTTTTTTAATAAAAAAATTCACAAAAGTAAAGAATTTCAGGAAAAAAAAACTTGAAATAATGATTGTATTTTTTATCTAGAATAAACAATGTAAGGCTAATATTTTATAGGAATTATTTTGATAGGTTTGTTATAAGTTCATTTAACAGTTCCTTATTAGCGGCAAAGTCTTATTTCTTTCACTGTGAATTTTTCTTTCGATGTCAAAAATGGTAGTGTACTTTTGGACGCCAACCAAAACACAGTGACAATATTTAGAAATGTATAACAGTTGTGACAACAAACGACACTATCGCTTTAGCTTTCATCGCGCTTACATCACTTCTAAATACTAAAAATTTAATTTTTTTACTACATTTTACAAGTTCAATTCTTACATCCTCAATTAGAAAAAAATTAGCTTTCGATTGAAATTTATTTGAAATCTGCCGCTTAATTTAACGACTTTTTAAATAATTTTCAAGCATGAAATATTTTTAAATTCTATCTCAACAATGACCATCCGTTTGTTTTAATAATGTAAAATAGCCCCTGGGAAAGTTGCAACAATTGAAAATAGGTATCCCTAACCTTCATAAAAAGTGAAAAAAAAAATGATAAAAACCTGATAAATCATAAGATCAGATTATCCATAAGATAGAGTATTTTGGCGCTAATATAAAATCTGTCAAAAGAAAAAAAACTATTTTTAGTTTATGATTAACATAAAATTGATATGTTGAATTCGTTGATGTATATGTTGAATCAGAATATGCTAGGAACTGTTATTTATTATTTTTTTAAAGATCCATTGGATATTTAACTGTATAAGAGACCGACTGTGATAGAAAAAGAATAATCATACTGATTATGATGTAAAGGCATAGAAGAAACCATACAAATAAATTACAATTGAAAACATTAAAATTCTCCCTCATCTGCATATTAATTTATTATTTTTAACAAAAATTCTTCATTTTTACATAAAAATTGATTGACTTAAAACAATGGATGCGTTTTAGAAAATATGGATTTGAAACGAACAATGATTAAAGAGGACATTTAAAACTTTTAATTTAAACATTTTAAAACTTTTTTTAACGTCGAATTTCAACTGTGCCTTTGGGCAGATGCAATACATATGCGCATAGGAGCTCATTCGATTGCATTATCACGGGGGGGGGGGGTGCTTATACTGTGTTCTTTTATTTACTGAATATGAGATGAAAGTAGAAAATTTGTCTGATACTTTATGATAGGACTATTTGTATGATACTTTATAACTCCATGACTTTTTTTTTTTTTTTGTTGTCGTGGGGAATATGGTGGTAATGTCAAACTGATTTGCATTACACATTTGTTTACGGAGTGTTCATTTGGAGTTTGCATCGGAAATAGCATTTCACTGGGGGGGGGGGGGGCAGGGGATGTTTTAAAATAAAATATTTGAAAGACTGTTTCATACGAACACAAGTACATTTTTATATAATCAAAACGAGGGAAAGAAACAGTTATTAATATTAAGTGTATATCAATAAAAAATTTTCAGGGAATATACGCAAGAGTATGTAAATGTTACAAAGGTTTCCTCTTTTTATTTATAACAACTTGGTTAAAATATCGTATCATTTTTGAAAATATTACTGTTCTGTCACATTTCTCGAAAAAATGTAGACACATAGAAAAATGAAGCACAAATTTAACTGCATTTTGTTTATTTACAAGGTTATACAGAAAGAAACCATGTAGCGGATTCATACACTGTTAAAATACTCAGTCTTGGAACGAGTTCAAATAAAGAAAAGAATGTTACGACGTTAAATTTTTATAGACAATAAAATAAATGAGTCGCAGTTTATAAATATCTATATACATATTATGTTTCTTTAATATGGCACAGTTTTCCTATCAATACCCAAATATATAGTTTAAATTTTCAATCTGAAGATTTCAAATATTCTATCAATTATTCAAAAAGTCAGTTTGTGTATAATGGAGTAGTTTATACAACTCTAATAATTAAAATGTGAACAGAAAAATAATTAATTTAATTTTTTTTGTAAATTCAATATGTAAGTGTGTATACAAAAACATATATATTATAACATAGTTTTTACGTATAGTAACACAATATTACTGAATCGTATTATTCGCTTTACTAAATTACAGAAATTAAATAAGACGAATATAATTATTTATAAATACTGGTAATCAAATGTAATCATGCATAGGAATTTATGTTTATGATAAGAAGTTCCATACTGTAACGGCTAAAGTACAATGAATTGGATTCGTTTTTGATTGCCCTATTACAAGTAGTAAATTTTTATTCCATGCGACAACCTAGAATTTTATACAAGGATGTCACTGAATCTATTATATTAAAATTTGACTGCCTGCTTGTACTTCCCAACTGCGAACTAAAATAAAGAACGCAACAAAATAAAATTAACACCAGTTATCCGCATTGATCTGAGGATATGATATAAGTTTTGTATCCTCATATCAATGCGGATAACTGGTGTTAATTTTATTTTGTTGAGTTCTTTATTTTAGTTCGAAGTTGTGAAGTACAAGCAGGCAGTCAAATTTTAATAATTAAATTTGTATTAATATCCAAAATATTAAAAACATTAAAAACAGGTGTTCATTTGTTAATGTCTGTAAATTTACTATTTATTGACCATATTTCCAATTTATATTCAGACATTATCTAAAAAACACGGTTAAAATTTTTCACCAAAAACGTCCCTCATTTCAAAAATGTAAAACAGTTCTAAATAAAAACTTTCACCACTCCACAAAAGCGCTTTCGCCCTGGCTAGAGCATTATCAGTTGTAATCCTCAAGTCTCTGCTTCTCCGCTGTATATACGACTGCTGGTTGAAGAGCTCCCCCTATCGGTATTCAATTCTCTCTCTCTCTTTCTCACCCCCTCCTCTAACATCTTTTTCCAGCGGAAACCAATCACTGAATGAACCATATCAAACAAATAATACATACAAATTAATACATCCAAAGACGCGTGCAATGATATGGTTCATTTCGTGATTGATTGCGGCTGGAAAAATATGTTAGATGAGGGCAATAGAAAGAGAGAGAGAGAATTGAATGCCGATAGGGGGAGCTCTTCAACCAGCAGTCGTATATATAGCGGACAAGCAGAGACTTGAGGATTACCTGATTGTTTTACTGTGCTGATTGTTTTCCGGAGCAGCGCTCGGAGGTAGTAAAAAGCGAGTTCTTTTAAGAATAGCTTCGTTCTTTCGTTGATGATGGCGTTTGATTTTAACGAAAATTGCAATCGACTATTGAGTGGTAGCTCATATATTGACTTTACTAAAGCATGGAATGACTTTCCAGCAATAATTGCTGACAAACAACGCAAGATTGTTATTGACTTTTTGACATACACCGATGCTTATCTGAAAAGTATTCAAGCTTCTGATGATTTCAGCACCAATCAAGAAAAGCAGCACCATGTGAGTAGCATTCTAAACTCTATTTCTTTTCTTTTTTGTGAGCCGTTTGACCCAGCTAAACTTATGAAACTTAAATTCTTTCAACTTTATGTTATTAATGATAGCCAGTTAGACTTAACTAACATAATGTTTGAGTTAAATCCTAATATTGTTACTATGGTGAGCCCTGATGATGGCTTTGTTACAACCAACAGCCGTAAAAGGAAAACCCAAGAAATTTCTACCAAAATTCCTATCAAAAACAAATACCAAGTCCTCAGTGAGGACAATTCTGATATCAATTCGATGGACCATGACACCTCTCCGGATGGCGCCCAACCCGGTAGCTCAATAGACCAAACCGTTATTCCAAATTCAGATTCTAATCAAAATTCAAATAAGAACAGAATACACCCATTCTTTATTGAAATAAAGGGTCACTGGAACAAATTAGCTTCCGAAATTAACAAAGTAAACGAAACTAAGCCACTGATCAAATTAGACGGTGAGCTATTAAAGGTACATTGTAAAAATGACAATGACTTTCGCAATACACAAAATTACCTTGACACTAATGCCATAGCATACACCACACTTAGTCCTTCCGAAAAACGCCCAAGGAAAGTCTGTATTAGAGGCATCCCTCCCTACACAGACCCCAATATTATTATTGAGGTCCTAAAAGAATACAACTTCACTGCAAATCGAGCTGCTATGCTCAAAAACAGAAAGACTGGAAACCCAATGCCAATTTACCTTGTAAACATTCTCCCCAGAGAAAACTTCGACGAGATTTACAAAATTTCAGAAATTTGTAGCTTAAGTGTTACTGTGGAGCGCTTTAAAGGCTCAAATATCGTTAAACAATGCCATAGATGCCAGGGTTTTGGACACGCGTCTGAGATCTGCAATTTCCCCCCTAAATGTTGTAAATGTGCAGGCTCTCATCTCACCCCTGACTGCCCCCAAACTGGCAAAATCCTACCTAAATGTGCAAACTGCTCTGGTCCGCACCCAGCTACTTATAGGGGCTGCCCTAAAACACCACAAATTCATAAAAAAAACCAACCCAGTAAGCCCAACCGTAAGGTACCCAATCCTAAAAAAGACGTCCAAATTTTGACTGATATTCTTGCTAATTATAACTACACGAAAAAGACTAACAACACTCCCACCATAAATGACACCACTCCTGACTCTACTGCCAACAAGGCCACCAACCCGGACCAAACAACACAAGACTCAAACACCAAACCTTCAGATTCCCAAAATCTGTCCCAGACCCCACATCCCACCACTTCTAACAATAACCCAAACACTCAATATACCTCTGAAATATCAGAAATCTTTAATACATTCCAAGAAATGAAAGAAATCTTGAAGTTTAACAAATTTATACAATGCTTTAAAAACATCTCCAAAAAGACTAAAAATTGCACAAACCCACTAGAAAAAATGTTCATAATCATGAATGAATTCGACAGCCTTGCTTCGGAGTTTAATACACCCAACCATGAATAATACAACTAACTTCTCCTCTTTAATTATCCTCACCTGGAATTGTAATTCCATCTGTAATAAATTTAATGAACTCAAAATTTTTATTTTAGATCACCCTCATATAGACATCATCTTTCTTCAGGAAACCCGTAATCCTAATTTCAAAATTAACATCCCAGGCTACAGATTACATTACACTCCACGCGCAGCCGACCCTAGATGGGGCGGTACGGCCATCTATATTAAAAATCATTTACCGCACTATATCACTCATAATTACACACTCCCTAACATTGACTTCACTAGCATTGTCCTACAACTCCCACATATCAAAATTCATTTAGCTTCCGTCTATATTCACCCGACTGGTAATTTTCCGGTTCAGGAACTCTCTACCCTATTCTCACATCACACTCACTGCTTCTTCGCTGGGGACTTTAACGCCAGAAGCAGGCGGTGGAACTGCCATGACAACTCCCACAGAGGTACATCTCTTCACAATCTCATTCAAAATCTAAACCTTAGTCTACATGCACCTACCACTCCAACACACATCAGTACAGCTCCAAGATCCCGCAACTCCATTATTGACCTTGCTATTACTAAAAACCTTCCTTACCCAATTACCACAACAGTTATTAATGACTTAAGCTCAGACCACCTTCCTGTCTCTTTCAAAATTGACCTTATTAACCCTCTCTCCCCACCTCCTTCTGTGGCCATTGACTGGAATAAATATACTGACTTTCTCAATAACAATACCTTAAACTTTCCTGATATTAACAACACTGCCGACATTGACACTGCTGTCAATAATTTTAACTCTCATATTACAAATGCACTTAATCACTCCACCATTAAATACTTTAAAAATAACAATACATTTACCCCTCCAGCTTACATTTACAACCTCTGCAAACAACGCAACCGCCTTCGACGACTCTTTCAAAATACCAGAGATCCATCTTTAAAACCACTCATTAATAGATTTAACAATAATATTAAGAACTGCATCTTCAAAGAAAAACAGAAAAATTGGTCTAACTTTATCAAAAACATTAATAGTGAAGATAATTCACTTTGGATAATAAAACGCAAAATAAACAACAACTACACCCCCATACCCCCCCTCACAGTCAACAACAACACTGCTTACACCGACGAGGAAAAAGCTAATTTCCTCGCCAAATCATACTCTGATCAATTCTCACCGAATCCCACTCTTGCTAGCCACAATCACAATACACATGTCAGCGACACGGTCAACAGGTTTCTTGCTCAGCCCCCTGTTGAACCCCCCACTGTCATTCAGCCTATTTTTATTCACAACATCGTTTCTAAACTTAAAAAACGCAAAGCACCTGGGTACGACAAAATTTCTAATACTGCACTTAAAAACTTACCCCCTAACTACATAAATTATATTACTAAACTCACTAATTCTATCTTCTTATTTAACTATTTTCCGAAGCCTTGGAAAATTTCAATCATATCTCCTATTCCTAAACCTGGCACTAACCTCACTGATCCTGTTAATTACAGACCTATCTCTCTCCTTCCATCTCTCAGCAAAGTCATCGAACGCGTCATTTGGTCGCATCTCCATCACCACATCCAACTCAACAACACTCTCATGCCTGAGCAATTTGGCTTTCGCCCAAAGCACTCCACTACACACCAGCTACTTCGAGTTGTCGAATTTCTCAGCGATAAGCTCAACTCGAAGATCCCTGCTGCTGCCATTTTTCTCGATGTCGCTAAGGCATTCGACAAAGTCTGGCATCTGGGCCTCATCTACAAATTAATCATTCATAATTTCCCTGCCAGACTCATACACCTTATCTTCTCATATCTTAGCGATCGCATTTTTCGCGTCCGCATTAACAACATTCTTTCTGCAATTTTCCACATTTTATCAGGTATCCTTCAAGGGAGCGTTATCGGCCCACTTCTCTTTAACATATACTTTAATGACATTCCCAGAACACCTTTCACTCATCTTGCTCTCTATGCGGACGACACCACCATTTATGCCTACGCTCACCACCCGTACACACTGTACAGGTACCTACAGACTCACATCGACGCCTTTTTACACTGGTGCGACCTTTGGCGCGTCAAAATTAACGAAAATAAGACTGCTGCAGTTTACTTCTCTTGCAAATTCACGTATCCTAACAGAATCACTATCAAAAACACCACCATCCCATGGTCTAACGAAGCTAAGTACCTAGGTGTAACTCTTGACCGCAGACTAACTTTCAGCAAACACATCCTAAACATCAGGGGCAGAGTCGCTGGCGCCTCCGCTGCACTCAAACCTCTCCTCAACAGTAATACTCTGTCCATTTACAATAAACTTCTCCTATACAACTCATGCATTCTACCTATCATCACCTATGCATGTCCGGTCTGGGCCTTCATCTGTAAATCATCTATTAAAAACCTCAGTAGACTACACAATAGACATCTGCGCACCGTCAGGGGCGCCTCACGCTACCTGCGTAACAGCACTGTTCGCCGTGACCTCAAAACAACCACTCTCATAGCCCGTATAAACCACCTTTCCAATAAATTCTATGACAAACTTTATGATCTCCCCAATGAAATCATCGCTGAGCTGCCGGACTACGACGCATCCGAGCCACAGCATCGCAAGAGACCTAAGTACTCATGTTTGACTGACGGTGATCATTAGTGCTCACCTCTCTCTGTGTAATTTTCTCATTTAAAAAAAAAAAAAAAAAAAAAAAAAAAAATTATGTATAGCCTTAATCTCATATTTAAACTCATTCCTTGCTATACCATTTAAAAAAAAAATATATATATATATATATATATACTGTATGGCCACTGTAAAGTGTCTTTTTTCTTATAAAAGGATTGATTTGCCGCGTGCATTTATGTGCTGTTTGTTTTTTGTTTTCTCGAACATGTCCTGAACCCCATCTTTATTTTATCTTTTTCATCAGTAGTACTTTACTACAGTTATACCTTTTATATTCTTATCTTTGACTCTCTCTTCTATTAACCATTTTTTTTCTTTTAATTGCACTTTTGCAAGCTTATCCATTCCCAACGGCTCACATTTAAAAGACATGCTACTCTCCATCGACCGGGCGTAAAGTTGATGCAACTAGGAAGCCCCTGAACCGGTCCCAACTGTTCCGGACTGAGGATTACAACTGATGATGCTCTAGCCAGGACGAAAGCGCTTTTGTGGAGTGGTGAAAGTTTTTATTTTGAACTGTTTTACATTTTTGAAATGAGGGACGTTTTTGGTGTAAAATTTTTAACTATGTTTTTTAGATAATGTCTGAATATAAATTGGTAACATGGACAATAAATCCAAAATATTATTATTATTATTATTATTATTATTGTAATGTTTACAAATGTTTTTCTAAAGATGTCAACTAATTTACTCCATTTTTGTGGTAATAGAATAAAAAGTTTAATTAAAATGGGTTATTATATTTTATTTATTTCATTATTTATAAATTACTTTCAATTTCAATAAATAATGAAAAAATATGTATATATTCAATTAGTTTCCAAAAAAAATTCGGATAAATAAAAATATACGTTTACATGTTCAATACAGATGAATAAATTTATACTAGAGAACCCCAAATCCTCTATCGGCATATCGAAATTTAGAAATCATCACATAGTACATTTTTTCAGATTTACATTCAACGAACAAGGAAAATTTATTCACCATACATTTAGGTGGATCAATCCCTATTCACAAGACCTGAATTTAAAGAAAAAAAAATATTGTTTTCAATTAATTATATTTTGAAATATTGCGGTTAAAATGTTTCACAAAGGTGTTAAAAATAAAATGATTATCGGGTAGAAATTATGTATTTTTTTTCCTTCTATAGCATTTATTTTAATAATAAAAAATGATAATAATAAAAAATAAATTTAAAAAAAAACTATTTTCTATAACTTCGTGAATGTGATGCTATTCATAGTGACGTCAGTTCCAAAATTAGAAACCAAATCTTAATAGAACAATAAACAAGTGAAAAATAAAGTTTTGCATCAAAAATCACGCAAACTGCAAAATGTATTTTTTTTTTTCAATTTCTCTTAACCTTGTAAATATATCTTCATACTTTAAATTTATTATTGATTAAAATTAGTGTTTATATATATTTTTTTCTAACGATATTTTTATCCCTAAAATATCGCCAGATCTCATGCAATATAATTACAACGCATCGGTTACAACGCAGTTTGTATTTTTTTTTAAACTAATTTTAAATCAAATCTTTTTTGATAGAAATACGGTGCGGCATATTAAAACAATACTTGTAAATGATTAAATAGGAAATTTCAAATTGAACACTTTCTAACACAGTTAAAATTTTTTTATAAATTCTGTTTTTCTGTCTGTCCGTAGATACAAATGATATATATAATATTGAAGTTTACTGTGGCATGTTCGTTATTGAAAATGAAGTGTGTAGATTTTATAGTTCAATTAAAGGGATACTCAGAAGAATTCCATTACATTACGGTCTATGGGGAAAAATTGTTTGCGGTGTATTTAATAACGTGGCACCATTTCCAATATATTGAATTTGATATACCTCACAGAGGTACTTTACAAGCTGATAACAGTAGAATATGGTATGCATAGTATTTAACGTTCATTTACAGTAACACACAAAAAAATTCGGTTAAAATACTGTCTATGAACAATAATTGTTGGAAGTTCGTTTTGAATTGTGGTACGGGTTTTTAATTTTAACTTTTTTTTTGCATTTTCCTTGGTATGTATAAATTGTATAGATAAATTATATATAGCACTGAACAAAATATATCCAGTACAATTCCGCTTATTGAAAGAAATTGCTGAATGAGTTATGTGTCTCCAAACTGAACAAAAATTTTAATAAAATGTAGTATGCTTACAAATCTATAGATTATATAGAGAGCTGAACATATAAATTCACATATTTGTTTCCTTCTTATTGCTGAAATTTGGTTATCAAGTGTGTTATGCGTTTTCTAAATTGTTTACTTTTACATTACCTTCTGCATTATTAAAATTTGAAGTTTTGTTAAATTATTGTGATTGTAATGTGTTTCATAATGTAAGCTTGACGCATGATTTTCGTTTGTGTTTATATTAAAAACGCGCCTTCGGAACCTGACAAATCATATTTGTAACAGGTCACAGCCCTAGTCTCCACCGTTGAATTGTCTATTAAGTTCATTTAAATGTTTTTTTTTCTTTACAATACGTTATTTATTATTAATTCAAAGATTTTTAACGCAAATAAAACATTCGATTCCAAAGAGTAAATGTGATTATTTCTATTTGTATTTAATTAATAACTAATTCGACAATAAATTTACACATCTCGGTGCGTAGAAAATTAACAGCTTTGGCATAGATGGACATTACTGTGGAATCATAATGTATTAGTCATTTTAAACGTACAGATATATTGTGTTACCTAAATATAATATTACTATTTTTTTAAAATAACAGTAAATACATCACCAACTTTAATAACACAACATCTGTACATTGGAAGAAAGATAAAAACCTTTACGGTTCATAAAATAGTAATATTAATTAGAACAACAAGTAATAATTATTGAACTAATTTTATTAAGCATAATTTATTTCATTCTACTATTTTTGTGATACAAATTATGACGTAGAAAGGCATAGTTACCTGGACAACATGATTAAGAGAATATCATCTACGTAATCTAAAACTTTAATTTCAATAAATATTTCTTACGATCTAGAAAAATGCTGACATTATTTTAGATAAGTAAAATTAAGAACGGCAACAATTATTTTTTATTATCCATATATTATTTTTTTTTACAAAATTCAGCACTCAAAATTTGCATTCATATGTGTGTGGAGGAATATGCAGGGAAACATACATCTTATGCTTCGGAAGTCTCTGCTACATTTGTATTCTGATCCCTACAATCATAAGATAAAAAAATGAGACAAAGAAATCGAAAAAGGTATATATTGGGTGGAAGAGAAATTGCATGAGATAAGATGGTGTTTTATTTCAAAAAACAAATCTTGGAATAATATTTTCAAATGTCCCAGTATGAAATACTTATATTTCAATTCATATTGAAAACAAAATCTTTAATATATTCAAATAAGTTGTTTCTGATACAATTACAATTCATAAAACCTAAAATGCACACAAGCTGAATATGTTGTGTGCATTTATTTCATTTGTTTACCATTGTGTTTATAAAAAAAATATATAAAGCTATATATTATTATTTTTCAGAATCAATATTTATCATAATAAACTATAAGTGTTAAATAGAATAAATTGATCATTCAACCTTTTTTTTTATTTAATTTTTTAATATTAATTATTTAATTAAAATTTTCTCTTTATTAAGTTAAAAATGTAAGTTAAAAAATTACTTAAAATATAAAAACAGGCAACTTTGTGCTGAAATAGTTATTTATAGTTTATATTTAATACAAATTTAGTAAAATTAAGTGTACTTAGTCTTATATAATGGTTTTATAAGGCATTAATATGCTATGAACTCTACATTTATAAATTGTCCGTTAGTGAATAAGAAAAATATCATTATGAAACGTAATTATGTTAATTACATTATGAAAAGTATATTTCATGGAGATAACAATTAGAAAAATGTAGTTTTCGTTGATATATCGGGGAATATTTAATATTAGAATGAACTGATTTATCTGAATTAGAAGAATTTATCTGTTTTATTTTAAATCGTTATATATATAACAAGTTTTCAGTTACGCGTTGTGTAAATACAATTTAAGCCATGCTTTGACTTAATCTACGATACCCCCATCTCTATTTGCATAACTTACATAGCTTTACAACAGCAATATACCATTTAAATTTCATTTCATTCAGTGACACAAGTTAATACATAGTTTAAACAATGTGATAGCAATGAAATAATTATTTAAATTTGTAGAGAAAGTAAGTTTGAGAAATAAAAATTTGTATGATACAAATAAATGTTTTAATGTAAATGTATACCAGATGATATTTAAATAGCATACATCATTAGGAAACAAAATAAAAGCAGAAAATCTTATGTTTACAATTTTTGGCGAACATAACATTGGAAATTTTAACTTAGCGATTTTATTATTAAAGGATATAACGCTCAGTCTTGAAACATGAATATTAATCCAAATTCACAGGTTCGTGTTATATGTCGATCATATAAATAAAAGTTTAAAAATTAGGCATAAGAATTGAGATTTCTATTTTTTCATGTCAGTTTATTTGGGAAAATGTTGGTTAAGTGTAACACAGTGAATATATCTAAAAATATAAAAATACAAACTCAAATCATAGGTGCGGATTATGCGCCGGAATATAAGGACTAATACTCAAAATTCAAAATAAATTGTTGCACCTCATTCCATAGATTATTTTACTCTCATATTAATATTAATACTGGAAACTGAAACGGTTTCATTTGCGTCTATTGTATGAAGTGCAATTCAAAAACAATATTTTTGCATTTAAAATACATTTATATTGAGAGATTAATCTCTCACGTTGAGGCAAAATATTGAGATTTTGGGAAGCAAATCGAACTGGAATTCGTTTCTTAAATTATTTAGTGCATGTATCTAAAAAGTTTCTGTTGAAAATATTTCTTTACTACATTGTTATTTTTATTATTTCCGGAAACATCCATGACATCTTCCAAATACACAAAATATTAATGAAATGGTTTGACATTATCCGAGTTTAATATTGTGTAGGTATAATATACCGAACACGCTACTTTAGGTGTACGAAAATCGGATTTTAATTTTTCAGTGGGTTATTTCATGCTTCATGTTTAATTTGCAACATTAATTTTGCAGTTGGTCCGTCAACTCCCATATTCCATTCGCTAATTTTCCACCTATGGACGTAGATTATATTCGTGCATTTAAAATATCTCTACAGGAATTTCGTATTTTTAACGTGCACTTTTCTTTAAAAAAATTCTATTTTTTTAGTTGTCATAATATTTCTAAAATATACACTTAATTTTATTTGAAGCGCTAAAATCTTACTTAAAGTCAGATTTTAAAACATAAAATATTAAAATATTAAACATATATTTAAGAAATATTTTGGCAACTAAGGGGGAAAAAGGACATCCTTTAAGAAGAGTACATAGAAAAAATAAGTTAAAAATAATAATTTCCTAAGGAGGCATCTTAAATGTACGATTGCATTCAACGTCCAAATGTCCGTTAGCCAGGAAAATTGGGAGTTGATTGACCACTAACGGTCCCGCCTATTTTGCGATTAAGCACGTACCATTCCCACACACCATTCCGGTTTGACGCATCAGCCAGAGCAAGGAATACGTTTGAAGTCACTTCGGTCTTACTTTATATTAAAGGTCCCAAACCTACCAAACAAGTTGCCGAAAAGTTGATGTCGGTTAAGAGGCTTCCGAGTTGCAAATAACTTAACGCCCAGTCTATTGCAAGTAAAGTGTCTTGTATTAAATTGAGCCGTTTGGAAAAGTTAAGATGTAGTATTAACTACAAGAACAAGGAACAGTTACAATATAAAGGATAGATGTAAAATTAAGAAATGAGATAATAAAAAAATTTGAAATAATAAAGTAAAGCGAAATAGATTAAGGATAGAGTCTCAATATTGGGAAGAATGTGAAATGGTACAGATGTAGTTATAACTAACTACTTGTGAGGAGGTTGAAAAGTAATAAAAAAGTCTAAGAAAATGTAAAAAAAGTGTTCGTGAAACAGCACATAAATGCAAGGTGGTAGAAAAAAAAAAAAAAAAAAAAGGCCATACATTTTTTTTTTTGTTATAGCTTATATATTAAGTTTTAATTTAGAAATTAGGTATTTATAATGAGGAAATAATTACTGAGTAAAAAGTAAGACAGAGAGAAATTTACAGTTATTGTAAGCACTAATTCTCACAGTCCATAAAGCTGAAATATTTTGGTCTCGTTGTCTTGAACTTAACAACTTGAACTTTTAATCTTTCCCTTCAACCTTTTAATCGTCGTTTTAACCTTTCGAACAGACTTGTCTTAAAGAAGAGGATGTCATCCCCTTTCGCAACTAGCCGTGGATGAAAACAGTTTTGCAGCTTCTAAGAATTAGATATTCTTCTAGGATATTTTCTGAAACACAAACGAAAATGCACATAATCGAAAATTACAGTCATAACAAATAAATCTGTAAATTCATTACTAGTTACAATTTATTGTAAGATAAATTTATATTTATCAATATAAAATTAAGCAAATATAAGAATGTTGTATAAAATTATTAATTTCTAAATATTAAATTGAATGTGAACATTAAATATAGTTTACTGACTGTAAATAATTATTTAATTTGAGATTTGTTTCCTTTTAGATGTAAAAAATAAAATTTCGCTTATAGTAAAATAAAACAAACGGAATATATATATATATATATATATATATATATATATATATATATATATATATATATATATAAGCACTTTTTCAAACTAAATAAGTTTACACTTAATGTTGCATATTTCATTCTCTATTTCATTCATTTTCACACAAGTATGTTTTTACTGACATAAAAAAATTAAAATCATTAAAAAAAATTAAAAAAAATTAATATTTGGGTTACAAATAGTATTTTTTTTATTACGTCATTTTTTACTATTTGTTTAATTTTTATACTAAAAATATTATACATTTGTGCACTGCATATAATTTTATACTAAGATAATGATCAATAATATATGTGTCTCATTTTCTAAGCTAAATGCCATAGTTATTTTTCTGTCACATTTATTAATGTACCAAACGAATTTTCACTGAACAAGAAAAAAACTGAAAAAATATAAATAAAATTTTTACTCAGTTCTTTTTATGTTGAATCTAACGTACCGGAAAAATACAGTGGGTGATCGGATGTTCCTTCCACACAATTTACCTTTGTTCAAATCATTTTTTTAGCAAGTAAATTATCCAGTTTCAAATTTTTAAAATACTTAAATTGTTGGAATACAAGGAGATAATGCTTATAAAGTAAGTATTATATCGTATAAAAAAGAAATTATTATTTTTTTTCCTTTAAAAAGTAACATTTTTCAAACTTATCACATGAAATATCTTATGTGCCTAAGAAATATGTAATTTTTTTCTGACTTTTCAATGCTTTAACGAATAAATTCGATCATTAACGATCATTAAATATTTAAAAAGTCATTTAAAATCATACGTACATTTAAAAAAAATAATAATTCAAAATAGTTCAACAACAACATACTAATATGAATATTTTACATCCAATTTTGAAGATTATGTATATTTTTTATTATTTTAAAAATGATTGCATGCCTACAATATGTTTGCTGCATGTACACACGTGAAATCTGCATTATTGTTTTTGGTATGCATTTCGTTTTTGATTTATCTTATTCAGAATATTGTGTGTGAAATAATAAATAAGGTAAGCTGAAGTAACTGGACCAAGGAAGCAACTGGGCCATAGGCTATGTTAAGAAATGAAGTGAAATGAAACTACTAGCACGAGCTGTGCGTGATATGAAAGTGTAAATTTTGTTATTAGAAGAATTTTTTAGAGAATGTATGTGAGTTTTTTGTTTTATCTCGATGTAACATGTAAGATGTACTCGTGTAGATGGAATTAAATGTACTTTTATAATGCAAATGGATCTTTTCTGAAGAATCTGGTGAATTCTGAAGTTGGACTCTTATTCATTAACGCCCAGCATCTTGTAGATGCAGCCCATGAAAAGTAATCAGAAGGTTAGTATTAATATTCTATGCTAAGCCTACTTTCGAATTCTAACATAAAAATTTTGTACCCTCGGCGGGACGGGTGTTTTTGAATTTGAATTGATTAATTTGAGAAGATGAATTTAAATAGCTTAAAAACACAAAGAAAAGGATTAAGAACCACTTTTACTGTCACAGCTAATAAAATTGAGCCTGAATTGACTAAAGAAACAAGTGAATTCAAAGAGCTTTCCGTTTAGAAATCTCAACTCATAGACAAATTCCAAAGATTGGATACTTGCCAAAGCCAAATTTCGGAAATCCTTTTGCAAGATAAAGATGAAAAATTATATACGGAGGATTTTGGAGGCGCGGAAGAATATAGAGAAAAATACATAGAATTATTTTCACGTATTGACGAAAAGATGCAGTTTTCTAAACCTCCTAGTGAAAATGAAAGACGAAAGTTCAAGTTGCCGAAAATTGAGCTGAAGAGATTTAATGGTGAACCAAATAATTTTTTATCCTTCTAGAGTCAGTTTAAGAAAATACACGAAGACAACTCTATTGCGGAAGAAGATAAAATGCAATATTTATTGCAATCCATGGAACCCAAGTCAAGGGCCGAGCGATTAATATCAAGTTATCCAGCGACAGCCGAAAATTATCCGAAACCAATTGAGCAATTGAAAAAAAGATTTGGACGTGATGATCTACTTGTACAGATATATGTAAGAGAGTTGTTAACCCTCGTAATGAGAAATGCGACTGCGGGAAAAACGAAAGTTGATTTGGCCTCTTTATATGACGAACTAGAAAGTAAACTCCGAGCCTTAGAAAGCCTGGGTCTAACTCAAGAAAAGTATGGAGACTTTCTGACGCCTTTGGTCGAAAGCTGCTTGCCGGAAGAAATTCTGTTAACTTGGGAAAGAAACAGAAATCATGATACATCTGCCAGTAAGAATTCCCGAACTTTAGAGCAATTGATGAAATTTCTTCGCCAAGAAGTCCAAGGATACGAAATAGTTTCTCTGGCGAGAAAAAGTTTTGGCTCGATTAATGTTAAAAAAAGAGAAACTTTATGTGAAAATGCCGATAAATCTGAACTAGCCACCGCATCGGCACTGGTGAGTACGGAAAACCAAGGTAAGAAAAACAATTGTATTTTTTGCGAAAAATTTCACTCGAGTGAAAAGTGTTTTACTACTAGAAAGATGTCAATGGCTGATAAACAAAAATTGTTGTTAAGAAAAGGTGCATGTTTTTCATGCTTACAAATAGTTGGTCATTTAAGTAAAAATTGTGATATTAAACGTAAGTTAAGATGTACCCATTGTAATAAACCTCATTTTGAGATAATGTGTCAACAACAAAATAGAAAATATGATCAAAATGATAAATTGAAATCAGAGAATTCTCTTTCTAATTGTATTAGAAATGAAGTTGTGTATATGCAAACGCTTGGCGTGAGCATTAGGTCGCAAGGTCGCCAAAAGATTGTACGCGCGCTTTTAGATACTGCAGGCCAAAGTAGCTATGTTAGCCAGAGAATAACGAGATTGTTAAAAATGCGTCCTATAAGAAAGGAAACAATTATTCACGCATTGAGGGGAGGGGGGGTGAAACGAAACCCAAACGACATGATGTATTTTCCGTAGAACTGAGTGAATTAGAAGGAGATAATGCGTTTCGTTTTGGAGTATTTTCCGAAAGAAAAATTTGCGGATTTGTCTCTAGAATTAAAGATTATAGAATATTAAATGAGCTGAAAATAAATAAAATTAATCTAACTGATAATTTTTGTAAGGAAACTGAAATTGATCTTTTGATAGGGGCGGATATGATAGGGAAATTATTGACAAGTAATTTACTTCAATTAAACTGCGACTTGACTGCCATAGAAACCAAGCTCAGTTGGACAGTTATGGGAAAACAAAAGTGTAGCAAGAAACATAACATTTTGACATCGCTGTCTATGTATGTTAGAAATGTTCCTTTGAACGAATTGTGGAAACTTGAAACTATAGGAATTTCTGACCCCATTCAGAGTCTAGAAAAGGGGGGAGATTTTGATTTAAACGATTTTAAGGATAAAATGAAAATTCTTCCCGATGGCAGATATGAAATAGGACTTCCATGGAAATGTGACTCTAAGAAATTAGGCGATAATAAAGTTTTAGCTTGGAAGAGATATGAAAAAATGATTAATAAATTGAAATGTGGGGGATTTCTCACTGAATATCAAGAAGTATTCAGGGAATGGGGAAATTTGAATATTGTTGAACGTGTCCCTGAAAACGAATTGAGTAATAATTGTCATTATTTACCGCACAGGCCTGTAATCAGGTTAGATAAGGAAACCACAAAAATACGCCCTGTATTCGAGGCGTCTGCTTCTGAGAAAAGAAAACACTCCTTAAATGAATGCTTATATAAAGGCTTTAATATTATAGAATTAATACCTGATATTCTTGATCGCTTTAGAATGTATCCTATCGGTATAACTGCTGATATAGAAAAAATTTATTTGATGTTATCTGTTATGCCTAAAGATAGAGATTTTCTTAGATTCTATTTTCCATGTAATGAAGGGCAATTGGTTTATACACATTGTAGAGTTGTATTTGGTGTCTCTTCTAGCTCTTATTTATTAAGTGCATCCATAATGCATCATTTAGAAAACAGTCCCCCTGAATTTAAAGAAACTGCTGAAAAATTGAAATGTTCATTTTATGTAGATAATTGTGTATCAGGTGTTTCTAACATTGGTGAAGCTGAAATGTTTATTGGAAATGCGAAATCACTGATGTCTAAAAGATGTTTCAATTTGCGTTGTTTTGAAAGCAATGTAGCTTGCAAGAATATCGATAAGCATGTTGGGGATACTTCTGTTCTGGGGATCATTCGGAATTTAACTAATGATTCTTTGAAATGTTGTTTAGATTTAGAAGCATAAACGTGCGAAAGGAAAATTACTAAGAGATTAATCTTAAGCATTGTACTGCAAAAGATTTTTGATCCTATCGGCTTATTGTCTCCTACTACATTGCTTCCAAAACTATTGCTACAAGCTTCATGGAAACAAAAAATTCCAGGGGATCATGAATTACCTGGTAATATTGTAAACGTGTTTTTGAAATTGTTGGAGAACATTGATGTTTTAAAAGAAGTAGCTTTACCTCGATATTTGGAGATTAATGCTTCATCTGAACTTCATGTTTTTGTTGATGCGAGTAAAGGGGCATATGCATGTGCGTCTTCGTTAGATCGATACATAATATATAATATCAATAATTTCAATAATAATGCAATAATTTCTACATGCTGAAACATATAAGTAGCTATTATAGTTTATGCATACACTTTCTTATTATGTATAAATATGCAGCCGAATATAATATGTTTGAATTTTTATTTCTCCAGAATATTATTTTTATTATTATTATTTTAATTTCTTCTACGATATTATTATTTTTTTCATGACATTGTATTTGAAGATTTGAGTTATAAAGATTATATCTGCATATTTATCATGAAGTGTGTAATTTAAATAATTATTCAGCTCAATAATTTTAATTACTGTTAAACGATTACTTTAAAATTGCGACGCCATAGCTAGAGCCATTATATGTAATCTTCTTAAAATATCAGAGCGTTATTTTTAATTTTCCTTGTTCTATGCTTGACTTTCTGAATGACAACAGTAAGTGAAACAACCGTAAATTTTATAATTAAATTAAACTTACTTATTTTGGATTATTTCCGTTTAATGCGTTCAATGAAAGATTTTGAATATAAATGAGGTATTATTTATATATTATAAAATAAACGATAAATTAAATATTGTTTCATTTCACATAAAAGTATTTAAAGAATTATTTGTCAAAGTTTTATTTTAAGTGCATGCAAAAAAGTTTGAATGTGAATGTTATTAATAAATTTAATAAAACGACAAATACTGTGTATTAAATATAATATTTGTTAAAAGATATATTCTGAAACAGCTATTTATGCTGTTATCTTATTTTCCAAAAGCGAAAATATTTATAAACGTCAAATTTAAAGTATGATTTCATTTAACATCTTAAGTGTTTCTGATCTCCATTAACGTTCATGGAAGTGAAATGGTATATTAATTATTTGTGTTTAAATCCCTGTTTAGATGCGTTTTAAAATGACCGTACATTACATGGCCGTGACTCCAGTTAAAACACAACATTAAGAAATATATTCGAGTGAATCTGAACAGACAGTAAATATTAGACATACAACGTATTCTAATCTATAATATTGTCTTAAAATTTGCTTAAACGTATTATTTTATGTTTCTTTAGGTAAAGTTTTATTTTGTAAACATCTACACTGTTCAAGGTCTGCAGCAAACAGTACAGTTATTTGATAGTTTTTGCAAATAACTGCTACTTGACCATACTATGAAAGCATTATGACCATATTATTGACCATATTATTGCCAGAATAGATTAAAAATATGGTTAAGTAGCTGTATAATCTAAACAGGGTATAATATAAAACAATGTATAGTATAAACATGGAAAATCACTATAAAGACGGTCGAATGACGGTTCAGTCAACGGTCGTCGAACGGTCAGTTTGGTGCAGATTTTTAACAGTGTATATTTTAAATTTATTTTCTTTGTATTTCAAAATCATTTATATTTTGGATTTAGTTCATCATATTTCATTTTTTTATATATTTATGGGAGAAATAATGGCACTTTTATCTTATATATCACTGCTTGTTTTCATATCTACTTCTATTTCATGTGAGAGTGGATCTTTGATACCACAATAACAATTAGCTACAATTGGTTTGTGAAACAATGAATTTAAACTATTGCATTATTCTAACGGATTTTGTAATATTGCCCAACTATTCGCTTAATCCGTAGGGTGGGCCGAAAAAGTCGAAATTTTTCAGATCAATTCCTAATAGTGCGGAAATGTTGCCTTTTGTAATTAGAAGAATAAATTAAAAAAAAATAAATAAATCGGTTCACATATCTTTAGGTCGCGCATTGCTTTTGAAGTTTGGAAAATTTTATCAAAAATGAAATTTTTGGAATTAATGATGAAAATATTTAAAAAATCAGGCCTACTACTAATAGTTCGTAAACGTTGAATTTCGAAATTGAAAAATAATGCATTTTTTTTAAAATTATTTATTAATATCTTTAGGTCGCGCATCGCCATTGAATTTAGAAAAATACTATCAAAATTGACAATGTTTAATATAAAAGATTAAAGCTCGTTATTTTTTTTATCTCATCTACTTCTAATATTATAAAAATATTGCTTTATGTGCATAGAAACGTAACAAAAAATATATTTTAAAATAGGTTAATATTTTTTGGTCGTACGATTTTGTCGTCTGAAAAATTGCTTTATGTGCATAGAAACGTAACATAAATTATATTTTCAAATTGGTTAATATTTTTTGGTCGTACGATTTTGTCGTCTGATACGTCTGAAAAATTTTAGAAACATATAATTTTCAATTATTTTATTTATTTAAATTTTAACAATTATATTGTAGAAATTTAGAAGACTAAATTATGAGACACTTTTTAACAGAAATTGTTGAATCAATTTTAAGCAAGTTTTACTGAAACAATTCTAAATAATGTGCCTTGAACTAAGTTTAGAGAATAGTTATTGTTCTTTTTACCTTCAATTTTTACTACAGGTGAGGCTTTGTACAGAGATTTATTATCAAACTTTGGCATTACTGAGCGCGAAAGCAAAGTTGATCTAACATAACCGTTTCTGTTATTATAACCACATACTTTTTTAGAAGATTCTCACAAGCTTCTCAGAAGTAGCTCACAAGTTCCACACATCGTTCCACTGCTTGTGTGTGGCACAGAAACGCCTTTATGGTTTTCAGCCCCAATTCTGAGAGAGCTTTTGAATCAATAAGACAAAGAATGGTTACATGGGTGATTCCATGTAATATAGGAGGTGAAGTAACCTTGAAGATAGACCAATCAATAAGTTCTGAATAATAGTGAGCACTAAAATTTAACTTGGGTATCACAAAATCTCACAGAGTCTTCACGCTTTCTGTAACAGGTTGCATTGCTTTCCAAATCCGTCGTATTCTTAACTTCCTTATATGTTCCTTCTCATCTGTGATCATCGCCAATAGCAGGTTTTCTGGATGAGCAAAGAAGGCGTTACGCTCAATAACATGGTCTATCACCTCCTGTAAACTTTTGGTAGCTAACACGATGTTGTTATTGTATGGAACACATGCGTTGGTCCGTAAATAATAGAATGATTCTTCTTAATATTAAATCACACAAGCACATGTGCATTCATGATGAATAAACCTACCTACTTCAATTCATCGTAGGGTTTTATTTGTATATATACAGTCTGAGAATTATATTGCGGTCTTTAGCTATTGTAAATGAAAAAAAAAAATGGCCCTGGAACTCTGCCAGAAAGATCCCCAGGACAGAAGTCCGACCGCACAGCGTTTGATATTTCAGAAAGATACATTTTATCTTTACTGAAGTCATTTGGGTTTTCAACAGTCACTACTGGAGTATTGCAATTGATTGATTAAAACTGGATAACAGGCAGTGTTTAACAAGCAGGTAGTTGCTTGCCTATAGGACCAGAAAACATGGCCGGCCTTTTGATTTTACCTTCAATGTATTGATACAAGTGCCTAAAAGGCAATTCGATGAAATGAAAAAAAGGAAAATACACCATTGAATGGACCTCCCTGTATTCATTTAAAAGTTTTGAATAACCCTTTTTTCAATCCCGTATTGATAGAAGTGCCGTCACATCCAACTACAAGGACTTTGTCTAAGCAGATATTCTTGTGAGACAGATATAAAATAACGCTTTCAAAAATATTTCTTCCGGTTCCACTAATAGGCGTAACATGACCAATATATTTTGGCTGGCTCCTGAAGTAAAGAAATGTGCTCTTCCTTTTTTGACCTTCCATAAAGTTTTACGCTGATTTTCTCTTGATATAACTTATTGTATTTTCTGCCGTCCAAATTTATAACTCGAATAACAAAAAAAGTGTCCTTTTGTAAAAGGTTCCTTTTTTTAAGCTTCCCTCTCCTTATTTTACGTTTATCAATAACAAAGTGACGTATGTGCTTCATTGATCAGTCTCATGTCTAGAAGAACGCCAGATACGAAAGCAGCGGATGCTGTGTCAGAAACAGCAAATCTGTCACTTGCTAAAGCTGTTGCTTGTAAAAGAACACTCATCTGTGATGAAGTAGAATTTTCAGCTGTGACGAACGTTTCAAAATCATTTGGATATTTGAGCTTTTCAATTTTTTTTTTCTGCTGAAAGTAGTAAAACAATTTCTGCATCAGTATTCTCAACATTAACATTAACATAAGAAAAACTAGCTTCTAAGTTAAAAGAATTTTGGCGTCCAACACGTTTCTTATTTTGCTCTTTTCTTTCATTCTTTTTTCTATTCTTAGCCGTTTCTTTGCGATAAATTTTGGCAATTTTACCTATACTAGTACTTCTTTGGTCGTAGATAAATTTTGTTCAATTTGTGGAATCTTTCTCCCCTTATCACTGTTGCAATTTATTAATAAAGGGCGTTTACAACGATCTAGTGATGCACAAGTGCATTTCCGAATTATGATGCATTTACATGAGGTCACATCAAAAATCTTTAACGATTCAGTCTTTAATTAGTGTAATTTCGCATTAAAATGCAATTTACCCAATGACTTCTTCATTTTATAATATTTTGCATGATAGGCTTTTACCAATTGAATGGTTCTGGCCTCATACATTGTTGGTAATGAAGTATTTTCATAAATGCATGTCAGCATATGTCCATTTTGAGCCTATTTTCCAAATTTTGAAGTTGCGATCTAAAGGTATTAAACGATTAAAAAAAAGTATTAATAATAATAAAAATCCGTTATTTATCGAATTATAAAAGGTGACTTTTCGCACTATTAGAAGTGGGTCCGAAATTTGCATCATTAATTTCAAAAAATGTCATGGAACTTTAAGTGCGATGTGCAACCTAAAGATATTAACCGAATTAACATTTTTTGTATTATTCTTCTAATTACAGAAGGCAACTTTTCCGCACTATTAGAAATTGATTTAAAAGAAATTTGATTTTGTCGACCCACCTTAATCAGTCCTATTTTCTACTGTCACAAAACATGGTGTTTTACTACTGTTGATATAGGCAAACAAGATTGCTATGTGTCGTCTATTCCTAAATGGTCTAATTATAAAAAAGACAATTTTTAGATAAGAAAGACTCGTTCGAAAACATTTTGACTCAGATAAATTTTATAAAGTATCGTCATAATTAAGAAAAAATATTTTTACTCATCAGTAAAATAATTTGCAAACGAACCTAACCGTCTTTCATGTAGAGTAGGTATGATTACTATGAAAAACAGATAAGCATTGTTCCTTTGATGTATTCACTATTAAAATAAGAATTGTTTTTAATACAATTATCTACATTGTACGTGAAGTATTCACGTAAAATGATTCATCTGGAAAATAATTAACTCAGAAGATCGGAAGCATTATAGTTTAACACTAGAACTTCCGGAAATTTTACCAAAGTTTTTTAAAACAATTTCACACCAGAAATTTTATTTAATACTATTTAACTTAATCATTTAGTGCATTTCTATGAGTTTTATATTTAATTTATTTTTAAAAGAAATTTCTGGTTCGAATTGGAATATATTCATTTGGTAACCGTAAAAATGACCGCTCATGGTAGTTCTAGTGTTAAATAACTATCTTTAAACTTAAAAAACAATAGATGTTTTGAAATCCCCTGATAACCTGAATAAAAAATCACATTGAGATATTAATGTAACAGTTGATAATACTAATATAATACATTAATTATTTTCCGAATCATTAAAAAGCCAGCTTTGTTTCTATTTTCTCACTCTATTTCGTTAAAAAATAATTACGATCACAAAATAAAAGTGAATTTATTGTTATTACTGAAACAGCTCTAACTCTGTTCGATTGTAAAAGTCAGAATTTTAGATGCAGGAAAAAATATATATATATGTATTTGAGTGTAAATGAAATCAGTATACGTAACTGAAACGTTGAATATATATCTTCTGTATAACTTTCCATTATTCTGTTCTTGTTTATTCTCTACTAGTCCAGGATGTGTTGTCTAATAATGTGAAATTTGGAAAAGTTCAGATTAGATCATTAATATATGAAGACATGATGTTGAATCTCTCATATTTTTATATTTCTACTATTAGTTACCATTGGATTTATTTCAGGAAAGTTATTAATGTTTGACAAAAGTACCAGCAACAGTATATTATGTCATCCCAGAATGAAGAATCGAAGTTTGAGTTAGGGAAAATTCTTAAATTTTGGCCAGTGAGATTATTTTTAGAATTACAAACGTGTACTCCAGTAACGAAAACTTTATAACGATTAAAACAACAATGTCTTTACAAATTGTGTGCGAAACTATTGATTTATGTAAGCTCCAAACTATTCTCCCTGAAATATGTTGACCCTATCATGGGAATTTCAACTCTCTTGCGTGCACATAACATATAAGGTAAAGCCAGGAGAGATGGCGCGATCGGAGAGATTGCGCAAATAGGGGTTCGAGGGGAAGGAGTAGAGTGAGCGCGCAGCGACTCCAGGTAGTTGTATAATAGCAGTAGTGGAGTGTCTACTTGAAAGTGCACGTTGATTGTTTTGAACGTCTAAGATAAAGCATTGCTATTTTGTTTTGTTTTACCAAAGTAAGTGCTTGAATTTTCATAGCTATTCGTCAGAATTTCTATACAATGTCAGAAGTACAAAATATTTTAAATTTAAACGATTTCTCATAAGCTACTAATCTAGACTAACAGTGTGAATACCAACGGTTCGTTTTAGTTGCGGCCATGTTTAAATAAAAGGCCGCGCAATCTCTCCTACCGAAATTGGAGAGTTTGCGCGTCTTCAACTTAGGAGAGATGGCACATTGTTCCCGTTAGATTCCATGGTAGGAGATATCTTATTGATAAATTTTATAAAAAGAAAGTAAAACTTAAAATGGACTAATTTTAAGTTAAACGTGTTATCCAGTAACTTAATGTTATTTTGTAATGTTATCTGGACTTGCTTTTTCTGATTCTTTATTTTTTTCCTTTAATTAAAATGTTATAATCGTTTTTTAAATTAGTTGCTTTTTCTGATTCTTTAATCCTTAGGTTGAAATATTCACTCCTAATACAATAATATTTGTTCACAAAAACCTCACAACAATGTCATTTAAGTGTAATTATTATTGTTAACAATTTAACTGTACTTGTTATTAGTAACAATCTTTCCTACCCATGTGCGCAATCAAACCAACCCTGTAAGGACAGATTGTGCAAAATAACTTTCTTGGTTTTATTACAACTGTTCTATTAAATTACAACATAAAAACAAAATAGCAATGGAAATACATTAAAAACAAATGAAGTCAAAATTATTAATGGATAGTTTAGCAAAAAATTAATATTTACATTTTTTATTGCTATTCTTTTGAATTGTGCGCAGACTCTCCCAGCTTTACCTTACTTACAAAGATACACCAATGCAAACATTATTAAATTTAACTCAAAAGAAAAGAAAATTTGCTAACAGAGAAATATAGCAAAAACATAACCGCAATATATAGAGTTATTTAAGGACATACCTTTGTCTAGCAACTGCTGCATTTTACTAAACAAATATTTGTTTAGTATGTTCAATAAAAATGCCAGACACTCACCTTTATTAAGACGTGAAATATCATGCTGGAATTGTGATGTAAGGACCTGTACATAGCATTTAGAAATATCTCAATTGTAAGAAATCTCCTAAACTTTAGCTGACGAAGTTCTTAAAGAATTCCGTTAGAAATGTCGTCCATAGCAAAACAATTAAAAAATCCAAACCCTCTAGCATAATAAGAACACACATATTTATCCAGCAAGATCAATGAAAATTGATGACAATCCCAGAAAATAATTTTTTGTTTTTCAAAGTATCCCATGTCTGAGAAGGAAAAATTTAAATTGTTGCACATAAAGACAGTAAATTTAAGCATTATAAGATGTGAAAAAAATATTTATAATAGTAATAACAAGTTGGAAATTGTACGTCAAACGTTACAAACGACGTGCGTTCGTATGCACGTTTTAGAATTAAATTCATGATATCCCGTGCGTAGAACGGGTTACACAGCTAGTTAAGTATATATTTTATGACACTGTTCATACAAATATCTTAACTAGTTATATAAATATTCAGATATATATGTATGAGCTAGTTATATAAATATTCAGATCTTGATGATTTTTAATTCTGTGAAATGAATTATATCGTCTGCAGATTAATTTCTGTATTAAAATAAGTATCTCGCTCGCTTGACGATTAAACTTTGGAAGCTCCTATAACAAAAAAGCACCGATTTAAAAAAAAAAATTCAAATTTCTTAATAAATATTTTTATTAATATCTCCTAAAGTTTTGATTCGATTTTAATAAAATTTGAAATGTCTCGACAAAATTCTGCAAAGATAATATATTTTAAATTGCAAACCATTTGGTTGGGTAGTTTTTGCGTTGTTATATGCGGACAGACAGACAGACGGACAGACAGACAGACAGACAGACGGACGGACAGACGGATGGACCAAGCGACGACTATAGGTGCTACGTATTTATATAATTACGAACGCACCTAATAAAGGAATTTTGCCTAATATGGTCTAAAATTCTTTAAAATACTAACTAAAATTTATAGCGGAAGATGAATGGATTTGGTTTCTCTCAGACAAGAGAATCTTTGACCAAAAAAAAATATATATATAACACAACAAATTGCGAATTGATATCTAAAAATCGTTCTAATGCTTCAACAGTAATGCCGACGAAAAGCCCTATTCCTTACATGATTTTAAGATTGCGAGCTATGTAGGTCCTGTGATGTTTCCATTTGTCTATCCACAAGGCCCCAGACTTAACATTTCTGCCTTCATTAACGTTCTGTAAAAATTCCTTAACCCAGTGTATGGAATGAAATATTTTATGAGTTTCAGCACGGCTTTGCATCAGTTTTCAGGGGAACCAGACCACAATAAATTGTATAGATCTAATACTTTGTGCGAATTTTAATTCATAATCCAAAAACACTTACAACGTTGTAACGCACAAATATTAGGAAATGGCACAAAAACCGCATACGGCCGTTTCAAGGATTCCTCGATCCCCTTCCTCAATGCAAAAAAAAAAAAAAAAAAAAAAAAAAAAAAAACTCTTTTTTTTTTACTGAGGAAGGGGATCGAGGAATCCTTGAGACAGGTCCATAGAGACAGGTTATGAGACAGGTCCATAATTTAATTTAAATATGTAGACGATAAATGTCTCACATAGAAACAGTTATAAAAGCTTAGGCAGTTTTTAATTAATATTAATAAAATTATTCAATTTAATTTTATGCTTATAACAATAATTTGTAAATCATTTGTATTACATTTCCAGTAAATATTACTGAAAATATAAATTTCTAAATCTCTAAATATTATTAATCAATGTGTATTGAAGCTACACATAAAATTTATGCTTATGACATTTCAGAAATCCATTAATGATGGACACAATTTTTAACAACAAAAAAAGTTAGGTAATGCTATTTAAGAATATTCATTGAAAATCCTATACAACGCAAGAGGGTTTTTTGGAATTTCTTTTTACATCAATACGATTCATAAAAATACAGAAAAGGCGAATTCCTTTCCGCTTGAGAGTACTTTGGGTACACGATATAAAAAAGGATTTAGATATATTTTATTCTTTCGATGTTGCAATCTCAAATTTAAAAACAGCTAAAATTTCTAAAATACAAATAGAGAAAAGAACTTCCAATAAAATATTGAAAGATTAAACTTGATGTAAAATACTCTGCGATAGAGAAATAGAGATTTTAAATAAGGTTTCGATATATTCAGTCTAGAAGATACGTTTTTATAATGTATGCAACATTTAGATTCGGACATGGGACAATACATAGAAATGACTTGAAAATGTAATGGATCCATTATATCCATTTTTAGAAATTTCATATCAGAATATTTTACTGTAAAAGTGTTTTATTTTCAAACACTATAAATATTTACAAAAATGGATGCATATTCATATTGATTAAAATGCGAACTTATATATGTACGTATCTTTATTTTCACATTGTTCATTAAAAAAATAACGTACAAATTAAGATCTTGAAAAGGTACAAAATATCCATTTAAAAATAGAACTAAACAAAAATTTCTACCTAAATTTCTTGAGATTATTGCTCAAAATATAATCTTAAATTTAATAACCTAAGATTTCTTATGTCTCATAGCGCAGTAATAGACAAAGTTTCAATGTGACAGTCAAAAGTCTTGTTTTATTTTTTTATGATGTCCAATACGTTCTTTTAAAATTATATTTTATTATTATCAGACATTCTGAATAATAAAACACAAAGTGCACATTACGTTTAAATTAAAACTATAGACGACTGAATATTTCTTTACTTTAAAAAAAAACAAGATTAGTACATGGTAGGCATGTAAGAAATATATTACATTATAAATAATGAGGAACACACTGTGTTTTCAAAGAATTCCGTTGTAGATATACTATATATTTAATGTATAGAATATAGTTAGGTAGTAAAATGTCACCTTTATGTCATAATGAACTGTTTCTGTGACATGTTTGTGTTTTAAAATAAAAAAAACAAAAACAATTTTTCTTTTAAAATTTCGAAACAAAATCTGACTTTCGAGAATAAAAGTAGTTTTTCCAGTGACACGCTTGCAAAGAATTTCTTTCAGGGATATAAAAGCAGCTTTTATCTTTTCTCTAGAAAAACATTTGTTGCACATAAATGTTATTCTAAAGGATGAAATAAACCATAAGTAATAAAACTTGAAAGCATTTGATTTTTAAAGGATTTACGTCAGAAATATTTTTCAGAAAATATAGTTGAAAGAACAATACAAATTCTTTTCAGAGTTTTAGAATTTTTGATATGTTTGAAAAGAAGAATATAACATGAATAAACACATATTTAGTAAATGGTATAGTTAATGTATCCAGTAAAAAAACAACAATTTCTAAATCAATGATTTCCCTGAATAACCATATTCTTTTGAGTACAGAACCCACACATCATCATGATATGGAGAACATGTAATTTAAAAATTAAGAGAAAAAATCAAATTAAAATTTAACAAATCAGTTTAACAAAAATTCAATTTAAATAGCTCCGTTCTTTACTAACAAAAGCGACTATGGTGAATGAAACTTATTAATTGTCCATGCCTCTTAGTGGGTAACAACAAAAGCAATCTATTTTTTTCTAATTTTGAAGATTCCATTTTCATTCCTAGACATGAGTTCAGAATTCATACATATATGAAGTGGGGTACATTTTGAAAAGTTGTAGGTAATTTCCACTCTGAAATTTTATTTCTTCGTAATGTATTTCCCGCATAGCATGCACAGTCACAGTGACGTCATTGTGACGTCACTGTGAGTCACGTACACGTCACGTCACATCTGTGACCAAAATGACACCACTTTGTAACGTCACACTGTGATCAAAATGTGAACGTCTTGAAGATCTAAAGAAAACTTAAAATAAACTTTAGAACATCTTATGGCATGAAGAAAATTACTTTTTGACAGCTTTAAAAAATTTTGTGACGTTGCAATGACGTCACTGCAAGTCACATAAGTCACGTAAAACCTATGACCAAAATGACAACACTCTGTGACTTCACGGTGTGATCGGAGAGAGAATTTGGAAAAAAAAACTCATAAAATATAGAATTGAATTATGTCATGTACCTAAATCATTAATAAAAACATTGTCACACATTATTTAAATATATTGTATTTCCAAAATAAAATAATAAATAAATATTTGTCTACATATATGAGGCAGATATTTTTTTACAATTTTCATTGCCATTTTCATGAAATTTAATAAAATATACTATATAATACACAGGTAAAAATCCTTAAATAGAAATTTAGTAACGTAGGAAAGTTTTGGCGGAAAGTAATTCAGAAATAGATCTCCCATTCTAATAAAACTGTTAGCGATTTAGAGATTTGTTAGCATTTTAAATACAAACATTTAATTTTTTTCCCTACCACCGCATAGAACTCATTTGCTAATTTTGTGATACTAAAAATATTTTAAAAATCTCCAATCTCTTATTATTTTGAGGGGCCACTCAACCCAATCATCAGCTTTCTGTTTAAAAAGTTAGGACACCATTTTTGCGAGTTCGACATCAGGGGTGCTCGGGGTGACCGTCGAACGCGTTCAAGATTTTTCTTGTACTGAATATTTAAGGTGGTTCTCAACTGACCTGCTCCACAACGCGAAGCTTTCTGACATAATTTCATTTTTAAACGCAAAGGCATAAAATGGGCAGGACTGACTATGGAAGCAATTTGGAATCGAAATGAGTTTTCCATTTTTTGATAAATAAATTACTTATCGAGTTATAAGCAATTCGTGTCACGTGACGACTGGTTTGTCTCTTTTCTTTCCCTGTTACGTCGGGTATTTGGTTCAAAACGCTGACTTTAACATTCTTTTCTGAAAGATCTTCTGATTTTACTAAAAAATGTAAAACGTCTTTCAATTACAGAGTTTCTGAATAAAAACAAAAGCCAATTTCATGCGTTTCCGAACAAAAACGAATTAAAAGTATGTCATAAAGTATATGTCATCCCTATATCAATTTATTCCAAAACTGGTCCGTGCTTAATAAGATATCACCTCTGTTAAATATATTGCTCTTTTCAATAGAGTGTAAAAAATGAAAAAATCGTATCTAGGAAATCTGATTGCAGAATAGTATTTATATTTATGTCGTAATTATTTTATAAAGACTATTAAATCCATTTTTATTTAAAATTTATGTTTACCTTGGACGCCTAAAACAAATGCAACTGATTAAAAAATATATAAAAATTTAAATTTTCACAGCTTATTTCCAAGAATATTAAACTCTCTCATATAAAAACAGAATATTATAGTTTTATTAGAAGTTATTTGTCAGCCATATAAACTATAAAGCGTTTGAAATGTCTTTATTTAACTGTTTTTTTTCTATTCTTTTTCTGGAAACACCTGCCAGATGTTACTTTGCGGTAAACATTACTGCGCAGATCATGATCGCAGATGTTGAGGGCAGACGATTATTCTCATTAGAGTGTGTCTCGGATTAGAGTGTGTTGTGCTTTTAAGTTTGTGGAAATTATACCGTGAAAGTAAATTAACGTTTTAAAGTGAATCATCCATTTTAACCTATCCTTATGTCTAGCTGGGTGCGTTATTAAGGACTGCGTGATATTTGATATCTCAGATCTATGAACACACCTAAGCTGGACACTTTGAAAATTAAAGCAGTGGATTTGAATCTCATTTTTCAATGAAAAGGAAGCAGTCAACGACCATTAAAACTTAATCCCTAGAACTGTTGGTTTTACTTATAGATTAGCAGGTAACTTTTAATGTCTTCGCAGTTTTGTTAATAGTGCATATTTAGTAATGGTACATTAATAGTGCATTATTTAAATGTTAAGATTTTTAAATCTTTTTTTTTTTTTTAATCACTTGTATAAAATTTTATCTTTAATGTTTAAATCGTTTTAAATAGAGAGTTTGGAAAAAAGCTTAAAGTATTTACTAACAATATATATTCTAAATGTAAAGTGTTATTTATAACGAGGAATGTATTTATATTTTGCGTTTCTCAGTTCAATTTTCATAGTTATTCATTGTAATTAAAAACATTGCAATTTTTAAAACTATTAATATTTGATTTACAATTTGAAAATTTCTTAGCTAGTGGAGGTTTTGAGAAATAATTTTCTGGTATATTTGAAATAATTGCGACAATTTAACTCATTACAAATTTAGTTGTCAAGATATGTCAATATTAGGTGCACAAAAATAATGAATATTGATGAAAAAATAAAACAGCTATTGAGTTAAGGTAATTTTTCCAGTTATGTTATCGAATTTTTTCTATAGTAAAAATTGATATTTAAGCTCTGCATTTAGTATTCTATCAAAAACTATAAATAAAATAATTTGTAAAGGAAAAAAGAAATATTTTTTTTTCTTTGCGTTTATGATCCGAAGTTTTAAAATTCATTTGCTTCGAAAAATGTTTTATTGCTTGATACAATGTTTATTATTTAATAATATCGCACAATAGGTAGATCTATTATTTAAATGGATTCCTAAAAAATAATAAATTTAAAAATTAATAAAATGTATAAATTTTTCACAATGCTTATTTAAAAATCTATACTTTTATTTTCATTAAATTTGTAATCAAATCCAAAATAACTAATTTCTGAATTCATTTTTATTCGGAAACACATGAAATTGGCAGGTGTTCTTATTCAGAATATATGTAATAGAATGGCATTTTCCATTTTTGACAAAAGATGTTTCAGAATACACTATCAAATTCGGTGTTTTGAACCGAATTTCCGACGTGCAGCGTCAGAAACGGAAAAAACGTGACCAAAATTGCTCTTAAGCATTTCATTTATCTAAAAATGGAAAACGCTATTCATTCCAAATCGCTTTAATAATCAGGCATGCAAGTGCCAAGCGTTTAAAAATTTGTTCATAAATTTGTCAGAAAGTTTCGTGATACTGAACGAGGGGAAATATGGCAAAGTATACACATTTAAAAACTTCAATACTTAAAAGCAAAATAGCATAGTTTTAATTATTGTCAACATTTTTGGTGGTTACATAAAACAAATAGAAGTCGAAGTTATTTTTAAAAGTGGTTATTTGCACAATAGAATTTCATATTATTAAAATATTTAATTTTATTATAATTTTTAATGGATTCATCTATTATTTTTATATTAGTATGCGTTTTTTACATTTATAATTTTCTTGTTTAACGGCTACATTAGCCGGTTTCCCAATCAGATGCAAAGTTTTAATTTGAATACGAGTTGCATAAAAAAAAAAAATGATTGCCGATTCAATCCTTATCGCCGATCTTATCCGTATTTGGTGAAATCTTGTTATCCGAATCTATGCGAAATCATTTATCAGGTTCGGTCGGGTTGTGGGCCTACAGAATTTTTGTTTTTGTTGTTGTTGGGTAAGGGTAAGATTACGGGTTGAATGTAAATATAGTTTCAGTCAACCATCATCCATGTTCAAGTAGACATTCAATCATGTTCAAGAAGTATATAACCGTATTCGTGCATGACTCTAGATCCGAGCCGACATCAGAAATTGTATCGTAACACAATTTCTAATAAAATCTGGTTACTTGGTCGTATGCAAGATTCTATTCTGAACAAGACTTACAGTAAAAACATTATACCCGACTCGGGTCAGATCGGGTTCAGGAAAATCAGGTCACACGACAACTAATCCAAATCTATTCTGTAGTCAAACAAATCCAAAAAGATCGTTCCGAAGTTTCTGGATTGTATTCGGGTAAAATCTGGTCACCCGACCCGGTGCAGTGTCGTCACAAACGTCACAAACTTGAACCATAAAAAAATTTTGATCCGAACAATCCGTATAGGATTCGGGTAAAATCTGGTCACCCTATCCGATGCAGATTCGTCACATTTTTCACATTGAAGTCGCACGGTGACTTCACAAAGTAGTCACATTGTGAGGTCACAGAAAGCCTTGAAAATGACCATAACGACCTCGCATTTACGTCACAGTGACTTCACATCGACGTCACGTGACGTCACGACGAGTGTCACAAAGTCACAGTGTGACTTCAGAGTGACGTCGCCGTGATGTCACCATGCCTTACGGGTTGTTACTTATTGTGCTCATGAATTTGTTGTTTGCCCACTTGTGAGAGTATCAGTGACTCCTTAAGGGGAGATCTATTCTAAGTAATTGAATTGTTAGCTTTTCGATAGATGGAAAGTTGGTTTAAATAATTGTTTTGTTGTTTATCGGATAGGTAAATTTTTGTAGACCATTTGGCACACTACGTTTGCCAGTTCCCAGCCATACTTCAAAGTTTAATGTGTGAGCGTAACTTTATAATTTTGAAACTCTGTGTGGTTATGTTTTTTATAACTTTTAAAATTTTATTTGAAAATTTTTATAACTTTATTTATTCTCAAAATGCGTGTAAATACTGAGGAGTATAATTGATTTTGAGAAGATTTACATAGCGGTTTTTTATGCTGCGATGAATAAAATTTAGAATCTAATAATTTATGTAATTCAAAATTCTTTCAGCTAAATGAATATTGTTAAATGGAATTAATAAAATTTCCACTCCTACGCTTCCCTCTACCATTGTTGAATTGATTTATGCGTTTACAGGAGCGCGAAACATTTTTTTTTTCAATTCTTATTCGAAAATTCAGTTCTACCAATTCTGATTTGCTCTAAAAATTAATTTTCATTAAAATTTCAGCTTTTTTATATTATTTATTTATAGGCTTTAAAATTATTTTACTGCGATATTAAAATTGATTGTCAATAAAAATATTCTTTATAAAATCATATTTTTGTTAATGTTATTTCTTACAGTTTTTGTTTCAAACAAAGGACCTTGTCTCTTAATTCTGTAATCGCAACGAAACAGGAAGGTATTTAAGTTTTCATATATAGACACTTTTTAGCTCACAGGCTATCAAAGCCTGAGAGCTAATGTGCCCGCCCGTTCTGTATGTATGTATGTATGTATGTATGTATGTATGTACGTATGTACGTACGTAACGCGATAACTCGTGATAGAATTAACCGTTTTGCTTCAAATTTTGTTTACAGGTTCATTCTAATAAGGCGCTTCCCTGATTAGTTTTGGAAGTTTATTGGTTAAATATAAAGGGGGGAAAGGGGGGGGTTAACTCCCCCTTAATTTAGATAAATGGGTTTTTCATGCAGAAGTATCCGTTTTTCTTCAAATTTCGTATATAGGTTCATTGTGATAAGGTGCATCCCTGATTATTTTTGGGAGTTCATTAGTTAAGTATAAAGGGGGGAAATGGGGGGCTAACCCCCCCCCCCCTTAATTTAGATAAATGGGTTTTTCATGCAGAATTATGCGATTTTCTTTAAACTTTGTATATAGGCTCATTGTGGTAAGGCACTTCCCTAATTAGTTTTGGGTGTTCATTGGGTAAGTATAAAGGGGGGTAAACGGGGGGCTACTCCCCCTTAATTTAGATAAATGGGTTTTCATGCAGAATTATCCGATTTTCTTCAAATTTTGTATATAGGCTCATTGTGATAAGGCATTTCTTTGATTAGTTTTGGGGGTTCATTGGATAAGTATAAAGGGGGGAAACGGGGGGCTACCCCCCCCCCCTCCTTAATTTAGATAAATGGGTTTTTCATGCAGAATTATGCGATTTTCTTTAAACTTTGTATATAGGCTCATTGTGGTAAGGCACTTCCCTAATTAGTTTTGGGGGTTCATTGGATAAGTATAAAGGGGGGAAACGGGGGGCTACCCCCCCCTTAATTTAGATAAATGGGTTTTTCATGCAGAATTATGCAATTTTCTTTAAACTTTGTATATAGGCTCATTGTGATAAGGCACTTCCGTAATTAGTTTTGGGTGTTCATTGGGTAAGTATAAAGGGGGGTAAACGGGGGGCTAATCCCCCTTAATTTAGATAAATGGGTTTTTCATGCAGAATTATACGATTTTCTTCAAATTTTGTATATAGATTCATTGTGGTAAGGCGCTTGCCTGATTAGTTTTGGGTTT
Organism: Maratus michaelseni; assembly: GCA_963931845.1. Lineage (NCBI taxonomy): Eukaryota > Metazoa > Arthropoda > Arachnida > Araneae > Salticidae > Maratus > Maratus michaelseni. The sequence continues at coordinate 86,770,132 of OZ007593.1, forward strand.
TCATTTGTTAAGTATAAAGGGGGGAACGGGGGGGGGCTCACCTCCCTTAATTTAGATAAATGGGTTTTTCAAGCAAAATTATCCGATTTTTTTCAAATTTTGTGCATAAATTCATTGTACTAAGGCGCTTGCCTGATTAGATTTTGGGGGTTTATTGGTTAAGTATACAGGGTGGGAACGGATGCTTACCCCCCCCCCCTTAATATAGTGTCGATTTCTTTATTTTTCGAGTGACATTATTCTTTGAAAAAATAGCATAATATACAATTAGTGTGAATAGCCTGTGAGCTCAATGCCCTCAGTTTAACTGGGCAGTTTTCTTTTTTTTTTGTTGTACTACCATCCATGAACGACGTGTGCGTGCAAGAAATCCACCTAAAAATATAAGTACGAAATATAAGGTACACTGTTAAAAAATTGCAGCAAACTGTCCTGTAATTTGACCGTTTTTATAGAAAACGGTTACATAACCATAATTTAACTTCATTCGGACTATAATATGGGCAATAATATGGTCAGAGTAATGTTAAATTACGGTTATGTAACCGATTTCTATAAAAACGGTCGAATGGCTGGACAGTTTGCTGCAAATTTTTAACTGTGTATAAAAAATACTTGTTTAAGATATGTGTAAATTATAAGTATTTGCGGTATATGTACTGTTTATCTGAATATAATTAAATCATGGTACCTAAACTTGTCCCATTGCTGACAGTATAGGTACCGCAATTTTTAAGATGTTTTTTGGAGTGTAGATATTTACGAAATAAAAATCTTTAAAATTTTGTCTAAAGAAAAATCTAGGCTATCTTAAACTGTTAAAATTCATCCTCTTTAATAAAAAGCTATGCGTTGCTGACGACTGGGATTTTCGCTAATCGTTGCCACAGGTTAATCACGGAAAATGAAACATTTGAAGTTACTGAAAAAGTTAATTGCTCGAAAAGTAGTTGTCAGAAAATTGTTAGACAAACTGCGTTAGAAAGGTAAAAAAAAATGTATTTTTCTTGATATAAATTTGAAATCTAATGATTGTGCAGTTTTTCAAATATTGAATTCCAAAAATTACTTAATTTCACAATGGAATACCATAGCGAAACTTCACGCGTAAAATGATAATGATAACAACAATGTGTCCTGTACGTGTATACAGGCTATAGCACGAGTCACAAATTATAGTAGCCTTATTATTCTGTTAAAATACAAAAGTGAATTATGATGTCACGAGTGCATGCTTTTTATTTAATTTTCGACATATACTAGATGCGCCATTTCTTTTTAGCTGTGAATAAAATAGGTTAACTCATGTTATTAAAAATGTAGCTATAAAACATGTAAATAAATGGAAAACGGTAAATAATAAATGATAAACTTAATGGTAAACCGTAGTCCCCCCCCCCTCTCTTAAATAATAAAGAAGCTTATGTCACTGATTGTCATAATATTTTTTTTCGTCAAGTTTTGACGGGTTCCCTCTAGTTTTTATATATCATGCTATTATTAAACGAGAACAAAAAATACTGCGCTAAGAATAGATTATTTTCCAAGCCATTCATAATACTGTAACAAAACTTCCAGCAAACTTCACTAAGAAAACGATTTAGGAAACACGTAACACATCTGAAAATACAATTTCAGCTATCACTATCAACAGTCGAACAAAATATCCGAATCCTTTTTTGTAGCCCTGTATATGATCTGTAGATTTCTCTGTATACCTCATAGTATGCTCAAATTTACTTCAAATTTACTTCAGTTAGAATATACATAGCATAATGGAAAATTCCCCTTGAAATATTTCTGTAAATAAAGGGAAAAGTACGCAAGATCTTTTGAGCAGGCCCTAATATGATCTATATAATTTATGTATATTAATTAATATGCAAAAAATAAATTAAATTTTAAAACGTGTACCACATTGGCAAAGTATCTACTATTAATGGTTTTTCGTATACAATACTGTAACTAAATTCTTTTTTCTAGTATCCCTGTAAATAAACAATACATTGTATGGAACCCATATTCTACAGTAAGCGCCTTCAAATGCAGCTCAGTTATATGTATCAATTTGAATATGTTTAAAATAGTGTAACATCATTAAATACGCCGAAAACCATTTTCCCCATAGACCGTAATGCAACGGAAGTCTTTTGGATAGTCTTGTAAACGAACTATAAATTCTACACCTTCCATTTTTAATACCAAACATGTCATAGTAAATCCCAATAACATACATCAATTGCATGGCTATCCGTGTTTATTTACTCGAGTTAGAGAACGGACAGATCACAGACACATGTCAGACTGAAAAACCGACTTTATAAATACTTTCCAACTACGTTGAAAAGTGTTACATATCATATCCAATGATGTAAACTAAAAGTAACGAACATATTTCATTTGGAAGTGACGTAAAGATTTTTGCTTTTGCATTATGAATATACGGATGTTTTCAGCTTTTGAAAAATATTTAAAATTTATATGTTATTTTTTATATGATGTTTGTTTAATAGCAGTAAAAAAAAGTATTGTGGTTAGTGATTTCTTTCTAGAATAACATGCTTCAAAGATGGTTTTAATTAGGTTTCAAAATTTTCAGTTTCTTAAGATTATTTTTCTGCATTTTATTATTTATCTTGTAAGGCATGATCATTTATTATTTTAAACGCCGCCTAGGTTTGAAATATAATGTGTACAAATTATTTTTATTAATAATTTTTTTTATACTTTCCCACGTACTACTTACACCTGCGAAATATATATATATATATATATATATAGTACACAGGTGTGCATGTGTGTGTGTATTTTATTTATATTTCTTTTTTATATTTTTTAATGTTATTTTTATTACTGAATTCAATAATTTACCAAACTTGCCAAATTTTATACAACTCTTATTTAGTAACAAAATATTACAAAGATTTTCTATGCAAAAATGTTTTTTTTTTTAAATCCTAGTTAAAAAGTATAAAAATGTATTTTCAAATAATATTTATAAAACCTAAATTAATTTAACGAAAGTCCTTATAAGAAGTCTCATTTTAACGTCTTAAACGAAATTTAATACGTGTATGTAATTTAATTTTAACTTTGCGTTTATCCTATAAGCTAAATACTTTTCTTAATTAACTACATCGATTGCATAATATTGAGTTGATAGGAAAGTTAATACCTTCGGATTTTTAAACGAGACTGATTTTTGAAATTTCGTTTCTCAAAAAAAAAAAAAAAAAAAAACAAGAGGGGAAAATTCTGCTATAAGGCACAATATAGATTGCCACACACGGCTTTTATTTAAAATATAAATAAACTAGCTGTAACTCAGAATAAAAACTCAATGACAACAAACAATTTTAAAATATCTAAATAACAAATAAAAATTCCCCTGTTAAACTGTTGAGTTGTTGAATAACCATTCAATTTAGAAAAATATTTTTCTACCACTGAGCAATTTTTTTAATGAAATTTAATTCATGTTGCTATGGCAGCAGACGATAAAACGATATCTTTGGAATAAGGGAATAAATAGAAGACAAAATTTTGTTGATGTTTGTGATAAAATGTTTATCTTTATTTTTTAAAAATGTATATACAAAATTCACTTTTATATTTTAACAGAATAATAAGTTTACTATAATTTGTTACTCATGCTATGGCCAGTATACATGATACACGTCGAGCCACAATGCCTTTATCACTATCATTTTACGCGTAAAAGTTTCGCTACGGTACTTCATTGTGAAGTTTTGTAATTTTTGAAATCTAATATTTGAAAAACGACATAATCATTAGATTTGAAATTTATATCAAGAAAAATACAATTTTTTACCATTCTAACGCAGTTTGTAAAACAATTTTGTGACAAATACTTTTCGAGTTATTAATTTTTTAAGTAACTTCAAATGTTTCATTTTCCGATATTAATCTGTGGCAACGATGGATTGCTGTGACTTTTCATAAACATGAAAAATGATAGAGATTGAAAGAATAAGCCACCCTGTGTGTGGCTAAAAAAAAAAGCAATTTTCTAATATTTATTTATTTGGAACATATAAATATTTATTTAGCTAGATAAAAATAGCATTTAATATTACTAACATTTATGTTGTATACTTCTATTCTATACTAATGCATAGGCTTTATATTATATCATAATGCAAATGAGTATTGGTATGACATAATACTGTCCTATTTACATGAATTAGTAGTCGTTTAAAAAATTCTAGTCACTATTTAAATACTTATTTTACATTTAATATAACTGGTTGCTTATAAGTGATATATGACTTTGAAAAAGAAATTTAAAATATTTTATGTGCTTTAAATCCTTATTAAGGACTGATTGATGATTACAGTTATTGTTATAGTCTCTATTATTTATATTATTGAAAATAATTTTTAAGTCTAAGTCAGTCTTATTATAAAATATATATTTGACTATTCGTTAATTTGCTACTGCAACTATTTAAAATTTTTGTTTCGTAAGTGTCCACTTTTATCTTATGAGTACAAATTTTGCATATTTGGCTAATGATAAATTAAGATATTTTTTTTAATCCTAAATATTATATAATATAATATATTTTAGACAAATATATCGAAGATACCTTAAATTGCTAATTGCAATATGCCATACGATTGTGTATTTTAATCATTGTATACTACATTTTGAACTTTTAGTGATTACTGATGATGGATATTATTTTTCTCTTTTGGCCGTTGTGCGAGTTTTGGACTTTAAATTTGTATTTATTTTTTTTTACTCCCAATATGTTGTATTATTTTTTTTTTTTACCTTTTACATCTTCTTGTCTTCTAAAATTTTATTTAGCAATTGGGGGTATTGTGAGGAACTCTCACATTGGTGTTATTTATCACGTGCATTACTTTCCATGCGGTGACGTTTGGCAAGCGAGGACACGTACGGCATTTCCTCCTACGTTGCGTCTGCTATCCCGGCGCATCACCAATCGTTTTCCTGCTTTGGAAAAAGGTTTTCCGGTGTACTTTCTTCATGAAATCGCACCTCTTTTCGATTTTGTCATTCGAGAGTAGTTTTCTTCTTCATTGAAGTACCTCGCGTGAGGCATCTGTCTTTTAAGAAGGTATGTTTTTGTTTATATTTCACGTAACAAAAAATGACTTTTTGTTATGTTGTTGTTATCTTCAAGTTTCATTATTGTTTAATTTAACTACTCAGCTCAAAATGATCGTGTCGGTGCTGAAGGCATGTCCGTTACATTGGTATTTATATAGAGGTCTTTAAAATTACAGCTAGAAATTGTTTGCATGACAAAGGTATAAAGTACGGAAAAAGTACGTATGATGTAATATTGTTTATTTAGTGTTCCGGTGGCAAGTCTTTATGCTTCGGTAAATATTCTCTTGCTGATTGGGATTGCAGTGAACCGATTGCTTTATCATTAATTACTAAATTTTGTGAGTTTGCTTTGATTTTTCTTTTAATTCTTCGCTGTTGTTTCAAGATTGACTGAACGAATTGCGAAGTAGAATATTGTTCTATGGAGTCTACAAAATGATTCTTAGTGTTTTTGATTTTTACTACAATATCTATTAGCGGAATAAAATTTCCCACCTTTCTAAGTGGTTTTAAATAAACATGATTTCTACTACAATCAATTTTTATTCATTTCTTGCTTAAATTTTAATTGCATTACACTGCATTAAAGTAAGTATCTTACTCTACATTAAAGAATTATATTAAAGTAAGTTTTTTCTTCCCCTTTCTCGTATTCTAAAGTTACTGACAAAAATAATGCAATGCCTTTGCATCGAGTTGTTGCTTCTCATTCATTCACAATGTAATGTAAATTTAACTATCACATCTTTCTTCAGTCACCATCTTACACTAACTTAAAAAACGCTTTCATGAAAGTTTCAAATGTATTTTATTATTATACTACATAGGATATGCTGGCTGTGAATTTTAGAATAGCGATATGTTATTGTGTAGTTCATGAAAATGTATTAAATAAATAATTTTGAATTTACACATTTTCGTCTTCAGCAACTAACGTTTCAAATATTTTTTTAAACTAAATATTAATGTTTTAATATGTAGGAAATTTTATAAATTCTATATTTGAAATATATAAATAATTATAAATTGAGAATTTGTTAAACATATTTTTTTTTAATTTTTTGGAAATTTACTGTATAAATTGAATAATATGTCTCTTGTAATTTTTTTAATTAATACTAGTGCTTGCATTTTTTAAAAATTTGCTTTTAGTATGTGCTATTATTTAACGTTTGGAAAATATAATTACTAAGATATTAATTACTAAGATGTTATCAATATTTTATTATCACTATTTTTTTTCTCTTGTCTAAAAACATATAGTAAAGCAAATCAATTAACCAAATTTACTTATCTGATAATTGTATGGCTTTTGTCTGTAGTGATTTTGTAGATTTGTCTGATAATTGTATACCTTTTAACTGATAATTTTAGGCCTTTTGTCTGTAATAATTTTGTAGTTCTGTCTGATAATTGTATGTATTTTGTAAGTAATGTCAGAATTTAATCATAAATGTATTACATATAAAAAATAGCAGCTTGGATTCCTTGGTAATGAAAGATCCATTCCACGTAAAAAAAATTAAATATTGATTTTATAAAAAAATATTTTGAAGATAAATTTTAAATTTCATATAATACCGCATGCAATTTTGGTCGAGACATTTTTCGCTATTAAATTGTTAATTTCAATTATTTTTTATTCTTTAAATATAATTTTACACTTCCAGTGAATTAAATTTAGAATTTGTTTCATTTCCAATTCTGAAAATATTAAATCATTAAATCACTTCCCTTCGCAATAACGTTTCGTTAAATTGTTTGCTCCTTATCAATATGTTACGGTAAATTGTTTATAAAATTCGTAAAATTACAAAAGAAAGAAAGTAGATTTATTTAATTTAAGAATTATGAGTTGCTACATACACGCAACATCAGCATGAGTTACAAGAAAATCAATGCAATCAGAAATTGATAAAATAGTAAAACAAGCAAATAGCTTACATGTATATTTTCTAAGAAGAATAATACCTGGAAAATCAAAGTTTCAAAACACTATGCATGTGTAGGCACATTGCATTTATTTTGAAAAAGACATTGCATCACAAGTCATAAACAATACTTCCCTAAGCTTTAAATATAAAAAAAACTGATATTGTTAACAAAAGAAGAGTCGTTGAGATAAATCTATGTGTTTAATTAAACTATTTTTGTTTATTCAAATATTTATATTTGTGAGATATATTTAAAAGAAAAAAAATACAACGCATCTCTTAATCATCAGAATATGTGCTTACCACAAAATATATATATTCATAAATATATTTTGTTAATTGTCATAATAATTGCATATAACCCACTAAAAAACTTTAATATGTGTAACTGTTTATTTGTGCAACAGCGGATAAATATATCCGCATATTTATTGTAAACATAAACATTTAGAGATAAATATAAATTCTGAAAAAAATATCATTTAATTGCTTCTTTGTACTATTGTTTTAAAACAACTACTTTTTTAATGCACAAATAACGCATTTTTCGTTTTATTTCAAACAAGAAATTCCATCATTATTCTGCAAATGACTTTTAATTGAAACAATAACTATTTTAAACAATTCTTTGTAAAATGTTCTACTTAGAAAAGATAATAATGTGGTCTCCTAATGGTACGTTATGGTTAATTAGGCAACTTTTATTTTTACGTTACTTTAAATGGTTTTGTTATTATTTTCATTTAAAATAAATACAATGCATAATTAAAAAGAAAAAAAAAGAAATACTTTGAAAACCGTCTTTGAAATTTTTTCCACGAATCCTCTATTTTCAACTCTTTTAGTTTTCCTCTTAATGAAACGATAAATGCTTAATGCACATATACTTCATTGTTTCTTTATGACGTTTTTTATAACAATGTAAGCACCGCAATTTTTTACAATTTTTTTTTATTGTATAAAAGAAACAAGAAAAAAAATCTAAATTTATTTTTTAAAGAACTTTGCATTTGTTTACTATTAAAAATAAAAGTAAGTAATAAAATAAATAAAATAATTGAAATAAAAGAAAGTAATATGTACACACAGCTCTTCACATTTTTTTTTGTCCAGAAAATTATCTAAGAAATTAGTACAAACGGCCTTCTATCTCTCTCACATCCCTACTCGTGCGCGTCAAGCAGTGACCCCACCCCCTCTCTTTGCTTTTAATGTAAGAACAAATATTAAAAGATATTTTCCATCTCATACACAGAAAATGCCATTCATTGCCGCTGTATCCAGCTAGCATGCCACGTGATTAGAATGTGGAAGGAGAGGGGTTAATAAAACAGTAAGGATTGTGTCTATCCAAGTTCAAACAAAGATAACTGCCTCCTGTGACCTATTTTTACTGAATGCTGCAGCTCTATATACCATACTGAAAACGCCTTTAAAATTTTATTGAAAAGCACTGTATACAGATTGTACTTTTACTATATACAGATTGCGTCTTAACCTCTACTAATAACATTTTCGATCAAATAAAGAATCTAACATTTAGCGAAAAAAGTACACTTGCAAGTCTAGACCTAGTTTCGTTATACCGTCAATTAATTTACAGGATGTTAAAATATTTATTGAGAACTCCATAGATTTAGAACTGATATCAGATATACAGCTGAAAAGCACGTTAAAATCAGGTTTAAGCCTTATTACGGATAATAATGTGTTCGTTTTTAACGGAAAATATTATAAGGGAACGCCAATGTTTCTCCAGTATCGGTACTCTTTGCTGAAATAAAATTAAGGCCTTTGAACACCAGAATTTTAACTGAATTGCATTTAAAACCTACAGTTTGGTACAGATAGTCGGATGATATTTTTATAATTTGGGAACACAGTTTAGCGGAGTTACATCTTTCCTAGATAAAATAAGTAATTTTGACGAAAATATAAAATTTACACTTGGAATAGAAAAAAAAAAACATATTTAGAAACGAAGAGAAGCTCACGATACATAGAACATTTTACAGGAAACCAATGAGATCAAATAACATTATTCCATATAATTGCTGCTCACCATTCTTGTATAAAACGGCAGCCTTCAGATTTTACATCAGACGAGCATTCAAAGTTTGTACAAAAAATATTTAGAGAAAGAACTAAGCAATATAGGAGACATTGCAGTGGAAAACGTCTGTTTACCTATCATTAACATACTATTATATGATTTTGGTCAGCGAGAAAGTTTTCTTAGAACAGACTGTACAGAAATGAGGTATAAAAAACTTAAGGTATATTCCTACTTTGTTCGAGAAATTGACATATGCCTTATTAAAGCATGATATACATTTGATAGCCTCTCCCCCACGAAAATTGAAAGATTTTATTTGCTCTGCAATACATCGAATAACTAAAAATGAAATTGTCGGTGTATAAACTATCCCTTTTACTACCGACGGCAATAATACAATGGAATATATAGGCATGACGAATAGAAAGTTTGTGAAAAAAAACTATTTCGTTTCCAAAACGGCCGAAACCACCCGGAATGCTAGAATTCTATAACACCCGAGAGACGGCTTTGTATATTTATCCCCTCTCTTTTGTGAAGTCCAGGTCGTCGAACATGGATTGGGCGTGACTGCTTATTCCGCTTAACGAACAGTAGATAGGAACACAATGGGAATAGTTCAACAGCAGGTATTCGGAGGTGCTCGCTATTGACAGACAAAAATGTACAAACATATAGATGTTCGAGGTCGAGAAAGAGTCCACTGAATAGGGAGAGATTTAATCTAACGGTAATAGCTTGTCTACAGTAGAAAAAATCAAATTAAATAAAAAAAAGTTTTTAAAAACTTTCGCTTCTTTTCTAATTTTTCACATTTATTTTTAAATCTTCAAGAGATAAGATATAAAATTATAAAAGAAATCTTATTATCATGCCATTTTATAACACCGAATCGCAGGCATGAAAAAAATATTTAACAGTTTAATTCTTACAGTTAATTATTTAACTTTTTGCATAGATCCACGTCTATGAATACCCCAACTCAAGTAACACCTAAGAAATAATCGACTTTTCCAGCTCAAGCCGAAACTGGTGTTCAGATGCGTAAGACTGCAGTCAGTAAGGAATTTCGGTCCTTGATGATGGTCGCGGTATCCGGTCGAAAGTACTTGGACAGTTTTTAACATTTTAAACATCTTTTAACATCGATTTGTGTCTCTTAAATGTTACCTGTAATGTAACAGTGGTATCTATCGAATCTCATATTGATATTTTATGGATGAACGTTTTGTCGAAAATATTATATAGATAAATGAATTGCTTACTTTATATTTACACTAGCAGATCATCCCGGCGTTGCCCGGCGCGTCAAAAAATAATACGAAACGCGAAATCACTCTAAAAATCTCTGCACAAAGTCGTTCCCCTTGTCTTTCGAATATTAAATAGAGAGATGGACCCGAAGCGGAAATAAATTTAATACCGCCTCCTCAAATGTCGGGATAATTTGATTCAAAACGGGTCAGTTTTTGGTCAAAATTAAGAAAAAGTTACCGTCGTATTTTCACAAAATTTGCATTTTCGGAACCAGAAACATAAACCGTGAGTTTCGATTCAAATAATCCAATACTTTTCTTAAGACTCGAAGAGGGGTGAAAATGAAACTCTTTCGTTTTGTGGGATTATCAAATCGGTAACTTTCTTTTGTTGTTTCAATAAAAATAGCCATTTTTGGCGCACGCGCAGGAAAATATTTTAGTTACACCGCCAGGGGATGCATTTTGTTCTAAACAAATTATCCGACACGTGTCACCGCTGCCTACGATACCGTATGTATCAGACATGCTAGGCACGCGCTGTAAAATCTTTTACTTCCTGTTTGTACCACTAGGTGGAGCATTCTGTTCTGAATAAATCTATTTCTGAACGAAACTCCGGCACTCGTTCCTGCTGCTTACGGCACCATGTAGAAGGCGTGTGCACGCGCGAAAAATTTGGTAGTTCCAATTTGCACCGCGAGGGAGTACCAAATCTATGTCTTAAATAATTATCTATATCGTAATTAGTTCATGTTAAGTTGAATGAACCGATTCCCGTTGAAATCGGACCCACAGAACCCGAGAAAATAAATCACACCTCTAGATATTAATATTAATAACTGGTGGTAATCAAGGGCTTAAAAAATTATACCGAAGTTTATTTAGTACCTGGGAGACCTCGGAAAAATGTCAGAAACGATTTCGTTTGAATCGGACTAAGATTAAATGCAAAATCTTTTAGTTACATTTTCCACCGCCAGAGGGTGAACTCTGCTCTAAACAAACCATTTTCCGAACGAAACTCCGGCACGTGTTCCCGCTGCTTATGACAACGTATAGAAGCCGTTCTGTGCACGCTCAGAAAATCTGTTAGTTCTGCTTTCCACCGCCAGGGGCGCCAAATCTTCGTCTTAATTAGTTATCTGTATCTTAATTAGTTCATGTTAAGTTGAATGAATCAATTGTCGTTGAAATCGGGCCATTGTTTGAATCGGATAAATTTAAATTCAAAATTATTTAGTTTCACTTCCCACCGCTAGAGGTGCAGTCTGTTCTAAATAAAACTCTTTCCGATCAAAACTCCGGAACGTGTCCCTGCTGCCTACAACACCGTATAGCAGGCGTGATGGACACGCGCTGCAAAATCTTTTACTTACATTTTTACTGCCAGGTGGCGCTAAATCTGTATCTTAATTAGTTATCTATAATTTATTTATTTCGTATTAAGTTGAGTAAACTACTTCCCATTGACTTTGGGCCCATAGAACCCGAGAAATTATCCCTCTCGGGTCATTATTGTTCAAATATAGTGTTAACCAAGAACTGAAAAAATTATACCGAAGTTCATCTAGTACCTGGGGACCTGAGAAAAGGCTTCGTTTGAATCGGATTAATAATTAAATAGTTCTGATTTTGGAGGCAGGGGTGAAGGAGGGAGTTTCAATCCGAGCTTTAACGCGATATTTAAACTACAACCGAACACTCACCTCATCCCCGACCCCCAAAAAATTAACCAACGACGTAAAAAATAAGGAATTACCATTAACTTTCTGAACACAAACAAAGTGACTTTTCTTTTTTACATACAAAAACAGTAAGTTATCGTTCTTAATTTCTGAAATCAAATAAATAAATGACGTATACAGTCCATGGCCAAATTATTAGACGCAATTGTTTTTATTATAATTTATTAAATATCTGGAAAGATACATGAGGAATTATCCTGAAACTTCAGGAGTGTAAACAACATAATAAACGTCATATATTTCCGCAAAGATTTTTTCCTGAAACCCCATAAGGGGCCGCCAACAAATTGAAGAAAAACGAATATCTTTTGGATAACCCTGTAAAAACTAATGTTGCAAAAAGCATTCAAACTGTAGATTATGATTAAGTGGCTTATTTTAATAATGTGGGTTCATTTTTATGAAGATAGCATGTATAATCGAAGAGAAATTCACGTTTTTATAAAAACAGTCCCAAATTTGACCAAGTTTTTTGCTTATAATTTGCAGAGTTTTTAATATAAAAACAAGTTTTTTTCAGAAAATATGACAAACAAAATTATACATAATACCCTGCAATCAGAATTAAAAATTAATAAAAATTGTATGAAAAATGAGCAGATTTACTAAATATTGTTTCACTGCGCATGCGCGAATTCAATCAAAATATACTGTGCATAATATATTAGCTTAATGTATAGACCAACTTTTATGAAAGTCTCAAAAACATAGCTTGAAAATTCTGATAGTAGTCGTCGATAGAATAAGCTCGAAATTCGCTGTTCCCAAAAGAAAGCAAAAAGATAAGGGGTTGTATCCAAATATACAATGAGAGATACTTCATTCTTATTATGTCAACTTTCATAAGCTAGTATATTTGGATACAGTCCCTTATCTTTTTGCTTCCTTTTGGGAACAGAGAAATTCGAGCTTATTCTATCGACGACTACTATAAGAATTTTCAAGCTATGTTTTTGAGACTTTCATAAAAGTTGGTCTATACATTAAGCTAATATATTATGCACAGTATATTTTGATTGAATTCGCGCATGCGCAGTGAAACAATATTTAGTAAATCTGCTCATTTTTCATACAATGTTTATTATTTTTTAATTCTGATTGCAGGGTATTGTGTATAATTTTGTTTGTTATATTTTCTGAAAATAACTTGTTTTTATATTAAAAACTCTGCAAATTATAAGCAAAAAACTTGGTAAAATTTGGGACTGTTTTTATAAAAACGTGAATTTCTCTTTGATTATACATGCTATCTTCATAAAAATGAACCCACATTATTACAATACGCCACTTAATAATAATCTACAGTTTGAATGCAGGTTTGATGCAACATTAGTTTTTACAGGGTTATCCAAAAGATATTCGTTTTTCTTCAATTTGTTGACGGCCCCTTATGGGGTTTCGGGAAAAAATCTTCGCGGAAATATGTGACGTTTATTATGTTGTTTACACTCCTGAAGTTTCAGGATAATTCCTCATGTATCTTTCCAGATATTTAATAAATTATAATAAAAACAACTGCGTCTAATAATTTGGCCAGGGACTGTACATGAGAAAATAGTAAGTTATCGTTCTTAATTTCTGAAATCAAATAAATAAATGACGTATACATGAGAAAACTCTAAAAATCGCATAAAGCAAATCGCAAAAATTCACAACTCGCTGTTCAAATTGCAATCAGCTGACGACCTTTTCATCTGCCAATCACAATTGCCCGGTTGACTTCCAGCAGTGCCTACAATTCTCACAGCTACCAATCACAACTGCCCTCCAATGTTGTTTGGCTTGTAGTGGGCGATTTGTGACATAATTTGAAACATAAAATGCTGCAAATTATGAAAAAAAACGTTAAAAAACGCAAAAAAAATAACAATAAAATAAAAAATCGGGATAATAAATAATCCGCCTTTCCCTTTTAAAATTTTATATTTTTATCTGTAAAGAATAATCAACTTTCTCCAAGCTAAAAAGAGTAAGAAAAACAAAAAAAAGGACGATTCTGAGCGTATCTAAGTCTGAAATGGAAGCAACTACCGAACCAATCAAGCATTCTGGACAAAATTACTTAGTGCCGAAGGAAAAAATTCGCCAAAAAATCAAAAATTGCTGTACATTTTTCGCATAAACGTTATTGAAACGAAGATAAAATTTACTATACTGGGCTAAAAGATTGGAACCGAATTCTGGTTACTAATGTTACGCAGCGAAACGTCAAAAAACACTAAAAATCGCATTTTTAAAATCACGATTTTTTATCTGTAAAGAATGTTCAACTTTCTCCAAGATAAAACAAGTTGGAAATTGTACTTCAAACGTGACAAATGAGGTGCGTTCGTACTATAGCTAGTTATATAAATATTCAGATCTTGATGATTTTTAATTCTGTGAAATGAATTATATCATCTGCAGATTAATTTCTGTCATAAAATAAGTATCTCGGTCGCTTGACGATTAAACTTCGGAAGCTCCTCTAACAAGAAAGCACCGATTTTTTTTTCTTTTAATTCAAATTTCTTAATAAATATTTTTATTAATATCTCCTAAAGTTTTGATTCGATTTAAAAAAAATTGAAATGTCTCGACAAAATTCTGCAAAGATAGTATATCTTAAATTTCAAACCATTCGGTTTGGTAGTTTTTGCGTTGTTATATGCGGACGGACGGACAGACAGACGGACAGACGGACGGACCAAGTGACGACAATAGGTGCTACGTATTTATATAATTACGAACGCACCTAAAGTGAAAAAAATGACGATTCTGAGCGTATCTGATGCGGAAATGAAACCAATCTAGCATTATTGCAAAATTTAAAGGAAAAAAAATTGTAAAACATTCAAAAATCGCTGTACGAATTTCTCATTAATTTTATTGAAAATAAAATAAAATTTACTATATTGGGCTAAAAGATTGGAACCCGATTCCCGTTACTAATGTGGAAAAATTGCAGCGAAACGTGAGAAAAACATTAAAAATCGCATTAAAAATTAATATAAAAAAAATCTGTTAAAAAATTCCAAAATCTGACTTCGAGAAACTACATGCATAGAGGTACCTTCTCACAAAAATGTTGTAGCTCTGCGTGCAGCGGTCTCTTCACAACACAACCGAGAAACACACACACACACAAACGTACTAACACACAAACTTCCTTCTTTATGATATTTGGAGATTACTGTTCGGCTGTATTTCTTTGTTTCTAAATTTCCAACAATTTATGATATACTGTTATATCTGCCTTATATATTTTTTTTAAATCTCCAATATAAAATTTATTTATTTAAATTTTTTTTTTTTTTTTTTTTTTTTTTTTTTTTAGTTTCCTTCTCTAGTTTTTAGAAATTGTCTAATATTTCAATTCAAAAAATTACCTAAAATAGTGGACAACATGAAGGAAACCTTTTGAAAAAAAATGCTTTTTTTATGTTTGTTGGCTAATAATACTGATTGCTTCTTGCAACGGAACCACTTTTGGTGCAGCTCGCACTTATCATTGAGACCTGACCTGGTGCACCTTGTAGCCCTATACATTAAAGTTAGAGAACCGATAAAATTTCTGTGTTAAAATCCTATTTTACATATTTTTTGTACTATTATTTCTTTATTATTGGATTTATAAGTGTTAATTTCTTGCCAAAAGCGAGCTAAGTCGTCATTCTTTTCTATGAATCGAAACCACTTCTTACTCACACAGCAGAAGATTATGACATTCGGCCAGGGTTGCAGGGAAAAATTGTACAGCCAATGTCGCGCCGCCAAAAAATCAATTAAAATGTTGTATTTTTTAAAAATGAAAATCGTAAATTTTTAAAGAAATTTGAGAACATTTTTCAATAATTCATTCTTAATATTAACTAATTTGTATTTTAAAGTACTTTGTTTCAAAACTATTTCTATGTTAATAGTCCAATAGCTGTTCTCGAAAGTTCCATTTTTAGAAAGCTATGCTGCTGTAAAAATAAAAACAAAACAAAACAAAAAAACATATCTATCTAGTAAGTTATTTTCATCCAAAGTATCACACAAAACAATTATTTTATCAAAAGTTTTAGCCAAATAATAAGGAAAAGTAAGTGAAATTGGGTTATGTGCAAAAGTTTTCTTTTTTTTTTTCAATGTATCCATCGCATATGAATGTTTAGCGTGACAAACAAATTTCATTTTGCTTGATAATGTATCATCCAAATAAAGGGTAGGGATTAAAACAATGATGCTATGCATTTACACAGATAGGAGTTTTATGATTGTGGTTGGTTGGTCGGTTGGTTGATTGGGGTTTTATGGCACAAAGTCCCTTTAGGGACATGCTCCGCTAAAAAAAATAAAATAAGAACGTCAAATTGAAATATAAAAACTGAAAAAGAAACAAAGCTTAATGACAGAATTATCTGAATGGGGTATCTAGATATAGTCATACAGTGTATTAAACGAATAGCATAAAAAACTTATAATAAGAACGTCAAAATAAAATTTAAAAAAGAATTAAAACTTTATCATAAAAACAAGATGAATGAAAATAACACATGTAAATGAAAAGGGTAATATGATGATAAATGTATAATGAAAATCATTCAATGAAAATATTACACAATGTCTAAAAAAAAATAAACACAAGTTTTCACGATTAAAATACAAAATCTTTAAAGTAACAGTTGGTAAAATGTTCAATGTTTCGAGCAGAAAGCTATTTAAAATCACGTAGACTTGAATATCTCAAAAACAGTATCATCATCATCATCATCATTTGAGTCAGAACTTTAAGACTCTGATTCCATAGCTTCCTCTGCATAGTGCAGCAGCTGTTTTGAATCCTTTGTAGCAAGGAGTGATGTACCAAGACAAGGTTTCTTGTATCTTCCCTTCACAGTTTTCCATTGTGAAGAGGCTTGGGTTGAAGTTTTCTTTCTCTCTTTCAATGCACATGATTTTGTTTTTTGTTTTTGTGTAGGAGAAACTGTTTTTTCTAATTTGTTTCAAGATGAAACAGATTTTTGACCTGACTCATGTTCGGTTGCCTGTTTAGATGGATACGTAGAATATTCTATTTTCACAGGCTCTGATGATAGTGGAGAAAGTTGCAGTGCAGGCAGGGGTCTCATTCTAGCTGAACAATACATACTACGGGTTTTTTCTTCATAGTGCTGGTTAGTGTAACAGATGTATCATTTGGTGGTAAATAGAATTCAGTTTGGGTGCTTATATGTCTTATGTATTTTGATTGTTGCTTGAGTATTTTAGAATAGGGCACTCCTACAGATGGTGTTCTAGATTCAACAAGTTTTTGAGCTTCATGATAAGAAAGTTTCTGAGTGATTTTGACTGCAAGAATTTCTTTCTCGCGGATCCAATTTGGACAAAAGCGAGAGTATGCTGGACGGGTACCCTTACAGTTTATACAGCGTTCGGATTTTTCACATGAGTTACTCTCATGGCCAACTTCTGAACATCTTGCGCATGTAACAGATCCACGACAGGTAGTTTACTGTGGACATAGCGCTGGCATTTAAAACAACGAAGAGAGTTAGGAATATAAGGCCTAACGGGGCAACTCAGGTATGCAGCTTTAATTCTAGTTGGTAGAGTAGGGATATTGAAAGTCAGAATAATGTGCTTTGTAGGAAGCACTTGCTCATTCCGACGAATAGTGATACGGCGTACGTTTAAAACATTTTGATCTTTTAAATTGTGCAAGAGTTCGTCTTTCGAAGAGAGTAAAAGTTCTGATTTTGATATTACACAACGGCTTGAGTTGAGAGTTCGATGGACCTGAACAGAAACAGAAAAAGGACCAAATCCTTTGCACTTTGAGAGAAATTCTTTGTGATTGCATTTTTTTAAGTGAATGACCATCTCCAAAAATTGACTGAAATGTATCTGCAATACGAAATGGAAAAGTTATCTTAAAAGAACTATCGGAGATATTATCAGTGCGTTTAACTACAAAAAAAGTATGCATGAAAATTTATGCACAGTTTGTTGCTCTCCACATGGGACAGAAATAGAAGGAATTGAAGTATTTCCAACCATATTGGAGAGAGAAAAAAAATCAGACCCCGGCCGCACCACCCACTACCGAGCCCAACAAGGGGTGCACATTCGTGCATCAGTGCTAACCAGGGCCCATACGTTCACAAGACATACCTATTTCAGTCTCCACCCTTAACGAGATGATTAGTATGTGCCCACTCATTTTATTCCCAGTCAGTGACAAGTCAGCTGACCAGCTGATTGATGCATGCGGGGCCAATACGCACCTCCCTTCTACCTGAAGCAGAGGTCAAAGCAGTTTCTTGGTTTCCCTCAACTGCCAGGATCCCCTTTCCAGGGACACGGGTTGCCACGCACGGCAAACACGTGGGTGGTTTACAATTTTCCATAAGTCGATATAAACAGGATGATATCGGCTTATGCAGAATCGCATTCCTCTCAGAAAGGAAACCACAATGGGAGTGAAACAAAGAAGACAGATTAGACAAGAGAATGGAGAGGAAAAAGGAAAAGAGAAAGATCGCTCAGGTACCCGGGGATGCAAAGCTCGTGAATACGTAAAGAAGGTATCCCCCTGGGGGGGGGTTATGATTGTGTTTGAAAATCGTTATCAGGCTGTTAAAGTGCTATGTCTCCTTTAAAATTTTGAGCTAGTTACAATTGAAATAAATTTAACCGAGGTATGTCTAATTCACACAAGAATGGTAAAGGCAGGAAACGATGCAGGAGAACAATTAGTGGTAGAAAAATGCGGTTCAATTGTTTAGGTAACAGAAAACAATAATCTCAAACAATGCAAATTGAACTGGAATACTGCAGTGTGTAGTTGAATAAAGGTAGACTTTTGTGCAGAGTACAGTATTTTGGCCCGGATTCTAGAATTCCATGAAAAAAAAAATAACACTCCAAATCACATAGCATCAATATGTCGTTGTCTAGATAACATTCATTGCAGCACAGTTTAATATTTTCAATCATTGTTTGATTAAAAAAATATTTATTTTTTCGGGGAATTCCAGCATTTAATCCACAATACAGCTTAAGCCAGAACTATACTTTTATTCAACCCCAAATTGCAGTGCGCCATTTCATTTTGCATATACGGAGATTATTTTTGAACCTAAAAAAAAAGAAACCTACTCATCTACCACCAGATGCTCTTTTGTACATTTTCTACCTATACCAGTCTTGTTTTGCGTGAATTACAATTGTGGAAGTGCATATCTTGGTTTATGTCCGTTAGGTAAAATATGTATTTGGTAAATTTTGAGATAATTGCCATAATTTAAGAAATTATTCCTTCTGGCCGATATTTAAACCAACCGTAATGAAAATGTTAAAATAAATTACAGTACACAAGTGAGAATAAAAACTTGTGAATGACATTTGATAGAATGCCAAATCGTTTTGCAATTATTTTAGAAAATAAATCTTCATAATTTGTAGTTTATGTTTGAATAAATCTGGCTGAAATACAGTATACATTTTTTTTCCTTTTCAAAAGTTGTCCTTTTAATGTATGAATATTTTACTCTGTGTTCATATAAAGTTAGTTCGAAAATAATTTCTAATATTTTAGTAGAAACTAAAATATAATCATATAAATAACAAATGCAAATAATACTTTGATCCATAGGTTTTTTAAAAATAAATCAATCTATATTATAGTGCAACTTACAGGAAAATATTAAATAAAGTAAATGCATAATTTTTTTACGGGGTGAATGAACTTTTGTTTATATTTTCCAATATGATATGCCTTTAACTTTTTAAAGAAAAATAAAAGCATAAATAACAGCGATTAATTTAATTAAGCAGAATGTAATTCTCGAAGTATAATGAGACTGGAGAAAAGGAAAATTAAATTCTCAGCAAGAAGCACGATTACCTAGAGAAATGATTAAATATGTTAATTATAAATACGGTTGGCATGTTTTGTTTTTTCGATTTTACTTAAGAAAAGTAAACAAATTCTTCACATAATGATACTTAATGTACTGTTTTATTTTGATTTCATTCGAGAAAGTTCACTAGAATAATTCTTATTTCCCTGTTGTTTTAAATTACTAATTTCGAATTGAAATTTACTCAAATATTTATTGATTTTATTGGTTTGTTTCGAGGATTGTAGGCAAAAACTACTAAAAGAATATAATTAAAATTCCTTATTATAAATTTACAATTTTATATTTACTTCATATACTTTAGATACAAAAAAAAGGAACATCAATTGGTGATGGGAAAACATGCTTAGCAGCAAATACTTATCTAATTTATGTAGATGTTTACGTGTTTTTCAAAAATATATGAACAATTCATGGGTAATATTCTACAATTTTAAAACAATAAATCAATAATTATTGAACAATAAACAATTTAAGCAAGTCTACTATTGTAGTGACGCACACGTATGTATATCTATTAACTGTAAAAAGCCTAATCAAAATTTTCTTTGATAGTTTATATTTTAGTAATGTATTTTAATTACTCATTTGTACTTTAGTAGTTAAATTTTGCTTTTAATCTTTGTCAACATTTAAACTAGTTTGACTAGTTATCATATATTATTTAACGATTTATGTTTTATATTAGTTTTGATGACTATTTCGTTTAATTTCTTTGGATTACAACTTATCTTATTTGATACGCTAGTGAAATCGGTACTTTTCGGTTAGCCGGGCGCCACTTTTATGTATATATCTATATATACATATATATGTATACATACACACATATATGTATGTGTATATATATGTATATATATATATATATATATATACATGCATATATAAATGTGTGTATGTATAGATATATGTATATATATGTATACATAGATATATAAATTTCACTGGCGCCCGGCTAACCGAAAAGTACCGTGAAATCTCTTCTGATCAAGACGTATCCTTTTTGTAACACACAGTAAGCAGTTTTCACTGTTCAAGGGTATCACTGTTGATACACTCGAATAGAACGAATTTCAGTTTTTCAAAATACTGTGAAATTGTACAGAAAACTCTTTTTTAGATTTGTACATATGACAATACCTAATGTGAAAATTATGTCTGGAGAGTGTGAAGATACAAATAAAAAGTGCCTATGCTCAATTTTCGATTCCATCTAATTATAGAAAATTATATGGAAACAAAGAGAAATAAACATCTACTATAAGACACAATAAAACACATTTTACAACATGTTCGACAGAATGTTATTAAACAATGCCTTAACGATAATGAGTATAATAACGTAGAATTGGTGTTTTGGTTTAAAACAAATTCATTACATCAAATACTTATTCAGTATCAATGTAAAATATTTTAAGTTGGATTATGTATTGACTGTTTTGAAAATTATCATACATCGAAAAATTTATTATTTTACCATGTTAGGAATGTAATTTACTAATATGAAACTTGTTTTCAAAGGTAATCATATATATATATATATATATATATATATATATATATATATATATATATATATATATATATATATATATAATTACCTTTGAAAACAAGTTTCAAATCATTAAATTATATTCCTATATATATATATATATAATTACCTTTGAAAACAAGTTTCAAATCATTATATTCCTATATATATATATATATATATATATATATATATATATATTTAATAATTTTTTCATCAATGCTGTTCATCTGATATTATCTCATAATTCATTAAATGAATACCATTATTTTCTAATGTTTGCAGTGCTGTTATAATGAAAATAATGTAATTTAAATAACATATATGTATAAGCTGAGCCATTAATGTGAACGGTGGATTTTATTTGAATTTTTATTTTAAACTAATCTTAATAGCCAAATGCTTTTGGGTACAGTGTGGCGCTTTATGCTAGCTAGCAAAGTGAATAGCGTAGCACTTTCATTCTCTTTCTCTGGGAGTAAAGGGGTTAAATTCACATTTACTTATAAAACGAGTAAATTAGCGTTAGTAAACTGCTAGAATTATTTAATAAAATCACGTATTCAATCGCCTAAGTTACATTTTATATTCGGTATATTTCATATTAGATATCGTGAAACCTCTTATCACGACGAATTAAATTGTGAACTAAAATGTTCACTTTTGGTTCATTTGTTCAATTGTGTTCACTTTTTGAAGGGAACAAAAGTACAAAAAATTGGCTCAATTTTGGTAAATTGACCATTTTTTGATACTCTTGCATCCGATTGTGCCCAATATAGAAACATCGGGTGATAGTCATATTTGTAGATTACAATTATTTTTACAATTAATTTTGAGTAGTGATATTCGCTCGAAACTATTGAATAATAAACATGAATTTTTACATCGCTAAAATGAGCGTAAAACCGACAGAGTGAAAAATGTCCAACCCGGGAATCGAACCCGGGATATTGGAATGACGTTTCAATTTTTACCACTGAGCTACGAGGACGATACCCAACTTGGCATCTCTCTCTCACGTATGTCGGTAACACTGCAACCTCAGTGCAAGATGAAAATGTCATCATGAGCTTACAAACATTGTTGCAGATTTGAGGCTACATATAAAGTCACACAAAGTCCAGCATAGATTAATACATGTAAGCAAATTACAACTAATTTTTCAATTAATTTTCAGAAGTGAAATATGCATGATTGCATTTCCGTTTTGGGCTCCGGTTACAGCCTTACCGATATTTGTGTGTGAGAGAAGCCAAATTGGGTATCTTCCTCGTAGCTCACTCAGTGATTGAGCATTCGACCGTTATTCCAAGGGCCAGGGTTCGATTCCTGGATTGGACATTTTTCACTCTGTAGGTTTTACGTTCAGTTTTTCAATGTGAAAATCCATGTTTAATATTCGATTGTCATATTATGCAAGGTTTGATTTAAAGACGAATAAACATTTTAAATTTAGTATACTGGAACCATCAAAACAATATTTACTTTATCATTTTAAAAATTAAATCAAATATTGCTATGTCACATCAACATTTATTTATATGAAGTTTAATGCACACATTTGAAATAACTATATACGTTGATTAGTGAAAAGAAAAACACTGCGTTGCTCCCTGTTGGATATAAAAATACAATTTTGAATCGACGTAACTATTTTAATATATTATTAAATAAAAAATCCCTGACGGCTCGGCCTACAGGCACGGGTAGTTTTCGAAGACGCAGACCGTGGGGCACCTGTTTGTCGGGAATTGCGGAATAAATGACCTTTTTGCGATGTTGCTGCAGTTGGAACCGCATACTTCGAAACCAAACTTGTTTGCAGGCGGAGCCAGCAAGGATTTTTTTTTTTTTGCTATAAGAGTTGGTCCTATTAAAAACATGTCAATATAAAAGTTTTAGATAATATTAAGAGGATTTATAATAAATTTAAGCGGATTTGAAATTTTGGGAATTGACGAAGTTATGATTTTTTTTCTTCTAAAACCCCCCTTCCCCCCCCTTAAGACAATTTTTAATGATATCAAAAATCTGTCATACATAAATTTTCGGCCCTTCTCCTAGAAGTGATAATAACTTCAAACGGATTCGATATGTATCATAATTAAGAAATTATGGGGTTTTTTCTGTTTTCACAAAAAGTCCCCCCCCCCCTTGGTTCTATTTTGCCCATTAACGAACTTCACCGATATTTTATGCCCCTTGATTTTATGTATCAGTTTCGAAAAGATGCGGGAGTTGGAACCACCTACTTCGAAAAATAACTTGTTTGCAGGCGGAGCCGGCAGGGATTTTTTTGTTTTTAATTTTTTTTGCTATAACGGTTGGTCCTATAAAAAACTTGTCTATATAAAAGTTTTAGATAATACTTAGAGGATTAATAATAAATTTACGTGGATTTGATATCTTGTGAATTGACGAAGCTATGATTTTTTTTCTTGTAAAACCCTCCTTCCCCCCCCCCCCCCCTTGGGGCCATTTTTAATTATATCAAAAATCTGTCATACATAATTTTTCGGCCCTTTTCCTAGAAGTAATAATAACTTTAAACGGATTCGATACGTATAATAATAAAGAAATTATGAGGGTTTTTCTGTTTTCACAAAAAGCCCCCCCCCATCCCCCCCCTTGGTTCGATTTTGCCCATTAACGAACTTGACCGAGATTTTATGACCCTTGATTTTATGTATCAGTTTGGAAGAGATTTATGCAGAATTTTTCCAGTTATCTTGGTCAGAAAAAAGTGACATAGATAGATAGATAGATAGATAGATAGATAGATAAAGTTTTGAACTGGGGGTGGTTTTGGGTTCTGGGAGTCATGATCGGCGTAGATCTGCAAAAATTTTTCAAAATTTCCAACTTAGGTGAGAATGTAATAGGTAGTATTTCTTACGAAATCTACCTAAAAACTAATATAAAACATGATGCATTTCTACCCAGTAAAAAGTGAGATAAAGCACTCAGTTTCAGTGCAAAAATTATAGTACTTATAATCAGTAATAGGATTCACAGCTAAAGTTGGAATGAGGAATTTATGATATAAGATGTGTTTACAAGTGGATGGAAATTACAGCAGTCAGTACAGTATATATGAACTGCGTTCGTGTAATTGGATAACGTAGTTGTGAACAAAATTAGTAAATTTCCCCAAGTATGCGATTGCAAAAATTGTTAGGATTATCAAATTGCAATTGAATAACATATTTTTAGATAAATTGAACATTACATATTAAATTTGATACAATTACGTTCAACAGATGTCGTGATATAGCTCTCAACGAAAGCGTTAAAACTTCAGTATAATTGATGTGTGGTATACATTTAAAAGCTTATCATAACATATCTGTGATAAGGTCTGGCTGAATAGTCGGTTTCAGGAAATTCAGTGCAATAATTATTTTGGATATAGCTATATCACGGGAAAATTAAATTTGCGACATAGACATAGAGCGACATTGCAGACGAATTACACAAAAAGATAATCAGCACCAATTTATAACAAAGTATCACATAATATGGCATTTGATTGCATACAATTTGTTTGGTCTTGAATTTGTGAGGCGACAAATTTTATGTCACATAAATACATAATTACAAACTTACACAAACACATTTTCGAAAAGTTGTCGAATCGTTTACAAATCTATTAATATTGGAAGTGTAAACTTTTCAGGAACCAGTACACATGTATATAAAAAATATATAACTACACTGAGAAAAAAATATGACCTTCTCAACTAGAATCTAAGTTGTGGCTCTAGAAAAAATAGTTCCATGTCATCCCTATAAATTCTAGTTCGCTTTACTAGAGAGTTCTAGAGTCTCCTATTAGAATCCAAGTGTGTTTTACTATATTCTCGTGGTCAAGCTTATTTAAAAATGACTGCAAATAGATGCGAACACAAGACTCTAGTTATAGGAGCTATAATGCTAGTTCATAAATTCATTCAAGAAATTAAGTGATAATTTCTAGCAATTTATACTATTAGTTATCGTTTAGTCACCTAGAAAACAAGAGACTAGAAATTCTCGATAATTTCGTCTATTCAGTTTAGTTGCTAACCCTATTCGCATAGCTCGGACTTCTATATTTCTAGTTTAGGGATTTAGAAACAGTCTAATTATTCATTCTAGTGGAAGGAGGTATATTTTTTTTTTCTCAGTGTATAATTTTTGAGAAATGTATAATATATCTTTGCCATGAAATGATAACATTATAAGTGACAGAATGGACAAAAAATATATGACATCTTTTACAGATTAGCTTCGGTTTGCATGCACCGTAACTTGACATAGAGTTGAATCTTGCGACTACTAAATGTATTTGGTGACGTTATACCTGCATATTTTGCTACGAAAATACAGTTTTATTCAAAATGAGCGATTTATGATATTAATGACTTATTATTCCATGGTAACGAACTACAAAATATATCCCCTTTGTTTCTGGAAAAAATAATTTCAGTATGCTCTACTTATATTTAGATGCATTAATTCAAAAATGTTAAAATTAAAAGTATTAAGAATTCTCATGTTTTGTTTTATTATATAGAAAAAATAAATAAAACGTCCACAAAAACATATATCTCCATGTGATAAAAAAACATTCCCCTCAAAACCATTTCCTGCTGTAAACTGCTAAAAAAAGAGAGAGAGAGAGATCTCTGTAATGTGTAAATATGCTTCAATAAAAATAAATTTTCCAAATTTAGATTTCAACGACAGCGTACTATATTATTATGTTGTCTACTACAGATTTAAAATTTATGTTTTCTTGAGTCACGTTATGTGCGAATCTGGATTTATATTCCTAAAAGAAAAATCAAATAAAAGCACAACAACTTCAAAATTTACGGTAATAGTATTCTTCTGAGATGGAAAGTACATAAAAAGAATATATTACAATGATTTAGGGATATTTATTTCTTATCTTTAAAAAATATTTTTTATACAAACATATATATTAAATTATACTGCTGTTTTTTGTACTGCTTTTTTTAAGAATGAATTTTCCAAACTAAAATGCATCATAGTGACATATGTGAAGTATAACAACAAGCGTTATGAGAGTACTTTGTACTTATTTGTATATTTATTAATGCTATATTTAGCTCATTAAAATTAATGTAATATCACAACTAAACCATATTTTGTTAATCTTACGACAGTTGTCACCACTGTAAAATATAATAATAATAATAATAATAGATTATAATACCAATAAATTAGTTATTTAACCTATGAAATAGAAAATTTCATGTACGACTAAATAAAAAAACTACATTTGTATTTCGATGCATACAGGATTTTTTTTTTAACGAAAATACTTTTATATATTCCTGCATGAAGTGAGATATTTTATAGAAATTATTAAAATAAATATTACAAAGTGCAGAAGCTTGCGTCTGGAAGTAGTCACAAACAACGAAGTAAGCGAGAACAACATGTCTGGGTATTTATCATTAAATTTACACTAAATACTGTTTAATTTGTATGTAACTTACACTGTTAAAAATTTGCAGCAAACTGTTCAGTCATTTGACCGTTTTTGTAGAACATGGTTACATAACAGTAATTTAACTATATTCTGACAATAAAATGAACAACAATACGGTCAGAATATAGTTAAATTACGGTTATGTAACTGTTTTCTACAAAAACGGTCAAATGACTGGACAGTTTGCTGCAAATTTTTAACAGTGTATAATTCTTTCAATGATGATGATTTTTAATTACTATTAATAGCGTGTGAGCTAATGAATGATTGTTGGCTTTCAAATATGAAATAGGTCAAACATTTCAATCCAGAAATATTATTTAATATGTAGCTAATTTCAAAAAAGGATTCATTTGATTTTTTTAAAGTAATTTCTGGCTCAATACGCGTGTTTTGTTTTATTATTTGTATAAAATTTGTATTTCTGCGATCTTAAACATACGTGCTAACTATTTAAAATATGGATTGTGTGCACAGTTCCTTTTACAAGACACACCCTGTTTTCGTTAGCAGTAGCTTCGTTGTGGAAGCGACTTGAAGATTGTGGATAGACATTTAGTGTTGTCGACGGTGGAATAGAGTTACGAAACAAAATTTTTGACAAATCAAATGACAGTGACTGTTGTTGCTTGCAGTAGTTTTTGAGGGAGCGCGGAAACTGTCCGCTATTGGGAAAACCTCAGAGATCCACAAAATTGCTAAAAAATGCTAAATGTTTCAATAATTGTATTTTATATGATCCAAAATCTCTATTATATGATTCATCAGAAATTAAAACACTTTTTAAGGAATAAAACTGAAATAAAACTCTGCATACCTTTATCAACTGTAAATTACATTACTATGAAAAAATCTGTAACAAACTTTTGCTTTTGCTTGCGATTACATGTAATTTATTTTTCTATGTGAAGTTTTGACTCTGTCAGTAGTTTTAAACCTTCTGAATCATCTTTTTCAAAAAAACTAATGTATATCTGCTCACTGTATTTTTCCGGTTCGTGGAAATTCTCGATATCGCAGAAAGCATATCCAGTTTCATTACCTGTTTCGTCATTACCTAGAGAGTGAGATTTTGTCAAAAGTTCTGATAGAATATAATCGCATACATAAACTGATTCTACTTCAGGAGGTAACTCATCATCAATTCGGCACTCCTGATACATGTAATTAAATAATTAATTTCGCTTAATTCTTCATTTGTGTCGGAAATATGTGTTATTTTTTTATTATAAAGCCTGCGTTTCTGAAACATTGTCGTGCGCTTTCCGGTTTTATATTTTTTACAGATGAGGAAATCCAAGTTATGGCATCAAAGCATAAACTAATTTGAGGCAGGTTTCAAGTGTATTCCTAGAATCTAACTTTGAAAGAGTGTGGCGTAATAAAAGCTTTCTGTGTCAGGCTTTTAAATTGTGTATTACGCCTTGATCAAGTGGCTGGCATACCGAAGTCGTGTATGGAAAAAAAAAAACACAATTTCAAAATTGTCGAATTTCAAATATTTTGGGTGAGACGTTGCATTGCCCAAAAATAAGAGAACATTTATTTGTCGTTTTTTTCACCCTATTATTAAAGGAATTAAGCCATTCGATCATTAAATGAATCACCATCCATGCGTTTTTATTAGCCCTCCACATAATACCAAATTTATTAAATCGGATGCTCTTTGGGAAACACCTGGGTTTCAGAGATATTCCAATTATAAAAGAGATTTCAAATTCTCCTAATACATTGCAACATAATGGAATAGTGAGTCGCTCTTTTGACATTTTTTCGCCAATAAATTCATTTTTAAAACACAAAGGCTTAATCTGAAAAATTATGAAAAAATAGTCCAGTTTCATCGGCATTAAAAATATTTCTGTCCTTATAATCTTCAGAAATATATTACAATCTTTCATGAAAATCCTCCACTTCATTAAGATCTACAGAGTTTGTTTCTCCACATAGTGTTTTGAAAGAGATGTTGATCAGAGTCTGGAACTTTTCCAGCCATCCACAGAAAGCCTTAAAATCGTGTAACTGAGTTCTTTAACGAATACTAAAGCCTTTTTTCTGAATGAAAGGCCCACAGACAGGAATGTTTTTTGAATGAAGTGAAGTAAACCAATTCAGAATGATAGAATTCATTTCAATTTAAAAATTTTCTTTTATAGTTAATCGTTCTCATTTTGAGACCCTGGTAGAAACATTAATCACAAACAAGGCTATAAATTCAAAGTACGTAGAACTCAATATTTTCAGAAAACGATACAGATGGTGTTAACAGATTTTGACGGTTTGGATAATGTGTTTTGAGAGTCAGTTAAGTCTCAAGAAGTAAACAGTAATCAACATTGCGAAATAGTTTTTTCCGTGCAATCCTCGTTTTCTGGGAGGCTTTAATTCTGACTCTCAAAAAAATCAGTAAACAATTTCCCAATAAAATTAAAAAATAATAAAAAATAATAAAATAGAGTAACTATTTTCTTTGTTTTAAAATAAATAAATAAAATAGCAGGTTAGGTTTTCAGTGGTTATTTTTTTTAGTCATATTATATGATGCCATGTGACGTCTTCTATGTTGTGCATTGAATCAATCCAGTTAATTACTATTTGGATTTCACGAACGAGCCCTATTAAAATAAAAATATATTCTTTTGTTTTTTGTTTTTTCTTTGTTTTTTGACACTTTATGAGATTTTCCGAAATATTGTTTGAGCTTGGTTACAATGAAACAAAAATAGTCAGCATATTATCTATCCAGAAATTTCAAGACAATTGTAAACGATGTTACTTTAGGCCCATTTAAAAAATAAAGAGAAAATTATGTATGGTGTATTATGGAGGTGTGGTGAAAGAGAAATTGGTACTCCTAGACATTAATCAGCAGATAATCCAAAATCTTTCAAAGACGAACGCTTTTATTCTCCGATAGGGGGAGGGGATTTTCCTCTTTGCACTCCTACATTTATCTGTGGTCACAGAACTTGGGTCAAATTGCCCTGATAAATTTAGAGGTTTTTTTTTTTCATTTTCTTTCTCAATAAAAAATCATTTTTCATCCTTTATCGCCAAAATCAAAATTACTGTTCGCTATTCGGAACGTCCGCTATTCAGAGGTTAAACACACAAAGATTTGGGTTTTGGGTGTGGGCATTGGAAAACTGTCCGTTAAATAGAGGTGTCCGCTATTCGGGAGAGTCCTTTATTGAGGTTTAACTGTATATTTTTTAAATAAGGCTTTTTATTGAGATTTGGAAGTTATATATATATATAACTAATTAGTTAACCCTTTCTTTTATAAACTAATTTATAAATACATATTTAGGAGGAAAGAGTTATTTTTTTAGAAGAGAAAATAAAGATATTTATTTTCAAAATGAGATAAGCTTGAATATTATATATAAATTTATTCTTTGTAAATAACGTTTTTACAAGACATTGTAAACCACTTATGTTTTTATAAAATACTGAAAAAAAAAAAAAAAAAAAAAAAAACATATATATTTAAACAGAAATAAAAATTAACTCTTATAATTATTGATTCTTTAAATTAATGACGAATGATTTTTCACACAACAGTAATTTGGCTGTGAAATTATTAATTTATACTATCAAAATATACTAATCTATCCATGTTTTAAACAAAAACTTTTTATAAACATTTTTAATCCCATATTATGTCATGTGTACAGTTCATTCCTTTAAAATTTAAAATTATGAATTATAAGTATGTTCATAGTTGAATTGTCCAAAGTATATATATATATATTTTTAATTTGGTATAGAATGGATTTCATTTAGTTATTGTTTAAAAGATGGATCTAACTTTTAAAAAAATTAATTTATTCATTAACGGAATAAATATTTCTCATTTGATACGTAATCGGTATATATTCTGTTAAAAATAAAAATAATGCAAAATATTCGAAAGCAAAAATATGATCTTTTCAAATGTCCACTTTTGCAAAATCTATAAATAAAATCTCATAAAATGTGACAAGATAAAGACATTTTTTTCCACGTACAATTCATTTCAGAAGCTAAAAGTAAATGTATATATCCATGGTGCTGATACATATTTATTGAATTTTAAAATAATATAACTTTGAGGTATTTCTTAATTTTAAATGTAATGAATGAATACATTTCAGTGATATTTAACAAATTACAAAGAGTTTTCGATTGATATGTAGCGTTAATTTGTTCAGTACACTAAATTAGGATAAGCTTTTGCATATAAATGTTATAAAAGGAAACAAATTGTTATTTGAAAAAATCCCAAATACGTTTAAAAATTAGCAACAATTAAATTTATTTCATTTGTATGCTGTCCAATATACTCGTAGACTAGTTACGGATAAACCAATTTTAAAAAGTTTTTATTATTATTATTATTATTTCAAGATATTTAGGAAACTCAATAATTGTTCAACACCAATTTAATGCAATTGCTTTTCCACAATCTAGTAAAATACATGCAGTGAATTTAAAATTTAGAGATAAAAAAATAATCAATTGATTTTTTGCAAAGGTATTTTCCAAAAATAATTAGAACATAAAAAAATATATTTTCCATTTAAATAGAAATATAAATTAGTTAAAAAATTTCAATCTAAAGAATAAAGTCTATTGCCAATAAATTGAAAAATAGGCATTTTTATTGAATTGTTTAAAGATATAAATATTGACATATATTAAATATTTCGTAATATAATTCAAATAAAATGAATAATAACTACAAAGTACTTCAATTTAAGTTATAAAAAAATCTATACATATACATGGGCAAAAATCTCATATGTCTGATTTTTGTTTGATATTTTATTTATAAAAGTCTCATATTATGCTCAATTTAAATGTTTAATAACCACTGATTCATTGCAGAATAATAAGTAGCAGATGGACACAAACGTAATTGAAAGACAAATACGATATGACGGTTTTTATTAGACAAAACACAACTTGTAAGTGACAGAAGTGGCAGGGACAAAAGTGACATTTTTTTTTTCCGATTTTGCCAAAAAAATGTTGTATTCACTATTTAAAAAGGTATATCAATCTTACGATTGATATACCTTTTTAATTACAGGTACTAGATAGGTCAGAACTAGATATTGGTTAATCTAAAAACATCAATATTTAAATTAACAATGTAGAAAGTAGTGATGGTTAAAAAAATTAGGCCGACCTTTTCCCCCATACTGTTCAATCCAGAAAATCTTCTTAATGGACAATCATCAATCAATGGCTACATTTTTAGAATTGCTCTCCTACTGGAAACAATATTAAAAAACTGATTGCATACTGTCATCAGGTAGAAATATGAGGAAATCCAAGCAACAGGACAATAGTGATAAAACAAAAGTGAGGGACACAACTTTAACTCAGCAAAAACACATATTACACATTTCACTCGAATATAAATTATATTTTTATGTCCCATGAGTTTCAAATTTATGGTAAATGCATTAGTTTTTCAAAATTCTTTAATAATTATTGTTTGTTGATCATTTTAATGATCAATTTAGGGGTTAATAACTTGGGGGTTAATAACATTTAGGGGTTAATGACATTAGTGAATATGAGATATTTAAATTCAGTTTTAAAGATTAAAAGGCCAGTTATCAAAGTAGAACTAACATAATATCGTAGAACACTCAGAAAGAAATAACTTAACATTAAATGTGAATTTATATTGCAAAAAATGCCGAGAGAAATAATAGGGAATGATAAATCGCATGTGAGGTTTTGGCCCGTAGATTTATATTCATATATATATAAGAAAAATGAAGTTTCACGCAATGAAAAAGTCGGATATGCAAATAAATAAAACTTCCTTGGCAACACATTTCAAAAAATAAATTGCTAAAATATCGGTTAATTTTTTTTTTTAAATATGCACTGTCATCATATTATAATTTTTCTATTTAAGCGTAAATAGTTAAAAATAATTTCATAGGGCTGGAATTTATGTTACTTTCATTGTATTACTATAGTATTATAAAAATTAACGCAAAATGTAAGTATTAAATTAATAAAGATTTTTAAGTATAATTATACTTAAAAATACATGCAATGTATACGGAAATTTAGTAATTATAATTATTAAATTTCCGTATACATTGCATGCTTAAAAAATTAAACACACACACACACACACTTAGATTTATTTACTTATTTATTTATTTATTCTTATTTAATTTCGAAAATAATATATTTATTTTGTTTTATGCAAATAAATATTTATTTAAGTGTAAATGTAACTACATAATATAAACATTTCTGCGTAATGTAACGCAATTCACTTAAGAATGAAGAAAGTTTTTATATGATGAAATTTTCAACATAGACATTTGATCTGTTTTAGCATGCAATAAAAATAAATCTTCCTTCACGTAGGAATTTTATTAACATATTTCATTCTATAACATTTGAAATAATTTCCTTTTTTGGGCGCATTATGCATCTTTTTTCAAATCGATCGATATAACTTGCCTTTAGGTATAAAACAAATATGCTACATTAAATAGAACAAAAATATTGTATCCCATTTTTTAAAGCTGCTACATAACATATTTTATAAATATATATGTAAATGAATAGAAAAAAGAAATGTTTTAAGCTAATTAAATATATATACATATATACACATTATTTAACACAAATTAATAATTATATGCCTAAGGGAACGCGTTACCATTTTTAAAAAGATGTAGTTTTTATATTTCACCAAACACTTTGACATAATATTAAATGTTAGCTAATGGAAATTAATTTTATCAAAAAATAGACAATTCTGTTGATTGGTAGGATATGGAGAATTTATATGTTTAACAATATATATACAGGGTGTATCTGAAATGCTTCAACAAACTTAGAGGGATGATAGTACTCATGAAGACGAAAAAAAATGCAATGGAACATGGGGTCGCAAATGACATTTAACCCTTTCAGGGGCAGTGGTAAGTTTATTAAACCACTTAATTTTAATTCCAGAACGCCACAGTGGCACCAGAATTTTGCTAATATCTTTTCCATTTAATATGTATGTGAAATATAGCCTTTTTCTTATTTACAAATATTTTTTTTTTGTAAATTCCGGTGCCAGTCATTTATTTCAACATTTTAGTACTAAAAGTACTTTGTCTTTGAAAGGGTTAAAGGATGAAAATCGAGAAAATGCGTCTGGAAATGGACAAACTGAGACAAGAAAGAAACACTCCAGAAAATTATTTATTGTACAGAATAGGTACAACACAGCTCGTGATGTCTAGAGAAAACAAATATTTTACAACAATTGTTCAAAGTGTCGACCGCGGACATTATACACATAGCGTGTCCGCCAGTCCGTGCTCCGTAGATCTACTCTGTGTAATAATGCCCGCGGTGGACATTTTGAACAATTGTTGTAATATATTTGTTTTCTCTGGACATCACGAGCTGTGTTGTACCTATTCTGTACAATAAATAATTTTCTGGAGTGTTTCTTTCTTGTCTCAGTTTGTCCATTTCCAGACGCATTTTCTCGATTTTCATCCTTTAAGCCTTTCAAAGGCAAAGTACTTTTAGTACTAAAATGTTGAAATAAATGACTGGGACCGGAATTTACAAAAAAAAAATTATTTGTAAATAAGCAAAAGGCTATATTTCACATACATATTAAATGGAAAAGATATTAGCAAAATTCTGGTGCCACTGTGGGGTTTTGAAATTAAAATTAAGTGGTTTCATAAACATGCCACAGCCCCTAAACGGGTTAAATGCCATTTGCGACCCCATGTTCCATTGCATTTTTTGTTCGTCTTCATGAGTACTATCATCCCTCTAAGTTTGTTGAAGCATTTCAGATACACCGTGTATATAATAAATAAATTTATTCTTATCCTACATATATAAATGTTTTAAAGCGGTTTTTTATGCTGCTCTTAGATGTGTTTGTAATACCTTTAAGAATCAGATTATCAAAAAGTTAAATTATATACGAGAAAAACAAAATCATGTAATATGCGAAAATACACATAAATGGACTACTTTGCGTAACATTATTACTATTTTTAATAACGTATTTATATTATTTATATGGTTCTAAATTTTATAAAACACACAAAAATGTTATCATATCTCAAAATCTATTTACAAAATCAAATTGAGAAATTTATAATACATTTTAAGAATTTTAAAAATAACTGATATATTGAAAAATTACAAAAATAGCAAAATTCGATTAAGAATAGCAGTTCAGTTATTCAGAACTACAATCTTTAAAAATAAATATATGCAGTAAAAAACATTCTTTACCTACTTATGATTAAATGATCTTTCCCTTGAAATGATCGTCTTTAAATGATCTTTTAAATGTAGCTTTGTCTATATACTTCATACTATACATACTTTCAATACATTTGAAGGAAAAATACTATTTATTATTTTTTTTCTTCAATTGAAGTTTAGCGAATCCCTTTAAGTTAAAAATAATAATTATTAAGACAATTTTCCTTAATTTCAAAAGTAACAGTAATCCAAATCTCAATAAATATGTATATAAACAAATTCATAAAATAACATACCATATACAAATTACGTTTCAAACATTTTATATTCCCTACGTCTGAAGTCTACCGTACGCTGAATACAGCTATATCCGATTATTATTATTCATCTTATGTATTTGCAAGTTTCAAAATTATATTTCCATTCTGAAATAGTGAAATTGAAAATACGAGTATCTTGTATGTGTACAATGCTGTTGCTGCTGCCAATTTAACAGATTTATTTACTTGAGAATTAGTAACGAAAGTAAAACAGAATTTGAATAAGTTTTAAATGAACTTCTAAAAAAACGTATTTATATGATTCTTAAACATAAATATTTCAAAACATATTATTATCCTTGATGTCTCAACATATTGCTATCAAAACATCACTAAAATTGTGGGTTTATTACAAAATATATTCAGTATATATTCGGTAAATATTAGGACTACTTAGATGAGAGTTAACATAAAAGACATTATTTCTCAACCATTTATAATTTTTTTATGTAGTATGGAAATATTAAATAAAGCTTCTTCTTTCAGAAATATTCCATCATATCAATATTATAAAGTAGTGTCCGTGCGTAACGCTGACGTCACTTTGCGAATGGCAACACTTGACCTTAAAATTTCGGTTTTATGATTTTTGCTCTCGCAATTTTTTTAATTTCTAACAATCGCACATTTTAAATTTTTACACCGTTATTTAGGAAAGAAAAATACTTTCAAATGCAATTTGTTTGAAAACTGAATCTTAAATGACTGATTTATTATCGTATTTAAATTAAATTTCCAGCATGTTCTTTTTATATATATCTATATATATATTTCCCTAGTACATTATAAAAGTACATGAATTTGTGTTACTTCACAATACTTTAAGAATTGTTCAACAGCGTGGATACAATTTCTCTTTCTCTATTTCCAATCAGCAATCTTCAAGACAAAATACATATTGCACATGTTAGGGAAATCTACGTAGAAGATAATTGTTTATTTGTTTAAAGTATTGTAGAGGACATATAGTCACACCATGCATGATGGGAACTTATATATATTACTGTCGAATATAGTTAGGGATAATCGTAGAAACGATTTCTTAAATAATAATAATTCGCAAAGTCACTTTCAAATATTTCTTTTTCCATGATAATAATACGCAATGTTTTACAAAAAGTAAGTGTTACCTTTAAAATATATTATTCTTTTTAATCATTGATATTATAAATTTCGGAAGATATGGCATTTAAAAAATAATCGATTAACGTAAAGTGGACAAAGTGACTCAATTACGTAGCTTGAAATACTATTTTTAATAACCAACCTGCTTCGCCCAATACGTAGTTTGGTTTCTTCGAGCGAAAATTTTATTATTGTGCTGTGATTTTTTTCAAAGAGTTTTAGACGAAATTATATTCTGACAAAACTTGTATTGCTTGCCCTATGTTTCCATGCGCCCTCTTCTCTTGTCTTTATATATATATATACATATATATTAGGATGGGCCAAAAAATACTTTTTTTTATCGATTTTCGAGTGCAGAAAAATTGCTATTGGTGACACCAAGTTCACACAAACAATTTCAGATTTTTAGGACAATTCTTTGATTTGCCACATATGTCTTGAAGCTTTGCTAAAATGCTGATTAATGAACTTTTTTAGAACTTTTTTTTACAATGTTAAATTTAATTTATTTCGGTTGCATTTACTTGAAAAGTAATGTTGAGTGTGCCAAATGTTTAAATAAGCTCTGCTTATGTATTATTTAATTGCTATGTTTTTTAATTAGCTGATTTTTATAGCATTTTTTGCGTATAAATGGGCAAAAGTTGTAATTATTGTTTAAATCGTTCGTCGTTTTACTTTCATTTGTTTGTTTTTTTACGTTCCTTGTTTTTCCTTCTTTTCTTGGATGCGTGAGGGTCATATACACTGCTCAAAACAATTAGGAGATCACATGATTTCAACCAAATTACACAAATACTTACACCAATCAGTAACTTAAATTAAAACATCAATAATTTAAAGCATAACAGAAAACAGAAAAAATAAAACTTCATATGCAAATCAAAGTTCATGACGTCAAAATCCAGAAAAAGGAGATAAGTTTAGATATCGCGATTTCGCAGAAATGTCTGTTTCACTGTTTCAGTTGCGAAATTCAATTTTTCAGCTTTTGTTTTGAGAAAAGGTGATTTGAAAATGTCTCCACAACGTGATTTATTGGAATCCAGGGCTTGGTGTATTAGAGAGAGACTTGGATACGGTCAAACAGAACGAAGTGTAGCGGACGCTGGTGGAGTTGCAAGAAATGTCCTTACAAGGCTGTGGAATCGATTCCAAGAATAGAGAAATGTTAGATGTCTACCAGGGCAAGGTTGAGCACGTACACCACAGCAAAGGATGACCATTATATCTTGTTAACAGCTTGTCGAGACAGTAAATATGATGTTACTCAGCTGCAAAGACAGTAGCTGTTGGCAACACGACGAAGGGTGTCCAGCCAAAGAGTGCGAAATATGCTTCATCAGGGTGGTCTCTATGCGCATAGGCTAATGGTCTGTATTCCGTTGACCCCAAGCCTCCGTGCGGCACTATGAAGGTGGGCTGCTGAGCATTAAGATTGAAGGCAATGGATTGGAGTCAAATGCTGTTTACAGGCGAGTCCCTGTTAAGTCTGGAGTGCAACACACGACGTGTT
The DNA here is from genome assembly GCA_963931845.1 of Maratus michaelseni. Taxonomy (NCBI): domain Eukaryota; kingdom Metazoa; phylum Arthropoda; class Arachnida; order Araneae; family Salticidae; genus Maratus; species Maratus michaelseni. The sequence continues at coordinate 86,808,373 of OZ007593.1, forward strand.
TTGGTATGAAAGAATGGGGCACTCGAAGTAACCCCATATTCGTTCGTGAAATATCACATTACAGACAAGATGCGTTGATGGTATGGGCTGGAATTAGCATAGGTTGGCGTACGGACCTGCATATAATTTGGAATGGCACTTTGACGGTTCAAAGGTATGAAGACGAGATACTGAGACCTCAATTCGTATCTTACGCTTCACCCAAAGTGATTCCTTTTTTTTCATGCATGATAATGCCAGACAGGATACAGCTCGTCTAGTCTCGTCTAGTGGAGAACATGGCTGAAGCTGAAACAATACAGCCTATGCAATGGCCAGCATGCTTTCCTGACCTGAATCCGATCGAGCATGTTTTGGACACACTCGGACGACGCATTTCAAAGAAACGAAGGCTTTCTTTTATTGTCTGGGACAAGGGGATTGCAAGTCTTGAACTGTGGAACAGTATTCCTCAAAGTCTTATCGATACATTTCTTGGCATCCATGGAAAATAGGTGTGCAGCTGTCTTAGCTGTTCGAGGGGATCACACGCAATATTAAACAACTTGCATCATTACTAAACAATATTTTTTTGTCATTTACATGAAACTAAATTGTTTCCCTAAACCAACTTTTCACGTTCTTTCCATCCTTTCAAAAAATTAAAGCTCCCTTACAATTTTTTGCTTCGTTGTTTCTGTATTGCACATTGATACACGTGTACTCTCCATTTTATACTCATGGATGGTGTCTAGCACGATTATCTTCTCTTCTTTGCTTGATCCCCTAATTTTTTTTAGCATTGTATTTGGGTGACGGACTGCAGCATGCCTCTACAGCGCCTCTGGAAGGACAGTACTCACATTTCAGACATGTATATTTGGGTGGGCCGAAAAAATTTTTTTTTATTCGCTATACTACGGAAATCTTGCTTCTATGGTAGCTTAGTAAAATGTAAAAAAAACTAAATAATTTTTTAAGTCTGGCGTTCCGCATAGGCCCTAAAATTTGAGAAAATATACAATTTTTATCATTTTTCTAGGAGGGGCTGAAAAAATGTATATATTTTTTAGTTTTTTGATTCACTGTACCACGAAAAACTTTAATCTAGCCTAACTTAGTAAAATACAAAAACAAAATAAATAAACTTTTAAGCCTGGCGGTAGCGTATCGGCACTAAAATTTGAGAAAATATACGATTTTTATAATTTTTCAAATAAATGGAAATAAATCAAATAACTTCTATAACAAGTAGATATAGACGTTTTTTAGAAGAACATAATATAAGAAGGATAAATAAATGAAAAATAAAATACATTTTGCAATTTATTAGTAGCGTTTTACGTTTAGTATTATTTTTTTTGACAAATTTCTATTGAAACAAAAAATCATTTTTCTGATTGTGCAAAATTTCAGTTTGTAATGAAATATTGTCCTTTACTTGATGGACTTTCTTTTGGTAGTTTGAAATAAGATTTGCTTGAAAAACTAGGCATTGACTGTCTTGCGATAATTGTAGCTCTTATAAAACCATCTCCAGACTTGAAACCGATGACTTTTTGCGACGTCTCGGTCACGAACTCCACGCATCGTTCTACTGCTTGGGTGTGACATGGGAATTGGTCAGAGTTCCACCTGATTGGAACTTAGACGAAATCTCTTGATCGGTGATTCTTCCAAGCAAATGTGGTGATGAAAGTGTAATAGTGTTACAGCAAATCATTTCGATGTTGTCTGTAGATATAAAATTGATTTTGGGTGGTTGAAACTACTGATTGACTCCTGATTCGTCGTTGTTAACCACATTTATTGGGAAAGGGCGCCAGAATCACGAACAGATAAATCTTCAAAGCAGCTGCCTGATTTTATAGCAGAATTTATGTATAGAATGTACTGCTGATTTGTGTATATTGGTCATGTTTCACCCTCTTCTGGGTCTGCTCAAAACATTGTCAGTAGCATTCTTTCTTATTACACTGAAGTTGGAATTTCATTTCTTGAATTTGAAGTAACTAGATGTGATGACACCGTTAATAATACGGGATAGAAAACCGGTCTTAATCGTACATTTGAAGAACAAGTTAAAAGACCACTACAGTAGGGTGAATTTCAATAAATTGCCATGACGGCATTTGATTCAAACTTTAAATGGTGAAACAATTGTGCCAAAATCATTTCAAGGTCCGATTGGCATACAGCTCAGTAAATGTGAGAAACTCCCAGTGGTAAATTTTTACCGTGTTGAGTGCGAGATTCCAGAAATTGGCAGGCAAATTTTAAACAAAAATCAGCTGTACCTGCTGGACAAAATTTCTGCTATGAAATCAGGCAGCTGTCTTGAAGATGGATCTGTACGTTCCTTGGCACACGTATCACCAATCATGGTGATTAACCAATTCGGCACAAAAGTCGTCGGATCAAATTTCAGAGATGGTTTTATAATAACTACACTTATCTCAAGTTCGTGAATGCCTTTTTTTCAAGCAAATCTTACTGCAAAATCTTACCAAAATAAAGTAAAATCAAGTAAAGGACAATATGTATTTACAACTCTGCATATTTACGGAATCAGAAATATAATTTTTGATTTCAAAGGAAATTTTTCAATTTTTTCAAACGTTTTACTTAACCATCATACGTAGTATAGGGTAAGTCTTGTAATCGTTTTGAAAATCGAAAAAAAAATTTTGACGGATTTACACGTTTCAGACACTGGAGATTCCGAAAAACATATTTTTAGAAAAAAAATTTTGCCGTCCGTCTGTGTGTCTGTGTGTGTGTCTGTGTGTGTTTCTGTGTGTCTGTAAACGCTCTATCTCCCGAAAAATTTGAGATAGAGACTTGCAATTTGGTATGTACTTAGTATGTAAAAATGGGAAGAAGCCTATTTCATTTCAATAACCTCGATTAACCGGAACTATTTTTTTCGGACAATCGAAATATTCGTTCTGATAAAAGGTATATATAAATTGTTTATTTTAAGAAATGAATATAAAAGACAATAAAAAAACATAAACTTTACATAAAGCATGAAGTCGATCGGATAATTAGTTGCCGAGATATTTGGAATCCTATTTTGCACACTCTTCGATTTTTCATGACCTTGTATTTCATCCAAATTTCACTTCAAAGATATATTTTAATTGGAAATTTGACGCTTAATCAGATGCAGTAAACCGCTAGTTAATAGGATTATTATTTTTGGAGTTATAAGGAAAAACCTCTTTCAAGCAATTCAGTAAACGAGCCTTTAAAGTTTATGACGTCATCAAGCCACGATTTTATTTGAATTGCAATGCATTTTATAAGTAGTTTACACATTTTTATTTTAATATTTTATATTATGCATACCCATGATGGGTAAGTATTACGGTGGCCCCCAACGACTACTTTTTAAACGTAATACGCTACTAATAAATTGTAAAATGTGTTATTTTTTTCATTTATTTATCTTTCCTACACTGTGTTATACTAAAATACGTCTATATCTACTTGTTACAGAAGGTATTTGATTTATTTCCAGATGAATGATAAAAATTGCATATTTTCTCAAAATTTAGGATTGATGCGGTAACGCCAGACATACAAATTTATTTATTTTATATTTGCATTTTACTAATCTACCCTAGAGGTAAGTGTTTCATGGTATAGCAAATCAAAAAACAAAAAAAGTAACTTTTCGCCCCCCCCCCCCAGAAAAAAAAATATAAAAATCGTATATTTTCTCAAATTTTAGGGTCGATGCGCTACCGCCAAACGTAAAATTTTATTTATTTTGTTTTTGCATTTTAGTGTGATACCCTAAAGGCACGTTTTTCGCTGTATAGCGAATCAAAAAACAAAAAAAAGTTTTTTTTTGGCCCATCCGACGGATAAACACAAGGTGATTATAATAAAAATTTAAGTTTAAAAACGCTCTAAAAAATGAACCACTGATTAGAATGACATCAAAATTGAACTGAGTATTAATGAAGAAGAGGAAAAGAACATGAACCAAAAAAATAGTTCCAAATTTTAGCGAAAGATGGCGCTGTAAGCGTAAGTATTTCGACAACAAATGTCAAATCGTAAAACAACGGCTAAGGCGTTGCATGATAAACCAACTGCACTGTTCTGTGTGCATGACTGTACAGATGTGATACTGTTAGTTACGTAAGCCCAACCATTGTGGCAAGGTCGTATCACATCGGATGGGAAAAATTGGTTTTTAATTGTCCTGAGACCAAAAACCGCATAAAAAGCATCCATCCAATCGGTTTTTAAGTTTCGCAAGACTGGCGCAAAACATGTTCAATATGCTGTCCATCGTTGTGTGCAACAAGATTAAATCGGGAAACAGCATGTTCCACAACCGATCGAAGTGTCACCTGGTCAAGTTCAGAAAGTGTTGCTCAATGTGTGTCCTCAATTCAGCGACGTTAGCAATCGGAATACTGAACACAACATCTTTTAGATAACCCCACAGCCAGAAATCACACGGATTAAGATGAAGTGATCGGGCTGGCCAGGCTGTAGGGAAATGACGATTGATAATTTTAGCATTTCCGAAATGCCCCTCAACGATTGCTTCACTCGATTTGCAATGTGCGGAGCAGCGCCATCTTGCATAAAAATGATACTATCCAGACATCCACGCTGTTGCAGAGCTGGAATGACGTCATTACGCAAAAGAGACTCATAGCGCTGACCATTGACGGTAACGGTAACAGGACCGAAAGCACCCGTCTCCTCGAAAAAATATGGCCCTACGATAATTGATGCCGTAAATCCGCACCACACACAGTGACCTTTGCAGGATGAAGTGGTACTGGGTTCGTTGCGAGTGGATTTTCTGTTGCCCATATTCAGCAATTCTGTGTATTGACATATCCCGTCAGATGGAAATGGGCTTCGTCTGTCCACAGATTTTCCACGGCCAATCATTGTCCACTTCCACGCGAGCAAGAAATTCCAAAGCAAAACCCTCTCTTGCTGGCAGATCAGAAGGAAACAACTCCTGCAGATGGCAAATTTTGTATGGATAGCATTGCAGGATGTTTCGTACAATGTTATGCACCGTGCTCACAGGCCTGTCCAATGTTCGGGCAATTCTCCGTGCTCTACATGGTAGCACACCACCGCTCGACTCCTCCCGAACTGCTGTGGCCACTTCTTCAACTACCGCCGAATCACATCTTTTCCTTCCTCTACCAGACTGCACATCAAACATACCTGTATTTTCGAATTTTTTCATCATTTTCACCCGACCCATGACAGTTATCGGTCCAACGCCTTTTTTCATACCTTTGAGGGTCCTGAACTTATACAGAGCTGCTGGTGCAGAATCACCGTTCTTGTAATAAAGCTTTACAATCAGAGCGCGGTCCTTCATTGAGATATTCATGGCGAACATCTGAGACTCGAAATTAGGAAACGCCGTTTATTCAACTCTCTTAAAACACCTGAAATGGCCGTGCGCATGCCAGGTATTTTAATTTACATCTTCTGACGCTTACAGCGCCATCTGTTACTAAAATTTGGAACTGTTTTGGGGGTTCATGTTCTTTCCCCCTTCTTCAATAATACGCCGTCCAATTTTGACGTCATTCTAATCAGTGGTTCGTGTTTTAGAGTGTTTTGAAACTTAAACTTTAATTATAATCACCCTGTATATTGCGGATACGATTATTATTTCTAAGCCAATCAGTGAGCGTCATAATCACGGTCACATACATTCCCACACAGTTTGATCGAGAGTGAACCAGTGAACGATCGATCGTGTGTGTTTATCGTTTACATTGGTTGCCATGAAAGTGAAAGTGAAGTTTTTTTTATTTTTTTTTTTTAAATTTCAGAATGACTTTAGGTTTTATTAACTTCAATTAGAAATTATACTTATGCTGGACTTAAAATTTTGTTTAAGTAGATGTATAGTCCTACTATATTACGTGTGATTAAAGCTAGCAAGGAAAAAATCGTAAACAGAAAGCTTTAAATAATTTATTTACAATTTATTTGGTGGATAAATAAATTTAAAAAAGATAAATTTTTGCAATGTTTGACTCCCTTAAAGCAGGAGCGCTTCAATTTCATTGAGTTAATTGTGCTGCAAGTTACAACATCACATCATAAATTATGCAATTAGTGCATTTCTTTTCCTTTTTCCTATGCATTATATTATTTTTCTATTTATGCTTAAAGATTCATTGTGCATTTTTTTCTGCGTTGTACATCATTTTCTTAAAAAACATGTGGCCGTTAGCTCAAGGATGAATAGCCAGATGCACGCAAGTACGTTGTTTACTTTAAGAAAAAAATCTTACTGATATCCAAATTATGTTTGTTTTGGGAAAGCTCTCCATGCTTCATAAACATTGAGGTATATGATTATACCCACCCTTTAATACTATTATTATACATCGCATGTTTGAAATATACATTATTCTAATAAGTTATTTAAATAAATTTTATAAATATTTAGATGAAATTAATACAGTAATAATGAAATTCTAATTTTAATCTTTGTTAAAGAAAAATGCTTTTTCTTTTCGCAATTTCTTTTTTAAAAAACTGTTTTGTTTAAAAACATTAAATCTTTTATCAAAAATAAATAATTAAAGATGTTTAGACGAATAGTTTATTTGTAGTATAAGAAATATAAAAGGGTATATTTTTTCAAAAGTATTTTTGTAAAATCAGGTTAATTTATTTAAATTGAAACTCCAAAAACAAATACAGTTTTAAAATTTTTTTAAAAATATGTCAAGTATAGTAATCTTGGTATTGCATAATGCTTCATGTGTTTTTAGTTGTGGGTAAAATAAAAATATAAATTTACTAGATTTTTTGAACTTGTGAGTATTAAGTTCTGTTTCAATTTCTGAGTCTAATATGGCTAATAACATTACAACAAAAATCAGTTGATTTTTGTCAATGTTATCACGTTTCATGCTTTATGATATTCGCTTATGATATTAAAAAACAACATGACAAAAAATGTTGTGAAGCCGAAAGAAGACGCTTCTATTTGACAGTGGGCAGAGTAACTCGATGAGCGTGTTCACATCAGTAACGATCGCTGACTAGCTGTGAAGCTATAATCGTCTCTGCGATATATATGTCTGAAATATGCGGACAGGACACGGTGGAGCTGAAACCAATGTGAACGCAATGAGTTATCGTGAGGATGAGGTAGGTAATAGGATAAAAATAAAATTGCAAGAGATGTCGTTTATCTTTTTTTCTGTGCTCAATATCCCTGCGACAATTGAAAAGTGTGAAGTTGAAACTTTTGTATCGTACGATACAGAGCTTTATCAATCGTTTAACGTGCCGTTATTGTATTTTGTGCATTTTACATGCGTTTAGCAATAGCTAGTGCTAAGTTCCACGGCCATATAAAGACACACAATATTGTGAAAAGCAGCCTTTTCGGGAACAACGTGCGAATGACAAGCTATGCTGGCGTCATGCGCCCTACTACTGGTTGCGAAGTGACAGATGAAAATTGTGATATTTATCTTCAACCAGTTGATGATCTTATTAAGATGCTCGGTGAAAAGGTTACGAGAATCTGGGTAAAAGAATCCATACGAGTAGTTTCCACACGAATAATTAACTGAAGATTAAGAACTACTACAACAACTGTATATCATTGGAGAAACCCCTTAATTGTACGGGCGTAAAAGACTAGACGAGCCGCGACGATTTCGTATGAAATGTGGAAACCTCTCTCTCTGACATTGGAAGTGTGGATATTTGAACAATGGTACACGGCAGCAGAGAAAACGTATCCCGTCCTCGATAAAAACAAGGTAAAATATTTATTTAAATACGTTCCAAACCTGAACTTTAAGGCAACGGAGTACTATTACTATATCGACTGGGTCTCCACTGAAATAGGGGAGACTCCAATAATCAAAACTCTTTCATCAGAAAAAAATGAAGACAACATTATTTCAGGATTCATATTAGACAAATCCTTATTCTGCTTTCAAACTCACTTCCAGGCTGTGGAAAGAGCTAATAAAATTGCAACAGAAGCAGTATCAAAGATCTGTGGCTATGAAGGAAGAGATGGCATTATCAGAGCAAAACTGACAGCACAAAAAATATGTCTAAATTCATTTCAAAGAAGGATTTCCTAACCTAAGAAGGAATACATTCTGAATGTAACATTCCGAGGGTAGGAGGGTGGGTGGATCTCGCCGTGGAGATACATCCTTGGGCTGAGTTCTTGGTTACTTTGCGTTGGTCCCCAACGCAAAACAAGCTAAAATCTGTATAATTTTAAAGCACATAGCAGTAAAATAATATCCAATCAAAGCTTAATTAAACATTTGGCACACTAAACATGACTCTTCAAGTAAATACAACAAAAATTAATTTAATTTAACATTTTAAAAAATTTTGCTAAAAAATTCAAAAATCAGATTTTTATCATAATTTTAAGACATTTGCGGCAAGTGAAGGAATTGTCCTAAAAATATTTTTTTTTGTGTGAACGTGGTACCACCAATGGCACATTTTCCATTAACGAAAATCGTAAAAGTTTTTTTTCGGCTCACTATAATATATATAAATATGCATGTAAATAAGCTGGAATTTTATGGTTTTATATATCTAAACAAAAATATTTCCAAAGGAATCTTATGTTGGGAGGATTCGTTAGTGAAATGCAGGAATGTATTTCAGCGTTTTTGGAGTTCATTGGTATATGTCCCTCCTCGGTAATCTCGGCCGTTCTGGAAATAATAGAGTTTCGAAAACATGCACATACAGTAAAAGTGATGCACACTAAATTTAACAGTATATATTAAAGTACCTGCTTGCAATTTAACAATATTTGCTACTTGAGAAACTCTCTACAATTTAAATACTGTTAACAAATGCATTTATTAACAATTATATAGTATGTAACTACCAGTAAAAACCTTGGAAATCTGAGAAACAATGATGTTTTCGAGATTCAAAGAAGCATTTTTAAAAGCAAATTTCATTTACTGGAACTGATTTTGAGACACGATTCCGATTTTTTATGGCTTAATATTCAGTTTTCTCAACCCGGATTATAGGTTTTTTGGATACTATCGCATTTCAAGTAAGCATTTGCATGTGAACAAGCATTTTTTACACACAAACATGATAAATTTATAGAATTAACATTAATATTTAAATTATTATTATTTTGTTACTTTTTAATGTTTAAATTCAGTTAAACAGCTTAAAGTGTTTACTTGAGAATTGATGGAATCCTAAAATACGATATCCCGGTATAAGAAAAGTGATTAAGATACTATAAAACTACTCGCAAACTTTTCCAAAAATCAGAGGCAGCGAAATAAACCTTATTTTTATAAATGCTTCTTTAAATCTCAAACATATATCGGTTTCTGAGATTTCTAAGAATAAAGAACAAATTTAGAAATCGTGCGTAACTCGAAAAAGGGTATCGTATATTTTCGTTCGTTGTTATATTATATTGCCATGGATTAAGGTGTTTTTGTCTGTTTTACATTGCAGTTATGAAGCATAACTCATCAGGGTTAAGCTCTAGGAACAATTTATTTGAGTTTTTTATTGATATCACACTTTTTAAAGAAAATATTTTGTTGAAATTATCTACAGAATTTTATTTTCGATGTCAATAAATTTTAAAAAATTTTTCAAGTTCAGGGTTGAAGTGCTCAATTTTTATTTTCTTTTTGTTTGAAATCATTTTAAAGTTTCCATTAAAAATGAAATTTCATTTTACAGTTTCCAAAACGTATTATTTAATTTATTTAAATTATACTTTTTTTATTTTCGATGACAAAAAAAAAAAAAAAAATCAATTTCAGAGTTGAAGTGCCTAATTTTCATTTTATTTTTGTTTGAAATCATTTTCAAGTTTCCATTAAAAATGAAACAGCATGAACTCAAGATTTGCACAAAAACATTGAAACCAATATTCATCGTACTTACCCTGTTCTCAACACACAACGCAGTTTTTATTGTCGTATTATTCCGTATTATTGTCATCATCCTCATCTAGCCCCATTACCTCCATATTTGTTTGAAATACGTTAATCACTATATTCTTCATTGTAGACAACCAATATTTCATATTAAATTCAATTTTTTAGACTATTTTAATAAGTGATTGAACTGACGTACATAGATGATTAATGCCATACAGTGTCAGATCCAACAAGTTGGACGTTGTACGTCAAACGTGACATACGAGGTGCGTTCGTACTATAGCTAGTTATATAAATATTCAAATCTTGATGATTTTTAATTCTGTGACATGGATTATATCAAATGCAGACTAATTTTTGTAATAAAGTAAGTGTATAGGTCGCTTGACGATTAAATCTCGGAAGCTCCTACACTGTTAAAAATGTGCAGCAAACTGTCCAGTCATTTGACCGTTTTTATAGAAAATGGTTGCATAACCGTAATTTAACTTTATTCTGACCATAATATGGGCAATAATATGGTCAGAATAGAGTTAAATTATTGTTCTGTAACCGTTTTCTCTAAAAACGGTCAAATGACTGGACAGTTTGTTGCAAATTTTTAACAGTGTATAACAAGAGATCACCGATTTAAAAAAAAAATCAAATTTCTTTATAGATGTTTTTACTAATATCTTCTAAAGTTTTGATTCAATTTTCATACAATTTTAAATGTCTCGACAAAACTCTGCAAAGATAATATATCTTAAATTTCTAACCATTCGATTGGGAAGTTTTTTCGTTGTTATATGCGGGAGGAGGGACAGACAGACAGACGAAAGGGCAGACAGACAGACAGACGGTCCAGTCGACGACAATAGGTGCTACGTGTTTATACAATTACGAACGCACTTAAAAATTACAACAGACTTGAAAATCAAATATTTGGCTCTCACCTACGGAACGATTGCCCTGCAGTTAATTTTTGATCATGAGTTAAGAAAGAGAGAGTCCTTGTGATGCTATGTACCAAAGGACGAAATAATTGTTTCTTTGGCATCTTTCTTTTATCTTAACATTTTAAATCATAATTTTGCACGTTAAATCAAAAACTTTAAAATGTATTGTTATAGGGATTATTTTTTAAAATTTAAATGTTTCTACAACAATAATTTTGTGCGAAATTTATATTTCTGAATTTTACATATAGTCCCCTTTGAATTCAGAAAGTCAACATTCACTGTGTTTTTTTTTCCCTAAAACTTTAATTGTTCAAGAAATGAATCCCATACTGATAACGTAAGTAAGATTTGATTGTATAAGTATTATTATAAGATTATATAAGATTTGATAAGTATTTGAATAAAATAATTTATCTCAATTAGACGATTTTCTGTGCTGATTTTAACTGTTTCAGATGGATCCCTTAATTAAGATTTATACAAATGCACACTGAGACAAAATATGCATTAATCATATATTTTCTCAATTTATGATAGTTTATATTTAAAAATAAATTGCGTTTAACTTAGATTCAAATGAAAATTAATATTTTCAAAATATAATAAATGGAAATATAAATATGTATAGTGTATTAAACATTCTCCAGAAATTTTTGTATCATTTTGTAATTAAAGTAAATGTACCAAATAATAAAATTTGTAACTAGCAAATATCTATCTATCTGTATCTTATGATAATTATGATCTAAAACTAAGATGAAAAAATGAAATACTATTTTACATATATAGATATATATATATTTTTTTTTAAATTGTATTTTTCACAAGGGAATTACATCGCAATTTTATTTAAAAGAGCAGAAAAAATTATCCACATATTATTAAGATTAATTTTTAAATAACGTATTCTCTAAATCATAACTTCCAATAGTAGAAAATTTATTGAAAAATATGATTTTAATATAAATACATCATTTTATTTGTTATATAAATATATAATTTTATTACATATGATACATAAATATATCATTTTATAGAACAATACGTAATTGTTGGCTATATTACATATTGATAAATAATAGGATTTTTTAGTAATTAAATAGATTTGCATAAAACTATTTTTGATTATATTTTTTAAGTTAATATGGTAATTATATTTTGAAAACCATGATTTTTTTTTATTTTAATGCTGTTATACCAATTGTTGTTTCTTTTTTTGCAGTAGATACATTGATTTACACTCCCATTTACATTTTTATAATGTACGTTTTTGAAGAAATGTAATGTCTACTTAATCTTCATTATTATTATTTTGAATGAGTTTATGTATAGAAATATTCATAAATAATTATTCCTTAATGATATGAATAAGTGGTATAAACTGTGATTTAATTTTTAAAATATAATAAAAATTTATTTTCATTACAAGGTACGATTTGTCTTCTATTAGACGTCGAAAAAATTATATTTATTAGAATTTTGTAGTATATCATGTGTATCTAATGCTTTCTAAAATTTGAATTTGATAACGTAAATAAATAGCAAATGACATACGAAACATCATATAGTAACATTGACGTTAAATCTATGATATTATATAGTAAAGTAATTTAATCCTTCGCGACGAGCGTCTTTTACAGAATTTTTAATCTGTTACCACCGGTTTTTCAAATGAGAAATTTTCACCTAATTGAATCGCAAAAATGCTATGATTAGATTAAAAAAAAAAAAAAAAAAAAAAAAAAAAAAAAAAAAAAAAAAAAAAAAAAAAAAAAACTGGTGGAAATAATCAAGAATTCTAAGCATCTTATGCGTCACATATTCGTGTCGCTCGTTTACAAGGGGTTAAATGGTTTTCTAAAAAAAATAAATAAAATAAAAACTGTAACACAACTTTAATTTGATGTTTTAGCTACATTAATTATTGAAAAATAAAATTATATTTCTTTACGTTGAAGGCAAATCAATCTGGAGATATTGCATTTACTTTTCAAACAAAAACAAATAATCATAGAATAATTAAAGTGTTGAGTGTTCTACATTTACAAAATAAACATTTTCTTCTGGTGTTATTTTATTTTAATCTAAATGCACTATTAAATTAATATCTTGTTGGTGTAAAACATTTAAAAGGCGTCTGGGAAGTACGCAAAAAAACAAAAAAATTAGTTGACTATCCAAGCATGAAGCATTAAAATAAATGTAATTCTATAGTGATACCATTATCATAAAACCCTTTATCACCCAAATTACGAAATTAAAATTATATCTTCTCAAAAGTGTTTTCTATTATACTTTTAAAACGCAGATCACAAGCATTATACAATAATAATATAAAATTAATAACAATGCGTTAATTAGAGTAACTAAGATACAATTTTACTTATAAGTACTGCCGGGTCAATATAGTTTAAAATATTTAAACTTTAAGTAACCCCATGTGTAATGACATTCCTCATTACATATACTTTTTTTATTTAAAATTAATTTTCCCCTCTGATTTTAATTTTTTAAAAATTTATTTAACTTTTCCTATTTTATCTACCGTTAAAATTCACTTTGTTTTGACTTTCTCCATTTTTGTCTATTAGATTTTAATGTCCGTATTACTGAATTTATACTACGCATTTATTTTAACATGTCAGTTTCATTTATCAGCCTGGAAAAATAAAAGAAGAATGTAACCACATCCATACACTACGAATTTCTCCTCCTTTTCTGCACGCCAGCCGGAGTTCGCAAAAAACAAAGAAATAAAGAAATTGAAATAGCTCTCCTGCAGTTTATTAGCTAACCAACTTCCATCTTTCCAGTAACCATATCTAAATTTAGCACGGATTATTATCTTTATTCTAACGATTTTTCATTAAAACGCAATTCAATTCATTTGCCCAGACAAAAGCTTGTCTCATTCCCAGGCTCATAACTGCACCTCTTTTAACCACAATTTCGTACAAACCGCCGCTTCCCACGAAACTAATGCTGAATCTGCCACTTTTCAGATAACTCACTTTATTTCATCAACATACTTTGTACTTTGCATGGCTCTCGCCAAATTCACTGGCGGCAAAATAAAGAATAACCGAACACCAAAATGAAAAATTGTAAAATATGTTTGTAGAATTTTTTCATCGATCACGTCTCTGAATTCATTTTAACAAAATCTCAATCTATTGACCTCGAAGTATGCATGTAACTCGAAGCTGTATACTGTGTCAACTGTCAAATAAACCCACTTTAGATAATTAAATAGAATGCATGCTTATCTGACACATCCTCCTTTTGTTTCAGCTAGGCAAAGTTATTTCGACAATATATATATTGAATGTTAAATAGAACATATGCATATTTACCTAATCAGAAAAAAATTCTCAAAAATTATAACAACTCAACAATCCACCAACGTAATGTTCTGTTCATCATACCATGTATGAAAATAAGTAAGTTGAACAACATTAAATTTCATTGATTAAAGTATTTCTAACTAGAAATATGCATATATTCGCTAGAGATGTCATATTCACACCACGTTGGCGCGATTTTTTCCAACGCCAATTTGGCGAAAACTTTTTTATGTAAATTGCTGTTTATTTAATTTTACTTTTTATTTTAACCCTATAAACTATGTTTATGATATACTCATAATAATATATAATAATAATGATTGATATAAATCAATATTTGCTTATATCAAACTATCATTTATTTATTTTTATTTTTTTTTTTTAAATAATAGCAGCTATTTCATTTATTACGTTATTTTATTTTTATATTGAAAATAAATCACCTGCTATTATTGCTTGCTATCTGTAACTAATATTCAAAAACAAAATTTTCACCAATTTGGCGGGGGAAAAATCGCGCCAAAGTGGTGCGTATATGACATCTGTGCCATATATTCTTCATTAAAATTACGAAAACAAATTTTCTTTTCATTTAAACATACAAAAGGTACATAACATGAATGTACATAAGATAAATGTACATCCAAATATTACATTTTATGCACAATTATGTATTTCTAATACTTTTCCGTGTGCTGATTTAACACGTGACAAGCTTTGACCACTATCAAGAAGGTTTTAAATGTGCAGAATATCCAGGAAAATAACGCAGAATTTGTAATAAAATAAAAATAAAATATTTATCGAGAAAAGCATAAAAATAACTGAATCTTACATTTTATTAAATAGTTATGTTTTCATAGTTGTCGTTAAGATAACTATTACTACTGCCTTTCTTTCTCTTAAAGAATGATTCGCACACCTGTCTATTTTTTTTACTTGTACACTGCTTGTGTCTGTTTCCTTTGCAGCAACCAGTGTTAGTCTACTATAATATTTATTTAAGGCTGGAGTTTTTACGTTATAACCTTGAATTTATAACGTACCAATTTGGAATTTTTATGTTCTAAGACTAAATTTACAATTTACCAAACAGATAGAAATTCTCGATTTGCTTGAAAGCTACACATGATCAAACGATTTTAGTATTTTCCTTGAAAAAAAACTGGCATTTTAAAGAAGAAAATTAAATTACAGGTTAATATTATTCTTCTGGTCTTAATTAAAATATATTACTTTGGCAATTACTTTCTAGGTCCGACGTTGCTTATAAACAACACATCAAAAACTCAAAATTTATCAAAATAAATTAAAATGACTTTATTATTTTTTTATTAAACAAACAGTAAGGTATCATACTTTTTTAAAAAGAATACAATAGGTTTAACTATTAATGTTGAGCTGTTTCTGAAACATGTTATCGCACATTAGACAACAAAATGGAATTTTAAATGAGATACACAAGCGGCAAATTATCATTCTTAAAGATTTTGTGCTTCAGAAAACTAGCAATGATATCGATGATTGGGTGAACGTCATGTTATAAATCAGTACACGGAAAAGTATTAGAAATACATAATTGTGCATAAAATGTAATATTTTGATGTACATTTATCTACATAGGTACATAACATTCATGTTATGTACCTATATTATTTTTTTTAAAGTATGGTACATATATTATTTATGTAAAGTATGGTACATAAAGGTACATAACATTCATGTACTGAGATAATTCTGTAAATAATGATAAGGACAGCGTACAAATCTTCTAAAACAAAAATAGCAATTAAAAAAGTCCTTCCGCCATGTACTGGGTAGGAAAATGTAGCTGCCATATCTGAGACATTTTTAAGATAAAGTAAAAAAAAAAATGCTCCTGAATCCTTGTATCATGATCTAACACTTAACGGAAACAAATTTTTCAATTTATAATCTTTTGTACATCTTTAGGCATTTTTAAAAATTAAAAAAATATTTAACGTGCCACCATTTTGAAACAAGATTGCGGATGAAGCTGGCTAACAAATTCGGTGGAGACCTTGGTATGTCCTGTTCGCAATACAGTCACATGCAAATCGGTTCATAAATAAAAGACTTACCGCATGACAAATGTCAGATATATATATATATATATATATCAACATTTGAACGGAGGATGCTTTTGGCATCTGATGGTCATGATCAGTAAAAATATGCCTTTTTTTTTTTTTTTTTTGAACTGCTTTCCCCCGAACGGCTGCAATAGGTAGCTTTTTGTAATGAAAGTTACCTAATAATACCAATATTATTAATCAAATTTATTATTGTTAGGTCTAGAGTGTAGACGTTTCGTGGAAATCAAATCTCAGACATTTAACAAATCTCAGACATTTATCAAATCTCAGACAGAGTAAACGAGACTTTTGAAATTATAATTAAGATATTTTACAGGATATCTCTTTAACTGATTTTAGTCGTCTTTTTTGGCACCAAATAACAACAAAACAAGATAAAACAAATTTAAACGTTTTGTAATAAAAACTGTAGATTTATAGTTAAAGACAACAATCTAAGTATATATATATATATATATTTTAAACCAGTTAACTTGTCTCGTTTTATTATTTCTTATTAGTACAGTCAATGTTTCGTGTTAGTAACAACATCGCAAACAATAATGCCATAATGTATATTCAATGTTCACAATCAGTCAAATGCTGTATTTCAAGATTCTACTGAAATTGTGTACTCCAATTGAAACTTTTGATTTTATATATGAATTTTGTCACATGATGCAGCATTCTAATTTATATTTTAATTTAGAAAATAATTAAAACTTCCTTTTTGTCATTCATGTAAGGCAGTCCAATGCACAATATGAAGAAAGAGAATATATTTATTTAATATCCCAGCAAAATCATGGCTTTGTATTTTAACTTATTATAGTTTCAAACATTAAAATTTCTTTTCTTCATTCATTCTACAGAATTTTGAATTGACATTGTTTGATATTATCTTACTTAAATAACTTTTTGTATGACATTGCATAGTATAAACAATAATAGTTAAAAGAAAGTGGGAAAATATTAAGGAAATTCAACCCGATTCTAACAAATTAATGTAATGTAAATAACATTGTTTCTCCATTCATATTGTGAAAATATTTATACCCCTTATAATATCAGTAGTCGTTATGTTTATGATCTATTCGACGATAAAAATATCACGTTATTACTTGGAAGAAAAATAAACTTATCATTATTTACGATCTCAAGACACTTACAATAAATTATTTATCTTATAATAAAAAACGATTTTATTTTCTCATTCGCATACTAAATGTGGTATTGAAATAAACATATTTATAAAAAAATAAAACCAACTATGCAAAATAAAAGAAAAAATATTTTGATATGTAATTTTTTACGTACTGCAAACTTATTAATATGTATTTTAATTTTTTTGTTGTACAATTTTTAATAATGTACTTTATGACACATTTTGTTAATAGAAGACTGTTAAAAGTCTTTTTTAAGTAGATATTTAAATTTATGCAAGTTTTGTAAACTATTACTTCCAACGTTTGTAATTCTACAGGATGCTTCCTTAAGTGAACTTGGCTTTAAATAACTGGTAAACCGAGTTAGCTCTACAGACAAGGGCGAAGTATATGGGTATATTATAAAAAATAATTGCAGTTCACGACAAAGTGCTTTGTATTGTTCAACTCCGCGAATTTTCGTCAAAACTTCGTTATATCTGTTAATACTGGATGTGTTAATATACTAATGTGTTAATTCTGAAAAGAACTGTACTGCTGAGCCGAGCTTTAAAGACTGGCCACGTGAGTAGCATGTCTGGATAAGACGAGTCTATCATTGATAATAGGGAAATATGTAATTAAAGGGAAGATTCTCCTAGTTTTGCTTTTGTGGGGAATGAACAGAAGAATTCCGCTAGTTTCATATTTACTAGAACAAGAACATACAACAACCAGTGAGGAAATGATATGAGGTCAGAAGTGTTAAGCGAAACCTGAACTTTGTAACCTGCTAATCCAATTCTTCACTCCCTTCGGAATGGTCTATTTTTTGGGCAGCATGCCAAAGACCGTCTTTTAAGAAGGGTCAAGCAGTACTCTCAAGTTATACGAAGGAGCCCAAATAAGACAGACTGCGGAAAAGTTAAACAAAAGAATGATAAATTGGAAGTTTCCAGAAAAGTAAAATTCAAAAAGCTCAATGTTTACAGAATACATCTATCCCTTGTTCCTAAACGGAAATGCTTATTAATCCCCCTCCCCTCGATTGAAACTTTCACGGCAATGTCTATAGACAAAGGGATAATTTCAACACCCTCACCCCAAAGAAAATAAGTTGAAAAAAGACTGGGTTGTTTGAAATTGTTTGTTTAATGGATTATTTGATGTCGGCTGTCCCATTATAACCTCAGTGGAACAAAATTACTTCTTAGCACTGGGTCCCAATTGAGGTTTAGGAATTTACGACATCTTGAAGCAGAAGTGGTTATCAAAATGATTAAGAGATTAGTTTTTGAAAAAGGATTAAGTGTTTAAGAGAGTGAGTAACTTTTTGTTGACATATCAAATGAATTTAGTTTGATCTGCTTCTTATTTCGGTTTGGAAAAAAATGTGAAATTGTACGAGGAGCAGTTAAATTTTTTTCTCATGCTATTTGAGTGACCGTTGTACAAAATTTCTTATTTAGAGGTTTGTACTAATGTTAATGCTATGAAACGTGTTGGTTCCATCAATATGTGCCCGGTTTTCGGAGATTGTCGCTGTGTAGAGGTAACCGTTCAATAAGGTTTCACTGAATTTCATCATACATATATATATTAAGGAATTAAGGCGGTACAGTACTATTTTATTATACACTTTTTATGGTGTATATTTTACACAATTATTGTATTACCAATATGTGAAAGGAAAAACTCTAGTTCTGACTTTTTTGTCACAAATAATAATTAAAAATGTAATATATATATATATATATATATATGTAGGATTTCAGTTTTAACACTTCATTTGCTTTATGACGTCTATGATCACCAAATTCACTGACGCTTTAGTACGTTTATTTATCCATATTTTAAATACACGAGCCATAAATATTTCGGATCACGATGAAATTTAAAAGACATGTTCTTTACACAATATAGGCGCGTACTAAGACAGAGTTTTTGAAAATTCCCAGCGTAAGGGTGTCAAATGGGGGTCGAAAATTTTAGATAATTTCGTCTTTCCGGCATATCTCAGCAGGAGTTTTAAGTAGGAGCCTGACATTTGGGATAACAATTCTACTAAAGAATAGTTAAACGTGTATTTCAGGCGATTTTAGAAATTCAACCACTAAGTGGGTTAAATGTGGACCAAAAATTTTGGTGATATCACATTTTCACCATATCTCATCAACAATTTTAGGTAAGAGCGTGATCTTCAAGATAAAAAATGTACTAAAAAATAATTAAACGCGTATTTCAGCGATTTTAGAAATTCAACCACTAAGGTGGTTAAATGCGGGGGTCTAAAGTTTTAGGTCATTTTGTCTTTTCACCATATCTCAACAACAGCGCGAAATTCAAGATAAATGTACTGAAAGTTAGTTAAACACATATTTCAGAGATTTTAAAAATTCAACCACTAAAGGGGTTAAATGGGGGTCGAAAGTTTTTAGTCTTTTTGCGTTTTCGCCATATCTCATAAGCAGTTTTAGATAGGAACGTGAAATTCAGGATAACAGATCTACTAAAAAAGTAATTAAACACATATTTCAGCGATTTTAGAAATTCAACAATTAAGGGGTTAAATGGAGGTTGAACGTTTTAGGTCATTTTACTTGTTCGCTATATCTCAGCAGCATTTTTAGATAGGAGCTCGGAATTCGAGATAACAAATCTACAAAAAATATAGATAAACACATATTTCAGCAATTTTAGGAATTCAGCAACTAATGGGGGTTTAATAGGAGGTCAAATATTTTAGGTCATTTTGCCATATCTCAGTAGAAATTATAGGTAGAATCATGAAACTCAGGATAACAAATCTACTGAAAAAATAGATAAACACGTATTTCAGCGATTTTAGAAATTCAGTCACTAAGGGTGGTTAAATGGGTGTCGAACGTTTTACGCCATTTTGCCATATGTCAGTAGGAGTTATATTTAGAAGCGTGAATTTCGGGTTAACAAATCTATTAAAGAATACTTAAACATGCATTTTAGGCGATTTTAGAAATTCAACTACTAAGAGAGTTGAATGTGGGGGGTCGATAATTTTCGATGATTTCACCTTTTCGCCATATCTCATATGTGGTTTTGGCTAAGAGCGTGAAATTCAGGATAACAAATCTGCTATAAAAATAATTATACACATATTTCAGCGATTTTAGAAATTCACCCATTAAGGGGGAGGGAGGGTCAAATGAGGGTCGAAAATTTTAGGTCATTTCGAATGTTCGTAGCATTTTCAGTTATGAGCTTGAAATCACAAATTCAGGATAACAAATGTTATACATGTATTTCCACGATTTTAGAAATTCCGCCACTAAAGAGGGTTAAATGGGGGTCGGATTTCCTATGATATTT
Organism: Maratus michaelseni; assembly: GCA_963931845.1. Lineage (NCBI taxonomy): Eukaryota > Metazoa > Arthropoda > Arachnida > Araneae > Salticidae > Maratus > Maratus michaelseni. The sequence continues at coordinate 86,829,164 of OZ007593.1, forward strand.
TGCGATATCTCAGTAATAGATAGATGTGTGAAATTTAGGATAACAAATGTACCAGAAAATAGGATAACTATGTATTTCAGCAATTTTAGATAATAATCCATCAAGGGGGTCACACTGTGTGTCGAACATTTTAGGTAATTGTGCCATATCTCAGCAGCAGGTTTAAGTAAGAATGTGAAACTCCGCTTTACAAGTCTACAAAAAAATTAATTAATTATGTATTTCATCGATTTTTGAGCTAGCGAGTTTGTGGGCAATATCGGCTATGAACCCGATTGCGGAAGATTATGCGAAAAACAGAACTATTGCTGATTTTTTTATATACTAGCCGGTCACTTCCGAGTGGGGCCCAGATACAAAGTACTACTTGAGCCCCACCCCTAGATAATCACGGTTAGGGTCCAATTGTATTTTGTCAGAAGGCTTATGAAAAGAAATATATGTCGCGAAATCTTTATTTAAGTGCTTTTTTATATTTTTATTAGTTATTTTCGTATACATTTAATATAAAGTATTTTATTTATATTTTTCTGGTTGCATATAAAATGCACTTTCTGGCGGTATGCTGCACTATGTATCTGGGTCCCACTCGAAAACAACCGGCTAGACGGGTGAAGAAATGCTAGTACATATATATATGTGGTTAAATATATAACAAACTGCCTGACTTATTGAGCGAAATTTGATTTGAAGAAGCAAGTTTAAATTATGTATTTATGAAATTTGCAATCAGGTGTGCTACTAGCATAAATGAACTTATCTCTTGAACTTTTTATCATGCCATAAATAATATTATTCTAAACAATTAGAGTCACATTCGTTAGTAAGAAGTGCATTTAAATTGCGTAATTATGCATTTTCCAACCAAGGACGCTACTAATATAAACAGAGTGTAATGTGGACAAAAACATAAAATTGACCAAGACAAATTATTTTCTGAAGATTTCAGTGAAACCTGTTCAAGAGAAATGAGTTTCAATTGCGGAGTTAAGAAATTTCTCAACAGGAGGCGCTACTAACTTACAAAACCTTAGCACGTGATATATAATCTTATGCGTTAGTTGCGCAGTTCTGTACGAATGTTTTACTCCATATTTTTATTTCGCTCAGTTTCTGAATGTGTTTGCAGTTCCTTTTCCCAATTACTGCATTCTGTATGTTTTTGATATGCGTAATAAAGTTTTCTTTTTCTCAGCGTGCCGTCCATTGTTTTTCTCCCACTGACGATATTCTTTGTTTCTGTTAACTTACAGCGCCATCTGTGGGTGCTATTTTAAGATTTTTTTTTGTAAATCACGCCTAAAAATACCCATTGCTTTGGGAGCATATTGGGGAAATTTCAGGCCATTTGCATCAGTGGTTCTTTTGTTAATGGGTTTTACTTTCACAACTTTAAAAAGAATCACCCTGTACATCATCGAATTGCTTCTGGTGAAAATAATAACGTGCTTAATGTTTATTATGTAAAATAGTGTTAAACGAATTTACAACGGTAATAATCTATAACTTTACGCATAAAGTTAATAAAAACCTAAGAAACGAGAAAAATGCATTTTCTATAAAATAACAAGTGCTACGTTTCACAGAATATCAATGTTTATTTTAAAACTCCCCAAACTATGCTAATATAATGAGTGTTTATACTGTCTCTAATTAATCAACAAATATTCCAATTTCTATTTAATTGCATTATATATATATATATATATATATATATATATATATATATATATATATATATATATATGCGTATATAATGTTTATCTGCGTATATAATGTCTGCGTATATAATGTTTAATAAAGATAATTAAGATGCAATAATATTTGAATTTTTATTTTTCATGAAATTTATGTGTTTATTTTTTTAGTAGAAAAGATCTGTTTCGTTACTGTGAAATATATGATCTTATAATTTACAGATTTAAATATTTTAATATTAATTATTATCCTTATTAAAAATGTTATTATTCATAATTCACAACCTAAGAAATGTACTACAGCAATAACTTTATTAATTTATACAGAGTTTAAAGGATAACTTAAAAACTCTTATGCTTAAGTTTTATCTGGCCATAAATTCTACATGAATTGAAATAACTTTAATAAAGGAATTTTATTAATTAATTAATATAAACCATAAACTCTTCATTAGTGCAATTTCACTTCGTTAACTGTGGCATTTTTGGAGTCTCAAAAATATTTTGAAGGTAACGAAGAATGTATTTACAGGGTGATTTTTAAAAAAACTATCCCGACATTTTGGCCCCTAACTACCATACCATTCACAGAAACTGAATGAAATTTGGGAAAAAGGTATTTTGAGGTATGCGCTCAAGAATGATATGGAAATCAACAGTGTCACTCAAACAGTTAAAATTACAGTGTGAAAATTTCGAAAAAATCAAATGGCAACACCCAGTTTTTTGTATTGGAATGTGATCTCCATTGTGAAAAACCCTAAATAGTGTTGGAACGGCAACTGTAGCATGGAAATCACCGGCGGTAGATAGGCTAAAAGTGAGGACAACCAATAAGGACAGAGAAGCAGCATAAAATAAAGCATTTTATTGTGTTTCACAAATGTTCCACATGACCTCCTTCACACACGATGACACTTTGCATGCGGTTGATGGTGGATAGCACTACAGCACGTACCATGGTAATAGGAATCTCTTGAATCGCAGTTCTGATGCCATCTTTCAAATCAGATGCAGTTTGGAGACGAAACTGATACACTTTGTATTTCAGATATCCGTACAGCCAGAATTCCATTGGTGTCAGATCAGGAGACCTTGGTGGCCACGGAAACGGGAAATGACGGGAGATAACTCTGTCACCAAACTGTTGAGTTAAGGCACGTTTGACTGAAGACTCGACATGTGGAGGGGCGCCATATTGCATCCACACAACTTCAGATAGAGCATTTTGCCGTTGCAATGTGGGAATCGCGTAATGAATTAACATGTCCAGATAGCGAGCCCTCGTTACTCTACACGTTTGCAGATCACCGGCAGTAACATCTTCAAAAAAGTAAGGGCCGAAGATGAACGTACTCGTTATACCACAACACACAGTCACTTTTTCCTCGTGTAATGGACGTACGTGAATATCATGTGGATTATTGTCTGCCCAGTGCACACAATTTTTCGAATTCACGTTACCAGTTAACGAGAAATGCGCCTCATCTGTCCACAGAATGCGTAAAGGTCAGCTGCCATCTTCATCGTACCGGATAAGGAATTGATTTGCAAAATCCAGCCGTAATTGATAGCCTCCCGCTTCCAACATCTGGACACGCTGGAATCGATACGGAAACATGTTTAGAACAGAGCGCAGAACATTGCGTACAGTTGAATTCGGCAGATCCAGAACACGTGAAATACCGCATGCAGTTACGGGAAGAACTGTGCTTATCGTCTGATGGACTTCTGCAACAGCTTCCGCAGGAACGGAAGGTCGTCCAGACCGAGGTCGATCGCATGTGCAACCAGTTTCTTCAAATTTATTAATCATGTCCCGTACAGCTTTGACAGTGCACGGGCCTCGCCTTAATCCGTGGTTTCTTCGGTAAACACGCAATGTCTCTGCGGCATTTTGTCCATTCAGGTAATAAATCTTTACGATTTCCCCACGTTCCTTCCTTGAAAGCGGCATCTTGTTTGGAATGGCAGAAAGGAACATACGCGGCTCACATGTCGCAGTGCCTTTTCTTTCACCTAGCGGGACAACGTCAGTCATGACTGTGTCTTACGTAGAACCCGAAATTTGCGTTTCTGGGTTTCTTCTTCTCGTTTTGTGAAGAACTAATCAGGCTGGGATATCAGTCAAAGAAACGGTGTGACGTGTGACGTAAATGAAACGAAAATTAATGCTCTGGTGCACGACAAAGTCCTTATTACTTTTCCCTTGCCTAGTTCCGGTGATTTTCATGGTACAGTTGCCGTTCCGAAGCTATTTAGTGTTTATCACAATGGAGATCACATTCCAATACAAAAAACTGGGTGTTGCCATTTGATTTTTTCGAAATTTTCTCACTGTAACCGTAACTGTTTGAGTGACACTGTTGTTTTCCATATCATTCTTGAGCGCATACCTACAAATGCCTTTAGCCAAAATTTCATTCAGTTTCTGTGAATGGTATGATAGTTAGGGGCCCTGTATATATTTTTTTCTTGTAATCATGAAAATTATCATTAGATGCACATTTGTAAAATTAAGTGACAAAATATTACGTCTAAAATTCTAGTTTTTAAATAATGTTTCTTTTACGGAATATGACACAAAAATTGTATTGTTGATTACGTGTTCCAAACCTGTATGTTTGACTTAAGTATACTAAATTCCTTTAAACTCATTTTAAATAAAAAATATGATTTTGCGTAATTATTCTTATTTCTTAATAAAATGGTATTATACCAACTAAAAATTAATTATTAAATTTTAAATCATTTCCCATTACTATATTTTAAAGAAGAACTCTAAAATGACATTTTCAAAACTGAGCAAAAAATACTCAAATCTGTATATGTCGCAAAGTCAAAATGGCTCCGAATCAAAATTACACAAGTTTGAAACATGTATATACTCATATCTGAAAACATGCACACACTAAAGAATAAAAGCTTATGAGCTCATATTTGAGCATGTCCATGTTTCAAAAATGCGTTTGAACTGATTCTAATCATTTTTGAATATGTCCATGTTTCAAAAATGTGTATGAACTGACCGCTGTGTGCTCATTTTTAATTATGTCCATGTTTCAATTTGCTGAGTATTTCTGGTTTTCAGAATTGAAAGCATTGGATTGTCATATTTGAAACAAAATGAAAACATCGATTTACTCAGATTTGAAAGTGTCATTTTTCTCAGTGTGTAGATTTGAAATATTATTATTTATTATTAACTGAAATTTTTATAAGTCAAATTTAATACGAATATAAAACTTTTATCCTGCTAAAGCAACATTGTATTTTTTTTTATATAAAGTAATTGTTTATTAATCTTTCAGATGAAAAAATGTATTTTTTCTTTTGTTGTAAAAATAGTTTGACGAGTGAAAATGGCAGGATAATTACCGCTTCTCTAAACTTCTTAAAATTTTAATTATCCGTGACTAAATTTTTTAACTTCATTACTTTCCTAAATTAAACTTATATAATTAGTTTTATGAACTCTTCCAAACTGAAAAAGTAATTGTCTTTTAAAGAAGAAAAATTAAATGCCGAAATCTAATGTTCTCAAAAATTATATATATATTTTATTAACTTCAGAAGGAAAAGGTTTTTTTTTGTTTGATTTAATTAAGAAGAAAAAATTCCTTAACCACTAGTTATGTACCATTTCTATAGAAGATTATTATAAATCGATGGTTAATTGAATAAAAAGTATATTTTTTTAATATCAATTGAGCTATTTTATACTTGTTTTTATGACATTCAAGAAAAGATTTTTTCAATCTAAAATTTCTTTTCCCATTGTTTTTTTTTTTTTTTTTTTTTTTGTTTTTTTTTTTTTTTTTTTTTTTTTACACATTCATGTATTTAGTCAAAGGGCATTATATTAAAATCCCAAAGAACCCAGTGTGGTTGCGCAAAGTTAAAATGGCCGTGAAGAGAGCAAAATCTGGCAAGATGGTCAAGATTAGCGCACAAGCAATTCTACTATAGATAAAACCGATGAAGATCTCAATAATATATATCTATATTTCTTTAATTTAAGGGAAATTCTGTATATTTATTTTCTTTAAAAACGACGTCCAAAAACAGTATAGGATATAATTTTTGGGTATGATTAAAGCAGCACATCCACGGAAAAGAAACATTCTTTTTTCAAATCGGGACCTTTACTTTCTCTGGGTTAATGTAAATCCTCAAACAACAGGCGTAAGAAAACAAAATTTTGACATAACACCATCTTCCTTATTGTCACAAATATCATCTTTGGACTAACAATTGTCTTGATTCCTTTACAAAAACGGCGTGAGAACAGAACTTTTCATCACAAGAAGAACTCAAAAAACTGATATGTAGTTGGCTTAATGCATGTCCTAATTATTTTAATTTTAAACAAATAAAACATGAGAAATCGAACATTTTTCTCGTGGAGGTATTTATTTTGGGGTTCTCTAATGACTGCGGAAGCATACACAGACACTGGAATTTCTATTATGTTATATTTTAAAACGAAAATCTATCTAAATGAGTGTAGATTTGGGTACCCACTGTCTTCATCAACGTGCACACTCGAATATGTTTGATTTTATATTTATGAATGAAATTCTATCCAAATGAAACTCGAGTTTTGGACCTCCACAACATTCGGCAACGCGCGTCCGGTCTATTTTAACAAACTAACCTCGAATTAATATGATTTTAAACGACAATATTTCTAATCGAACTAAAGACAAACTTTATAGTGATTGCCAATTTAATTTTTGACTGTATTAAAATTTCAATTATCACCAAAAGTTTCCGAGAAAACCTGAATCTGAATAATAAAAAACACACAACTTCCACAACATCAATAAAAATGGAAAAACAAATCCCAGTATTGGTAATTTGTCTTGAAAGAACAATTCACTTAAAACGCGAAATGATACCTGAGAAGGCTCTGAGAGAAATAAAAAATCCCCTTGGACATTTCGTGAAATGACTTTCAGAAAATAAATGTTTTGAATGGGTTGATATTATTATTACTTTAAAGCAAAGATATCGACAGAAAGAAAAAGGTACATCGAATAGGTGAGTGTATATATATATATATATATATAATTATAATATATTTGAATATCAAAAAACATTAATATATTGTATTCTTATCCTGGAAAATGGTATGCCATTTAAAACTGCAGAATAAACGGAAAAGATGAAAATAAAAGCAAATCGAACTCTAAGAAATACTATATATATTTTTAAATTATAAATATTAATATTTTTTTAAACCAAAGTTGCCGTTAGAACAGGAAAAATTCTGAATATATGGGTTGTTTTTATTTTATTTACTTTATATTTTTATTTCCATACGAAAAACCTGGATGGCCGTTCGAAACTGCAGAAAAAACTGAAAATATAAAAACCATTAGGAAAACACGAAAAGCAACATGGAATCGAACTTTAGAATATATATATATATATATATATATATATATATATATATATATATATATATATATATGTGTGTGTGTGTGTGTGTGTGTATTTATTTATATATTTGAAATTCTGTTTATATATTTTGAATAATAAGGGACTGTTAGAAAGATAAAGGACACCAAATAAGTGGCAATTATTTTTGTGTGTGATTTTTAATAAGCACTCGTGGATGTCAGTTTGAATGTTTGAAAAAATTAAAACAACAAGTAATTAAGTTCTAGAAAAAATGATTTTTGAAATAGCAGATATTAATATTTTTTTAAGGAAAGATAGGTTTGAAACTGATAATGTACATAAAACATTTTTATCTCATATTTGCTCAATGTTGATAGTTTTCAAACAGCAGAAAAAAACAGAAAATTATTCTTTGTCTGCTTGAAGAACTGAAGAAAGCCCGGATATGTGCTGACACATTCGGAAGCACACTGGAAGATTGTACAGCTATTGTTTAACACAAATCTCAGTTTATTATAAAAAATTAAAAATTATCTCCAAAATGGATAACTGCAGAAATACAGGTTAATTAATGCCAAATATTTTAGTCTGCGTGCAGCGGTGTCTTCAGAACACACACCGACAAACGTCTATCTTTTTTATTACAGATTATCTTAAATGTCTTGCGATTCTAAATGTGTTCTCATAATGAAATATGTAAGCATTTCATATTTGTCTTTTTAATTTTTTTAAATATTATAAGTCATGAGGCGGGAATTGTAAAATACTTCCTATGTCACAAAACTACATTTCAGTATAGATGATCTGACTGAAATTCGAAAAAGATAAAAAAAAAAAAAAAACATATTTATAGATAGTATTTGTTAAATATAAATTTTTCATAGAAATATATTTCCAACAGTTTTGTTTTGTGCTAATAAATTTAATTCGGAGCATTTTAGAAATATATGGAAAAGCATTAAATATATTGTAGTGATATTTGGATTAATCAGGAAAGTGTTAAAAATTTTAGTAATGTCGGAAATTGAATCTGTTATGAATACATTTTTTTTTGCAATTGTTTCTTTAATGTATGTTACTTGTTATCTATTGTAAATAATTTTACATATTATAATGTTGTATTTTATATGACATTCTGTATCGAAATTCGATATAGAAAAAGATAAAATTTATTTTAGAATAGGTATTGTTCGCGAAAAGAAAAAAGGGAAAAGCTTTTCTGAAAAAGTGATAAATGAAATATTTCCACGTGGAAACTAAAGATTTAAATCTGTTGCCCCAGGCGTTGCAATGATAAATCTTTTCGTCTTTTCAACTTTCAGAAAAATAAATAGAATGATTCCATTGATTTTAAATTATCAAAATTTTCGAGAAGATTGATTTTTACATCTCATTTATTGAATTTTTGTTATTCCAATGTGTTATTTAAATTTTTAAAATACCCCGATTTGTAACAAATATCCTTATTTAATTTCTTATCGTGACTACATATAAAAAATAAACATAGAATATTCTAGAAAAAGTCACAAATTTACAAAATTTTCGGTATTTTTTAATGAGAAAAATTCTTTTTGAATGTACCTGTTGGTTTCATTGGACCCGTCTGGTAGGCGAAATAATTGATCAACTCAAATGATGAATGTACATGAAATTCCTTGCGTACTGGAATACTTGGTGTTTATTGATATGATACATAAACACATCTGAGTTGTAAATAGTAGAAGAAATACACAATCAGTTTTGAAATTAGTTAAATAGGATTTCTAATGTTTTCAGAAGTAGTATTTCCAATTTTAAGTTTAAGGAATTTCAATCTTTGTATTATATAAAATAAAATTCTTTACAAGAAGTAGAATAACTATAAATAAAATATGAACATTTGAAAGAAAAATAATCAATTTCGCTAAAACTGTTAGATGTTCAATATTATCATGTGGATTAATTAGATTTTACAAAAAGGCTAATGTACATATATCCTAACATTCTACAGTAAATTTACTTTCAACAGAATTTAGTACTTTTTTTTCAAAACACTTCTGCTTTTATTTTTTCAGCTATATATGTCTTGATTCTTACTGCCTATAGGAAAATTTACTTCTCAGCTTGCAAAAATGATAAATAACATGACAAATAAACATTTTAGAATACAAAATCTTTGATTAAGTTTTTTGATAAAATCCTATTTTATATAATATGTATATTACGGTAATATTTTATAATAATATTTCTACATACAATATGGAGTAAATAGATTATATGTGCACTAAAAAAAGCATTGTTATAAAAGAAAAAAATGAAGGGGGGCTTAAGAAGGGCAACTATCCAGCACTTACCCTATTAGAAAAGACTATTGGTTGAATCTTTTGTAAACACATCCATTGAAACATCTCATTATTCAGATAGTATTAGCAATAGTCGTATATTACGATTATGTAACTTTTATTGCTTTGAAATCACAGCCAGCATGCTATACTACGAACTATTTTCAGTTTTCACTCATAAAATACAAAACTTAAAAAAATACATATTTAATACTTGGAAATTTTTCCACAGAAAATTTCTCACGCCTTGCATTCATAATATTCAAATTTTAATTGCTTAATAGGCGTATAGCCAACATAGTGAAAAAGTTCCCGGCTGAGTATCGTTCCCAAGTGGTTAAGTTGGTAGAAAGTCGGAGCGCTATACTGATGACCCGGGTTCGAGTCCCGGATTGGGCAAAATTATCTTCCTCCTATATCTACATCAGTGAAACATACAAGCAATGGATGTGAATAGAATCTTCGCATCTTTTATAAGTGAATAATAAATATTTTGTTAATAAATATGATGAATATCACAAATTGCTTCTCTCATAAAATTTGAATTTGTTAATATGCTGCCATGTAGTAACATTCTATACCGATCGGTAAATTTGTATATTGTAAACATTACAAACGAGACAGGCATTCTTATTTTATATATGAGTTTTTAATTATGGTTGTGACATATTTCTATGACGTTAGGGTAGGAATTCTAAATACATTGATTTTTTAATGACAAGTCAAAATTCATAATCAACCGAGAACAACAGAAGTATTTTGTCTGCTTTAGTGTACAAGTGTCATATTCTGATTTCCTAAAATTATGTTTATAATTTTAGGACATACAAGGTTTTTACATAACATAACATACAAGTTTAAACATAGAAATTTTGTAAAGCTTTAAGCTAAAAAAAATAATAAAATAAAACATTTATTGAGTATTTTGCGTATACTTTTAGATAAACAAATTTTTTTAAAAATAACTTTGTGAAAAAAATTATCTAACAGATAAATTCATTTTGCATTTTCGACTGTCCTAAAAATAAGACTATGGTACAATTCATTACAACCTAACTCACATAATTTAGTAATAGAGATAGTACTTTATTTTTCTGTTACATTTCAAACATTGATAATCTACAACTAATGCAAGTGCCTAACTGTGTCTGACAGTTAAGGGATGAAGCAACTTGTTTTCAAACAGAAACTCATGAATGCAGTTTGTATTTTTGAAGTCATCGAAACAAACATACTTTCTCTTCTTTTTGTATACTTGAATTATTTTTCTTTTGAAAATTATTTTGATGCTAATATTTTGAAATGTCACGTAATTTTTTCTCTCCTCAGGATGTCTTGGATTTTATGTGGATTTTAGATGACAGCGATTTAGTCGTCATAGGCAATGAATTAGTGGTTTTACCTCCAGATCCCGATTTACTGAGCGATACATATGATATTGATGATTCATCTACCAGAATGATAGAATAAACAATGTGTGATGAAGTACGTCCACTTATGCCTTCTTAAATAATGTCAAAAATGGAACGTGGTTCTTCAGATAGCAATTTCGATACAAAAAAGATGCAGCAGATCAATTGAATGACAATCTAGTTGCTTCAGTAATGAACATTTTTGAAGAAACAAGAAATGTATCGACCGTAGAAAGAAGAGTAAAGTGTGGCAGAAAACATGTTAAGATATCATTATGCATTACATCCTATAATAAATATATAACAAGAACGAAAAATCATGCGTCCAGCATAGATTATGAAACATTTTCTAACACGTCCAGAAAAGTGTAACAAAGCTTCACTGTTAATTATGGTGAATGATGATAATGTGTGATGAACAATGTGTGATGAAGTACGTCCACTTATGCCTTCTTAAATACAGTAAACTCTCGATTATCCGCGGAATTGAGTGGCGCGACAATCGCGGATAATCCACAAAATTTTGAAAAAAGGGAACAAATCAACACAAATATGTTCTTGAACAATTTATACACATAATACGTAACACAAGCATACATTTTACAGTTACTACGTACAATGGGTAACATAAAGATACTTATTACTTCAGGAATAATAAAATTATTCATTACTTACAAACTTGTAGGTTTATTTCTTTAGAAAATCCATCAAAAGTGTCTGTTTTTTTGTACTGAAACACTTCTTCTTTATTTGCGATTGAAGTTTTTTAAGTACTATTTTATCACAAAGTGACGCGTCATCTGCTTCCTCTAGATATTGGATAAGTCCTTCAACGTGAGCTAAAGTTGCGTCGTGGCTCATTTTCTTTTGTACCTTATCATCTTCTTCGTCACTCTCTTCCAAATTCATACCTAACGCTTCTTCAATAATTTGGTCATCAGTTGCATGTTCGAAGCCTGGACCGTCAGTATCACAATTAATCCACTCAATCATATTATCTTCATCAACATTTTCTCCACCAGCAACATATTTTGTTAAATTCGCTAAATTATGAACGGAAACTTCTTCCTCTTCCTTTTCTGATTCTACTAGAGATTTTTCTATACTTGGCAAAATCTTCCGCCAGGATTTTGTTAATGTTGATTTCTGTACCGACTCCCAAGCACTGTTTACATCATAAATGCTATCGAGAACCGTGTAATCTTTGAAAAAGCTTTTAAGATCATCTCCCTCTTCAATTCTTTTTTTCAGTAATTTCGTTCTGTATTTTTTCTTAATTGAAGCGATTACGCCCTGGTCCATATGCTGGATAAGAGCTGTAACATTGGGGGGCAAAAATTTTGCAAAAATATTTCCATCTTCTGATTTCAATCGTAGTTCTCCAGGGTGAGATGGGGCGTTGTCAATTAGCAACACAGCATTCTGGGGTAAATTTTAAGACGCCAGATGTTTCCTAACTTTGGGAATATACATTTCTTCAAACCATTTTATAAATATTGTTTGATACATCCAACCTTTCTTTGTGTTGAAATAATGTACTGGGATGTTCTCAGCTCTTGTTCCCTTAAAAGATATCGTTTTTTTTCCAATCACTACTAACTTTAGTTTATGGGATCCTGTAGCATTACTTCAAGGCAATATTGTTAAACGCGCTTTACTGCACTTATGTCCTGGAGCTTGATTTTCGCTTTGAAATGCCAGAGTTCGTGTAGGCAAACATTTAAAGAACAGTCCTGACTCACCGGCGTTGTATACTTGTTCAAAAGAGATTCCTTCTGATTGAAGAAATTGTACAAAATCTTCTTTGAAATTTTCTGCAGCTTGTTCGTCGCAACTTAATTTCTCGCCGTAAAGACCTATTACTCTTATCCCGTGGCGTTGTTTGAATCCTGTCAGCCATCCTGACGATGCATCAAATGATCCCTCTAATCCCAGCATTTCAAAAAATTGTTTTGCTTTTGCAGCAACAATAGGCCCTGAAACAGGCGTTCCCTCACTTCTCACTTGTCTTACCCAACGTAAAAGTGCTGCATCCAGTTCTTCAAAAGTGCTGCTTTTCATAATTTTTCATTTTTTCATCGATGAAAAGTTGTCTGATGAGGCTGAGAATTGCATCAATTTATCTTTCTGTTTTAAAATGTCCCTAACTGTGCATTCTCCGATTCCATATTACAAGCTTATTTGTTTTCTTGTAGCACCGTTTTCATTTTTTTTTAATCAGTTCCAATTTATATTGAATCGTTAACACAACTCTTTTTTTGTGACATTTTTCAAATATTGAAAATGCAAAACTATAAAATTTAAATACAAACGCGAACTTCTGTAAGACACGTGTTCACAGCTCAGCTAAAACAAGCAAACTGATGTGCTTAATGAAAAACGTGAGAAACAAAATCCTAACAGGGGGCGGGGGTGACTTTCAGTACCAGTAAATTGTTTATCAATAGGTGTGTGGCCTTGCGACACCCTCAAGATTAGCAACACGTGCTTTGTGCACGTGATTGTTCCACATTTTCAAATGGAAATCATATTTAGTAAAAAGGATCGAAAACTCATCCTACATCGCAGAAATAAGTTACAATAAATCAAGTTCTTGCATCTGAACAGAAATTACGACTCATTTTATAAAATCATTTAAGTGATAATTTAATTTATTTCATGTGAAAGTTTAAAGTTATGATGTTTGGCCTGATCCCGACTTTTAAGAAATGCCTCTCTACTACAGAAGACACGCTTTATGAGATATATTTCTACCATTGCGTATCCTAATTTTCAAATAGTACAATCTGAGGAATATCCGACAGAGTATCTTACTTATATGTGAATGTCATGACGAATGCTTTGATTTTTTATAGACTAAATATAAATGCAGAAACATGTTAAAAAAAGCAAAAAAATCATCAAAAGTGCCTTTAGTAATATTTAAGTGTAAAAGAATTAAAAATCCCAAATTAATACGGACTCGTTTTCAGCCTATTGATTTTCCGATCAGTATAATTAAAGATAATTTTGTAACAAAGATGTTTAATTGCCTTCTAAAAGCCATGTACGTAAAGATAATTATCTGAAAAAGGAAATTTTCTTTTACATGGTAGTTTCCTCCTACTATATATTTTCTTAATTATTTCGTACCGTTCAAAAAATAGTGCAATATTTATCTTAATATGTAAAATACGAATATTGTTTTTTATTAATTATTTTTTAAATATTTTTTTTTATTTAAATTCATTTTGTTTTATATCAATTAATCAATGGTTTATTTTTTCTTAAACCTTTAAAAAATACTTTCGCAAATTAATGAAATATTTACTTTTTTTTAAATGTTTTTTTAATTATTATTACCAGTTAAAAAGAATCAATAAAATAATTCTATCTTAAATTGAGATAAGAAATATTTTTTATCAAAGTCAATTAATATTGCATATCAAAGTACTGTAAACCTAAAAAAAGAACAATTATTTTAAATTTAGTTCTGTTTAATGCAATAATCAAAATCAAAATCTCGTTTTTATCCTTATAGTGCCATTTTTAATTTGTATAAAGACATTTTTAATTTGATTTAAAACTACATTTTCTTCATAATTGTACTTGTAAGATATTTTTAAATAGTAAAAACCACTGCTTCACACTTTATTTAATTTGTTATTAAGGAAAAAGAAACATAAAAATATATACCGCTTATGCTTTTATCTTATTGGTTATGAAAACGCATTTGATTCGATCTACACATCAGCAATGGTTTAATCTCTGAGGGACATTGGCATAGACAAACCTTACATCAATATCATAAAAACTTACAAGACAGCAACAGCCAACATCCGCTTGGACAACGGAAGATCAAGCAAAGATCAAGTTTGGAAGAGGAGACACTATTCTGCATAAGCTTTTTACTGCTGTCTTGGATAGCCCTTAAGAATAGGAAAATATGCTAAAATATTTAGTAACATTAATGTAGGATTAAAAATAAACTTGAAAAAGACTAAGTTGATGTTCAATTCTTTTGCATAAACAAAGAAAATCATTTACAACTACGCTGAGGTTAAAGAAGTGTAAAGTTATGTGTCAAGAATTACCATCGGACAACAGTATCATGAATTAATTCAATAGAAGAATGTGGAATGGATGAAGTGCTTTTGGGAAGAACTATATTATTCTGAACAGTAACATGTCTCTTTCTTTGAAATAAAAGTTGTTTAACCAATGAGTTTTGCCTTCAATAACTTATGGAGCTGAAACGCGGATGCTAATAAAACGGATGGTAGAAAGATTACAAAAAACATAGCGAAGTATGGAATGATGTATGCTAGGCATAACTGGAAGACACAGAAAAAAGTATAACATCGATAAGAAGTTAGAATTTTTTTTGTCATCATTGAGAAATTAAATAGCTAAAATGGAAATGGCCTGGACACATTGCAAGAAGACAAGACAATATATGGAGCACAAACACCCTACAATGGTATCTCAGAGATATAAAACGACGAAGTTGACGACACCATGTAAGATGGAGTGGCGCAATGAGAAAAGCGACTTGTGTTAATTGCGTAACTAAAGCACTAAACAGGAAACAATGGAAAAATCTGAGGGAGACCTACATCCAGCAGTAGATTGAAAATGGTTGATGATGATGATGATATATATATATATATATATATATATATATATATGTCGTGAATTCAAACTCGAACTCGGTCTCAATGGCAGTCGAAGCACGCCGATAAACATGTCCCACTCCGTGTAAGGTTTCCCTTCTCGATCGCTATCAGAACGCCGTGTGGTATCAGCAACAAATCAGAATTCAGTCAATTTTCAGTAGAAATAAAGACTTTAATATATATAAAATACCAAATATAAAAAAATAACTTTATCGCTTTCATTCAGTCACCACCCATCGTCGAAAAATCTCCGGGAATCAGGATGTGCAACAGTTTTAATCTCGCTTGCGCAACAGCCCAAAACACGTCACGTGACCGACCTTCATCGAAACACAAGGTTTTTAAAATAACTTTATTCGCATTTCTGGTGCAATTATCTTGTGGTAAATCAGTTTGCCGGCGGGAAAAATATTCTACACGTTTCTATACTTTCATACCAGATGCATGACGTGCCAACAAATCAAAGTATTTGCTTTGAGAGTGTTGGTTAAAACTAGCTCGAATTTAATACGCATAAAGAAACAAAAAGAAAATGAATCTTTGATGTAGGAAAAAAAAGAACGAAAGCTTTTTGGAAATATTTAATAGACATTTAACATTTAATAATAAAATAATTTTACGGGAATAGGGTTTTTCTGAGCCGATTAATTTAAGAGATATGATATTTTAGCATTTAAATAACGAAGTTATAGCAATTTGACTATACGGGAATAATAATATTGTATTTTAATAATGGATTGAAAATAAAGATGTAATTAGAATAAATTAAAACACTATCGCCATTTTTAGAACTAAATACTTTCGGATAAATATTATTAAGTAGGTTAAGATAAACTGGCTTTACATATGGAAAGCAAAAGACTATTTTAAGAATAAGAATTGTTTTAATAAGCCGAGGTTATATACGGAACATTATTAAATGGAAAAAAAAAATAGTATAATTTATCAGATTGCGGAAAAAAAATAAATTTTGTAATATACATATATAATGAATATATACGTATATACATTTTTCTTTAAATAATACCTGGAAATATTTGCTAATTTCCCTAAAAAGCGTATAGTCACAGTAAAAATTTACCTGTATTTTACAACTAAAATGCATAGATTTGGGTTAAATTCCTTAAATAAATAAAACAAATAACAATCATTTTTCAAGAACAAATATAACATTTTGACTTTGAGTAGATTTACAGTATTTAAATCATGTTTATTTTGTAAAAAATAAAATAAAAAAAATCTCTTGGCAAAAAATGAAAATCCAATATTAGATGCCCCATCAGTGGCTGAGAGGTTTTGCTTTCAAAGCTGGTAGACGGGAGGTGCTGGGTTCAAACACCTGCCGCGCTCTTCGACCTAACCGTTCGTAGTTTTCCGTGGTTTTCTTCGAACGTTGCCGTAAATACGGGTTAGGATCCCTTAGAAAGTCCTCCACGGAGGACACCCACCCTAGGCCCTATATCCTTCCTGTAGATAATCGGCTGCCATAAAATCAACCAACCAAACAACCAACCAATATTAGATCTTTACTTATAAATGAAACATAAATGATTTTAAAACTTTTACATAAAAGTAAAAATAATATTAATTTAGAAGAAATTTTTTTTCTAACATGATTTTAACGTTTAAATATATTAAAACATTTAAAATAAAAATAAAAAAAATCTGGAGGAAAACAAGTTACAATCAACATACTTTTAAAACTTTCAGTAAAATTAAAAATAAAATAAAATAAAAACTTAAAAATCTGATAAAGTATTGCAAGAAAAGTGACATTCTATTTTAATTTGTAAACTTTATAAAAATAAAAACAAAAATAAATATTATCAATTTTCTTCAAAAAATATCAATTAAAAAAAAGACATATTTTTATTTATTATTGCCATTTAATTTTCTCATTTCAGGAAAATGAAATTAACTTTTATAATATATATATATATATATATACGTCTGTAAAAAAAAAAACAGATTTATTTTTCAACAATTTTTTCTAGTTTATGAGGAGAAAAAAAATGTTTTATTTTCAGATTTCAACAAATAACATGCCGAAGTTGATACCTTCACAAAAGAATGTGCAGGCATGTCAACGGAGCTTTCAATTAGTATAAGGATAATATTTTTGTTTTAAATTTTTCTGGACTTATGTGCAAAACATTTTTGAAAATGAATTCTATTCTTTATTTCTTTTTTGTTATTACGCCATTTATTGAGTAAAAAATACACATTGTACTTATGAAAGATTTTTACATTAAATTTAAATAATTTGTCAAGGACTAAAAAAAATAAAAAAATATGTACTACGTTTTACAGTCGGACACTTTATTTAAACGTATGATAAGCAAAGTTTTATTTCTAAAACTAATTATGAAGTACTATTATTAAATATTTTCAAAGTGTTTTCTCAAACTCACAATTTTTACTATTGATGTTCACCCTTAAATATGCAAATATGTTTCAATAACAATAGTATTCAACGTATCTGAAAATTACATGATATATTACGAAATTATCATCTTATATCAATATTATCATATTAAATTGTTATCTAATAACATTATATATGATTACAGTTACATCCGAGAGACAGAGGAACGAAAGATAGACGTTTGTTTGGAGGTTAGAGAGTTCGAAGTTTTATTGGAAGGATTTCAAGACGCCCAGCTTCCACTACGACTGCCATGTTCAAACCCAGTGATATTTGTACTGTACCAAATAAGATCTTTGGTACATATAATAACATCTTTCTTCGACAATATCATCGTATTAATTCTAAGACCTCATAATGAAGAGAATATTTGTACCACATAGAGAAGATTAAGAAATCATTATCATTTTAATCGCTAGAGCGTTCCTGCTGCTTAGCTTTTCCTGATTATGTAATAAAGCTTTGAGACACAAAATTCGACTGCCTACTTCTGGATTACACACATTTTATTAGTACTATCAGAGTGATATAACATCCGGCCTATGCCGGTGCGTCGAAACATGAAAACCCACCCTAAGACAGATTTCGCCAACTGCCTTTTAAACTCCAATATATCACTATATCACATACACACAAACATCTATATATATACATATATATATATATATATATATATATATATATATATAAATCAACATTTGAATGGGAGATGGTTTTGGGGTCTGGACTGGAGGTCATTATCGTTGAAAATATATCAAAAATTTCCAGAATTGCTTTCCTCAGGACGGATGTAATTAGTAGTTTTTTACTCTTTGTATTGGAATCTACTTATCTACTTGAATATTGGAAATATGAATTTATTATTTAAAATATCGTTAATTTTTTTTTCAGCTCCTCAAACAGTTTGTGTAAGATGTCGCTACGATCGCCCTATTATTGTACCGGCTACAATTTTTTAGCTCTTTTTAAAGCATTACCAGTTCGGCTTTTTTTAAATTACGAAATTTCGCATTCATACCAGAAATTCCCTATAATGTTCTTTTGGTTACTTAAATACAGATATTTCGTTACTTCTTAAAGTAAAAATTCTTGGTACAGAATTTCCGGTTTGAATTCGAAAATTTTTAATTAAAAAACGGTAAAACCGTTTTCCACCCTATGTATTCCAGGCGCTGTAGCTGTAGTGTTTTTGCATGACAGCCATTCGACACATAGTATAAACATTGATGCTAAACTTTTCGCCTGGGAAAATGACATTATTTTACTGCAATTACCGGGACATACAGCTCACAAATTGCAGCCTATGGATGTTGCCTTCTTTAAACCCTTAAATACCTATAACGTATGCATAGGTGCCAACCTCTCATTAATATTCCGCAATATAGTTTAACACGTTTCGCACCAGAAATTTTTTTAAGAAATGAAATTAAATAAATTCCACGTAGAAACCTGAAATTGAAAAAATAAAAATTTATCCAATATTTTTTCTGGTTTGAAGCGTTGTTAAACTAGGTCAAATTAACCCGCATATTACGGAATATTAATGGTAGGTTGGCACCTATATCATATTGTTATGAATTTTGTATATATCTATAAATATTCCATTTGTTTAAATTTATTTTATTTTGTTATTGTGAAAATTGCAGTATTATTAATGTATTTCCTATTGAGCATCATGTAACTCAATGCTAAAGGCCTCAGGTGGTTTGCAAGGAAAACAACCTTACAGCATCGGTTTTTATTATGAGCTCTATTGGAAAATCGCCAAGGAATGGGTTTATCCTTGACGATCCTTATGGGTTTATCCTTATAAGTTGGCGATGGTTTTGGCGACTTACTTTTGTCGCCAAATTTGGCGATATATCGCCAAATGTCGCCAAGTTGGTGACGGATTTGGCGACTTTTTGTGCAACCACCCCCCCTTATACCTGTACATTGGGATCCTTTCTCGCTTTGGTTCTCTATCGAAAATTAAAGCACTTTCTGGTAATTTCTAGCATCTGAAAGCTCTGGAATAATCTGGAAAGATCTCTGAAGCCTATATAAGGGACCTCCACCAGTCCAGTTAGTGAGTTGTCTGTCAACTGCGATTGAATTCATACGAGAGGCTTTGCATTGAGAACTGTGTTACTCAGATCGATTTTGTCGTTGATACGTCGTATTGAACGCATTGTTTCTGTTTGAAATTTTGCTGCGCTTTTATTGGATTTGAAGATTACTGAATATCTTGTAATTTTCAGAAGATATTTGTGATCGTATTGCACTGTTTATAGTGAATAAAGCCTTTTTATTGTTCTTATATATTGGCATCAGTCCTTTCGAACCCCGAGCTCACAACATTTGGTGTCAGGAGTGGGGTTGAATGCCGATTACCAGAGCATTGGAGTCGCAACTGACTAAATTATTGGAGAAATTAGGAGAGATGGATGAGAAAATGACTGCGAATCAGGCTGAAATGAAGAAGGATATGTCAGCGATGGATGAGAAAATGACTGCCAACCTTGGCGAGTTGAAAGAAGAAATGAAGAAGGAAATGACTGAGATAGATGAGAAAATGACTGCAAAAAAGGCTGAAATGAAGGAAATGTCGGAAGAAATGAAGAAGGAAATGTTTTCGATAGACGAGAAAATGACAGCCAACCTTGGCGACTTAAAAAATGAAATGAAGAAGGATATGTCAACCAACCTTGGAGAGTTGAAAGACTTAATAGAGGATAAAATAACATCTTTAAATGACAGAATTGACGGCGTGGAATACAAAGTTGAAGGAAGATTTCAACAAATAGAAGGAAAAGTAGAAGAAATTCAAAGGACAGCCAATACCGTAGAAGAAAGAGTAGAAGAAAAAGTTCAAAAGATCGCCGAGACCGTTGAAGAAAGAGTAGAAGAAAAAGTTCAAAAGATCGCCAAGACCGTCGAAGAAAGGATTGAGAGTGTAGAAAAAGAGTTGGAAAATGTGAAGAAACAAAAGATCACTGCCGAAAACTATCCCGAAGATGTTAAGTATCAAGCTATGCTTCCTCGGGCCTCTATTAAACTCTCGACCTATGACGGAAAATCCTCATGGCCAGTTTTTAAGACACAATTTGGGATCGTAGCGGACGCCAATGGATGGGATTCCCAGACAAAGGCTTGCCAGTTAGCTGCTTCTCTACGAGCTGATGCTGCCGACGTCCTACAGACTTTGCCTGCAAATGAACCGCTGGATTTTGAAACGCTCGTCAGTGCCTTAGAATAGCGCTTTGGCGAGAAATGCATGAAGGAATATAGCAGACTCCAGCTCAAATCTCGGCAGCAGAAATCCACTGAATCCCTGCAAGAGCTTGCTACGGATGTAGAGAGACTTTCCCATCTTGCTTATCCTGACTGTCCGACTGAAATTAGAGAAAGTTTAGCTTTGCAACATTTTATTGATGGTGTGCGTGACTCTGAGATCCAGAAAGCACTCCGGATTGCAGATCTCAGGGACTTAAAAGGGGCTTTAGTTTATGCCCTGAAATTCGAGGCAGCCCAGCAAGCTACAAGGAAAGATCGACACTTTGTGCGAGTAGCCAACATGCCTGAGACGTCGGATAGAGCTGTGGAGCATTTACAGCAGCAGGTGAAGGACATGATGAGGCAGATGAACTCCTTGATGGACAACAAGACTGGCAGAAAGATCAAGTGCTGGAAATGCGGTGGAGAAGGCCATATTCAAAGAAACTGCCTAAAACGACCCAGCACAGAAGGTAATAGCTCTCCACGAACGGCGGGGCAGGAAAACTAATTAATGGCCATCTCGCGGGGCGGAGGTTGCCAGATTTTGAGAAGCCCCATTATCAAGTGTGTCAAATTTCTGCAAGAAGTTGCGGCGAGAATGGAGTTTTTATAGTCGGGCGTGTGAATGATTTGCCCTGTAATATGATCATCGATACAGGAGCCAATGTGACCATCATTCGGAAAGATCTAGCTCAGCGGCTAAAAGAAAAACTCCTCTGGACTCCGCCCCGTGTTATCCTTCAAACTGTGACCGGGGATAAGATCGACATACATGGAAGAATGAAATCGAAAATAAAGTTTGGGAACGCCGCTTATCGCCATACAGTCTACGTGGCCGATATTTCAGACCCTTTCATACTCGGACTGGACTTTTTAAAAGAGCATGGATTTACACTGGACTTTAAGAATAATGAGTTACGCTCTGCTCAAGAAGATGTCACTATTTTCAAACTTGGAAATGAGTCCGGGTCTATTCAACGGATCACAGCCAAGGCAGATGTTGTCATCCCTCCTCGAACCGAAATAATGATATCTGGATTAACTGGAAACGAAAGAATTTTCCAGTATGGCTTGACTGGTTATCCTGAGAAGAGCCCAAAGGGAGTGCTAATAGCATCAGCGCTGGTAGATCTGTCGAGAGATGTGATACCCGTGAGGATTGCAAATGTAAGTGAAAAGTCTAGAATTATCCAGAAAGGTGAAGTGCTTGCAACCTGTGCTCCAGTCACCTGCGTTTGCAAAGACCCGAGCTTGACGTTGTCGGAGACGCCTACAAGTTTAACACCTGAAATTGGACGAAATGATAATTTATCTCCTGAGCAGAGACATGCTGCAGAAAGACTGTTCCAGGAGTTTAAGGATGTGTTTTCACAAAACGAGAGTGATATAGGTCGCACTTGTCTGACACGTCATAGAATCGACACTGCCGACCATCCACCGATTAAACAGCATCCAAGACGCTTGCCGTTCGCAAAACAAGAAGAGGTTTCTAAGCTCTTACAAGAGATGCAGGATAGTGACATCATCGAACCGTCATCAAGTCCGTGGGCCTCTCCCATCGTGTTGGTCCGAAAGAAAGATGGCTCCACAAGATTTTGTGTGGATTATCGTAAACTTAACGATATCACGAAAAAGGACAGCTATCCTCTACCAAGAATAGACGACACGCTAGATACTCTTTCAGGACATAAATAGTTTTCCACGCTGGATTTGAAGAGTGGATATTGGCAGGTAGAGATCCATCCTGATGACAAAGAGAAGACTGCATTTACTACCGGACAAGGACTTTGGCAATTTAAAGTTATGCCGTTCGGACTCTGCAATGCTCCAGCAACGTTCGAGCGCCTCATGGAGACAGTGTTAAAAGGCCTGACTTTTGAAGCTTGTCTCATCTACCTAGATGACGTCATCATTGGTGGCCGCACGTTTGAAGAACATCTTGGAAATATTCGAAAAGTGTTAACGAAGCTAAGAGCGGCGAATTTAAAGCTGAACCCTCTGAAATGCAAGTTCTTCCAACGCGAAGTAAACTATTTAGGACACATCATCTCAGCTGAAGGTGTTCGAACAGATCCCGAAAAAGTGTCTGCAGTAAAGAACTGGAAGCGTCCGGAAAACGTCCATCAGTTGCGAAGCTTTCTGGGACTATGCACTTATTACAGAAAGTTTGTACAGGGGTTCTCCAACATCGCAAGACCCTTGCATAGGCTCACTGAAAGCAATCAGAAGTTTCTATGGACACAAGAATGCGAGAATTCCTTCCAGCAGCTGAAAGAAGCTCTCACATCCTCTCCAGTCCTAACCTATCCACACCCCGAAAAACAATTCATTGTGGACACGGATGCTAGTAATGAAAGTGTCGGTGCTGTACTTTCCCAAGAAATAGATGGCCAAGAACGAGTCGTAGCATACTGGAGCAAATATTTATCGAAACCAGAGCGGAATTATTGCGTCACTCGTAAGGAGTTATTAGCTATAGTAAAAGCCATAGAACACTTCCATCACTATCTCTATGGCAGGAAATTTCTCCTTCGTACTGATCACGCATCCCTAACATGGCTGATGAATTTTAAGAACCCAGAGGGCCAAGTAGCCAGATGGATACAACGACTCCAGGAATACGAATTCGACATCAGGCATCGTAAAGGCTCATCGCATGGAAATGCTGATGCCTTATCAAGAAGACCGTGTCCCGAGAGCTGTCGCTATTGTTCCAGAGCGGAGAGCAAGTATAATCCCGAATATGTCATACGCCAGACGAAGACTTCACTATTGACGCCACCAGATCCCTGGAGTGATGAGAAGATTCGAAAAGATCAAATGGCAGACTCTGACATCAAACCAATCTTGGAGTTATTAGAATCTTCTAGCACGAAGCCCAGTTGGAAAGACATCTCGACTTACAGTCGTACGACAAAGCAATATTGGGCTCTTTGGAACTCCCTCCACGTCAAGAATGGTGTCCTGTTCCGAAAATTCGAATCGGAAGATGGGAAAACATCTCGGTGGCAGTTGGTACTTCCTCGATCTCGAATCCCAGAGGTCCTCGAAGAATTACATGGCAGTCCCACTGGTGGCCATTTTGGAGTCATGAAAACATTACACAGAGTCCGAGAGCGCTTCTTCTGGGGAAAAGCGAGAGCTGACGTCGAACAATGGTGCAAATCTTGCGATGCATATGCAGCTCGGAAAGGACCAAAGAAACGCAGCAGAGGAAGACTACATCTCTACAATGTAGGAACACCTTTTGAACGCATCGCCCTTGACATCCTAGGTCCTCTGCCAAGAAGTGTTGATGGCAACAAATACCTCCTTGTTGTCATGGACTATTTCACAAAATGGCCTGAAGTTTATGCCATCCCTGATCAAGAAGCTTCTACGGTTGCGGATGCCTTGGTACACCAGTGGATATCACGGTATGGAGTCCCTCTCCAAATGCATTCGGACCAGGGGAGAAATTTTATCTCTGCTGTGATTAAGGGTCTCTGTCAACTTCTCGGAATGGACAAAACTAGGACGACGCCTTTACATCCACAATCGGATGGCATGGTTGAGAGATTTAATCGTACCATCCTCAACAATCTCTCACTGCTAGTCTCAAGAAACCAACAAGACTGGGACCAAAAACTTCCCTTGTTTCTCCTCGCCTATCGCAGCGCCGTCCATGAAACGACCGGCTATTCCCCGTCTCAGATGCTTTTCGGTCGTGATCTTCGTCTACCTTGTGATCTGATTTTTGGTCGCCCTCCAGATGCGCCTTCATCGCCAGAGGGATACGTGCAGAATCTCCAGGCACGATTTGAAGACGTCCACAACTTGGCTCGAGAGCGGATCAATATACAGACGGAGAAGATGAAGACCAGGTACGACACGAAAGCCACGGGACATCAATTCAAAGAAGGTGACAAGGTTTGGTTTTATAATCCGACTCGACGTAAAGGACTTTCTCCCAAACTGCAATCGCACTGGGACGGTCCTTATACAGTCATAAACAGACTGAACGATGTCGTGATTCGGATCCGAAAGTCACCAAGTTCGAAGCCTAGAGTCGTTCATTACGACAGGCTGGCTCCATACTATGGCCATAGTACTTAGTTCATTGATTGTAAATAGTGTAATGTAAATAATGTAAATTAGTATGACCATGGTCTTGTATATAAATTAATGTAATTATTTATTTTGCTTAGCATTATCATTATTATTGTTATTATTATTTAAATACTTGTATGTAATAATGTCTATGCTTTTATTTTATTTTATTTTTAAATAAGTGTATATTTTGTATAATTCAGCATTATGAATGTGTTTTGAATAGTATAGCATTTGTTGGTAACGGGTTTGCTTTCCGATCAAAGGTTGAACTGCCCGGGACGTGCAGTCCTTGAGAGGGGGGCAATGTTATGAATTTTGTATATATCTGTAAATATTCCATTTGTTTAAATTTATTTTATTTTGTTATTGTGAAAATTGCAGTATTATTAATGTATTTCCTATTGAGCATCATGTAACTCAATGCTAAAGGCCTCAGGTGGTTTGCAAGGAAAACAACCTTACAGCATCGGTTTTTATTATGAGTTCTATTGGAAAATCGCCAAGGAATGGGTTTATCGCCAAGTTGGCGATGGTTTTGGCGACTTATTTTTGTCGCCAAATTTGGCGATATATCGCCAAATGTCGCCAAGTTGGCGACGGATTTGGCGACTTTTTGTGCAACCACCCCCCCTTATACCTGTACATTGGGATCCTTTCTCGCTTTGGTTCTCTATCGAAAATTAAAGCACTTTCTGGTAATTTCTAGCATCTGAAAGCTCTGGAATAATCTGGAAAGATCTCTGAAGCCTATATAAGGGACCTCCACCAGTCCAGTTAGTGAGTTGTCTGTCAACTGCGATTGAATTCATACGAGAGGCTTTGCATTGAGAACTGTGTTACTCTGATCGATTTTGTCGTTGATAAGTCGTATTGAACGCATTGTTTCTGTGTGAAATTTTGCTGCGCTTTTATTGGATTTGAAGATTACTGAATATCTTGTAATTTTCAGAAGATATTTGTGATCGTATTGCACTGTTTATAGTGAATAAAGCCTTTTTATTGTTCTTATATATTGGCATCAGTCCTTTCGAACCCCGAGCTCACAACAATATATTGGCACCTATGCGTATAAGCACAAGAATCATGGTTTTGAGCTAAAAAAGTTTTTCCTCCAACTACTTTGCAGGTCCCCAGCTTTTAACTAAAGTTTACAACAGAGCAGATTCGCTGAAACCACCGTTCAAGCTTTTAATGGAAGCGGCATTTTGCCTAATAACAGACGTGTTTTAAAATGTCTTCATTTTGGGACTGCGTCTGCACTTATTCCTGGCAAAGAGATAGGCACTGTAGATAGATCCGTTGATTCTTCTACTAGTGAGATTTCAGAGTCAGAGTCAGAATCATGAAACCTACTAAATCTAAGATAGTAAAAAATATGATGAAAACGACACAGACAAACAGTCTGAAAGAAAATCACCAGCGACAGCAAAAGACGTCAAAGATATAGGGAACGAAACGAAAAGAGTAAGTTGTGAGGAGATTGACACGTAAGAAGACTGCAGCAACAAATCCCCCAAAAGAGCCAAAGAAAATTTAGAAATGTTATCTTCTTTGCACTAATTTGCACTTCATTATTGTGTGTTCCATATTATTTTAAACGTGACACATTTGAAAATGATTGTGATTTAATCATGATATAAAAAATGTGTTATATGTAATAAGATAAAATTTTGATTTATAGTTTTCAATGTTTTAAGATTACAATAAAGGTGTGGAATCAAGCGAATAATAATATATATTTTGCAATAAAATCTATAAGAAAATGAAAGCATATGCTTAGTCCAAACAGTGTAACATTTAGGTTTTGGAATTAAAAACAAAATTTTAATAACTTGTCTTTTTAAATTTAATATTTTTTAAATGTATTTCTAACCATGTTTATTATTTAGAGACTTAAAATTGTGAAATATATTTTTATGTCTAATATGTAAATGTAGGTTTCTTTTTCGTATTTCCATAAATCATATAGCACTTACATGAGGAATAATAAATTAAACATTGCAGAATACACTTCCAATTTTCATAAATTGAAATAAATAAATATAATAGTTAAGAAGAAAATCTCGAGTATTGTTTAAGAGTGACTTGCTTTTCAAAACCATTTTTTTTATTTAAACCATATAAATTTTGATGCTGTTATCTGACGACATGAAATTGATAAGATTATTGGAATCTTTGAATTTGAATTTGTTGTTAAAATACACTGCTGCTCAAAATTCAATTCTTAGCTGCACTTTTCCTTGCATTAAGACATATGTTATTATTCATAAAGATTCAATAAACTTTATAATAAAATTATAATTTTTTAATTTGAAAGTTTGTTTAAAATTATTATAAAAAACAATTATTATAAAAAAAATCTCAAAAACTGTCTGAAACAAACAAAAATACGTTCAAATTGAAAAATAAAGTTTTTTAAAGAATATTTAGAGCATTAAAATATACTCAACTCATATAATTTACTGTCTATTGCTTAAAAGAAAGATTGATGTAAAAAAAAATCGCGTAATGTCAAAAGTTTCGAAACTGAAAACAATGATTACAATAAATGAAAATTAATTAATTTCTTTTTTATTTACTTTAAGTTGAATTTTAGAATACCATATGAAACATAATCCTATTTAATAATTTTTTAGTTGCTATCGTTCTTAGTTCTTAGTTTCACTCCTCTAATTTAAACTTGGATATGGATGTTTTCCTCTTCTAACACCTTAAATTGCACAATATTACTAGATATAATTGAAATAGTGAAACTTTGTATTAATCACTATAAAAGAAAAAAAACACACAGGACGCCTTTTCGAACTCGAAATTAATAGTCCACTTCCTTTCAGCTAGCGCTATCCACCTGTCGCATTCTTTGTAAGCTCATTCTTTGCCCTACTGTTTGTTCATTTGTGACCTTACCCTTTACAAACATGCGTTTACTTTGGCTAATAGCGGGCTGTTAATTTCAAGCTCGAAAGGCATCATGCGTTTTTTTTTTTTTTTTTTTTTTTTTTTTTCGTGATTGATATAAAGATTCATTATTTAATTGCGTTTTATCGCCAGTTTGTCGGCGCTGTTTTATCTGTATTACTAGATGATGTGAAAGTGGTCGGTATCCGCATCAAATCAGCGCTAAATTTGCAGATTCACTTTTCGGAAAATAGTTGACATTGCACAAGGTGCACCAAACGAATTATTGGGTTGTTCGGAAAGTTCCTTCTTTTTGGGAAAAACAATTCGTACCGGAAAATTCCGCCAATCAATTATTAGACATCAGATATCGGAATTAATGTCTAACAATTAAATGATACAATTTTTCGGTACGAATCAACTTTCCCTGAAGGAATTAATTTTCCGAACAACCCAATACCTCGAGAACTTTTCATGATTACATGATATTTTGCAGTCAGTAAGTTATTTCCGTAGTGAATATCGCCAAAATATCTTGATTATTGTTGATGTTACAACCAAACCCCATGTGCATATTAATGTGAAGTACCCTGTAGCTCTGACTACTTAATTGGAACCTTGTGCACTATACGAAAATTGTTTATTGTGCTGTGCACTACTGCCTCTCAAAATTTGTAAATTTAAAAGTGAAAAATACTTAATACAAAGGATGTGCATTATCACTTTACTAAACAGCGTACAACCATTAGAGTGAAAAAATGTCCAGACCGGGGTTCGATCCCACATCCCTTGGTATAGCGCACCAAGTGCTTTACCAATTAAGCCATCCAGACGACATACTGTCTAGCATTGTTTCACTCTTATATGGTAAGGCTACAACCATATAGCACGAGATGGAACGTCAATCATGAGCACAACACCATTGGCCTACATGAGACAAATTAGACCCAGTATCGGTTAATTATTAAATACTAATTAATTTTTCATCAGAGAAGAAAACTGGATGCTGATCGGATGCCGTCTGGATGGCTTAATTTGTAAAGCACTTGGTGCGCTATACCATGGGATTCGGGATCGAACCCCGGTCTGGAAATTTTTTCACTCTATTGGTTGTACACTGTTTAGTAAAGTGATAATTCACATCCATTGTATTCACTAATTTACAGCGCATTTCCAGCTCTGCTGAAAAATTAATTAGTGAAAAATGCTGTATGTGTAAAACAATAGTCGTTTTATATACAGAACTAGTCATAGAATTTTTATTTGCATTATTTATATAGTTGTTATTAACATTATTTATAAATATTGAATAGCTGAAAATAGTACATATTTGTTCAGTTCTTAAAGTATCAAAATAAGAAGAGAAAAACTTATATTTATTTATAGATTTGTTCACAATACTGTAATAATCATTGAGCTATGAAAAATGCGGCAGGAAATAATATCACTGCTGTTGAGCACGTATTTGCGTCCTCCGGAAATGGAATATTGTTGCAGTATTTGTAAGGATTTTGAGAATACTACTCTAATGTAAGAAAATATTTTACTGAATAATAAGTAATGAAAAGATACGAATAATAAAAATAAAATGCTAAGATATTTTATTATGTAAACATTTATTGAGAAACTTTAGGTCAATCAAACATACATAAAATGTAAGAATTAATAACGATAGATACATGAGATCTCGTTTTTTAGTTATTGTCTTTTAAGACTAGCAATTTTTATATAGAAATCATGATGAATTATCATAGCAGCAATTTATCTTAAATATAATAAATTAATATTGTTATATCATTACGCGATTACCATTGAAAATTTATCTGATTTATAAGTCTTCAAAGATAGAAAATATTTCAAATTATGTCCCAATGAGTAAAATAAAATTAATATTTTATAAAAAACGTATTTTGTAGACTATAAATATTATTAGTTACAATTTTAAGTACACTTGTTGGGAAAAACTTACAATTGCATTTGATAGTTGCAGGACAATTTACTAAAATGTTTTCTTAAAACTGTCATTTTCTAATGTGGTAGGATTCCAAAAACAATTGTATGTAATTTTCGATAAAATGTCTATATTTAAAAGAATTAGACAAAATTTAAAATTTAACTAGACTTTTCTATACAATTTCAAAAATGAGAATTTCTATTGAAAACATGTGACTGCATATTTGTTTCCCGATTTTGTTCCAAACATTTTAGACTGAGAGTTTAAGTTCATATCGAGAGGAATATTATCAATTATCAAGATTCATAATGGAACTTTCGAATGGGTTACCACAGACATATAAGATAGCCAGCCAAACACTGTAATTTGCTGCGAATTAAACCAGAGTTTTGCTATATTCGAATGATATATGTCAGTATTATGTTACCCAATGTTGACCGAATAACGTTCGTAGATTGTACTCCATTATCTTTAAGCATGCATTGGCTGATTTGCGTCCCTCTAGAAAGGTGAAAGATACTTCCGCGTTCATATACCCGTACCATAACTGAACAACGACACTGTACTAGAGTAAAAATTCTGTGTGGTTCTTTGCGTAAGTCTTGGTAGTAGTTGCACCAACTATCCGAGCCATCTACTTTCCATTTTTCTTTCACTGAATATTACCTAATAAAAGTTTTCGCCATATGACATGTGACAGCGGACACATTCAATTCTCTGGAATTTGTGTTCAGAATTCATAACTGGATCTCTCCTCATTTTATGTATGTAAATTGTTTCATTATTTGTTTACAAGTTGCAGCTTTCGATACATTGAGTTCCGATTCATTTAGAATTCGACGAATGATAATACTTTGTGTAGATGCTAGTCTCCAGACTTATGTCTAAGTAAATAGGAATTCCAAGTACTAAATAATTACATTAATACTTCATAAAAATATATGTCTACGAATAAAAATTCTAAAAGAGAGCAATTTCGTAATGACGGTATCTATAATATTATTTATTTACATTAATAATATTAAAAAAAGCTTATAAATATCATTTATCCATTTATTTTATTCATTTCTATATGTTATATATTTCTACTCAGTGCGTAAAAAGAAACTAAAAACACAAAACTACATCGTTATATCCAATTTTTTTTCCTATTTGATTCTCTCATATAGAAGGAAAGTTAAATAGTTCCTTAGAGATAACTATGATTGAAAATTTGTAAATTGGTTTCAGTAACAATTTTTTAAGGCAAGAGTTTATCATAAATACTTTACCTTTCAGTAATAAATAGGTAAGTAAGAAGGTTTAGTAAGAAAAGGGAAAAAAATATTGTATAAGACAATTTTGACTAGGTAAACGAACATTTCCAAAATATCATAACTTTAAATCCTTAATCTACTATGTGTGAGCAGGATAAAATTGGTTTTAATGTACAATCGAATGGGTTAAGTTTATTGGGTATACGATTAAAATCGATGCTTATATGTATGCTGTATCTATTTTGAAAAACGCTCGGTATTTTCAATCCGCAAAATATTATAAATACTGCAAACAGGGAGAGTTAGAAAACTTAAACGAATTAACATTGGATTATTACCTTCGATAAAATAATCCAAATGCTTACTATAAGATTGATTTTCATACAATTACTTTTCCGACAAAAATACTAATCTTTTATATATCGGGCAGATAACATTATTGTCTACTTTAATTTTAGAAGGTATTATTTTCGGAATTCCAATGTATTTTAGTATGATGATTTCCATAGAATTTATACTTGGTAGTATCCGTAAACATAATCCATGTTTAATGTATGCCGTGTTGCATGTAATGTTTACATTGTTATATATTTATATTTTGAGAATAAATGGAATTAAATTTTATAATTATATTGTTGTAAAGCAGAAATGCCTTTTTTTCCGTATTGGAGACCTTGTAATAAGATCTCTCGATGTAAAAATAATATAAATAAATCGGCGAAAGAAATAAGAAAAAATCTACGTCATACCTGTGTCTTATGAAATCAAATGATTTAAATTGTTTAAAGCTATTTATAGGTTGAAATCCTCAGTTATTGACACCTAACCAGTAACTGACACTTCATCAGAGATCTAACTCAAATAAACATTTTCTTGTAAAATTTTGAAAAGTAATGTCATCTAGTGGTAACTTATCTGCCTTAACAGTTATAACTTATTTTTCCGCAAATGGTTTTTCATAAAAAGGATGGTGTACGTTACTGGTGATTTTGACCATATTCATGGCGAAAGTAAATTTGTAGTAATAAAAAAGTATAATTTTTCAAAAAAAATCAACAATAATTTTTTAATGTATCTTTACTATACTTCAAAAACAAAGATAAGTATAAAATAGATTTAAAACTTTGTAATAGTGATTTGAAATATAATCATTCAGAAATATAATACAAGAAAAAATCCTTAAAGTGTCAGTTACTGGGACTAGTGTCAGTTACTAGAGTGTCAGTTACTGGGTCAGTTACTGGGGTTTCACCCTATATAATGAATACAAAATACAGCATAAAATTTCTTTTGATAAAAAAAACTTTTCTTTTATAATGGACAAATATAATCCGGTTATTTAAAAGACAGTGTATTTCAACAAATATGTTTTGGGTGCTTGAATTCATTGTAAATTAATTTACATTCGTAAACATATTTTGTATGATTTTTCCTATAAATATAATACTCTAAATATAGAAAGTTGGCATTCGGCATATGTAGTTATGTTCTGGTTTTTCTCTAAAAGTATTGTAAAACTTCTGTCTAAAAATGTCACATGTTGATAAGAGTAATTATGGACATAAAATATTTAATCAAAACGTTCAGAAAAAAATGTGATTTTGTGTATTTACTTTACCCTGTTTGATAAAGGCAAATACTTATTTATCGTTGTGTTTTAAAATATAGATTCGTAATAGCCGATTTTACACACTATTTATATTTTAATTATATTTTTGAGTAATCTTGCAATACACATTTTGTTGAATAATGGTGAAATATACAAAGTTAAACTAAATGTAAACTCTGAAATAAAACGTAAATACACTATCAATGTATGCATGATTGAGAATTGCTTTAGCTTTAATGGATTTTGATAATATAATTCGTCTATTCATTTTATTTTCGATATTTCGTTATATCTCTCAAAATAAATTAAAACTTATCTCTATTATTTTGTTCAAGAAATAATTCAATGAATACTTGTCGTAAAATATTACGCTCATATATCAATTTCATAGAACAATTTATATTGACATATCTCATATTACTTCAATTGAATTTCATAGAATAAAGATAATTCCTTAACATCTTAAGTTAATTTTTAATTTGCACAGAATGCAGCGACTCCTTTTGCAATACGAAATATAACTCTTATTTCATAAATTCAGCTATTATTTTACTCGTAAAGAATGTGTAAAGGTTCATTTTCTCTCGGAAGTATGTGGAATGAAGATTTTTAAAATTCCTTACACATATCCTGATATAATGTTGCTATTAAATTTTCCTGTGTATGATGTGTTTTTTACTTATAAATTACAGATTTAAGTATCATATTCTACCAATAACTAAACGTGTTTTCTTTATAAACAACAGACAAAAATAATAACACTTGAGTAGCATCCTGTCTTGAATTTACAATGAATATAGTTATTTTATTATCAAAACAAGAATGTAGAAAAAATAGAGATGAATAAAAATATATTAAAATAATGTTTAAAAAGACGAGAAAGAATTTAAGGGAAAAGTTTTATTTGTTGGAGGTATATTATTTGTACAGTTGCCGTAGAATTCGATTGATCTGATGTAATTTTCTTAATTTCGTAAATAATTATTTGTTTGTTATCTGTTCCAAAAATCCTGCACTAAATGCAGTTTGTAAAATAAAAGTTGAGTGTATGAAACATTTCTTTTCTGTGAAACATGTAACGAAATTGACATACAGAAACGCAGTTAAAAAATGACTAAAATAGTATTATTTATTATATTATATATATATGTGATTTTATAATTTCACACACTTTACATGAGTTTTTATTATTTTATTTCATGAAACCGTTGAAAGAATCAAAATCCTAACACATTATTTAAAAAAAAAAGAGTGCAATATACTTGCAAATTCTACATAGTTGGTCCATGTAGGTAAATTGCGAAGAAGACACATGGTATTATTTTAATTAATAAATATTTCATTTTACTTTATATTTTTAAGCATAAAATTTATACAAATAAGCTCCATAATGCAAAGTATTTAAAAGTATAATTTTAAACCACGTTTGGCTTCTAATGAGTTGCAGATTATTACTTTTTAACTGTGCAAAGAATATGGGAAATTTATTTGTATCATAAAGGGAACTTCTAAACGTATAAAAACCATAACTTCATAAGGTTTCCTATAATTCTGGTACATCCTGTCACAGAAAATTAAATGTTTCGTCAACTAGCTATTTGAAATATATTCTTGGTGTTTCTTCTGTAACTTTTTAATGTTTGTAAGCAATTTAAAAGCGTTAACCATTTGACTGCTTACGTGTTTGATCAAAATCCTTCTTGAAAATATCTTCTATCAATATGTATCTCTATTATTACATATTTCAAATCATCATGTGTTTGAAATATGTCGTATTTTTACCATTTGTATTTTTATACTTTGACTGTAAAAATTTAAAAAAAAAATTGCTTCAAAAATGTGTATTATATAATTTTTTTTCTACAAATGTGTTGTCCATGGACATCGCGGCATAAGCAGTCAGAGTTTTAACATTTAATAGTATCAAATCAATAAATGGATATTAAAGTAAATATATATGTATACTAGTGTGCAAATCCTAAGCAACAAGCACAAAATGCTAATTTCTGAACACGTGAGTACTCAAAAGGAAATTCTATAAAGAGCAAGTGTAGAAAATTGGTACTACCCTAAGAGCACAGCTAGTCAACGCGAAGTTTATTTGAAGTCACACATGGTCACAAGTGTCACAGTCACTACCATGAACTGAAATGTGATATCATTCATTCGGCTCATTTATACTCTCATTTAGTCACTCCACTGAGAAGTCACCATGACTGCTGCTTTTTGACGAGTCGTTTGGTGACTTTACAATAAAATCACCTGGTGACTCTCATGTGACTGTCATTTGGGCACTCTTTTGTAAAGTTATCATGATTGCTGTTCTGTGAAGAGTACACAAGTGACAGAAAATAAAATCATTTGGTGACTTTTCACAAAGGAGCGCAATGATGACTTCACAATACAGTGTTGGTCACCTGAAAGTCACTGTGCGTCTTCATTGTGACATTAGTTGGTGACTCATCACAATGCAATGCTCACAATTACTTCAAAGTTTGGTCTTTAACTAACAGTCACGTGAGAATCACAAGGTGACTACATTGTAACATCAGGTAGTGACCCATCGCAAAGCAACAGTTACAGTAACTTTTCAGTGGAGTCACCTTATAACAATCATTTGAGAATAATAATGAGACGAGTGAAAGTTCCCATATTTTGATTCTCCGTAGTGACCGCGACACTTGTAACCATGTGTGACGCCAAGGAGACTTCACACCCACTGGCTGTGCTGTTAGGGTAGTAACTGTTTTCGATTCTTGCTCTTTATAGTATTTCCTTTTGAGTACTCACGTCTTCAGAAATTGCCATTTTGTGTCTGTTGCTTAAGTTTTCCATACAGGGTGGTTATAATATAATTATCTCTATATGGAGCTGTCTGTAGCTCGAAGGAATTTTCCGAATGGAACCAAAATCGGTACACTTATTATTCGAGAAGGAGGAGTGGAACAATAAAAAAATAATTGCAGTAATTACCGACAGATGGCGCTACTGAGTGTGAAATGTAATGTGTAATACAAGAACAAAAAATTAAGGCTTCAAACAGGATGGCACACCAAATTTATTTGAAAATGTCACCGTGAACGTGGTTACGCTTTTGCAAGGTGGTGCTGACCATGTTCACGTTCCACATGGTCATTCTGCTGGAGGACGCAATCCAGGCGGTGCACGACGTACTCAATTGCGTAAGGTAACGCATGAGGAGTGATGTTTCGCACAAGTTGTGATATGCAGTAAAGCCATTGAGGTTTGCGACACCTCCACACATAATATTACACAATTATATTACAATTGCTCACACATAATATTACACATTACATTTCACACTCAAAAGCGCCATCTATCAGCAATTACAGCAATTATTTTTATTGTCCCATTCTTCTTACCCCTTCTCGAATACTAAGTGTACAGATTTTGGTTTGATTCTGGTTATTCCGTCAAACTACAGAGAGCTCCTCAAATAGACATACTTATAATATAACCACCTGCTGTATATATATATATATATATATATATATATATATATATATATATATATATATATATATATATATACATATATATAATTTGCTTTTGAAAATACTTCATGACTGCAAACTAATATCTGCCACGCGCAGTGGAGTATTTGAAGCAAAATCATGACCAAAATTACTTATAATGCGTTTTAAATTTAAAACCATTGCTGTCGACTTACACTTAATTAATGCTACACATACATAAATGTATGGATTTATTTTTTAAAAAAATGGCCAGTGATAATAAATTAGAAAGAAACATCAAGTTTTCATTATTTTATATCTTTAACCCTATTCTGTATGAAATTATATTTTAAAAAGAAAAACTCGCGAAAAAATATTGATATTTAGTAATAAAATTGCTGATTTTCTTGTTTTTTTTTTTTTTTTTTTTTTTTTTTTACCTAGGGTCGTTTCATAGTTTAAAATAAAAAGTTCTTTTCGTCTGAACTCTTTGAAATCTTTATTGATGATGAATAGAACGGTTTTACAATCCGTGTAAAAATTTCGTGAAAAAATATTGCTATCTGGCTGTAAAAGAAATGTTTTTTCTCACTTTTTTTTGTTTGTTTGTTTCCGCGTTTGCTCCTTTAACATAGCAATAAAAAAATAGTCCGAACTCTCTGACATTTCAATCGGTTATAAATATAACTGCATCCAAATTGTCTTTAAAATTTTGCGAAAAACATATGCATATTTAGTAGTGAAAACACGGGTTCTTTTTTTTTAAATCTTTAGCTTTCAACCTCAGAACAAAAATACATTCGAAGGTATATGCTTTGAGTGCAATTACACCTCTATCCGTTTTCAATCAACCCTTTTCAATCCTCCTAGGCTAACCTGGTGAGGGTTGGGTTAATCTATCAGGTTTCCCGTTTTTGAGGGTAGAAGTCATCAAAAAAATTAAGTTGACGCATGCGCAAAGAGACGATTTTCATATGAATTTGACAGAATGCGCTTTTCTTTTTAAATATATAGATTGCAGACCAGTTCAATTTATTTAATCGATAATGACATGCACGATCTATTAATTTAAATTCTTTTAATATAAATTTAATAATTAAAACAAAATATTATTGGTTGTTAAATTTTGCTTAATTATAAAGCATTCGAATTAAAAAAAAAATACAATTTATGTAACTTTTCCTCCTGAATTAAACATGGCATTATTAAAATGAATTAATGTTAATAAAATAAGAAAAATTATTCTGTCCGGAGTGGGTTTCGATCCGTCACTATGATCGGAACAGGGAAGCACAGCTATTTATACTACACGACTACCGTTTTCAAGTTCGAGTGTACTCTTAAAACTAATTCAGTTGTAGATTTAATTTTACGCATGCGCAAATGGGTCATATTCATGTGAAAAGTTTGATTTGACGAAAATACCTTTTCGTTTTAATATATAGGATATATAATACAACGTTTAATTAAGTGTTTAATGTTTATAAGAGGAAAATAACTGTTGACAGATTTGCTTTATTTACAAGTAATGTTTAATTAAATTTGTTTCATTTTACTACACATTAATGTTTCATTATTTATATAAACCAATGTATAATATATATATATATATATATATATATATTTCTTATATTTTGTATTTAGCAAAACTGGATTCTATAGTATAGAGCTATAGTAAATAGGTTCTATAGTATAGAGTTACGCTGGTTTTTGAGTGTTATTAATAGATTTGTAGTCTTTCCAAAAAACATTAATATCTAAAAATGGCAATAATATGCGGAAAATATTTTTTTCAGAAATTTGCCTTCAAAACTGTAACAAATACGACAATATTACAAAAATGATCCGACACCGATTTAAAAAGCTTTCAATATATTAGACAATATATTTCAATAAATTAAACCTAAAATGCTAAAAATTAACACATTTTCAATTGTAATTATTTTTTATTAAATAAAAATAAAACTATTTAAATGCACATGTAAAATTGAACATTTAAACACACTAACAAAGCTGAAACATGAAAAGCACGTCTTTTCACAAAGGCACTTTCACTTCAGTGGAGGCTAGGATCCGCCGGATTTGACCCATGCTTCTGAAATAGACATACATCGACTCACCAGTTAGCTATTATAAAATATACTTTTTATAATTTCTTAGAAATTTTTGAATTTTTGGCTTTTTGTCCAGAATTTTGCATCAAATAATCCACTGTGCGAAGCTGCAATCCATTAAGGTACGCTGCATACAGTGCACATTTTTGTTATCTTCACCATGTGCCCTGGTTAGCGATAGAGCATATATCCTGGTCACGTGATAAACCTAAAATAAAATACCAGTATTTAATTCACAAGAAAGCTAGGTACTTATTTCATAATGGTGAAAAGTTGAGCTAGTCAGGCGCAAGTCCGGAGTGGGCATATTTAACAAGTGAGTAAGTGTGATCGAAGATCGCACAAAAGCTTCCGTTTAATATTCCTTTCAAAACGCCTTACCCATTCTTTAATAAATCTAAATAAATTTCATTTAAAAAGAAATAATAATAAAATCATGTTTTTTTAAAAAGTAAAAATTTACCGGACTATTTTTCTCGTTTTTTTTTTTTCGAGTGTATGAAGCGGCCCAATAGCGGGCTAAGCCCGCTATTATGATCTGTGAAAATAATATGTCATGTGGACTAAATGCGATATTAAAAAAAATCAATTTCAAAATTAAACATGTTGTATAGAGATCTTCAAAATCGTGAAATATGCCAATATTTCCATAATCGGGTTTTTATCATGATTCAATACGTTACTCAAACTCATATATTTACTATTCTCTATTACTCATATTGATACTATCTTTGTATTATTCTAAATAATTTGAAAAATCCGCTAAACTTCCAAATTCTCTAATGACGTCATATTATGCTGCTTTCTGTAGTTACACATACTCTACTCCCTGTATTAATGAGAAATATTTGAAAATTTATTTTTTATTACAATATGACGTCATATTAATCTTTTTTTTCAATTGGTAAAACTTTTTATTTCATTTTAATTTTCACGTAGAAATCTTTCAATAGAAAATTAATTATTGTAGAAATAAGTTTATCGTGGATTTTTAGTTGTTGGCAACTGTTATAACGAAAAATGTTTAAATTTAATTAAAAAAGGCTGTTAAAATTTTGGTTTTTTATCTATCTATATTAAAATAATACGATGTTTTCAAATTTTAATATTTTGAGCTTTATAGTAGGTATTAGCTATAAGTACACAAATTTTCATGCCTGTAAGTTATACAGTTTCTGAGAACCGGCTCTGTGACAGACAGACAATGAAGCGGGAGTAATAGGGTTTCGTGAGATGAACGAAACCCTAAAACTGATAATTAAGTTAAAAGTATTTGGTGTTTATTGTAAACGAATGGCTTCATCAATGATTCATTGATTTCCAAATAGTCTAAAAATATACTTAAGGAAACATTACGCACTTTCGTAAGAAAACAAACTTATATTTATTTTATTTTAATTGGGAATAGATTAAGTTTAGTACGGACAAATAAGAAATAAATAAAAAGTGAAAAAGGAAGAAATAAAACTTTTATTAGGAATAATTTGAACTATTTTCTATACTAAAGAAAAAATAAAATAAAATAAACCTAAATATTTACGGCGAATAAAAAAGAATCAAAGGTGTCATCAGCCTCATTAATTAAGAAAATAAATTAGAAATCGAATTTTTCAATAGCTCATTAATTTTCAAGAATATTGTTCTTTAGATGCATAATTAAAGCTTTTCTTCTAGAAGACAATTGCATAAATATATTTAACTTTTTTTTTTTCTCATTTGGTCTGTTAAATTGTCATACGATTATTTGTTATTTAACTTTTCTCTAGAAGGAAAAATAAATGAAATTTCTTTTAATAATGAGAGGATTAATAATTTTAAATGTATTAGCTAAAATATAAATTAAATTGGCACGATATTTTCATTTATAAATTGAAAGAATATTACATTAACTATTTTTTTCTATTTACACGTTTTTGACATTTACAAGAAGATTTTAATAATGTTAAACATGAATATATTATACTCCATCTATTCGAAAATTAAGAATATATATTTTTTTACTAAAGTTTATGGCTTTGTAAAATATATAAAAATATATAATGTTTTTCTTCAAAAAAGAACATTCGTAATGATATATTGCAATTTCTTCGGGAACAAAGAAAAATGTTTACAATATCGTTACAAATATGGTTACAATATTTTCAACTTGCGTAAGGTTTTTTTCTTAATTTTTATTAGTTTTAATTCAATCATACATCAGTAAAGATATATGAACGGAAATTATCCTAAAGAGGGAAAAATGTCCAGTCCCGGAGTCGAACCCAATACCATTTTACTTTAGTTAACAACGTTGTAATTAGAGAACTACATGAACAAACAACCGCCGACACGTTTCACCCTAACAACTTATAACAAAGACATATTAGTAAAATATGTCCGTCGGTTGTCGGCCCAAGTGGCGCAATAAGTAGTGCGTAGGTAATGTAATTCGAAGATATGATAAGATTTTATAAGAAAAAGTAACATCCCTACCATATATATACATTGGTGTGCAAAACTTAAGCAACGAACACAAAACGCTAATTTCTGAACACGTGAGTACTCAAAAGGAAATTCTATAAAGAGCAATTGTAGAAAAGAGGTACTTCCCTAATAGCTCGACCAGTCGATGTGAAGTCCCGTTGACGTCACACATGGTTAGAAGTGTCACAGTCGCTACGGTGAATCAAAATATGGGATATTTCACTGTCTCATTATTACTCTCAAAAGATTGTTAACACTGAAAAGTCACTATGATTGTCGCTTTGTGATGGGTCACCAGGTGACATTACAATGAAGTCACCTTGTCATTCTCAAGTCACTGTCAGTTGAAGACTGAACTTTGAAGTCATTCTGAGCACTGCATTGTGATGAGTCACCAAATACTGTCACAATGAAGTCGCTCATGGTGACTTTCCGGTGATCGACACTCTATTGTGAAGTCATCATTGCACTCCTTTGTGAAAAGTCACCAGATGATTTCATTTTCTGTCACTTGGGAACTCGTCACAGAACAGCTATCATGATGACTTTAAAAAGGAGTGTCAAAATGACAGTCACATGAGAGTCACAAGGTGACTTCATTGTAATGTCACCTGGTGACCCATCACAAAACGACAGTCACAGTGACTTTTCAGCGTTAACAATCATTTGAAAGTAATAATGCGACAGTGAAATATCCCATATTTTGATTCACCGTAGCGATTGTGACACTTCTAACCATGTGTGACGTCAAGGGGACTTCACATCGACTGGCCGTGTTGCTAGGGTAGTACCTTTTTTCTTAAATTAGAATTTTGTGTTTGTTGCTTAAGTTTTGCAAACTAGTGTATACAGGGTGATTAAAAAAAAACTATCCCGATATATGAGCTCATAACTGTGATACCGTTCACAGAAACTGGATGAAATTCTGGCCTAAAGTATTTTGAGGTATACGCTCAAGAATCATGTGAAAAACAACAGTTAAATTCAGACAGTTACGGTTACAGTGACAACATTTCGAAAATTTCAAATGGCAACACCTACTTTTTTTATTGGAATGTGATCTTCGTAGTGAAAAACCATAAAAAGCATTGGAACGGTACTTGTAGCACGAAAATCGCCGGCGCTAGACAGACTAAGAAGAAAAGTGAAAACAACCAATAAAGGACAGAGATGCAACAGAAAGTAAAACATTTTATTGTTCAGTGCTATCCACCATCTACCGTGTGTAAAATGGAAAATGTATGAAACACAAAAAAATGTTTTGTTTTCTGTTGCTTCTCTGTCCTTATTGGTTGTTTTCAATATTCTTCTTAGCCAACGCTTTTTATGGTTTTTAACTATGAAGATCACATTCAAATAAAAAAAAGTAGGTGTTGCTATTTGAAATTTTCGAGATTTTGTCACTGTAACCGTAACTGTTAGAATTTAACTGTTGTCTTTCATATGATTCTTGAGCGCATACCTCAAAATACTTTAAACCAAAGTTTCATTCAGTTTCTGTGAACGGTATGATAGTTAGGGGCTAATATATCGGGATATTCTTTTTATAATCAACCTATGTAACGTAAAGCTAGGAAAGTCTGCGCACTATTCAATGGAATAATAATAAAATATCTGAATATTAATTTTTTTCTAATCTATATGTCAATAATTTTGACTTCATTTGTGTTTTATGCATTTCCATTGTTATTTTGTAGTTATTTTATAATTTAATAGAACAGCTTAAAAAAACCATGAAAACTATTGCGCAATCTGTCATTGCAGGGTTGTTGTGATTGTGCATAAGGGAAGAGAGATTGGTATTAATAACTGCAGTTAAACTGTTAACAATGATAATTACACTTAAATGATATGGTTGTAATGTTTTTGTGAATAAATATTATTGTATTAGGAGGGAGTATTTCAACCTAATGATTGAAGATTCTGGAAAAGGAAAGAATTTAAGAACAATTAAATAATTTTAATTAAAGAAAACAAAATAAAGAATCGGAAAAAGGAAACCTAGAAAAGATTACAAAATAACATTTAGTTTAACATATTTAACATAAATTACCCCATTTTCATTTCCACAGTTTCCATGTTCTCTTGTTTGCTAACTGCAGTTGTCGTCGCGTCGTCCACAAGAGCTGCATTTATTGTTGTAAATGATGTAGCTTTTGTGCAACCACCTGCCACAAGTTATACGTTGAATCCAGTCACTGATTGAAATTGTATTCTGGTACAGTTCTCGACATTCAGTGCACTTCTCCTCACTGGCCTTCGTTTTCTTACTTTCAGTTTTTATCGCACTTTTTCTGGAAGCATCTTATCTTCAGCTTTTTGCTTTTTTTGTAGCTGCTTCCTTATTAAATATTTTTTAATGTATATTTTGTAGATCAGTAACATTCGTTGCAGTCTATTTCCTTTTTGATTTCGATGGCATTAAACTACTTTGAATAGTAGATGAAAGCTGTTCCGAAACTTTCGTAGGTGTATTTCTGAGAGTAACATTACTTCCCAGAAGTTAATGGTTAACAAATTCATGTAGCTGCTGCAATGGGATGCGAGGATAAGCGTAGAATATGTGAAGTTTAGGTTTCAATAATTGTAACGAGTACTAATGTTGAAATGGATTGGTGTGGATTTTGGTGATAACTCAACGGTTTCAGGGGCAGTTTGATTCAAGCCTTGATCACAGACTAGAAATATGCGTGTTGTGAAATCACTTCAATATTTAAAGGGTAAATTACAGGTTTCGAAAATTATTTCAAAAATTCGTCATTCACATGTACGTAACACATGTACACGTAATTTTCAATTTATACAAATTTACGAATAAGTTGGGTAATCTCCCATAGCATGGAAACTAATGGTAACTATGAGCCATCTCTCTTAAGCAGCAGATTCGCAAACTCTCCAATTTCAATAGGAGAGATTTCACGGCCTTTTTTTACACATGGCCGCTTCTAAAACTAGCCATTGGTGTCCGCACTTTTAGTGTAGGTTAGTAGCTTAGGAGAAATCGTTTAACTTTAAAATAACTTGTACTACTGACATTCTACAGAAATTCTGACGAATAGTTATGAAAATTGAAGCACCGATCTTGTTAAAATCAAACAAATAGCTACGATTTATCCTAGACGCTCGAAACAATCAACGTGCAGTGCATTTTCAAGTACACACGTCAGTACTGTTGTTGAACTACTGTTGTACTTCCTTGAGTCGCTCCGCGCTCACGATGCCTGTTCCCCCTGACCCTCTTTTGCGCAATCTCTCCGACCGCGCCATCTC
The DNA here is from genome assembly GCA_963931845.1 of Maratus michaelseni. Classification (NCBI taxonomy): domain Eukaryota; kingdom Metazoa; phylum Arthropoda; class Arachnida; order Araneae; family Salticidae; genus Maratus; species Maratus michaelseni. The sequence goes on from OZ007593.1 coordinate 86,873,470, forward strand.
TCCTGGCTTTACCTTATTTACTTCTTAGCGAAAGAAATAAAAACACGCGTCCATTGTTATTAGAAAATTTTAATCATTTAAAACAAAGAATGTAATAGTAAAATATTGCATTTAGTTGGTCTTAAAGTTATAAAAAGTTTTCGTTTCCTAAAATAAAAACAGCCATTATATATAATAAAATTCACAATTTAACATATTTCATAAGACTTAAGTCAGGATGCATATATCAGGATCCATATTCATGATTAACATATTTCAAGATGTAATTTGGTCATTCATGAAGATTTAAATAAGTTAGATAAGTTGGAAATTGTACATCAAACGTGACAAATGAGGTGTTTTCGTATTATAACTAGTTTTATAAATATTAAGATCTTGGTGCAATAGCTGTTAATATTTTATGTAAAAATGCATGAATACAAAATTTAATTTATATGCAGATTTTCATATAATAGTTAATCATTTTATTTTAAGAAATTAAGTTTCAATACAATTTCACAAACCATTAATTACAATTACGTTATATTAAAATTAACTGTACGCAAATATCCAATACAAGGCTATGTAATATATATATGGTATGTAATATATATATATATATATTATGATATGATAAATTCCCGTAATAAAATAAGTGCATTTTAGATTGGCAGCATTTTTTGTTTTGTTGATTTTTACTGAAAATTCCAATGGGAAACATAATTCCAACTTTGAAAATTCTAGAACTTGAAATCTATATTTAGACTATTTTCCATTTAATATTTATTTTTCTGGAAACATCTATCCAAAAAACTGTCGGTAGATTATATGATTGCTATAATTATACAACATTTTTAGTATACAAATTCGGTTTCTAAATTCAGTAATGCTGAAATAATATGACTCCATCTCAAATATGACAAAATCACCTTGGCAACCTAGAATGATTTATATATCTTTGGATATCATTGAATTAATTACGTATGATAGAATTTAATAGAATGAAGAAAACTTTTATTAATATCTTTTTAAGTTTTGATTCGACTTTCACAAAATTTGAAAATACTTGTGAAATGATGCAACGATTATATATATCAAACCATTCGGTTGGGTAGTTTTTGAGCCGTTATATTAGAACAGACTGACGGACCAGACGACGACTATAGGTGCTGCAAATTTATATAATTACGAACGCACTTAAAAATGGCTATTGTGTACTCAAATTTGTTTTTATGTCTTCATCCATGTTATAAGCGTGTACAAAATGCATCGAGGTGGAAATTTAAATTCATTTTTAAAATACACTACAACTCATACCCACTTGAACTTTTTGTATGGAAATCACTTGTTCGTCCATTGTTGCTTTCATTGTTGCTTTCATTGTTGATTTCACTTGTTGCTTTCATTTATTCAATTCCATTGGCGATTTCCACTTTAATTGTTCTCCGATAGGTGGGGGCCTTCCTTCTCCGTCTTTTAAATTATTGTAATTTAGTACTACATCGATCATATTCTGCCCACACGTTCTTTTCATTTTTTATAATTTAAATTTTCTCCACAATGTGGCGATATACTAACTTAAAATTGTTTAGTGTAAATTAATATTCACTTACTTTTCGAATGCTCTTTTCACTTGTTAATAAAATTTCTTTTATTTCATTTATTATTCTAATTATATTGATTTACCTCTTTGCATGTACTGCAAGATTGTATTATATTATTTTAATTGTTGTATTATTAAATGTAATGCTCAGATATGCTATATTGAAATCGTGTTTATTGCACCCAGAAAAAGGAATTGATTAAAACTACAAAACATGTTTTGTTGAGTACATTTTGGTGGTTTTAGCAAAATTCAAGTAAAATTGAACATTTTACTTGAATTAACAAAACATTTTTGCTGACGATACAAAATGCTTTTTTGGAATTGAAAAAAAAAAAAATGTTGATTCAAACAAAATTTCCATTGACCTATATTTAAACAAATAAGTTTTGTTGGGTCAACCAAATTTTTGTTGATTCAACAAAACCTTTTTCTGGGTGTGTATAAACAATTTGTTATTATAATTTTTATTATAATTTTTTGTTGTGCTGTTTTTTTTGTGTTTTAATTCTTTTTTATACAGTGGACGGGAAATGTTCTGTTATGGTAAAATCAGAGGATTTTATTTTTGTGTCAGTTTTTTATTCTCGCTACTCAGTAATGTCCCTTGTGTGAAGTTTTTTTAACATAGATATAAGATTTATTTGTTTTAAGTTACAAAACTGTATTGCAAAAAGTGATTTTTATCAGTAAGGTCAAACAATTTAGGAATGGTACTCTTCTCAGATAAATGTAGACTGTTCTTAGGTTACAACTAAAACAAAAAGATTAAGGACATAATTATTATTTTTTAAGATATATTTATTCAGTTTCAAGCATTTTTAATAATGGAATTTTAGTCCTATACATGTAACCAAGCAAGTATTAATTTTGATTATATGTTCATCCCTCTGTGTGTATATGCGATCCTTAAGCGCAAAATAGTTCACATATTTTCTCTGATATTCACAAAAATATTAGTATTATTAACAAATTTAATTTTTAGCCTAGTTTGAGTGCTTTGAATTTTTATTTCAGATAAATGTTTCAGAAAATATAGAGTATCGAAATAGATATATATTTTCTATACACGTGCAAATATTTTACATTGTTTTTATTTTATTTTTTAGCAGCTTAAAAAAAAATATGATGATATTTTTTCAGAAAAAATTATATATATTTGAGAAATGTTTTGTTTACAAAATAAAAATAATTATAAGTACAATGGCCGGAAAACGATTTAGTGAAACAATGATAAAGAAATGATTATAAAAGGTGTTTTATGTTAAATCAATTAATATAATTCCAATAAAATACAGTAATTTATTATCTGGTATTCAACGGCTATTAACTAGTACACTGCTATACTCCTTCGCTACATACAAATATCCAAACTAAATAAAAGTATCGCGCGTGGAAGCTGAAACATGTCGTTGAGAAGCCGGTCGATGAAATAAATGTATAGACAAATTCTTCTAATATTGTAACTTAAATTCACCTTTGTGTACCAATTAAATATATGAAAATATTTAAAATGAATTACAATTAATGTATTAGTAAAATAGGGGTAAAAAAATAAAGATTCTAAAACATTAAAACCATTCTAAGATGTGTCGGAGTCCCGAGCGCTTTCGACCAGAACCTGGCCATCATCCAAGGGTGAAAATGAGAAAACAAATCCCAATTTATTCTCATTTTCGCTCTTAGATGATGACCATGTTATGGTCGAAAGCGCTCGGTACTCCGATGAATGATTTACCATTTTAGAATTGTTTTAATGCTTTAGAACCTTTATTTTATTTTACTCCTATTTTAGTAATACATTAATTGTGATTCATTTTAAATGTTTTCATATTTTTTAATCTGTTGATGAATATTGAGAAATAGTGTTTAAGTTGGGAGTTGATATGGGACAGTAATTTTGCAAATATTTAACGCTTGCATTTTAATCAGGAGTGTGTAAAAACCTTTGAAATTGTTTCTAGGTATCTATAAAATGATCTAATACGTAAGGTAAAAATTTCCTTACATACATTCATATCATATTTCTTAAAACCTTATTTATATTTTTATATTTTACAGATATTGGATATTCGGAATTTTGAGGATATGTCAGGCATGCCAAAATAAAGATTTTGTGCAAGTTTCATATTATTAGTTGCAAGTTCCATATTTTTAGTTGCAAAATCATACACGTTTTTCTATATTTGTTAATTTAGTTTTTTTTCTCTGTCAAGCGTAGTACATGCTTTGTTTAAATGACAAATTATCAAGACTTATAGCAGTGCTATCTGTCAAGGACATTATCAAATTCATATTCGCCTAATATTTTAAACATTTTTGTAATTACTTTAATTTAAATTGTGCTTTTCATAACATTTGGGAAATTGCACTTGAAAATAACAGCATAGATTTTTTTATTCATAATTTACAAAAAAAAAAAAAAAAAAAAAAAAAAAAAAAAAAACATATTCTGCATTATAAAATTCGAAAAGATTGGTTTTAGAAGATTGATAAAGTTTCTCACGAAAAATATTTAATTTTTTTTTCAATTGTTAATTTTTAAGTTTAGTTTTTTTATTTATTTTCAGAAAATAAAAAAGTTTTTAGTTAAATTAATTTTCAATTCGAAATTTTAAGACATGACATTGTCTAGTATGTTCTTTAAAGCAGTGTAGCTAGGATTTTATTTCGGGAGCAGCGAGGCGTTGAGCATTTATGACATTACACTTGTCTATGTAATTGCTAAGAATGTGCTCATAATTAAATAACAGCACTAAAATCCAAAAGAACGCTAAAGTACTGTAAAGTGCTCTAGGTTACACGCTTTCTCAAAAAAAAAAATAATAAAGACAAGAAAGAAAGAAAAAAAAAATAAAGAAAAAATTAAAATTAAAAATATCCGCTAAAAAAGGCAGTTTTATTTGCATATTTAAACTTAAAATAATTTTTAAAAGTAGACACATTACTACCTTTCAAAAATTGTAAATAATACTATTTAATATGCTTTTGAAAAATAAAAATGTTTTCGAAAAACAAAATCTTTTAATTTATTATCTCGTACACTCTCTGATACTGGTAATAATTACATAATTGTGCTGATTCCTAAGGACGGGGGATTATATATATATATATAATTAAAGTATTTATCCAATTAATACAGACCGCTTATTAAAAAAAAAAAAAAAAAAAAAAAAAAACATCTGAACAAGATAATTTCTGTCACACAATGAGAATGTTATCAATGAATTTATAATCGCTTCTTCAAAAATAGCCATTATTCTTTAAACATTTCAAAATTAACGTAATTGCTTCAATAGAATACAACACAATAAACTCTCTGACTGATAGTAGATAAACAAATTTCAATAAAATTTCAGACAATGAGTAGGCTTTTCGAAATCTCATTAAGAATGAAACTCTAATTTAAAGTAATGTGTTTCCTTAATTTAGTAAATAGTGAAAATAAAGTTTTAATTATTAAGACAAGCATATTTTAAATGGAATGTTCAACAAATGTATTAAGGGGTGATTTATTATGAGAACTGAAAGAAGATTTCATTGTGTTTAATAGGTGACTTAACTAAAATATTTGAATATAGGCTTTAGGAAAATAATTGCGTATTTTAAAATAAAGATAGATTATTCAAAAATAATAATAAAACTATACTTCTTTTTAAATAACGGTATTAATATATATTAAGTAAAAATAAGGGGAATTTTGGAATGTTTGATGTTTAGTAAATTTCTATTTGGTTTTTAAAACTCATTATAACATCTCAATTTACACATGTAAATTGTTAATTGTATTTTTCATTATAGAATTAAATTGCAGAAAACATTTTAAATAGTTTTAATAATTATTTTAAAAGAAGCCCTATAACGGAGACCGGGAAGTGTTGGCCTATCCGCGATATTTTTCAAAATATCCGGCGGATAGCATTACTAGCTAAGTGAAATGTGTCTTATCACGTCTTCCTTCACCCACCACATCATCAACTGTTAAGAAGCAATCAAACGAGAGCCACTTCAAATTTTCAATTTTTTACTTAGTTTTTTTTTTTTTTTTTTTTTTTTTTTTTTTTTTTTTTGCATTTATAAAAAATCGTTTTTGATTTGTTTCTAAATTAAAGTTTGACTTTGCTGAATAGCAGTTTAAATAGACCGTTGTTCAGAGCTTATTTTCTACCTACTGATTATTAAAAAAAATAACGGAATATTTTGATAAAGCGATCAAAAACCAAAATGGCGATATGGGGAATGTTGGCCAAATTTAATCTGGGGCATGTTGGCCCAGATTAAACAACGAACCTATGGACGAAATTCACATTTGTGACCACCACCCTTGAAAGGGATAAATCATTCAGAAATAGTAAATCAGGAAATGAGTTGAGCAAGAGCATGTTGCAAATGTTGTGCCCGCGAATCATATGTCATTGTGGATATGATATTTTATGTTTGCATTCATTATGATGATAAGAAAAATTTCAATGAATGCAGTAGTTAAGTTGAACAAAACATATTTTCTTATCATTTGTACCTTTTATATACCAAATTAAAATTACATTTGATATGTTAAGTGTTTTTAATTTCCGTTAGCAATCCGAAAATAAAATCTATTTAGTGGGCCAACTTACCCCGTTCGACGATACAGGTTGGCCGACTGACTTGATGTCCTTCTGAGCTTCATATAGAACTATTAATAATTATTTTTCAAAATTTTTTCTACGCGGTTATGCTTTAAGGTGCACTTATTACCGAAACTAAAAAAATAATTAAAATAAAATAAAATAAAATAAATCAAAAGTTTTGAAGAAAAAAATGGGCCAACTAGCCTCGGTCTCTTTTACATTGGCTAAAACATTTTCACATCGTGGAGATTGGACAAAATAAATGACTGTAATTAAATTAAAAACGAATTTTGAATGCGCTTTTCGATGAATTACAGTTAATTATTTTTTAATTTATTGACCAAATTAAAAGATTCTAGTTCATTTTGTTCATTGTTACAACATTAATAAGTTTGAAAAAAATTGAGGTTGTATCTAAATTGTTTTTAGAGAAATCGGGCGCGCAAGTTTGAAAATCATAGTTGTGAATTAAATGCATTTAAAATTTTCACTCTCCATTCAAAAACAAAGAATGACGATTGCGTTTTACTTTTTATCTTTGTCAATAATTATCGCCTCTGAAAAACATTGGTACCTTTCTACTCAGAATAAAATGCACTATTTACTGACATCAAAACCTTGAAATTGAATTTTTGACCATTTTAAAGGTGATCTGTCCCCTTAATAGTTTAAGCAAACATAGCTCATAAACAATTTGGAATCATTGAAAAAATACAACAATTAGATATTATTCATGCTGAAATATTACACATTTCATATTTTATATGAATTTAAATTAATTTTATAATAGTGATTCTTAATTTTCATTCCGATTAATCCAGACCGCTTATTAAAAAAAAAAAAATATCTAAAAAAAATATTTCTTTCACATAATGATAATGCTATCAGTGAATTTAAAATCGCTATTTGAAACATAGCCATTATGTTTTGAACATTTTGAAATTAACGAAATTGCTTCAATGGGATACAACATAATAAACTCTCTGACTGATAGTAGATAAACCCATTTCAATAGAATGTATGTCAATGATTAGGCTTTTCGAAAACTCATTAAGAATGAAACTCTAATTTAAGGTAATGCTGTTTCTTAATTTACTAAATAGTGAGAAGAAAGGTTTAACTGCCAAAACAAGTATATTTTAAATTTAACGTTCAACAAATGTATTAAGAAAAGAGTAACTATAAAAATTAAAAGAAGTTTTCTGTGTGTTTAAAATAAAACGTAACTAAAATATTTGGATATGAATTTTAAGACAATGATCGCCGACACATCTATTTCAAAATAAATATGAATTATTTAATAATAATAATAATAATAATAATAAGATTAAAACTGGGCTTTTTTTTTAAATAACAGCATTAGTAGCTATTCAAAGTAGAATATGGGAGTTTTAGGATATTTGATGTTTTGCGATTTTTTTTTTACTTATAACAACACCTCATTTACACATTTAAATTGTTACTTGTTTATTACTTTTTTTACAGAAATATAATGCAGAAACAACATTAAATATTATTAATGAAAGCCCTGAATTTTGGCTAAAATCTATCGAAATCATGGAGGTTTGACACAATAAATGACAATTTTACACAAAATAAAATTGCTTTGGCGCTGTATTGAATAAGCATTTTACCTTACTGAACGTATCATTATTCAACGTCAGTTGCAAATGACCGTAATGGACAGTTCAATGCACATAGCTCATTAACATATCATTGTAAAAATACAAATTTTAGAAAAATTCATGCTAAAATGAAGTTTTATGCATTTTATATTTTATATGCTTTTTAATTAATTTTATTATGCTATATGTTATTTTTTATTATCTCCAACAGACTTTATATATAAACAATATTTCATTTTCTAATTCATAATATTACATAAAATATAAATGCATTAGTGCTGTATTGAATACCCATCTTTCCTTACTGAAATCATCATTATGGAACGTCAGCGTAAAATGACCGTAATGGCCAGTTTACACACACATAGCTTATTAAGAATGTACTGTATAAATATAATGTTTAGAAAATATTCATGCTAAATTATACATTATATATTTTATATGTATTATTCATTTTATCATACCATTTTTTTATATTACACCCAGAAAAAAGAATTGATTAAAACTACAAAACATGTTTTGTTGAGTATATTTTGGTTGTTTTAGCAAAATTCAAGTAAAATTGAACCATTTTACTTGAATTTACAAAACATTTTTTGCTGACGATAAAAATTTTGTTTTTTGGAATTGCAAAAAAAAAAAAAAAAAAAAAAAAAAAAAAAAAAAAAAAATTGTTGATTCAAACAAAATTTCCATTGACATATATTTAAACAAAAAGTTGTTTTGGTTCAACCAAATTTTCGTTGATTAAACAAAACTTTTTTCTGGGTGTACCTCCCACAGGTATTCCATAGAAATAATGTTTAATTTTTTTCTGCTGCGTCGCCCAAATGCCTACAGCCTCGACGTTACTTTCACAATAGATCGATGCACCAAAGGAGTTGACATTACATACGGTACACCGACAAAATTACTGTGCACTTCTAGCACTTTTTGAGATCTCATCATATTTTGCACAGAAAAAGTGAATTATCTTGTAAACAACATTAAAATATCTTCTTTATTATTAAAGTTATGCCCAAACATTCGGTCTCAGATTGGAATGAATCGCCCTGCATGTTTGACTAAATGAGTGACCCTGGTTTCCTGTATAAAAATTGTTTATTGTAGTGTGCTCTACAACTTCTTAAAATTTTTAAACATTTGCCGAAATACCCTGTATAAAAATTGTTTTAGGATTATTCTATGTGTAGATCAATTATTCTTGTGTAACTAGATGTAACAAAAAATAATATATGTTTTTAGATATTGACATTTATATTTAAAAAAATAAAATAAAACAGAGATTGCTTAATGACACCATTAATGAAATCACTAGATAACTTGAAAGTTTCACTAAATTGTTATTTAAGACAACGGTAATGTTTAAGTTGAAAATCTTTTTAACTTTAAACATGAGAAAAATATTATCAACTTAATTAATGATTTGTTATTTTTTTTCAGTTTTGGATGTTAAACGTATTTTCCATTTTTAGTAGTGTGAAATTAGGGCCGACATTTCTTTTTCAGCAATCGTTAAATGGAAATTAATGGCCTTTTCAAAATATGCGATAAATGAAATTTCCACATTTTATAATTAGTGGTGACTAAGATTAAAAAAAAAAGTATGTGACTTAGCAGGGGATAAATTAGCTAAGTAAGATCATGTCTTTAGAAGAATTTAAATAACTTTCAGGAAAAATGTTACGAATATTAATGCGTGGCAATCATTAATTAGGACAAAAAATGGAAATATATTTAAAAATATACTTTTAAGTAAGGAAACCAATTGCACTTCTCGGGAGGAAAATGCATAGCTTTACAGAAAATTAGCTATTTTTAAATATTTATTTGGTATATTAAAACGTTATTATACTTATACTGAATAATATTATTTTTCGTACAGTGATATCGACTTGATTAGATTCGATTTCATTATAAGCTTAAAATACCAAACACCGACCCAGCGTCCATCTTTCGAATGATTCTCCGAAGCAAGAAGCAGCGATATATAATTTCAGAAAAAGTACGAATACAGGGGTCACGTGACGGTTTATGCGCCAATGGAGAAACGGGATTCTTTGCGAGAAGCGCTATAATTTACTGGTTTGAGAATATGGAATGATTTTTAAGTTCATAAAATGAAAGAAAAAAAAAAAAAGAAAATAGGAAAAAAGGTTTATCGAACTTGGATCAAAGCCAGAATGGAATTAAAATAAAATGTTTTACATTTAAAATATTTTATGATTTTGAGAGTTACTTTTAATATCTGAAATTATTAAAATAAATAAGGCATTTTTAGGAAATTAGAAATATAAAAAGGAAAGAATGCGGTTTTTTTTAAGGGATGAATATTAGGAAACTTTTATAATTTAAAGATAAAGACGACATTTATTGAGTTAACTAGTAACAATTAAAATGTTGAATTTAGATATGCAGTTTGTGGAAAAAATAAAGTTAAAATACATTAATAAACTGAGGAAATAAATATTATAGAGTAATTTAGAATAGGATGGGATAAAAATAATTTTGCGGATCGTGATAAATTTTAAATTTTGTTATATATATATAATTTTTATAAAATCAAGTTCAATTAATACCATTTAATGTTATATTATTTAAAGAATACCTCATCTTGTACGTTTTAAACGCAAATGTAACTATAACACTTATTATTTTAAAACTATTCAACATACCAGTACAAAACGTGAAAGCGACGTTCTCACAACCATATTCTTTCACATTTTCCGTTGTGAAAAATAATCTTGTTTACATTTTACGAATTTTATAACTGAAGCATTTGAATAATTTACGTAGTGGTCTCTATATAACGTTCACGTAATGAATTTGTATGGGATAAATTAATAATTGTTTTAATAAATAACCACATATCTAAATAGAACCTGTGTTATTTTAATAATAAAATGTAAATATTTTATTAAATTTTTGAAAAATGAAGGCGTTTTGTAAATAATATAATTAATATGAAATAATTACTGAAAATTATACGTCATTTTTTGCATGTTTGTTTTTAGTTTAGTATATTCGTCGCATTTCCTGACAAACTGACGAGCCCAATCCATTTTCAAGAAACCATATGCGCCATTTCCCTAATAACTGTTTCTCTTTAAACGACTTTAAAATTGATCAATTTTAATCATTTGTATGATGGCAGTTGAAGCTGTGTTTGAAGTAAAATTCGTTTTAAACAGAAATTTAAAGTACGTCATTTTTAAAAATATCCCAAATGAATTAAGTCTCAATTTGCTTGAGTAATTAAAAATATATTTTCAGTGTATTAAGAAATAGACAAATCCCTAATGTAAAGAAGCATCGCTTAATTTTCGCACTGTACACAATGCTGATACAATAAGTACACATTTTACGAAATTCGGATGTATTTTTTTAACGTAATATATTAATTTATGTATGCTATGTATCGATACAATTAATTCGTGAACCCCTGTATATTTTTTCACTGTGTAAAATGGCTTTATAGAAACCAGTACAATTATATAAATCAAAATCAAAATACGCTTTCCATCATTCAAATTACAATTGTGTTAATTTGTGATGTATACAAATACCCACATTGCATTTGTTTTAATAAAAATGTTTTCAAAAGGGTTTTTCTAGAACATAGAAAAAACAGCTTTTAATATATTTTTATATATTATGTGATTTTTAAACATATTTTCAGTGCATTTTTTAAGTTGAATGTTCTGTAATTGTTTTATCAATAACTTCAATTGGGTGTATTTTGTAGAATATTTAAGAAAATCAAATAAAATGTTCAAATATTTAGGACATAACAAAATATATTGAGAAGAAAATTTAATGTAAGTAACATTTCATATCCTTTATGTTCTGAAATTCTTTATGTTACTTCCAATCTGAGTAGCTGTTTTATTTATGACTTATTCTGCGATAAAAGTATCATTCAATTACTTGGAAGAAATATGAAGCTATATTTTCTCATGTTATGAAGTACATTACAGTAGATTAATTATCCTATAATACTGTATGCTTCAATTTGGAATTCGTTTACTAGTGTATTATATGAAGATATATAATAAATCTAAGAAATATTACAGTTATAGAAAATATGAATAAGCATATAAAAATATTTTACAACATTACACTTTATATTCATCAAATATAAAAATATGATTTATAGCAAATTATTTTAAATATTGCAGAAATCGTGTTCTCAATTTTTAACTGCATATCAGTTCTCTTTATTGAAAACCAGTTTTTAAGTACTATCGATTGGTTCTAAAATTTGCTTTATTGATATCAATTTTTAAAATCTCTGTCGATATTTATTCATATAATATATATATATATCCCTTTTATGTCGAAACAATAATAAATAAAGTTTCGTGTAACTTGAACTACGGCAAACCGTGCCGACTTGCATCTCAACGTCTCAGTCAGTACTTGTGCACTTAAGAGATCGAAAGCTTGCAGGTGTCTGTAGCGGAGCACCCAGCAGCTGCAAATGGAAAAGATAAAACAAAACAAAAAAACAAGGTTTTGGAATGCTTCGACAGTGACGATAGGCAACCCGTGAAACGTGTCAGTACCAGTTTACTCAGGACAGCCCACATCTACGTGCGTATAATTCCAAAATGTTTTGTTAGTGAATATAGTTTGTTTGTATAGTTTGTAATCAGTGAACAGAACATGACAGTGGAATTGGGTAGTTCTAAAAAAAGTGATATTTATAATACGGTACATAAAACATCAAATAACTGATTAAAAACTCCCGTCTAATGGGCAAGTTCTCGCAGTTTTGTTTTATAATATTCGATAAGTGAATTTAACTATTAATAAAAGTACGAATCTCGCTATTTGCTAATGTATTATCTTTTGGAAAAAGACACGCATACCTACGGAATCGTTGCCAAATTGTGAGAGGAATCATTTTAATATGTATCAAGTTTGGAGAGACTTGGAGAGAAAAATTCAAAGACATTACAAGACGTATTCATGCGGCAATAACTAGAATTTGTAAGTAATTTAGACAAAATTTTTGACATTGCAATCGCTGATGCACTTCAAATAATGAAAATAGAGGAAGAAAGGCAGTGATAAAGAGAGCCGTGACGACGCGGTCGCTTACGTGGAATGGATAAAAAACTGACCAAAAAAGAGGAAATGGCGAGACTTCGAGCTGTCAAAGAAGAAAATCGGTAATTCAAATATGGTTTCGCTTCAACATCCTCGGCATCAAACGAACAGTTGCTAGAAGATTCCTCGTCGAGTTCTAGTGAAAATATGAATTCAGAAGATTTTCCAACGTTGATCAAAAGCTCAGAAACTAGGACAAGTATATCAGTAATGCGGAAAAATTATATTACTCCAAAATTAGTTGCTGCATTAGACAGGTGTTAAATAAATATGCGAGATTCTGTGTTTATTCTTGAAGCTATTATTGATGTACTTGGTTTTAAAATTGACGATTTTCTGATAAGTAAGTGTTCAGTTCTATGAATCCGGACAGAATAAAGGAAGGAATACGCGTAAAACATAAAAATTGTATTCCAAAACAAAGTCCCGGATTTAGTAACATTAGATTCGGATGGAAAACTTTTGCCTGCTTTGAGTGCTCAAAAATCGAAAGATGAAAACGTGCCTATAGTTGTTTCATATGGACTTAACGACCCACTCATTGCTGTGCAGATAGTGCATAATTCTACAGGCGAAGAACAGGCACAGGCTTTGTAAGGCGATCTTAGATTGGAATCTCGAAAACAAAGTCCACATTCTCTGTTGTGATACTACGACTTCGAATACAGGTCATTTTAATGGTGCTTGTGCAGTCCCCGAGCAGAAACATGATAGGAAAATGATTCTTTCACTTGCCGCCATCATGTATACGAACCGTATTAAAGGCCGTATTCGAAGTGAAAATCCAACAAGTGACAACATGCTCCAATATTCCACTCAATAGAAAGCTCAAAGAGAATTGTAAAAACATCTATTCCACTAAAGTACAGTGCTATAGAGAAAGAGTGCAATTTTTTGGAACCATATCCGAAAATGAAAATTTGCTTGATTTTTACTGCACTGAACTTACAAGTGTTATGGTCAGTGAGGACTATCGACATTTGATCGTACTTTCTATCGTATTTTTAAGTGGATATGCAGACAACTTTTTAAATCAGACCTCCGATTGCCATGCACCAACTTAGCTCCATGGACCAAGAGATTTATTTCCTAAAACTATCGTTAATTAGTTCCCAGCTGAAATTAAACACCAGAGATAAGAAAGCACTGATAGACGTCTGCTTACTTATCGTGGCAATCTACGTTAAACCATGGCTTCAATGCATTTTGACAGTTAAAGCACCGTACAAACATTTTTGATTATTGGAATCTTTGAAAGCTTTCGAAAATGTGATTGAAATTATCTCGAAATTTGCTTGAAAGCTGCTTCTGAAAGAATTTTTTCCAGCGTTTATGGTATTTGACTGATGGAATAGAAGTGTTAGAACTTTTTGATGATGTGGATGAAGAAACAAAATTAAAAATGATGGCAAATTTACATAGAGACAATTTGTCGACCCATGCGAAAAGATACATTCCATCGAAAGAAGAACTTTGCGGCTCATTGTATGTTGAGTTTGATACATTTATTTTCTAATTGTTTATTTAGCTATTTATTTAAATCACGAAATTGTTAACAGTTATTATTATTGTTATTTATTTATTTTTTACAGAAAAAAGCATAAATGACTTCATATAAGTTAAAAGACATTTACTGTTTTCATATTTCATCCGAAACAATGAGGTATGTAACACAGTGAGATATACTAAATAAGATTGAAAAATCACGTGTATCTAATTCCGCAAAGAAAAAACACAACTTTAAGTGTTTCCTAGCGTCAACAGGTGTCACCACTTTACAAGGACAAAAGTACCTACAATTTACTGTCAGAAGATGGCAACACCACGAAACTGAAGTGTCAGAACTGAACTAGCCCGGACATTTCCGCAACAGTTAACATATCAGGAAGAATAAATGAAACACCCAGATAAATAGATTGGGCAGCTATAGAGAAAGTTATTAGATACCTCAGAACAACTAAACATCTAAATTCCGTTATCGATAAAGAAAACCCCCCTGTACTGACGACGTACTGTGACGCAGACTGGGGAAGCGACAAAACGGATAGGAAATCTACGATGAATAACCTATTTAAACTCGGAAGCAACCTGCTGTCATGGTTTTCGAGAAAACAAAACTGCATAGCTCCGTCATCGACAGAGGAAAAATACATATCAGAATCTAACGCGACACAAGGAGGCCAATGGTTGTTAAGACTTCTAGAGGATCTCGAATTAGCTATTCATATATGAGGACAATTTGTCCTGCATAAAATTAACTAGAAATAGAAAGCATCAATCACGCGGCAAGCATATAGACGTTAAATTGCACAACATGAGGCACCTAAAAGAAAGTGGAACTATATCATTAAACTATTGTCCAACAAGAATGATGATTACTGACATCTTCACCAAACCATTGCCGAAAACCCACTTCGAAGCATTTAATAAAAGAA
Source organism: Maratus michaelseni (assembly GCA_963931845.1). Taxonomy (NCBI): domain Eukaryota; kingdom Metazoa; phylum Arthropoda; class Arachnida; order Araneae; family Salticidae; genus Maratus; species Maratus michaelseni. The sequence continues at coordinate 86,888,834 of OZ007593.1, forward strand.
CTACAGCTTTTACCCTCACCAGTTTCAGATGGAAAGTAAGGATATTGGACAGAATGAAAATATCATACTTAAAATATTTCATCCGAAACAGTGAGGTATGTAACATAATCGGATATAAGATAGAAAAGTCACGTGAATCTAATTCCGCAAATAAAAACACAGCTTTAATTATTTCCTAGCACCAACAGGTATCACGAATTTACAAGGACAAAAGTACCTTAAATTTACAGTCAACAGATGGCATTACCACGAAACTGGAGCGTCAGAATTGAACTCAATTTGACAGTGTAAAAGAGTTTATTCAGCAACTTCCCTTTGAAATTTTATGAAATTTTTACTATTTAAAACCACAGTTAGAAGAGTCGCTGGTCGAGTTACCAAGCAGATGTAAAATTCTCTCTCTCTTAAATTTATTATTGGAAGCGACTGTTTCGCTCCATATTTCAGTATAAATAATTCCGAAAAGTCTATTGTCTCATCTGTACAAATTAAATGTAATAATTTCATTAACTTAATTTTTTTATTAAAGTGTAATCACGAAGAAGCTAAGTTGTTCAGTGAATTTCAATTACTGATTCACACATTTTCTCCGTCAATAAAAAAATAAAATAAAATAAAAATCATTTAATTTCCAGCTTCACGCACAATTATAAGAAAACTAGAAGTCGTTACTATTTCAAGTAAGAAATACCTTACTTATCTATTTTTGAATAAGTGAAAAATGTTCACATAAAGTTATTATTACGATCTCTCTCCATTTATATCACGTTTCTAGATGCGAAAATAACGATCTCAATGCTTAAAGCAGTGAACGAGACAGCTGACAGAGCGGTAAAATGTATGCATGACTTTCATGGTTTAATAACGGTTGAGGAGGAACAAATATATATATATATATATATATATATATATATATATATATATATATATATATTTACGTAAAACATGTTAACATCCATTCTGACTGTAAAAACAAACATTGAAAAGAAAATATATTCAGTAATGTTTCTTTTACTTTAATATGTTATTAAATATCGCGAAAAAGACGATCTCAATGCTTAGAGCAGTAAACGATACAATTGAATTAGCGGTAAAATGTATTCAGGACTTACATAGTTTAATAACGGTTGAGGAGGAAGAAAAATAATTTTTGTTACGTAGAAAATATTAAGAACTATTCTGACTGTAAAAACAAATATTAAAACGAAAATATGTTCAGTGATGTTTCTTTTACTTTAATATGTTAATAAATATATGCTGTGAATAAAATGCTGTCTTATGTACCAACGAAAAGTACATTTTACAATCTTTCCACAGTATTCTCCGTACAAGATTTCACGCTCAAGTTTGACCTAAAATAGGCGCGGGTTACGAATATCTTTTTGTAATAATACGTTTTATTTTTGTTACTGAGGTGAAATATACAAAAAATAGAGGATATGCGTGTTCGATTTTGCGAAAAATAAATTCGTTGTATCTTGGTATACCCTAATATATATAAAAATTGATATGATAACAGACACTCCAGGACATTGGTTATAACTTAAAATATACATAAAACCGAAAGAGATCATAATCTTAAATATAAGAAAATTACTGTGTATTTCTCAGCCATATATAACATAATCAATGCAGCGATCACTATAACGTGGTTAAGTTATTTTGCGTGCAAAAATCATTAAAATGAAATAATTTTAACAGGACCCATTTGGTTGCATGTTTTTAATCTGACTATATGGCAATCACCATAAGGCATCCTTGTGCATACCCTAGCCCATAAAGATGGCAATCAGTGTTTAAATAGCATTTTTTTTTTACTTTTAAAAATTGTATTTCGAAAAAAGATGGAAGTGTGATATTTTGTTTAAAATTTTAAATCCAATCGCTAAAAGACGAAAATCGAAAAAAAAAATTAATGGGAAATTAAAAAATATATTCGGAGGAGAAAATGTCACACAAAATATATAATAAAAAATAAGCAATAGTTAAATTTTTCGTCTAATCTTCCACAATTGGGTTCACAGCCAATGTTGCCCAAAAACTCGCTAGTTCTAAAATTGCTGAAATACATGATTAACTACTTTTTTTTGTAGATTTGTGAAGCGGAGTTTCACATTCTTACTTAAAACTGCTGTTGAAATATGGCATAATTATCTAAAACTTCCGACACACAGTGTGACTCGCTTTATGGGTTATTATCTAAAATTTCTGAAATGCATATTTAACTATTTTTTAGTACATTTGTTATCCTAAATTTCACGCTCCTACCTATTAGTGAGATATGGCAATATGACAAAAAAAATTCAATCCCCATTTAATCCTCTATATTTGCTTAATTTCTAAAATCATGAAAATACATATTTAACTATTTTTTAGTAGATTTGTTATCCTGAATCTGTGATTTCAAGCTCCTAACTAAAAATACTGCTGAGATATGGTGAACATTCGAAATGACCTAAAGTTTTCGACACCCATTTAGTTCCCTTAATGGGTGAATTTCTAAAATCGCTGAAATATGTGTTTAATTATTTTTATACCAGATTTGTTATCCTGAATTTCACATTCTTATCAAAAACTACTGATGCGATATGTTGAAAAGGTGAAATCCTCGAAAATTTCTGACCCCCTGTTTAAACGATTAGTAGTCGAAATTCTATAATCACCTAAAATAAATGTTTAACTATTCTTTAGTAGATTTGTTATCCCGAAATTCACGCTCCTACCTGTAACTTCTATTGAGAAATGACAAAATGACATAAAATTTTCGACCCACTATTTAACAGCCCTTAGTGGCCGAATTTCTAAAATCACTGAAATACTTGTTAAACTATTTTTTAAAGGAGATTTGTTATCCTGAATTGCACGCTTTTTTCTAAAACTGCTGATAAAATATTGTGAAAAGGCGAAATCACCGAAATTTTTCGACCCTTCATTTAACCCCCTTTGTAGTTGAATTTCTAAAATCGGCTGAAATGCATGATTAACTATTCTTTAGTAGATTGGCTATCCCGAGTCACACTCTTAACTATAACTTCTACTGAGATATGGCAAAATTGCGTAAAACATTCGACCTCCATTAACCCCAATTAAAGTCTGAATTTTTAAAATCGCTGAAATAGGTGTTTAACTTTTTTTAGTACATTTGTTATCCTGAGTTTTATGATTCTACCAATACTTTCTGCTGAGATATGGCAAAATGATCGTGTGGCAAGCTTGTCTCAGGATGACGCGATTAGAACTTCAACTTCTCACTGATATCGACATGCTCTTATTTTTTGATAAAGGTATCCGTGGAGGTGTGAGTGTTATCACCAAACGATACGCTGAAGCTAATATTCAAGATACTCCAAATTATAGTGAAAAACTACCATCAAGGTATATTATGTACTGGGATGCGAATAACCTATATGGATGGGCAATGTCCCAGTACTTATCTGTTGGAGAATTTGAGTGGGTTGTATCGTCTGTAATAGATGAAAATTGCATCCTCTCCCATCCTGATAATGCAGATTATGGTCATGTCTTGGAAGTAGACTTGCATTATCCTTAAGATCATCACCCACTTCACAATTAATACCGTTTAGCACCTGAAAACGTTACCATCACTGAAGACATACTGTCCCCCTATGCAAAATCTATTAGGTAGCTTTCAATACAAAAAAGTATAAAGCTACCTATTGCCGCCGTTCCGGAAAATTTCGATATATTTTCACCGATCATGACCCCCAGACCCCAAAACCACTCTCCGTGCAAATGTTGATTTATGTATATAGATATATCCATATATATATATATATATATATATATATATATATATATATATATATATATGCCCTATGCCATACGATAACGCTCGTATTTATAAATCAATTTTGATGAAACTAATTGTGTGTATTAAGCTCACCAATATCTCGACCGAGTTCGTTGGCCAGCTTGGTCCGCCATTTTGCTTCAACATGGCGGCCATTTAAATATTTAAAACTAAAATAAATATACAAAAAAGTTAAAAATTCAAATTTATTTTTAATTAAATGTTAGGCCTGGATACGACGACTCCAGAGCATTTTTTGGTTTACCTCTATCTTAAAGAATGGCTGAGATAGAGCAGTTTGAAATTCTAGGGTGGCTGACATTTTGAAACAAGACAGCACATTACAAAAATTTTTATTGTTGTAATAATTTTCCCAATCATACGCATAAAACTATATATTCATATACGTTAGCGCCAAATTCTCGCCAAACTTGGCGACATTTTGCGAAATATCGCTAAATTTGGCGACCAAAATAAGTCTTCATAAATGAAGCCAATTTGGCTATTGCTCAGTAATTTGGCAAATTTACTATTCAAATTCAGTATTAACGAATCTTTTGTAAACGTTTCTTTGCATTTTAACTTGCTGTTTTCGTGTAACATTAGCTAAAATTTTAAAACGAAGATATAGGAAAGCTACCTGTTCCTCCCGGTACAGGCCAGAAGGACTTTCTTAAATAATAAACCCTACAAAGGAACAACTAAACTGTCACCCAATTTAAAAGACAAAAATATTTACATTATCCATTACTGAAACCTGAAATTCTACCTCCAACTCGGACTTCAACTTACTAAAATACATAAATTCATTAAATTCAAGCAAGCACCTTGGTTGAAGCCCTAGATAGAATTCAACACCAGCAAAAGGAATCAGGCTACCAGTTCTTTTGAGAAGGACTTTAAATTGTTGAGAAACTCGGTTTTTGGAAAAACGATGGAAAATCTCCGTTTAAGACGAAATATCGAATTGTGCAAGAACGAGAAGAAGTCAAAGAAACTCGTTGCTTCTCCAGCATTTAGCAACTGTAAAATTTTTAATGAAGGATTGGTAGCCGTCGGAAGATGACGACTACTCTGACAATAGCTCTACCAATCTATGTATGGTTCAGCATCTTAGAAGTCTCAAAGCTGCACCTGTACAAGTTTCACTATGGATTTGTTAAGGAAATATACAAAGATAAGGCTCAGCTTCTCTTTACAGACACTGACTCCTTCACCTATCACATTCAAACAGAAAATCTTCAAAATGATATGGAAACTTATGTAGTCGAATTCGACGTTTCCGACTATCCCAAGACCTATTCGTCTCTATTCGGAAAAAGAAGATAATGATCGGCAAATTCAAAGACAAGATGAATGGGAAAACCATCTTTGAGTTTGTCGGAATAAAAGCTAAAATCTATAGCATCCTTTCAGAAGATGGAGTAAAAAAAGGAGCTAAAGATATACACACCTCCATCGTAAAAAAAAAAAAAAATACTCACAATAGTCAGACTGTATACATCATCGAAAGACCCTTTCAAACATAAACAAAAGAATTCAACAAAACCATCACCAACTATACACCATCCAACAGAAGAAGTTAGAGCTCAGTCCGTTTGATGATAAACGGCTCATACTAGATGATGGGATAACAAGTTTGGCTTATGGCAATAATCAAATTTAAAACAAGAAAAGAAAAAAATAAAGAAGATCACTTAATCAAAAGTAAGGCGCCACATAAGGAGATGTGGCGGGAAGCGGTGGGACCCCATAAAAATTATTTTTTTTTTATGTATTTCGTTTCAGATTCTTTCCATATTAAGTTGAAAAGTTGTTTCAGATTTTTTTCCATCTTAAGCTGAAAAGAAACCTTGAAGAGGTGAGATTGGTCGTCTTAGTGTACTAATTTGTTGAAAGAAGGTGTTTTTTAATTATATCTCTGCCAAATTACGTTGCTACACTAAGAAATTACTTAAACAATTCTCATTACCTAAGATTTCCGATGGCTTCACTCTGATGTTTCATCTGGAAGAGTTGTCTGAGGTTTTTGGTAAATATAGTTTTTCAATTATTCTTAATCCATGCTTAGTATTATTAGTATAAATTATTTTGAAAAAACAATACATACTGCTAAATAAGCACTCTCCACTTATCGTCATTTAAAAAAAAAAAAAAAAAAAAAAAAAAAAAAAAAACTTGTATTTATATATAATTTAAACTGGTTGTCTGAGGGAGGGTCTGGTCGTCTTGAGGAAATAGTGGTAGTAGAGAGGGGTGGTGGTCGTTAAAGAGAAGTCTTACTCAAAAGAGGAGCATTAGTCGTTCACACCTCTTCTTAGAGTTCATATTTTACCCTTTTTCATGATAGGGGGGCGCTGGAATCGGATTCTGGTGCGTGGGAGGCGGCACGGGAGGTGGAACGGGAGGCGGTGGTGTTGAGGCAGTGGTACGGGAGGTGGCACGGTGCCGCAGGGCCAGCTCCTGAGCTTGAACTCTCGTTTTCCTACTACTCATGTTTTCTCATTACAAGCAATGAGTAATTATATATATATATATATATATATATATATATATATATATATATATATATATATATATATATATATATATATATATATATATATATATATATTAAACATTTTTACTATATGTGTATTTAGTACTCAGCTGTAAATTTCAACATCATTGGGAAATTTGTCAAAATTTTAATAAAACCAAACATAAACTCTAAACATTATAAATTACGCTTACATTTATTTTCCGTCTTTATTTTGATCAAAAGCAACCTATGAAAAAAATGTACCTGTTTTTTCAAAAAAAATTAAACACAATTGTGAAATTTGTCAAACTTTTAATAAAAAACCAAAGTTTACATTATTCAATTACGCTAATAATTAATTTCAAACTTTATTTTGATCGAAGGCAACTTTTAAAAACTATAGTATATTAAAATTTTTTGTAAAATATTCGTTCCACCCTAATGTACAGCCAATAACTGTCAAATTGAAAACAGTAATCATTGCCGTGGCCAGAAGGGCTTCCTCAAATCAAACTGGCAGAAATCTTGTAGTCCCGGAATAATTTTAGTCCATACGTGACTGAAATGGCTGATTTTATTAAACAGTAATTTAGCCATAACTAAGTTACAAATTACTTTTAGTAATTACATGTTGTCACCAGACATAAGTTTGTAAGTAAATTTCCTTTGCTGTAAGGAAAAAAACAACGAAAAATGCAACAATGTTTCACTGCTAAAATCCAATTTAAAGTGTAGCATGAAAGGTCAAGGTTCTAAAATACCCAAAGACAAACTTTCTTCAATAGACTAAAGTAATCTTAATTTAAAATTCAAAATGAGAAATTATCAGTCTGCTTTACAACATGAAATAATGTTTGCAAGTTAATTCTCCCAACCTGAAGCCTCACAGGAAAGTCCATGTAAAAATTAAAAATTAAAAGAGAAGAATATCCATTGGTATACATGTTATCGTATTTAAAAATAAAATTGTTTAAAGAAATTGTACGAAATTTCAGCAATTTCAATTTATGATAGTAATTAAATAATTAAATAATTTATTTGGTTTCTTTATTCAAAATTAACTTAAAATATGGTTGGAGTGATATGGGTTTGCCAGGAATCTTTCATTTAACATTTTGTGATACTTTGAGGAATACAGGACATATTTTAAAGACGTTGTTGGCTACTAATATAGAAATCGTGTTTTATATCAGTCTGAAAATTGGCAATATATTGTAAAATTTAAAAAAGGAACGTTAATCGTACAATATAAGAATGGCGAAACCTTTTCAAAAATTTAATTAATATATAGAATGGAAATTTTATATATTAAAACTTTATGTGTATTTACAATTAAGACAAATACTACAATAAGTATATTAATCATTATCTCTTATTTTAATTTTTTTTTCAAATAACACTTAATTGTCACGATAATGTAGGATTGTGTCATTCAAAACAAAAAATACATATTAATTTTGTAGAAGAAACAAAAATAAAACTTTTCAAGAATGCTTTTAATATTGAGAAATGCAACATTTGAAATACATTTTTTTAACCACATAAAAAATAATTAGACTGAACTAATTTTCATATCTTAAATACTTTATGACATGAAACTACTATATTATGTTTTGCGAATACTTTAAAACGGAAAATATAATAATTTTATAATAATAGAACAAAAATTAAATAGTTATAATATGTTTAAAATAAATATAATTAAATTTTCTTACTTCTGTCACAATGAACTGAAAAAACTGAAAAAAATATAAATAAATAAACGCAAAAAAATAAAAATAAATAAATAAATAAATAAATAAATAAAAATAAATAAATAAATCTCTAGATAGAAATTTATTATTCTACTGAAAGACCTTTTAAAATCATCCTTAATGAATCATTTGTTATTTTTAACATTTTAGAAATGATAGTTAATTGGTATCAATACTCAAAGTGATCTCTAAGATTAATTTATCTGAATACATTATATTATAAATCTGAGATTAAAATAACTATACAACTCTGGAATGCATGTAATTTTTTTTTTTTCATTTGAAAATGTAAATCGCATTTTATACTAATTAACATAAAATAGAAAATTAACACATTTCTATAATTTTGGATGTATTTGAAATGCTAACTAAAATACATAAATTTTCGTTTTGTTGTTAAACATTAAAATAACTTTCTATGAATATTTTCAACTTTTTATGTAATCCGTCTGAATACTTACTTGAATATTTTCGTTAATTTATGCATACATATATATTCAGTAAAATTTCTATAGATAAATTAAAATGGCGATGGTAACAGATATTTTGTTCCCAATTGTTTTTAAAACAAAAAAAGTGCTGTTTATGTTTCAATATTATAAATTTGTTTAACATTATTCCGCGACCTAAAATGTTAAGTCTACACTTTCATTCGAAACTAAACTATATTTACTGGATTTCAAACCGATTATATTTAATTTTTAAACAATATGTCTATCAAGTATTTTCTATGATTAAATATTAGAAAACTTTAAACTATCTTTGAACGTATTTCTTCAACAATTTTTGAATTATAAACAAATAATCAAAAATTTACTTATTTTATGAAACACCAAGGGATTAGTTTTGACTTCTGTTACGCAATATCAATGTATGGTAAATTAATATATATATATATATATATATATATATATATATTTAAATGTTAAGTAATATTTAAAAACATATAATAAATAAAATGCAGGATCTCGGCACAATTTGAACAGACGCAGTGTTATTAATGTTAACTGTTATTAACTGTGAGGAAAAGAAAAAAAACTATATTAGAATCAGTTACATTTTCAATCATTGTGTACGAATTGTGAGTCACATAAAATCAATTAAATTCTACACCGTTACACGTTTTAATATAAATAATATTTATACACAGCAAGTTAATTACGGATTACTTTCTTGAATTTTAATGATAGATAATATATATACACGATTTAAAAAAAAATATATTAAAACTTATTAAAAAAAAAAACTATACATTTTTTAATACTTAAAAATACACGGCATATACAAATTATTATTTTTAATGTACTTAAATATATATATATTTACACATATGCATTAGTGTACTAGTATGTGGCAGAGATAAAAAATTACTAATGAAATTTTGAATAATAATCGACCGCATGCAGTAAAAATTTAAATTTATTTTTTTTTAAGGAAAAAAAAGGATCCGAACTGCTGTACATTAATGAGATTCTTCATCTTTGAACGCATAATATCAACAACTTTTGTATCATTAAAAATAATTATAAAAATACTTGTTATATGATTCACGAAAGGAATTATTCATTTTACGCAAAATGGAAAGTCTGATTAATTCTTAAAATAAAGGAAACATTTTCTAAGAAATAGAATACATGGTTTCAATACAATTTTTGTTAAAGCTTTGCGATTTATTGCCAACTACTAGAAGTGGTCAGGAATGGAAACGAACTACATAACAGATTTGCATAGTATAGAATTAGCATTTTAACATTTTCAAATTTATAACTAAATTGCGTACTTGTATAAAATTCACAACTACATAACTACATAATCTTTGGTTTTTGCAACTAACCCTTTGGTAGTCTAGTTACCACTTGGATTTCACAGTTTTTGAACCTATCGCCGGCATAGATTTCCTTAGCTAAATACCCCCTTGTTAAGTGTTATTACAATATTATTGAATACATTAAAGCATATTGACATAATCCGCTTTTTGTTTAAAATTAAAAGTTTTAATTTCTTTCTTTCAGGACTAGCGGGCTCTGTGCCTTGCCAGCTACGCTGGCCAACCCCCATTCAGACTCCGAAGCCTGGTTATCAAAGATTGAACGATTTTATGATAAACGGCAACGATATTCTGTAATCTTTTTGTCATGCTTTCCCGTTTGACTAGAGCATTTTTCTGTTCCCATGGCTTCATCTGCCGCTGTCTCAAAAATTGACGGCTGCCTTTGAGATTGATAACTGAGATAAATTACATATTTGAAAATCAGCTTGAACAAAATGGTTATACAAAATGTTGCTGCCCCTTTGACTCTTAAACCGACGCTATTGCCAATATTTTTACTATCGATTCGATACTACAAAAAAAAAAAATCATCTGCTTGAGAATAAACCGCGGCATTCAAAAGTACTGTGTAGTGAAAATTTATGCTTATTTTTTGCGTTTATATTGAGTTTTAAATATTTCCATGAACAAGTATAAGTTATGTATGAATTTTTTTTCTGTATTTTAATGCACCTTCATGGATATTTTGAAAGTTATTTTTTAACTGTAATTTGCTGATTGTAAATAATATGTATATACGAATGAAGTATGTATAGTAGAGATGTATTTATCAATTATTAATTCGTACAAAATTAATCTAAAGTATTTTACGCATGCATTTACTTGTTTTGTATTTATGCTGAAAATTAAAACATGCAAATTAAAATAATACTAACAATAATAATTCTCCACTGCACACTTCAAGTTTGACAAGTACGTCCCTGCGAATTATGGTTAAATTACTACGCATGGATTTGTTCCTATAAAACAATTTTAAAGGAACTATTTATACCAAATTTAACATTAACCCGTTGGGGACGAGCAACACGTATACGTGACGCATAAGATGCTCAGAATCCTTCATCATTCCCACCAGTTAATTTTCATTGAAAGCTTTACCTTATTTAATCATAGCATTTCTGCGATTCAATTAGCCGAAAATTTCTGTTTGAAAAACCACTGGTAAAAGATTAAAAATTCTGTAAAGGACGCCCGTCGCGAAGGGGTTAAATAGCTCTTAAAATAATTCTTATATTTAAAAACTGTCGGCTTCAGCGTGCTTATTGAATATTTCTATCTCTCTCTATCTATATATATATACATAGTTTTTTTTTTATTACTTACCCGTCATACGTAGTATAGGGTAAGTCTTGTAATCGTTTTAAAAAACGATTCTTTTGACGGATTTACAAGTTTCAGACACTGGAGATTCCGAACAATATATTTTTAGAAAAAAAATGCCGTCCATCTGCCTGCGTGTGTGCCTGTAAACGCTCAATCTCCCAAACAAATTGAGATAGAGACTTGAAATTTGATATTTGCTTAGTATGTAATAATGAGAAGAAGCCTATTGAATTTCAGTAACCTCGATTATCCGAAAGTATTTTTTCAGACTCTCGAAATATTCGTTGTGATGAAAGGTATATAACACTTTTTGAAATCGTATATTTTAAAGAGTAAATATAAATGACAATAAAAAAACATACATTTTGCATCAAGGATGAAGTCGATCGGATAATTAGTTGCCGAGATATTTTTAATCATATATTCCACACTCTTCAACTTTTCATGACACTGAATTTCATTCAAATTTCAATTCAAAGATATATTTTAATTGGAAATGAGACGCTTAATCCGACGTAGTAAACTGTTAGTTAATATGATTATCATTTTTGGAGTTATAAGGATGTTTATAATTCCAGACAATTTATAACGCCTTTACGCAATTCAGTAATAGAGTTTTTAAAATTTATGACATGATCAAACCACGATTTTAAAATATACAAGATATGTTATGCATAACCATGATGGGTAAGTATTACGGTGGCCCCCAACGACTAATTTTTTAATGCAACAGTTTTCTTAATACTGGCCTAGAAAGACTTACAGACACAAAAAATCCACTTACAGTGGTGACAGCATTACTTACATTAATTTGAATTGAGAGATATATAATTTTGAATTTATTGAATTGAGAGATATATAATTTTGACAGTATACATAAAGACTGCGGTGACAGAGTTATTTACTTTAAAACAAAATAGAGGTCATTTATAATAAGCAAAAGTATCAGATTTGTTGGATATTTAATTTGTATTGCAATGTTTCGTGAAAAAAAATATGTTAAATGAATTTTTAATGTATGTTTTAAAAATATTTAATACTCAAAATAGTGCCATTTCAAAAAATATTTTATGTTATTACTTATATATTTATACAATTTTAAAAACATCAAACATAAATAAATATATAAGCACAATTTGTTCTACTTAAAATACATCACACACGACGTAATAGTGGTTATGTTATAATCTCCTTAAATGTATATTTCAACGCTTTTCATTACATTTTAAAAGAAATATTTCCTACACTGACGAAAATTTATTTAAAGGGGTTATATGAAATGTGTATTTTCAGTGGAAATTGAGTGTATTTTACTGATAGGGCGCTTCGCTTTTAACAAATAAGCAGACTCTTTGAGAGAAGCGGAATTTCCTGCGTTCAGTTTGGAAAATGGAAAAGGTAAATATATAGTGGAAAATAATCTCATTATATTGGATCCATGAACTAAAGTAATAGCAATAAATTCTAAAACTTATTATTAGTAAAATGTATTTACACATAGTTTCATTATAAAAAATTGGATCACAATGTTATAAAAATCATAATAACATAATAATCATCATAACAATATATGACATACAAATAAAAAATGAATATTATAAAAAAACAGTGAAAATACACAAAGATATTGTAAAAGTTTCAAAGGAAAAAAAATAGAGTGAGAAGGTTGGTGAAAATATCTACAATTGAAAACAGTATTTGTATAGGACTTAAATCTCGAAATTCACTTCTTGTTTCAAAAGGTGTCCCAGAAATCCGGATTTATGTTTATAACTTTACCACAAAAATATTTTAACTATATTTTCAACTAATTTATGTTTTTGCGAAATATAATGCAATTAAAGAACCTAATTTGTGAGGAACACTTTAAGAGTAATATTTAAAAAAAAGGACTAACAGATTACTTACCTTGTAAAGAATACCGTATGTACGAACATTGATACTTACGCTAGAGAAGCCACAAGAAGATCAATGTCTTCGCTATTGACAATGACAGCATCTTAATCATGGGCCAAGGATATAGTTGTGTTCACTATGAGCACATCTGTATCTTCAGTGGCCTGACCATCTCTGCTTCTTCAAATTCATTTCAAAGCAAATAAATGAAAAGTGCTTTTTTTTTCATTCCCCAGCAACTTTCTTGAGGCATCTGTAGAAAAATGGTCTCATTGAACTGAATGTACTCAGCAGAAGTATGAATCTTCAAGCCACGAGTTTTTCGTGCAATTTTTCTATTTCTTTGATTATGTTCAGTTTACCCATCCAAGACAACGACTGCATTTCCACTGTGATGATGTAGTACGCATCTCGCATATTTCCCCCCACTTCCTTATCGGTTTTGCACACAGAGTTCTTGATAGTCTTAAAGAAGCACTTCCTGATTGTGAGTATTAAGAAACTTATATTTTAATTTTCTCCACATAATAAATAAAATTCTGTTGTAAAAAATTTTAAATCCTTTCACATGTTCTCTAAATTATTAATAAATAATAACCAGAAGGACCCGTGCGAAGCTTACGCACTACAGTTTTTGAGATTATTTCCTGGTACGTTTTAGCACTAATTTTTAATTAACTGATTAAAAGAAAAAAACGGCGTTTTAACGAAATGTGAGTGTACTATGTCAGAAACTAGTTCAAATACTTTTCGAATGATACCTTATTCATCATTGTATGTTTTGTATGTGAATAGAAAAGGGGATGTTGACAACAGTAATCATATATATAATAATTGCTTGAGTAGGAGAAAATGAGAATAGATTGCTAGAAAATTTGTTGCCAAATTATCTTATCTCGCCAAGGTCATTTCTCTAGGTTGCTAAGACCCTTATACTGAAAAAAAAACTGAATTATGAAAAAATTGAAGAATCAGACGTTTAGTGAATTCACATGAAAGCCTTTCCTCAGATTTTGCAAAACTGTTCCAGAAATGTCTTAAATAACATAAATAAATATTTGGTGTACCACTTTTTTGCAAGCCTATGGGAACTTAAACATGGGATGGTCAAGCTTTATGGTCCGGCAACCATTTAAGTGACGTCAGACTACTCCGCTGTATTAACAACTGAATGAAATATTAAAAAAATAAATACTCACAATTTTTGTAAATCCTAATGAGATGCATATCTAATTAGAAGATAGTCCTTAACATACGTAATCTACTGGTGCTCCGATACAGTACGCATATACACAGCCATGATTAAACAAAGGAAACAAATAAACAATAGGTGACGCACGCGTAAAAATTAAATAAACACTCGATTAAAAGCTCGATATGTTTTCAAAAAGTACGCGCAAGAATTAAATTAACAATCGTATTTTAATTGCATTAGAGAATGACGTCATCCGATAATGCAGTATTTTATTTTTGTGGCAACACTGATTTGAGAAAACCTTTCACTTCATTGATGAAAACAATGTCGATTTAATTTTTAATTAACAGTAATTGTTAATCGAAAAACGGGTTTAAAAAAAAATTAAGTGTACTATGTCAGAAGCTGGTTCAAAAACCTTTCATATGGTATCTCATTCGTCATTCTGCGTTTCATATTTTCTTAGAAAAATGGATGTTGACAGGGGAAATAATATATATGATAATAATAAGAGCGAAAACAACGCTTTATTTTATTTCCTGATATAATGTCTCTCTTAGAAAAATGTTTTTAATAATATTCATAAACTTGACTAATTACCATTATTTCTTCAGCTATTATTGAAAACAAACAGAGTCATGCCATTTTTTGCTTGCCGCTTGGTGATGTATTAACGGGCAGACTCATTTTTAACTGTTGTTCTTATTCGATACTCCCAGGGCCGAAACTAGCTTTGTTTTTCACCCGGGGCAAACATAGATTTCCCTCCTTCCCCCTAATCTTCCTCAAGGTAAATTTACATACATAATTTTATAAGTTTCTAATACCTGCTGAGTTATCTTAAAATTTAAAACTGAATTAAAGAAAACTTCGAAAACAATTCTACTTTCTACAGGTTTCCATTTTAGCAAGTATAATTGTGTCGGTATTCTTGCAGTTGGGACTAACATTCGGAACATGAGGTACATTTACTATCAAATGTAATATTTGACTAACTACAAAAATGTGTCTGAAAAAATAATAAACAGACGACAAACGAAATATCGATTTGGCACCCTGTTCGCTTTCAATTCTGGCGCCCTTGGCACATGCCCATTTTTCTCCACCTTCCTAGTTTTAGCCCTGGATACACCTTTTCCTTTTCCCTTTTAAAATTTCTAAATTATAACTTATTTATCTCTATACATTATAATATCTTTATAATATTTCTTATATTATTCTCAGCACTCAATTTCACTTTCGAATTTAATTCTTGGTCAAACCTCTGGGATGCGCCTATATCTACCTACTAGGTTTTTTGACTTAGCCCCTCCCTCTCAAGTATTCTCCGATTACTTTCTATTATACATAATTTAATTAATTACATCGTTTATTCAAAATAAAAAGAGCTCCTTTTTAAATTAGTGTCTTCCCATGCGGTATTTTCCTGTTTTAACTATAAATCGTGTTTTTCTGATTTTTAGAATCGATTGCAGATAATTAATGATACAATTAATTTATATTATGGAATATTTTATGCTTTATAAAGTTTATTATGACACTTTTGTCTCTAAAATACACTACAAAATGGGTTATTAAGCAAAAACTAGCGTTATTTGTGCATTTTGGCTTTTCTTCCAAATTTTACCCTTTTTCTCCGGCTCCGTACCTCGTCTCCCGTTTGGGTAACTTACAAACGTGAATAGTGCATGTTGTTGAAATTTTCTGCAAATTGGTGAAAGTGATTTTTCTCATAAAATGCACTGAACTGAGTTACTCAAGAAAAATCGAAACAATTGCCAAAAAAAAAAATATTTTTTTCGATATGATGAAAAACTCACAAGTTTTAGAAGGTCGGAAATTTTTCATTAGAGCGCAACCCTATAGAACATACAAAAAATTCAAACTTACCGACCTTTTGCAAGGCCCTGCCATATTTTTGGCCTACATCTAATGGACATTAACGTTTAACCAACATTAACGGTGCATTCTTTTTTTGGGTTCTATGGGCCCGATTTCAACGGAAATTGATTCGTTCAACTTAACTTACGATTCAGCTACTTTCTCCATTATTAAAGTTTATCTTCTGTTATCAGCATTCTCGAACATTAACGGCGCATTCTTTCCTCGGGTTCTATGGGCTCGATTTCAACGGGAATTTGTTCATTCAACATAGGTTCCGTTTGTTTTACGGATTTTAGTTCTGCCTTACACTGGCAGAGGGCGCATTCATATCTCGGGTTATATGAGCATGATAACTATTACGGGGTTTGCCTCATTCAACTCGATTTTCGATTGCTTTGGCGCGTACGTAGCACTCTAGGTCCCATTTCGTTCGGAAAGCGATTTGTTGTGAACACACTAAACGCATCCGAAGGCATTGGGGCCCCGGAAATTAGATTCATTTGAAAGATTTTCCGAAGATATAAAATCATACAAACTTAAGCTTTGCTGAAGGTTATTATCATTGTCCCGAACAACGTCGGGTGGATTAGCTAGTTTGAAAAAATACAA
Source organism: Maratus michaelseni (assembly GCA_963931845.1). Taxonomy (NCBI): domain Eukaryota; kingdom Metazoa; phylum Arthropoda; class Arachnida; order Araneae; family Salticidae; genus Maratus; species Maratus michaelseni. The sequence goes on from OZ007593.1 coordinate 86,905,658, forward strand.
AGTTGGGTATTATGTAGTTTGAATTTCTCAAAATGTTACGCTCTCTTTGTTCGTTTACATAATTGAATGATTTCAATTATATAAATTATCGTAATTCATGTATTTATAATTCATAATTTACATATATAATATATTTCAATTATGCTCCCATTTATATTTTTTTATGTTTTCTTAAAATATATTTTAAAACATTTAATCAATCAGGCGCAGTCATTTCTTAGCCTTGATTTATACATCTTTGTATTATGTTGGAGATAATATTATTGGCTGCTTTGGAAATAAATGATTTTTAAAGTAGCAAAATAGAAGTTAAATTATCATGTGTTTTTCAACAACATCAGTATATTTCGAACTGTATTTTCTTGCTATTTTGATCAATCCGAATTTTTTTCATAAAACTTATTCACGATGTTTTTAGGTGTGTTCGTAATTATCTAAATACGTAGCACCTATAGTCGTCGCTTGGTCCGTCCGTCTGTCCATCCGTCTGTCTGTCAGTCCGTCTGTCTGTCTGTCCGTCTGTCCGTCCGTCCGCATATAACAACGCAAAAACTACCCAACCGAATGGTTTGCAATTTAAAATATATTATCTTTGCAGAATTTTGTCGAGACATTTCAAATTTTATTAAAATCGAATCAAAACTTTAGGAGATATTAATCAAAATATTTATTAAGAAATTTGATTTTTTTTTAATAAGTGCTTTTTTGTTATAGGAGCTTCTGAAGTTTAATCGTCAAGCGACCGAGATACTTATTTTATGACAGAAATTAATCTGTAGACGATATAATTCATTTCACAGAATTAAAAATCCGAAAAGATCTGAATATTTATGTAACTAGCTATAGTACGAACGCACCTCATTTGTCACGTTTGACGTACAATTTCCAACTTGTTTTTTATATTTATTCATTTAATTAGGTTTTCCTAATAGGCCAGAAATAAGCTGCTTTGCATTCTCATAGAATAATCCACAGTTGAAGCAACAGTTATTATTTTAACAGTTTATTAATAGGATCAGTTCAATGAATAAATTAGTAAAAATTTATGTTTCCTTATACTACTGCTACTCTAAAATATTTATCATTTTAAGTATGCGAAAAAAAAGTGAAACGAAAAAAAAAAAAAAAACTAACTTTTTAACTCTTGAATGACTCATTGTAACTGTTATTTCTTTTCATAAATTGGAATATACATAGTATACATAGATGGAATATACCTTCGTTAGGTTTTCCGATTAAGCCAGAAACCAACTAAATTACACTATGTAAGTAATATTCTACTATTGTAGCAACAGTTCTTAAATTAATTGAATCAGTTCAATGCAATGTTTGTCGAAATTCGTATCAATTATCCGAAATTCATATTTTTCTTATACTACTACACTTTTCTAAAACATTCATCAATTTAAGTATGTAAAAAAAATAAATAAATAAATAAATAAATAAATAAATGAAGAAACAAATCAGCTAATATTTCAACTATTGAGTGACTCATTGTGAATGTTTTTTTCTGTTCATAAATTGAAATACTATACATAGTATACATAAGATGGAATATACCTTCGTTATGTTTTCCTATTAAGCCACAAACAAGCCTTAATACATTATGTAAGCAATAACCTACTATTGAAGAACCAGTTTTCAAATTAATTGAATCAGTTCAATGCAATGTGAGTTGAAATTGATGTATTTCTTATACTACTGCTTTTTTAAAAAATATATTTATCAATTTAAGTATGCAAAAAAAAAAAAAAAAAATGCAAAAAAAAAATTATTTAACGTTTAAACACTTGAATACTCATTGTAAATGTTGTTATTTTCGAAAAATGAAATACACATGATTAAAGAAATCGAAATTTTAAATATTAAATGCAACCCTATAATTCTCTAACGTACTTATTTTGGCATTAAAAAATATTGATTATTTCAAAAATTTCGAAATTTTGATTGTTTAAATTTTCAAGATTTGCAAATTATTGGAATATTTTATAAAATATAGTTAAGAAGAAACTTGGATTGTTTAGGCATTTTGTTTAAAATGCTATTCTTTAAATTATTAAACATGAAGTTATAGTTTGTTTTATGTTAAATTGTTTCAAGACTATTAGTTTATTAATAGTGTAAATCACTGAGAATATTTCCAAAAGTTGAGGTGATATTTTTCATATTTATGATTCCTAATAATATATCAGTGCAAAAGTTCTGCATACAAAAAATCTGCATCAATTGAAAAAGAAAAGAAATATAGGAGGAATTATTTTTTTATAAAATTATAATTTTTAACTAACTAAAGGTTACATGAAAATAATAATTTTGAACGTTAAGATATTATCAGAACAGATTAAAATTGTTAGCATTATTTGACAATTAACTAAGAATATATTTGAAACTTCGGAAATATTGTATATTAAATATTGTTAATAATCTTATTATTAAAAAATATATATAATTTTTCGTCATTTTAATTTTCCTATTTCACCGCAGGTATATGCTTTAATATATCATGCTGTTTTCGGATTTCTTTCGCAAATTCCATTGAAAATCAATTTGATAAGACTTACCTTTCATCTTGCAAAAGTTTTTGTAAATAGAATGAAAAAATAATGAAATAAAAAAACGTTGCATAGAAAAGCAGAGATTGAATTTCTACGCTCCAGGCTTAGGGACGATGAATTATACCATACGATTTTAATTTTAAATAAAATACGTTCAAAGATATTATTGATTTCACTTTGTCTAATTTTTCTCAAAAAGATCTTAGCAAAAAATTCAAATATTTCTTTGGAATTTTTTGTTCTTCTTTAAAATTTTATTTTATATAAGAAATTAAAAAAAAATAATCTCGTACTTATAACGCACATTTTGAAACTTATATATTTCGAAAATCTAATTTATAATATATATTCCATTATGACATATTTTCAGTTTATATTAAATGCCTATTTTTCTATGAATAAATAAACTTTGCTTTTACAAATACATCTTTAAATCTCGAAAATAAATTAGTTTCTGATTTTTCTAAAGATAAAAAACGCTTTTGGGAATTGTTAGTAGCATGGGAGAGGTTATGGTATATTTTCATTCGTTGTTATATTATATTTTCCCAGACTAACAAATATCTGTCTTTTTTCAAAGTGTAGTATATTTACTAACGCAAACAGTGTTCTAGATCAAAGTGAAAAACAAAAACAAAAAAATGCTAAATACTTTATTATACTTCTTTATAGAAAAAAAAATCGTAACTCGTGTAAGTTTGTTTTGTATTTACTTTTACGTTTATTTAGTATACGTTTCAAATAATGTTGAAATTCTTATCATATATTCTAATACGAACAAATCTTGTGTGTGGTTATATATATATATATATGCAAATTTTATATTAAAAACGGATCTAACGATTTTGACAAAATTTTGTATCCTACCGTTTCTGGGCACCAGAAAATCATCGAGCTAGGTCACGTGTTCGAGAAAATAAGATTAGGGGGTCATCAAGGGTCATCAAGGGTCAGGGTCAAGCTAATTCTATCTAAAAATCGGTTCAAACGATTTCGACTAAATTTTGTATCTTAGCATTTTCGGGCCCGAGAAGACTATTTGGCTGGGTCACATGTTCGAGTAATTTCGATTAGTGGGTCATTTTTGAGCAAACATGGGTCAAGTTTATTTTATCTAAAAAACTGCTCTAACGATTTTGATTAAATTTTGTATCCTACGAGTTTCGGGCACCGCAAAATCATTGACCTAGGTCACATGTCCGAGAAAATTCGATTAGTGGGTCATTTTTGGGTCACTAAGGGTCAAGCTAATTTTATTTAAAAAACGGCTCAGACTATTTACACTAAATTTTGCATCCTATGGTTTTCGGGCACGAAAAGACTGTTGGACTAGGTCATGTGTTCGAGAAAATTCTATTATTGGGTCATTTTGGTCATGGGTCATTATGAGTGAAGCTATTTTATCTTAAAAACGACTGAGACTATTTAGACTAAATTTTGCCTCCTATGTTTTTTGAGCACGAGAAGGCTGTTGGGCTAGGTCACATTTTCGATAAAATTCAATTATTGGGTAATTTTGGTCGTTGGTCATCATGGGTCAAGCTATTTCATCTTAAAAACAGCTCAGACTATTTAGACAAAATTTTGCTTCCTATGGTTTATGGGCACGAGAAGACTATTGGGCTAGGTCACATGTTTGAGAAAATTTTATTAGTGGGTCATTTTGGTCATGCGTCAGGATATTTGAACTATCAGCTAATTTTGACCGAGCTTAGCTCGGTCTTCCCAGCTCGTATACTTTAAGAAATAATATTTAGTTTCAATGAGTTGAACTATTTGGAAGTTTTTTCTCTGTTTATATACTCTTTATACAAATGCGCACAGGAATGATGAAAATAGACATCAACACATGATGTTTCTTTAAAAGAATAAATATCTGAATTTGATTATATATTTTTTAAGATATAATTTTCGGATAGTCTCTAATCTGAAATCATTTTCCAACTGCCATTTCTTCTACGTTTTATATTGTAACCATTTTTCTTTAGGAGGTACGCTTTTATCTTAGAGAATACAATATATATGCACTAGATTATTTTTTAACACAATTTTTCAAATTGATAAACTAATCATACAAGTTGTAAATTTCCAACTGGACGAAAAGTGTCCGGGCCAGGATTCGAACCTGGGATCTCTTGGCTGAAGCCGCCACGCTCTACCACTGAGCTATCCCGGTCGAATCTGGAGGGCATAATTCATCCAGTTAACCTTATTGATCAAAGCATCTGGTCTGATATTTTAATCAGCTCAACAGAAAAGATCGCAGGTAATGGAACTCCAGTAAACGCTGGATACACTAGATTATTTTTTAACACAATTTTTCAAATTGGTGAAGTAATCATACAAGTTGTAAATTTCCAACTGGACGAAAAATGTCCTGGCCAGGATTCGAACCTGGGATCTCTTGGCTGAAGCCGAGACGCTCTACCACTGAGCTATCACGGTCGAAACTGGAGGGCATAATTCATCCAGTTAACCTTATTGATCTAAGCATCTGGTCTGATATTTTAATCAGCTCAACAGAAAAGATCGCAGGTAATGGAACTCCAGTAAACGCTGGATACGCTGGGATAAGTAAACGATGGGAATCCTGGCCCGGACATTTTTCGTCCAGTTGGAAATTTACAACTTGTATGATTACTTTACCAATTTGAAAAATTGTGTTAAAAAATAATCTAGTGTATTCACGTATCCAGCGTTTACTGGAGTTACATTACCTGCGATCTTTTCTGTTGAGCTGATTAAAATATCAGACCAGATGCTTTGATCAATAAGGTTAACTGGATGAATTATGCCCTCCAGATTCGACCGGGATAGCTCAGTGGTAGAGCATGGCGGCTTCAGCCAAGAGATCCCAGGTTCAAATCCTGGCCCGGACATTTTTCGTCCAGTTGGAAATTTACAACTTGTATGATTACTTTACCAATTTGAAAAATTGTGTTAAAAAATAATCTAGTGTATTCACGTATCCAGCGTTTACTGGAGTTCCATTACCTGCGATCTTTTCTGTTGAGCTGATTAAAATATCAGACCAGATGCTTTGATCAATAAGGTTAACTGGATGAATTATGCCCTCCAGATTCGACCGTGGTAGAGCGTGGCGGCTTCAGCCAAAAGATCCCAGGTTCGAATCCTGGCCCGGACATTTTTCGTCCAGTTGGAAATTTACAACTTGTACAATATATATGGTCTTGTAAAATAATTTGTCTTATTCCCTTGAAAATTTCTATACAAAGCATACAACCAAAGGCCAAATGATACACGTATATAATACATTTTGAAACAAATCTCCAAATGTAAAATTTTATGTATTAAAGTGTATTAAAATGGTGATACATGATAATATAAATTTAATTTGTTCATAAACAATTATGCTTCTTTATAGAAAATGGTTTCAATATGAAATTAAATTAAAATTATTGTTGGTAAATGGTTTAGGCGCAGTAACTATCCGAAAATTCTATCGTTAGAAAACCTATTTAAACAAAATTATTCTCCGATATATAGACAATCAAAAGACATCAGTCGATGGTGTATGACCATTATCAGTATTCCCAATTATAGTATTATAAAGAGTATTCAAAGAAAGAAAGAAACTTCCAAATAATGCAACTTTATGGCACATTTCAGAGTGAACCACAAAATGTAAAATGCTGTACATTAAATTGTCGATATTTAGGTTATATTAAGGTCGATATTAAGTCTGGATTTAACGCGACTTAAAATTTTCGCGAAACGACCAAGGTATTCACACAATGTTACAATAAAAAACAATTATTGGAAGAGAAAATTACTTCTACCTCACTTTTCTCCTGAAATTACATAAAATAAATCCGTCCAACTTTAAAGGATATAGTAAATATATTTTTTTTTTCAAAATTAATATTCTTTCTCTTTCTTTTATTCACATTTAGTAAAGTCAAAATAATAAATACAGAAATAAAAACGTATAAAAATGTTTTTTTCAGAGGCTGACTTTTTCAGATGAATGACCACTATTTCTAAATAGCAATATTTGACTTTATTACCAGAATTTTTATGTTATTAAACAAAAGAAATATCACGATACGGAAATTGGTGTACGTAAAAATAAATACAAGTAGAAACATACGTAAACGTATTTAATGATGAAATATATTTACATGTAGCTTTTCTTATCGAATTAATCCTCTAAAGATTCGAAGAAATATTATATTTTAACTGTTTTCAAAAAATAAAAAATAACCAAATATATATGAAAATGAAACAGACCTCTTAACGCATAGCAATCATACTTTTGAAAAGATTTCGTGCTTTAGTGATAACCTATTTCAAATTAATAAGATTGCATCCTCAAATGTATATCGAAAATCGATACTAAAGTAAGATGGAATGTATTTTTCTAATGCTTGTTTTATCGATTTTTCAGTAGAAAAGCAATTTTAAAAGCATTAACAAATATTAATTTGAAATCTTTTACGAAATATTGATATGTGTCTGTAATTTCATACCAAGGAAAACGATTCCAGCTAGTTAGAAAATTGACGCAACTGCGTTGGGAGACGATCATTAAATTCCACAGATGGGAATTCCACAGATCAGTGACCTCAACGTGAGTTGTATAAAGCACATTTTAATCATTATTTATAAAATGATTTTCATATAATATTCCGCATTTTCATTCATTATAAAAACTATTTTTATAAATATTTAAAATGTAGGGGAGATGGGGGATGAATGGGACAAGGGATGGATGGGACGCTCTCAATATTTCATGCAATAAATATTTTTTTTTAGTTGCTTTCTATCCTCATAGATTTCACTACCATAGTGTGCTTCAGACCCAAAAGCAAGAGCACATGGCTGTTTTCAGTTTTCTTCAAATTTGCATTTCCTGAAAGCTCTGCTTAAAAGTATTTTTTTTAACATTTGAAGTTACTTAAATATCGTATGCAATATAAACAATTAAGATATGTTGTAGTTTTTTATTTAAAGGCTCAATATTGGTAATTAAAATGAATGCATATTAACCATTGTGACAAAATAATTTCTGAGGCAAAATAGATGATAATTGAATATATGCATCATTGGGATGATTGGGACATTTCAAATAGGGATGAATGGGACTGCCACATTCGTCCCTAGAGGATACTGAAAATTTTTTATTAACTAAATAATATTATATAGATTGATAAATTAATACTTTACGGTAATTATTCTTTTAACATTTCATCCTCTTTGTAGCCATCGTCTTCAGTCCACCGTTTATGTGCTTTTTAAGGCAAAGTTGAAATGAGTCCAAGATCATTGACTAACAAATAATCCTGGAGATCATATTACAATTTATAATATCTCAGCTTTTGCTAAGGCAGCATTTTGTCCACAGCTTTTAGTCCTTAAAATTGAATATAGGGAGGACAATTTTTGTGTCCCAATCATCCCTGCTGTGGGGATGATTGGGACATAGAATAACTTTTTTTAAATTTAATTTATATATCTGTATAATAATAATCTTGAACAAATATTGTGCATAAGATGTAGTCATACACTTAAAGTTTGACATGTGATATATAATACTGATAACTTATATAAAATGTTTAAAATAAATAGTTTTGTGAAAATGTCCCATTCATCCCCCATCTCTGCTATGCATTGTGTCTAAAATTTTACGTGGGACATTCCTGTCATATAAAAGTCCGAAATTGATATTCATTCATTAAATTACTTAAGAAAGTAAAATGTCAGTTACATGCAACATTTTTGGCGGGAAAAAGACCTCAAGTATAATTTTTATGTACAATAATACTGGTATGAACAGGTATGGAATTTAACACAAGCAGTTTTATACTATTATTCAATGTAAAACTGCAATTTTATGTATGGGTGAATGCGCTAAAAAGTGAATATATATGAACGGGAGCGTGATGAAAATATGCGAATTTTTTAAGTAATCTGCACGTGAGTTAATCTGAAAATTACATTTCCAAGAATGCAAAAAAAAACAATATAGCGATTGAAATGTATGAAAATAATTACTCATAAAAGTGTGAATCTTATAACTTAGGTATATGAACTCATTGTTGCAAATACCACCAAATTCTGTATTACGAAAATCTGAACTTTCCAAAAAAATGCGTATTCTGAGAATGATGAATTCTGATAAATGTTCGACGGGAATCGAATTCATTAGCTGTAAATCTTTGTAATTTTAAAGATATACAATTATAATACAGACATAAATACATTAAATACAATAATCCAACATGGGGTGAAAAATTAGCCAGAGCCAGGAATCGAACCTGGGTCCACAGCGTTCCTGACTGTTGCTCTAACCACTGAGTTACTCCGGCCGATTCCTGAGATTTCTCACTTATAAACCATGTTGGAGAGAAATTCAACAGCCATCTAACAGACTGTCTTGGATGACCGGACAACGGTTAATAGATTTTTACTATTCCACCGATCTACGATTATATATTAAAGCACACATAGATAACGCCTGCATTCAGCATCTTAAAGATTTACAATTATAATACAGATATACATACATTAATCCAACATGGGGTGAAAAGTTAGCCAGCGCCAGGAATCGAACCTGGGACCACAGCGTTCCGGGCTGTTTCTCTAACCACTGAGCCACTCCGACCGATTCCTGAGTCTGAAATTTCTTACTAATAAACCATGTTGGAGAGAAAGTCAACAGCCATCTAACAGACAGCCTTGGATGACCGGACAACGGTGAATAAGTTTTACTATTCCACCGATCTACGAATATATATTAAAGCACACATAAATACCGCCTGCATTCAGCATTTTAAAGATATACAATTATTATACAGACATACATACATTAAATACAATATTCCAACATGCAGTGAAAAATTAGTCAGAGCCAGGAATCAAACCTGGTCCACAGCGTTCCGCGCTGTTCGTAGATCGGTGGAATAGTAAAAATCTATTCACCGTTGTTCGGTCATCCAAGGCTGTCTGTTAGATGGCTAACGACTTTCTCTCCAACATGGTTTATTAGTGAGAAATTGCAGACTCAGGAATTGGCCGGAGTGGCTCAGTGGTTAGAGCAACAGGTCGGAACGCTGTGGACCCAGGTTCCATTCCTGGCTCTGGCTAATTTTTCACTCCATGTTGGATTATTGTATTTAATGTATGTATGTATGCCTGAATATTAATTGTATATCTGCAGAATGCAGGCGTTATTTATGCGTGCTTTAATAAATCTTTGTAATTTTCTTTTTCTTTATTTTCATTCTAAATATATAGTAAATATATTTAAACTCATGTTATAATAAATTTTTAAATCAATGATTAAAATTAAGCAGAAGTGTTACTTGATTGTATAAGTCGAAGAAATATTTATTAATATCATTAACTAATGGAAATATTACAAATAATGATCTTCAAATAATTTATATATAAAAATGTAATTATATGTAATAAATTTGTTCTTTAATTTTTTAAATGTAGTTAGTGTATTTTTCTACCTACAGACAAACGTACCTTTGTTCAGTTTTTAAGGAGAAAAAAGACACCATCGCCCGATAGAAGCAGTGGTATATTACATGTAGCCTAAAATGTATGTTTTCTTAGATTAAACTAAAATGTATTTTATATGTGTTTAATATATTTTTATTTTTCCCGTATTTATCCCGAAGCGGACGACATCATCCACTAAAGCAGTTACAACACGATTGTTATTTGTTTTCCTTCGGGCGTGCCTTTTGCTATCTTCGATCAGTTTTATGCTGTAACTTTGATGGAAGAAATGAGTTGGTATTCTGGCATGAATAATGTTGTTTACAGACATTTTTATCCTTAGTTTTTTCTTTAGAAGTTCAATCTTGCATTAAAATAATATATATATATATATATATATATATATATATATATATATATATACATATATATATATATATATATATGTGAAGTTTTTACGAAGATGATTTTTTATTCCACGAGAAAATGGCTGTTTGTTAAAGATGGTGCATTATTGCAGTCGTAATCAATAATCATGGCGAGGAGGTTAGGCAATGATGAGACACCACAAAAGTTTCGTCAGTAAGGAGCAGCCAATTTCCGGATAAATCTTTTATTAATGAACAGAAGCGATGCAAGTAACACTTCCCACAGTATCCGGTATAAACTTATAGCTCTCAGGCTTGACGATGACTCACTACATTGTTTAATAGATCGTAAAGAGCTGTTATGAAAATTCTACGTGGCTTCAACACCAGATAACCATTTGGTTCGCACTTCCAAACACGACAAAAATCTGCTCTCCAAATGCCTGCTTGCGCATTTTGTTAACCGCGCGTAGGGTTACTGACGACGACGTAACGAGGGCACGATCCAATGAGTGAGAGGCAAATTCAAGCCAAGTGAATGAAGCGCGAGGGAGAAGATTTAACACGAAAGATTCCCCCTCGTAGTCGCGCATTGATTTTGAAGTGAAAAATACCCAGCGAAGGAAGCAAAGCATGGAATAAAAATTACAAAAATGGCTTTTAAAAACATTCGAAATGACAAAAGCGTCTTTCAGAATATTATATATTGGGGAGTTGATAAAAGTTACGAATGAACTTAAAGTTTTAGATTAAGATTTGGAATAAGATAATTATTAATATACGGGTTAATACTTTTAAAAGGATATTAAATAGGAATATATATTATTATTAATTATATATATATATATAATAATATATATATATAATAATAATAATATATATAATATATTATTATTAAGAATTAAGGAAATACTGACTATGTCAGAAGTTAGATTAATTTAAAGGACTAATGCGAAGGAAATGAATTTTTTATATAACATATATATATATATTTAATATATATATATATTAGATTCTAGTGCAAATTCCTCGCTCAGGTCCACTGGCCACACTGTTAAAAATTTGCAGCATTTGACCGTTTTTCTAGAAAACGGTTACATAACCGTAATTTAGCTATATTCTGACCATAAAATGAGCAATAATACGGTCAGAATATAGTTAAATTACGGTTATATAACCGTTTTAAACAAAAACGGTCAAATGACTGGACAGTTTGCTGCAAATTTTTAACAGTGCACTGGTATATATTTTAAATGTTAAAAAATATTTTTAGAACTGATTTCTTTAAAACATATTTTTATGTATTCTTGTATTTTGAGATCTGAAAAATTATTCATACGATTAAATTTGATACGTATGATAAATTAAAAAGAAATTTAAAATAATTTGGAATAGACGTTTATTTGCAGTACTTAATCTTGTGGTATTAAGAAATGAAAAAAAAAAATGTTCCTAATCGATGAATTTCTTTCACGCCAATTATAGATCATCAGACATCCGTTTCTTTAACTTAGCGGAAAGCACTTCTAATGCTCTATGATTTTCGTCGCTTCACTTATTGCTATCGTAAGGATTATATTCGCTTGAAAAAAGTCTGATCTTCATAAGACTCTTCTTTCTTTCTTTCTTTTTTTTACTTTTTTCATCAATTTATTTCTTCTTTTACATATATTTTGTGTGTGCGTCTGTACTTGCATTGGAATTTTTTTCTGAAAGTACAATGTCATAAAGAAATAAATAATAATATTATTAATATTTAATCCTGTAAAAAACAAAACAAAAATAGAAAATTTTCCTTTATATATAGATATTATAAATGTATCAGATTTGTTTTGTGTAATACATCGAATAAGTATTTAGTATGTTTTGTAATATTTGCTTAAATTTTCCTTAAAAATTAAGTTTTTAATAGTAGACTGCGATTTTAAAGAAATCTATATATTTTACATAAAAGAATTAAAGATACAGTGGTGGCCAAAAGTTCGGACATTTTTTGAAAGTTTTATGTTTTTCAAATTTGTGGGCTTGTAGAATATATTAATTTTCACTTAAATACAAACGTTTATATATCAAATTGAAGATAATTTAATGTAAAATTTAATAATAAAAACAGTATTACAATATCTGCATAATATATATATATATATGCTCATTTTAGTAGAACAAACAATCGTTTTGAATAAGGACGTCTTTTGTATTAAAAGCGTACTAGCCAATCACAAACACTGTTCTGAGGACCAATCACATGTCTATAACTATAGTTTAGGTTATTTGGATGGTAAAAGAGTTATTGTTGTGGAACTATTTTGCGGAATGATGCATACTAGTACAATTAAATAGAGTATTGCCATTTTTGAATATTTAAAGTCCTTTTTTTTAATTAAACTAATTTTAAACAATGTCATCAACTAGAAGAACTAATTGGACATCTACAAAAAGAAGCCGAATTGTCATATTGAGAGAAAATGACCTCTCTTATGCTGAAATTGCAAGACAAGTTGGTGGTTCAGTAACTTGTTATGGTGTACGATAGTTCTGTTTACGTTATGAAAAAAAGAAATCAGTGGAAAATAAGACCGAATCAGGCCGAAAAAAATGCACAAGTGCTACTGCCGATAGAAAAATTAAACGGCTATGCTTTCAAGATAGAAAAATTTCATCAGATACCATTAGATGTGAAATGAATGCAGCGGGTATTGCAGTAAGTTCAAGAACAATAAGAAGAAGGTTATCAGGATTTGGACTACAAGCTAGAATTCCAAGGAAAAAACCATATTCAAATCAAAAGCAACGCGAAAAAAGAGTTAAGTGGGCAAAATAACACATTAAATGGTCAGAAAATCAATGGAAGCAAGTAATGTGGAGCGATGAGAGTAAAATATCGCTCTTTGGTAGTGATGGTAGAAAATACGTGAGACGTAGAGTAGGAGAAGCACTTCATCCTGATTGCATTGAAGCAACTACAAAAAAAGTGTCATGATTTCGGCATGTATGTCTGTAAATGGTATGGGCCAAATTCAAGTGATTGATGGTATCCTGAATGCCAAAAAATACATCGAAACTGTCCTGGAACCAAAATTGATAACTTCCATCAGGGATCCCTTCCCCAACAACGCACCATTTATTTTTCAGCAGGATTAAGCTCCATGCCACACAGCAAAAGTATGCAAAGCATGGTTTCAAAATAAAGGCATAGATATATTACCATGGCCAGGAAACAGCCCTGATCTCAATCCAATTGAAAATTTGTGGCGACATTTGAAAATTCTTGTTCGAAAAAAACGTCCATTCAATAAAGTACAATTTATTGAAGCTATAATTGATTCTTGGCACCATGTGATTACGAAAGATGAACTCCAAACACTCGTCACTCGATGAAAAGACGCTGTAAAGCTGTCTTAAAAAATAAGGGTTATCCTACTAAGTATTGATTGTGTAAGTATCACTTTAAAAAAATGCAATTCTAAGATAGATCTTACTTTTAGTTGCATAACTTCTTTTGTAATGCAGATATTGTAATACTGTTTTTATTATTAAATTTTAAATGAAATTACCTTCAATTTGATATATAAACGTTTGTATTTAAGTGAAAATTAATATATTCTACAAACACACAAATTTGAAAAACATGAAACTTTCAAAAAACGTCCACACTTTTGGTCACCACTGTATATTTCATTTTCAATAACTGCACGTTTATTTTATGAATTTTAAAGGAAAAACCTAATGATAAAACTAAAATAAGTTATCAGAAATAAAACAAAGCACACATAATATTTTATAACTTTTATTAATAGTCTTGTATCATCATATGTTACTTTAAAGCGTCATTTTTATATATTTGTGTTACAACTTATAGCAGTAATTTTAAAGTAAAACACAATATTGATCATAAAATTTAAAAAATGTGCTCTAACAATGTGCATCTAACGTATTGTTTTTTAATATATTTTCCCATGAGTTTCAAAAAAAAAAAAAATCACGAATGTTGCCGTAGTGAGTAAGCATATACTGTAAATGGAATTATAGATAATATAAATAATATAACTATGTAACCTGTGCAATCATTTCGGAAATATAGTAAAATTGCACAAAATTTTGACTAACAAAAGATTTAAAGCTGAAAAAGTTTGCATAATGTATGGTCATACATTTTAACATTTTTAATAATTTCATTTTACATAATTATTTTAGAAACTTTAGAATTAACAAGATATTATAAATATGTGAGTAACATATCTGAGAATGTACATAAAGTTTATATTGAAAATTGTAATGTTTACAAGGGAAATTAAAACAATTGATGATTGTAAAACATGTGAGGAATGTATGTCAAGTGCAGATTTTCATTAATAAACTTCAAACTAAAATTCTGTTATTTAGTCATTTATCAAAATTAATAGTATATTGCTGTTTTAAAAATTTTAAAGTAAAGAAAATGATTTTTTTTTTGAGCGTTGTGAATATTTTGTGGCGGTTCACTCTTAAAACTGTGCCTCTGATATATAAGGCGCCAGCGCATCGTGCCTTCTATTAATTTAATATGAGATCCACACAGACCCAAAGTGCCTCTGATTAGCCGATAAACATTGAAGGAACAAAGAAATGAAAGGCATAGATGACGGTGGCGAAATCTTTCAGAGGCACAAAGCTAAATTTGCGCCCTTTCGTTTTTTAACTACGCTTTTGTTATTGTTGTCATTCAGAATTACAATGATATTAATCGCTGATTATACGAGTTATGTTTTCCTACGATTTAAAGGGACGCCGCAGAGGGAGGTAAAATTTCCTGTGGAAAATGCGATGAATTGATGTTACGAAACAAAGACATTATGTACAATGAATGATGTCAATATTGCAATCCTCCACCTGTGGATTTTAATGAAGTTATAGAGGAGCCTGAAATAAGTAAGTACATTTAATTTAATAATTAATTCTTTTCTTTGAAAGTGTAGTATAAAAATTGACACTATAAAATAAATGTTTTATGTTATAAACATTTATATATACCGGTTAAATTTATCATTCCTTTGAGAAATGTATTTTTTTAATTAATAGTTATAACTTTTATATTCCAGTGTCTTTTGTATTATATTAATCAGTGTTGAATTAAGGGGGTGGCCCGGGGACGGACAGTCCTCTCCAGAACAATGATGCTTCCCCCCCTCCCGAAAAGTCTGAGATTTTTTTTTTTTTTTTTTTTTTTTTTTTTTTTTTTATGGACAAAAGTGTAATACCCCGAGCGGCAAAAATCGCTCCCGGAGAAAAATATCTGAATTCAACACTGATCTGTCAACGATATTTAACTAATCTCAGCTACATTTCCCATTGTAATTTAAATGCATATAACAAAAATAAATCAAAACACCCACAATTTCAGTAATGAACATCCTACAAAAGTAATAGATATTGTTTTTATGATCATATTTTATTTAGAATCAGAATTCAATATAATGAAAATATATACTAATGAAACAAATTAGCTATTTTCAAATACATTTAACGTTTAGGATATCAGTAAAAAACTATTTATGATAAGAGTTTTGAAATTAATTTTTGTCATTATCACAAGATCAAGATTATAATTATTTTACATAAAATATTTAAAGTGCTGAATTATTTCAGAGAGTTCAGTAGTTATTTCTGAAATAGGGGTTTAGAAAAATTAGTTTAAAAAAATGTCCTTTGAGTATCAATGTATGCAATTATTTCTCTTTACAAACCTTAAGAATTTTATTTCCCGAAATAAATGTATACGAAGGACCCTTTCCAATGTACTTCAGGGGATAAGAAGGGCATGGGGATCTTTATACCTATTCCTTCGAAGCCTTTGATAATTTACATTTTATGAAGTGGTGATGGTGGTTCACATTTTACACTCTAAAAATTGTATATGTGTATTTTAGATTAAAAGTGCCTTAAATATATATATAAATTTAATAGACTTTGGAAATGTCAAATTATTTACTGTCTATTATAAAACAGTACTGATCATTTTGTTATTGGTATTACCAACTCTAAGATATCTCTAAAACTAATATTAATAATAACGCACAAATACTTTTGCCAAATGGGTCATTCCATGCCAAATAAACCAGTGACTTAACCTGACCATTTCAGATTTCGATGAAATTGTCAGGGATCATTCTGCCTGGTGATATAAATGAGAATATATTTTTATTTTATTTTTATCGCATTAAATTTTCATATAATAATTTCATTGAAATTTTCAAAAATCGCCAATTCTTGGCTTCCATAAATGTTTGCAATTTTAAATATATCAAGATCTATCAAATGTAGAAAATTTTATGATCCCTCGTTTTAAAGAGGAGTTTTAGTTTAATATGCAAATTGACTATGCTTAGTTTAAAAAAAGTAAATTTGGATTATTTTTTTTTAATTTTAATAAAAAAAAATTAAATAGTGTTTTTTTTAATAAAGAAAAGTATATATGTTGTAATAATATAAGTTTAAAATTCTGAAAATTTTTGAGTGGGATCTCAATGGGATCAGAAATTATCAAATAGAAGCTAAAAAATTGCCATTTAAACAAAAATTTAACTGTATCTATTTTGTTATTTATTTATTATTTAGAATGGTAATCTTCAGTTTTTATTTCATAACCCCTGATGCGATTGAGATCCACTCTAAAAATTTCATAATTTTAAGCTTATAATGTTACAACAAACATCGTGTTAAAAAAAAAAAAAAAGACTATCTAAAAAAATAATTTAAAAAATTTTTATTTTTTTAACTAAGCATAGTCAACTTGCATATCAAATTAACACTTATAAAACCCTCTTTAAAATGGGGAGGGGTGTGGTCATAAAAATCTCTATGTTTGATAGAACTTGAGAAATTAAAAATTGAAAACATTTCTGCAAGGCAAAAAATGACGATTTTCTAATATTTAAATAATTAGTGGTACGGAAATTTAATACAATATATATATATATATATATATATATATATATTCTCATTTATATCATCAGGTTGAATATTTAAATTTTTTAGTTGATTTGGCATGGAGACCAAAATGTTGTATTTCTTAGCTATGCATCTTTTGGGTAAAAGATTATAGTTTTTCAAAAGGTGGTAAAAAATACCAAGTAATAAATATCTGCCACCTCTGACTTGGCCACATATTGCCAACGAGTATTTCTTATTGTCAGTGATTGAGAAAAAACGATATTGTTTAGCAAACTATTCTTAAACCACCTTAATTTGCTCCTCTAGGACTCAGGTGACTGACATTACTGACTGGTGTTCTCCTATTTCAGTAGCGCCTGCATCCTTTTTCATGTTTTAATATTTGCCTTACTTGTTTTTAATAAAGCTTTTATGCATTTTTATGTATTTTGCTATGTATAAAATAAATTGATATTATGACAAGTTTCTTTATTGAACCACAGAACTGACTTAGGCCACATGGACAGACATTTTAATATTTATTTAAAATTTATTTCAATAAATTGGGAGTGATAAAATGTTCTATTATAGGGAGTATTCTGTCTTAGACAAACTTTAATCAATGTCTTTGGATATGCCATGCTGGAAAATCTTTCTGCAGTAGACGGAATTTACTGTAAAGATAAAATTATAATATAAAATATAATTAAATTACATTCTGTGCGTCTTATTATGGTGGCACATGGATATGCTACCATTATAAGAGGCACGAAATGTATTTTTATATAAGAGGCACTTGAATATATAAATTCAGCGGCACACTCTGCTTCTGAATTTCAAAGGCACTTACACTGTGCCACTGAATCTCAAAGGCACTATATACCTCTTAATTTCAAAGGCACCACGTGCCTTGGAATATTCAGAGACACAAAAATTCAGAATGTACCTTTTAAAACAGAGGCACAGTTTTAAGAGTGTTGTTCTTGAAAAACTCCATATATATCACGATAATTTCCGTTAGCATATACTTCCTCAAAGCTGATTCTAGTATATTATGCAATTCCTCCTATGAAAATCTAAAACTCCTTTTGTTACACAAACATATTATTCAAATATATTAAACATATGAACTTATTCTCTCTATTGAAAAAAAAGGTATATGAAAATAAAATTATTATAGTCGTATTATTATAATCAAAAAATTTTTAATTAAAATATTCGTAGTTATTTAAACGTTATATAATTTTTTTCTAAAGAAAATTTAGTTCTACTTGGAGTATCATGTTCTACGAGGGTGGTTCAATAATTATTGTCCCTGACCTATAAGCAATATTATTTTTCTACAAAGTCTCCTTTCACAGTAATGCACTTCTGACATCTATGCTGTAAAGCCACTATGCTTGCTTCAAAGAAAATCTCTGGAAATATGAGAGCCATTCCTCCGCAGCCTCCTTAACAGATACATTCGAGTGAAACTTCGTCCGCCTGAGGTGCTCCTTCAACTTAATGAACAAATGTCAGTCACTAGGGGTGACGTCTGGAGAGTAGGGAGGAACTTCCAATAATTCAAAACAAGCTGCATGGATTGCGGCACCAGTAACATATCTTATGTGGGCCGGATAATTGTCCTGTAGTAACAGCACTTTTTGCTGCAATATCCCACGCCGCTTTCCTTGAATGTTTCGCGTAACTTGGGGATTAGACCTGCATAATAGGCCCCCCATGTCCAGCTTCCAGGTAGTCAATAAGGAGCACACCCTTCGCATAAAAAATATTGTGGCCATAACCTTACGTGCTTTAGAATCGCTTGTACATTGAACTCGCGCGGGGGAGGTGAACTGTTGTGCCGCCACTCTATACCCTGTCGTTTGGGCTCAGGATCATAGACATGTACCCACATCTCATCCACTGTCACAAATCTATCACAGATCTGCTTCAGATCTGGCCCCATAAGCTCCAAACCAGCCCTTGAACATCGAACTCTGTCTTCTTGTTGTTGAAGGGATAAAATTTTGTGTACCCAACGCACTGATATTTTTCTGAATCCCAAGTGTTCATGCATAATGGTTTCCTCTGAGCCTACAGTGATGTGCAAGATGTTTTCTAACTGTTGCACGGTGATTCATGTGTCTGCCACACACGAATCACCGAAACGAATTACCAGACACGAATGCCACACGATAGTGTCATGCACAGCATCAGTGTTTTCTGGTGTGCATGCTGGTGTTGGAGGACCAGCACCAGGGGCTTGTTGACAGCTTTTTATTTCTCTGCCGCAGCGGAATTCATGGCACAAATTCTTTACCACCTTGTAGGAAGGGCTCCATCAACAATACACTGACCATGTCCTCATGAATATCTTTCGGGTTTAATCCCTTTTTCTGGAGGTATTTGATGTCAGCTCGTTGTTCGGTTTTGTCCAATTTTTCAAGCTAGGTGCGATTTCTCTAGATTTACAAATGCATAAAAAAACCCGGTTTAAACCTGGGTATAAACCTGTTTTTTTTTTCAATAAACCTGGAAATAAACCGGGTTTATTGGAAATAAACATGGAAATAAACAGGGTTTTTGCAACTCTAGATCTCTCACACTTAAAACGAAAAACATAAGGTAAAGCTAGGATAGTCTGCGCACAATTAAAAAGAATAGCAATAAAAAATCTAAATATTATTTTTTTGCTAAACTATCCATGAATAATTTTTACTTCTTTTGTTTTTATGCATTTCCATTGCTATTTTGTTGTTATGTTGCAATTTAATAGAACAGTTGTAATAAAACTAAGAAAGTTATTTTGCGCAATCTCTCCTTACAGGGTTGGTGTGATTGCGCACATGGGTAGGAGAGATTGTTACTAATAATAACTACAATTAAACTGTTAACAATAATAATTACACTTAAATGACATTGCTGTAAGGTTTTTTGTGAACAAATTTTATTGTATTGGGAGTGAATATTTCAACCTAATGCTTAAAGAATCAGAAAAAGGAAATAATTTTAAAAAATATTGAAAAATTGTAATTAAAGGTAAAAAAAAATTAAAGAATCAGAAAAAGCAAGTCCAGATAAGATTGCAAAATAAAATTATGTAACTTAATATCACGTTTAATTTAAAATTAATCCATGTTCATTTTTCATTTTTTTAATGCAAATTTACCAATACGTTGCGCAATCTCTTCTAGCATAGAAATTAATGAAAACGATGCGCCATCTCTTCTAAGTAGCAGATGCGCAAACTCTCCAATTTCGGTAGGAGAGATTACGTGGCCTTTTATTTAAGCATGGCCGCTACTAAAACGAACCGTTGATGTTCACATTGTTAGTCCAGATTAGTAGCTTATGAGAAATCATTTAAGTTTAAAATATTTTGTACTATTGACATGGTATAGAAATTCTGATGATTAGCTATGAAAATTCAAGCACTTACTTTGGGAAAACAAAACAAAATAGCAATACTTTATCTTAGACGCTCAAAGCAATCAACGTGCACTTTCAAGTAGACACTCCACTATTGTTGTTCTACAACTACCTGGAGTCGCTGCGCTCTCACTCTACTCCTTCCCCCCGAACCTCTATGTGCGCAATCTCTCTGACTGCGTCATCTCTCCTGGCTTTACCTTATGTAATATAGCAGCTACGGTTCTGAAATTTAGCATACAGGCATTTAAGACATCAGGTTTCAATACTCCACATCAACCACCACATTACAATTTTTATACACACTCGGGACAATATTTATTGAACAATCCTCGTATAAAGGTATAAGCATAAAACTAAGATATATATCTCAAAGCCGCAGCGATCGTAGGACGTGTTAAATGACCAGTCTGCCCGAATTCCGCTGTTCGGTGTCTTAAAATGATTGAATTTATCTTAAAAATTTTTAGGTGACATCTTACGTGATCAGATTTGCCGCTACATTTCCGTATAAATCTTGGAAGGCTTTGGGAGCTCTAATGGACGCAAAGCCGCTTTTCCCGTGAAGTAGCGGCGGTCTGATTTCAGGGTAATTTCTGTAAAATTGTATTAAAAACAAAAAAATAAAATAAAAGGGGAATTAATTAAATACTTATTTTAGAACATACATACGTGTAAATACAATTACACATTGTAGTTTCATTATTTATGTTAATATTTATTAAACACACTGTTCTTTTATGATTTTATACATTGTGGCATCTAAAGATAATGTTCATTGCGATGAATTCATCAGTATAATCTTCTATTTAGGCTTTTGTCTCAGTATTGAATACTTTTGATTTCTTATATTTTGTTTACTTATAAGTTGCATTTGTCTAGTTAAATTAATATTCTATTTACATTTATCTAAGGAATGCAATTTATTTTCTATACCGAATAATTTAATTTTGCGCATCTTGTTATCAAGAAGAACTTGATATGCAAGAGGAATTCTAATTTTGAGTATGTGGAGATAAAAACAAAATTACGATATCCATATTTCGTAAGTTTCATATTCGCATCTTTCTTTGAAATTTTATGGAGTGTTATAGAAGGATTTTAAAGTTTAATCTATATATTCGAGACTAAAAATTAAGATGCGTCTCAGATGCAAGTAAATACAGTTTACTATTACACAATTGCACAGAAAGTTGTCCACATTCGGGCAAGCCTATTACTAATTTTAATAAAATTCTGTGTTTCACAATATAACAATATTGCTCGATAACAAATAAATTCTTTCGCGTTAAAAATCATGGTTCAATACTCTGTACAATTGAAAAGCAATATTTAAATTTTAAAACAATGTTGATACTCAATGCTTGGTGATATTTAGCCTTAAATAATGATGCTAAATTGAATACTAATTAATATAGACGTTTTAAAAGCTACTGAACTGTGATTTAAGACCCAATTGCTTACAGACAAAGTACCTATGAGATGTTAGTTAATTATAAGTCAATGAAGACATAATTAACAGAATGTTGATTTTCTTAAATGAGTGAATTACTAAATTAAATGGAATACATAGTTATACTAAAATAATTAAACACAAATACTGATTCAGTAATAGTTAAGTGTAGACATTATAATAAAAAATGCCACATAAACAAATAAAATTATTTGAAAACGCACAGCACGTTTGAAAACCCAATGTCAGCAATTATCGTCGGGCTGGAAAAGTATCCGAATTCTTTTGTCCAGCCCTGTATAGGATGTGTTAGGATTATTATATATAATACATAGTATTCCAAAATTTCCTTCAATGAGGAAACGCGAAGCACAGTTAAAAATAACCCTACAGCATATTCTGCCAAATAACGGAAATATATTCGATATCTATTGTGCATCCCTGTATAGGATCTAAAGAATTTATATACACCAAGTAATATGCAAAAAAAATGAGATAAATTTAAAAACGCGTGCCACTACTGAAAACGGAATTCTAGCAATTTTTATTCAATAATTAATGAAATACAGTGCTCTTACCGAATTCTATTGTGTGTCCCTGGAAACGAACGATGAATGCTATCTATACCATATTCTATAGTGCACCTCAGGGATTTATAAAAATTTCAATATGTTCAAAATAGTGTAACATTGTTAAAGTACACAAAAACGTTTTTTCCCTATAGACCGTAATGTAATGGAATAATTTGAGTGTCGCTGTAAATGAACAATGAAAACTATGCACAGCATATTCTTTCGGAAGCATCTTGTATTTCACTTGAGTAATATAGAGGGCGTCCACGTATAACCTGACCTACCTTTATTTTGGCAACCGTTGGTCTTAGATGCATACTTCCAATTATAAAATTGGTTTAAATAAGGTAAAGAATTATTTTTAAAGCGATTTGGGTAAAAAAAAACATTTATTGAAAAATTACGAAATTTAAAGTTTTACACGGTCTCCCGGTCCTATAAGTGATATTTAGTAAAATTTTATTGTGACACTAACAAGTAAAATAAGAAAAATGTATATAAATTAAAAATATAAATTGTATAAAAATTTAAATTTAATTTTTTAATAATATTTTTCTTGACCCAAATCGCTTTAAAAATAATACTTTACCTTATTTAAACCATTTTTGTAATTGGAAGTATGCATCTAGGACCAACGGTTTCGAAAATAAACGTCGTTCAGGTTATACGTGGCCACCCTGTATACCAATTTGAATATTTTTTAAGTAGTGAAACATTGCTAATGCACATCGAAAAAAAATTTTCCTCATAGAACGTGATATAACTTATTTTGAGGGTCCCTGTAAATGAACTATAAATGTTACACACTTCATTTCCAATACCGAGTAAGTCATGGCTAACCTAAATAATATATATTGTTATGAATTTTGTATATATCTGTAAATATTCCATTTGTTTAAATTTATTTTATTATTGTGAAAATTGCAGTATTATTAATGTATTTCCTATTGAGCATCATGTAACTCAATGCTAAAGGCCTCAGGTGCTTTGCAAGAAAAACAACCTTACACCCTCATCGTTTTTAAAATGTAGTCTATGGAAAAATCGCCAAGGAATGGGTTTATCGCCAAGTTGGCGATGGTTTTGGCGACTTATTTTTGTCGCCAAATTTGGCGATATATCGCCAAATGTCGCCAAGTTGGCGACGGATTTGGCGACTTTTTGTGCAACCACACCCCCCTTATACCTATACATTGGGATCCTTTCTTGCTTGGGTTCTCTATCGAAAGTTAAAGCACTTTCTGGTAATTTCTAGCATCTGAAGGCTCTGGAATAATCTGGAAAGATCTCTGAAACCTATATAAGGACCTCCATCAGTTCAGTTAGTTAGTTGTCTGTCAACTGCGATTGAATTCATACGAGAGGCTTTGCATTGAGAACTGTGTTTCTCGGATCGATTTTGTCATTGATACGTCGTATTGAACGCATTGTTTCTGTGTGAAATTTTGCTGCGCTTTTATTGGATTTGAAGATTACTGAATATCTTGTAATTTTCAGAAGATATTTGTGATCGTATTGCACTGTTTATAGTGAATAAAGCCTTTTTATTGTTCTTATATATTGGCATCAGTCCTTTCGAACCCCGAGCTCACAACATTTGGTGTCAGGAGTGGGGTTGAATGCCGATCACCAGAGCAATGGAGGCGCAACTGACTAAATTATTGGAGAAATTAGGGGAGATGGATGAGAAAATGACTGCCAACCTTGCTGAGTTGAAAGAAGAAATGAAGAAGGAAATGACTGAGAATCAGGCTGAAATGAAGGAAATATCGGAAGAAATGAAGAAGGAAATGTCAGCGATAGATGAGAAAATGACTGCGAACCAGGCTGAAATGAAGAAGGAAATGTCAGCGATAGATGAGAAAATGACTGCGAACCAGGCTGAAATGAAGGAAATGTCGGAAGAAATGAAGAAGGAAATGTCAGCGATAGACGAGAAAATGACTGCCAACCTTGGCGACTTAAAAGATGAAATGAAAAAAGATATGTCAACCAACCTTGGAGAGTTGAAAGACTTAATATAGGATAAAATAACATCTTTAAATGACAGAATTGACGGCGTGGAAGACAAAGTTGAAGGAAGATTTCAAGAAATAGAAGGAAAGGTAGAAGAAATTCAAATGACAGCGAAAACCGTA
Source organism: Maratus michaelseni (assembly GCA_963931845.1). Lineage (NCBI taxonomy): Eukaryota > Metazoa > Arthropoda > Arachnida > Araneae > Salticidae > Maratus > Maratus michaelseni. The sequence continues at coordinate 86,930,537 of OZ007593.1, forward strand.
GAAGAAAGAGTAGAAGAAAAAGTTCAAAAGATCGCCAAGACCGTTGAAGAAAGCATAGAGAATGTAAAAAAAGATTTGGAAAAAATCAAGAAACAGAAGATAACTGCCGTAAACTTTTCCGAAGATTTCAAGTATCCAGATATGCTTCCTCGGGCCTTTATTAAACTTTCGACCTATGACGGCAAATCCTCCTGGCCAGTTTTTAAGACACAATTTGGGATCGTAGCGGACGCCAATGGATGGGATTCCCAGACAAAGGCTTGCCAGTTAGCTGCTTCTCTACGAGCTGATGCTGCCGACGTCTTACAGACTTTGCCTGCAAATGAACCGCTGGATTTTGAAACGCTCGTCAGTGCCTTAGAATTGCGCTTTGGCGAGAAATGCATGAAGGAATATAGCAGACTCCAGCTCAAATCTCGACAGCAGAAATCTACTGAATCCCTGCAAGAGCTTGCTACGGATGTCGAGAGACTTTCCCATCTTGCTTATCCTGACTGCCCGACTGAAACTAGAGAAAGTTTAGCTCTGCAGCATTTCATTGATGGTGTGCGTGACTTTGAGATCCAGAAACAACTCCAGATTGCAGATCTCAGTGACTTAAAAGGGGATTTAGTTTATGCCCTGAAATTCGAGGCAGCCCAGCAAGCTACAAGGAAAGATTGGCACTTTGTGCGAGTAGCCAACATACCTGAGACGTCGGATACAGCTGTGGAACGTTTACAGCAGCAGATGAAGGACGTGATGAGACATATAAACTCCTTGATGGACAACAAACCTGGAAGAAAGATCAAGTGCTGGAAATGCGGTGGAGAAAGCCATATTCAAAGAAACTGCCTAAACCGAACCAGCACAGAAGGTAATAGCTCCTCACGAACGGCGGAGCAGGAAAACTAATTAATGGCCATCTCGCGGGGCGGAGGTTGCCAGATTTTGTGAAGCCCCATTATCAAGTGTGTCAAATTTCTGCAAGAAGTTTCGGCGAGAACGGAGTTTTTATAGTCGGGCGTGTGAATGATTTGCCCTTTAATATGATCATCGATACAGGAGCCAATGTGACCATCGTTCGGAAAGATCTAGCTCTGCGGCTAAAAGAAAAACTCCTCTGGACCCCGCCCCGTGTTATCCTTCAAACCGTGACCGGGGATAAGATTGACATACATGGAAGAATGAAATTGAAAATAAAGTTTGGGAACGCCGCTTACCATCATACAGTCTATGTGGCCGATATTTCAGACCCTTTCATTCTCGGACTGGACTTTTTAAAAGAGCATGGATTTACACTGGACTTTAAGAATAATGAGTTACGCTCTGCTCAAGAAGATGTCACTATTTTCAAACTTGGAAATGAGTCCGGGTCTATTCAACGGATCACAGCCAAGGCAGATGTTATCATCCCTCCTCGGACCGAAATGATGATACCTGGATTAACTGGAAACGAAAGAATTTTCCAGTATGGCTTGACTGGATATCCTGAGAAGAGCCCAAAGGGAGTGCTAATAGCATCAGCGCTGGTAGATCTGTCGAGAGATGTGGTACCTGTGAGGATTGCGAACGTAAGTGAAAAGTCTAAAATTATCCAGAAAGGTGAAGTGCTTGCAACCTGTGCTCCAGTCACCTGTGTTTGCAAAGACCCGAGCTTGACGTTATCGGAGCCGCCTACAAGTTTAACACCTGTAATTGGACGAAATGAAAATTTATCTCCTGAACAGAGACATGCCGCAGAAAGACTGTTCCAGGAATTTAAGGATGTGTTTTCACAAAACGAGAGTGATATAGGGCGCACTTCACTGACACGTCATAGAATTGATACTGCCAACCATCCACCGATTAAACAGCATCCAAGACGCTTGCCGTTCGCAAAACAAGAAGAGGTTTCTAAGCTCTTACGAGAGATGCAGGATAGTGATATCATCGAACCGTCATCAAGTCCGTGGGCCTCTCCCATCGTGTTGGTCCGAAAGAAAGATGGCTCCACAAGATTTTGTGTGGATTATCGTAAACTTAACGATATCACGAAGAAGGACAGCTATCCTCTGCCAAGAATAGACGACACGCTAGATATTCTTTCAGGACATAAATGGTTTTCCACGCTGGATTTGAAGAGTGGATATTGGCAAGTAGAGATCCATCCTGATGACAAAGAGAAGACCGCATTTACTACTGGACAAGGACTTTGGCAATTCAAAGTTATGCCGTTCGGGCTCTGCAATGCTCCAGCAACGTTCGAGCGCCTCATGGAGACAGTGTTAAAAGGCCTGACTTTTGAAGCTTGTCTCATCTACCTAGATGACGTCATCAATGGTGGCCGCACTTTTGAAGAACATCTTGGAAATATTCGAAAAGTGTTAACGAAGCTAAGAGCGGCGAATTTAAAGCTGAACCCTCTGAAATGCAAGTTCTTCCAACGCGAAGTAAATTATTTAGGACACATCATCTCAGCTGAAGGTGTTCGAACAGATCCTGAAAAAGTGTCTGCAGTAAAGAACTGGAAGCGTCCGGAAAACGTCCATCAGTTGCGAAGCTTTCTGGGACTATGCACGTATTACAGAAAGTTTGTACAGGGGTTCTCCAACATCGCAAGACCCTTGCATAGGCTCACTGAAAGCAAGCAGAAGTTTCTATGGACACAAGAATGCGAGAATTCCTTCCAGCAGCTGAAAGAAGCTCTCACATCCTCTCCAGTCCTAACCTATCCACACCCCGACAAACAATTCATTGTGGACACGGATGCTAGTCATGAAAGTGTCGGTGCTGTACTTTCCCAAGAAATAGATGGCCAAGAACGAGTCGTAGCATACTGGAGCAAATGTTTGTCGAAACCAGAGCGAAATTATTGCGTCACTCGTAAGGAGTTATTAGCTATAGTAAAAGCCATAGAACACTTCCATCACTATCTCTATGGCAGGAAATTTCTCCTTCGTACTGATCACGCATCCCTAACATGGCTGATGAATTTTAAGAACCCAGAGGGCCAAGTAGCCAGATGGATACAACGACTCCAGGAATACGACTTTGACATCAGGCATCGCAAAGGCTCATCGCATGGAAACGCCGATGCCCTATCAAGAAGACCGTGTCCCGAGAGCTGTCGCTATTGTTCCAGAGCGGAGAGCAAGTATAATCCCGAATATGTCATACGCCAGACGAAGACTTCACTATTGACGCCACCAGATCCCTGGAGTGATGAGAAGATTCGAGAAGATCAAATGGCAGACTCTGAGATCAAACCAATCTTGGAGTTATTAGAATCTTCTAGCACGAAGCCCAGTTGGAAAGACATCTCGACTTACAGTCCTACGACAAAGCAATATTGGGCTCTTTGGAACTCTCTCCACGTCAGGAATGGTGTCCTGTTCCGAAAATTCGAATCGGAAGATGGGAAGACATCTCGGTGGCAGATGGTACTTCCTCGATCCCGAATACCAGAGGTCCTCAAAGAATTACATGGCAGTCCCACTGGTGGCCATTTTGGTGTCATGAAAACATTACATAGAGTCCAAGAGCGCTTCTTCTGGGGAAAAGCGAGAGCTGACGTCGAACGATGGTGCAAATCTTGCGATGCATGTGCAGCTCGAAAAGGACCAAAGAAACGTAGCCGAGGAAGACTACATCTCTACAATGTAGGAGCACCTTTCGAACGCATCGCCCTTGACATCCTAGGCCCTCTGCCAAGAAGTGCAGATGGCAACAAATACCTCCTTGTTGTCATGGACTACTTCACGAAATGGCCTGAAGTTTATGCCATCCCTGATCAAGAAGCTTCTACGGTTGCGGATGCCTTGGTACACCAGTGGATATCAAGGTATGGAGTCCCCCTTCAAATGCATTCTGACCAGGGGAGAAATCTCTGCTGTGATTGAGGGTCTCTGTCAACTTCTCGGAATGGACAAAACTAGGACGACGCCTTTACATCCACAATCGGATGGCATGGTTGAGAGATTTAATCGTACCATCCTTAACAATCTCTCACTGCTAGTCTCAAGAAACCAACAAGACTGGGACCAAAAACTTCCCTTGTTTCTTCTCGCCTATCGCAGCGCCGTCCATGAAACAACCGGCTATTCCCCGTCTCAGATGCTTTTCGGTCGTGATCTTTGTCTACCTTTTGATCTGATTTTTGGTCGCCCTCCAGATGCGCCTTCATCGCCAGAGGGATACGTGCAGAATCTCCAGGCACGATTTGAAGACGTCCACAACTTGGCTCGAGAGCGGATCAATATACAGACGGAGAAGATGAAGACCAGGTACGACACGAAAGCCACGGGACATCAATTCAAAGAAGGTGACAAGGTTTGGTTTTATAATCCGACTCGACGTAAAGGACTTTCTCCCAAACTGCAGTCGCACTGGGACGGTCCTTATACAGTCCTAAACAGACTGAACGATGTCGTAATTCGGATCCGAAAGTCACCAAATTCGAAGCCTAGAGTCGTTCATTACGACAGGCTAGCTCCATACTATGGCCATAGTACATAGTTCCCATAGTACTTAGTTCATTGATTGTAAATAGTGTAATGTAAATAATGTAAATTAGTATGGCCATGGTCTTGTATATAAATTAATGTAATTATTTATTTTGCTTAGCATTATCATTATTATTGTTATTATTATTTAAATACTTGTATGTAATAATGTCTATGCTTTAATTTAATTTTATTTTTAAATAAGTGTATATTTTGTATAATTCAGCATTATGAATGTGTTTTGAATAGTATAGCATTTGTTGGTAACGGGTTTGCTTTCCGATCAAAGGTTGAACTGCCCGGGACGTGCAGTCCTTGAGAGGGGGGCAATGTTATGAATTTTGTATATATCTGTAAACATTCCATTTGTTTAAATTTATTTTATTATTGTGAAAATTGCAGTATTATTAATGTATTTCCTATTGAGCATCATGTAACTCAATGCTAAAGGCCTCAGGTGCTTTGCAAGAAAAACAACCTTATACCCTCATCGTTTTTAAAATGTAGTCTATGGAAAAATCGCCAAGGAATGGGTTTATCGCCAAGTTGGCGATGGTTTTGGCGACTTATTTTTGTCGCCAAATTTGGCGATATATCGCCAAATGTCGCCAAGTTGGCGACGGATTTGGCGACTTTTTGTGCAACCACACCCCCCTTATACCTATACATTGGGATCCTTTCTTGCTTGGGTTCTCTATCGAAAGTTAAAGCACTTTCTGGTAATTTCTAGCATCTGAAGGCTCTGGAATAATCTGGAAAGATCTCTGAAACCTATATAAGGACCTCCATCAGTTCAGTTAGTTAGTTGTCTGTCAACTGCGATTGAATTCATACGAGAGGCTTTGCATTGAGAACTGTGTTTCTCGGATCGATTTTGTCATTGATACGTCGTATTGAACGCATTGTTTCTGTGTGAAATTTTGCTGCGCTTTTATTGGATTTGAAGATTACTGAATATCTTGTAATTTTCAGAAGATATTTGTGATCGTATTGCACTGTTTATAGTGAATAAAGCCTTTTTATTGTTCTTATATATTGGCATCAGTCCTTTCGAACCCCGAGCTCACAACAATATTAATTGTATAACAATTCGAGTATATATACATGAGTTATAGCACGGACAGACAGACAAACCGAATTCATAAAGACTTTTCAACTATGTTGGAAAGTGTTACAAACCACTGAGCCATATAATATATATATATATATATATATATATATATATATATGTGTGTGTGTGTGTGTGTGTGTGGGAATTATTAGAAGTAACAGCAACAATAATATGCACTCAATGAATTATTACTTTTCACGAGCAGGGATAAAATCGATGATCACGCAATACCAAGAAACGCTCGCCAGCACGAGCGGTTGTTCCATAGATTTGAGCCATAGCGGTGGAGGGATTTTTGCTCAGGGAAGCTTGCAAATATTAATATTAAAAAACTGAAGTTGGTACGTTCATAAATAATAATACTGTTTGATATTTGTATTTGAATCTTCAGTTGTATATGCTGTTATTTTATTAAACCTTTTTGTTTATGTTATATTTGAAGAATCTTCTGTTGTATTGAAACTACATATTGGTTTTCATAATCCCACATATATATGTACTAATATTTATTGTGGTAAGAGAACAGGAAAGAAATTAAATAGTCACAATTTTATTAAAAACCTTCCGAATACCCATATAACTATAAAATCAAATCTTGCATAGTCAAAAACGAGCACATTTCAATTAGAGCAATATGATATAACAATTGGGAAAAACAAATGTTTAATTTTCGATAATATTAGTAAAGAATTAAATAATGTATATATTTCCTTAATAATTTTTTCTTTAACAAAAACATAATACATGCGTATTTATTGAATTTCATTTAATTATTCAACTTCGCAACATCTAATTCATACATCAGTTACAATTTTATACAAGAACAATAATAAAAAGTATTTGCAATTAACTTTCATAAGTTGCTTTAATTGTATTATAGAGTATTTAGAAACTTTTAATTAATTGCAATAACCTGAAGAAATAATTGAAATTCATTATGATCTTACTATCTCAATGTTTAGTTAAAATGAAAATAATTTCCCAGATTGATTTTAATAAGTGATATTCCTTGACTATAACCATTAATTCGAAAAATTAGAAGCTCGACGTAATATCATTGTTAATTTAATCAAAGTAGTATGTACCTATAGGAGGTTAAAGGGTAAAACGCATATCATATGAAAGTTACCTTAAAATGTTTTAGATATGATTATATGAAAAATAAAATATAATATTTAAAATGTTTAAAATAATATTTTTTTTTTTTTTACTGAACATATAAAAATAATTTAAAATACATTCTCTGCAATTCATAAGTTTTAAAACCCCATAATGATCAGACATAAATCTGACAAAATCAGACAAAAGACAATAATCAAAGAAAGAAGAATTTGACATTTTACTTTTTCCTTGCCCGATTTTCGTGATTTCTTCCATGAATCAATTCACTCAAGTCTATGAAAATCATCCTTTATGAATGTCATCTGGTGTCTTTTAAAAAATAATATCTTACTATCTAGAATTTAAAAAATTACGTAACTGATTCGCCGATTCCTTTAAGTGTATGAAAAAAAAAATATTGTTCTCACAAACTCGAAAGCAGAGTATACGTGGCATAAAAGAACAAATAATTTAGAAACATTAAGCACAGCTTGATAATTCCATCATGTGTTATGCTGTTTCTAGATTCAAAATTTAAGGAAGTTTTCTTTCAACTTATTTCAAATTACGCAGCTCTTTTCTTGGTAGACAATATTAAATTTCACCTTACGAAATTTTATAAACGTGTGACTGGCGATATCTAGATTATATCTAAAATTAATTCCTCATTACAAATCATTAATTTTTTTTTCAAACAATATATATTTGAAACTCGCATTAAATGTAGCATGTAACTTTATATTTCGCTGTTTTTATCTAAGTAAAATTAATTATTTAATTCAATTCCTTCAAAACAAAAAAGTATAATTTTCAAACGAAATATATAGTAAAATAGAATCAAGAGTACCATAGAACTTTATATTTTCGGAAAGGTAATTAAGTTAGAATAACACTATTTAATTTGTTTTATTTTTTAACAATTGTTTTTTGTGTAAATGGTCATAATAATTAATGTATACCGTTTTATGTGGATACGTAAGATTATTACACGGCTTTAAGTAATGAAATGCTAAGTTTCCAATCAATTTATAACGTAGTACGTAATTATTCTATATTTCATAGCTTCAAGAAATAGGCATCAGGCTTCACACAAATATATATTTTTTTCCTGTGGTGTATGTCGTAATCCGATAAAAACCTTTTTTATATTATTATTTTATATATTTTTTTAATTTGTAAAGAACTTTTGACTGTCCCGACATAAATATCCGAAAAAAAATCATTGCAAAATTCATAGATTTTGGAATTTGTATATATATACAGGATGATTATAAAAAACTAACTCGATGTTTAAGCCACTAGCTATCATAGCGTTCACAGAAACTAAATTAATTTGTATTTAAAGTACTTTGAGATATGCGCTCAAGAATCACTAGAAAAATACCAATTAAACTCTAACCATTATGGTTGCAGTGACAAAATTTCAAAAATTTTAATAGGTATTACCTACTTTTTTAATGAAATGTGATATTCATACTGAAAAACCATAAAAATCGTTGGAACGGTAGATGTATCACGTTAATCACGTGTATCACGTTAGAGAAAACAACTGTTGCACTCACCAGAGCATGGCTTTCGTTTCTTATGACGTCACATTTCACACAGTGTTTTGGGTTTTTATGTCAGCTTGCAGAATCTTTCTCGGAACGAGAAGAAGAAACCTAGGTACGCAGGTTTCCTGGTTCGGCGTAAAACATCGTAATGCCTGACGTTAGTACACCCAGAAAAATTTTTGTTGAATCAACAAAAATAACAAAATTCTTTTTGTTGCATAGATATATGCTATGTGTTATAACAATGTGCTGTGTGTTTAACAATCTAATTTCTTTTTTCAACAAAATACATTTTGTTTGTTTAAATATTAAATTATGTTATATTCGGAACTTATTTTGTTTATACTACATAAATTTTTGTTAAATGAACCAATCTAAATATGCAATTTTAACTATTTTTTTATTAATTTTCAGCAGTGAATTACGCCTGTAAACCTTGAATAATAACAAGAGAATTTTTATCCTTTTTTTTTTTCAAGTGCAAACCGAGAGAGTGAAAATTGCCCAAGCCGGGAGTCGATCACGAGTGCTTAGAATAGAGCTCTGAGGATCTACCACTGAGCTACAAGGAACGATATCTGAGGTCGGCATTTCTCACTCTTATATATGTCGGAACGGCTGCAACCGCAGCACAATATGGAAATGTCATCAAGAGTACGCAAATTTATGCGGCAAACATGAGACGACAATACAAAGCCCAGTATACGGCAACACTTAGTTATTTTTTATTCATTTTCAGCAATGAATTACGCCTGCAAAAAGCAGGATAAAAATTCACTGTTTATTATTCAAAGAGTACAGGCGTAATTCACTGCTGAAAATGAGATAGAGCTATTGCAGAAATCGCGAGAAATGCAATATAACAGCGCCACCAGTAGCCCGATTTACACCAAAAACTAATCAGAAACAATTTATATCAGGAATTAACTGAATATAAAGTTTTATTAAATTCCGTGCATTAGTTCTTGAGATAGAGCGCCCACAAAATTTTTGTCACATATAGACTGATAGAGAAATTGACAGTCATTTTCTAAAAACAGTCAAATCGTGTTCAGGACCTTTTAAAATCCGTCGGAAACCGGAAGTCGAAAATTTTCATGATTCCAATACTTTTTTCTTGTAAAGATAGAAGAAAGTAATAAATGGGACAAGGGGATTTTTTTAAACTACCTTAGTCCGTCCCAATGAAAAAAGTTTTAATTATCCAAAAATTATGTTAATCCTTTAATTATATAACTATATACGTTAAATAAATCGAGTTACGGGAGTGAGTTATGGCTACTACACAACAATTTAAATTTTGCAAAAACAACTAAAATTTGCTGGAATTACAAGTTTAAATTACAAAATTATTGTAAAATGAAAATAACAGACTTTGTTAATTCAATTAAAATTTTTGAAATTTTGTTAAAATTTTGTAAGAGTGTTAACAATATATTTTAGTCCAAGCAACAAAACCAATTTTTTTACTTCAACTAAAAATTTTTCTGAAACAACCAAATTGTACTCAACAAAACATGCTTTTTTTTTTTTTAATCAATTCCTTTTTCTGGGTGTAAACTTTTAAATAATTTTAAATTAGAAATGTGTTTTAAATCTATCTCAACAACAACCCTTTGTTTTCTAGCACAATGATAATAATTAGTAGCAGAGCTACCATAATTGGCAATTGATTGCATGTCCAGTAAAACTTAAAAAATAATAATAATGAGTTTATTTATAATCTTATAATGATATCTTTAATTATATTTGCTTTTAAATTCGGTTGTTTTTAATTTGATTAAGTAAATTAATTAATTTACAAATAACATACCATCAGAAAAATAATACAAAAATATTGAAATGAATAAGAAGAAAGACATATTAAAAGAAAAGCTTAGTTAAAAATATCTTTATTTACTATAAACTGTCAAAAACACAATTCAACAAAATACAAAATTAAACAATGTACTAATTTAGAACAAATATTTTATCAGTAGAACTATACACTTCTAGGATAATATTAAAAAAATAATAATTACCACTAGAAATATAGATTATCTACTTATGTATTTTTTCGTGTCTAATGACGTCACATTTCACACTGTGTCTTCGGTTCTGATCCCAGCCTACTTAATCTCCCTTTAAATTAAAGAAACCAAGCTACGCAGACTTCCTGGTTCGGCGTAAGACACCGTCGTAACTGACGCCGTCGCACTAGTGAAAGAAAGGGGACGATGAAATGAGTGCCGCGCACTTTGCTTTCTTGCACTCTGAACAACATGTCGCTTACAGGGAAAGAACGAGGGGAAACTGTGAAGATTTTTTTACCTGAATGGACAAAATTCCACAGAGGTATTACGAGTCTATCGCAGACACACCGAGGACCGTGTACTGTCAAATCTGTATATGTCTTGATACGCAAATATGAAGAAACTGGTTGTTATGTACATATGGTCTTAGTCGACCATCCGTTCCTGTCAAGGCTGTTGCAGAAGTCCATGAGAAGATAAGCGGCGTTCCTCTCCAGATGTTTCCGTATCTATTTCAGCGTGTCCAGATATTGCAAATCTGTGGTAAGCAACAACGGCTAGATTTTGCGAATGAATTGCTCATCCGAATTACGAGGATGACAGCTGGCCTTTACGCTTTCTAGGGATGGAAGGGGCCTATTTCTAGTTGACTTATAACGTTAATTCGAATAACTTTGTGCCCTGAGACAGACAGTACTCTACATCACGTTGCTCTACTTCCGTTACACGAAGAAAAAATGATTGTGTGGCGCGGTATAACAAGCATCCTCGGCTCTTAATTTTTTGAAGAGGTTGCTGTCGCACTGCTACAAGTATGTACGGTAACAAGTGCTCTCTATCTAGAAATATTGTTTAATTACGTAGTTTCAAATTTGTAATAGCAAAATGCGCTATCTCAAGTCGTGTGAATGCAAGATGCCGCTCCCTCTCATGTGGGGGTCTTCTGTCAATCGTTTCTTAACAGAACAGTTTGGATTCAGAGTTTTCTACCGCCATTTAACGTTTCCGCAGCCACGAATAACCGCCGATCTTCCTCCAATCCATTTCTGACTGTGAAGATACCTGAAACCTAAAGTGTATACATTTAACCAGCAAATTGCATCTGATTTGAAATATCCCATCATAAGTCAGGCTCAACAGTTCCCTCATACAATGGTGCGTGCTTCAATGCTATCCGCCATCTGCTGCATACAAAATGACACCGTGTGTGAAGGAGGTCACGTGGAAATATTTGAAACACAATAAAATATTTTGTTTTCTATTGCTTCTTTTTCCTAATTGATTGTTTTCAATTTTCTTCTTAGTCTGTCTAGTGCCGACGATTTTCGTGCTACAGGTACCGTTCCATTTTTTTTATGTTTTTTCACCATGTCGATCTCATTAAAAAAAAAAAAAAAAAAAAAAAAAAAAAAAAAAAAAAGGCGTTGTCATTTGAAATTTTCGAAATGTTGTCACTCTAAATATAATTGTTATTTTAACTGTTGCTTTTCATGTGGTTTTTGAGGGCATAACTCAAAATACTTTAAACCACAATTTCATTCAGTTTGTGTGAGTGGTATGATTTCTAAGTGTTCATGTATCAGTTGTTTTAATAAACACCCTATATAACACATGGGCTGATAAGTTCCCGGTCTAATACAGAAAACACAACTTTTGAACAAAACTTTATAACTTTATAACTTTAATAAATAACATAACTTTAATAATAAATAATAATAATTTAATAATAATAATAATAATAATAATAATAATAATTCAACAATAATAAAATAAATAAATAAAAATATTAATTTAATAATGAATAACATAATTTTATAACGAAAAATCTCCAAACAGTGCTCAGAATCATCAACTCGTTGTTGTTTTTGGTCAAAAGTCAACATTCGCGACACCCACTTTGACAACAGCTTTTTCATAGACAAATGTTCATTCAAAATAAAACCTACACGTCCCTTGGATATCTTCAGAGTTTGAGCTATCTTCTGAAACTTCACTTTGCGGTTCCCCAAAACTATTTTGTGGACTTTTTTTATGTTTTCCAGAGTATTCACTTCTTTTGCGTGGTGCATCACTCGTGACCATACGACCACGTTTAAATTCAGCAAACCAGTCAATAATGGTTGATTTACCTGGTGCAGTGTCCGGATAACGCTTATCAAGCCAAGTTTTTGTTTGAACGGTGTGCATCAAATAACAATTCTTGAAATTCTTGTTTATCCATTTTTTTGTTTATCAACAAAGTCGTTCAACTAAAACCACTCTAACGTTTTACCCACATAGCGAATCGTCATAACATTTTTTCTGCTACCTTTTAAAGGTTAGTTATATATAGAAGAGAATGACAAAAAAAATTGTGGTCCTGCCAGACCTTGATACCGTCCAAGCCCGTTTTCTCATCCGCTCCAGGTGTGAACACCTGCTTTCCATCCCGACCCTATTACCAACTGCTCCGGTGCCCCACGCCAGGGGAACTGAACCTGGCCAAGAGAAGCACTCATCTTGGCTAGGCTATGGATTGTCAGAATCAGGACGAGTGAGACTCAGACCGCACGATGTCACACCCGGATTGAAATCTACGGCAGGTGCTTAAGACTGACAAGCATGACCGGTGAAAGTCGACCAGCCTGATGCCCCGTAAGTGGTGCTATGTCGGTACTGCCACCTCTGGGACTCTGATTTAGCCCAATCCAAAAATTGGAACCGGCCATCACAGCGCCCTCGACCGGGATCGCGGTCATCCTCCCGCACCACGAAGTGGCCGGGTTGATTCGTAACCACCCGAAAGGGTGAATGAAGTGGTAAGGACATGTAATTATAAAAGTATATAAAACTAGTTGAAATCCAAAAAAATATCTTTGACCTATATTTATTTAGTTTTAAGTGACTTTAAAGGTTTAACTACCTTTTTCATTGATTGTGTTCTTTTCTTAAGCCTACTGATAAAATTCACACACTAGAACAATCTCATCATCTTCGTTATGTATTACCGCACCGGAATTGATTGACCATTTTTTGCACATGTAACAACGACCCAACCTTTAACTGACTTTGAGTAAAATTCACGGCAATATAAACATCAACAGTCAGAACCTGTCCGCAGAATGACTGTCACTAGTTTTGGGTTCTCTCTTCAGCACCTTCTTTTTTCCTTCCATCTTCAGGCATTTTCAATTGTTTTTTCCACTCTTAATTTTATTATCTTTTTTTAAATAGTTTTAACCATGCTCTTTATTGTTTTTGCAAAGTTTTTTTCCCTCTTTATTCTTAAAAGCGGTTTCTAAGTATTTTTTGTATGGGGAATCTGTTAAGACAGTTGTCTTCCCCATTTTCCGATTTTTCTTTTTCGTGCTTTCTTTAACTTTTGTAATACGCATTAGGATTTCAGGTGAAGCATGAAATGAAGAAGCCCTGTTGTCAGTTGTCATCCAAGAGCGTCCAGGACTGGCACAATTGGCTTCATTAAATTGGACGTTGTTAGTCGACGTATTATTAGAATTGGCTGAAACTTCTCCAGTTTTATCATCTAACCTGATAAGCATGTCTTTTTTGACTGGTTTGCTAGACATAGTCAATTTCAGTTGTTCAGCTACAGATATGATCACGTTTTTACCTAAGGCCTACTAAGTCTATCAATCTTGCACTCTGCTGTGTCTGCTGGGAGAAAATCGGCGTCGGTGAACATCGATGGATCAGTTGGCCATATTCATTTAGCTTGGAAACCACTAATATGAATTTTCATTATTGCGCTTTGTATAACAGCTGATCTAAAAAGCGTTGAAATTTGAAAGAGAGTTACGACATTCCCTTGTTTGATTTGTAGCAATTTTCGAAGATCATCACTGTAATGAAGACTTAAAGACTTCATAAAAGAAATATCAAGTGTCTGAGGCCTGTGAGAACAATTTTGGTGGCAGACATAGCAACGAAATTCTACTCACCTTCGCGTAGTCTATAGCCAGAAAGTTCTTGGTATGTGTTGAGTGGTTATCTAATATAAGAAGAACCGTGAATTCTTTTGATGCCTTTGAAATTTCCACAAATTTTCGAAATCATACTAAAATAACTGAGCAGTCATCCTTCCAGTGCTGTGCACCTCAGCCAAACCTCCTGATGACAATACTAACTCAAATTATTTCTGCTTCTTCTTTTGAGGGAAAATGTGTATGGGGGGCATATAAGATCCGCTTATCGACATAAAAATAAGGCAATTTACAGTTTCGCCCCTTTCTGAGGATATTAATGATGCGACTTGCCGTTTCCCCTTGCATGCTATAATATTTGATTGCTTGTTAGTGTTCACTGAAACGACCGTTTCATCGCAATTAAATATTTGAGAAGCCGTTAGTATGTGCTAGTCGATTAAATTCATTAGCAACGAAAAAAAAACATATCCACAGCTACTTTATCAAACTCCATGGCTCTTGCACCAGATGTCGCTTCGATATTGCGAACAGATAAATTAGGATGTCTCTTAAGGAATCCATTGACCCAAACTTGTCTGCGAGTTTATTTTGAAATCTATGACCAGTGTCGTTTGTTTCAGTCAACTGATATGCTAAGTTACGCAAGTATGTCATTGTTAGATCTAATAACCTAGCCTCTATAGTTTTTAACTAATTAACGAACTGCTCTTCCGTAAATACATTTTAAACTTTCCCAGACGTTTTATCACTTTTGTAGTCAGGGTTTTCCTTTCTTTTTTTAACATACCTTGTGTCTAAAGACTAAAAGTGTCTAAAGAGTAGACTGTGGAATATCAGTTTGGCTCGAAGCCTTCAAATACCCAGATTGGCCAGAAATAATCTTCTCTACAGCATTGTTCATTGCCTCAGTAGACCATGATTGCCTATTTGTTTTTTTCGTATGGTCTCTAACCATCTGAAACAGAAAGTAAAAAAAAATTAGGAGCGTATTAAAAACGATCTCTTAAACAAAAACATTTCGGGGCAGTATGGTGCCAGTCAGCCCCATCCGTTCCGCCCCTGGCACACGATTTAGGTTAGGGAGGTAAGGTCACTCGAGAGAGTTACGTAAACAAACGTTTAACTAAACATTTAACTATAGTCAAACTAAAGACAATTATCCGTACTAAATGTATGAATTAACTGTAGTTGTAATATAAACAAGTATGTATACATTTCCTTGGTCACAAAATCATTAGAAATTACAATATAAGAGCAAAAAGTCCTACAACGAAAAATTTGCGCCCCAACACTCGAGAAAACTAGTCTATAATGGCTGTCGAAGTTGAACGGCAACAGATTTTCTGACTCCTGTTTCTTACCGCTCGCTGGCAGCGACCTCATTGACACCGAAAAACGTCAAACTTCATTCTGCCCCGGTATCTCGTTGTGCCCTTGGTTCCCCTATAGTGAATTTCAATGGCGAAAAGTTAAAAAAATATAAGATAAAATAATTTTTAAAATATGATTTATTTGTTTATATATTATAAAATATCTTATTATTATTTTTATTATTATTAATGTTTATGAAAATTATTAAATGTAAAATAATGAAAAATTTAAATATTTTTTTTTCAACATTTTCAAACATAGTTATAAAGTGGTTATGTTTCCTATTGATCTGTCTTCTATCTCTCGTCTGCTGTTTGATTGATTTGTCGTACTCTGAAAAAATACTCGGATCGGCATGTATTTCCAGTAATGCTCTGGAGAATTACTCTAGCATGTCCTTTATTGGAAATGATGTGTTTAACATTTATAAGTAGATGTAGAAAATATTTAAGTTCTATTATCATCTAAGGCAAAATTCGTTTGCGGGGCATTTTAATGTTGTTGATATACTTTAAAAATAATGAAATTGATGAATATTCTTTTCTGAGCTGGATTACAAAGCGAACTCTTTAGACTAGAGAATAAATAGAATTTATAGTTAATATGCAGGGTCGAAAAAAAAAATCCGTTAAAACTTTATAAAATTTAGAAAACATTTTGCAGATAATTTTAAAGTGTGTAACTACATTAAACATAATGAAACTAATATTACATTACTGATAATACTACAACTTTAATAGGGTTTCCATATATTATGGAATACACATAATTGATTTACTTACAGAGACACCCAAACGATATATATATATATATATTTTTTTTTTTTCACGAATGACTATGATCTATAATTTCTGCCAGTTTGTTTGGAGCAGCGTTATGCATTTTTAAAATTAACTATTTTTTACTTTATTACGCGTGTGTATAGATTCTATAGATCGTGTACAAGGCACGCACGAAATGTTTCGCACTATGGACAGCATTTGCCGAAAATGGATTTTTACGTAGTTATGCAGTTTTTTTTTTATTGTTTAATTAGTCAACTCATTTCATTGAATGATAAATAGGAATTTCTGAACAATATTCTGATTAAGATGGAAAATGCTTCATAATCTATGCGTGATGCATGATATTTGGTTCTTGTTTAATTTTCAAATAAAATTTAAATATTTAAAAATTAAAATAGAAATTACGCCAAATTATCCAATGGAAAATATTAATATAGGAATTTTCAAATATATATATAACGTAATAGTGTGATATTTAAACTACCAACAGAAAATATCAAAGTGTTTTAAAGGTAGACTAAACTTGAGTAGCGAAAGTTCTCTCTTACGTTTCTGTAAAAGCTAATTTTGATAATATAATAATTATATATATGTTTCCGAAAAAAAATTATATTACTCAATTTTATCTGAAGTAACTATTTTTTTTTAACAATCCGTAAGTTCGTTAGAAGTGTTCGAGGTAGAAAAACAATTTCAAATAGAACTTATCTTTGATAATATTAACCATAAAAATCCCAAACATTTAAAAGAGAAATAAAATTAATATATTTGTAAAAAGAAAAGAAATGCATACATTGCACATTATTAAAATTTAGATTTATTTTTATGCAATTGTTTAGAAAAAATAAAAGCAAAAAAATGAAAGTATTATATTATTATATCAAGTAAATATCTACTTTCCATATACTTCCTTTTTTTGAAGAAATCACTATAAGCCCCCTTTAACAATTCAGATTTTATAAAAAAAAAAATTATAAATATATAGAAATTTAAGAAGTATTTAATAAGAATGTAAGAAAAAAAAATTATTAATATTAGAAAGAAATATTCAAAGCTAATAAAGAACTAATAAGGACTTGCTTGCCAAAAAAAAAAGTTAAAAATATAGTATAAAATCGATACATATTAATAAAGCGCATACAATTCAATATATTTTTCACTTTTAAAATAATAAATTTTATAAAAAAATATTAATACTAAAATACATTTTTTGAAGAAATATTGGTTAAAATATAAAATAATATGTATTTCTTAAAAATAAATTTCAAGAAATAAAAATGCGCGCATCGGAAAAACTGCTTTTTCATGTAAAATATGTCGATTCAAATTTTATATACATTTAAAAATATTGATAAACTTATATTATAAATTGCGTCTGTAACACACTATTTTTTTAATATCTGTATAGTGGATCAGAATATTTGCTTCCCTGCCAAAGAAAATTTTCTAAAGTTATAGTTATTTTTCCCTTTACACACCGGTATCGGAAATCGCTATAGAAATGCTTAAAATTATATTTATGGAAAGTTATGTGCCAGAAAATAATATTTTTAAACTACTTTCTTTCTTTTTTTCTCACTATTCAAAATATTTTTTATAAGCGATGCTCTGAAAAATGTCCAGTACTTTATACTCCAGCATTTTATTGATTTTAAAAGGTTTTCAATAAAGCAACAGAAAATAACGTTACACAACATTTCTACATTTTTATAACTTTTTTTTGCTATAAAAGTAAACAATGCAGCAAAATATTTATTTTAAAGCAGTGTCCAGATTTGTGTTTATTGAACTTAAATTTATTATAATGACTTATATATAGGCAATATTTTTTAATGAAACAAAATAAAGATTTTCAAATAAAAATACTTGTGAAAAATTGATTGTGTATATTGATATAAAAACCAATACAATGTCACATTAAATATCTGAATAGAAAATAAAACTTGTTAACAAATTAAAATTCCTTTTTTATGTTTGATAATATTTGTAATTTCCATACAAAATGAAAAGTTTTATTACGCCTGAAAGTAAAATTAAACTTAGCTTAAATTAAATTTGGTGTTTAAAGGATATCAGAATGTAATCAAAATTCATATTGATATGTTTCAAATATTCAAAAGAAGGAAACTAATATATATATATATATATATATATATATATATATTACAGAATTTAGTTTTTTCCGCAATTATTCTATAAAATTTTTCCATTCAATAATATTCGGTATATAACCCAGCTTATTAAAATAATTCTCATTCTTAAAATAGCCTTTTACTATCCATATGTAAAGTCAATTTGTCTTAATCCACTTAATAATACTTATTCGAAAGTAGTTAGTCTAAAAATGGCGATAGCTTTTTTAATTTATTCTTTAAATAGAACATCTTTATTTTAATGCTAAAATATCGTATCTCTTAAAATATTCCGCTCAAAAAACCTTATTTCACAAAGTTATCTTATTATTAAATATCAAATGTCTATTAAAATATTTCCGAAAAACTTTAATTCTTTCTTTTTTTTTCCCTTTTATAAAGATTAATTTTCTTTTCTTCTTATTATTTTTATTATGTATTAAATTCGAAGTTTAGCTACAGCCTCAAAACAGATAAGCTCGTTTGTTGATATGGCAGGCATCTGGTACGAGATTATGGAATATTCTGGAAGGGCATAGAAAGTTTTTGGCGGTAAGGAAGTCATTTTACGACAAAATAAATCCACCGGAAATACTGATAGAGTTCCTAAAGAGACCTTGTGATTCGATAGAAGTGGGTCACGTGACGTATTCTGTATTATTACGCAAGCTAGTTTAAAAACACGATCCTCCTGATTCGGAGAGAATTCTTTTTTTGACGCTGGTGTTTGCTAAAAGAATCGGGACGGATTCTAGAAAATAATGGAACGTTGTAATTTTATTTTGTTTAGCGTTGGCTAACGAGCATTTTCCCTGAAGAGATGTCTTAAATTGGAAATAAAATGTTCTTCGACAAAAAAAAAGAACTGAATTTTCTTGTTGTTGTTGATGATACCACACGGCCGCCTGATGCGAGCTAAAAGGGAAACCTATCACATAGCTAACCCTGTTTATCAACGAGCACGACTGCCTTTCATCCCGAATTTGAACTTGGAAATACGACATTAATATAATAAGTCGAACAGGATAAGGATTGGACATTAGATAAACAGCTGGTGATCAACAGAAAGTTTGTGTATTTTAAACGTGAAATTTGCCGATTGGAAAAATATGTTACGAGGACGTCTACGCCATTACAGCACGTTTACGTCTGGTGTTTTGCTATTTTGTAGCTTTATAATAAATTAAAAATGGTCAAGCCTAAAAGAGAAAACAAAGGAAAATCTGCCCTAAGTGAAGTTGTTGCTAGAGAATATACTATTCATCTTCATAAGCGTCTTCATGGTGTTGGTTTTAAATGATTGCGAAAAAGCAGAACTTTTGTGTTATCAGGAAATTAAAGATTTTTAGATGTGTGAAACTTTCCTGTGAAATATGTTCAAGAGTAACTGTAAGTTGGTATTTTTTTTTAATTGATATTTTTATATGTTGATATTTATTAGTTTATGTTATATTTAAAATGTTTTATTTATTTAATAGTCTACTTTGAAATTTAAAGGTTTTATATACTATGTTATACTGATTAAATTTTTGTTTTTAAAATTTATTTCTGTTGCAAATATTTAAGTGTTGTTAAGGTTAATTAATTTATTTGATGATTTCGTGTGATACGTCACTGTAATGTTATAGACAGCGGTATAATTTTATATTTTCATGTTTTAAGAACAGATATTCTTAAAAGAAAAATTCTATTATTTTGCATTCAAAAAATTCATGAGGTATGTAAATAAAATTTTGTTGATGATGTTGCTCTTCTTGTTCTTTTTGCTGATGATACAATTGTTATTATTATTATTACTATGATAAAAAAATTATTCTAAGGTAGTTAATGCAACATATTAAATTTAAATTTAGCAAAAATAATAAATACAATTTAGGAGATTTTTATGAATTTTATTGAATAAATGTTCTGGTTAATGCTTAATTTGGATTCACAAATTCTTATAATTCAGAAAAAATTCAATAGAAAAAGTTTGAATTCAGTTATGTTTCTGTCAGAAGGGTATATATGGTCGTAATTTGGAAACGTGGAACAATTCGCAACCATATTTTTCACCAGATAATTTCAGACTATTTCATGAGCAACCCAAACAACAATCAAAACCACAACAAACATCACAATCACCATCACAAAATCAAACTAAAGTAAAAACAACAGAGTAAAGTCTAATTCTTTAAATATCTCTTATTACAATAGTTTTCAACATTATCAGGTATGTTCTTGGTGCGCAACGAGAATATTACTTGTTTTTGAGAGTTTTTGAGGTTGAGTAGACACCTTATGCAGGCATAGGATGTGTATTTTGATTTAGGAATTTTCAAATTGATGTTGAAAAATAAAATTAAATGTTTTAATTCTATATCAAAATAAATTATTTTTACTTTATTTACTTTTTCTTAAACCAATTGTTTCAAAATTTAATATTATGTTATTTACTTCAATAGATAATCAAATAGTAACAAGTTTATAAATATTTCTATAATTATATAAATAATTGGATAGTGATGATGTGATGTTACAGTGATTGTTTTGTGTAACAATAGAAAATTAAGTATTTAAACTCATTGCCTTTGTATTCCATTTCTCAGCTAAAATTAACATCTTTTTATTGTTATGTATTGTCTTTATTTATTCTAAGTTTGCCAAAAAAAAAAAAAAAAAAAAAAAAAAAAAAAAAAAAAAAAAAAAAAAAAACTCTGCATTTAGGATATGAATACAGTATAACTTAACAGTATACTTAACAGTATAATTTTGTAAAAGGGTATCAGAGGAAAAAATTATTGTAAGGAACTACTGGTTGAGAGTTCAATTTCTAAATATTTAGATTTAAATTTATTTGGATTTTGAAATTTTTTTTTTTTATACTTTCGACTGGCAAAAATACTTTCTTATATAATTAAAAAATAAGAAATTTATTTATTTGCTATGTAATTATTTTATTCCTCAACCAATGTTTTCCCTAACAATAAATAAACAAACTGTGATATTTTCTTAAATTATACAAATGTTATTATAATATTATTATTTCTACTATTGAATTATATTATGAATTACTACATATGTTGAGAAGTATTAGTTATATTGAAAGTTATTATTGTTATGTTTATGAATTGAATTTTATTATAGCATTTATTTATATTATTGAAGAGTTGTATTATTTATTAGTGAAAAAATGTTTGACAAAAATTAGTTAAAGATGTTGGGATCCCACAGGAATATAACAAAGATAACATATTCCAAGTACAATAAACGACCAAGAGATAATTTGACTTGCTTATTATGTGAGAAATTTACTGTGATACTTAAGAGAAAGAGAAAGATGTTCTGACAAATGCTAGCATTATAAAGTCATTATAAAGTATTGGTAAGAATGACTACAGTTTTAAAATTTTGATGGAGTAATGTCTTTATTTTCAGCCTTTAAATAAAAACTGTATTTTTAAGAAAGGGACTGCAGTAATCATTTTAAAAAATAAAATGAGGACTTCTCACGATCCAAGAAAGAGACTGAAATTAAACAGTTGGATCTAATGAACATAAATTTGAATGAAGCCGAAATTTTTTTTAAAACTTTGTTTTAACAATTTGCTAGTGACTACTTATTCTAAAGCTTGTGAACTTGGTAAAAGCAAAATTCTGTGACTATTATTATCCTGTTTTTCTTGTTTATTAATATTTATTATTTATTGTTATTGTATTTTTCTTGTGCACTTACAAATGGTAAGTGAGATTGTAACCATTTCTTGTATTATTTTACAGGGGAAATGCTCGTAGCCTTATTTTTATTTATCTATTAATTTTAATTGATTACTATTATTTTATTTTTGTTTTTGTTTTTGTCCACCAGTTCTTCAGAAATTTCCCATCTTCTTGCTGGCAGTCTCTAAATTTATACTAGTCAAAATTCAAATTTCTAAAGTATTAAATTTATATTGTCTGAATTTATAGTTACTTAACTAGTAACTTCATCCAAAATCTTTCGGGAGGGGGGTAATATTACAAAATTTAATTTTTTTCCGCAATTATTCTATAAAATTTTTCCATTCAATAACATTCGGTATATAACCCAGCTTATTAAAATAATTCTCATTCTTAAAATAGCCTTTTACTATCCATATGTAAAGTCAATTTGTCCTAATCCACTCAATAATATTTATTCGAAAGTAGTTAGTCTAAAAATGGCGATAGCTTTTTTTATTTATTCTTTAAATAGAACATCTTTATTTTAATGCTAAAATATCGTATCTCTTAAAATATTCCGCTCAAAAAACCTTATTTCATAAAGTTATCCTATTATTAAATATCAAATGTCTATTAAAATATTTCCGAAAAAATTTAATTCTTTCTTTTTTTTTTCCCTTTTATAAAGATTCATTTTCTTTTCTTCTTATTATTTTTATTACGTATTAAATTCGAAGTTTAGTTACAGCCTCAAAACAGATAAGCTCGTTTGTTGATATGGCAGGCATCTGGTACGAGATTATGGAATATTCTGGAAGGGCGTAGAAAATTTTTGGCGGTAAGGAAGTCATTTTACGACAAAATAAATCCACCGGAAATACTGATAGAGTTCCTAAAGAGACCTTGTGATTCGATAGAAGTGGGTCACGTGACGTATTCTGTATTATTACGCAAGCTAGTTTAAAAACAGGATCCTCCTGATTCGGAGAGAATTGTTTTTTTTTGACGCTGGTGTTTGCTAAAAGAATCGGGACCGATTCTAGAAAATAATGGAACGTTGTAATTTTATTTTGTTTAGCGTTGGCTAACGAGCATTTTCCCTGAAGAGATGTCTTAAACTGGAAATAAAATGTTCTTCGACAAAAAAATGAACTGAATTTTCTTGTTGTTGTTTATGATACCACACGGCCGCCTGATGCGAGCTAAAAGGGAAACCTATCACATAGCTAACCCTGTTTATCAACGAGCACGACTGCCTTTCATCCCGGATTTGAACTTGGAAATACGACATATATATATATATATATATATATATATATATATATATATATATATATATATATATATATATATATATATATATACACTGCTCAAAACAATTAAAGGATATTGCAGTTTTAGGTGTATTTTGTATCTGGGAAACTTTTTAGCTGATTGATACATGGTCGACAGACATAGTAGGTTATATGAGAATAAATTACACATGTTTGGCAGAAAAAAATTCATTTTATTGCGCATTTGTGTACAAAAGGAAAAAAAAAACACAATTTGTGCATATGAGAAAAAAAGAATAAGAAAAGGTGTTTTCTTCAAAGAAAATCATTTTCAGTAGGGGGTATGGTTTCCACGGGCGGCCAGCAACGTTGAACACCTTTGAGGCATGGACTCAATGAGGCTATTAATGACGAGTTGGGGTATTCTGCCCCACTCTTCCAGAAGAGCTCTTTCCAGTTCTTGGAGAGTTTGTGGGGGTTGTTGGCGGCCAGAAACTCGTATTCCTAGAGCGTCCCAAACGTGCTCGATTGGATTCATGTCTGGAGAACACGCTGGCCATTCCATTCGAACGATTCCTTCCTCGAAAAGGAAATCCTCCACCAGGTTTGCACGATGTGGCCTGCAGTTATCGTCCATTAAAAGGAAGTTATCTCCGATTGCTGCAGCGTAAGGGACTACAATAGGTCTGAGAATCTCATCCCTATATCGGCGACCAGTCAGAGCTCCATCTCGAATGATGCAGAGGTCAGTGCGCCCGTCAATGGATATGCCACCATACACCAACACTCCTCCACCGCCAAATCTGACACTTTCGTGCACGAACGCAGGATTATTCCTACTGCCACGGTCCCTCCAGATGAAATACGCCTATTATCCGGATGCACAGAAAAACGGGACTCGTCAGAAAACAGAATATTGCTCCATTCATTTCTCCTCCAGTTGACATGCTCGGTTGCCCACTCCCTGCGGTCGCGACGATGCCTTGATGTTAATCTAACACATACCATCGGTCGGCGAGCATACAGACCTACAGCATGGAGCCGGTTTCGGACAGTCTGAGTTGAAATCGTGGTGCCTGTAGCCGAGCGAAGGTGTTGTTGGAGAAGAGGAGCGTTCATGTTTCGGTGTCTCCGAGCTGTTAACGCTAAATACCGATCTTCATTGGGCGTTGTTGCCCGTCTACGACCTTGCCCTGGTCTTCGGCCTGCACATCCACTCTCCAAAAAACGGTTCCAGATCCTGGAAATGACACTTTGTGACACTCCAATGGCTTGCGCTACTTCGGCAAGCCATTGACAGAAAATTTTCTTATACTTTTAGAAAAATAAAATTTAATAAATGAAAATATAATCTAGCAGATATTTATAGTTAATTATATTTTACCTTTTAATAATTTCTTTTAAAACAATCTTAAGATTCTTTTTTTAAATATATACAACTATTATACAGACATACATATTTATTCGTAAATCGGTGGAATAGTAAAAATCTAATCACAGTTGTTCGGTCATCCAAGGCTGTCTGTTAGATGGTTGGCGACTTTCTCTCCAACATGGTTTATTAGTGAGAAATGAAAGGTTTAGAATCAGCTGGAGTGGCTCAGTGGTTATAGCAATAACCCGGAACGCTGTGGACCCAGGTTCAATTCCCGGCTCTGGCTAATTTTGCACTTCATGTTGGATTATTGTATTTAATGTATGTGGCTGAGCATGTCCTTTTCAGTCTATTTTTCGTTTTTAATTATTGAATTTCAACCACCCTACAATTTTGTCTTCCCACCCTAGCGGTGTATAAATTATAAACCTTTATATGTTTTTTCAATTTGTTAAGCAAATTGTGCCTTTTTTTACTTTGTATTAATAATAAATAACGCATGTAACTCCCCCCCTTTCCAGTTAAAATATTTTGCGACCCTTCAAAAAAAAAAAAAAAAAAAATTTATATACTTTTGAAAACAAAAATGAATTGTAACGTAAAACTTTCCTAACAGATATAAATTTCTATACGTAACTTCATCCTTCCCCCTCAGAAAAATTTATGTACAGCATTATTATTAGATGTTACTTGTGACATTTTTATACAGTGATTTGCGGCAGAGTTAGTAGAGTGTATAACTCCCCCCCCCAAGACTGTACACAATATATATAAAAATAAGGATTGTGTTTTTGAAACAAAAAATATCAAAAACTCATTTAAACTTTCGAAAAATGATTAAAATCATCAAAACCAAGGAAGAAAAAACTGCAAAAGAGTGAGAACTATATCTAAATTCTATTACGTATTTCATTTTTATAATACATTCAATATGTAACATGAATTACATTTACAATATGTAAAATATATTAACTAAAAATGTCATAATAGTGATTTTGGCAAAATAACTAAAACTTAATTTAAAATCTTTCTTTGCGTTACGGATTTCGGCTTAGCGATAAAGTGCGGTTCCAATATATGTGACAAAAAATTAGTTTTAATATACTATTTTTTTCAAAATCACTTAATACTAATAGTTGAGAATTCTTAATATTTACAGGTGATGAAAGACGTAAAGTGAATATATGGACTCTATAATTTAGAATTTTAATGTTATATTAGCGAGAGTATTGTTTTTATAATCTTGTAATTTTAAGTAAAATGATCACAATATTATACAGGGTGTATCTGAAATGCTTCAACAAACTTAGAGGGATGATAGTACTTATGAAGACGAACAAAAAATGCAATGGAACATGGGGTCGCAAATGACGTTTAAAGGATGAAAATCGAGAAAATGCGTCTGGAAATGGACAAGCTGAGACAAGAAAGATACACTCCAGAAAAAATTATTTATTACACATAATAGGTACAACACAGCTCGTGATGTCCAGAGAAAACAAATATTTTACAACAATTGTTCAAAGTGTCGACCGCGGACATTATTACACATAGCGTGTCCACCAGTCGTTGCTCCGTAGATGTACTCTGTGTAATAATATCCGCGGTCGACACTTTGAACAAATGTTGTAAAATAATTGTTTTCTCTGGACATCACGAGCTGTGTTGTACCTATTATGTGCAATAAATAATTTTCTAGAGTGTTTCTTTCTTATCTCAGTTTGTCCATTTCCAGACGCATTTTCTCGATTTTCATCCTTTAAATGTCATTTGCAACCCCATGTTATTTTGCATTTTCTGTTCGTCTTCATGAGTACTATCATCCCTCTAAGTTTGTTGAAGCATTTCAGATACACCCTGTATATATAGAGCAGACACGAAAAGAATCTGCAATATATAAAATGTTAGTACGCAATAATGCTTCCTGTGTATCAATCGAACTCTACACTAAACATTAAAACACCTGCTGCAATTACTCGCCAAATGTTACGCCCTCTCCTTACATTAGCAGATAACATTCAATAGGGAAAATAACCCTAGTTGCAGCGTGAAAGTGTAACTCGAGAGGCAATAGCATATACTTCATATCGTATGGTCATCCGTGTGATAACAGCTTAACACTCATTCTTTGAGCAAACTAATTCGTCTAAATTAGATGAACACTAATGTTTTACTTTTAATTGTTATAGATTACTCAAACATTATATTTCGAATTATATAACTGCAGATACGCTGTTAAGGAAAATTAATGTCTTTCTAGTTTTAAGCAACACGACGGCAATTATTTACTTTTAACGTTATTTTGCATCTCAAGAGAACAGTACTAAAGTTTGATAAAACATGTTACTTTAAATATTTTAAACAATTCATTGATTGCATTCATTGATTGCACAAATAATCTCTTTCGTAAAAGCTTACGGGATGTCTGCGCTATAAACATTTATGTAATTTCAGAGTGCTTTCCATTATTTACTAAGTTTAATTCCCCATTTTAACACTTAATCCGTGAGCATACTAATTCGTCTAAATTAGATTTACACTTGTGTTTTACTTTTAATTGTTATAGGTTACTAAAACACTAAATTTCGAGTTATAAAACTACAGACGCGCTTTTAAAGAAAATTAATGTACTTCCAGTATTTGCAACACAACGGAAATTATTCACTTTTCAAATAACTTGGTATCTGAAGAAAACCGTAGTAATGTTTGCTGAAAAATGTTACTTTAAATATTTTAAAATAATATTTATTACTAATCGTATTCTTTTAAGTTATTTAGTTATGTATTTAAATATAAATATTTCTATTTTAATAAATTTCTAAATTTCTATTTTAATAAATATACAGTAACCTTTACATTACCAAGCGCAAGAAGAAATATTCTTGCAGAATACATTCTTGCACTGGCATATCTGAAAAATCTATGTATAAGGTGGGCAAAAAATATTCACAATTTGTTTTTCATGTCGTAATACGGAAAAGTGCCAATTAGGCAGACTAAAAATGGGTAAAAAAAAGAATTAAAATCAGTTTATATCTTCCGGAAGCGTATATGCTGTAAAGTTTGCTTAAACGTGGGAAAATTCATATTTTTACAAAATAAATAAATAAATAAATTAATTAATTAATTAAATAAAATAAATAAATAAATTAAATTAAATTAGTCTCTTCACTAATGCAATAGCTGAAATTATTATGTATTAGAATAACAAAACATAATTGTCTGAGTGCAACGAAGACTCATACACAGCGCAGTATTACTTTGCCCCATATATAGCTAGGATGGATATTAAAACCTTTCGTCAAGCATAACTCAAAAAATATTTAACGGATTTCGTTCAAATTTTTACAGCAGGTACCTATAATGGTGACAACGACGTCTATTTATTACCAAGAATAAATGTTAAACCGTTTGGAAATTATATTAAAAAAATAGATAAAAAAGCACAATTAAAGTACATACGTCACTAAATTTTGTGCGTACGTCATTTTCACATGCGGGAGATTTTCGTAGACAATCGGAATTGGAAAGTTCATGGAGTACATGGAGCAAAATAATATGCAAGCACTAATATTCAGCACAATAAAATATATTTCAATTTAGTAGAAATCGAAAATTAATCTGGATTTTTTTCTGTTTGAAAGAAAAATCCCGCAATAACTTGGTAGACTTGGTATTAGAGATTTGGCGCAAATCTCAGCAATAGCAGCTTTTTTTATTTCGCGTGTGTAAATTAAAAAATATATATATTTGGTGTTTAAAGAAAAGGTTTCGATTTATGGCATTATTTCTTTTTGTTTTCTCTTTTTAGCATTTTAAATGGGATTAATGAAAGGCATGTATTTTAAATTAAATGAGTGAAAGGTTTATATTTAAGTAAAATGAACTAAATATGAAAATGTTATAGGAACAATATTTGGCGATTTATCAACTGCGCCAGGATAACATAAAAGTACCAATATATCAAACGGTATGTAGTATATGAAATTATTATAATCACCCATCGTACAAAAAAACTAATATTCTGCATTCAGAGGGAAAAATCCATCTCCTGTGCCGGTAGATTTGGCGAGTTATTTTTTGTTGATAAGTTTTTCGATGTGGTTGTTGCGATCTTCAGTCTTTCGGTTACCTTTTCTAAAGTTATGTTTTGCAGATGTAATATTATGTTAACATATGTTTTGTAGATATTTTTTTTTGTATATATATGTTAATTGTAATGGCAGTTGGGAATGAGATTTTTACCTTTTTATCTATGCTTTCGAAAATATTAAAACATTAAAAAAAGATAATACAGATGTCGCAGGCGCACCGGGGTATCTTTTTGGTACTAAAATGGCGATGTTATGTGTGGGCAACCTGGCGATTTTGCTTCGTGTAGCAACTCGTTAGAGCAAATTCTGTGTTTTTATGTTAAATTAAATATTGTGTGTTTTATAATAAATTAATCACTGTGTGTGTTGTATAATAAAATAAGGTAAATATGTCATATACGCACCACATTGGTGCGATTGCAACAAAATGGGAATTTTATGGCAAACATGGTAACCCGGTTGTTTTGTTTATGTGTTAATAAGTGTTAATATTTACGTTTTATTGTGATATTTATATTATTATGTTTATTATTTGTAACTGTTCATTTATTATTGCATGCTTTTTGTAACGGTACTTCTCTATTATCCCATCGACCACTTTTCATAACAAAAAACTATCGCCAAACTGTAAGATTAAACGCCAAAATTGCAGTCCCATTTACTTGATGTCAGAAGCAATATACGTGATTGTTATGTCATCAAATAGTTCATAAAGTGGTCGACGAGATAATAGAGAAGTACCTTTGTAACTAATATTCAAAAACAAAGTTTTCGCCAAATTGGCGGGGGAAAAATCGCGCCAATGTGGTGCGTATATTACATCTGTGCCTAAAATAATTTCTGTGTGCTTAAAATAAAAATTGTGTGTGTTTTATAACATAATAAAATCAAACTAGCATGCTGTTTTAGCAATCTTGGGCAAACGGGTTCTCAAAAACGGGGTTTTCTGGCCAAAATGGCGCGAACAAAAATCACGCCAATCCCAGTGCGCTAGCGACAGCTGTTCCAAAAATATTTATATCAAGCGTATAATGTTTTGCATTTTTATACGGAACACTTCTCCATTTAAATATTTTAAATGCTATTTACATCAGAATTTTTTTTTCCTGAGGTTCCCAAAAGTTAATTTAGGTATGTTTTTCGTTCGTTTATTAATTTTTTACAATTTGCCCCCTGACAATAACAATTATTTATCCCAAAATACCTCTTAGGTTTGTTAAATATGTTTGTTTATGTATTTTCATTACTTATTAAAATTTTGAAAATGGCGATAAAATTTTATTTCAGCATCGTATTTATGTTTTTAAGATGGTTCCAAAACATGGTTTAATAAAAGTACGTTTGTAAACATTTGAAAAACATGTTTTTCCGCTCTCTGGAAAAATTTGGTAAGATGCTCAAGTAGATGCTTTTAATAAGATGCTTTTAATAAGATGCTTTTTTTAAAGTAGATGCTTCGGTAAGATGCTTTTGGCACCATGTTTAATTTTTTCGCCAATCGCGCCAACCGGCACAGGATACGGAACTTTTCCCCATTCAGATACACAGGCAAGGCTGGTCTCAAACAACAATAAAGCTAGCAATAACATTGTTTTAACTCTATAACAGTTACAATAATGATATTAAATGCTCCGATTGGCGTTGGTCCCGATTACGGTAGTTTCCCCTGGAAAAAACTGCAGAAGAAGTCTTTTACATTTGTTTCGAATGAAGCTCGGCGAACAAAGTAATACCTAATAATACAAACAACACTAACATAAACATGGAAGCAAAAGTTTAAATTCAAATGTATATATTTGTTAATCTTTCCCCCTCCCACCAACTCTTAAAAAAAATAAGAAAAATAAAAATAAAGTTACAGCATTGAATTTAAAATGGCGTTAAGCTACGCTTTCTGACTTAAGCAATTAACTGCAAACCCGATTATGAAACTTTCACTTAACTATAACATGTATCTAATATCCCTGAGGATACTTCCCAGTTATACGCACCTTTAGGCTTTTTTAAAAAGCTTGACACAATTCGGGTTTAAGAAGTTGAGATTTATTGCCAAATTATATAAACAACTATGAAACTAAAACTGATGAATTATTTTGCTGGTTTACGCATGTATTTTTAAAAATTGCATCTGATATTAGATGAATTACTTCTGTTTGTATTTAATAACGGTAAACGGCTTCTTTATATTGAATGAATTGTGAAACTGTTGGGAAGAGGTAGACAGACGGATAGTGAGATGGGTAGAGAGACGGGTAGTGACAGAGATAGGCTAACGGGTTGCGAAACGAATAGGTAGACGGGTAGCGAGACAGGTAAAAAAAAGGTTGACAGAGGGGTACCGAGATGGATAGAGAGACGGGTCACGAGACGAGTAGTGAGACCGATATACAGGCATGTAGAGTAAAGGTTGAGAGACGGGTTGCGTGGTGGATAGAGAGACGGGCAGACAGAAGAGCACAGAGACGAGTTGACAGACGGGTAGAGAGAGGAGTATGTACACAGGCAGACGTGTCGAGAGACTGGTAATTAAACGGGAAGCAAGACAGGTAGAAAGACGGATTGACAGATGGATAGCGAGACAGGTAAAGAGTTGATAGCGAGACAGGTAAAGAGTTGGGTAGAGTTTGGGTACTGGAAAAAATTTTAATTCAAATGCAAATATTTGTCACAAGGAAAATGTTGCAACAATGAAATTAAATTTGCGTTAAGCCACGCTTGCTAAAATACGCTATTGGCTGGAAATCTGATTACGTAACTTTAAAAAGCTTGGCGTTTTATAAGATCAAGCAAAAAAAAAAAGGGATTATTTGCCAAATGTTATAAAAACAAATCTGATGGACGGTACTTCTTTTCTATTTGTTTAACATATATGGATATATGGATTTATGTATGATATTTTGTAATATTATCATTTAATTTTCTCTTTTTCATTATGTCGTAATTGTTAATCCTACGTTCTTAACAATATCACTCAGACTAATCCCTTTGAGGGAAACCTAGTGTTTAAATATTATCTATATCTATCAACATCTTCCGATCGTGCACGTGCTCAAAAATTTGCCAAAATGTGAAAAAAAATCACATTTTAACAAAAACATTTCAAAATTTTTAAATTAGCCTCTTCACGAATGTAATTGATGAAATTCTTATGTAGTAGAATAACAAAACATAATGTTTAAATATTATTTAAATCCTCAAATCCATCCAGATCTTCCGGTCGCGCATTGCCTTCAAGTTAATGAAATTTTGAAAACAAAAATACAAATAAAAATAGGTCACAGCTCAATGGGAATATCTGTGGGAATATCTAATGGGGAAAAATACCAAAAGTTATTTTATTTTATTTTATTATTATTTTTTAATACAAGTTTAAATGTTTGAAAACAAATTATGTTAGACCATTAGTATTATTTATAAACATATTTTGTTATTGAAAAATTTATGTTTTATGTGAAGAGAGTCGTAAGTCCAAGAAACTCCTGTTGAAAAATTTATCATCACCGTTTACACTTATTCTTAGCTGGAGCTCCTTTAAAATCAGATTTTAGGGCAAAATTAGACATGGTTGACTTTGACAGCAGAGTCGTTCTGATAAAACCATCCCTAGACTCAGCTTACAAACTTTTCCTGAAGCTTCTGTTACGAGTCTGACACATCGTTCAACTGCTTGGGTGTGAATTGGGAATATCTCGAATGTTATATCCCAATTAGGGACTGAGCCACTTTGAATATGTGATTTAATCTCTTCGTCACTGATATTCTTTTATAATGGGGGAGATCATAAATCACAGTCCATCCATTTAATTATATCCGAGAAATCTTGAGACTTGAAATTGTGTTTTGACGGCATGAATGTTCTGATATTTGTTCTCTCTTGATGTAACTGTCTCGCCTTTAGAATTCGCTGAAGTTCGAGCTCTCTTATGTTTTTGGAAGTATCTTATGTTATGGTTAACATTAAATGTTCTGGATGAGCGGAAAATCCATTTTGTTTGATCACAGGGTCGACAATATTATTTAAATCTTTAGTCAGGTACCTTGGTACACAAGTTTTGGTTCATCTGCAGAGAATTTACTTGTTTTAATAATAAACCACATTGGCATGTATGACTTCAAAATAAATACAACTATTTTTTAAAGTTCAGGTGTGAGGTTTTCTTCACTTAAGTAGAATCTGAGAGTTCGATTGGCTGTTGTTAACCACCTCGAGTGGGACAAGGGAAACGGATCTCTTACAGCCAAATCCTCCTTACAGCCAAATCCTCATTACAGTTTTCCGAATTCATTACCATGGAAATATCGAGTACATTTTACTGATCAAGTAAGTCAAGTAAGTACTGACATAAGTATATTACTTAATATACTTATGTCTATTGTGGGGATCTGACAGTCAATACTCTTGAAGCTGATCACTAAAACAAACACCGAATCAAGTCCTCAACAGTAGAAAGCTTGGTTGACGAAATATCTGCAGGAGTACTAAATATAGGGTAATCAAATACCTGATTAGTGAGGATTTGTTTAGAAACAGCCATAGTATACGAGCGTTAAGTCTCAAATTTACACAAAAATGTCACAACACAAAACAATCATTGCAATAAATGCAAATGTTAAAATAATAACTTGAAGAACGAACAAAACACACTTACAAACACCGCAGCTAACATTAAAAATGACGAGCTGAAGAGCAGTGATTGGTGGAGGTGGTGGGGGAGCATTTATCGGACTCGATGGCTCCAGCGACATCCGCCAATGTCGTTGGCGTCCTTGAGCCAATCGAGTTATAACAAGTGCGTGAATTTCGTAGATTTGACAGCTGTTCCGCAATCGGAATACCTTAACAAAAATAAATAAATAAAAATAATTCTCTAAATCACATTATCGGTTCGAGTAAGAAACGATTAGAGCTATTACACTTAAATATTGACAAGCTAGGTAAGATTAAAGATTATCATAAAAATATGATTTTTGCCAATTTTCGGCATAATTTAGAGCAAATGTGCGACCGGAACACGTTGAGGGATTTAAATAATATTTAAACATTATGTTTTGTTATTCTAATACATAAGAATTTCATCTATTACATTCGTGAAGAGGCTAATGCAAAAAAAAAAAAAAAAAAATTGTAAAAATGTGAATTTTTCCACATTTTGGCACATTTTACAGCATATGCGTAACCAGAAGATATAAACCGATTTTTATTTTTTTTTTTTTAATTTTTTTTTTTTACCTATTTTCAGTCTCCCAATTCGCAACTTTTCCGTGGTATTACGACTTCAAAAGTTTTTTTTTTTAACTTTTAAGGACCAACCTAATGCTTATTTCTATGTAATGCTATTAAATATGTACAACGTTGGGAACCTTCTATATTTGTCTCATGCACAGCGTTTCGATTTTTAAACAAATAAAAAAATAATAAACAATAAATGACATAACTTCTATTGCATCATTTATTAGAAGCTAACCGAATTTATCAAAACATATTTAGCTTCAACTGTTGCATATATTTTATATATTATTCTTATTTAAGTACATTCTTCGATATAAAATTAGTAATCAAACTAATTTCAATTTCTTATTTACAAAAAAATAAATGGTACCATATAACGTATCGCAAAGAAAGTACATATATATGTAGGAAAATACATATGTTTCTTTTAATTTTAAAGTTATTACCAAATATTTAAATTATAGTTAAAAAATGTACCAAATTTATATCTTTGTTGAGAAAAAGACACCTACTATGTATTTACATGTTCCTCTATGTGCGTTTTGCCACTTAGTTTTTTACTGAGATTTGTTTCACAGATATAGATATTTGTAGAGTGCAAAAAATCAATTAATATATATATATATATATGTTTGATTTTATCTGTATGATTTAAAATTTCACAAGAAATTGGCAGCTGGTTGAGTGTGGCGAATGATTGTAGTCGATTGATCGAGCATCATGGTGAGGAATGTTGGCAATGAAGGTACTAATAGAGAATTTCTTTATTAATGCATTCAATGCATGCTTGGCGATTAATGTAAATCAGAAGTCGTTTGTTGTTTGCTTCGTTCGGTTGTATCCATGGGGAGCTCTGAAAACCAATACGTCGTAAATAAAAAAAAATGGTTTGTTAAGTAAACAGAGTTGAACTTTTCTAGGTAGTTAGTTAATTACAGTCCACTTTATTGTCGTAGTCAACAGATACTAATTGAGAATTTCTTCATTAAAACTAGGCCAGTTATCCAAATAAAGCGTTTATTCAGACACAGGAGATATGACAATACAATTCCCACATGACGCAGATGCTTTATAAAGCCCTCAGGCATGACTATATATTATTACATCGTTGAGTTGATCTTAAATGGCTGTTTTACTTTAAAACAAAGAATTATTATTGCTATTATTTTGAAAAAAAAAAAAAAAAAAAAAAGGTTTTTTATCATACTAAATGAAGTTTTAAAAGGTAATTTGAAAAGTTTATTTCTTTCGCGCGATGTAACTCTTTAATGAATGTTTTCTTTTTAAAACAAAAGTGTAGGATATTATGTACATGTGCAGTGTATAGTCCTTTTTCAGGAAAATAATCCAATATAGAATATGCGAATTTTATTGTACTATGAAAATACCATTTCTTTTGTAAAAAGAAATTTGAAATTTCTCTAGATTTTTGTACGAATTTTGTTCTTTAATTATTTTCTTTCTAAATAAAAAGATCTATAAATATTCCATAGGTTATAAAGCGTGAAAAGAGTAAAGGTATTTTTTGATTAAAAATAAAAGGTAAAATCTAAGTCAAGAAAATACATTTCTAAATATTTTTAAAGTAAAATTTTAGAAGAAAAAGCATCCTATTAAGTGTTATATGAGCATATGCATACATTTAAATACATAATTATATTTATTTTATCTTTACAGATAAACAATAAAGCCTTTATATTTGTATGTATCGAATAAAATATTTTTAGCCTTTGTAAAGATGTGAAAATATTATACATATATGTATATACAGGCTGTCCATAAATAAACCACCCAAATTTAAAGTTGTCTACAAATGAAAATGTTTTCCAATAATTGTGAAATTTTGTGGAGGAAATAAAAAAGGATCGAAATTCGTTTGAGCGAAATAAATAGTTCATCATTTCGCTGCCAGAGGGCGTTCTTAATGAATTTCAAATTTAGCATACATTTGCGATAGTTTACAAATTTTATTACAAGAAATCGTGTTCCACATGGCAGCCATCATTTTTAACTACAATCTGAAATCATAAGGTAGAATGTTCCGCAGTTGCAACCAGAAAAAGGAATTGATTAAAACAACAAAATATGTTTTGTTGAAAAGTTGGTTAAAAAGTAGGTTTTGTTGCATTGACAAAAAATATTGTTAACACTCTTACAAAATATTAACAAAATTTCATCAATTTTACTTGAATTAACAAAATCTGTTTTTATTTTTTATTTTACCATAATTTTGTAATTTGTAATTCAAGCAAAATTTTGTTGCTTTTACAAAATCTATTTTTTTAATTCTACCTTATTTTGTAAATTGTAATAGCAAAATTTTGTTGCTTTTACAAAATTTAAATTGTTGTGTAGTAGCCATAACGCTCTCACGTAACTTGGTTTATTTGACTTATATAGCTGTATAATTAAAAGACTAACATAATTTTTGGATAATTAAAACTTTTTTAATTAGGGCGGACCAAGGTAGTTTTAAAAATCCCCCTTTTCCATTTATTACTTTCTTCTAACTTTACAAGAAGGAAGTATTGGAATAATGAAAATTTTCGGCTTCCGGTTTTCGACGGATTTTAGAAGGTCCTGAACACGATTTGACTGTTTTTAGAAAATGACTGTCTATGACTCTGTCTGTCTGTATGTGACAAAAATTTTGAGGACGCTCTATTTCAAGAACTAATGCATGGAATATAATAAAACTTTATATTCAGTTACTTCCTTATATAAATTGGTGCTGATTAGTTTTTGGCGTAAATCGCGTAACAGGTGGCGCTGCTATGTTGCAATTTTCGCAATTTCTGCAATAGATTCGCGATTTCTCAAGAATTAAAGCACTGATTTACATCAAAATACAGATTGAGTTAGACCTTGACATAAATAGAAGGTGATTACGCTTTGGTGTAAAGAGCCCAACAGGTGGCGCTGCTATGTTATTTGTTTCATGTTTTTCACTATAACTAAATCTCAAGAACTATTGCACGGATTAATTTTTAAATCATTTTCAGCAGTTCTTAAATAATAACCAGTGAATTTTTATCCTGTTTTTTTTTCACACGTAAACCGACAGAGTGAAAAATGTCCCAAGCCGGGAATCGTACCCGGGTTCTCAAAATAGCGCTCTGAGTCCTCAGCATACGGCAACATAGTTATTTTTTAATTAATTTTCTGAAGTGAACTACGCCTGTAATCCTTGAATAATAACCAGTGAATTTTTATCCTGTTTTTTACAAGCTTAATTCACTGCTGAAAATGAATTAAAATGAATTATATGTTGCCGTATGCTGAGGTTTGTATTTTCGTCTCATGTTTGCCGCAGAAATTTGCATGCTCATGCACGGTCTGTTTATCAATAGTCCTGGGAAGCCCGTGATTACACCAAGAAATTCAAAGGTGTCCCCAAATTTACCTTAAAAAAAAAAAAAAAAAAAAAAAAAATTCAATCAGGTTAAAAAATCTTTTTTCCTTACGAAATTTTTATCTAAGAAGCTCGCTCTTTCTAAATTGTTTACTCGAAATTTTAATGGTAAAATTGCAAATTGTTGCAGCATACCAAAAATGGATTTAGTAAATAACAAAGCAATTGGTAGAGGGAAGCCCCAGAGTAACGTCGGGCTTCCACTACTTTTATGTCTTAAGCGGGCTGTGTGCTCATCATGACATTTCCACCTTGTGCTGCGGTTCAGTCGGTCCGACATATATAAGAGTGAGAAATTTCGAATTTTGATATCGTTCCTTCTAGCTGAGTGGTTAGAGTCTCAGATCGTTATTCTGAGGGCCCTTTTTCGATTTCCAACTTGGGACAATGCTCAATCTGTAGGTTTTGCTTGAAAAAAAGCAGGTTATAAATTCAATTCTTATTGTTCAAGGATTACAAGCGTAATTCACTGCTGAAAATGAATTAAAAATTACCTAAAAAATAGTTAAGTTTAGATTGGTTCTAATACAAAAAATTATTTTAAAGTAAATATTATAACTGTTTATGTAACAAAAACCTTTTGTTGTTAAAACAAAGAAAAATCTTAAAGTTACACAAAACAATTCCTCTTGAAACAAAAGTATTTGTTGCTGAAAATAAAAAAAAAAACTCTTCAAATAACACATAATTGTATTTATTTTGAGAAAACTTTCAGCAAAATATTTTGTTAATTAAAGTAAATCTAAAAGGTGGATTAAAACTTTGTGCCGTTATATTAAAAATAAATGTACATCGTTAAATTAGCACAAATTAAAATAATTTATACTGGCAAACAGCTGTTTCAAAGCCTTTAAGCTCCATCTTCAGTGCCAATTCAAAAGGTAAAAACGAACTAAATCTCGTAAGCCATGACAGCTTGTCTGCCATTTCTTTCCCGCGCTCAGATGAAATGGCGCTGAACTTTTCAAAATAACAGCAGAGACGAGGAAACACATGTGATAGAGAGACCAATAGGAACACTCCGCCGACCGGGAAGTTTAAGTGTGGAGGCGAATAAAGGAGGGGGGACGAAGAGAATGAATTAAGTGAAACGCAGCCAGACGTTTGAAACGGTTTCCACGGCGGAGAAAAAAAACAGAAAGGGGGGGGGGCAATGAGGATGAATTAAATGAAAGGTAGCCAGACATTTGAAAAATTTGGTATACTGGACAAATCATTAATCAAGCTGCTCGAATTTTTACAAATGTGATAAGCTTCCCAGAAATTTAGGTCGTAAATTGATGAGCATTTCTGAATTATTGTACCTTCCAAAAAATTAAAACTGTGATTTTCAGACCAACAATGGTTAGCTATTGCAGAACGTTTAATATCACAATTTTTAACATAGTTTTTATGTTCCCCTAAGCGGGCTCTTGGTTTGACATACATACATTTTATCACATTCGCAAGATATTTTATAAATTCCTCAATGTGAAAATCTGTCTGTTGGATGTTTCAGGTCTGTAAATTTGATTTTGTTAAACGGTGCATAAAATGTTTTAAAGTCGAAACTTTTCAAAATTCTAGATATTTGATGGCTTATTCTCGGAGAATATGGAAGTATAATTAAATTTTCATTGCGAACATTGTTAACATTGGAATGCGTACGTTTAATTTGTTTATTATGAATTGAATCAACTATTTCAACAGCATAACCCCGGTCAATGGCTATTGATCTGATGTAGTCTAACTCCGCTTTGAGTAAACTCTCAGATTAACAAATTTTTAGGGTGCGATGAACATATGTATTAAAAGCAGCCAATTTTTGATTCGGGGGGGTGAGATGAAAGACGGTGTTGCGGTAATGAAACTGCGAATGGTTTCCGATAAACGGTAGTTTGAAAAATACGTCACTTAATTGCGAACAATGTAAATTTTAACAATAAACTTCCAATGTCAAATATTAGTAAGGGTGCTTCCAGTTGCATGAAGAAACTAAAATCCAATTCAAATATACTTATTAGCAAAGCAGATAAAGGCGGTCAGATTGTGGTTATGGATAATTCGGATTACCTGACAAAAATACAAGATTTAATTAATGATGGTCCTTATAAAAAGTTAAAGTCTTACCATTCACAGAATGAACTAAAAACAATTAAATCCGTTATCCAACATTCCCCCCTCATTTCCAATAGTACTAAATCTTCCCCCATTCCTGATGTTTCACATTGCGCAAGATTTTATGCTCTTCCAAAGGTTCACAAACTCGGTATTCTATTCAGACCGATCGTTTCAAATATTGGTACCTCCTCCTATAGATTAGCGAAATATCTTGGTTCTACTTTCTCCCCGTTACTCTCCAATAATATTTATACCTGCAAAAATTCTTATGATTTCGTAAATAAATTACGCAACTTCACCTTTACTCAAAGCCACCGTATGGTTTCAGTTGATGTCAAATCCCTCTTTACAAATGTACCGGTTCAAGGTGCCTTAAACTGTCTGAAATTACGCCTTCAGGAATTTCACTTCTCATAGTTTGAAATAGATGAATTATTACACCTTACGGAAAGTTGTCTATCACAAAACACGCTCATTTTTAATGGTGATTTTTATCGCATGACCGATGGGTTGTCTATGGGTTCACCCCTGAGCCCAATTCTCTTTGACTTCTATATGCATTATTACGAGTCAAACCTTTTCAATAAGTTAAATTTTCCATTTTACACCCGCTACGTCGATGACTGTTTCGCTTTAGTTGATTCTAGTGATATAGATATTCCTCATATTCATTCTGTTATGAACTCTGTAGATGAACGTATACAGTTTACATCTTAACTTGAAAATAACAACCAACTACCTTTCCTTGATGTCATGGTTTACCGCGAAAATGACTCATTTCAAACTACAGTTTATCGTAAACCATTCGCAGTTTCAATACCGCCACACCGTCTTTCATCTCACCCTCCGAATCAAAAATTGGCTGCGTTTAATACATATGTTCATAGCGCCCTAAAAATTTGTTCATCTGAGAGTTTACTCAAAGCGGAGTTAGACTACATCAAATCGATAGCCATTGACCGGGATTATCCTGTTGAAATAGTTGATTCAATTCATAATAAACAAATAAAACATGCGCATTCCAATGTTAACAATGTTCGCAATGAAAATTTAATTATACTTCCATATTTTCCGAGAATAAGCCATCAAATATCTAGAATTTTGAAAAGTTTCGACTTTAAAATAGTTTTGTGCCGTTTAACAAAATCAAATTTACAGACCTCAAACATCCAATAGACAGATTTTCACATTGGGGAATTTATAAAATATCTTGCGAATGTGATAAAATGTATATAGGTCAAACCAAGAGACTGCTTAGAGTCCGCTTAGGGGAACATAAAAACTATGTTAAAATTGTGATATTAAACGTTCTGCAAAAGCTAACCATTGTTGGTCTGAAAATCACAGTTTTAATTTTTCGGAAGGTACAATAATTCAGAAATGCTCATCAATTTACGACCTAAATTTCTGGGAAGCTTATCACATTTGGAAAAATTCGAGCAGCTTGGTTAATGATTTGTCCAGTACACCAAATTTTTCAAATGTCTGGCTACCTTTCATTTAATTCATCCTCATTGCCCCCCCCCCTTCTGTTTTTTTATCCGCCGTACAAAGCGTTTCGAACGTCTGGCTGCGTTTCGCTTAATTCATTCTCTTCGCCCCCTCTGCTTTTTTCGCCTCCACACTTAAACTTTCCCGGTCGGCGAAGTGTTCCTATTGGTATCTCTGTATCATGTGTTTCCCCGTCTCCGTGGTTCTTTTGAAAAGTTCAGCACCATTTCATCAGAGCGCAGGCTAGAGATGGCAGGCAAGCTGTCATGGCTTAGGAGTTTTTAATTCGTTTTTACCTTTTAAATTGGCACTGAAGATGGAACTTAAGGGCTTTGAAACAGCTATTTGCCAGCATAAATGATTTTAATTTGTGCTAATTTAACGTTGTACATTTATTTTTAAATAAAGTTAAATTGAAACATTTCTACTGGAATTAACAGAACATTTTTTTGCTGATGATACAAAATGTTTTTTTTTTTTTTTTGGAATTGCAAAAAAAAAAATCAACAATATTTTTCTTGTTGATTCAAACAAATTTTCCATTGACCCATATTTAAAAGGAAAATTTTTTTGGGCCAACCAAAATTTTGTTGATTCAACAAAACTTTTCTCTGGGTGTGACCTCAATGTGTTCTTGTAAATTTTAACAGCATGTCGTGAAATGTTGTCAAAGTTCTTGGATAATCACGTCTTACCAGACATTCCAAAATTTCCAATAATTCATTAAATGATGTCCTTTGTTGGCGAAATTTTGATCTATTTTTTTGTCCAAGAAAATTTAAATTCCTTTAGTATGTCCTCCACTAAATTTAACACATTTCTGAACAATAGTTTTGTCTGTATACAAATTTAAAGTAGTGCAATTTAATTATGGACACCCGAATATATATTTTGTCATCACTCTTTTCAAATACGCGTCATTTAATAAAATGAATTCTGTGATTTATGTGAAAGCGAAATTTATCATTAAAAGAAACGTTACGAAAAACGATACAAGTTGTCAACCATGATGTAGGGATTATTTAAATCCAAAATTTTGTTTAAGTTTTTTTTTTTTTTTTTGGATTTGTATATACGTGTTGGACAAAATAAAACAGGAATAATATATTTAGTAATTGAATATGTTTAACAAATGTTTATATAGCAAACAACCGCAAGCATGTTTTGGCTCTCTGATTGACAAATCTAAAGAAAATATTCTTGATGGTGAGAAATACCACCATCTAGATCTAAACTAGCACACACTATAAAAAAAAAGGATTTGGTTTTTTTTCTGCATATTAACAGAGTATTTGGTATCATTTTAATCAGTGAACAGTGAACAATACAAATTAATGATCCATTTTAGGATCAGCGCATACAGATAGATTATTATGGAACAAAGTGAACCACGGCAGTCAAGGAAATATTTGGTTTTCCGTTCCCACGAATGATTTAACTACAC
Source organism: Maratus michaelseni (assembly GCA_963931845.1). Lineage (NCBI taxonomy): Eukaryota > Metazoa > Arthropoda > Arachnida > Araneae > Salticidae > Maratus > Maratus michaelseni. The sequence continues at coordinate 86,973,089 of OZ007593.1, forward strand.
CTAATAAAAATGTCATGGAGAAAATTGTCAGAACAATAATATGACACATTTATTTATGAGAGCTTAAATAGGCACGAAGACCTCCCAAGTAAAAGCATCTTTAACTCCCAGACACAGCACGGTGTCAAGAGGAATCGCTATTGTACCGACGGACCTATGAAACACTCAAGGGGAGTACCAAATTTCTCCCGCCTGCCAATGGTCATCTCTCTAAAATCAGAGGTATGGCCGAAACATGCAAATTTTCAAGAAGTTAAAACGTATAAGGCCTTAATTTTATGTGAAAAGGGAAAAATGGTTCCATCCCTTTTTTTTTGCTCCACGAAAAGAATGTGATTTTTCTTGAGAGTAGAGATTCAAAAAAAGATGGAAAAGTAGAAGGTTGACTGCTCTCTAACTAAAAAACAGATTTTGAGTGTGTGTGCCAATAGATGGAAATGTACGCGCTAAGAAAAAGCGAAAACGCGTCAGCCATTACCTCCTGCTGTCAACGTTATCTAGTAATATAAGGTAACAAACAATCTTCCTTCACCATTGTTCCATTTTATTTAATTAAGCTATATTCTTTTAATAATACGAATTTACGTGTGTATGAAGATCCTACCCCGATCTAAACATAAAAAGGCTAATCAAATAAATGCTTCTAGGGTATGGAACTCTGCCTTTCAAAATCGAATTTGTTAATTCAGTAAGATAAACTGTAATTCTCAGAAAATAAATGTTGAGAATACAGTTCTCAACTAGGATTGAATTTTCTTTTTAAACATTTATGTTTGTTTTTAATTATATGTTTATAATTACCTTGTAAATAAACTCAATTTTATATTCAATTAATTTTAGTCAGTTTTCATTTTGTTTACTTAATTTATTGAATTAATATTAAGTATTTTATTTTAGGAAATGTTTTCTTTAATATTACAATCTAGGTTTTAAAATAAGCCATTATTTATTTAACGTTACATAACTCTCTGCAGGTAACCTTTGATGATTGTAATTGGCTCAAAGAGGATCCGAACTTCAAAAATAATTCACAACGCAACTTTTTCTTTTCTATAATTAATTGATAATTTGTCTAATAAAATTTTCTAAGTATAAATCATCATATCAGATCCTTAGAGTCATAGGTGCAAAATAAATACTATACGTCTCGGATAATTTAAAATACTCATATTAATCAATAAACAGCAATACAGTGGTAAATCCTATGCAGTCAGACTTAAATTCAAATAATTTAATTGATCACTCTGTAGCATTCCATCAGAGGGTTTACCGAATTAGAAGTGGTACCGTTACCTCTTTCTAAATTATTTTAATATATTAATTTAATTTTAGAAATAGAACTTTAGGTTATTGTATAATTTTTTTTTTAAATATAAAAATATATATGCAATATTAAGACTGAAAAAAAAAAAAAAAAAAAATTCTTAATTTTAAAATTCTTTAAAAAAAATTTTTTTTGCCTCTTTTCAACAACTAATAAAAAAAAAATTTAAGCATTCATTGGGGAATCTTCATACACACTCTGTAACATGCATATACTTGGCAACTCTTTTTGGGTACCTCACTAAATATATAATGATATATTAAATAATAATAAGTGTTATTGGATTGATTTGTATTAACAAAGAATTGAAAATATGACTTGTGTTACATATACTGCAACAGCAGCAAATATAAAATAAATACATAATGATGCTCAAATATTGAAATGATATATATTATATATAATTAATTTCTCGAACAGTGCATAACAATTCACCATTGGGTATCTTTTATTTTATGTTAAACAATTTTTTTTTTTTGCTCTCTCTCTATTTTATGATTTTTGTACTTTAATTGGATGAATAAGCGTAAAAGTCAAAGAATTAGTAGAATAGATACTGGTGTCAAAACTAGACAACAATTACGCGAATTAAATAATCAAACTGTAGACACTAATATTATTTGTAATAATAGTAATAATAATAATAAGAAAAAAAAAAAGAAAGAGAAGAAAATTATAAATTCTGAAAAAGCTACTCCTAAAATTACTACAATGGACACCCCAAATGCAGATAGCCTAATTAATCTGATTCCATACTATGATGGAAAAAAGGAAGCAAATATTAACCATTTTTTCTTACAATTTGACAATCTCATCAATAAAACTGAATTGAATAATGATTCTAAATTAACTATATTAAAGGCGAAAATTGTAGGACCTGCTAAAGATAAATTGATGAGGGATCAAAATTTGTTCGTGGAACAGAACTTAGAAACCTTTAAAACAAAGTTAAAACAATTATTCGAACCCAAAACCACATTTCTAGAAGCGCAAAAGAAATTTTGCAATCTCAAACAAAAACCGGAACAAAACATGAACGAATTTATATTAGAATTTAATGCGGCAGCAGACCTTTATCTAAAAAAAAGTGGGCAAGATATAGGAGCTAACAACAGCTCTACATTCATGGAAATGATCAAATTATCTCAGTTTTCAGAATCAATTCGTAGTGATTTAAGTCTGGAAGTAAGAAAAAACTCTCCGCCGGACTTTAAAACAGCGTGCAACATAGCTTTAAAATTAGAGGAGGCTTATTCACATGTCAATTTAAAGGACATCAACAACATTTCCAAAACTAAAGATTCTGATTTGTTAAATGAACTGCTTAAACTCAATGTAGAAAGTGCAGAGAATATAAAATTATTAACCGCGGAATTAAATAACATAAAATTAAAGGTAAATGCCACTAACAATGATACAACTAGGTTTTGCAAGTACTGTACATCCACATCCCATACGAACCCACATTGTTGGTTTTACAAGGGCAACGAACAAAACAGCAGTAATTACGTGGACGAAAATAAAAAAAATCCTGAGAATATTCAAATCGAAAAACCAAATTTTTATCAAGGGGGAAACCAACAAGCTCAGGGAAACTTTCAGCAAACCCCAAATTACACGCACCAAAACTTCAACCCTATGCAATATTCTGCTCCTCAGTACATGTACTATGCACCACCCCCACCCCACCAACAATTTATGCCGATATCATATCCCAGTTTCGGAAATTATGGAGGCAATTTCAACGAACAGAGATCATATGACCAGCGAAGAAATTATAGAGGGCATAGAGGGGGCTACAAGCAAAATAATTATAAAAAACATGATTATACAAAAAAAAATAATTCACAGCAGAAATTTGAAAACAATAAACAAGATAAAGATCATGATCAGAATTCTAGTAACAATAAGGGAAACTAAAGTCGGGACTTACATTCTCAAATACAAGGCACCCGCGTAAGTCTCACTGCGGGTCTAAAAAAATAACAAAATTATTGCTAGTGTCAAAAGTAATGACAATTCTCAACTTCCAATTATTACTTTTGAAATTAATGGTGTTAAGATTAATGCTTTGACAGACAGTGGGGCGGCAGTAACTTTGGCATCACCTATATTGTTCGAACAATTAAAGAATGCACACGTAAAATATAAAAATCTCTGTAACCAAGTAAAAATTCAAACATTAACAAATTCGACAATCTCTTTTAAGCAATGCATTAAATTAACTTTCAAATTGGAAAACGTTTTTGTATCGGGGGCATTCTATGTTACAACTCAAGATTTTGGTCGGAACTACAATATGCTATTGGGATTCGATTTCCTCAAAACAAATAATATTATCCTAGATTTTGAAGATAAAACCATGTAATTAAAAAACAAAAACATTGCACTTCAATTTCTAGAAAATGAACCTCAAAGTCTGATAAGTAACTTAACTGCTAACTCTAATGAGAATCAAAATAAAGAAACAATACGCAAAAAGAAAAAAAACGTATCTCGCACAAAAATTTTGTTACAGCAAAACTAACACAGACAACGGAGTTACTACCAGGCGAAAAAAAAATTGTTGCATTACTATTAGATCCAGATAAATTTGCAACTACAAATACAATACTCTTGGAACCGATTAAACATAATATGAAAATTTATTATAAAACATCAATTCACGAAATTGCCAAGGATAATAAAATTCATATAATAATCACTAACAAATCACAACAAAAATTAATCTTAACAGAGGGAATGAACATTGGCAAAATTTCTAAACATTTTGAAATAAAATCAGTTGACACTGAGGGTCAAGAAGTAACGAAGCAGGTAGTGCACATTAATAATCTGAATTTAGAGCAAGTTCGTGAACGGAGAAAAGCAGAACTTAGATCAGACGACTTTAATTTACAACATTTAGACTCGGACACAGCAGAAAAATTAAAAAAAATACTTCTAAATAATGCACATGCCTTTTCTAAGAATTACGATACACTCGGACAATCTTCATTAGTCGTCCCAAGATTTAATTTAATACATAATTATCCTCTGCAGACTAAACCATACAAAACTGCACACAATGTTAAGGAGTATGCTAAAAAAGAAATTGAAAAACTTTTGAGAGCAAATATCATTCGTAAATCCAACTCTGATTACGCTTTCCCTGTTATTTTCGTTAAAAAAAAATCTTTGCAGAAAAACGAACAGGCTAATGAAGTTAAATATCGTATGGCGGTCGATTATAGACTTTTAAATGAAATACTTCAAAATTATGCGTACCACATACCCGAAATTAAAGAGATTCTGCGGAGAATGAGTGGAAAAAAATATTATACAGTACTGGATCTACACAGTGCGTTTTTCCAAATAAATTTACGTGAAGAAGACACTGAAAAATTAGCTTTCATAACGGAGCACGGTAAATTCTCCTTTTTAAGATTGCCTTTCGGAACGCGACTCAGTACTGCGGTGTTTGCAGAATTAATTGATAAAGTGTTGGGCCACTTTAATGAAGATCAAGTCGCTTATTTTATTGACGATGTGATCCTAGCAGCCGACTCACTCGAAGAAATGTTAGATCTGTTAGACAAAGTCCTTAAAGCTTTTATTGAAAATAATTTAACTATTGAGCCTACTAAAATACAAGTCTGTATGTCAGAAATCGAATTTCTCGGTTTCACCCTAAACAGCGAAGGATACTCTCCTTCAAAAAGAAACATAGGTAAAATTCAAAATTTAGTTAAACCTAAAAATAAGAAGGGAGTTAAATCTCTACTTGGTCTTTCGAATTATTTTAGATCGCTTATTAAAGACTATTCTAAAATAGTTGACCCATTAATTAATCTTACTAAAGACAAAGTGAAATTTAAATGGTCTGACATAGAAGAAAATGCTTTCAAAGAAATCCAAGCAGCGATAGTTAAAAATCCCACATTAAAACCCCCGGATTTCTCAAAAGATTTCATTTTAATCACAGACGCTTCTAAAACAGCTATTTCTGGAATTTTAGCACAATAATACGACGGAGAACAGCTGCCAATTGAACATTTTGGGCGAAAATTAAGGGATCCCGAAAAGAACTACCCCAGTTTTAAACTCGAACTACTGGCGGTTCATGAAGCGGTGATGTATTTCAAGCATATTCTCGCAGGGAGAAAATTTAATATTTATACAGACTCCAAAGCGCTAACGTATTTTTTAAATTTGGAAAAGCAACCAGACATTGTAGCAAGGTGGTTGGACAATTTGTCCCCTTTTAACTACTCTTTTCAGCATATCGAGGGATCTAAAAATCCTGCTGATTATGTTTCGAGGAACATTAATAATATAATTTCAAGAGAAAAATTGCAAAATTCATTGTTTACGGTAAACAAAGCTCTATCAGATGAAAACATTAAACTACAACAATTAGAAGACGAAAAATTGAATAAAATAATAAACAAAATTAAAACTGACAAACAAAACAAAACCACTAAAAAATTCACTCTCAATCAAAAAGAAATATTAATATTAAAGCCAGGCTCTGATACAAATGAACTGTTAATTGCTCCGGATAAACTTAAAGCTGAAATAATACAGGAAGCTCATAAACCACATTTCGGATTTTTTAAAACTTATCAAATAATAAAAGCTAGATTCTACTGGTACGGGATGTACAGGGATGTAAAGAATTATTGTACTAAATGTATACCATGTAACACGACTAAACAACATCAAACTATTAAAGTTCCCACACAAAAAATAATCAAAGATAAAGAAATCGGATCAGTTTTGCATATAGATTTAATTGGTTTGCTTCCAATGACGCTACGCAAAAATAAATTTGTATTTATGATTATTGATTCCACATCAAGATTCTTGGAGGCTGTACCGGTTCGCAATTGTGAATCACAAACACTTCTAAATGTATTGAATCGTTATTTTAGTAATTTCGGATTGAAGCGATCCATAAAATTGGATAATGGCCGGTATTTTCACTCCGATTTATTCAAAGAATACATGGATTCTCTTAACATAGACCTAGATTTTACGTTCGTGAATAATTCACGCAGTAATGGGCTCTGCGAGATATCTAATAAAATATTAAAAAATTCAATTGTTGCCATGTGTAAAAACTCTCTGGAATGGGATACCAGAATTGATTTTTTTTAAATTAATTATAACAGTACACCGCATAGAGCTACGGGATTTTCTCCGGCACTTCTATTTTTCGGTAGGGAAGTAAGAACCTCTTTTTCCATACACTTGCCTGACCAAGACATAATTGTCAAAACCTACGTTAAAAATAGAGTCCAACATATTGAGGAAATAAAGAAATTAGCCTTACAAAACCAAAAAAAAATGATGGCGGAGTACATCGACAGTACTCCAGTCCAAAAAGTAAAATTTCTACAAACGGGACAAGAATGCTACTTAAAAGTTGTGGGTAAACCAGGTATACTTCAGCCAAAATTCTTGGGACCATTTGAGGTGGTAAGGAAGCTTAGGAATAACAATTACCTATTAAAGGAAATTGCATTCCCAGATAAAGCGACTATTAAACGCCACATAAATAAATTATTCTCACCAACGAAAGTGGAATCACAGACTATACGCATAAATTCCTAGATAGGGAAGCGAGAAATTTTTTTTCTCTTTTATTGCTGTCGAGGCAATATGTATATATTTATTTTAAATTTTTATTGTTTATAGATGTCTTATTTTTCTTTAGTTTAGTACACATTTTATAATTTTCCATTATTGTTTATTTACAGTACATTGAGGACAGGTTACTATTAAAAAAAAAAAAAAAAAAAAAAAGATCATTTAGGGAGGATACTGCAAGTTTTTTTTTTCTTTGCTACACAGTGTACTACTGAGGGATTTGGCTCGTCAGAGGGAGTTATGAACAAACATGCGCGTTAAATAAAAAATAATAATAATTACGGTAAAAATAAAAACAGAGGCAGCCTTGCCAGGGTATCACCCTTTCAAACCCATTTTATACTAATTTATATAACAAAAAAAAATTTAATATATAACCTTACCCCCTCTACTAAAAGTGAAAATAAAAGTCTTTGTATGTAGCACAAAACATATAACTAATCGATTTAAAATTACAAGTCAACATCTATTCACTCGGCGACACAAATATAAATAATAATAATACAACATTTTATATTGACCAATATTTATAATAATTCATCCTTTGCTTAAAGCCACGGATTGACGAATCCACTTGAATTATTATAACAACAAAAAAATCGGTCAGATTTTACAAAATTATTTTAGTTTAATATTTGATATAATCTATAACTTGGTTAGAACAACGCGTTTCAATTTTAATTTTAGAATAATTGTACGATTGCATATTATAAAACAAACAAGTAAAAAAAAAATTATTAGTTGTCCCTAAGGATTAACATTTCAGATAATTTAATTAAAAAAAAATAAAAATAAAAAAATACCATTGAACGTTTCAATTATTACAAAACATAAATTGGATGTTTAATTTATACCTTAAATATTTAGGTAAATTATTTCATACTTAAATAATAATAATAATAAAAAGGGGCTGGATACATGTCAATGATCATTTCAGCAATTTATTGGATGTTAAAGTCTCGTTTTTGCAGGCGAAATTGAGACTATCTGCGCAGGGCATCTAATAATGCATTTAGCTGAGATATTTCTAATTAACTAAATTTCCAAACTTTACAAAAAAAAAAGAATTTGTTTAATCTTTTTTTTCTCTAACTATTATATGTAATATTTTATAAAACAAAAAAAAATAAGAGAAAAGAAAAGCGAACGCTCGCTTTCCATTCCTTAAATATGTATATTTACACGTTAATATATTTTTAAATAATAATAATAAGAAGAATAAATAATTAAATAAACATTTTACAATTGCATGCACATTTTCGTTTGTGCAAAGCAACGCTCGCTTGTTCTCGCTAACTTAAATTGTAACTAGAAAATCAATATTATATTAAAAAAATACATATATTATAATACATTACGTTTTTATACACAATATAAATAAATAAGTAAATATATAAATTGACGAGAAGATAGTGCGATGCAAACGGATTTGACCACGTTACACGTGTACCGATTTTTTTTTTTTATAGAAAATATTTTCTGTAATTAAACAGATATACAGATTTAATTACATACCCCATTTTTTTTTAAATCCAAGCCGGGTATACACGACTTTTTTTTATTTTAATCACACATTTAATCTTATTTTAACAATAAAAAACAGATAGCTGGATTTTTTGCGCGTAATACTTTTCACAGACACACGTGCAATCAAATCGTTTCACTGATTTTTTTTTCCACTGTCAGTAATCCAGGAGTTTAGAAAACATTACCCACAGGTGAGGAAAGATACCTAATACACGGCTTATCATTTCGCAAATCGTCCCCCGTGTACAACTGAATCCGAAGGTAGGGAGATGGGTCATTGTCCACAGGTAGGGTCATCTATCTGTCATTCTCTATCCTTCCACTTAGCGGTGATGGATTAGAGGGAGAAAAGAAGATTACTGTTTTTTTTTCTTTTTCTTCTTCTGCCTTTTTTTTTCCCAACCCCGTTCATTCCAAGGCAGACAGTTTAAAAGGGTATTGTGTTTGACTTTATCGATGGATATTTAAATTTTTGGTATCGAAAGAAAAAAAAAATTCATTTTTTCGATCTGTTTCCTTTATGAAAATATATTATTATTGAGAATATCTTTCATTCAGAAAAGTAGCCTTTTCACATATTCCAAAACAATTGTTTTAGTAAGAATGATAATATTTTTTTTTAACATAACATTTTCTTTATATATATATAAAAAAAATAAAGAAGTTTTCCTTTCTGCTCAAGAGAAATTAATTCATGTGAGAATTATATTATAATGTTTATAATAAAGATTGTAGTACAACAGACATGTGATTATATAGATGTGTTTTCTCTCAATGTTTTTCATATATTATATAATTTTTTTTTAATTGTATGGTATTCATTATCAATGCATACAGCTTACTGATTATATTGAGTATTTGTTTTAAATGATTCTGTATATTGTGTTTCCATTCATGGGTACCTAATTAGCCTGTAATAATTAAAATAAAAGATTTGCCAATTTATATGTATGTAATAACTAAAAATATAAGAGTGGAAAAGAAAATTAATTTTTTTTTCTTTCTTCTCTCGGGCATTTTATTTTATTATTTGGTTTACTCAAATTTTCCTGCTTTATTTGGATTTGGACCTATTAAAACTCAAAATTTTAATAAATGTTTTTGGAACAATGGAAATTGAAACCAACTACACATGATAACTTGCTGAAGAAGTCATGTCTTTCATCAGATTTTTCAACAGTGAACTTTTGATTACGCTTTATTTCACCAATGTGTAAAACTTTTTTCTGGTGTTGCAAACCTACTTACACTCCAAACCTATTGACACTCCAGCTTATCCCAAGTTCCTAGACTTTTCCATGTGAACATTTTCAGTTTTGATCTTCAATATAATACGACGATGGACTTTCATCGAGTACTTTGTGGCTACATATATATATATATATATAAAAGGTACTGTTGACCTTTTTTTTTCTAATGTCGGGGGAAGAGATGATGGTGAGAAATACCACCATCTAGATCTAAACTAGCACACACTATAAAAAAAAAGTATTTTGTTTTTTTTCTGCATATTAACAGAGTATTTGGTATCATTTTAATCAGTGAACAGTGAACAATACAAATTAATGATCCATTTTAGGATCAGCGCATACAGATAGATAATTATGGAACAAAGTGAACCACAGCAGTCAAGGAAATATTTGGTTTTCCGTTCCCACGAATGATTTAACTACACCTAATAAAAGTGTCATGGAGAAAATTGTCAGAACAATAATATGACACATTTATTTATGAGAGCTTAAATAGGCACGAAGACCTCCCAAGTAAAAGCATCTTTACCTCCCAGACACAGCACGGCGTCAAGAGGAATCGCTATTGTACCGACGGACCTATGAAACACTTAAGGGGAGTACCAAATTTCTCCCGCCTGCCAATGGTCATCTCTCTAAAATCAGAGGTATGGCCGAAACATGCAAATTTTCAAGAAGTTAAAACGTATAAGGCCTTAATTTTATGTGAAAAGGGAAAAATGGTTCCATCCCTTTTTTTTTGCTCCACGAAAAGAATGTGATTTTTCTTGAGAGTAGAGATTCAAAAAAAAGATGGAAAAGTAGAAGGTTGACTGCTCTCTAACTAAAAAACAGATTTTGAGTGTGTGTGCCAATAGATGGAAATGTACGCGCTAAGAAAAAGCGAAAACGCGTCAGCCATTACTTCCTGCTGTCAACGTTATCTAGTAATATAAGGTAACAAACAATCTTCCTTCACCATTGTTCCGTTTTATTTAATTAAGCTATATTCTTTTAATAATACGAATTTACGTGTGTATGAAGATCCTACCCCGATTTAAACATAAAAAGGCTAATCAAATAAATGCTTCTAGGGTATGGAACTCTGCCTTTCAAAATCGAATTTGTTAATTCAGTAAGATAAACTGTAATTCTCAGAAAATAAATGTTGAGAATACAGTTCTCAACTAGGATTGAATTTTCTTTTTAAACATTTATGTTTGTTTTTAATTATATGTTTATAATTACCTTGTAAATAAACTCAATTTTATATTCAATTAATTTTAGTCAGTTTTCATTTTGTTTACTTAATTTATTGAATTAATATTAAGTATTTTATTTTAGGAAATGTTTTCTTTAATATTACAATCTAGGTTTTAAAATAAGCCATTATTTATTTAACGTTACATAACTCTCTGCAGGTAACCTTTGATGATTGTAATTGGCTCAAAGAGGATCCGAACTTCAAAAATAATTCACAACGCAACTTTTTCTTTTCTATAATTAATTGATAATTTGTCTAATAAAATTTTCTAAGTATAAATTATCATATCAGATCCTTAGAGTCATAGGTGCAAAATAAATACTATACGTCTCGGATAATTTAAAATACTCATATTAATCAATAAACAGCAATATAGTGGTAAATCCTATGCAGTCAGACTTAAATTCAAATAATTTAATTGATCACTCTGTAGCATTCCATCAATTCTTTTAATAAATAAACTCAATGCCATAAAATAACGTTTTATTTGAGAAAAAAAAAACGTTTTTAATTGAATTTTAAATCTTTTTCCTTTTTTTTTTTTACACAAAATGAAGATGTCTAGAGGGAAACAGGTTTTAACTCAAGAATAGAGTCGTAATTTTTTAAAATGAATTATAAAGTAACTTAAGAAATTTTTATTAAGAATGACTTTACCTTAAAAGCTAATTATTTTCCTAAATTAGTTACGTAGAGTAACTAATTATATTTTTAAGATTTCTTAAATTGAGAAAAATAATTTTCATTCTAAAGAACGGTAAATCAATTTTATTTAAAGGAAAATATTTCTTTTTAATCTTTCTTCCACATTTTTCGAAAAAAAAATGTAATTAACTAAGAAACTGCTAGATACAAAATATGCTTCGTTTATCACAGTTATAAAGTTTTGATCAATAAATGTGATTGCACAGAAAACATAACTCTATTTAATAGATGTATATTCATTAAATTTTCGTTACTGTACAGCAAATTATATGCAATTGCATATTTTAAGGTTTTATTTTTATTAATTTATATAAATACATAAAATCCCCCAAAAATGCCTTTAAGTGCATATGTTTAAATTTTTAGCTTTAGCATTTTTTTTCTATCAAATTCCTATATAGTTATTTATAACTATTGAACTAGCAATATTTTACAAATGGAATAATTAAATATATTGGAGTTAGCCGCATAGTGAGTTATTGTCACTTTTAGTGACAGAAAACGCTGTAATTTAATAAATTTCAACGTATCTCGATAAGTTTTGCCCGTACAAAAACGAAATTTTCGTCATTTTATTTGGTAGACAAGAGATAATGTTTTTCTAAATATGACTTATAAGGACCGTTTAGAATTAAACTTTGTAGATTTTAGAAAATATACTCTTATCATATAAAGTGATTGAAGAAAAACATATGATTTTTTTATTGGAACTATTTCTGTAAAGGTAATGCTATATTAATTACCTATCAGACAACGATTAGATGGGACACTCATCATAATATATTCGTTTTCATGTCGTACACAATGATTTAACTACAAATTATGCTTAAATGTAAAAAAAAAAAAAAAAAACTAAAATTTGGAAACGAATTTACAGGTAAATGATTCTTTATTAAAGATTATAAGTGCGTGCGTATTTTTGTATTTTAACAGCATGGTTTAATATTTTTTAGTGTATATTTGCATGCATATTTAAGCGGATTTTAAGGGAATATAATACGCTGTCTATTAATTAATTTAACCTTCCTACCCTGTTGGAAAAAGTTACGTTTTACCTGTTACGTTTTACCGTTAAATATACACTAAACTGGGTCGATTAGACCCAGTTTAGTGTATATTTATTCTAGCTCAAAACAAGTATTTTTATCTAGCTTTATTTCATATATTATTTTTGTATTCACTATTAGAGACAACAAAATTTATAATTCTCAACCCCCCCCCACTTTTTACTCCGCCCCCTTCCCCTCTTACTTGCAATGGCTTGTTTGTATAAGCAATAACTTGGAAAATAATAATAAAAAAATAGTGCAAATTTGTTTTATTTCCATTGTTCATGAAACATTTTTATGATAAACAAGATTTACAGTACACATTTAGATGCTCCTGGCAAAGAAATGATAAGCATGAAGTACATCTCATCTGCGTTTTTCGATCTCTCTTTGGACCACATTCTTTGCACCTTCCACGTTTATTTGAACTAATACTTCCTTTTTTTTCACCTGCTGACTTAGCCAACTTATTCTTTATGGTTACTCGGATATTTTGTTTCATCTTAATATTTCTGTGAGGTTCGGTCAGCTGTTTGCCAAGTTCCTTTAGAAAAAGGCGCCTTTTGTATAGTTTGTAAGAAGGATTTACAGGCATAAAAACAACATATGCATTTATTGAAGCTAGTTCAATTAAATTGTAGAATAAACACACAGGCCATCGCCTAGTGCCCCTTTTGCATGTATAAGCAACAGCTAACTTATCAGTAGTATCTACTCCACCTTTAGTTTCATTATAACATAAAATTATATCTGGTTTCTTTTCTTTCTCAACTGAAACTTTGGCCTCGTGATGCATAGTTGAAAGGAGGATTACCGATTTGTTTTTTTTCGGCACATATGAAACAAGTGTCATATCTGGTTAAAAACCGAATAATGAGGAAAATTTTTCTCACTCACGTGATGACTGAAATTCAGAAGGAATAAATGGCTTATTTTTCCTAAGAGTACCAATAATAGTTATTTTTTTCTTCAATAATTCTTTAGCAAGAATATAATCCGTGAAAAAATTATCAACCGTAATATTTCGAGCGGTACCCTCAATCGAATTTACCAGGCGCAACACAACATTTCTACCTTGATATTTTTCGCGCTCACCATCTGAAGGCTTTCCAGTATAGATCTCAGCAGCGCAAACATAAGATGTTTTGACATCAGACATCAACCACATTTTAATTCCATATTTCCCTCTTTGCTTTGACGGTATATATTGCCTAAATGGGCATTTACCACGGAAAGGCACAAGCTGTTCATCAATTGTAACATTTTCGTAAGGAATGAACATATTTGGCAACTGAGTAACAAACATATCAAATAATGATCTTATTGCAGCTAGCTTATCTAAACGACGCCGATTTGCTCTACTTTCTTTGTTGTCAAACCTAAGAAACTCTCTAATAATTTCAAAACGTTGCAAAGACATAGTTGCACGAAAAATGTCGCGGCCATCTTCTTCGCTCCATAACTCTTTGAGAGACTCTCCTGCTGATTTATATACACCAGCTAAAATTAGCAAACCTGTAAAAATAATATTATAAAAATTACTTCAAAATGAAAAAAAAAGGTTAAATTTCAAACCGCGGACTCATTTGCAATTTTTTCAATTTATATATAAATTATTGTAATAGAAGTTTAATTTTTTTACCAATGTAAGCTTCAAATTCCTCAACAGAAACCAATGTATATTTTGTATTCTTTTCTGAGCATACTCTCTTCATTTCTCTGTTAGTTTCTTCTAAAATTAATTTAAACATGTCATCTGTAAAGAAAAGCTTCATTGCTGACACAGGGTGTTCAGTTATCCTCTGAATTGCAAAACGTGTAGGACCAGGGGTTAAATTCACAATGTTATGTTGTCTGTAAAATAATAATAGAAGTCAGAAAATACAAATGAATGTAAAATATATAAGAACAGGAGTAATGCTAAAGTCTGCATGACAGGGGGAAGGGGGGGGGACTACGATTCCTCTAAAGGGCATTTATTTCTTTTCCTAGCATATAAATTCCGAACAAATCTCTATAAATTTCCTCGAAGATAATTTTTTTTCCATGATGGTGGAAGGGGGGGAGGGGAAGGGTTCCAAAGCTTGCAAAACCTCTGAATATGAACAATTTATATAAAATAAATATCGAATATAATAAATATAAATTATGTACTAGTACATACCGTTTTTTTTATGTAGGTGGAAGGGATTTACACCATTCAGTTTTGTTGCGACTAATAAAGGAGGATGGAGACTCCGCCGTTTCACCTTCTGTATCGGAAACATCTGTTTTTTCATCAACCTCTTCGATGGATAAATGATCAGATTCATCTGTTTCAATCAAATCATTATCACTCCCTTTATCAGATTTATCACTAGGGAGCTCTTGCCAAAGCTTTCTGATTTCATCATCAGTAAGACCGCGCTTATTACGTGCCATATTGCATAAAAAATGGCTAAATACTCCAAAACAAGAAAAACATTACTTGAGTATATCGGTATGGTAGCGCCATCTATCGATCATTATTTGAAATACATACTATTTAATTGTTTTCCATGCATTTATACGCGATTAGTGGTATGGGTCGATTAGACCCATTCAGGTAATATGTGACTTTTTTTATTTTGGCTAAAAAAAATAATTCCTGAAGTCTGAAAAAATTATAAACCGAAGATATTTATCTGTTTGAGGAATACTTAAAATATAAGAGCATTTATTTAAAACCCGAGGGAGCTATCATGAAATAAAAAATAGAAATGAGTCGATTAGACCCATTCAGGGTAGGAAGGTTAAAAAAAAACAGTTATTACCTCAGGTTTTTCTTTACAGGTATTAATTGTGTATTTTAGAGACAGATACAAAATAAATCACTTTTACAATATTTTATAAACATTTGTATAATCTCACATAGTTTCAGATTTCTTATACTGCTTGTGTGTGTTTATATTTCTCTATCTGAGTTCTAACTTTAGTAAATTTTCTTGTAATACAATAAAATTCATATGTAAGTTATTAAGATTCCTTATAGAATTTTCAATATTGTAATTTGACTTTGTAGAATCTATAACACTGTGCAACAATAAAATAATTGCCCAAGTATTGTGTGCTGATTTTGTATAATTATGATGTACTGAATTCAAAAATGACATTGGTTTTGGTCAATCAGGTCAACTTTTTTAGTTATTGACTTTTTTCGTTAACTTGTATCTGTATTTTCACATTATTCATGTATTATGACAGGTATAGCAGAAACCTGAGCAAATGCAAATTTATTATTTCCCAATTTATATTGCTTTACATTAAAACTTGGTTATTTTATTTGTAGGTAAATGAAACAGCTTCTGCAGACTGTGTAAAATATATTCCAGATATGTTCTTCCACATCTGTGGGGAATACACCTTTCTTCCTAAGAGGAATGCCGTCACAAGTTACATAAATCGTGCTCACCTAGTTTATTTTATTATGCCGCTTGTTGACCAAGATAAACATTAGCCACAATTAGTTCAATAGATTAATGTCACAAAAATTTAATAAATTTAGTTCAATGATAGCAGTTTATTTAAACCAACTTAGCACAAAAAACCTGATATGATGAAGAATATCGAATGTAATTTTTTGATTCAGCGGTACAAACATTTTCTGAATCTGGTTGAAAACCACAATTTTGAAAAAATTACTTTTTTGTAACTCAGTGCAATTCTGTTAAAATATAAATCTAATTAATTCAGATATATTGTGGCGTATGTAAAATTATTGTATCAAATACCTTTTAAAATGTTTACACTTTTTAATAAAATACTGAAATAGATATTTATTGTTTATTTGATTATTTATTGATTATAAATGAGGTAATTATTTGAAGTGTATTTTAGTGATACTACAATTTTTACTATAATGATATTCATTTCGTTATTGAAATTCTTTATAGCATATTCCTTATAGAAAATGGTGTGTAGAACCAATCATGTTTTATTACAGGAGCACACAAAAATACGATATGAATGATAATTGATGGATATATATTTTTTTTAATTTCTGTTATGAGTTATGTGATAAATGTCACATGTGACATGTAATTATACGTTGCGTTTAAAAGCTGAATTAAATTTCAGTACTCTAATAAGCATGTCTCAAATATCATAAACTCTAAAAAATGAATTCTTAAATTTACACATTAAAACTTGTATTTTGATATGTATTTTACAGATTATTTGAAGTGTATTTTAGTTATACTACTATTTTTACTATAATGATATTCATATCGTTATTAAAATTCTTTATAGCATATTCCTTTTTAAATGGTGCGTACACATGGATACAAAAAAGATTTGTCTATAAGTGTAAAGTGGCGTGTAGATTGCCAAATAATTTAAAATTACACTATGTCCTGTATTTTTTTATTATAAAATATTAAGTTGCTGATATGCATAAAATGATATCAGATAACTCTGAAGTACAGAGTATAATTTGTAAATTCCACAGGAGCACACATATTTCTATGTATTTTATGTTAATATAAAAACGACATTTTTTTTTGTATGGTGGAAAAACAAAATTACATCAAGAAGAAACTCACTGTTTGGCGTGCTTCTTCTCTTTCTAACAGATTTGTTTAAAGACCATAAGGTTGTTTATCCACAATATACAGGAAAAAGGATCGTCTGAAATTATATTTACTGCATATCATCTTCTTCATAGAGTTATTTTGTGGTCGTGTATAGTCTCAACTTATACATACATATATATATACAGGGTGTCCGAAAAGTCTGGAAACGGTCGAATAACTCGAGAAATATACATCGGAAAAATGCTTGTTCAATATTTTTGAAAAATCTATTTAGACATATCAAAGTTTTAACCCCCAACTAAGCCCCCTCCAACCATGGGGGAAAAGTGGAGCAACTTTGAAATCTTAAATGATAACCCCCCCTTTTTGTATTGCAGATTTGTATTCTACGGGAAAACATACGTAACTTTTGTATTTAACATTTTATTCAGAAAATCGAAGATGGCGCTGTAATCAACTAAAATGCAGTGAGCATCGTTTCCTTTGAAAAGTCTGGAAACGGTCAATTAACTCGAGAAACATACATTGAATTCAAAAACGAAAAATGCATGTTCAATATTTTTGAAAATTTCTTTTAGGGATATCAAAGTTTCCCCCCCCAATTCTGCCCTCCCTGGGGGAAAGGGGTAGCTTTGAAATCTTAAATTGTAACCCTCTTCTTTTATTCCAGATTCGGATTCTACGAGAAAAAATATGTAACTTTTGTATTTAACATTTTCTTCCACAAATCGTAGATGGCACTGTAATCGAGTAAATTATAATGAGCATTGTTTCCATTGAAACGGACAAATAACACCTATATTTCTCGTGTCTCATCAGATTGAAAAACGAAAGAATGTATTTTCAATAGTTTTGAAAAATATATTTAGAGATATAAAAGTTGCCACTTTTCTAAAATATTGAACATGTATTTTCCGTTTTTCAATCTGAACATAATCGATTTCTCGAGATATTCGACCGTTTCCAGACATTTCAATGGAAACGATTCTCACTGCATTTTACTCGATTACAGCGCCATCTACGATTTTTCAAAGAAAATGTTCAATACAATAGTTACGTATGTTTTCCCGTAGAGTCCGAATCTGGAATAAAAAAGGGCGCGGGTTACTATTTAAGATTTCAAAGATTCCCCCCTCCCTCCCCCACCCCCGCAAATTTGGGAGGGCAACTTTAATAACCCTAAATAGAATTTTAAAAGATATTGAACACACATTTTTTCGTTTTTCAATCCAATGTATATTTCTCGAGTTATTCGACCGTTTCCAGACTTTTCAAAGAAAAGGAAGCTCACTGCATTTTACTCGATCACAGCGTCATCTACGATTTTCCAAAGAAAATATTAAATGCAAAAGTTAAGTAGTTTTTCCATAAAATCCTAATCTGCAATAGAAAATGGAGGTTATCATTGAAGATTTCAAAGTTGCACCCCTTTCCCCCCAGAGGGCATAGTTGGAGGGGGCAACTTTGATATCCCTAAATAGACTTTTCAAAAATATTGAATATTAATTTTTCCGTTTTTCAATCTGATGTATATTTCTCGTGTTATTCGACCTTTTTCCAGTTTTTCGGACACCCTGTATATATATATATATATATATATATATATTATAGCCTTATAGTTTGAATAAATACACTGTAAAATAATTCTTTACAATTCGAAAATTGTACTGGCAATCGTGACGCCAGTTCTATTTATGTATTTTGTACCATATGAATTTCAATCATAAGTTTTCAATGATACATTTACATCAATAGGAATAATTCTCTGTTTAATTCAATCTACAGTGAACAAGAAATTGTTATCCGGAACGGTATACGAAATAGAGAACTGTGACTTTCCAGGGCACCACCTTGACCATACAATTACTGTTACACAAACAACCTTTTTAATTACTGATATTTGTTGAATGCAAACTAGAACACGTAATCTTAGGTTATTTTACATATATATGTGTAATATCCTTATATATATTTTACGACAAAATGTCAAATTGTATGGTAAGAGTTAAATTTTACAAATTTACCTATATACTTTTGTAAAAGTGACACAATTTTAGAGTGTACACATAAATGCTCAAAATAATCCAAAGAACAATAAACCTCACAAAAGATTACAATATAATTAATGAATGCAGATATTTATGAGCAAAATTTTTCTTTAAATTTTCGAATTTTAAAATTTAAATTATTTAGGTAAATTTTTTGTTTATTATTTCGTGCATACATTTATCTAAAAAAATATGGTTAGTAAATTAAAAGAAAAAGAAAAAAAGAAAAAAAAAAGAAAAAAAATAATAATAAGTACAATCTACTGAAAGTTAGAACTCAGCTTTTCATATACAAATATATTTATTGATGTCATTTTGGCAGCGGTTGTCATACGAATATCGAAAATTAAACACTCAAAAATTATATCTAGTTTAGTAAAGGAATATAAAACCCTACTGGGAATGTAAACTATATTTTTTATAAAGTTCTTCCTTCAAATCATAAGTGTAACTCAGTATAACTATTCTTATACTTCATAAAAGTGAAAAGTATTCTCTTTTTTTATAAATTAAATGTACTTACGTAAAATGTAAACTGTAATTTTGTAAATATTATATAGTGAAATTAAAATTATATCTACAAAATGCATGTACTCGTGGATATACAATTTATTTTTTCTCTGACTAACAGAAAACTAACACTAAATCTAGAAAGATAGCCCCTGGCGTGTTTACTCTGTCTACTATCTCAACTCTCATATTATTTACTTTCTCTTTCACAAGATTTTCTTTAAAGTATATTCTATTGACGGAAGTAATTATCAGCAGAAGGATTTTTCTTCCTACATTCCGCCGAAATATTTTTCCTTTAAATTTTTGGTAGCATTGATAATGTTTTGGAAATAATATTTTTGAAATAGTATTAGATGCATATAGCACACAATGTACATAAAATCTTAATTCTAAAATTCTTGTTCGCATTTTCCTAAAAAGTAATTAGAAATAGTCTTTTCTCTCATACTGATGTTAATAAAATTTCTGCTTCCTAATATAGTAACAATAAACTTTCCCAATTGCTTATTTTGAGATACTCTGCCTCATATTTTATGAATATTTATGAAATACATATAGATATATATTTAAACTGGTGTTTTAATCTGCGTAAATTTTATTAGATACAATATTATTTTTGCATTTTTTTATATACATAAGAATAAAACTATTAAAATGAAAGTCAAGAAAGCCATTTGTTTAATAATTCAAAATATATATCTGTCTGTCTATGTGTTTCACAATGTTTTTGATCTCGCGAACTATAGAACTAATGGCAAGAATCTCATCAATTTAAAATTACGTTAGATTTTTTCTCAAACCGATTATTATTAGTTTTTTTTCTGTTTATATGTCTTGAAATGTGGCAATGCAACAATACTCTTCTTCAAGATTTTCCTTAAATCTATATTTCGATATTTATGCTGATGGACTTTCATAAAACGTCATTCTCAGATACAATTTAACATAATTTGATGCTTATTATGTTTTGTGTGTATATTTCTTAGTGGGTAGAAATGCTGAGCTATGTTTTCACGATTTCCAGGATAGTTGGGTTTTGACATTGTAGAATTAATATTTAAAATGCAACATGCTTATTATGTAGCCTGTGTTAATTAAACGTTTAATTTGCATGCAAACAAAGAGCACTACTGTGCTATGATTAGAAAACAAAAGTCATTATTCTGTCCACAAAAAATAATGTAAATTAGATAGCAGATTACTATAAAATTTACTTTATTGTTGTATTCATTGTTATAACTCCCCTATTGTAATCACATGACTGCAGCTTCAGGCTAAATAGTTCATTTTTGACACGAGCATCGGCTGTCGAATTGATTACTAACTATGAGCGTATAACGATGAATTTTATGCCTGTATCACATAGTCTAATACATGGAGTTGCACCAAGTTGCATACTTGATGTTAATAATAATAATATATATATTTATCCAAATTTGGATTTAAATAATAGAAATGATTTTTAGGTAATATATATACAGATATATATATATATATATATATATATATATATATATATATATATATATTCAAATTCACAGATCCGTGTAATTATGTCAAAATAAAAGGAATGTGCTATACTGTTTGTGTTTAACTGCATTATTTACATTAATATATTAAAAGTGTTTGTGATGGCTACAGTATTCTTGTGTAGAACTGAACATGTTTTAAATTTGAGAATGCCAATAATTATGCATTTATAAATTGTCTGGAAATATTGACACAAATACAAATGGAAAACATAATTATATGTTATTAACATAAGATCATAAAATTAGTCCTTTCTAATTAATTATATATATATATATATATATATATATATATATATATATATATTATAAATCTGATTGTGTGCAAATGTTAGGCTGAAGCCAGCGTCAAAATGAAGCATTTAATTATCCTGTATCTTTGCATATAAGTTGATTATAACCCTCAAATGAACATAGAATGGTTTTTGTTTATTTTATTTCAATATTTTTCTTAATAATTCAAAATTTCATTATTTTCATAGAGAATAAATGGACATTTTTTCATATATTTTAAAATGGTTGGTTGGTTTGGTTGGTTTGGCCCAAAGGTCCCGGTTTTGCAGCTTTTTTTAAAATGGTTAAATTTATTTTACCGTTGCTAATACTTTATCGTTGCCAATATAAGATAAAACCACTGAGTAATAATTTTTAATCAACAATTTATTTTCAAGTGAAAAATTTCCACGTGAAAAATGAAAAGGAAATGAATTATTTAAGAATTAAACAGAATATGAAATGATGTCATATTAGAAACAAAACGTGCGTTTTCAAATATTTGATAATAAAACAAAGTGCATAAATACGAGTAAGTATAGAAAGCAAGCGAATATGATGTCATATATAGAAAAATAAAACACATTTGTTTTGATGTTGAAATAAAATGATCTTGGGTTATCAAATTATTTGTGATTAATTTCTTTTTTTCTTTTTCTTTTTGACATGAAAGGAATTATTTTAAATGTACGTAATATATGTATTTTAAATGTATGTGTTGTAAATTAAAGTTCTGTGTTATGACTGAAAGATTTATATTTTTAATGAATTCAATACGAATGATGGGATAGGATGGCGATTTATCGTCTGCACACGGCTAACATAAAGATACCATATTTTTAATTTAAATTTTAAAAAGTAAAAAAAAAAATATATTGGATGGCAACTGTCAATGATATGCATCGCAAAATTATCCGTATCGAAAATCAGAAAATCTTAATAAAAATAACTATATTTGTAAAAGAAAGTTGCTTTTCTCATAAAAGCTAAAGATTTAATATGATTGTGTCGAAGGAACAGCATTTTTCCTCTATCATTTTCCCACAATCGAAACACATTTGTAAATCGTCGTTTCGAACCGGAATTTAATTTTGCATTTCTTTTAGTTCTTTGTTGTCGTTTTTAAATATAGCTTTTTTAAAAGTTGTTTCATAATAGATTTTTGTAAAGTCTTGTAGGATAAGAAAAATTGCATATATTTTAAAGCAATGTTTAAGTAAAATTACTATATTTTTTAAACTTAAAAAACAACAATGTTATCGAAAAGAAAATCGATTTTACCAACAAACTCGCGTAATGCAAAAGCAAAGGAGAAATCAAAAAGTAATGAATCTTTTCTTCCAGCCGAATTGTGTAAACTTGAACAAGCCGATCGTGCCAATTCATAACATTATAAACGTGAAAGCGCGTTCTATATAGTAGTTTTTTTTTACATATAGGTAGAAAATTTCCGAGAATAACAAGGTTAGGGGTCTGTAATTAAGTCCGTAGTCAATTTGCTTTTTGTTTTTTTAATCAAGTGAAATTTGGCGCAAAATTAAATACATTGTTGTAACCAGATTTGTTTTTTGCGTGGTAAACACTTAATGGTATTTTAGATGATCATTTCCTCACTCACCTTTGATGCCAACTATGACTGTAAAACATATTAAAAACTATTAGCCGATAATTTTCTAATTTTCTTATTGCCTCATGATGGTTCATACTTTAAACCTGAATCGGTCATGCCATTGTCGTTCAATTTTTATTCCTAATCATAACCCTAATCGTATCCTATCTTAATCCTGATAATAACTTTAAAGAATATTCTTTGACACGAATATGTAAATTAAATCAATATCCATAAATGGAATGAATGAAAAATAGAATAAATAGAAATGGCAAAATAAAATAACAAGAAAGTACATTTATCCGACATCTAACCCTAGAGAAAGCGTAAAAAATTTCAAGCGCATGAAATAAATTAAAATAATCCTATATATACTAACAAAAATATGTAAATTTAGATAATCAGATTTGTGTCGTCAGTATTTATTTGCTAATAGTGTTCTTGACGCGATAGAGAAAATATCGAGGTTAAATTCGGCAGAATTTAAAGTACTTTCTAGCAACATTTATTTACATTTTAGAACCGCATCAGATTTTTATATCTTTGTGAAATATCTATCAATGTATAAAATCCACAAGCAGTTTGTTCACTATTTACACCACTTAGTGTGAAACACTGAATTTAATATATACATAAACAAGATAATATAGTAAGAAATATATAACATATGTCTATGCAAATAAACAAGATAATAATGCCCATTTAGCAATGCAAACATATACAAATTGTACACCAAATAACACCTAAAATGCACTGTTGTATAGAAGAATTCTGCCAGTGTTGTTTTTCGTTTTACGAAAAGGAATTCCTCGATTTTCACGATTTTACTGGGTCCTCCTTTTTTCATTAGTTGCAGTTTCATTTTCGCGATTGTATATATTATTTGGCATGGAATTTCACTTTTTTAAGACTGGTTTATGTCAAGGCCCCTACAGCAAAGAAATACCGTATGGTCTCCTATAAAATGTGATAAAGCTTTGGTTAATTATATATGTTGTTAATTATCAAGTGAAATGTTTTGCTAAATTAATGCATTTATTCCTTTTTTTAATGTTACGTGAACGAAGTCACGGGTAACAGCTAGTGTATATATATATATATATATTATGAATTTTTCGTTATATGTTGTAGTAGGAGTAAAGATGATAATAGAAGCAGGAACACACATGGTCACACAATGAAAATAAGAGCGGTAGTTGTTATTTGATGATATAATTAGTTAGAAGCAGTAGTAAATGCATAATACTCTAGTTGCTGTCTCGACGTGGCGGCATAGGCAGTAGAATGAAATAACCAGAGGCGATTCTCCATGAATTAAACCAACAAGATGTTTCAAATCCAGTGCGATATTTAAGTATTTCTCTTGGGCAGTTTCCACCTAACAGTAATAGCCGTACCATCGCTACGTTATCAATGTATGGGGTAAGTATTTAGAACATATTAATTTTTGTCATACGAGTATGTAGAATTATTTCTTTTGCAAATCTCTATAATTAATTGAATTCAGTAGGGAAGCTTTTTCAGAGATGTTTACCAGTATTTTGAGAGTGGAATGTGGTGTTTACCAATAAACTAATGGTAATGGGTAAAATTGTTAAAAATTACAAAATTTCGGATAAAACTTAAGCCAGTATATTTAATTCGAACTTTATAATTCTAAACTTACTTTGAATTCTATATTTTATTGAATGGAAATTCTGGTGTAAGTCTATTTTTGTCTTATACCTTTATAATAATAGAATTCAGTAGGCATAATGACTAAAGGATGGATTTTACTAGAAATTACAGAAAAATGTGTATGGAATAATGAGCTTTACAATAAATATAACAGAAATTTAATTAGAAATTCTGGTTTTATATGCATTTCAGTAACCATCTAAATTTAATTTTAATAAATGTTAATTACTTATTTTCATAAATATTATGTTGTAACTTTTGCACAATATTAGTGGTTTTTCTACTTGCAAGGGATTAATTACTAATTTTATGAATTAACAATATATTTCTGTATGTTGGTATGTTGGGTTAAGGGATGATTTTTGCTTCACATGCAGGGATGTCTGTTGATTTCATGATTTATTGTGTTTAAAGGTGCACCATTAATAAAGTTATTATTTATTCTTATGAATATCTGTTCCTTTTTGGTCTTAGCCATCATGGTATGATCAGTTATCTATAACAACTTATTCTAAATTACTCTTTTGGCAATTTACTATTTACCACTTTCTTAGGCAGTTAAGTTAAATTACATTAAATTACTATTTAGCATTGTTATTTAACTATGTAAATAAAATTATTTCAATTATTAAACTAAATTTAAATTAACTTAATTTACGAAAAAACCTTGAGTATAAATTGTAAATATGTAAATATAACTTAAAAATTTTTAATATATTATTTATGTTGTTTATTTTGAATTAAATGTTAGGAGAATTGATGCACTTACCAAATTACTTAAATACAGTAGAACCTCCATAAGTTGACCACCCAAGGGACTGTAACTAAGTGGCCAACATACGGAGGTGGTCAACTTAGGGAATTTTTAGAAAATATTTAGTACAATATTAGAAAAAAATTAGTAAACTTTTTTAGTATTTTTTAAGGAAAAATTTAGAAAAAAATTAGCACTTACTCCTTTTTATTTTTACTGAAGATACAGCACATTTTTACAATTTTTGAAAGAATAATTCAATTTTTGTTTGAGTCCTCTTTTTGTTCATTAGGTAACTGCAAAAATCACTTTCACAGTTTACAAGTCCATTAAGCATTCTTGGGCATTTTTCTGCAGTGAAATCTTTAAGTTGCTCCATCATGTGCTTGATATAGTCTTCTTTAGAGTTGGGTACTTTTCAGTTTCGTCGTCACTTGGATCATCATCTTCTTCATCGTCCATTTCTTGTACCTTAGAGTCCTCACTGTGCTTAGTTTCAGAGAGTATGTCATTGAAGATTGCCTCTGGGTCTGGTTTAACACATGTTACTAACTCATCGTGCATGATAACATAATCTTCAAAATCAACTCTATCAAAAACTGGCAAGGGAGATAGAGGCAGATCATCCTCTTGCACCGATGTTGTAGCTGTAACAAATACAGCTTTCTCGAATCAATTCTTAATTGTGGTTTGCGTTACTTTATCCCAAGCAGAATTAATCCAATGAACAGCATTCAAAGCAATTACTGACGCAGCTGTTGACGGTGCAAATGCAGAAGGACCACATGTTTGTGTTTTCATGATCACCCATTCCAAAATTTGAGCTCTGTAGTCCTTTTTGAAGGACTGAATAATGCCTTGATCTAAAGGTTGGGTTTTCGAAGTTGTGTTTGGAGGCAAAAAGTTTAGCTTCACCTTTGTGAGATTATTCACTTTTGGGTTGCTGGGGCAGTTGGACATGGTATGTAGAATACACCGTTTCCTTTTTCTTCATTTCTGCGTCAATTCCTCTAACTCACTCTTCGAACAAAGCACTGGTCATCCAAGCGGATCTATTCGCTCTCCAAAAAACAGGAAGGTCTTCAGGTTTTACATTTTTAAATGCACGAGGTTTTGTGGATTTGCCGATCACCGTAGGCTTCAATTTTTCCCCAGTCATACTAGCACATAGAAGAACAGTAAAACGCTGTTTTGAAAGTTTTCCTCTTTTGCACGTGCCACCCTTCATCGTTAAACTTCTATCAGTATTGCTTTAAAGAAGAGACCGCACTCATTAGAATTAAAGTTGTCCTCATCTTTCAAACCCTTTGCAAACTTTGGGAATTTTTCAATAAACTTTTCCACCACTTCAGCTAAAATCTCATTCGTTTCCCCACACAAAACTTTTTGAGAAATCTCGTATCGTAGTTTGAATTTTTCAAGCCAACCTGCTGAAGCTTGGAAGTCCTCTATTTCGAATCCTTTTGAAAAAAATTTTGCTACTTCCTGAAACATAGGTCCCAATATTCTTGCATTGATTGATCTCATCTCTTTAAACCAATGAAACGTGGCTTCGTTCACAGCGTCGAGACACGTTTTTCTGTGTTTTCTTTGGAGTCCCCCGTTTTCGGAAGAATATCTTTCCAAATAGTGTTCCTTGCGTTTTAAAATGTTGGTCACAGTTGTCTTGTCACACCAAATTTTTCCGCTGTCTTTCTTTGGCTGCTGCTTTCCATAAAATTAAGAAGATCCACTTTCTTCTTTAATTTAAGTTCTTTTAGAGCTTTTCTTTGCGCCATTTTTAATGAAAATTCGCAAATAAACGGCCGGTCCCGTCACGACGCAACATCCAGAAAAAAAGAACGGAATGTGTTTCACATGTGAGCGATACACGTTGTTTTCCAATTCTGCGTATAGCTACACCGCTACACAGATCCCCCCCACTCCCCTGACATTTTTCGACAGATTCCAGGAATTCTGGCATTGTCCTCTCATTGTATCATACTGGAAGTGAACAATGAATGGAGCACCGCAAGGGGTCGAGTGTTGCTCAGATAAGTCGAATGACTGATAAAGAAATTCCTGGAAACCAGATGGAGAACAAACGGGGGAAAAAACGAATTCAAGAAAACATCAATGGTCAAGTTACAGAGAGTAAAACCTACTAAAAAGTGGTCAATGTACAATTTACGGAGGTGGTCAACATAGAGATGTAAACCTCCATTGAAAATGCATTGTGACCATTCAAACTAATAAATTTCGGTCAACATAGAGAGGTGGTCAACGTAGAGAGGTGCTGAACTTTGGAGGTTTTACTGTACTTAATATAAGGACTTAGAATTTGTGATGGTGACAATTATTTACAAATGCTAGATCAGGTAGAAGTTGATTTACTGAGACAGAATGAATGAAGAAATTAGCATTATGTCACTGTAGTAAATTGTTCTATTAGGTAAGTTTGAGTTTTAATAAATCTTAGGCTGACCAATGGGGATAACACCACATTTTGTTCATAGCTTGGGTAAAAATAAATTCATTATTTGCCAAGATCTTTAGCATTAATAAATTTACTAAATCGAAAAAAGCTCCCATGATTGTTGAAAGGTAATGATCATTTGGAAAAAAATGGGTATATTTAGGAAATTTTGAATAAATGATATTACTAGAATTTACTCAAATTAAATATGATGTAATGATTAAATACTTGATGATGATGAAGAATTAAAAGGAAGATAAAGCTGATAATAGAAGCAGGAGCCCACATGGTCACACAATGAAAATAAGAAAGGTAGTTTTTATTTGATGATATAATTAGTTAGAAGCAGTCGTAAACGAATAATACTCTAGTTGCAGTCTCGACGTGGCGGCATAGGCAGTATTATGAAATAACCAGAGGCGATTCTCCATGAATTAAACGAACAAGATCTTTCAAATCCAATGCTTTATTTAAGTATTTCTCTTGGGCAGTTTCCACCTAACAGTGATAGCCGTGCCATCGCTACGTCATCAATGTGTGGGGGTAAGTATTTAGAACATATTAACTTTTGTCATACGAGCAGCCAAGGAGTTGTTGACAAGTAAAAATTCGACTTATTTCTGAGGGAACATCGCAGATAGCTGTTTTTTGTTACCTAGCGCAATAACACAATTTAGTAAAATAGTAAAATGTAACTTAGAGTGGGAAATGTAAATTCGGAATAAAAATGAAAATGGCTCTCAAAGAACATTCCAAAAACCCAGAAATGATCGGAGATCATGATAAAAATTAAGAATAATTAAAAGCTTTATATTTAAGTAAATTGGACAATTTAGATATTAAATAAAAGGGTATTTAACAGAGTTAACGATAGAGCTAATTTAAGAATAAGGATTTAATGAGTATAGAGTAGTAATTTAGAATAAAACAGGGAAAATCGTGAAAGTAGATCTAATAATGTAACATATATATATATATATATATATATATAATCTGTTTTGACTTAGTAAATGAATAAGACAGTAATGATCAAGCTTGGGAAACGGCTTAGACAAGTAGATTTTCACTTCTGCCTCAGATAATCTTTTCAAGAAGCTAGATTGAGATTTCAAAGTCATTAAAATAAATTAAGGACATCGAAGCCATCTTTGGTTTGTTGGCAACACTTTAATATTTAGTTCCTGAAGAATCGGAAGACATGCTAAAGATATGACGTGATATTAAAAATAAATTTGGAAAAGAGTAAGGTGATGTTCAACTCATTTGCACCAAAAAAAAAAAAGAAAATTATATGCAACAGCACTGAGATAAAGGAAATGAAGATGTGTATGCACCTTTTAGAGGGAAAAAACTTCGTCATTAGTATCATGACTGAAATAAACAGAAGAATAAAAATGTATGGATAGCTTTTGGGAAGAGCATTCATTCACTCCGAAGAGTAACATGCTTTTTGGCATGAATAGAAATTTGTATATAATCATTCTGTTTTTCCTACAGTAAGTTATTAAGCGGAATATGTAATGGTGAGTACAAAGGGTTCAGACAATGCCGCGAAATATGGAAAGGGTATGCTAGCCATAGCTAGAAGAGACAGAAAAAGAATAACTTGGATAAGAAATTTGACGAAAGTTTTGGACATCATAAAGACAATTAAAATGGAAATGGCTGGTCTTATTTCAAGCGGACAAGATGATAAATGAGTACAATCACATTCCAGTGTTATTGCAGAGATGAAAATAAACCTAAAAGTCACTTCAGGTAAGATAGATGGACGAAATCAGAAAAGTGACTGAAGAAGTATGAAGTATATTCACTAGGCGTGAAAAAATTGAAAATCTGGAGGAAACTTATAGATATCAGTGGAATGGAAACGGTTGATGATTATGATGAAAAATATATACCAAATGTTTAATTTAGAAAAAATATCATTAAACATCACTTTTTCAGTCATTGCGATTTTAAGTATAAAAATGAGAAAAAAAAGGGACAATTCATAGATATTTCTAAAGTATTAAACACTAACAAGAAAAATATATTTTTTTAAGTAAGAAAACATATAATGGTTGAAGTAATGCCTGCTTGCATGGTTTTTACAATTTATAGAGCAAACTGGATTTCATCAGTTAAACAAATTATACAGCGAAATGTACTTAATGTACTTTCGATGTTACCGAAATAAATAAGTCACTCTAAATGCGAAAATTTAGCCTTTGGCGTATTTACCCATACTCTTTGGCTGAATTTTCTATAAACTAACTTCTATTGACTAAAGTAATTTTTGGCAAGGAATTTTTTCTACGGATTTTTAATCAAAACATTTGTTATTTTTCTTGCAATATTTTGTGGTAATTACATCTTTTTTATCTATTCATATTATTATAAAAAATAATAATATGTTAAGGAAAACTAGTTTATGTTCTGTTATCAAATAATATAATAATTCTAAAAGATTTTTTCTTATTCATGTAAAACTACAAATACAAATTTTAATTTAAAAAGTACTTCCAAGAAAATTCTTAGTGATTAGAAAGTTTATAATAATGTGAAAAGTCATAAAAGAAATAAATATATTCATATTTAACTTAATATTATTTTTAAATATTATTTTAAAAAAAAAGTTGAAACTAATAATTGACATGTATCTATTACTTGACATGTAGATGAATTCTCGACATATATATATATATATATATATATATATATAAACTAGCAGACAACGCCCGCTGCGCTGGTCGGTTTCTCCAAAAGAACCTTGAATCAAACGAAATATACATCGTTGAATTAACCTTGTATTTTAAAGTAATCCGTACTTTTACCTGGAATATCGTAAAATAACATAAAAACGGATACATTTTTCACTAAGTTATGATTTTTTAATACGGTTTACTATTACGTTTATAATTTATTACCGTTTTCTATTGATTTATATGTTTTATAGATACATTTTTTAATTACATGAATTAACCTATATTATTCACAACTAAAAAGAAATGGTGCATCTAGTATTTGTCAAGAATTAAATAAAAATCATGCACTCGTGACATCATAATTCGCTTTTATATTTTATCAGAATAATAAGGCTACTATAATTTGTGACTCGTGCTGACACACTGTTGTTATCATTATTTTTTTACGCGTGAAGTTTTTGCTATGGTACTCCATTGTGAAATTTGGTAATTTTTGAAATTCAATATTTTAAAAATGGCATAATCAGTGGATTTGAAATTTATATCAAGAAAATATACAATTTTTTAACTTTCTAACGCAGTTTGTCTAACAATTGTCTGACAAATACTTTCGGAGCAATTAATTTTTCAGTAACTTCAAATGTTTCATTTTCCAAGATTAATCTGTGGCAATGATTAGCGAAAATCCCAGTGGTCAGCAACGCATACCTTTTTATTGAAGAGGATAATATAAATAAATATATGTAAAACATATATAAAACATATATAGGCAAATAAATAAACAATTCAATTTTATAATACTTTTACTTTCTTCTATCCTTACAAGAGGAAATTATTGGATTCATGAAAATTTTCGAATTCCGATTTTCGGCGGATTTATACGTTTTAAAAGGTCCTGAACACAATTTGACTGTATTTAGAAAATGTCTGTCTGTGACTCTATATGTCTATCTGTATGTGACAAAAAGTTTGTGGGCGCTCTATCTCAAGAACTACTGCACGAAATTGAATAAAACTTTATATTCACTTAGTCCCTAATATAGATTTGTGCTGATTAGTTTTTGGTGGAAATCGCCCAATAGGTGGCGTTGCTATGCTGCGATTTCGCGATTTTCGCAATAGCTCTATCTCAAGAACTAATGCACTTATTTTCATCAAATTTCAAATTCAGTTAGAACTTGACATAAATAGATGCTGATTACGTTTTGGTTTAGATATCCCAATAGGTGGCTCTGCTATACTACTTTTTCATGATTTTTACGATAGTAATATATAAAGAACTAATGCACGTAATTTCATTAAACTTAAAATTCTGTTAGATCCTAACATAAATAGATGCTGCGTATGTTTCGGTGTAAATGGCCCAAAAGGTGGAACTTCTATGCTACTTTTTCATTATTATCACAATAACAATATCTCAAGAATTAATGCACGGATTTTCGTCAAACTCCAATTTCAGTTAGATGTTGACATAAGTTGTTGTTGATTAGGTTTTGGTTTAAATCTCCCAACAGTTGGCGCTGTTATGCTACATTTTGCAGGATTTACACGATTTTAGGAATAATCATGTCTCAAGAATTAATGCACGGAATTTAATAAAACTTTAGATTCATTTAGTTCTTGATATAAATTGGTGCTGATTATTTTTAGTGTATGCGAAACCTGTGTGAGATAGAAGAAAGTTATGGGATTCGCATATCTGACTAGTTTTAATTGTAAAACAGATAAAATATTCTTTGAAAATAAATGTCCTAGTTTCTTTTCTATTACTTTCATTATTTTTGTGTTTATTTTCTTACACAAACTATACCAGATTCAGAAAATCAAAATACACGATTAGATAAGGCTTCGTTTAACTTGAATAATTACCGATTTAATACAAATTTCTTCTCTCATGATCTCCAGTAAAGAATGAGGACATCTATGCCATTTTCGAAAAAATTGCCACGAAATGTTTATTTCTTATAAATATGAATTCGTTTTAAGAACACGTTTCTGTAGAACGCGAATATTACATATTTCCGATTGATATTCACATCTGTGACACCAGAAATTGAAGTGCGTCTAGTAAAGTATGTAGTGTAACTTCTGAATTTTTATAAATCAAAAATATACATAAATTATTGCAAGCATATACTTCAAGTGAAAGATAAAAAAGTGTAATGCAAATATTTCGTTGCTTGTCTAAACTAATTAAAACTTACTGATAGCGTAGACTGATACAATACAAAATATTTTCTTAATTAAGTAAAATAAAATAAATTTTGTGTTTAGTATTATATTAGCAATTGCATAATATATATATATATATATATATATTGTTCTCTGTATTTTAAATATAATGTATATTTGCACCATTTTTTTTTATCAGAAATTGAAACACGATTTTAATGAAGTAGTATGTGAGATAATAATATTTATGTAATAAATAATTATAATCATACATGTAAAATAATATATAGCATCGTGCGAGAATATTTCATCTGCGATCTTATAAAATACAAACTGTAAAGATGAATACATTAGTGTTTAACATTTATATTATATAAATTCGAAAGTAAATTTTTGTATAAAAGAACAAAAACAGAAATAAAATACAAATCAAATCATAGATGAAATTATGTTTAAGAACGACTTTAAACATAACTTAATACTATATAATATAAAAAATATACCAAAATATTGCAAAATATTTTTGAAAATTTTCAAAAAATATAATAGATTTAAAAGAAATTAATTTGATATAGGTCAAAGAAGAACCGAACACCATAGGAAGGAAAATTATTTCTATTAAATTTTTTCTTCCTAATCCTCCTGTGAAAGGTAAAACACTCGCATAATTTGGTTTGTTACAACCATGCCGATGGTGTTATTGTAGATTTTTTGCATTTTATTCATTATTTTGTATGCCTCATAAAAAGTAAATATATGCAAGTTATTATAGGTAGCGAAAAAGTTTCATTTTACTCAATGATGAAAAAACAATGTATAATTTTACATGTTAGTGCAATTTAATTAAATAAATGTCTATGCTTTTAATTTATATTAATTATGATTTTGTACGTTTTTATACAATTACGATAATGTTCGCTTTTAAGTTACATCTGATTTCAGTTTGTTCACCTGTCTCTAAGTATTATAAGACTGCATTATCAACCCCCCCCCCCAAAAAAAAAAAAAAAAAAATAAAAAAAAATAAATAAAAATTTCGAAATTCACCAAGTCATCATGACATTGGCGACATTTCTCAAAATACGGACAAATTCGGCTACAAAATTAAGTCGGAAAGAAACAGGCACTTTGTCGAAAATCCAGTTTTAATATCGCATTATTATTTGATCCTGTTTCTTCAGACATTGAGTCTTTTACAACTGTAGCGTTTGCTATGGGCAAATTGAAAATAGTCTATTATTCCCCTCTGTATAGTTTCTTAAAAAACACATTTCAAATGTAAATTAAAGCAAGCTCCTTTCATTTCCCTTTAAACACGGAGTCCATTATTTTATAAGCAAAAAGGAAATAAGTTAAAAGTAGCAACTCAAGTTTGAATTTTATATGTCATGCAATGCAGAAAATATGAACGTAACATTCTATTAATATTCATGTCTTCAAAAGTTGAAAATTTAAACAAGTTTAAATATTAGAAATTTTCAACAAATTAATTAATAATGATTTGTTTGGTCATTCTTTTAGTATAATTTTTATAATTATATCCTGTTTGGAAGTGCGAAATTCCGAGAAACGTCTCAATTAGCTTTAAATCTAAATTAATGACATATTTCAATATTTTTATACTAAAACTCCTTTTTTATTTTATAATAATTAGTTGTGGTTAAATATAAAAATGCGTCTTTCAGTAAATGACAAATTAGTTCAGTTAGATCATATCTTTTAAAGAACTTAAGTAATTAAAGATAGCAAAGTTATGACGCAAGACAGTAATTTATCAAATACAAAAAACAACAACAAATTATCTTTCAAAATATAGTTTAATATAAAGAAGAAAATGTCTCAAAAATTTGGAGCTTTGCATAGTTTTTATATTTATTTTACATAGTAAAAGAGTATTAAAATTAAATGTTGCATATGTAACATTTTGTAAAATTTTTCACAAAATCATATTACTGTCATATAACAAAATTCTTTATGTAATATACGTATCTATAGATTAACATCTTCTACATTAAATTCAATGTAATTAAATATACTCTGTAATTTGCACCAAATAATTTTCACAGCATAAGTTTCAATAAAGCCCAATAAGGATTACAGTAACAGTGGTGGGCACTCCTCCACGAATTGTTACTTTAAAATTTTTAATATAAAATAAAATTTTAAAGTTTCGACCCTCTTGAAGTTGCAGATACAACCGTCTAATATGTTAACTACTGTTGTAATGCCTTTAACCACAGATATTTCAAGTGAGATGGCTTCAACTCAAATAGTGCAACCGCGTGTTCTTCTTAACTTTATTTCATCTAAATGTGACCAAAGTAAACATTTTTTTTTTGTCTGTGCCTACGTCTAAGCATTTTATACATTTTTCAATATTTTAATATTTAGCACGCCGAATACATTTACTGTGTTTATAATTGAATTCTGCATCACCATGCTGCAGTTCTTACGAGTGGTACCGCTATATATCACTAGAAGGCGCTTTTGACACCCCTGTCAAAGACAGGAATCCTGGTCATAAGGGACGAAGTTCCAAACAGTTTGAGCTAAATGAATGGTGATAGCCTATTTTGTGGATAACTGACCTGGAAGCAAATGATTAAGTAGGATGTTTCAAAGGAATCTACCAATGTATTCTCAAGTAGCTCCGAATTTAACAGCAACAAGAGCTGTATCAATGAAGAAATTGGTTTGGATATTTTAGAGTGGTCCACATCTAACTTTTAGAAAAGAGCCATCATTCGGTAATGGTATATTTATACAGAGCATTTATATTTAGCGAGATAGCATTTCTTTGAAATTCTTAAGCCACTTATGTTCATTCAAATAAAGGAACGGCTGTTTAGTTAAAATTATCATTGCCAAAATGTGACTTAGTATTTTTAAGGTCACTACCCTGTAATGTGATTAAATTTTACTTTTGCGCATTAGAATTTAATTGCAATAAAATTTGTGATTAAACTCTGTTATTGATATATACTATAGTAAGAATACTTAAATAATAACCTACAACTGCATTTTTCATTTTCAAAATATTATTATGTTTGAATTATACTGATTTTACGTAGTAAGCCGATACTAAAGAACACTGCTTGTGTAACTCACACATTAGAGGGTTTTATAGGGTAATGTTTTTAAATACTTATTCAAACAATGTATTTGTTAAATGATCAAATAACCAAATAAACATGCATTATGAGAATGATAAAATGTAAACATTTATTTTTTTAATATATATGCATACTTTAAGGAATAAAGCGATATGTGAAATATAAACTAATAATTAGAAATGGGGTAAAGATTGCATGTGAAAATGCAAGGGGTATTCAGGAATTGAAGAATGCAATAATAGATGACGAAGATTCAAGTGTGGATTTTCAAGAAAAAGCGCAAGACTTAGAAAAAAAGCAATAATGATATTTAGCCAACAGATGCGGTTGAACGATGATAAAATTGAACAGAAAATGATAAATATATTAGGTTTAAACAAGAAGACATATAGTTGAGAAATGTTTAAAAGAATGACAATGATGGAAGCAAGAGAAGGGAAGACGTATGTCTCGGTTACCCTCCTGGAAGAACTGGCAGATCACCTCTTGAAAATAAGGATGGTCTGAATCGTCTTCTACTGTGTACATAATTAACTGTGTACGTAAACATAAGTTCAAAACATGCAAGTTAAATCCACAGCAATATTGCGCGTGCTGCCGCTTCAACAATGTAAATCAACAATGGTTCAATGCGCTCAGGCCTACTAATCATACGGCCAATCGAGATTATGGAGGGTGTACAGAACATTGATTACCATTTTGAGAAAAGAACTGGAAGAGGGTAGAAGACAACAGACTAAGGTGTATTAACATCATCTGCGAGTTTGTTACCATACTTGAGTATGGGGTTAGCCGACGATAGCAAGAGTATCCAGGGAAGCATTATATCGCATGCGATATATTCCACTGACAGGTGAACTTTAAATCCCCGTACATGTATAATGCTAAGTCTGAAGCAAGCAAACTGCGCAAGCACAATTCAAAATAGCATTCAGATAAAAATAAAAATGCAAAGTAAGACTTGGTCTGAGCCAAAAAAGTACACAACATATCAAAAGCACTACACGCAGAGAAAATTTTGTTGGATCAACAAAAATTTGGTTGGCCCAACAAAACTTTCCGTTTAAATATGGGTCAATGGAAATTTTGTTTGAATCAACAATAAAAATATTGTTGTTTTTTTTGCAGTTCCAACAAAAAATTGTGTATCATCAATAAAAAATGTTTTGTTAATTCAAGTAAAAATGGTTCAATTTTACTTGAATTAACAAAAGTCCATTGTTGAAAGTTTTCTCAAAATAAATATAATTATCTGCTACTTTAAGAGTTCTTTTCAGTTTCGGTAACAAAAACTTTTGTTTAAAGACCAATAGTTTTGTGTAATTTTAAGAATTTTCTTTGTTTTAACAACAAAAGGTTTTTGTTAAAGAAACAATTACAATATTTACTTTAAGATTATTTTTTGTATTAGAACCAATCTAAACTTTACTATTTTTTAGGTCATTTTCAGCAGTGAATTACGTCTGTAATCTTTGAATAGTAACAAGTGAATTTTTATCCTGCTTTTTTTTAAGCGTAAACCGACAGATTGAACAATGGCCCAAGCCGGGAATAGAACACGTGTTCTCAGAATAACGATCTGAGGCTATACCACTGAGCTACAAGGATCGCTATCCAAACGCGAAATTTCTTACTCTTATATATGTCGGACCGGCTGCAACCGCAGCACAAGCTGAAAATATCATCATGAGCAGAGGTATCTCTTAAGACATAAAAGTAGGGGATGCCCGACGTTACTCTGGGGGCCCCCACTCTACCAATTGCTTTATTATTTACTAAATCCATTTTTGGTATGCCGCAACAATTTGAAATTTTACCATCGAAATTTCGAGTAAACAATAATTTAGAAAGAGCGAGCTTCTTAGATAAAAATTTCGTAAGGAAAAAGTACATTTTTTACCCTAATTGATTTTTTTTGTTTTTGTTTTTCATAAAAAAGTTATTCTGAAATATAAATTTGGGGTTACCTTTGTATTTCTTTGGGTAAGTACGGGCTTCCCGGGCCTATTCGAAAAACAGGCCCTGCATGAGCAAGCAAATTTTTGCGGCAAACATGAGACGAAAATACAAAGCCCAGTATACGGCAACACATACTAATTCATTTTTAATTCATTTTCAGCAGTGAATTATGCCTGCAAAAAACATGATAAAAATTCACTGGTTATTATTCAAAGATTACAGGCGTAATTCATTACTGAAAATGAGATACAGCTATTGCAAAGATCGCAAAAATTGCAACATAGCAGCGCCACCTGTTGCGCGATTTACATCAAAACCTAATCAGAAACAAATTATATCAGGAAGTAACTGAATATGAAGTTTTATTAAATTCCGTGCATTAGTTCTTGAAATAGAGCGCCGGCCCACAAACTTTTTGTCACATCTTCTAAAATCGATCGGAAACTGGAAGTCGAAAATTTTCATGATTCTAATACTTTCTTCTTGTAAAGATAGAAGAAAGTAATAAATGGGATACGGCGATTTTTAAAACTACCTTGGTCCGTGACAACTAAAATAGTTTTAATTATCAAAAAAATATGTTAATCCTTTAATTATATAGCTATATAATTAAATAAACCAAATAAACCAAGTTACCTGAGAGAGTTATGGATACTACACAACAATTTAAATTTTGTATAAATTAAAAATTTAAATTACAAAATTATGGTTAAATTAAAAAAAACAAATTTTGTTAATTCAAGTAAAATTGGTGAAATTTTGTTAAAATTTTGTAGGAGTGTTAACAATATTTTTTTGTCAATGCAACAAAACCAACTTTTTACTTCAACTAAAATTTTTGCTTGAAACAACCACATGTACTCAACAAAACATGTTTTGTTGTTTTAATCAATTCCTTTTTCTGGGTATATGGTCATAAAATATTATAATACATTTAAACGCGTCTTCTGTGCACGAAAACAAATCATATCCCAGCACTATAACAATGTGGGAGTCTAACCACTTAACGTTTCTAACGTTTCTAACCACTTAACCACTCTTTTCGTTACTACAAGCTTTTGGATACCACTAATTTTAAACTATAATCTACATTTTATTAGTTAGCAGACATTTTTCGATTATATAGGGCAAATATTTCAGTAAAGAAAAGTGGTGTTTTTGTCTTATTTTTAGTTTATTGTGTCAAAAAACTTAATTATTAAGGGGTTAACGATACACTGATAGCGGCTTAGTTCAAACACATTGTACATTTTGGAAATCAAAAAGTAACCAACAAACTAGCAAATATATTATTATATTCGTAACACTCATTTTTAAATATAAGACCAACTATTGAGCACGCCTGTCCTACTGCACAGAAAGAAAATGAAGTGGGTTTCAAAGATTAAAAGGATCAACAAAGAGAGGAAAGATGCCACAGAAGTTGCACATTTGGTGATGTGAGTTAATAATTACGCAATAAAGGCCAAAATAAGGCTCCATCTCAAAAATTTTAAAATAATATTATGAAACGAGACGGTTCAAATCAAATGTTAGTAACAATAGCTCATACTGATTTTTAATCAGAATATATTCCAGATAAATTAAAAACAAAAGAATCAGAATAACTATATTTATTTAGTTTTAACACGCCTTTCATAAGTATAAATTCATATTTAGTAAGCTAAGTTTTTAGCATATACACTCTCAAAAATACTTCCTTCAAAACACGGAAATATCACTGGCAGCACTGCTGCCGCTTTATTTCCGTTATTGGAAGATTTTCCGTTTATTTTTTCTCTGTTATAGGAGTGAAATTTTCCGTTATTTGAAGAATTTCCGTTTATTTTTTTCTTAGTTACAGTTCTTAGTAACTAAGGGAGAGGGAAATTTTCCGTTATTTGAAGAATTTCCGTTTATTTTTTTCTTAGTTACAGTTCCTAGTAACTACGGGAGAGGGAAATTTTCCGTTATTTGAAGAATTTCCGTTTATTTTTTTCTCTGTTAAATGAGGGAAATTTTCCGTTATTTGAAGAAAGTCGGTTTTAAAAAACTGTCTTCCTGTTTGTGCTGCCATCTATGGACGGTTGCGGAAGTATTCATTATTGAATACATTTTAAGAATATCTTCTGTCTCACCTGAGGATTGAACTAGGAACCTGCCGGTTTGGAGTCAAGTATGTTACCGATACAGCCAGTGGGCACTTGCTTGAAGAAGAGCTTGAAATGATGATAGGGTTTTCTTCAAATGGCGGCTTTGATCTTTAAAAATTTGGTGTTTAGCCAAATTGGAAATTAATTGCGGGGAGATTTTGTCGTTATGAGAAGACGGTTGGGGTTTTAACAATTTATTATTAATAGAGGATAAAAATATGAATTATATATATTCTTAATTCTATTGTTAGACGTAAAATATGGATATTATATTTTTAATTAAATTCGAGAAGAAATGTTTGCTTTTTTAATAAAATCGATTTCTTTTTCAAGTATTATACAGTTTTTTTAAAGGTGTTCGGTTCGACGAAATGTGTTCAATGTTTTAGAATATATTTTAATTTCGAATGTTTTTTTTTTTTTTTATAAATTAAAAAAAAAATAAATTGCGAATAATTTTAAATAAGTGAGAAAATTATTTGTTACTTCTTTAAATTCGAAATTATTATTTTTGTTAGTTTCTTTTTTGAGTAAAACCGATTTTTTTTTCAACTATTATATATGTAAGAAAATATAATAAAAGCGATTTTTTTATAACTTTTTAAAAAAATAAATTGCAAATAATTTGAAATGAATGAGGAAATTAATTATTACATTTTTAAATTCGAAATAACAATTTTTTTTCTT
This sequence comes from Maratus michaelseni, assembly GCA_963931845.1. Taxonomy (NCBI): domain Eukaryota; kingdom Metazoa; phylum Arthropoda; class Arachnida; order Araneae; family Salticidae; genus Maratus; species Maratus michaelseni. Next base: position 87,013,976 of record OZ007593.1, read on the forward strand.
TAATAAATTCGAAATAATAATTTATTGAATTTTTAGTTTTTCATTTTTTAAATACATTCAAACTTTAGTATTAATAGAGCCAATACGCATGCGCGCAGGGAATAAACGGACATTTTCTCTCTTCTTTAGACTTTCGAGAAGAATTCACGGAAAAAGCATGTTTCTAGGAGTACGGAAATTATTTGTTAAAAAATGAGGAATTGTTTAATGTATAAAGACGTATTTTTCTGACAGTGTAGTTTTTAAATAAGAAATTTACTTAGAAGCACAAAACTTAAGTTTTTTACTTTAGTTTTCCTCTTCCTTGGCAAAGCAGTAGGCTCACTCTAAAATTATCCCTATTAAATCTTCCTGTTGTTAGGGTGTGGCACGTCTGGACGTCATCGGGTCTGGTTGGCATTTGCCACGCACTAAACATTCTTGGAAGCGGCTGTTGGTCTGGTAGAGTGTAGGCAAGGTGGATCCAGTTCGTTGCATTTCCCCCAAATTATATCATACCGTCCCACTTTACATCGTTTATCCTCATCTAGTACGGAAGTTCAATGCGTTACCCAGGGACAGGGCCGTGATGAGGCTCCTTGAACTGCGACGTTCAAGACTATGACGCTTTTTCGCGGGTTGCTCAGCTATCCACATATATGTATTTTTGTACTTTGTCCATGTCGAATGGCACTTAGCCAGGGGCGGAGTGTTGAAATGAAATTTGACCTGATGTCCAGGTGCGCGGAATTTGCAATGAGCCATTTTTCCCCATCCTATCCAATACTTTTCCCCCTAGAGATGGCGCCACGTTTCTAGTTTACACTGCATATTAATTTATGAATCATAATTTCTTCGTATTTATATTTGGCATAGTGTACTTATTGAAATTATTTCAGAGTCAGCCCGTATTTTCTAGAATTATGTCTCTTATTGTAAAAATCTTTTGTTCTCACGCAACATTTGTTACTACTTTAGGAATTATTTTCATATTATTAATCATTGTTTACACCTACTAAACTAATTAGTTATTTAAGTATTTGGTGTTGCTGTCACGTGGTTAAAAATTAAATTTAGTATATAGGATACAGGCTATAAAAGTGTTCTAAAACAAAAAGTTATGCACTGACCCCATCTTTCCTTACAAATTTAGCCTCACGCTTTTCGGCAAGACTGCGGGCTGCCTGGTTGGAGGGTCACGTTGATTCATGCAAATGTGATGTCACCCCTATTTTATTTATTATTTTGTTTTATTTTGTCAATTTATGCAACTTTATTATGTGCATTATGGCGAAAGATATCGGACCCGCTACAATAGCACAGCCTACGGAGCCAGTTTTTACCTGGTGGTGTACGGCAGAAATCGAGGCCTAGTTTCCCTCTATAACATGGTATACAATATCGAATTTCGACCAAGAATTATCATTTTTTTATTTCATGTAGAATTTGTCGGAAAGTGGTTATCCCTTTGTTATTTTTCAACTCCATCCAAATTTCTATTATCATTTTTTTAAATAATTTTCTGTGTTTAAATTTAAATTATCAAAATTGCAACATTCTTTTTGCTAAACTTCCAAGATTCATATGACCTCCAATATGAACCATTTGTAATTTGTTGGTGCCCAAGTACGGCGATGAATGTGCTGCGCAGCGCCAATTTAACTAAAAACTTTCAAATTAGATGGGCAACAACGCTTGCACAGGTAGCAAAAAAAAATAAAAATAATAAATACATGCAGTGCTGTTGCCAAGACGACCGTGGTGCTTACCGTGTGGAGCGCCGACATGTGGCGATCAGACGATTTTCGACTTCGCTACCAGGCAAGGCCGGCATCAAACCATACATTATGATGCAGCAAGGCTGGCATCAATTTCCGACAGGTAGGTGCCTCGTCTGCGGTTTCTTAGTCAAAAGTTAATGAGAATTTTTAAAAAGAATACATGCTCATTCCTGTTATTATTCTTAGATAACTTCCCTGGACTGGGTGGGAGAGAAGTTGCTTTTCTTTTATTCAAATCAAAATGGACTCGTATGGGAAAGTTGCCCTGTCACATCCTTATTCTAAATATAAAATATCTTTGAAAGATATTAATATTTAGTACTGCCCCAAGGTCATTAAATATTTAGTAAAAACATAAAACATGTGCATTTTTATATTTTTATCAAATATATAAAATACTTAAATATTATTAATATTAATTAAAATTAAAAGGATAATCCTTAAATTATTGTATCTACAGATGGGTGACAAAATAATACGAACACTCATGAAAAATGGTGAAAAGAGCAATATCTAGAAAAATACATGAGGAATTAACCTGAAACTGCAGGTGTGTAAACAGTATAGTATAAGTTATATATTCCCGTGAAGATTTTTTCCCGAAACCCCATAGGGGACTGTCAACAAATTGAAAAAGAACGAATATCTTTTGGATAAACCTGTAAAAACTAATGTAGCAAAAGCGTTCAAACTCGAGATTATTATTAAGTGGCTTATTGTAATATGCTCTGTTCATTTTTATAAGGATAGCGTGTATACTCGTAGAGAAATTAAGGTTTTTATAAAAACAGTCCCAAATTTCGCCTAGTTTTTTGCTTATAATTTGCAGATCTTTTAATATAAAAAAAGTTCTTTTCAGAAAATATGACAAACAACATTGTACATACAGGGTTTTTACAGGGTTGTCCAAAAGATCTAGATATTGCTCTTTCCACCATTTTTCATGAGTGTTTGTATTATTTTGTCACCCATCTGTATATATTTTAGGAGAATTATGTAATAATTTTATCAAATTTGGTTATATTGGGGTTATATAAAATTCAGCCCTCAAGAACATCAAAATTTTGAAAATATATGAAAGTTGTATAATTGCAAAGCTAATACTATAAATGTATAATTGTAATAATTTAAGAAGTATCCTTTTGAATTCAATTACTATTAATAATATTTAAATAGTTTACATGTTTGATAAAAAAAATGCGAAAATTCACGAGTTTTATATTTTTACTAAATATTTAATGACCTTGGGTCAGTACTAAATATAAAATTTTTTTAAGATATTATATATTCAGAATAAGAATGTGACAGAGCAACTTTCCCACACTGGATCATTTGGATTTGAAAAATAAAATTCGCTCCAACTTTTTGAAAATTTTTATTTATTTTTTTTTCAAAACAACAACATTTTTTACTTAACCTTTGTAAGAAAATTTTAATTGAAATTATCCTTAAAGATTAACAATAATAAGGTAAAAATAATTTACTATTACAATTTCAATAAATTTATAATTTTTTTATAGCTGCTTTATTTATTTATTTATTTATTTATTTACTTTAAATTAGACGAGCACGGCAAAAAATCTACGTTAATTCATACGTTCGTGCGTTTAGAAACCTAGCAATTTAGTTTATATTTTGATAGCAGTAAGGACAAAACTATTAAAATTATTATCATGGGTTACGCGCGGCGAAAAGTTGTAGTAGAGGAACACTTAAGCTTAATAAAGGAACCAGTTTCTGAAACGCCTCTACTTAGAATCTGCAAAGTTAAAAAGAAAAGTGAAGAATTCAAATACTTTTTAACTACGAGAAATGTTGATACCAGTAAGCTTGTCGCCATTGGATGTGGTGAAACTTCAGTTGACACAGCTTACAAAGGAGGTGTCATATCATTTGTAGGACAAAATGAAGGAAAGCCGCTTCAATGGCTTGTTTGCCAATTACATGTCAATGAGCTTATTGTACGGCATTAATTTCAGCATCTTGACGGTAAAACACGTGGGCTTCAATGTTTTACAGATTCTATCGGCAAATCTCTAAAATATTGCGACCTGGTTCCTCTTGTACGTTTTACGCTGTACATTGCCAAAAATTACTAATAAAAAATATTTAAGGATGGATCAACTTGATTTGCAATATATGTGGTACAATTTCTTCCGGATCGTGTCTCAAAAATTGTAAAAAAAAATTATGTAAAATTGTGCATTTTTGATTTCTTACAGTGGTAAATTTAATTCTTAGGCGGATTGTTTCCACAACTTAACCGTCTGAAAATTTGTTGATTCTGCCAAGTTTTATACTAAACGTTTATGAACCTGTAATGTTTAAAATAAAGACTAAACTTTCATACATTTACTCAGCTAAGCATTAACGTTAAACAATAGTAACATTACGTTGTTTACCAAAGGAATTAAAGACAATAATAGACCCAGTAATTCAAAGAAATGGTTCCTTTTGTCACTCGGAAACTATTTTTATTGCCATGTTGGCTGACGATATGGACTACGTAAGGCACTACGCAGAATAATAAGAACTCGAAATACCATAAATTATTTTCTTAGATTCAAGTTACCGGTGATCAATTTTGAAGCCAAATACTATACCGATGTTATAAACTGGATTAAAGTGACTGTGACAGAAACACCATTAACTAAGTTCTTAGATCGAAACATTGTTACAAAGTGTATCCTAAATCCGAAGGCAATAAATAGATGATGTCATCTTACCTAAGATTGAACTATTCCCTTGGCATAATGAAGCCACTGAAAAATGTGTGCAACTCGTTGCAGAATCATCTTCTGCTAGTTATGGGCCATTGGAACGCGATAGGTTCATTAAAACTTGTCTGGAGTTCATTAGTCATAGGTGCATTAAAACTTGTCGCAAAAAATGACAGTTTTCGAAACCAAAACACAGAGGGCCGGCCCAAGGGGCGTGCGAAGTGTGCGACCGCACGGGGCGCTCAAAAGTCAAAAGATCACCGATAAAAAATAATTTTAGATTCCGCGTTTTTTTTCCTTTTCTTTTCTTTTCTTTTTAATTTTTTCCAGGCTGCGGTCTGTGAGAATGGGTCTACCTTGGGTTTAAATAACAGTTCAAGGACTACTGACATTTTTACGATTCTGAACTCTTTCTTCTCCCGCTGGTCGGCCGACTCTCGACTGTCCTCTTGATGCAGCCGATAGTGGCAAGTGCCCTTTGGCAGGTAACATCTTGTAGTTGCAGAGAATCGTACAAATTACTTATTCTCGTTTTTTTGTATTAAACAGTATTAATTTAAAGATTATACTCAAAATGCCGTGCATGAAAAAATCGGGAAATTATTACAGGATCAAGAGGGTGCCGAAAAAAAAGAAACAAAAAGTAAAAAACATGATGAAAAAAAGGATATAATCGGAGCGCCAAATCCTTTGTCGAAGACGTAAATGAAAGGTTAATAGAGGTAAATTTCTCTAACTAAAAATTATATATGTAATTAATCTTATTAAAAAATTAACTTCAGCACATTGTTTTATTTAGTTATTCTTAATTTAATCTGTATTAAATCAATCATAGTGTAATAGTATTTCAATACATGGCCGAAACTAGAAATTTTTCAGTCGCAAGCATTTTGGCGCCCTCTCCAATCCTTTTCCAAAATAAATGTATACAGAGAAGTTTTCAATCCATTCCCCTAATTAATTTTTATTTTAAATATGAAATAATTGTTAGGAAGCATATTTATCTTAATATTTTTATATTGCTTTCTTTAGAAATGGACCTACTGTAATTGCTTCGTTTTTATCTATTTATATATAATCCAGATCTTGTTAACACGATAATGTTTGAAAACTGAATCATTTCGAACCTAATTGGAACAGTGTATTGATCTTACAAGTACCTTGGACCTGGGTGTGTTCATTAATCAAGTATGTAAATCTTATAGTTTGTTTACAGAGACACACAAAAGCAAATTTTTTCATCACGATGTTCGAAATATTGAACCAATTCAAATATAATTGGGACAGTGTATAAATCTTACAGGTATCTTAGACGAATTCGTTAATCAAATAATATTCTCTGGCGCCCCTAAGCAGTCCCTTAATGGAAAAATCACGCCCTGTTCAAAACAAAGAGTATAAAGTTAACGCATATATCTTTATTTTGGGTCGTCCGATTCCATGACATTTTTTCCTAAATTTCGTTATTTGTTTTTTGTACCGAAGGACGAACCAAATCTTCTTTTGGCGTCTCCTTCTACTCTTGTGCCCAGAAAATCCCCCCCAACCCTCGGCCTTGCTTCAATACGACAATGTGAAATGCACCACAAATAAGTTTAAAGTCAAAACATTTATTGATATAAAATTTGGACTATGTAACTATTTTTTCCTGGTCCGTCCTTTCTTTTTTTTTTTTTTTTCCTCAGGAAATAAAGTAGATAAATTTAGTTCATTTTAGAAAAAAAACATTTTTCTAGTTCAAGTTTTAGAAAAAAAATCAGACAACATCGATGGAAACTTATTGTTTAAAGAGTGATGTTATTAACATTGAATAAAACAATGCATTGTAAAATTTTTGTGAGGTCAGTTCATCTTATTAATTTTAATATTTATATTTTTTTAAGAAACATATCAATGAATTAAAATTGTTTTTTTTTCAATCTATTCAGAACAGCTTTTTAAGATGAGCGAGAGAGAAGGTTTATTTTAAAACTCGTTGTGTAAGGCCAAAATCCAAACTGGCTGCTTTTTAGCACTTTTTTTATCCCAAACGTGTCAAATTGGCAGATGCTCTTATTAAAAAACTAATGTAATCGAACCGTTTTCAGTTTTTCGGTAAAAGCAGAGGAATTTTCAAAAAATGCCGTCAAAGTTGGTGTTTTGAACCAAAATTACGGACACGACAGCGCAGGAAAGGAAAAAGAACTGCTGTCCTGAGACAAAAATCACTTATAACTCAAGATGCAATTATTTTCACAGAAAATGAAAAAACAAAATAGAAAATAGAATATTTTAGAAAAGTTTTAAAAAGATAATTCTCTTTAAAGAATTTACATTTAAAAGGGAATAGATATATAAATTTGTATTTCAAGAAAATAAAATTAGAAAAATATGATTATGAATATAAAGTAAAATCATATTTATAAACATTTTGTTTCCCGGCCATCACGCTTTTTTTTTCAAAATATAGCTAAAGAATTTTGTCAAAGTTCAAAAAGAAGAATGGGAAAAAAGCATAGACGTAACTTGACGGGGGGGGGGGGGAGGGGCACGGCTCACCCCAGAATTTCAAATTCAAGTGTAAATGTTATGACACTGATTACTCAAAATTTTAATTTACAAATATTTGAAAGATTACACAAACAAATACAAATATTTCTGATTTGAGAACTAATGTAATCAAATCGAGTGCACACACATAAGTGAATGTGTGTGTGAGGGAGGAGGGGGGAGTCAAAGGAAAAACAGTTACTAGTATGTTTCTTGGAGCAATAGGGAGCCAGAAGAAATAAAGTTAAATAATTTCTGAAGGCTCCGAATCTGAGTGAGAGTCATCTTTTTTGTCACGAGGGTGATGGTAAAAAATTAGTTCTAAGAATTCCAGTTTAGTAGTCTTTCAACAAAGCTGTAAAATATTATGTGCTTTGGTCAGAGCCGGCGAGAGAGGGGACACTTCAGGTAGGGAAATGACCAATATAAGTATTTCTAAGAAGTGATAATTAGTCTCTTTCGGGCAAACCAGGATATAGTTGTCAGTTGTTGGTCCATTAATTGTCCAGGAGTAGGTAATAAGAACATCTTGGCAGGGGCATCCTTTGAGAAAGGACGAATTTTTTGCAACTTCCCTGTGGCTTTAAGCGCGTGGGGTAATTTCAGTTTCAATGCATAATTATCAGTGCACAAATAAATTCTGTAGTTTAAAATACGGGAAACTTTTTTTTTTTTTTTTTTTTTTTTTGGTTCTGCCACGTAGGCCTATGTTTCAAGTTCCAGAGTGTATTTTTTTGTGAGTAAATTTCTCCTTAACAGATCTTTGAAATTCTGTATAAATAGAAGAGCTTTGAGGAAGATGTTATGTAACAAACATGAAATTACGAGAAAATTGAAATAAAAACTTTTTGTCATAAATTTTCTTGTTTTTAAGTTATTCAGAATCTATGATGGCTTTTGAAGATAAAATTTTGGTAATATGCTTTCTAAGAATATAAACATAAGATCGGATGATTTTTTTTTAATTTTCTGCCCTTGCACCTCAAAGGAGGGGGGGGGAAGACAATTGGTTGTCTGTTGGGGATCAGTCTCTTTGCCTCGTTTTTGTCCGCGTCCCCAGATTATTATATCGTATTTCAATCTGAGATTCTAATATTACATAGTAAAACTGTTATTTATTGTAAAATTAAAATTTTCTTTTTGAGACATTTTATAATACATTATGGATTGAATTTTAATGCCTTTATGTATTCTTTAAAAAATATCATAAGTAATTAGTAATAGTATGTTTAAAAGTAACGAATATATAAAAAGTTAAGAATAATCCAAGAGTATTTCCTTTTTTGGGGGGTTGGGGGGCGCCCGACGGATACTCGCACGGGCGCCAAAATACCGTTGGGCCGGCCCTGTATGCACTACTATAAGATGGTAGTGTTAATGCTTGTAAATTTCAAAAGTAAGTAATTTTTACCTGATTATCACTATTGATTTTTAAGGATAATCTTAAATAATATTTTCTTCCAAAAGTTTAAAAAAAATGTAAGGCAATTTTGTTGTTTGTTTATGCGTTACAATCACCCAATTCCGATACATTGTTCAAAAATTTCAAGTCATTGTAGGAATATAAATTTGATATAAATATTACGTAATTTTATTATAAATATATAACAATAATGTAAGGATCATCCTTTAAAATTCAATTTATATTAATAATATTTATGCTGTAAAATTTATAAAATATAGCTTGTGCTCACTTATATTACTAGAGTCTAAATAAATGAACATCAGAATAAAACGTCGCCAACACATATTTGTATCATAAACGACGTATCGATGTTGCCATGAAATTGAGTGTAAGAATTGTCTGATGATTTTTAAATGTCAGGATTATATTTAATTCACCGTTTATTTATCTGAACGTTGTAAACATTATATAATTTTGTATTTTTTTCTGTATTGTTTGTAATTTAATGACAATCTGACTACCCTTTTAAAAAGTCATGAATTTACAATCGAATATTTTCTATGCTATATACTGTAATAGTTCAGTATAAAATGGAGACATATTTCGACGAATGAAGACATATTCTATAGACATATTTCGAATGCGACTTTGATAAAAAAAATAAAAAAATAGGCCAACAATTTTTTTTAATACATGTAAATAAAACTATGCTGATATTCGGTATATTAAAATGTGCCAGATGTTAAAATAGGAAATAAACTGTTAATATTCTAATTTTAGTAAACAAAAAAGTACGTAATGTGTGTGTTAAGATATATAGATGTCTGCATGTGCTACCTTTTTTTATTATGTTCAGCATAGAATCAAGATACTGCTGATTAATATACAAACAAAGGTAAATGTTATTTAACCAGAACATTGCTTAACTTGGTATTACAATTTTCTATGCTTGTGTTTCTTCGTACTTAACATATTTATAATTATTTATGATCGAGTCACAAAGAATATCAATTAATAATAGTAATTTGAATAAATTACTTTATAGTGTAAATAAGCTTGAAGCAATCCGTAGCTTACAGTTGTTGTTGTCGTGTCAGAGAAAGTGCCATGGCACTTCTCTGAAAAAAAGGGTGCCAGAGCCACAAGAGAAGTTGGACTTCTAGAGGTGCGTCTACTATTTTTTGAACCAATTCCAGATGAGAGACCGTCACCGGGATTGGTACCCCCAGAGGTATCGTTTTCAAACTTCGAGGACATTGGAGCTACAAACAGATTTTACGTGCATAAGCTCCCATTGATGTACATGGTCGCATAGCAGCTGCAGTCGAGAGAGGTTGTCACCCTCTCAAGCATGGACCATGGTTGGACCTTCACTTTCGGTCAAGCATGGACCTTCACTTTCGGTAATCTTGACGGGAACTGAGCTTAATCGCCTCACCACTACGGGACGTTGCTTACAGTGGACAAAGATAATATTTTTTTTTCCAACCATGTTAAAAATTCACCAAAATATGACAGAATACATGCTCTAATAAAGTGGTAACGTGTTCGAATAAACAATTTTAACATTAAACAGTCACAATAAAACTAAAAGGACGTTTATCTTATATCTAAAAATATAAGTAAGCGATGTGGGTTTTTTTAATATCCCAATATTTATGAGCCTTCTTTACAAAAATTATAATTCCCACTGGCAACTTTAATGACTTAAATAATTATAATTAATGATCATGGGAATCAACATATCTAAGTATGTTCCCAATCGAAATGAAACAACTTAACAGAATTCAGTAAATATATCTATGTCATGATGATATGAAGAACAACCAATGCTATTTAAATTGAAGAAAAATTATTTACAAAAATACATTATGTACAAAAAATGTAACAAGCACTTAAACAACTTTAAAAAAATGTAAATAAATGAGCATTTATTTGTTTCCGTGTAACATTTCATAATAAAATTGTCAAAGAAAATGCAAACTTTACGCATGAATAAATAAAAAATGATAAAACGCAGATTTATCAGATATGTAATTTATCTACACTCTTAAACATTGAAAGAACGAGAATAATAATATAGGTTTAATCTTCAAAACTTTTTTGTGTATTCGTATTAAAAAAAATAAAAATTAAAATTAAAATTAAAATTATTCAACCGGTAAATTTTTGTACGCATTTAGTAAAAATAAATTATTTCAAAATAATTTGGAATGGACACTTATGTATGATAATTAATCTTGTGGTATCAAGGCTGGTATTAAAAAAGTTTTTAATCTACGAAATTTTTCATGTCACTTATAAATCATCAGACACCCGTTTCTTTATCTCAGCAGTAAATGCTTCTAATGCTCAATGATTTTATTGCTCCACTTACTCCCACCGAAGATTATATTTGCTTGAAAAAAGTCTAAGCTTCATATTTCTTTTTGTCAATTTTTTCTAGATTTTTTTTTTTACTTGTTTATAATTGCGCGTACATATTTACAGCAATAATTTATGTTTTTGCTTTTTTTTAAACTGTAGATTTTATGCCAAAACAAATATTAATAAAAACTGAAAAAAATGACATACATATATATTTTTTTTAATTTAAGAATACTACAGTGTATCACATTTATTTTGTGTGATAAAATGAATGATTTTCAAAAGGGCTAAATAGAACTTAAGTTACATTCCGCATTTTGCATATTTTATACTAACAGTCTAATTGATTATAGAGATATTTTACGAATCATCAACAACATCAGACGTTTTGCTTTCCTACGGGCAAAATAAAGTCATAAAATCATCCTGTCGCTGATTGGGACAGCAAATCATTGCCAAGATTTGAGGCGATTTATGACATCCAATTTTCCCAAAGCCATAAAATTGTATGAGGACCACCGACTTGGAATTGCCAGAACTCCACACTAACGGAAGATTGCAGGGGGCGAAGGACACGCCAAAAGGGAGGAGCCTCGCTTCCACGAATCGCAAGATATGCACAAAATGCATTCAAATAAGATAAAACAGTGTCCATTCCTGAGTCTGAGGGGCGTGGATCTTTAAAATAGCAGCGACAACATTGGCTAAGGAAGGACAATGGAAAAGATGCAGGACAATTTTATTTTCCTTAAGTGAAAAAAAAAATCTGAAAATATATTTTCAGTTGACTTTGCAGATCCAGAACTGAGAAGTTGTTTCTTTAAAAACGCTGTCTTTTGTAGGGAGTAGAAATCAATTCTCGCCTGCACATTAAAATGACATAATATTTTTTTAACTTACGTTTTACTTTTGTTCATCAAATAATGAGAGTGGTTGTTGTCAAGGATCGAGATATGTTCTGATGAGGCATTGTTGTTCCTGCAGATTGATGCACGTCTTTTTTAATTCGTCAACACACGCGCCCCTTTCCATTACGTTACTACACGCGCGGGATAAATTTCACCCCAATGGGTTTTCTTGTGCCAATTTCCTCCCGGTTTGATTATAAACAAAAATTTATATTTTGAAATAAACTGTAAATCAATAAAGAACATAATTTAACTTAAAATAAGAAATTATTTTATATATAAAGCAAAAAAGAACATAAAATAAAGCACTAAGATTTTTTTCTACATATCATTACATACAAAGCTTTTGCAATCAAAATTCAGCCATGAAAATACAAAAAAGTATAAAACTGATATATAGAAACTGTATGTGCAAGAGTTGTTAACGTTTAAAAGAACATTTATATTATTATTTGCATTGCATAAACATTTGCATTTACATTTTTCTATCATTATGGGTTACGTTATAACACACGTGGGGTAAACTTCCTCCCACGTGATATTTATATAACAAAAGAATGGAAAATCCACAACCGGAGGTAAATTCTTTTTGAGCACATCTTGATATCTTTCAGCTTGAAAGGTACTATAAAGCTCAGAATGATCACGAACGATTTTCGCACATTTTTAAGTAATAGTTGTGAAATGGGATAGATTTTATCCCAGCGCGTGTGCTGACGAGTTAAGTACACCCAGGTCGTATTTCCTAACAATCCAATTACTGTGAAAATCTATTTAACTTTAAATATCAATTTTTACTATGGAGCGAGTTTCTTATACCATCCCAGGATCAGGGATATCTGTCACTAATTAAAAGCAAATTATAAATCATTCCAAAATGTTCTTTTGAGATTAAGCGATAATGCTGAGTTTTCAGCAATATTATCTTTTGTATTTAAGCTAATTAACTACTGACTGGATAATGCAAGTCTTCTATAAATATAATTATGTTGTGTATATATTTTTGGAAAATATTCCCTATTCTGTTGCTTAATTATTTTTTAATATCTTTTGTAAATAAACATTTTACGTCTAATTTTAATTGTATCTTCATTTATTATTAATTTGGCGCGATGTTCATTTAATACTCATTAATTAGCAGAAATTAATAGCGGGCTTTGGTGGCTCAACCATAAGGGCAAATATTGCTACGAAAAATATTCACAACGCAGTACATTTTTTTAGGGATATAGCTATCCAATCTTATTATTATTATTTAATTATCATAAACCCTAACTGTATCCATATGTTTGTCTCAGGTTGAAGGATTAACTTACCTCCTTTTTTTATAGGTCACTAGAATTGCAGCTAAAGTAATTGGTGATTCACCGTCTGGAGGGGAGAAATATAGGTTTCTAGTAACACCCTGTAATTTTATAATTTTAACTACAAATCGCTGCAACAAAAAGAATATGTAATATTTTTACAAAATGATCTAAAAAAAATTTTTAATTATTATTAATTAGCAGTTTTTTCAAAATCTATATGTTTTACTTTAAAAATTAAGACATATTTATTGAATAAAATTTGTATTTTGTTTGTATATCAAAACTCAAATATAAGAATAAAACATTCTAAACAGGATAGAATGTAACTGTTTGCAATGTATTAATTTTTATTTTATATAATAAATCATGCGAAATTTATAAACGGAATTATTATACTTTTACCATTTTTTTATATATAATTTCAAGTAGAAATATTTTGTTTACATTATTTTAAAATAAAAATATTATTTAATATTATTCTGGATTTACTGTTTATCTTATCTGGAAATTTTTGAGATAAGAAAGAAAGGAAATTATGGTAATCTTTGGCAGTGCTTCGGAATTTACAATATATTTTCGACCAGAAACAATATTAGATTTTTTTTTTTAAATTCAAAATATAAAAGTATATTATTCCAGTTTTGATTAATATTTCAGTATGTTTATTCATAAACAGACATAAATTAGATTATTATATGCGATTTTATATGTGATTTCCATACATCATAAACGTGTTGTAAAATCACGTATTGTAACATCAACAGTGTTTATACAATAATTTATATGATGTTTTTTTTTTTTTAATAAGGATCGTTTATGAATCGCAACAGTGAACATGAGCGTCTGTTGCCAGCATGCCCTGAGCGCGTTTAAACGCCTTTTGCAGCCGTTGTAGAGATTTATAATGTTTAAGAAAATTGATTCGCCCGACGACTGTGAGATACGATCTGTAATTCGATTCTTCAGTGCATAAACTTGGCAGCAGCTGAAATTCACAGTCGGATTTGTAATGTATATGGTGATAATGTTATGATTAACAGTAATGTTTGAAAGTGGGTGACAAATGAAGTGGGTGAAATGTTCAAGGACTGACGGGCTAATAAGCACGATGAGCCACACCCAGACAGACCTTCTATTATTTCTGAAGATTTGGTTCGTGATGTGGACAATAATATTTGAGAGGACCGACGATTCACGATTTCACAGTTTTTAGCCCGTCAGCACACGCGCAGGGATAAAATCTACCCCGGCTTACAACTATTACTTAAAAATGTGCGAAAATAGTTCGTGATCATTCTGAGGTTTATAGTACCTTTCAAGCTGAATGATATCAAGATGTGGCCAAAAAAGAATTTACCTCCGGTTGTGTATTTTTCATTCCTTTGTTATGAAATTGTGACGTGGGAGGAAATTTACCCCACGCGTGTTATAACGTAACCCATAATGATAGGAAAAATATTAATGCAAAAGTTTATGTAAAAAATATAGTGTGCAAATAAAAATAGTTTTTTTTTTTCATTTAAACGTTAACAACTCCTGGACATAAAGTTTCTATGTACCAGTTTTATACTTTTTTGTATTTTCATGGCTGAATTTGGATTGTAAAAGCTTTGCATGTAATGATATGCAAAATAAAATATTAATGCGATATTTTATGTTTTTTTTGCGCTTTAAATATAAAAGAACTTTTTATTTTAAGTTAAATTATGTTCTTTATTGATTTACTGTTTATTTCAAAACATAATTTTTTGTTTATAATCTAACCGGGGGGAAATTGACACAAGAAAACCCATTGGGGTAAAATTTATCCCGCGCGTGTAGTAACGTAATGGAAAGGGGGGCGTGTGCTGACGGGTTAATTGATTTTCCACATGTTTCAATGTCAGTTTTTTACACAGTTGTTTCGTAGAGCGGCGGCAGATGTCTTTAAGGTAGAAATTCAAAAACTTATTGAACGGTATGACAAATGTCTGAACAAAAATAGAAATTATGTAGAAAAATAAATGAAAGTATGTAGAATATCGAAATACATATATTTTAATGATATTTATAATATATTTTTTTTTATTTAACGGACCTTTAAAAAAATAAACCTATATAAATCTGCTTTAGAAATGCATAACATAGAAGATCCTTTTTTACATATTATTTATTACTAAATACTAAAAATATTAATGAAAACATAAATGAATTTTTAAAAGTTTTTTTTGTATTTATATTTTTAGATGTTTAATAAATGTTCAAATTCATTAACCAAAATTTTAATTAAGAAACATTAAAAATGATCACTGAATTTGGGACGCTATTTTTCATACTTATTAACACATTTTAAATTAAAAAAAAGTAATGATGCAAAAAATCTTTTATAAAGATGTCAAAACGAATCATTTTCGAATTACATTAAATATTAATATATCGAAAAAATAAATGAATAAATAAAATTTATGTGTCACGCATAGATTATGAAAGCGTTTCAAAACGTCAAGAACACTCCCAGACTGAACAAAAATATCTGCTTAATTAGCATATATCACATTTAAATTTTAAAGAAGAGAAAGGTTTAATGCACATCTAATTTAAAAATACTATACCATTCATTTTCACAAATTTAAAAATACTATACCATTAATATTTACAAATTTAAAAGACATGTTTGTATGGAAAATGTTTATAAAAATATTAAAAAATAATAATTATAAAAAAAACAAAAAAAAACTTGTTCGTATTTGAATTTTTTATAACGTAGATTCGTAACAGTATTAAAGATATACATACAAAGCAAAAAAGCAAAAGCCATTACAAAATAACATTTTCAGATTCATCAGTGCAGCTAATACTATAAAAATATAGCAATATAAAATATTTTAACAATATGTAACGTAGAATTTTCTAGTGATTTTATTATAATTTTTGTATTACGATTTTGTATTACAAGAATTTTAGGAATGCCGTTTTTGTATTATGATAAAAAATTGTGAAATAGTATTAATATGGATATTATGATAAAAAATTGTGGAGTTTTGTTAATATCGAAATTTAAAAATACATTATGCATTTACTTATATTTTATTAGTTTCGGAATGCAAATGAAATTGCATCATAATTTTGTTCTTACCAAATATTTATTGTATTCATTTTTAAAATACGTATATGTTTATTGAGTCTATTTAAATTTCACTTTTGAAATATTTTATATATAAAAAAAAAATCCTCATACTAAGTTTAATTTTGAACTATATTTCGTGTTGATATTTGAAGATTTTTTTTTTTTTATAATTTTTTCGTTACATAATATTATATATTTTAAACTGTAACATCATAGAAATTGTTGCTGGGATGAACAAACTACTGTTTAACCATAAACTGATTAATGACATTTTTAAAGAAAGTTTTTACTAATATATTAAGTGTCATTTATATAAACATGTAATTACATAATTTTGCATATAAAAAATATTAATATATATATATATATGCATACATTTATTTAAAGTTGTTGGAGAAATTATATAATATATTTATATATTTTAAACTGTAACATCATTTGCTATATCTTATTTCATTTTGCTGTGATTTGGAAACATTACTTTTATAAATATAATTCAAATATATTCAAGCTAATTTTACACTGTAAAATATTGTTTCTGGGATGAACCAACTACTGTGGTTGGAGTAGCTACAAACATAAATTGGTAAATGTATGTTCCTCCCGGTCGTGACCCGATTAAACATATATTTGAGTAGGTTCAACAATGAAGTGCTGTCTTGTTGAATAATAAACATATGGGATACTGAACCATAAATTCATTAAGGTTCTCATTTGCGAACATGACATATTCAGAAAGTGACCTGTGTTTATATTTGAACTCACCTTTAACATCCAATTGTAATCAAGATTTGAAACCGCCAACACATTTTGTAAAAGTGTAGCCAGCGTTCTAACCACTAGACAAGCAGGAGGATTCATTAGTGTTCTAAATCAGTATATTGATAGAGATATTTGTTCTCATTAGCTGTCCAGTAGCTCCATTGTTTATGGAACATGCTTTTTTAATTCATGAAGAAGAGGTTTTGTTTGTTATACTGGATTTTCGGAACAATTGTTTCTATCTGCTAATTACTTTATACTGTAGAATAAGATAATAACATAGTGAACATATCTTAACCACATAACACTTTTAGCTGATTGCCGAACGGGTAAGAAGAGTTTGCTTGCTCCTTTTCTAAAAGCTTTTGAATACCACTAATTTTTAAATGCAATATTAGCTGTATTAATTGATTTAAATTTTTAGATTGTATAAGGCAAATAATTTAGTGCGAAAAGGTGGTGCATTATCCCTATTTTTAGTTTATTCTATTTAAAACTGTTAAGGGGTTACAGTAACGCAAAAATCACTAAATTTATTTCGGGAATTTGTCTGATAACCTCTACATCTATAAACTTTTCCATTGTTTCTATTACAACTTCCAAATTCCAGATTTTCATGTTAGCACTATTTCCAAAAATTAAATATCGCCTTTGATATTCGTATAATATATGCAAATATGTAATTCGAGTACTGCTATTTGAAAACGTATAAAAAAAAATCCCAAAATTCTGCAGTTATATCAAGACGAAATTTTAATATTGGTAGTGTAGTGCGTAGCTACTATTTTTATAAATTTAGTCTAGGATTAAAAGGACTGTTGATTTTGTATGAGCGTGTTCGCCGAAATTTAAAATTTTGTGCGTTGTTGAACATCTGTTGTGTCATTTATTTTAATTTCGCAAAATATGGTTAAATTGTTATCTGATTGTTGCGGTTACTTTAAGCAGATATATCAATTTGGTTTATAAGGTCGGATGTCGAATATGGATACGCTGGTGGAAGTGAGTAGCATTGGATTTAGTCGGACCTCACCATTTATGGAGTTTGAAACCACCGTTTTGTCATGCTCTTAGATTTTGGATTAGATTTCGTTACGTGTCAATGCCTGTCTGAGTGTATCAAATTTGCAAGGCGTTTTATTTAACATTTAATAAATAAATCAAGTTCTTCGCAACCACTATATTTATATAGAAATATAAATCCTGCAAAAATCGCATAAATGGGCTACTAAATAAATT
This sequence comes from Maratus michaelseni, assembly GCA_963931845.1. Classification (NCBI taxonomy): domain Eukaryota; kingdom Metazoa; phylum Arthropoda; class Arachnida; order Araneae; family Salticidae; genus Maratus; species Maratus michaelseni. The sequence continues at coordinate 87,032,079 of OZ007593.1, forward strand.
TCAAAATGTATCTTCAAATTTTTGGTGTCTAATCCATAATATAAGTATAAAAACACATATCTAAAGAAAAATTCATGCATTTTAGGGTTAACATTGCTACAAGCTTTTTTTACTATAAAGTGCAGTACTTTAACCTTGCATAGATTCCTGCTGTATTGTGCAAGGGACATTGTTATATTGTGTTTCTAATGTTTCTGGTGATCTGAGGGAAACATTTCATCAGCTTCTACAACTCACAGAGTAATCCTTTTAACGTATGTTAGAGTTTGAATTGAGTGAATCTCATTCAGTGTCATTTATTTAAACTGTTATATCGTTTTCATAAAAGCCCGACTACACTGTTTTCCCCAACCGTTATTGATTTTAAATAAACATGTTTAACTATATTTCTGAGTCAATGACTAATTTTATCAGGTTACAGGCCTTAAGGGCTCCCCACATATTTATATTAAGTGAAATAAATAAGTAAATATATATATATATATATATACGGACATTACAATATGTGGGAGAAATCCTTTTTCACTTTTAAAAATCTATTATGATTTTTACGTAGGTGAAATTCCATCTCGGACATTTTTTTTTATCATTAACCTACTGAAACCCACACAGTCGTCATTATAATTCCATCTGGTTTTGGTCGAAATTCGTTGATGATTTCCCACAAAATATGTGAACGAAGCTTTCGAAAAACAGAAGAAAGTTTCTTAATATTTTATACTATATGATACTTAAATAAACATTCGACACCAGTCTCTCATATCGATGAATACTTTCACCAATAAAAATTAGCCGTCATGCCATGCTTTTAAACTCAGTACATACGATGTTGATTTCATATCACATTTCGAAATATTCAAATGTTTCACTACCGCCACAGCAGATTATTTAGGAAAGAAAGACAGTATCACAGAAATCTAAGCTCCGTAACCCACGCTTCACGTTAAATGTCCCAAGTAGACCAGGATATCGTTGCATTGCGGTAGTACATAATAGCCAATGAGAGCGTTTGTTTAGGACAGAATTATATATCTATGGCTGTAGAAACCTGGCACGTTGAGGCTTTTGCGGGAAACGACGTGAATTTGACTTTTGGGATAAAAATAAGAAAATAAACATGGTGCAAATTATAACTCTATATAGAATGAATTTGGCTTTATAATAATTAAGAAATAAAAAAAAATATTTTGGAAAAAATAATTACGGTAAGCGTTTTTAGGGTTTCGTTCATCTCACGAAACCCTATTGCTCCTGCTCCGTTTTCTGTCTGTCACAGAGCCATTCTCGAAAACTGTGTAACTTACAGAGTTGAAACTTTGTGTATAAATCAGAATATCAGCTGCGAAGAGCTGAAAATATTAAAATTTTAAAAATTCGTATTATTTTAATAAATAGAGATAAAAAACCAAAATTCTAACAGCCTTTTCTTATTAAATTTGAACATTTTTCCTTATAGCAGATGCCAAAAATTAAAAATCCATGATGAAATTCTATCTACAATAATTAATTTTCTATCAGACGATTTCCACGTGAAAAATAAAAATGAAATAAAAAGTCTCACCAATTGAAAAAAAAAAGATTAATATGAAATAAAATTGATTGACGTCATAGTGGTAATAAAACAGAAAGATTTCTCAATAATACAAGGAGTATGAGTATGTGTGCATGTACACAAAACAGATTAATTACACGTCATTAGAGAATTAAAAAGAAAATCTGACGTCATATCGCAAGTTTAACGGATTTTTCAAATGTTTCAGTACAATACAAAGCGAGTACGAATATGAGTAATAGAGAATAGTAAATATATGAGTTTGAGGAACGTATTGAATCATGATAAAAACCCGATTATGGAAATATTCGCATATTTCAACATTTTGAAGGTGTACAACATGTTTAATTTTGAAATTAATTTTTTTTTTAAATATCGTATTTAGTCCACAGGACAGATATTATTATGACAGAATATAATAGTGGCCTTCACCCGCTATCCGGCCGGCCCAGAAAAACCGAGAAAAATAGAGTTTCTTTTTTTTTTTTTTAGAAAATGAAATTTATTTGGATTTTTTAAAGAAAAGATAAAGTGTTTTGAAAGGAATGTTAAACGAAACCCTTTGTGCGAACTTGGATCACACTTACCCACTTGTTTTAGAATATTTTGAAGGGCGGAAAATATTAAATAAGCATTTTAAATAAAAAAGAATATAAATAATTCAGATAAATGGAATATATGTTAAGATAGGAAATAATTTTATAAACTACGGCTGTAGGATGAATTTAGAAGGGAAAATGTTAAATGGAAAAAACTTAATAAAGCGCGGAATTTTGATTTTTGTAATATATATATATATATATATATATATATATATATATCATAAAAAATGCCAGTTGTTTTATATAAGAAATTAAATGTAATCTTAAAATTATTTAATACAAAGTTATTTTTTCAGATCACATAAATAATACTTTTTAATATATTTTATAAAATCTCTCTGAACCATAAAATAAGTAACTTCATAATGATCCTCCATAAATCTTATAAGTAGTCACTAAAAGATGATTTTACGCTCTAATCTCTGCTTGCCTGATTTCCTTGATTTCACTCATCTTTCATGTCACTTACGACGATGAAAATGATCCTTTATATATATCATCTGCAGCTTTTAAAGAACAGGATTTTATTAAGTTAAAAAAGAAAACAAAACTCCAGTTGATTGATATATAGATGTCCATAAATGGTTTGAATAAAAATGGGGTTTATAAATGGGTAATATATATATATATATATATTCTTTTAAACTTTTTTCTTAAGAACAAAAATATATATTGCACGTCTGTCTCAACGCTTCGGTAAAATATTCATCTCTTCTCGTATTAGTTTTCTTTGAACGCTACTTACATGGTATTACAAAATGACGATGTAATTCACTAATAATAAAATCAAAAATATTTGTTTTGCTAATGAATGCAATGGAGATCTCTAAGTACTGATGGGGTTCGTGGGACGTATGTTGTAAACACGTCTTACTATTTCCTTCTATAAGGAATATTAGATATAAATATATATGCATTGAATTTATTAACTTATAAAATATTGGACATCTCAAATCTATATCTCTATAAAAGAGTAAGTGTCTGTCTGCCTGCCTGCCCGCGGATTTCTCCGTAATTATAACACCTAGGACTCAGAAATTTTTGTCATGTGTAGATGTTGTCACCGGACAGTATACCTCGCGGCCGGATTTTTAAATTTTAATTTAGATTTTTTTTTTTGATAATTAAAACGTGTATATGGAATTTTGGGTTCGAGGCTATTTCAAGCTCCTCCCATGAAATAGTCTCGGCAACGCTATCCATGGCAACGAAGCAGCTTGCCAATGAGAGCAGTGTAACGACCTAAGATATCTATGGCCTAGCCTGACTCGTGAGTTGCTGGCCTAGAGTTGTCCAGTTTTCGTCCATGGTTTTGTCGCCTAGCTGCGGAGGTTGACTGCCGTGTAAGCCGTGTAATCGAATCGAAAGGACAGTTTTCGATATGCAAAGAGACTGCAAGAGATGTTAGTTGGCAGGTCAAAAAGAAGTGAACCGAGCTAAGCTAAGAGAGATGCAGTGAGAGTTGAACAGACGATGGTGAGCGGAAAATGATGTGTGCGCGTGAACAGTATATGATGGTTGTGTACGCTGGGATTTTGATGGCAGAGTGTAATGTTTTTTAATTGTTCATCTTATTTTAACTTGTGTATCAACGATGCCTAATAAAAAGTGCTGGATGTTAATCATCATCTTGGATTACTGGAGTTCGTTAAATCATTACAGTATGTCTCTTTCCACCCGACATCAATAGAGCTTACTGATTTTAGTTCGGATTTTCACTACAGGGGGCGCTTTCGTATCTTTGGTTCTATGGGCTGGATCATGACGGGGTATGCCTCATTCGACTCGACATCGATAACCTTAATGAATTCAGTTATGTTCGTATAGAACATTTTGTGCCCCCTGGCGGTGGAAGGTGTAACTAAAGGATTTTGCAGCTAACTCGGGTTCTATAGGTCACATCACGACACGGTTTGGCTCATTCGACACAACATCAATAGAGCTTACCTATTTTAGTTCTGAATTTCACCACCTAGGTGTGCTTTCCTATCTCTGTTTCTATGGGCTGGATCACAATGGGGTATGGCTCTTTCCACTTGACATCGATAGAGCTGACTGATTTTAGTTCGGATTTTTAACACAAGGGTTCCTTTCCTATATCTGGTTCTATAGGCTGGATCACGACGGGGTATGGCTCATTCGACTCTACATAGATAAAGCTTTTCGATTTTCACCACCAGGGGTGCTTTTCTATCTCTGGTTCTATGGGCTGGATCATAAAGGGATATGGCTCTTTCGACTCGACTTACGGTAATATATGGGAGTGTGTATGGCACGCCCAGTGTTTGCTGTCAAAGGTAGTGGGGCCCCCAGCATTAGATTTGTTTAAAAATAAAAAAAAATGTTCAACACTGATTTCAGGTACATTTAAGGTTGTTGGCACGGGCAACGCCGGTCGGGTAAGCTAGTTAGTTTTATATTAATAAAGAAAATTTTGAGAAAAAAATGTAGAGTTTTACAAGACATTCATACTGAATTTATGTTATGTTATTTTGTTAACGAAAATTTTGGAAATAAATGGTATTTTGTTTCGCAAGAAACATTCGATGGATGTTAGTTGTCAGGATATAATTCTAGAAGAAAATTTAGATTTAATTGCTAAGGTTTTTTGGGAGCGCATTTTGAAAAACCATTGAAGATTCTGCATATCTGTACAATGAAACATCAGTGACATTTGCGGCAGGATCCTTCATGATAATCATTAAAAATATAAACAATCTTGTGTTTTATCACAATAAACATTCTGCGATATTTTAATGCACAAAATATAGTTTGTAAAGTGTATGGAGAAAACGGGTATTGAAATTTTGTAAAACATAACCTTTTGCAGGTATGAATGAAAAAAAAAATGCATGATGGTGTTCTTTTTTACGCACGAAAAATACGTATTTAAAGTTTTCTAAATTTTAATTAGTAGAATTCTATCCTATATCCAAAGTACACACTTTTGCCACCAAAAGGGATAATAACTTACGTGGGGTACAATTGCGTCGTGTTGGCATTGCAAATATGCCGACAATATGGAGATAACCTTTTCCTGACGTATATTTTGCCCTTTTCTATTTTAAAGTACTCACGTTCCCTTTGTTATAACATTTTTCACCCTCGTCAGTCTGGCCGTAAGGCATTGTGACGTCACGGTGACTTCACAATGACATCACACGGTGACGCCACGTGGCGTGGATGTGAAGTCACTGTGACCTGAATGTGAAGTCGTTATGGCCGTTTACAAGCCTTTCTGTGACCTCACAAAGTGAATACTTTGTCAAGTCAACGTGCGACTTCAATGCAAAAAATGTGATATTAAGTGACGAATCTGCATCGGACAGGGTGACCACATTTTCCCTGAATACGATCCTGATTGTTCGGATCGACATTTTTATTTGTTACGGTTTGTGACCTTTCTGACGATATTGAACATTGTCGGTAGACCAGATTTTGTCTGCATCCAATCCTGAATGTTCGGATCGACCTTGTTTGGCTACAGACGAGATTTGGATATTAGCGGTCGTGTGACGTCATTTTCTTGAAGAAGATCTGACCAGGGTCGGGTATAAGGTTTTTACTGGTCTTGTTCCGAATAGAATCCTGCATACGACCGATTAACCAGATTTTACCAGAAATTGTCACGACACATGTCGGCCCGGATCTAGAGTCATACACGAATCTGGTTATACACTTCTTGGACGTGATTGAATGTCTACTTAAACATGAATGAATTCAAACCGCATTCTTACCCTAACTCAAAAAAAATAATAATAAAAATTAAAATGTTGATCTACAACCCAACCGAACTTGACAACTGATTTCACCGGTACTCATTCTAATCCGAAACCCGTAATCCGACGTATCAGAAAATAATTATGCAATTTGATACAGTTCATAAAATTGATAAAATTGTATATAATCATATCTTTCTTATTAATTTTATCGTTCATATAGAATAATGAACACGTATAAAGACTCATTCATAATAAAATATATTTTATCATCTGAAAAAATATTCTAGTCTTGCAAAAAAAAAAAATCAGGTTAAAACGAACCCAAGCTGCAAGAGTAAATTTTCAACCAGAAAACTTTATAGTTCACCAGATTCAAACCACGCGACAACAAAAACAACTATCACCAATCAGACGCGACACAAACTGTATCTGGTCAGGTGTGAGAAAAATAAAGTTTATCCCATTCGACGTAGAACTCTAGTCGTGTCGACATTATTATTCTTTCTTTTTTCACTCTATATTCGGGTAACCAGATTTTTCCGAAACCGAAACCATTCCGGGATGGCTGTAAATTCTCTACTACTGGAAGATACATATTAGAATTTCGCATAGAGACTTATAACAAGATTTCACCAAATCTGGATATAAACCTTGTCAGATCGGCTATAGTTTTTCTTGCTGTAACTCGGATTCCAATTGGATTTTTGTATTGGTTTTAAGAAATCAACTGATGTATCGTTAAACAAGTAAAATTACAAATGTAAAAGCAAATATTGAATATAAAAATTTAGATATGGATGCATTGAAAATAGTAAAAAAGAAATCAGTATTTCAGTAATATGAAATTCCATTATGCAAATGAACAGCCGCTTTCAAATTGTCGTCTTCTTCCATCTGTAATATTTAACAACAACAATTTTGACAATAATTAAAAATATTTTGCTGTTAAGTATTGAAGTTTTGAAATGTACCCTTTGCCATATTCCCCACTTGTGGTTAAATTAATTAATTAATGAAAATTAAGTATATATTTTAAAATAAGTATTGTAAAAGATTTTTATTATATAAAAAGATTTAAAATATAGGTATAATTATTGTCTAATATTATAAAAAAAATAATGACCTTTATATCAAGCATTAAATCCCTTTTTAATGTAAATAAAATATAAAAATTAAGACAATAGACACCATTTTTTATAATATTTTACTGATATTTTATCACACGCTTATGATGGATTTGTCTTTAATAATCTTTTTTTTTTATAGCGTATGAAATACAACAATTAAATATAATTTTTTACTATAAAAACTATATGATGAAAATTGACATTTTGTTTTTACTTATCTTGTTTTTTTATAGTGTATGAAATGCAGCAATTAAATATAAATTTTTACTATAAAGACATTTGATAAGAAACACAACGGGAAAAAAAATAAACTGAACTGAATAGTTACTTCATTTCTTCAGCAATATTCATTTTGCTTAACTCATATTGGTGCATCTTGACAAATGAAGTTTTAACGTACTAAATTGTGTTAATTATCACAAAGTTATCAGAAGCGTATTTCAAAAAATCAAATTTTATTAGTTTAAATTATAATTTTTTCTTGAGGTGAATAACTGTGAAAATTGAACCATGAAACGCACAGATATTAAATTCAAATGTAAACCGTACTATTAATAACACTCTAAATTTAGAATGTATAGTATTAATAAATAGAATTAAACGAGCAATCTCCCAAACTGCCTATAAATAACGATTTAGAAAGTTAAAGAAGACATTTTATTAAGTGAACAATTATTATTATTGCAACTGCTGCAAATATATCAGAAAATAACTTAAAAAAAAAATCAAATAATAAAGGATACGTACGCTTTTTTTAATAGGATTTTTCTATTTAATATTTAAATAGATTAAATTGTAGATGCCTCGTTTAATTGTAGGATCTGTGATAGTTTTCTGCATTTAAAGGCAATATTCTATTAAAGATTGTGGTAAAAGCGCACAAATCCTGTATTAATAGTTTTTAATTAGAATTTTGTTCGTCAGGTGAATAAGTATGAAAATCGAACCAAGAAACGTAAAAAATTTTATCTCCCGAACTGAGTATAAATAACAACTTAAAATACCAAAGAAGAAATTTAATAAGTTGAGCAACTATTATTTTTTTATTTAAAAAGAAGCATTAAGCATCTTAACTTTTAATGAAAATGCACTATTAAATGTACAATTTCATAAAATGTACTATTACCAAAAAATTAAACTATATCAAACTATATTAAACCTTATTACATATATTATATTATATATATTAAACTATATTAAACCATATCAGTTTACCTAAAAATGCACATGTGCCGCATTTCTCTATATTTCTGATAAAGGTTTTACATTTTCATAATTTTATCTTAATTCGGAAATGTAAAATTTAAAACAAAATAGTGTGGTAATTGTATAATGTATTAGTATAATGATTTCACTAAAAGCTTCCGTATGTATAAAAAAAGAAGCGGTAGTAAATCTGTGTTTACAAGAAAATTATCTTTCACATAACTGACGATACAGACTGGTAAGTAGTTAAGCCTGTTTTGTCATTCTAGTTTCATACTATCAGAAACAGGAAAAAAATCCTAATTATGAAATTTATTGTTATTAGTTGGAGGAGTATTATTTAATGGTTATGAAGTACGAATAAACATTTATAGTAGTGTCTTAAACATGCCACAAGAAAAAACTAAGAAAAAAAATAATACAATATCTATACACATAAAAAATTGAATGTTGCCTTGTTCAAATAAAATTTAAAAATATTTATTTTTTAAAAAGGTAACCGGCAAAAACAAAATATAAAGCAGATGAGATGATTCAAAATTGTTAATTTTTTTGACATAAAAAAATATTATTAATACAGATTTTAAATTAAAAAGAAATTTCAAGTAAAAATTACTGTTATATATTAAAACGTATTTTCATCAAAAATCCGAGAACCGTTTTTTCATTTGTGAGATTTTATTATGAGAAAATATGTTGACTAAATATTTTACAAAGTTAAAAATAACGATAAAATAATAAAAATATTATCGATACCTCGTATTTTTTTTTCATTTCTGTAAAGTAGAATGCATTATTACTTTCCTTGTTTTCTTTGAAAATTTATTTATTTTTCTCTTTCACTTGTTATCGGAAATCTATAAAAAACGCTTAAAATTATATTTAAGAAAAAAAAAAGTTATGTCGGAAAAGATATTTTAAAGTTGTTTGGAAAAAATATATATTTTTTCAAGATTTAAATTACTTTATTAAAGCGATGCACTGAAAACTGCAATTTTAGAACTTTGATGTCCGGGAACTTTTTTAGTTTTGGAGAATTTCAATAATGACTTCGAATATAAAATTCAATATTATTTATTTGCTGTTTTATTGCTTTTAACCCCCTCCTATTTTTAAAATGAAAAGAAGAAATCAAAATTCACGTTATTTAGCATTTTTTGAGTTTGTGTTTATTGAAAATGCATTTATTGTAAGGATTTGCAAAGGACATTTGATTAGATTTGAAAATATACAGAAAAGGAAGTACTCAGAATTATTTTATGTGTATATAATTGGACGTAATTGTGCTGGTATAAAATATCGCATTTAAATTCTGAATGAGAAAAATCTTTCATTTCATATATGAGAATACTAGCTGTTACCCGTGACTTCGTTCACGCAACATTAAAAGAAGAATAAATACATTAATTAAGCAAAATATTTCACTACCGATAATTAAAAACGTTAATAACAATTCAAATAACTAACTATTTATCACATTTCATAGGAGAAAATACGGTATTTTTTGTTATAGAGACCTTGTTATAACTCAGTCTTAAACAAGTGTAATTTTGAACCACATAATCGCGAAAATGAAATTGCAACCAATGAAAAAGGAGGGCCAATTAAAATCGTGGAAATAGACGAATTGGGTAAAAACAAATGTCAATTTTACATGATAAACAATTTTACTTTTAAAGCACTTGTGAAACATTTTAACAGCCATCCTTCAAAAAAACATTAATTGGAATTAGTGTATGCTTTTTCTTTAAATTCAATTATGCCTTGGTTTAATGTATAGCTGAAACAAATCTTGTTTTCTAAATGACAGCATGTAGACAGGCAACTTTTGTTCTCCAGAATAAATTGATTCATGAAGTTTGAATATGAGAAAATATGTTTTTATTTTTCGAATAATTTACTGAAATCAAGATTTTGTTTTCACCATCATGAGAAAATGGTGTAAAAAATATACTGATCTGTTTTATTTCTCCTATTTTATACACATATATGGAGTAATTTACTTTCCGTTTTTAGAGAAACTTCGTTAAAATTTACAAAAAAAAAAAAATCTTGGCATCTAATTTATTTATTTTTTAATTCTGAGAGTTTGTGTGACATTCTAGGATCAATGGGTCCACTACGAGAGGGGACTGTGATTACCTCTGTAGGTTTTCATATTCCTCGAGTTCTGGTAAAGCAAGTTCGGGCCGAAAAAACCCGACTTAAGGCCTAGGACCTGGTCCCTTTCTGGGTGTCCAGCTCCGAAACTGTTGGGAGACGCCGGCCCGTCCCCAAGTGTCTCGTTGTGACTCCCCTACTGGTTTTCACCGCGTATTGCAACGATTTACGTCGTCGATACGTGGGTTTAAGGTTGGAGAGTCCGCAGGTGGCGGTCCTCTGGCCGGCTGAAGCGCCGCGGGGAGACAAACCTGCTGGTGCTCTAAAATCCCTCAGGACTTCGGTTAGGTGGTCGCCTACGCGCCGGGCGCCCGTCATGGCGCCTGGTGGCGCAGCTTACTTTTTATCCTCGGATCAATGATAACCGGTATTAAGTAAATCGCGTTACGTTCGGTAGTCTATGAGTAGTTGCGAAATTCAACCACACCGCCAGATTTTAGTATAATAAACTCGTGTTCATTTTCCTTTTCCTAAAATTATGATGTGATTTTTAGCAGAAAACTCTCATCTGTATATAACGGATACTCATGCTTAATAATCAGTATACTTAAAAAAAACATTTAAATTTTTCGTTATAAATATTGCGTGAAACTCGTCTACTTTCTATAATTACTGATCCTTGTATTATTAATGTAAGGAATTGATTCAAACTCATTTTAAAATATATTGGAAAATTCCCGTTTTATTTTAAATATGACGTCTCTTTTTCCCCAAAGAAATCCCTTTTTAATGACGTAATTCTTGTTAATTTTCTTTTACAGGCAATTAATTTCAATACTGGCATAGGAGAAATTATGCTACTTTTTCAAAATAATATTAAATCTTTGGGTTTTATCAACAAAATGGAACTATTAACATTCGTCATTTTTTTTAGGTAATCGAGTTATTTCTTTTAGTTTTAAGAATGAAAATAACTATTTCTAGCTGTCCATGACATCATTTTCGACATGGAAAACTTTGCGAAGAATATTATTGACATTTGCTAACTATTTTCTTTTCAAACTTCTTTTTACTTTTTTAAAATTTAAATAAAAAATACGGTATAGATATATTAGCATTGCACAGACGGTAAAACGCCAAGTATTGTTACCATACAAAAGAAAATAAGTAATGAAAAAACTCAAGATCGTTTTATTTCACCATCAAAGCACATTCGCTTTATTTTTGATGTATGACGTCCTATTCGCCTGTTTCCTATGGTTACGCATATTGAAACCTTGTATTATTATCAAAAACTAAAAAAAAAATACGTTTTATTTCTAATAATATTATTTAATCTTCTTTTTAATTCTTTAATTTTTTTATTTCTTTTTCATTTTTCACGTGAAAATTTTTCAATTGAAAATAATTGTTGAGTAAAAATTATTATTCCGGATTTTGATTTAGTTTCGGCAGCGATAAAGTATTAGTAACGGTGACGTAAATTTAACCATTTTAAAATATTATACGAAAAAATGTCTTTATTCTCTATGAAAATAACGAAATTTTGAATTATTAAGAAAAATATGTGAATAAAATAAACAAAAACCAGCAGTACATTTCAGGGTTATAATCAACCTATATGCAAAGATACAGGATTATTAAATGCTCCATTTTGACGCTGGTTTCAGCCTAACATTTGCACACATTTGGATTTATAATATTATTTGGATTTATACTTGTATATTTTATACATTATATTTATATTTATTTTATATTATTTTACATAGCAATAAAAGTTTTGTGTTAGGCTTGGAAATTAATTCTTAGTTAAACTCTCGAACGTAGAAAGATGGGATAAAGACATTATTCAAATGCAGATTAATATGATTCTATTATTAATAATAAAATTCTAATTGGTGTTTTTTTTAATATCATCATTAAAACAAAATTCTTATACAGAAATTAATTCATATGTATTCTATTTCAGAATATTTATACTAATAAAAATGAAAGATACAATTTACATAAAATATTTTCTGATAATGAAGGCTATATCTGAGCTTTACTAATGCTCGTAGCTTGTCTTGTTTATAACTGAGGAGCTTTCTCACAAAACATATTCAGTGAAACTTTTTTTCATAATTCATGCAAGAGCAAATACTAATTTATATTTCGTAAAATTTTGTCTTTATGGGTATAAAAATGGCTGAAGATATATGTCACAAAATACTACAATTTCAGAAGAAAAATGCTTTGAATAAGTATTCTAATTCTATAGTTTTGTTAATACTAGTTTAAATGTGTTGTATTCATAAGTTTTAAATATGACGATGTTGTCAAATAAATATGTTTAAAAATATTTTTGTCACAATTTCTTTCTTTTTAAATTTAATCATTATTATTTTACGCATTTTTTTGCATTTTGCCGATACAATAAAATTTAACAACAAATTTATAATAGTTAACATATAACAACAAAGAAGCAAGATTTATTACATTTTTTAGCAGCGTTTTAGTAAAAATGCAAGTTAGAAAAAAAAGTCACTTATCTGACAGTAAGTAAAACATAAAAAATAAACTGCAAATTTTAATATTAGACAATAAATAGTGAAAAATAATATATACATATACATTATTTTACATATATATATATATATATCCAACAAATACTTTTTTTTCGCATTTGATGTCAGTGGATGATTTTTACGGCTGATTGGATTAAGAAAAGTAGAAATTAGATTTTTATCTTTGAGAGAGCATTAAAGAAACATTAATTTCATGCCGTTATTTAAATAATAATTATGTTATTTTTGTAACTTTTGTTCATTTCAGCACTATCCAAATTACGGGCTGCTGTGGACTTTAATGTGATTTCTTACTTCAATATCCACCACGCAAAATAAAAATGAAAAACATCTTGTTTAATGGAAGTGGAATGTTAAACCAAACATAATTATTTTTACCACGTATACACACAAAAATAAAAATAATCATAATAATAGAACGTTCAGATACAACCATACAGGAGGGATTTATAAATAGAGTGTGAACTGTTTATAAGATGTCTATGGATACAACCGATCCATTGCATCTTTTCAAGTGAGAAAGCTAAGTAAAGGATAAAAAAAACATTAAAGCAGCATAATTTAAAATATTTTCTAATCGATATTAATTGTGACAGAATACATTTTTGGAATGTTCTACATATTTCCCTGGTATGTACCAAACAGCAAATGGTGCGAGAATCTTCATAATTCTCACAAATAATTTAAAATTAACTATTTGTTTATCTTAAAACCACCGAAACTTTTATTTTAAATTTCGGATTTAATTTGCATCGAATGTTACTTCTGTTTTAGCAACAATATATTTATGAAAAATGTTAAATTGGTTATAATTTTTTTTTAATCAATCTAGATTTTAAATATTAAAACTTTTAATACAAACTAGTTTTTATGTGTAAATACAATATGCTAAATAAGAGAAAAACTTTAAAAAATGTGAACTTTTGACTTTTCTTATTATATAGATTATTAAAATATCATTAATCATCTCTGCAGTGAAAGGTGATTTGGACGCGAATTCATTGGTTTTGACGAAGGGATGATCAATTACGGATGAATGAAATACAAACCAGGATGACAGAATTTCATACATCAAAAAAGAAAAAAAAAGAATAGCATATCATAATAAGCATAGAAGGAATGTATTTAAGTTTCGAAGATCAGTCACTCTTCAGTAGTAAATGTTAACGAATGACACGAACTGTCTCTTGTAGTTTTGACAATAAAGCTGTCGTTGATGTACAAGCATAACGAAATTCTTGCACGTCATCAGATGTTATTATAATTATCGAGGCCTTACCGAAATTGAAACTTTTAATGACATATGTATGCAGTATAACGCAGGCAATAATTAATATACTAGTAGATAATATTTTATCATATAAATTCAGATCACATAAATTCCGAGAATTTATATTTATTATGTTCAATATATAATATAGCAGCAAAAGAATGCAGTATAAAAAATAAATAAATAATTAATAATATTTATTAAGTATTCAAAATAACATCACAGTTTCTTTATTTTTTTACAAAAGACTATATAAGTACTCTTTGATATTTCAAAGCTAAATTTGAGCAATATGTTAACACTTCCCTTAAAATATATAACTTTAAAAAACTTTATTTCAAGGATAAATTATAGGCATAAGAAAACCTTCATATTGATTAGAAAATAAAAAGTATTTTCAAAAATATGCTATGTCTCGTAGGAATTACACATAACTGAAAATTTTTAATTACTTTTAATTACCTTTATAAGACATGTTATTTGATATAGTAAGAACAAGTTAAGGTACACTCTCAAAAATGAATACTCAGATTTCAAGAAATTTTCTTCGTTTTTGACGAAACGGTTTCCTGGGAAATACTCCAATTAAATATTTCGTCAAATCGAGTAAATTTGCATCCTCAAAATTACGAAGAAATTAGTTTCGTCAAATTGTTTCTCTGAAAGTTAAAAAAAAAATAAAGTTTGGTGGTTCCATCTATCGAAGTTTTTAGAAGCATTTTTAATTGACTAGGAGAAAAATAAGATTACTCTTCAAGGGGTTCGAACGCGCGCCTTTATGTTTGCAGACAAATGCTCTGACCACCTAGCCAGCGGGACTTCGGATTTATTTTATTTTAAATGCAATTACGGGATGTTGATGTGTGTTTATATTTTTAGAAAGCAGATTGTATTTTTATCGGTGCTGTTATAACTTCAGCGATGTTTTAATTAATAAGGCTATATTATTATTATGGTTTTTCTATGGTCAATAAATGATTAGAAAATGGCTTGATTAATATAATTTATTAGATAAATTTCTTTTGTTCAATGGTTTAAATATGATTAATGATTAAAATATGGTCTAGTAAATTTGTTGATCAGCAATAATTAATTTTGAAGTGCATATGTTGGAGGCGAGTTCATCAATTTTAGCGGATAAGATTACTGTTTATAGAGGGGTCAGTTATACATATTTTTATATTTTCATTATATGAATATATTTCTTAAATAAAAGAAAACTCCTAAAATTGTATCTTTTCTTTTTTTCTTTTTTTTTTTTTTTTAACATTGGGAAAATGTTGATGCTTTCGGTCGAAAATGGACCAAATGATGTTCGCATTTTACTATTTTAACCGTTTTTAACGAAATACTGTAACTTCAGAAAAATTTATATTTGAATAGGCAATATAAATGCATAAAATCGTTACAAAAAGGATAGACGCAAATTATCAGATATAAAAAATAAAGTAGAAATTTGGTACATTCGTGTTATAGCGGACCCCAAAGATGAAATCTTTTTGTTTCTGTTTCCATTTATATTGTAAATTTAAAACTTTCTTGTTTTTTTTTTTTTTTTTTTTTTTTTTTTTTTTGAACGATTTTGTCCCTGGCCGGGAATGGGGAAACATTTTTGTCAAATATTTGAGATATTCCATTTCATTAAAAATCACTTAATTTTGAGACGAAATGATTGTCAAAAATGACGAAATATAGCTCAAGAATCGTCAAAAGTGAGAGTTTTATTTTTGACAGCGAGGAAACAGTTTCGTCAAGATATTTGAGGATTCGCGTTTCGTCAAAAACCACGTGACTCTGTGACAAAATGATTGTCAAAAATAACGAAATGAGGCCTGAGGATTGCGGAATCGTCAAAACTGAGTGTTTTATTTCTGAGACTGTATGACATGTAAATTACGTTGTTAGTTACTTACTTTTTAAAGTTAACATATTAGATAAAATAAGGATTAAATTTCACTTACGGTAAATTATTTTTATCGGTTTATGTATTTATTTATATTATATATATATATATATATATATATACAGAGTGATTATTAAAAACTATCCCGATATATGAGCCCAGAACTGTACTGGGGAATTCTTTAATAATCGTTGAAGTCTGATATCCACGAATAAAAATCATTTGGTTCTTTGTGAGACGCAGGTAATATAAACAGAGGCAGTTGACTCGGATGCACGAAGAAAATTCAGGTAAGATAAAAGCAAACACTGTTTATTTTTTTCAAAGACATCGTTAAAAAAAGGGTAGGAAAAAGGAATAAAAGAGTCAAGAAGCAAGGGGAGGTACCTACAAAAACGAAGATAACTTTTCTACAACTTCTCTGGTCAAGTCAAACGGCCGAAGTGATAAAGTTTTAAAAGTTACATGTACGGGTGTTGGCGCGGAAAGCATGATAAAATCGCCAGTACTTGGCGAGAGAGTTTTTGGAGACTAATGACGGAAGCGTATGGGAAAAAACGATAAATGCTAGATTCTGTCTATGATTATGCATTCGTTTGAGAATAGGGGTAAGGGTTGTAAAGATTCTTTCATGGAGACAAAAAAGGAAAAAGAAAAGTTAATTTTGAGGATGGTCACTTGTTGTGCCGAGAATACAGCTGCATTTTATCGGTTAGAAGTGGCTCGAATATAATAACAGGGTGTGAAAGATATGAGCTTGCATATTACAGTTTAATCTTTTTAATTAATTCTTTTGAGAGCGGATGAGAAGTGCTAATGCTTGCATAAAGAATGTCGGTTATACGTTACATTACTTTAATAAGTAGAGCACAGCTGCATATATATTTTGTCTAAGTTTTAAGACAGATGCACTTTTGATTTCATGAGAAGAAAACGGTTAAATTAGAAATATATGAACATTTGTAACTTATTTTTAGCACAACCGCAAAGTCAAGGACTGAAAAGTTTCTGATGTATGCGAGTGACTTGCATTTTAGAATAAAGAAAGTAGATTCGTTATCTAAATTAAATCAGAAATAGATTTTAGCTAACATATTGAATTTTGGTGGGGGGGGGGGATTACAGACCTTTAAAATCTATAAACTATATTTATTTATTCTTATAATTATTTATTTATTTTGTGTGTAGAGGGGGGTAATGAATGATTATTTATGAATTTATTATTTATCTCTATTTTTTTTTGGGGGGGGGGGAGGGGAAGCATGAAATCAATACAAACTTGTTAGATTTTGGAAGAGGAAAGGAAAAGTTTATGCTAACTTGTTAAATTTTGGGGGGGGGGGTAGTTGAACTGAAAGCAAGATATATGACAAACGTCTTTGTCATATATATCACCCCATTGACCAGAAAAGCTGTACTGTCTACAGTACAGTTTTTTTTTACAAAAAATACAATACAGTTATACTCTCCCCAAGCTGAAAACAATACATACATAACATAAAACGAAATACTAGTAAAATTATATGAGTTGCAACAGTATAAAGGAGTTTGTTACCTCATTAGTCCGTAACACAGTCTACAAATATGTCATTAAGTGCACTACTTACGAAGATTTTTTTATATCTCTTCGTCTTCTCTTCTTTTTTTTTTGTTCTGTTCTGGTACCAGTTTAAAAAAATTGTTAATTTCCTAGACATGTCTAATGATAATTGAGTACAAAATTTTTACTCCTTTTCTCAATTTTCTTGCACTTAAATACTATAATTACTACTTAAGTATAATATGAAACACAAATGAAAACAATTAAAAAAATAAACACAAATAACACATAACATAAACATATATCCTTAAAAATTAACTTGAATTATATGAAAAAGTGAAAATGGCTTAACTCAAGTCGTAGTGTAATGAAAAGTTGTTTGAAAAAGGTTTATAAATTCGTGCAAGCACAGGACGGTAAAAAAAAGAGGTGCATGTGGCACGCCCATGAAAAAAGGGACCGCCCTTAATCTTGTCAATGGATGACAAGTGTGATGTCTCAAGCTTAGGGCCTTACGACTTAGGTGAGGAGGGCAGTGATGAGAGTCCACATCATTACAGCATGAACTCCCTGCTCCCCAATGAAGATCACACTGATGCCCACACAGGAGCACGATTCGGGAACACATGTACTTTTGGGAAAAAGGAATATTGTGAATTAGTAAACTAAATCACAATTGTCTCTCTAAACACAATCTGGTGAGGTGTGGTAACCTAAGGGTAAAAATTTAGAACGGTACCACTAGCCTGAAGGGAAAGAATTATTAAAAATAAAAAAAACAAGATACAAGTGTATCTTAAGCATATCCTAATGTATTGACAGTCCTAGAGTGTTGAGAGACCTAAAATATGTCATAATCAGGTGTGATGAAGTGAAATTGTACAAGTCATGTAAGCAAATCGATTAAGTTTGTTTAAGAGAACTTTTTTATTTATTTAAAAGACCTTATTTATTAAAAATATTTGCAATGTTGTATTCAGTATGAATGAAAGTTTAAAGTGTGAGAGAAAAAAAATGTGAAAAGATTATATTTATCTACTGTTTATAAAATTGAATGAAAAATTAAAAGAATGGTGTGACCCAATACAAAATATTGTGTAAAAGTGGTCTTCACAAGAAGACATGGACCAGCCGTGAAGTCAGGTGAAGACAAGTTATGCACAGTATACGTAGAATCCTGGCCAGGGCTAAAACACTTAGTATCAGATCATATAAAATTTAAAAGTTTTTTTTTTTTTAAATTTTATTATTATTTTTTTTTAATTTGTTACAAACTATCTTTTTCTTAAATTGTAGCGAGGGGCGAGAATGGTGTTAGAAAAATTATTATCTATAACATGACTTGCAGGATCACATAAATGGCCATATCGAGGTGGTGCTAGAAGAAGTCTATCAATATGTACCCTAAATGCAGTATCATCATGAGCATATAATATTTTAATTGAAAACGAAACAGGGGAGTGTTTAAATGTTACAATATATGGACCGGTATATTTAGGTTTAAATTTGTCGACTGATTTTAAATAAACAATATCTTTTAAACATATATTTCTTAATTTAGCTTTCGACTGTGAATTTTGTAACGTCTATCTTGAGCAGTCTTAATGTTGTTATATGCTTTGTCATATATTTTGTTTAAGTCATCTAGTAATTTATAAACTTCAACATGTTTATCAAGGAATGCTTGGTTGGTACTATGATCATATGTGTCAAAAATTAATGAAAGTTCACGACCAAAATGAAGTAAGTTAGGTGAAAATAGTGTAGAAGAGTGTGTCGAACCATTATAAAGTGACTTATGAATAAACAGAGCATTTTCAAAAGAGTGTCCTTCTTGTAGTAATGTGGTAACAGAATATTTAATAGATTTGTTAATCCGTTCGACTATACTGTTAGATTGTGGGTGTGAGACCGAACTGTGATGTATTTTTATACCAAGAACATCATTAAATGCATTATAAATTTGAGAAGTATATTGTGGGCCTAAATCTGACAAAATACAGACGGGTCTCCCATAGGTAGTTATATAACTAAATAAGCATTTTACAACCTTGGGTGCAGAAGTATCAGTGAGAGGATAGAGTTTAATGTGTCTTAAGAAGTGATCGGTTACAGTTAAAACATGTTTATTGTTTGAGAAAGGACCAAGTAAATCTGTACTGACTGTATGAACAGGATATCTTGGTGTGTATGTAGGTTGAAGAGGTGCGGGTGGAGTGTTATGGTGTTTGGCCTGTAAACATTTGACACATGAAGCTACAAAGTTGAGTGTATCTACATAGATGCCTTTCCAAAAATATTTGGATGAAAGAAATTCATAAGTTTTGGCCATATCAAAGTGTGACAGATGGGAAATAGTTAAAACTTTACTTTTAAGTGAATCAGGGACTACAATGTGATATGAGAAAGTATTATTTGTGATATCTTCCTTTTTGAACATTAGTATCTTAGAATCAGGGTGTATGAAGTAATTCGGGAATTTTGAAGAAGGTCCATTTTGTAATATATGATCATAAATACTAGCTAAGGTAGGGTCTTTTTGTTGTTCAGTGCAAAAAGTTTGATTTGATATCTCCAATAAGGGTCTCGTTTTGTTCGTTCACCTGAGATGAGAAAATTTACATGACAATTGTTGTTATAAACAGATTTACAAATATCAGATGTTTCATGATCAACTATTGGAAGTGGTTGAGGATCATGGATAAGGTTAGGATTGTTTAGTAAATTTTCTTGGTTGTTGTCAAAATTACAGCGAGAGAAATAATCTGCTAAAACATTTGAAGACCCTGGAATGTGTTCAAAATCATACGAATATTCTGAAAGGTCAATTAGCCAACGGGTGGTTATGTCTGCTGGGTTTGTAGTCTTTTTGTATCTTTTTAGAGCTTTACTGTCTGATAAGATTAGGAACTTTCTGTTGTATAAGTAATATTTGAATGCAATAACAGATTTGTAAATTGCCATGAGTTCTAGTTTTAAAGCAGGACATTTTTTTTCAGAGGAATTTAAGGATTTAGAAAAGTATGCTACTGGTAGAAGATTTCCATTATGTTCTTGCAGTAAAACGCCAGAGATGGCAATGTTAGATGCATCTGTATCCAAATAAAATTTTTTGTTCCAATCTGGTAACCTAACCATGGGTGAACCGAAGAAAATTTTCTGTATTGTTTTAAGTATGTCCTGATGTTTTTCTGTCCAGATGAATTTAGTTTTAGGAGTAGTTAAATCAATAAGTGGTTGCACTAGTTTGTTAAATGTTGGAATTAAGGATTTATAGAAAGTTATCAAACCAATAAGCCATTTTAGTTGTCGTTTTGTAGTTGGTGTAGGAAATGAAGTTATTTTTACAATGTTGGAATGGATTGGTGAAATACAATGATTTTCTATTTGAAAACCTAAGTAGTTGACTTTTGTTTGATGAAAGTTGCATTTATTAGGTGAAAGAGTGAGATTGTACTTGGAAAGGAGGTTAAAAATTTTGTCGAGTTTAAAACACATTTCATGAAAAGAATTTGCACCTATGATAAAGTCATCTTGATACATATACACACCTTGTAGGTGTAGTTCGTCAATTAAAGAGTCCATTAGAGCTTGAAAGATTGAGGTACTTGTCTTTAAACCAAAGACACGTCTGCGGTAGGAGAAAGATCCAAACATGGTTGTAAAAGTTAGTTGATTGTGAAATTTTTCTGGTAAGTTAATTTGGTGGTAGGCTTGATGAAAGTCGAGTGTTGTAAAGGATGTGTAAGAAGACAGATTAGCGATGATGTTTTGAATTTTTGGTAGTGGTTAAGATGAGCCTTGTATTACAGTGATTAACATTCGAAGGTCAAGTGCGAGGCGAAATTTTTGTTTACCAGTACCATCTGGTTTTTTTCTAACAAGTAACATAGGACAAGACCATTCGGAGCAATGTCTTTGTATAATTCCAGCTTCAAGTAATTGATTAATTTGATCTAATGCATCTTTTTGTAATGCCTGAGGTATTGGAAAAGGAAGTGTTTTTATAGGATAGTCATTAATAAATTTCAAATCTGGAATAATTTTATCTGTATGCCCAAGTGTATTTAGAGATTTTGAAAATACAGGATAATATTTGAGTAACATTTCTTTTAGAATTTCAGCCTCATTGGTCGGTAAGTGTTCAAGATTAAAATCAGTTGCAGATAAGTCTTGTTTTCTTTTTTTGAGAATGTCTTTAGAAGCTTGAATGAGATTTAATAATTGTTGATCTGAGTCATCTTGACTAATTTTATCTGGGGAGTACTCAATTATTTCCTCGACATCAAAAAGTTGACCTATTTTAGCTTTTTTTTTTAAGGTGAATGGGATTATCAGAATTGTTTTTTACCGAAATCAGGAAAAATGTATATTGTTGTGGAATTTTTCTTTTTCGCTTTGGATTTTGGGACTTCACTATAGCATCAAATCCTATTAAGTTGTCAGCGGGTGAATTGTATTGAAATAAATACTCTTTGTCTGTGCTAATAGTATCTGTGAAAACTGCAATCCATTTTTGTTCCTGAGGCTTTAAGGAAACTCTACGAGTCAAAGCTACAATTTGATTTTTGAAGGAGGTGGGTTGTGTACTACATTGATTTATCTCAGAAGATGGAGTAGTTTGTTTGTTTACCAAAGGAATCGATAAAGTGTTGTCAATATGAATAAGATTTTTGACAGTATTTACAACGATATTGAATCGTTTGATGAAATCATAGCCAATAATACCTTGGAAACTAGATGAATCTGGTATGTCTACGACATAGAAGTGGTGGTTGAAGTTTTTGTGCTGTAATTTAATGGAGGTTCTAATACATGCGGAAAAATCTACATCAGAATTGACTGTTTTGATGACAACGCCAGTTGATAATCTCTTATATTTTAAAATTGTTTTCAATTCGTCAAATAGTGATTGTGAGAGCAACTAAATTGTACTACCCGTATCGCACAGTAAAACAATATCCTTTTTAGCAATTGTGGCTTTTACAAGGGCCACATTTTTTATGTCGCATCTTTACTAACATTATAAATGATTTTTGTAGTATTGTTTTCGTATTGTTCTGTGTTTGTTTGTGTCGTTTCATGTTTAGAAATTCTTACAATATCAGATGACTGTGTGCTCACTGAGTTTACCAATATATTATGTGAAATTTTTGGTAAGGGAGGATCTGGGAAAAAACTGGCTGATGTAAATTCAGTAGTGGGGTGAGGTGCAAAGCCATCAGCAAAATTACACCTCTGAATTAGTTTTCCTGTTGTCTGCTGCTATTGTTGTTGTGAAATTGTCCTCGTCTTTGTGTATTTAAGAGTTTCCATTTAAAACAGGCCTGCGCTTCGTGACCACTTTTGAAACATAGCTGGCGAGTAGTACGATTGAATCTGTACGACTTATGTGGAGAGGGGCGTTTGTTAAAATTTCTGTTTTGAAATTTCCGTTTGTTGTGCATGCCAGCAAATTTCGTTTTGTAAGTTGCCGCGTCTTCCTTAATTTCTGGCTGTGTTTAGGTACTTACAGAAAGGGCGTTTATTTTCTCGGTTAGCTGCTTCAGCTGATCGGCAAATATTGAATCAGTTGGGGAAGGGGTGGGGTAAGCATGCAAAATTTTCTCGCCATGCAAAATATCTTGAAGTGCCTGGGCCCTCAAAACAGCGGGTTGGTACTCTGAAATTCCTTCCTCTTGAATTTTAATTCTTAAATTGGACGGAATAGTTTCCAAAAATTTCATGTACTTAATTTTGTCACGCGCATTGGCGTCGTGAATATCCGAATAAACTGTTGCAGCTAGAACGTTAAGCCTATGGGCAAAGTTCTTTATGGTTTCTGCAGGTAACAGGGTTAAGTTAGCCAATTCGATTGCAACAGCTGATTTACTCGGCGGGGAAAAAAATTAGTGAACTCCTTTTCAATAAAATCAATATCATTTAATATTATTAAATCAGGGTTCTGTGTTAAATATTTTAATGCAGAGCCAGACAGTTTACTTTTAAGTAGCGCAATTGTTGCTTCCGGGCTGTATTTATTTATTTGACTAACAGACCGGACTTGGTCGAAAAAGAATTTGAGTGATACATGATCACCATCGAAATTAGGTAAGTTAATAGGAATTTGTCGAGAAGCCATGGTGGCCAAAAATACAGTTAACTAAACTATTGAAATTCAAGGAAACACTGCATGCACAATAAAATAACCAAAAATATCAATATACACTAGCAGATAATAAATATAACATGAAAGAAAAAAAATGTAAACTGCATTTATATCATAATAAATAATAATAGTAAATCACAGTTTCTTTCTAGCGTATAGATCCCTAACGCTCATTTTTAATGACTTTTTTAAAAAGAAACAGCGAAGAATGAGAGAAAAAAATCCTTATTTTTTTTTTTTTTAAATTTAGAATCACTATTTTTACACTAATTTAAGGAAAACTTACCTGATTTATCACCACAAGTATAAAAAGTAAAAATTCATGTAAAGTATTTAAATTATTATGAATGAAACTTAACATTCCTTTTATTCATTTAAAAAAATGAATCCAATATTGCAAGGCAATTTAAGCTATTATTTTTTCTAACTGGTTTACTAAAAATTAAAAACTCAGATTAATATTTGTATCCAAAACACCTTAAAAAAAACAATCTTGCCTTAAATATTCATAAAAATGTCATATTTTACAACAACTAAAAAAAATATGCAAGTTAAAATAATTGATTTATACCATTAATGTGAAAGTTCAAAAATTAAATTGAATTAAATTTACTCCTGCATATTCAATTAAAAAGGTTTTGGTAGAAGGCAAACACAAAAAAAAATAAAAAAATAACTAAAACTCTGTTATTAAATATATTATTTTAAGAATAGAAATGCAATAATTTAACCAAATAAAATTTACTACTGACTGAGAGAGAAAAAAATTAATTATATTACAAGAGAAGTATGAAGGTTGAAATGTACATTTTAATCAAAGCCAAAGGTTCTTTTTTTTTTTAAAGCAAAAAAAAGTTTACTGTGAGTGAGTGAGTGATACTAACTTTCCATTCATCCTTCATACTTGTTAATTTAAAATGAAATAAAACGCTTTTTATTGTAACAATGATTCGTTCACTAAGGTTTTTTTTTTTTTTTTATGATCATCACAACTTTGTATCACAACATTCTTGTACTAATCTTCTTATTTTGTTTCACTTAGATCTGTATTTTTTTATAACTACCTACTTTATTTACTTTGTTTGTGTGAGAAAATTGTAATTAAAAAAATTGTAAAGTGATCATAGTGTAGGTATACTCTTGAATAACACAATAACGAAACACTAGATAGCTCAGAAGCACAGACACTTTCACAAACGTTCCGGTAAGCAGTATTAGCAATGTTCACTTTTTGTTTGACTTACTTTTTTTTTGTTTTCCTGGGAGAACAACAAAACACACAAAAAAAAAAAAAAAAAACTTAGTAGACGATTAGTAGACGTATGTCAATAATAAACACCGTATATTTTGAAGAATAATGAGTGAATAACTTTTTTTTATGAAGAGATAGAAATTTTCTGAAACACTAACTTTTGAAGAGATTCCTTTGGATTTAAAATTCACACGCAACACACGGATTACTTTTAGTAACACTGTTGAAGAAACACTTGGATTGAAAATGCACACGGATCACTTATAGTAACACTGTTGAAGAAATATTTGTATTTAAACTGCACACGGATCACATTCGGAAACACTGTTGAAGAGATGAGGGGGGTGGAGAAAGACTCCAGGCAGCGACAATAAGAGAGCAGGTGACAGAAGAGATTGGGGGGGGGGGTGGCGCGCTTCAGGTAGAGGTTGTCAACGCAGATGAGATGACTGTAGCATGTCGGCTCTGGAACGGAGGGGGGGGCTTCCACAGAGGACGGTGCGGTGGGGGGGGGGCAGCACTTTCACACAGGCCAGGTGCCTGCCACATCAGATAATCCTGCATCGAGGGCGCGTAGAAGCGATGATATGGAAGTAGCGCTAACGTAAATACAGGACGCAGTGCATTGCAGTTAAAGAAATATGCGTTGAAGTCCGGTACCTCCCCTTAAACAGTGGAAAAGGTTTCTCTTAGAGAAGAGTATACGGCTGAGACGCACCAAGAACTGTACTTGAGAATTCTTTAATAATCGTTGAAGTCTGATATCCACGAATAAAAATCATTTGGTTCTTTGTGAGACGCAGGTAATATAAACAGAGGCAGTTGACTCGGATGCACGAATAAGATTCAGGTAAGATAAAAGCAAACACTGTTTATTTTTTTTTCAAAGACATCGTTAAAAAAAGGGTAGGTAAAAGGAATAAAAGAGTCAAGAAGCAAGGGGAGGTACCTACAAAAACGAAGATAACTTTTCTACAACTTCTCTGGTCAAGTCAAACGGCCGAAGTGATAAAGTTTTAAAAGTTACATGTACGGTGTTGGCGCGGAAAGCATAATAAAATCGCCAGTACTTGGCGAGAGAGTTTTTGGAGACTAATGTCGGAAGCGTATGGGAAAAAACGATAAATGCTAGATTCTGTCTATGATTATGCATTCGTTAGAGAATGGGGGGAAGGGTTGTAAAGATTCTTTCATGGAGACAAAAAAAGGAAAAAGAAAAGTTAATTTTGAGGATGGTCACTTGTTGTGCCGAGAATACAGCTGCATTTTATCGGTTAGAAGTGGCTCGAAAATAATAACAGGGTGTGAAAGATATGAGCTTGCATATTACAGTTTAATCTTTTTAATTAATTCTTTTGAGAGCGGATGAGAAGTGCTAATGCTTGCATAAAGAATGTCGGTTATACGTTACATTACTTTAATAAGTAGAGCACAGCTGCATATATATTTTGTCTAAGTTTTAAGACAGATGCACTTTTGATTTCATGAGAATAAAACGGTTGGATTAGAAATATATGAACATTTGTAACTTATTTTTAGCACAACCGCAAAATCAAGGACTGAAAAGTTTCTGATGTATGCGAGTGGCTTGCATTTTAGAATAAAGAAAGTAGATTCATTATCTAAATTAAATCAGAAATAGATTTTAGTTAAAATATTGAATTTTGGTGGGGGGGGGGGAATTACAGACCTTTAAAATCTATAAACACTATATTTATTTATTCTTATAATTATTTATTTATTTTGTGTGGGGGGGGTAATGAATGATTATTTATGAATTTATTATTTATCTCTATTTTTTTGGGGGGGGAGGGGAAGCATGAAATCAATACAAACTTGTTAGATTTTGGAAGAGGAAAGAAGTTAACTTGTTATTTTTTTTTTTTTTGGGGGGGGGGTAGTTGAACTGAAAGCAAGATATATGACAAACGTCTTTGTCATACTAACTGTCATACCGTTCACAGAAACTGAATGAAATTCTGGCCTAAGGTATTTTGAGGTATGCGCTCAAGAATCATGGGAAAAACAACAGTTAAATTCTAACAGTTACGGTTACAGTGACAAAATTTCGAAAATTTCAAATGGCAACACCTCCTTTTTTATTGAAATGTAATCTTCATAGTGGAAAACCATAAAAAGCGTTGGAACGGTACCTGTAGCAGGAAAATTACCGGTACTAGACAGAGTAAGAAGAATAGTGAAAACAACCAATAAAGGACTGAGTCAACAGAAAGTAAAACATTTTATTGTTCAGTGATATCCACAATCTGCCGCATGTAAAGTGTCGTCGTGTGTGAAATGGAAAATGTATGAAACACAATAAAATGTTTTGTTTTCTGTTGCTTCCCTGTCCTTATTCGTTGTTTTCACTATTCTTCTTAGTCTGTCTAGCGCCGGCGATTTTCGTGCTACAGGTACCGTTCCAAAGCTGTTTATGGTTTTTCACTATGAATATCTTATTCCAATAAAAAAAGTAGGTGTTGCCATTTGAAATTTTCGAAATTTTGTCACTGTAACCGTAACTGTTAGAATTTAACTGTTGTTTTTCACATGATTCTTGAGCGCATACTTCAAAATACCTTAGGCCAGAATTTCATTCTGTTTCTGTGAACGGTATGACAGTTAGGGGCTCATATATCGGGATAGTTTTTTTTTTTATAATCACCCTGTATATATATATATATAAACATTCAAAATTTGTCTTTAACATTTTTATTGCCTTTAAAAAAAAATATTCGCAATATTTAATACAGATTCTCTAATTCATAAATTTTAGTAAATTGCAAAAATATAAATTGCGAAAATTTAAATATCTGTTGAAAGTATTCATGTTTTACATTTTGTATAAGAGTTCTGTTTGATCATTTAAAATTCCTTAAATTGATGCCTGTATCATTTCTATCTATACTAAAAAAAGAAAATTTGTCTCTCTGTGTGTGAATGTCTGCGTGCGATGGCTAGCAAAATATAGCGCACCTGGAAGTCTGCAAATTTAGTTGAGGGTAGTCCAAGGCCTCTCCTGGTTCACCTGAGTCTCAGAATTTAAATATTTTGAAAATTAACCTAAATATTAATCAAAAACCCTTTAAGCATTGCATCAAAAAACTTATTAAAATGCGCTTCGAAAATGGCTATTTTTATCGTAAACGCAAAATAAATTACCGTTTTGCTAATTCCAGAAAACAAAGTATTCCCATTGAATATTATTCCCCATTCTTGAATATTATTTAAAAAAAAAAAATGGAGGTATTGATTTGAAACTCATATTACGTACGTAGTTAATTTTTCTGATTACAAAAATACAAATCTTGTGAACATCGGACTGAAAGTTTTCTTTACTGCGGCCAGAAACAGACCAAACGCAAATCAAATTGACCCAGACGTAAAACAGGTTAATGTTGATGGGAGGTTGCCAAATAAGGCAAACAACGTGTTTTGTGGACCTATTCACATAAATAAAATTACGTATTACGTTAGCTATCAACTAGGGATGTTTTTTCTACTATTTATATTCGCAGGTATAGGGAGGGGGACGACGACTTTTTATTAAATATCACATTTAATGACTCGCTCCCCCTAGCGGCGGGTTTATCGTTATTTGACACAATTTTAATATATATATATATATATATATATATATATATATATATATATATATATATATATATATATATATATAATGACCCTATTTCAAAAGAACTAATTCCAATTAGCAAATTTAACTTTTTTAGGTTCTTCCGTATCGTTTAATTACTGTGGTGTATAGATAATTACCATGATATCCGAATCGTAACTTCAGCGATTATTTTTTTAAGTTCGAAGCTTTTCTACGATTTTCTGTTTTTGAACAAGTAATCCGGTGATCTTAATTAGTTGTTTGACAAAAAGCAGACCCATCACCCCCTCCCCCTTCCTCCTTGTTTTTTTCTCTAACTATGACCAGTTTCCATAACTCAGCAACTAAATTTCCATATTCAAAGCAACGGATTTAAAACATTATATTTAACTTAATAATCACCCTCTATAACATAAAAGTGAACTTATGATACCATTCTTTTCGAATAATAACTTTGCATTTCTTTTATTTCATTTCAGAGTATCTTGGATTCAACGGTTCGGATTAGGGCAAGTTTTAGCTCATTCGAGTTAATATCGATAGCCTTAAATCTTTTAGTTCCGTATTTGACCGGTAGGAGTCGCTTTCTTACTTTGGGTTCTATTGGGCCGATTAAGACATGATCTGACTCATTCGACTTGGATTAGATAGCCTTACAGATTTCATCCATATTCTTATTGAACAGTTTGCACCCCCCTGGCGGTAGAAGGTGGAACTACAGGAGTATCACGGTTTGTATGGTCCCTATTACGACGGGGTATAGCACACTCGAATTGATATCGGATCCTTAAATACTTTAGTTGCACATTCTACCTCCAGGTGACGCTTTCTGATCTCGGGTAATATGGGCCTGATTACGACGGGGTTTGCCTCATTCAACTTGATATCTAGAGCCTTACAGATTTCAGTCATGTTCATATAGAACAGATTGTTATTATAACAGGCCCGGACAATTAAATATTATTTTTTATTAAATAATCATATGTTATATTTTAAGAATTACTAATTTGATACTTCTGTTGTTTTTTTTAATCTTAAATGAGGATATATATGTTTAAAATTTAATACTTTAAAATAACTGGGAATTGCACAATTAGAAAATTTATTATAATTGTATTCACAAATTATCTTTAATATTATATATGTTTTTCAAACGATACAACTTTAGGGAAATCTGTAGATCTTCATTTCTAAATTGAAAAAAAAATCCCTTTCGAAAAAGTTCAAGGGAGCTTTGTTTTATCAAAATATATTTTCTCAGTGGTTTTCACCATGTAGCAGTTTTAATCGCACTTTAACACCCTTACTCTTACAATAAACTAATTCATCTAAACTAGAGGGACACTTGTATGCTACTTTTAATTGTTATAAATTACTCAAATTCCTTAATACTAATTATAAAAATTTAGATGCGCTTTTAATAAAATTTAATGAACATGGTATAAATTTTAACACATTTTAAAAGAATTTCGTATCAGGAAAAAACAGAAATGCCATTTGGTAAAAGAAATAATTTAAGGTTCTATGAAAATGCTATTTATTTCTAGTTGGAATTTAGAAAACTTTGTATGGGATAAAAATAAATTGCTTTAATATTTTATGTATTTCATCATATTTTTTCAATGTCATAAATATATTCTAAGAGTATTAAATGTGAAATGTAGGAGTGTAGAACTAATTGTTCTATATTTCTCTTAAAGTGGTTCCTTCATAAGCATATTATAATTTTCTTTTTTAAATTAACGATAGTGATTTATACGTACACTGTAAAAGAAATTGCAGTAAAATTATGGGCAGAGGCCGGCCGGCAGCAGAGATTCCAGTCATACCACGTAAAAAAAAAAAAAAAAAAAAAAAAAAAAATCCATGCGCATTATTTTATGCAGCACGTAATTTTACGAGGCAAAGTAATATAGTATTATAGTATTAAAGTATAGTATTAAAGTTCCTCTATAGTATTATAGTATTAAAGTAATATAGTATTATAATGCACAGGATATAATGCACTTCAAAACACAATAACACTTTGCTTACTGTTCCGTAGCACGTAGCACGTTAGATAATCATCACATAATCGCTGTTTTGTCGGGTTAAAATTTTCGAAACACGAGTAAAATGAAGGGTTACACCCTAGTGGAGGACAAAGTATGGGGTCGCACTGTACTTTTGCTAACATATGGGATAGAACTGCAAGAATATGTGGATTGCTCTTAATTTTCTAAGTATCTAAGGGATAAGGCCGCTTATTTAGTGGATTAAACCGTTTTTCATCAAATAAGGCTGTTGCCCGTGAAAATTGAAGGGCAACGCTCATAAATTTACAGTTTTTTTCTGAGAGTGTAGTATTGTAACTGCAACATGAAATTTACTTAAAAAATACTTCTCGCTAAATGAAAACAGTACATTATTCAATTTATGTACTCTTAAACTACAATCTGCTAAATCACTCATGTCAATTGAATTTTTTGCTGACTGCTCATAGTCTTATTCAAAAGAAAAATAACAATAATAATATAAATCACACTGTTTTATGATTGTAGAATTGAAATCTTGAAACATTTTTATGGAAAAAAGAAAACGAGTCAGCATTTTGTAATTCGCAATCAAAGACGTTCTCACCAATTTTATCACAGGAATTTATTAGTGACCCTTTAACACTGCAAAGACAAAATTAATTAATGCATTTTTAATTCATGGATTTGTACAACTGTATGAAACTAATAATAAATGTTACATTTGTTATTACGTTTTTAGTTCTTTATTTTGGATTATTTACACATTATGAGTATTTTTATTAAAAATATATTGTCGAATTTAAATTTTTAATCAAACTTTCTTAAATACTTATTTTCAATCAGCTGTATGTTAAAGGTTACGCGAAGTAAATTTTATTATAAAATTGGTGTTAAATTTTTTGGATTAAGAAAATTAAAACGAGGTGCAAATTACTGTTATCTGTTGTATATATATATATATATATATATATATGTATATTTAAAATTAAAGATAAAATGATATATAAAATATTCATTGAAAATGAAGTTTAGTATTTTAATAACTATTAAAATTTGGTTTTATACTACTGGTTTTATACTATATATACATTGCAGGTCTCTATGATATTGCACATTTACACAAGCATTTCTGTTTCTTTAAAGTGTAGATATTGAAATATATTGAAAGTCGATAAAATTATCGATTTTTGATAAATTTCTGGGAATATGGTAATAGGTTTTTTTCTATTATTATTATTTCTTATAATGTACTTATGTAATTCTATACATCTTACGTAATTCTATAGCTCTATGTCCGTTTTTTGATTAAGTTTAGTGATTTGACTATTTCTGTTCCGCATGCAAAAGTGAATATTTCTTTTTTTTTAATGTATTAAATAAATGCTTTTCTTTAAATAGTTAACGTCAGTATTTCTACACGCTCGATTTGTTATCATACATTATGTGTCATCTCATGCAAGAATTACAGAAATATAAATATTTTAATCAAATATTCAAAGTATCTTACATGAATATCCTAGTATGTTTTCACTTTATGAATGACATATGTATATACTTTAAATCTTTTGAAATTCCCTATTTCTTCATCCTTTATGTTATATCTAATGTTGCGAAAAGGAAAATGGTAGTGAGTTTCTTCCGTGTATTTTATTGTTTTGCTGCATATTTTATTTGAAAAAGAAAACAAAATGATTTAATGCACATTTTCAGGGTACAGGTTTATTTCATGGAAGTAATGCGATAAAGAATGCCCAAATTTTTATACGTTTTGTTACAAATTTTATATATATATATATTTTTAATTTAATTATTTCATGGATATATTTTACAATTTTCAATATTTACATATTTTTACATTTTGATATATTTTAAAATATGTATATATATGATTATTTTTAATTATTATCCCCTTTTAAAAGTTTAAATCGGGATCAAATTTGTGTAAACAAATTTCTATTCGATTTTAAAACGAACATATGTATGTATTTTACAAAATGCGTATATCCCTACATAATAGTGTAAGTTCGTTTAAGCACTTGATTATTGAGACTATCTCTCTATGTCTGTAGAAAAAAAGTACACTTTTATTTTCTGTAAAAAATATTGTTATTATACAAGCTTTGTTTGAATGTTTAACATTATTCCTAACTTAAAAGTACGAATAAATATACTTCTGCACTCCTGTTATTTAATAATAAATAAAATTTCAAGAAATATGATCCAACGGGAAGGAAGGAAACGTTGAAGGAAAAATGTTACGCATTAATTTAGTTGCCTAGAAAATTACGTATTTCAGAAAATTAAAGGTTTTATGAAGCGTTGCTTGAATAAATGTGTTCATATTGCACGATTAGCTTTAATATATTCGAGCATAGAAAATGTAGATACACAATTAAATTCAAATATTTTTGCTTCGTACAACGATTGTATAGAATACAGGAAAAACTTTTGACAATTTAGTCATTGACAACTATGTCAATAATATATCGTATTTATGTAAATTCTTTTAATGATATCTGTGAGCTTGTATGTAACATATTGTACAAATATTTATAGCAATGGATCAATTAAGAAGCATATTGATATTTAATATATTTTAAATGGAAATATTTCTTTGGGAAACCTTATTTAAAAATAAAATTTCATAAATTCTAGAATTATGTTATAATATATAACAAAACGCTTTCCGTTTTTTACACATATTTTATTTTAATAAGCAGATAGACATAAACAAATGATTAACGCATTCTGATTGAATTTCAGATACATAAATAACGACAAAATTCGATTTTTTAATCGACCTCATATTTTTACTGAAGTTTTAATCACTAGGGCAGCAACAACAGATTCAGAAGATTTGTTTTTTCAATCACCCTGTACAGTATATGTTTGAAATGCTCTATAACTATGGAACGAGGCTATGTGAATATACTGCAATATTTGTGTTCATATATGTACGAATAGGACATATATTCATGGCGATATAATGTTTCTTTCAAGAAATTTCCGTAAGCTTTCTGTATGTACGAAGGTAACTGAAATGTTTGAGACAGTTGAAGAAGATATGCACCAAGAAAATTATTGGTCCTTAAAAAATGCAAGACATTTCCGTATGTTTTCGGTTTATACGTGAGTAAACTGAAATGTATGAGGCAGTGTAAGACGTTATGTGCGAAAATTAAAAAACTGTCGAACTTTTAAATTTGAACACTTTTATGTCATTACACGATAATTTGTGGCAATAGTTGAAATTTAGCTATCGTAGAGAATGTTTTAAAATAAGACAAATGTAGTTGACGCAAGAGAATCATCGACGTATGATCTATGATGATTTTAAAGTAGGCCTAAATCAGGAAGAATGCCTTACACGTCTACAATTTGCATATGGATATAAAGATCTATCTCGTGCCACTGTATTTATATAATTTACATAATTTAGAGGAGGTCGAAATTATCTCCTGCATTAAAAATACATAGGAAGACATTTGTAATTTTTAGTCCCAGAAAATATACCGGCCTTACAAAAAAATTTTGTCAATGATAATCTGTGTACCTAGCAAGTAATATAGAAGAAACTGCACATTGGATTTTCAGCTATACCTAAAATTATTAATGAAGAGCTGCATATGATAACATTATTTTGTCGTTGAGTTCCCATAATTTAACAGAACACGAAAAAGCAGCGAGTATTAGGATAAGCATAGAAACTCTAAAAATATGGTATGGTGATGTAAGCCAATTATTTCGAAAATCATAACTGTCGATGAGACGTACATACCTTCTTTGATGTTCAAGTATGTCGAGAAAGTAAAGTATGGATTTCTGAAAATGACAACCCAGACAATAATGGAGAAAATACAATGAACATAAAAAAAAATGCCGCCTTTTTTAGAAGTACGGGTCTTGTTAAAGCCATACATCTAGAGGTACATATTTAAAGCTGACTTGTACTGTACACATCTAAGTATCTTCCAGAATTTTTTTAATATGTGAATGTTAGGGTACACATCATACTTCACCATGACATTGTTATGCAGCAAGGATTACAGTTGAATTTTTTAAACGAAATAAAGAAAAGAACATTCATCATATTCTCCTGGCGACTTTTGGCCAAGTATATACGTGGCCGTCATTTGATTCCAAATATGAGATTAATGCGGCTATATTTGTGTATTTTTTCATCTATTCTGAGAAATGCATGGCTTAATTCATTTAATCATAACTGGAAAATTCACCTAGAAAAGTGCATTGATCATAGATGGAACTAGTGTGAATAAATGAATACGTTTTGCAAGTTTAAGTTGTACCATTAAGCCGTATTTTAAAAATTCAGTGTGACCGTCATAGAATGTTGGGTTTTAAACTTAATTTAACGCCATTTCCAGGATTCTGAACAACGAACAACATAAACAACATACAATAATTTAATAAAATATGAGCATAGGTAGGAAATAACTTTCTCTGCACATGAGCTAAAGATAAAAAAAGTAGTCATCTGTATAGGATAACTGATATAAAAACTCCAGCCGAATAATGTGAAAATAAATATATATATATATATATATATATATATTGCTGTTATAGTGTGCTGAATTTCATTTGTTTTCTAAAAATAGCTTTATGATAAACGATTTCCACAAAATGCCATTTTTAATTGTTGTTGTCTTCATTCATTCCACACTAGCACTCATATCCTTGTAGAAAATAAAATATAATGCATTACGAAAAATCTTTCGTGAATTTTGATTAATTTTTTTACAAATTTATAATTCCAAATATTTTTCTTAATGTGGGACCATAATACTTCCATTGACAGGCTATCATTGTTCCAAGAGTCGATTAAGGTTTGTTTCTGGAATATTTCACAAGTGGAGCAAAGTATTTCTACACCTCCTATTAACTTGAGCCAAATATCAACAACTACAAAAAAAACTAATTTAACTATATACCAAAATATGCTTGAACATATGCAATATTGTTATTTGGAGCAATATATGCTGTAATAGGAAGTCACCACCTACGTATATCAATACTTTTGAAGACAGATGAAAACTGATGATTTCTGAAAAAAGGGTAAAACGAGGCTACGCTGCCAGGCGCGTCTTCGACCACCGAATCCAAGTCCTGAGGGACTTTTAACGCGCACGACCGTATTTGGTTCTTCGTATGCGCTTTGGTCGATCGGAGGACCGCCACCTGCGGACCATCCAACCATTAGACCCATGTGTCGACGACGTAGGTCGCTGCGATATGCGGTGGAGGCAATTATGAGAACCACCACTAGACACTTGGGGACGGGCTGGCGTCACAAAACAACTTCAGGGCTGGACACCCAGAAGGGAACCAGGCCCTAGGACATAAGTCGGGTTTTTTCGACCAGTTCTTGCTTTGCCATAACTTGAGGGATGTGGAAACTCTGAAAAAAGGGCTAATAGAAAACCAGAGCAAAGAAGTAATGATTGGCTGTACATTAAACTTAAAAAAGTTCTTATGTTGGATATTCATGAAATAAAATTTAGTTTGCCATACACATTTTTCTTGTACATTTTAAATGACAATTTTTAGGAGAAATTTACCCTACATCATAGCAGGTTAGACTATATGGCATATACAGGGTGTTTCACAAAGGACTCCTAACTTTAAAAATCAATAACCCGGAAAAGGTGATAGATAGAAGCGTGAAACCAGTGGTATGTTTATTAAAAAATCGTAAGAATCTTATCCACAAATCTCAAAATTTAGTTAAAAATAGCACCGATAGATGGCGCAGAGTGCGTTAAGAATCCTTCTAAAGAGGGTTCAGAAGAATAGAAAGACTAGGCGTTGAAGATTTCGCCATTGAAATCTGACCGCTGTTAGCGTATAGTGAAAATACTTCCGAAAGTGATATATACCGTGGTGGAACGTGTGTTTATTGTGTTGGAGTAATACCGATTAAATCAGAGTCCTACTGCCACAAGGAGAAGTTTTCAAACGCGATTTCAAGTCGCAAAAGGCCCAGATGGGAAAACAATTCGTGAGCTTTTCAAAAAAGTTCAACAGACAGGCAACGTGTCCGACGCGAATTATTTTTACTATACGCTAATAGCGGTCAGATTTCAATGGCGAAATCTTCGACGGCTAGTCTTTCTATACTTCTGAACTCTCTTTAGAAGGATTCTTAACTTTCTCAGCGCCATCCATCGGTGTTATTTTTAACTACGATTTTTTTAATAAACATACCACTGGTTTCATGCTTCTGTCTATCACCGTTTCCGGGTTATTGAATTTTAAAGTTAGGGGTCGTTTGTGAAACACCCTATATATAGTTAGTTAATAATATATGTACTAAACCATTACATTCTAATATATATATATATATATATATATATATAAAACTTCAACTTTGGGTCTTTGTTTTACAACGAAACAATTTTTATTTCAAAACTTACTAAAATGTAATTAACCAGCATGTTAGTTAATTAAGAAAATTATATCAATCATTACAAAATATTTAAATACATTTCCACACAAAATATCAAAAACATTTGTACAAAAGAAAATCCGTTTCTTAAATTTAATTATTAAATAATTTTCTGACAAAGAACTGCGTTTTTTAATTGATCTAGACTAGACAAATTCAAAATGCCTTGAGGGACGTACTTGTTTCTAAAAAGTATACTAGTTATATTTTTTTAGAGGATTATAAAGTCAGTTAAGGAACTATAGTTTAAAAAGACTTTACTTTAAAAGTTAATTACATTTTCAAATTAGTTAAGCGAAGTAACTAATTTAATTTTTAGGATTTGGTAAATTGAGACAAAATAACTTTCTTTCAAAACAATGGAAAATCAATTTTAATTTAAAGAAAAGTCTTTTTAAACTTCTTTTCTCGTATCTTCAGAACTATAATTAATTTCCTAGCTGCTATTTGTAGCTTGTATATCACTTCATTAGATAAATATATATTTTTTTTATGATTCAATATAATGGTATAGATTAACATAATCAAACTAAAATTATATGTACAGGACATAATTTTGTGTACACCACATAATTTTGGGAATGTATGTTAAAAGTATGTTTCATTTTCACATTTTAAATGTGTCGTTTTACTTTTTCAGATATTAGCATGTTCATTCAAAATAGATTTTAATTTTCAATATATATTAAACTTTAACGTTTTTTTATATCAAGCATATTTAATTTCTTTTCTTTAACTACCATTACTATTATTAAATAAACTGTGATTCTAAGATACATATTTACGGCTCATAATATATATATCCTTGTAAAAAATGATTTATTTTTGCGAAAATATTTTAATCAGTATTCCATTTTTTGTGTTCACATGTAATAAATAAGCTTTAAAGTACATCAATGTAAAACATTTTTTGAAATATAGTGCATTTTTGTCACTATCGAAGGTTAGCTCTATTATGAAGAACATTATTCTAATAATTCTATTGCATTTAATTTTCTGACAATTTACTAAAAAATAAATGAAAAATCTACTCATTTTTTTAGCCATGTAAGGTAAATAGTTGAAAAGTCAGTTCTTTTAATCTTCATTAGGGATATCGATATTTAAATATCTGTGTAAAAAAATATGAGAAAGTTATATATTTTATTCTATATCTTTGTAACGCCCGAACTATACTCACTCCATCATATTCTCTCTCCTATTCTTTTTTTTTCTTTTAAAAGAATTGACAAGCTGAGTAAATTAGACTTTACCAGAAGAGTAGAAAGTTTACAGAGTGGTGGCCGTCAAGGCAACTGAGCTAAGCCGTAATATTAAATGAATTATTTTGTAAATAGTAACATGTAAATATGTTGTAAATATTAAATTTATTAGTCTATGAAGAAGTTATCAAGTTTTATTTGTAACTAAAATAGTTTCCACCTCAAATTCAAAATAATATGTTAAAAAGATTGGCTCCCCAACGACGGGCTCGAATATAGGCAAGATATGAAGATAAGTATTATTGTTAAATTGTATTAAACTGTTTAATAAGAAAATTTAGATACTAAAGCACAAAAAAGTATTTCTTTTGATTCATCGGGAATCTGAGGATTTTTTGAAAAATTGTATTTGATTCGTCCAGAATCTAAATATTTTGAAATTATTCCATTCAACCTGAATAAATTTTCCTTGGAATTAAAATACGAAAAATCGTCTGCAGCTTCAAGTATTTTAGTATCTGAATTAAATGAAGATATTCATAAGAGAAATATATCTAATAATAATTATTGAAAAATAAAATCGTTTGCTTTATTTTATACATTTATATAGTTGCATTGAGATATATTATTATTGAAGCAATAAATGAGTGCTTGGCATTATTTTATTTGATATATGAAGAATTTATTTAAATTATTTGCAAACAATGTTTGATATTACTGTGTAGAAAAAAAAGAAAGGCAAATAGTTGGTGTCATTATATTGAGTTTTGAAAGATATTCTATGTTATTTATGTTCCATATATGTTATGAAAAATTACATAAAGGTAAATTATTTTGCTAAGAGTTATTCGTAACCCAAATTAAGTTTGAAGTTAGCTAAAACATAATTAGTTCGAATGATGGCGTTTCTTTCTAAGGCTGAGAAAACTGATTTAGTCACTTTGGCTTCAGAGTTAAAAGTACAAATAAGTAGCGATGATAAAGTCCTCGAATTACGTGATAAAATTGTAAATAGTGAGGCAATTAAAGATAACATAGATTTTGTAAAGGTTATTTTAGAAAATATCATAGAAGAAAGAAAGACTCTTGAGGAAGAGAAGTGTTTAGCCGAAGAAAGAGAATTTGAGCTACAGAAGCTCAGGTTAGAAACAGGAACAAGAGATGTTGTTGCAAATACAAGCAACCCTCTAGAAACTTCTTTAATCCGCGTTGACTTGAAAAAGGTTTTACCCGATTTCAATCCTGAAAAGGATGATATGAATTTATTTTTAATAACTTTTGAGAGGCAAATGGAACTTTTAAAGGTTTCTAAAGAACTGTGGATTACGTATTTAATTGGAGTCCTTCCAAATGAAATCGGTAAATTAATAGCGCTTGAACTGGAAGAAAAATTTGAGGATTATTCTTATATTAAAGATATATTGTTGCAGAGGTTCAAGTTAACTGCTGGAAGGTTTAGAGTTTTATTTAATCGACATCCAAAGCGAACCGATATTAGCTGGGAAGAATATTACTTTGAAATTAGAAGCTATTTTGAGGGATGGCTATCCGAATTAAATATAAACTAGATGGAACCCGTCAAAATTTGACGGCAAACAACTTGATACTACCATAAAAATAAAATTTATAGTTGCTTTAACTTGACAAATTTCATAGTAGGGAGCATAATATAATTAAGCGGTCACAGACCTTTCCATCAATATATCACATGAAGGGTGTGTGCAAAATTTAGAAAGCACCCCTTGGGGGGGGCAAAGTGGGGAGATGGACACCGGAGATGCATAATATGATTAAGTGGTCACAGACCTTTCCAATGATATATAACATGAGGGTTGTGTGCAAAATTTAGAAAGTAAGGGGGGAGGGGGGGGCGGGGGCAAAGTGGGGAGATGGACATCGGAGATGCATAATATGATTAAGCAGTCACGGATCTTTCCAACAATATATGAGATGAGGGGTGTCAACAAAATTTAGAAAGTATCCCTTGGGGGGGCAAAGTGGGGAGATGGACATCGGAGATGCATAATATGATTAAGTGGACACAGACCTTTCCAATGATATATAACATGAGGGTTGTGTACAAAATTTAAAAAGTACCCCTTGGGGGGGAGGGGGGAGCAAAGTGGGGAGATGGACATCAGAGATGCATAATATGATTAAGCAGTCACGGACCTTTCCAACAATATATGACATGAGAGGTGTCAACAAAATTTAGAATGTATCTCTTGGGGGGGGGCAAAGTGGGGAGGTGGACATCGGAGATGCATAATATGATTAAGTGGTCACAGACCTTTCCAATGATATATAACATGAGGGTTGTATGCAAAATTTAGAAAGTACCCTTCGGGGAGGAGGAGAGGGGGCAAAGTGGGGAGATGGACATCTGAGATGCATATGATTAAGCAGTCACAGACCTTTCCAACAATATATGACATGAGGGGTGTCAACAAAATTTAGGGGGGGGGGTAGTGGCGGGATGGACCCCGGAGATACATAACATGAATAAGTGGTCAAAGACTTTTCCAGCGATATATCACATGAGGGGTGCGTGCAAAATTTAGAAAAGTGTCTCACTTGGGAGGGGGGGGGGGAGTGGGAGGATGGACCCCAGAGATGCATAACATGAAAAAGAGGTCACAGGCGTTTCAACTTGCAACTTTTTTCTTGAGGCATTTGACAATATTAAATTTTTTTTTTACCTAAGACAATTTAACGATATTCTTAATATTTTTGCACAATTCGTCAAATGTTCATGGAAAAAATCATGAAATTCGCTAATCAATAGTTGATAAATTATAAAATTCAACAATCGATAACGGAAAAATCACGAAATTCATCAAATGGTCTGCACACTGATGTGATGATCAAAAGGGTTTTGAAGTATAGGACAAAATTAGCTTTTGCCAAACAGCGAGTAATACTGAAAATTTGGCAATGGACTTTATTGCCACCACTGGTCAAACATAATAGTCACACTCACCAATTACGATGATTGAATGGAAAAAGATTCTTTTTCTCTGCTGTCGCTCGACAAATTTCGAAACCATTTGGCGAATTTCACGATTTTTTCCCCAAAATTGACGGATTGTGATTTTTTTTCTCGAAGCCATTCGACGATATTTGAAAACTTTCCCCCCCGAAACCAGTTGATGAATTTTGTGATTTTTCCACTGTCGATTAATGAATTTTGCAATTTTTCCGCTATCAATTGACAAATTTAGCAATTTATCGACTATCGATTAACGAATTTCGCGATTTTTTCCATGAACGAACAAATTGCGCACTTTCTTCCCGCTAATGTTTGACACATTTCGCCCTTTACAATTCAGCCAATGAGTTGAACGTTGTTTCTTTCCAGAAATGTCAGGAATGAAACAATTATTCTTTAGGATGCATTCCCTTCGTTCGATGCCCCATGTGTGCGATGCAGCAACGGACGTCACAGACTTTTTAGGGCACCTGCAGACTAAAAACATCTAACCAATCTTCGCGGGTGAAAAAATCCCAGATTTCGTCAAATGACTGAGGGAAAAACACTAAATTCATCAAAGGATCATGGGAAAACATGACTTTCATTAAAAGACCACAGAAAAAACGTGAATTATGCAAAAGGATCGCGAAAGATAAGCAAATTTGTTCAAAGAATCGCTAAAAAGGAAATTTCACCAAAAAATCACGCTGTTTTACTAAATTTAGTCTAAAAATTGCAGAATAAAATGAATTTTATCAAAGAATCGCTGGAAAATGTGAATTTAGTTAAGGATCGCGAGAAAAATGCGAAATTCTTCAAAGGATCACTGAAAAAACATGAATTTCGTCAAAGAATTTCTGAAAAAACATGAATCTCGCCCAATAACAGAAAAATCGTGGTTCATAATCATTATATCATACATTATCAAAAAAGGAAATTTCACCAAAAAATCACGCTTTTTTACTAAATTTCGTCTAAAAATTGCGGAATAAAATGTATTTTATAAAAGAATCGCTGGGAAACGCGAATTTCATAATCGATCGTTAGAAAAATGCGAATTTCTTCAAAGGATTGCTGAAAAAACGCCAATTTCGTCAAAGGATTGCTGAAAAAACATGAATCTCCTCAAAAGGAAGCAGAGAAAGTGCAAATATCATCAAAGGATCACAGAAAAACGCAAATTTCGTCAAAGGATAGCAGAAAAAACGTGTATTTCGTCGAAGGATTGCAGTTAAAACATGAATTTTGTCAAATGATTGCTGAAAAAACACAAATTACGTCATAGGATCGCTGAAAAAATCATTAATTTCATCCATCGGCACATAAATATCATGAATTTCGTCTATCAGGGGAATAAAAATCCTTAATTTCGTCGGTCGGGTAGAGAATTTTTTTTCATCAATCGGGCGTGTAAAAATCATGAGTTTCATTTATCGGTCACCTAAAATACACAAAATTCTTGATACGGGCACATAAGAATCAAGAAATCAGTTGATCAGGCACATACAAATCATTAATTTCCTCTATCGGCACATAAAAATCACGAATTTTGTCTATCGGGTGCATAAAAATACTTAATTTCATAATCTTTTACCAAATTTCGTCTAAAAATTGCAGAATAAAATGTATTTTATAAAAGAATCACTGGGAAACGCGAATTTCATAAACGATCATGAGAAAAATGCGAATTTCTTCAAATGATCGCTGAAAAAACACGAATTTCTTCAAAGGATCGCTGAAAAAACATGAATCTCGTCAATAGGCAGCAGGGAAAGTGCGAAGATCGTCAAAGGATCACAAAAAAAGCAAATTTCATCAAAGGACCA
The DNA here is from genome assembly GCA_963931845.1 of Maratus michaelseni. Lineage (NCBI taxonomy): Eukaryota > Metazoa > Arthropoda > Arachnida > Araneae > Salticidae > Maratus > Maratus michaelseni. The sequence continues at coordinate 87,075,161 of OZ007593.1, forward strand.
CAGAAAAACACAAATTTCGTCAAAAGATAGCAGAAAAAACGCGAATTTCGTCAAATGATTGCTGAAAAAATCATTAATTTCATCCATCGGCACATAAATATCATGAATTTTGTCTAACGGATGCAGAATTTTTTTTTTCATCAATCGGGCGTGTAAAAATCATGAGTTTCATTTATCGGTCACCTAAAATTCACAAAAGGGTGCATAAAAAGCAAGAAATTAGTTGATCAGGCACGTAAAAATTATTAATTTCCTCTATCAGCACATAAAAATCATGAATTTAGCAATCGGGTGCATAAAAATACTTAATTTCGTCAGTCGAGTGCAGAAAAAAAAAATCGTCAATCAAGTGTGTAAAAATTATGAGTTTCATTTATCAGGCATGTAAAAATCATGAAATTCTTAAATCGGGTGCATAAAGATCATGAATTTTGTAGGACGGGCACTAAAAATCACAAATTCATCAAGTGGGTGAGTGAAATCACGAATTAGTCAAGTGGGCACATAAAAATCACAAATTTCTTCAATTGAGTGCATAAAAATCGTAAATTTTGTCCCTCAGATGCAGAAAAATCATTAATTTCATCGATCGGGTGAGGAAAAATCCTGAATTTTGTCAAACAGATGCAAAAAAAACACAAAAGGAAAAAAGAAAATCAGAAAATCCTGTATTTGTCCAGTTTTTTTCATATTTTTAATCGCCAGTTTTCTAAGTTTTATCGCCGAGTGCTTATTTTCACCTTTAGGTGGCAATAAAGTCAATCGCCAATTTTCAGTATTGCTCGCTGATAGGCAAGTGCTATTTTTATCCTGACAAAATGGTTATCGTATCAATGGATGGAAAAGGAAAAGTGTGTAGTGTATATAAATGAATTCTGCATTGACTGTCACCTTGTATAATGACAATTGTGTACAATTTATCGCGTTTGATGGAGTTTTTAAGTTTCAAGTTTAGATTATTATATTATTAGGTAGTTTTTCATTTTATCTTTATTTTATTTTATTGAATCATTGAAGGTAAAACAGATATCTATTTCTGTGTTCATGATTGAGTTCTTTAGATATGTTTTGATTCTTCGTATATTGTTAGCAAAATTATTTAGTGCACATAATATAATTGTAAAGCATGCTTTATATACATTCTGGTGCATTTTATTAGTTGAAATTTGTTACATTTTTCGAAATGATTGTTGAATTTTGTCATCTTTTTTCCCGCAACCAATCAATAAATTTCATGATGTTTTATTGGTGATTGGTTGCAGGAAAGTATTGTGAAATTCAACAATCATTCAAGAAAATGTAACAAAATTCTACTAACAACAGGAGCCTCTAAACAAACCAGTTCAAAATATGCATTCATATACATTAGATGCTGTACCATCTGTCCATTTACATATTAAAATGTGTACTAAATGATATAAAACATTTTAAAAACTGAAATTTTACACTTACATCTTAATTGTAAGTTTCATTGTTTACATGAGTGGATTTTAAGGAGTCTACTGCATATATATATACACATATACTAAAATTATCTATCTAAATCCATTTGAATCATTGAAAGTTTTGTTAAGATTTGATCGTATTTCAATCTTTAGAATGCTTTTCTATTATCCGACATAATACCAATAAATTGTCATACTAAAGTTCCAAAACCTTTAAAAAAATTGTCAACAAACCAAAAAATTCCATGCAAAACACATCCATACACACTATCATAACAAAATGATCAAAATGCACAGGTGGTAAAGCTGTTTAGAAGCTCCTGTTGTTAGTAGAATTTTGTTACATTTTCCCGAATGATTGTTGAATTTTGTGATCTTTTTCTCGCAACCAATAAATAAATTTCACGATGTATTATTGTGATTAAACTATGAATTTTGTTATTTTTTTACATATAAACACAATTGCCGACTCAGCAAGTTTCTGGATTTGTCCATGTTAGTGAAACTTTTTTTTTTCATGCAACTGCTTGTCAAATTTTTAATCAATTTTTACAGCCGAATGCAACTATTAAAACATCTGTAGTATTATATTCAAAAAGGTAAATTTCAGCTTTATAAATCCTAATAAAAACTCGACCATTACTTTTTGGTTTAAGCAATTTAAAGTAGCAAAATATACATACGACATATCCAAAGAATTCAATCATGAACACAGAAATACATATGTGTTTCTATGTTCATGAGCTCAATATAACAAAATAAATAAAGATAAAATGAAAAAATACCTAATATTTATAGTAATCCAAACTTTGAAACATGCTGCTTACGATGACTCCCGACTAAAGATCTCAGAGACAGGAAATGCCCTCACCTCATTGGCTGAAACAAATCTGTCTGTAGAGAGTAAAAGCCTCTAGCTGATTGGCGGAATGCTCGCGCATGCGTATAAAAGTCAAATTCGCATGAAAAACGAAATACCAGGTTAGCTTTAAATAGATGGATTCTTTTGAAAAACTTTCGGAATTAATTATTGCTGAAATCAATTAAAGAAAAAGGTTTCCCCTGATTGCAAAGAACATTATTTAGCCCTCTGAGCGTTTTGAAAAAGGGTAAAATTGTAATGTTGTTTTCTCTGCATTTTGTTTTATATGCTAAAAAAATATGATACTATCAGCATTATAAATAAAACTTAATTACAAATAGGAATATAACCCTTGAGAGTATTAATCATTCTTCAATGTTATCAAAATTCATTAAATCTATAGAATTATATTATCTTAAACATTGCATATATTGCAGTGAAACCTGGAACTTAGTGAACGGAATATTACGTTCCACACGCTTAGAGGGTTAGACCAATGGGAGAATTTAAAATATCCTGCTGAATTAGCTGAAAAGTTAGATTTATATGATAATTTGAGGTCACACAAAGTAGAAATAAAGATATCAAATAAAATCAGTGAAGTCGGGAGTTCTAATCGCTTTGAAAAAACGCCTTTAGATTTTAAAAGAAATGAGTTTGGTAAATTTGGCAATCAAAATGAGTCCAAGAGAAATAAAATTAATTATTTTTCAAATTTAAATCGGCCAATGTTAAGTTGCTATGGATGTGGAAACCCGGGAGTTATTAAATCCAAGTGTCCAACTTGTTCTCCGAAAAATGTATCAGCGCACTTTCAATCTCTAGAATTTCGCACATGTAATATACAAACATCACCAACATTATTGGTAAAAATAAGTATAAATGGTCTCTCTGTCACAGCCTGTGCTGACACTGGCGCAACACATTGCGTTGCGGGTGAAGTTTTGTATTCTTTATTAAAAGACCAAGGTGTGAAGTTTGAAAAAACTCAAATGGTCGTAGTCTTAGCGGATGGGCTACAAAACACTACCGAATTTAATAAAACAGAAGTTCGTGTTAAAATTGAAGGTCGCGATATTAAAACAACACTTTATGCTCTGCCGAATGCCAGAAATAATCGTACAATTTTGGGAATCGATTTTTTACGCAAAGCAAAAATTGTTTTGGACGTAGTAAATCAAGAATGGTTCTTTGCTGATAGATGCAGGTGGAAGTATAGATTCTCCGAAGATACATATAGACCTCCCAGTGAATAAGCAATAAAAACCGTTGATTTAGACACTGTTTCTCTTAGAGAAGATGAAGGTAGACATCTCACTTCAGAGCAACGAGTTAGGTTGAATGAACTGCTTGGAAAATTTACAAGTAGCTTCTAACTAGGGGAAGAGGCTACACCTAAAGTTAAACATTATATGGATACTGGATCACATCCTCCTGTAGCAGTACCCCCTTACCGCATGTCACCTGCAAAAAAGGAAATTTTGCGTAAAAAATTAGATGAATTACTCTCTAAAGTTATAATAGAAGAGTGCGAATCTCCTTATGCCTCGCCAGTAGTATTGGTCCCAAAACCAAATGGAAAAATTCGCCTTTGCGTCGATTATCGAAAATTAAATGCCATCACAAAGACGGATAATTATCCATTACCGCGGGTAGATGATTTGCTCCATGAAGCTAAACATACACCTTATATGACCACTATTGACCTGAAGTCTGGATACCACCAAATTGAAGTAAATGCTGCTGATAGAGACAAAACTGCATTTATTTGTCCATTTGGAACTTTTCGGTACATTAGAATGCCTTTCGGATTGAAAAATGCCCCAGCAACCTTTCAGAGATTAATAGATAACTTTCGAAAGTCCCTCAAAGACATCTTTGTATTGTCTTATTTAGATGATATTATAATTTTGTCGGGAAGTTTTGAGAAACATTTGTCTGACTTAGAAGCAGTTTTTAATAAACTATCGGAATTCAAGTTGTATGCTAATCGTGAAAAATGCAATTTTGCTTGCCCCCGTGTTAAATATTTAGGACATTGGATATCAAGCTCTGGAATCGAAGTTGATCCTGGAAAAACCGCTGCAATTCAACAAATGCCTGCTCCTAAGACTGTTAAACAAGTTCAATCTTTTATGCAATCCTGCTCCTGGTACAGACGTTTTATTCCCAAATTTTCAGATATAGCTAGACCTCTAAGTAATCTTACGAAGAAAAATGCAACTTGGAAGTGGGAAGAAGCAGAACAAAGCGCTTTCGAAACATTGAAAAGTTCATTAATCAATCCTCCTGTACTGAAACAAAATGATCCGACCAAGCCCGATCTTATTCGTACAGATGCCAGTGGATATGCTCTAGGTGCTGTCCACCTCCAGGGTCAGGGAGAAGAAGAGCATCCAATAGAATATGCGAGTCGTTTGTTAACTGCACCAGAAAGAAACTATGCTACCACCGAGCGCGAAGCACTTGCTGTCATTTGGGCTTTAAATAAATTCCGTGGCTACATTGAAGGACATGAATTAACAGTTGCCTCCTATCACCAGCCCCTAAAATGGCTGATGAGTTTAAAATCACCGTCAGGCAGATTAGCCCGATGGGCTTTGCAGTTACAATCTTTCAACCTGAAGATTGAATATATTCCTGGAAAAGCAAACGTTGTTGCTGATATGTTGTCTCGCCCTATTTGCAGTCACGAAGAACCCTCTTGTGAAATTGGCACAATTTCGATTGAAATGCCTATTAGATCTCCTAAAGATATCCGAGAAGAGCAATTAAAAGATGAAGATTTGAAGAAAATCATTGAAGCGTTTGAATCTAAAGAAAATAATACAGATTTTGCTAATTGGACTGATCGTGGTTACCTCTTAAACCAAGGAGTCCTATATCGTTACTCTCCAGAATCAGATTCAGAAGAAGCCCAATTAGTTGTTCCTGTTCAAGAACGGAAAGAAGTCTTGAAGAATTGCCATGATTCACCGACCGCAGGCCATTATGGAGCCGAGGGAACCTATTACAGAGTATCCCAAAGATATTACTGGACTGGAATGAGAAAAGATACCGCAGATTATGTTAAAAAGTGTGTAGACTGCATTCGTTATAAAGCGAGTAACCAAAAACCTGCTGGACTTTTACAAACACCTGTCCATAGTCAAAGATTTGAGACCCCCTCAATAGACTTATTTGGACCCTTGCAGAAACAGCAGATGATAAAAATTGGATTTTATAATTGAAGACCTGCAGCACTAAATGGGTAGAACTTTTCCCATTAAATAACGCAACAGCCACGGAATGTGCTGTTACCTTAATTGAGGAAGTGTATTTAAGATATGGTTTTCCAAGAAAAATCATTAGCGACAATGGTCCGCAATTCATCAGTGCTGTGATGCAACAAGTTTGTTTTCTCTTAAAGATAGATCAAAGTTTAACTCCGATGTACCACCCTCAAGCAAATCCGATGGAAAGAAAAAACCGAGATCTAAAACCCCGCTTAGCGATGCTAGTTGGAGATGATCATCCAACTTGGAGTGAAAAATTACCAGTAATCCGTTTTGCCCTTAATACTGCAAGATGTAGTTCCACAGGTCACACAGCTGCATATTTAATGTTTGGTCGTGAATTACGTACCTCCGATGTTGTTGCTCATGACTGTAATTGCGAATGATAATTTCATACCGGAAATAACCCCTTATTTAAAAAACTTTGCTAACATTACTATGCAGATAAGCGATCGCATAGAACAAAGCCAAGATAAGCATAAATATTATGCCGACAAACATTTAAAAGCTTCTGAACAATACAAACCAGGCGATCATGTTTGGGTTACATTGCATCCAATTAGCCAAAGGAAAAATAATAAAACAGCTAAATTCATGCCCCGTCGCGACGGCACCTATGTTATTTTAAAACAAAGATCTCCTACTTCTTATACCATTGCTACTAAAGAAAACCCTTTCTCTCCCTTAGGAAATTATCATATATCAGCTTTGTATCCTTACAAGCAAGATGATGGTGGATGTTCTAAAGGCTTCATTCGTCCAAGAGGCAGACCCGGGAAACGTCAGACGCCCAGCCAGCAAACATTTACGAAAGGTTCAAAAAACGCGAGAACAACAGAGGTATTTAGTCACCAGAAATCATCCCGAAGGAATCCACCCAGGAAATGCACACTGCATCTGAGGGATCAGTAATGCAGTGTGAGGGGAAGAGTGTAACGCCCAAACTATACTCACTCCATCATATTCTCTCTCCTTTTCTTTTTTTTTTCTTTCAAAAGAATTGACAAGCTGAGTAAATTAGATTTTACCAGAAGAGTAGAATGTTTACAGAGTGGTGGCCGTCAAGTCAACTGAGCTAAGCCGTAATATTAAATTAAATGAATTATTTTGTAAATAGTAACATGTAAATATGTTGTAAATATTAAATTTATTAGTCTATGAAGAAGTTATCAAGTTTTATTTGTAACTAAAATAGTTTCCACCTCCGATTCAAAATAATATGTTAAATCTTATAAACAAATAGGGATATTTAACAGCTTCATTAGATTTTAATCCTTAAAATATGTATTCAAATGCTGAATTTATTTACCACACACTCTAGCGCGAGTCCAGAAATTTTGGACAAAAGAAAAAGTGAATAAAGGTGCAGTGGGGTCTAAATACAAGCGAGACGCAGAAATCGCAAATTCGAACACAATCAATCGAATTAGGAATAAAATTGCTTAAGAACACTAATGTCAAGATGTTACGTACTAGATATAAAATATATTGAGATGTTATGTAATAGTATATTTTTTATTGTTTAAGTTATCAAATTTAACCTTTTCTTAAAGTGATATTCGCCTTCAAACTACCACAAGCGAAACCGTTTTCCAATAAATTCAGAATTTCAATACTTAGGTATATTTTGATCCCTTGATGATCGGAGCCGATGCTAAGGATTTTCAAAGAATATCTGAAAGTTTAATTTAAAAAAAAAAGAAAGCCTTAGCTGTTGTCATGGGATTTATTTACTACTTGCAACAGTGATGCATTAAAAAAAACAATCTAAAATAATAAACCAACACTACTGTTATCCCCGCTTTTCCTTTAAGGTTTATGAAATGTTTTTAAAATGCCCTTTATTATTATTATTTTTTTTAAACTTTTGCAAGGACATTCATTTGCTCCGATAGAATTTTTAAAAGATTACGGACGTACGATCTTTTAACATGGGGCCGCGCACACTGTCTACACCTGCGATGGGAAATCATTAGATCCAATTATCCCGAAACGCTGTTTTTTATCAGTTTTGATACGATAACATTTGAACCAGTTGAAGCTTTACATTTTTTTTTAAATAAAGGAGAATAAATTCTTTACAAACTATACCTGAAAAGCAAAAAATAATTTTTTTCTTTCACGTTATAATATATACTATTTAAATATTTAAATATTTATTTATTTATTATAAGATTTTTTTGTTTTGTTTTGTTTTCAGGTATAACTGAGAGAACATGTAACAAGTGGGTAAGTGTGATCGAAGATTGCTCAAAGCGTTTCGTTTAATATTCCTTTCAAAACACTTTATCATTTCTTTAATGAATCCAAATAAATTTCATTTAGCAACCAAAAAAGTCATGTTTTTTATAAAGTAAAAATTTACCGGTCTATTTTTCTAATTTTTTCGAATATCTAAAACAGCCCGCTATTATATTCTGTCATAATAATATCTGTTATGTGGACTAAATGCGATATTAAAAAAAATAATAATTTCACAATTAAACATGTTGTACACCTTCAAAATGTTAAAATATGCGAATATTTCCGTAATCGGGTTTTTATCATGATTCAATACGTTCTTCAAACTCATATATTTACTATATTAAAGACGTGAGTATAAAACATCGCAAATTTACTGAATGGTGTATACAAAAGCTTTGTATACACCATTCAGTAAATTTGTGATGTTTTATGCTCACGTCTTTAATGTAGTAATGTTTCAAGGTGTAATCGTCCAGCCTTTATATCATATATTTACTATTCTCTATTACTCATATTGTTACACGCTTTGTATTATTCTGAAACATTTGAAATATCCGTTAAACTTCCGATATGACGTCAGATTTTCTTTTTAATTCTCTAATGCCGTGATATTAATCTGCATTGTGTACATACACATACTCATACTCCATGTATTATTGAGAAATCTTTCCGTTTTATTACAAGTATGACGTCAATCAATGTTATTTCATATTAATATTTTTTTTCAATCGGTGAAACTTTTTATTTCATTTTCATTTTTCACGTGGAAATTGTCTGACAGAGAATTAATTATTGTAGAAAGAATTTCATCGTGGATTTTTAATTTTTGGCATCTGCTATAACGAAAGATGTTTAAATTTAATAGTAAAAGGCTATTAGAATTTTGGTATTTTATCTCTATTTATTAAAATAATACGAATTATTCTAATTTTAATATTTTGAGCTCTTTATACCTGCTATTTAGATTTATACACAAAGTTTCAACTCTGTAAGTTACATAGTTTTTGAGAATGGCTCTGTGACAGACAGACAACGGAGCGTGAGTAATAGGGTTTCGTGAGATGAACGAAACCCTAATAAGCAAAATAAAAAAGAAATGACGACGCAAACATATGGAACTTGGGATTCAGAATTTTAGCAAAAGTACACTAACAAGAACAGATTTGTCTTACAGTATTAAAACATTTGTTCTTGTTTCTTAAAATCGAACAAATATATTTTATTTTTATATAAGAGAAATAAATAAATTTAAAAATAAGTATATGTATAGTTTAAATTAATTAATCGCAAATTAATGCATGATCAAATATCACTCAATTTTCATCATTTCAAATATTTCTGGTCCTTTTAATGCTTCATCTTAAAGATGTCTGTTGCTTGAAACTTTTCAAATGCAGCGTCTGAAAGTACTGAGCTAACTGGATAAACTGAAGCTTGATAAATGGATAGATATGTAAAATTCAAGACATTACATTGGCTGCGAGATTAATGTAAATTAATAATTAATAATATCCAAGAATGTAAATTAATAATATGCACAGTAATGCTAAACCAACAGTAAAAAATTCTTGCGACGTGTACCGGAACGAAAAAGTAGGTTCCATATACGAGATTTTTTTTAAAATTCAACTCATTTTACTTAAACACACGAAAACCCGAAGCTAAAATGTTTGGAACCCGAATATAGAAGATTCAAACTCTTTTTTCTTTAATGCTGAATTTGAATTCGAATTTCAGCATGATAGTTACAGCATAACAGAACTCAGATTGTTTCAAAATGTAAGCCACACTAGAATTTCAAACTGCCATATACCAGCCATTTTTTAAGATCAAGCCAACACAAAAAGTGCTCCGGAATCCTTGTATCCCGATCTAACACTTAAAGGAAGCAACTTTTCAATTTTTTTTTTTTTGTATACCTTTTTGATTTTTAAAAAAATTTAATTTTTTTAATTGGCCGTCATTTTGAAACAAAATGTCAAATGAAGCTGGCCAACGAACTAGGTCGAGACTTTGGTATGTCCTGTACACATGATCAGTCAAATTCATATTTATTTATCAATACGAGAGTTACAGCATAACAAATATCAGATTGTTTCAAAATGTCAGCTACCCTACCAATTCAAACTGCCATATCTCAGCCATTTTTTAAGATAAATCCAAAACAAAAAAATAATTGCTCCAGAATCCTTGCATTAGGATCTAATACTAGAAGGAAACAACTTTTTCAATTTATAATTTTTTTGTATATCTTTTTGAACTTTTAAAAATTTAAAAATGTTTAATTGGCCGCCATTTTGAGATAAAATGGCGGGTGAAGCTGGCCAACGAACTTGGTCGAGACCTTGGTATGTCCTATGCACATACTGAGTCACATCGAAATCGGTTCATAAATAAGGGAGTTACACCATGACAAATGTGATATATATATATATATATATATATATATATATATATATTTAAATCAACATTTTTTAATGGAGGGTGGTTTTGGGGTCTGGATGTCATGATCGATGGAAATATACCAAATTTTTCTGGAACTGCATTCCTCCAAACGGTTGCAATAGGTAGCTTTTTGTAATGAAAGCTACCTAACAGTACCCTATATATAAGTATTGTTGCATACGTAATGTACAGTCGTGGAAAAAAAACTGGACACCCCCCACTAACTCTGCAATAAATTATAGTAGAAAGAAGTGACTGGTACCAAACGATTGGAAATAAAGTCTACTTTTAGATTATGTATCTAAAATTTGCTTAAGGGGCCATCTACATAATAAAACCAGCCTAAACTTTATTTTTTTCAATGGCAACACCCACTTTTGACATGATATTTTAAATCTTCGGTTCACACTATGCCTAGATACAAAATTTTAATCATTTCGATGATAAGTGTTCGAGTTATAAACATTCAAATTTTAGAGCTTCTAATGTTAAATTACATTTTCATATTTTTATTAATATCTCCCGAAATTATAATCCTAATGTGCTAACGTTTTGTTTGGTTATAAAACTCAAAAACCCAAACATAACTACGTTAAATTTGTAATTTTTAAAATTTTATAATATGAATTATGAATTATGAAATTAATATTCGAAAAAATTATGAATTGCAACCTACAATTTTTTTGATGGATTTATATTTATTATGTCCTGCTTTATGTGTATTCAAAATTTCAAATTTTTCTTCCAAGTAGTTTTCAAATTATGCTTAAAGAACGGCAAGATGCTGCTTTAAGGCCGTCTATGATGTGCATTAAAGCATAGTTTGAACAGGGATGGGAGCGCTCCGACTCGAAATCCCGATTGACACCACTAAATTTTAATAGTATTTGTTACCTTATTCAAGAACAAAATTTCTGAAATTCTTTACGTTGGAGAATACTATTAAAAATTAGTGGTAAGAATCGATATTCGGGTCGGAGCGCACTCATCCCTGTTTGAGAAAATATTATACTCATAGGCTGGAATTAAAACTAGATTTCCTCAAATCTTGTTAAATTGTTTGCAATATTACACTAAATGGTTGTTAGATAAAGTATTACCGCGAAAGTATTAGTTTGTTACTTAAAAATGCTAATTTAAACTTTCATTAACTTTTGTATATCAATCAAAAATTGTAATCTTTACAAATATGTATGGATGTTCAGTTTTTATTCCATTAATAACGAACTTAAAATAATTAAACTTTTTCTTCTATAACTTTCTTATTTAGATCTATTCGATTAAACAGGCTAATTGAAAAAAAAAATACAAGTTATTTTTATGGTTTTCTGATAGGCAAGATTATTTCCCAATCGCTAGCAGTGTGCAAAAAAATCTAATAATAACAATAATAATAATAATAAATGGCAAACGATAAGTTTTCTTGCCAAGAGGCATTAATGAGTTAATTGTAAAATTTCAAATGAACTACCAGAATAGGTTTAATCATAGAATTATTAACCCTATTCCGAAGGAGAATAACGGAATTAAAGTTATTCAGATGTCTTTATAACATAGATTTAGTTTTAGGTCTTCAAATAAATCGGAATATAAATTCTGCGAACATATCTCAAAACATATCTCCCCCTCGCTACAAAAAAAAAAAAAAAAAAAAAAAAAAAGCAATGTCTGAATTTATTTTCAGACTAAAAAACAATTTATTTGCGTTTATTTATTTATTTTTTTTTTTTAACTTTGATTTCTTACGCTGCTTTATACTATTTTTTTAAATTCTACATTTTGTATTTGTCACTATTATTCACGTTTCTGACAATAACCTAAAAAAAAGACGAGTTAAATAGATGCAAAATCTGAGAAAAAGCATTATAAAAGCACCTGTAAAATTCCAATAACATTTACATATTCTAAAACTATTTTAATTACAAATAATCTTATGGTTTTTTAACACCTTCGTGAAGAGCGTCTATTAGAGAATTTTTAATAATATACCACCGGTTTTTTAAAACAGAAATTTTCGTCTAATTGAATCGTGGAAATGCTAAGATATAATAATGCAAAGCTTACAATAAAAAATAACTGGTGGGAAAAATCGAGGATTCTGAGCATCTTATACGTCACGTATACGTGTCGCTTGTCCCCAAGGGGTTAAAATCGGATAATTCAACAGTTGTACACATTATTTTACCGCATATAATAGTAACCGAAACTTATTAAGTGAGTAAAATGGTCATATCAGTAAAACATAATACATTAAAAGAAGTGACATTCTGCAGCATTTCAACAATCGAGTACCGAACTGGCGAGAACCGAACTTGGATACAGCCCCTTAAATATGCTCATTATAACGTAATTAATTTCTCAGAAACTAATCGTAGGAATTTAATGAAATTTGGTATCTAGGCATAGTTTGAACTGCAGATTTCAAATATGTTGTCAAATTTGGGTCTTACTGTTGAAAAAAAAACAAAGTTTGGGTGTGTTTTTATATGTAGATGCCCCCCTAAGCAAATTTTATATACATCATTTAAAAGTAGACTTTATTTCCAATTGTTTGGTACCAGTCACTTCCTTCTACTATAATTTGTTGCAGAGTTAGTGGGGGGTGTCCAGTTTTTTTTTTCCACGACTGTACATAAAGCCATAGGGAACGATATATTACATAAATTACATTGAAATATAATTAAATAAAATCGTGTTCCGTTGAATTAAACAGTTCGCTCAATTGTTTCGAACCAAAGAAGGTGGATGGTCTTATACGCGAGTGTATACGGTCAAATAAAATAATTATATAGTTTCTTATATGCCTGTTTCTTTGAAGAATTGTTTAACAGTTAAAGTCCTTCGAAGGAACACGAAGTAAAACAAAACAAAATAAAACGACAAATAAAACATTAGATTATAAAACACATAATTTATTATACATAATGTGCTATAAAATCAACCACTTAAACTTAAAACTCCAAAAATTAGTAGCCCCACCAGTGGCTGAGAGGTTGTACTCTCGAAGCTGGTAGACGGGAGGTGCTGGGTTCGATCCCAATCGCGCCCGTCGGCCTAATCGTTCGGAGTTTTCGTGGTTTTCTTCGAACCGTGGATTTATCCATGCGTAAATACGGGTTAGGTTCCCTTAGAAAGACCCCCACGAAGGGCACTCCCCCCGGGCCTATATCCCTAGTGTAGATAATTGGCCGTCAATATTCAACCCAACCCAACCCAAAAATTAGTAATAAAAATTTTGTTTATGTATTGAAGAGACGTTAATAAACAGGGGTATTCACTCAGACTGCATAAGGTGTATCGGAGTCAGTCTGGATTTACAGTGTCGAAGGTAATGTAGTTGCTACTAGGTACACTTTCTTACCAGCGTTCAATCTACATCCCGTTAAACACAGATTGATAGAAAATAAGATTTGATCTTACGCTTTAACTTTTACATCATATTAGGTAAGTAGCTGGTATATAGCCACAGGTTAAATGGCATTGATTGTTCCAGGACATTGTTGATTGTGTCTCATATACATGCTCATTGAAATAGCCCTACAGGAAGATGTCTGCTAAGATTAGTTTAAATGTTCCTGGAGGTTAATTTTTGTACTTGCCATATCCAACGATTTTTATGTGACTATCGTTTTAGATCTTCACATCCCTATATCTTTGGTAAAGCAAGTATGGGTAACGGAAACCTGATTTAAGGCCTTTTGGGCGTCTAGCTCCCGAAGCAGTCGGGGGACTCCGACACGGTCTGAAGTATAAAAGTGGTGGCCTTCCAAGAGGGTGGGATGCACCACATATCGTCCATGACGTCAATTTTTGGGAAAGTGGGTCGGTCAGAAGGTGGCGGCGTGGCTCCCCAACCTACCGTAGCGCATATAGGAATTATTTTGGTCCAGCGTGTTCAAAGGTCTTTTTACCCTGGAAACGGTGGTTGACGGCTGAGCTGCGCCCCCAGGCGCAGCTCAGCTTTTGTATCTGACGATTTATTGCTCGAATATATCAAACCGGTAAATTATTTTAATTTTTTGAATGGCACGGATAGACACAGTCATGTGAAAAAATTACCAAATTCGAAGCAACAGTAGCTTTAAAAAATATGAATAGTGGGTTGAACTTTTCATGGAATAAGTAGATCGATAGGGGAAAAAAAGAAAGCATCTATTTTGAAATTTTCTGGTAGTGGTTTTTCTAAAATTTCCAGATTCGTTGAATAAATACTGTAAAGTATATGCTGATAATGCCAATTTAAATATTTCCTACGTCATTTTTATACTATTAAAATTCTTTTTTTAAAATTTAAATTTCCTTTTATAAATATTTAATTAATTATAAGTTTCTATAAAAACTGACTTGCAATTTATTATAGAATAAAAGTCTCATTAGACGCTTATTTCAAGCTTTAACACTCATTTTTATAAGCATGCTTTATTAATTCAAAACGTAGACAATTTTTGAGTAAAGTTTAGAGCATAGTAATTTATCAATATTTAAAAAAAATAAATAAAGATAATTATTTTTTTTAATTTTACCATGTTTGAAACTTTGTGACATTTTTAAATAGTGAAAAATAATAATGAATAAGATATTCGAAAATATATGATTTTAGAACTTTCCCTGCTATGTAATTAGTGGTGTTTAAGATAAAAAATGGTGTGTGTTAGGAAGTTTAATTAATTAGAAAATGAATTGATTTTATATATTTTAAATTATTTTAAGATAAATTATTAATAAGCTTCGAAAAATGTATTTTCGTAAGTTTCAGAGACTACATCTCTGTAATGAAGAAATAAAGATTATTTTGTGTTAACTATACAAATACATTTAAATATCCTTTCAGCCTATTTCTGTGTTAAAGTAATCGTGGAATAAAATATTTTTTTATTGTCTTATTTGAAGCATAAATTATAAACAAACTATTATTAAATTTCGTGAAATCTCGCACACATTAAGAAAGACTGAAATGCCAAATATAATTTAAATATGAAATTTATGTCGGTATACATATATTTATAGTTTCGTAGTTAATATATTTTCAGCACAATAGTATTTAAAATAAGCATTCACACATATCTTTATATTTTTGTTACAGGATACTTAAGTTCAAGTATATTATCATCTGCAATCGGTCATTGTCCGTAAGTTAGAGAATGAGGCTGTTTCAGCATTATCATGAAGTCATTTTACTAAATCAAACATGTTAAAGATAGTACTGACAATTATATTCCAAGAATTAATGAGAATAATAAATGAAATTATGATGAACAATTTCTACAGTTTATTAAATTATCTTTTCAGACTTCCCGTATTATCTTTCTAGAAAATCTTAATTTAAATTATTATGATTTTAAGATAATTTTGTTTATTATGCATTGCAAATTTCATAAGTAGTTATATATTTTTTTTGTACTTAACAAAATATTTGTGGAAAACGTATTAAATCGAAATTAACATCATTAGTGAAAATGCCACTAATTTTAGTCTTAATGTATAATATTGTTGTTACAGTATAAAGGCAAGTAACTAAAAAAATACACGAATTGTATTTAGTTAGAAAATATTCAATAATATATTCCTTGCATGTTAAAAATATATAATGTAAGTTAGGAGAAAATGATATTTCACTAAAAGTAAAAATGTATGTAATATATGATAAAAGCAGAAATCTGCAATATCATAAAATTTTTGTAAGAATGAAAATAAATAATTTCGGTATAGTTTTTTGAGCGCCGCCATATCCTTATGCAGTTTTATAAATTTTCGTAAATTTGTTTTGTATGTGTAATTTTTCTTTTAAAAATTACTTTATCGTCACTCAGCATACACGGTTAAAATTCTGTAGCAAATAGCCCAACCATTGGACCGTTTTCATATAAGTTGGTAATTTATAGCATTCAACAGTATTATGCGCGTTCCCAAGCGTGATCTAATTGTTCGAATGGAGACATTTTTTTAAATGATTAAACTGGACGGTGGATGGATGATTCCGCTAAAAATTTTTTCTAAAATTCACCGCTAGTGGAATATATAGCGCTTTTCTATCACGGAAACCTTTGTCTCCGATAACACTTTATTTAAATAACGAGCGACACAATTAATGTAACACATATCTGTTAACTATCTGCAGAAAACTGTCCGGTCATTCATATGTTTATAAAATACGTTTCTGTAACCGTTTTCTTGAAGAAAGATTCAATGACTGGCAGTTTGTTGCATCTTTTAATAGTGTAAAACTACACACATGCTGTTTATCATGTACCATGATATAAGCAGTGAAGTTGATGTGATTTTTCAAATATTTTAACCTATCTTATTTTTTTCGCCTTATAAACACCAATATATTATGTTTGAACTGTATATAAAACTAAGAACTTAAAAGAATATATTTCATAAAAATGTCCTACTCCTGTCGCTTCTATATATATAAGTATAACAGAACTTTAAAAGACTGTCAAAAAAGTCACATACAAACAACTTCCTGTTATCGAATTTAGTGACCCCAAAATCATGACGGTAGATCGTGTAATTAATATAATTATTTGATAATGAAATAATATACGTATAAACCGTGAACGCATATACCGTGAGCGCATATATATTTGTATCTTATGAAAAAACTACCGATTTCCTTTTTTAAAAATATTAAAAAAAGTTACTTTATAAATATGACAATAATTTCTGTTACTATTATTGCTACTTAATACAAAATCAAGAGCACTGAATTTCAAGAAACTAAAATGTGTTTATTTATACATAACTTAACAACATGATTTAATTAGTTTGTTACATACAAAATTTATTTTTTATATAGAAAAAGATCTGTAAATTAGAGAGATAATTCCTGCTTTTTTTATTCTGGTTGTGTAAAAGGATTTCACTTACGATAGATACTCACGTGTAAGTCGAGCCCCAGTATTGGTCGACCCACTTTCTTTGTGTGGAAAATCTCAAAATATCCCCTATAATTCTATACACATTCTCTGCCACAGAAAAATCGCGAAAAATTAGATACTCACCTATAAGTCGACCAAGCCCTATTGTGTGAAAACCATCGCAAATAAATAAATAAATAAAAACCGGCCCAATAAGTCGAACAAAATTCTTTATGTGAAACAAAAAATCGGAAATACTCCAAACCTTGCCTATAAATCGACCCTTTTATTGGATGGAAAAATTTGGGAGAAATCAAAGCTCGTCTACAATTAAATCGGTCATTTGAAAAACCACATAAATCACAGAATCATAACTTTTCATAAATTTAAAAAAAACTGTATTAGTCAAAAGAAAACGAATTTTTATGGGGTTTTTTGAGGCTCATTATAGAATTTGGACTTCAAAGTTTGTAAATATCGAATAATTTTTATAATTTATGGATAATAAGAAGAACAATACGAGAAAAACTGTTCCTGACTTATGTTGTTTTAGCAAGATACAAGGTTAGGTGGTATTTAATTTGAACAAAACAGTCATACTAAACATATTTTTAATCAAAATTTATAAAGATAGCACTTATACAGAAATACTTTATGTTTTAATATGGTATTGCATGCAAATGGTAATATGGTAATGTAGTATGGTATCCGCATGTAATCTGGTATTACACTATATTGCCCAAGGTGATTGGTCACTTGCGGTTTTAGACGTTTTGCTAACTTTCTAGAAAAATGCATGATGAATTAACCTGAAACTGCAGGTGTGTAAACAGTATAGTATAGTTTATATATTTCCGTGAATATTTTTTCCCGAAACCCCATAGGGGACTGTCAACAAATTGAAAAAGAATTAATATCTTTTGGATTACCCTGTAAAAACTAATGTAGCAAAATTGTTCAAACTCAATATTATTAATAAGTGGTTTATTGTAATATACTGTGTTAATTTTTATGGGGATAGCATGAACATTCGAAGAGAAATTAAGGTTTTTATAAAAACGGACTCAAATTTCGCCAAGTTTTTTGCTTATAATTTGCAGAGTTCTTAATATAAAAAAAAGTTATTTTGAGAAAATATGTCAAACAACATTGTACATAATATTCTGCAATCGGAATTAAAAAATAATAAAAATTGGATGAAAAATAAGCAGGTTTACTAAAAAAATGTTTCACTGCGCATGCACGAATGCAATCAAAATATAGTATGCATAATGTATTAGCTAAGTAATAAAGCAACTTTTGTGAAAGTCTCAAAATCATAGCTTGAAAATTCTGAAAATTATCGTCGATAGAAGAAGCTCGAAATCCGTTGTTCCCAAAAAGAAGCAAAAAGATGAGGGGTTGTATCCAAATATACTAATATGTGAAATTTTGTGTACGCTATCTTGACACTAATCAACAGATATTTGATACAATCCCTCATATTTTTGCTTCTTTTTGGGAACAACGGATTTCGAGCTTATTCTATTGACGATAATTTTCAGAATTTTCAAGCTATGATTTTGAGACTTTCACAAAAGTTGCTCTATATACTTAGCTAATACATTATGCATATTACATTTTGATTGCATTCGCGCATGCGCAGTGAAACATGTTTTAGTAAACCTGCTCATTTTTCATCCAATTTTTATTATTTTTTAATTCCGATTGCAGGGTTTTATGTATAATGTTGTTTGACATATTTTCTCAAAATAACTTTTTTTTATATGAAGAACTCTGCAAATTATAAGCAAAAAACTTGGTGAAATTTGGGTCGGTTTTTATACAAACCTTAATTTCTCTTCGAGTATACATGCTATCTTCATAAAAATTAACACAGTATATTACAATAAACCACTTATTAATAATCTCGAGTGTGAACACTTTTGCTACATTAGGTTTTACAGGGTAATCCAAAAGATATTTGTTATTTTTCAATTTGTTGACAGTCACCTATGGGGTTTCGGAAAAAAAATATTCACGGAAATATATAAGCTATACTATACTATTTACACACCTGTAGTTTCAGGTTAATTCCTCATGTATTTTTCTAGATAGTTAACAAAATGTCTAAAATCGCAAGTGACCAATCACCTTTGGCAATATAGTGTATATGCAACACCATTTAAGCCGCTGACTTTATGTCGTTTAAGTAATGAACGAAAATTGGAAGGTATTGTTTGAAGAGGAAGGAATACATTGACTTATGTGGTTAATTCCGAGATCAGGGCCATACATTTAACGAACCATTTGCGACAAAAAGTATATTTAGAAAAACTTGACTTATGTGGTTTTTGAAATGATCGATCTAATTCCACCCACCTTCTTTGTGTGGAAATATCTGCAAAAACTCATCATAAGACGACCCAACTTGTTTGAGGGGAAAAAATTGGAAAATTCAAAAACTCGCCTATAAGTTAACATCTTCATGTCGTAAAAACCACGTTTAAGCCAATCTTCCTCTTCAAAAAGGCTTTTATAAAAAAAAATCTTATGAAAATAGAGAAAAATACTTATAATTACAAACAGATTTATAAACAAATCATAAACTTACCAATATTCATAAATTAATCAATTCGAGAACCATAAACAAGAATGAAAAATCATGCGTGCATAGATTATGAAACGCTTTCGAAATCTTTGAGAATAACAAAACTTCACAGTTTAATAAGGTGAAAGGTGATGTGTAAGCAAAGAATTTGGAAAAAGAATAACACATTTGAAAATCTTATTTCAGGTATTACCATCAATAGACGGGAAAACATCCGATTGTTTTTTGAAGCCGATATGATCGATAGATTTGTAATATGTGTATTACATAGCATTCTAAAATTTAGTTCAGTTAAGAAACACAAATCACAGTTGTAAATACGCCTTCAGCAATTTCTGTCAATAAACTGAAATGTGATCGATATATTTTTTGCTACCTTGTATATCATCTATAAAATTTATTTCCACAATGTAATATGCAAAACATTTGTTTATTTAAAAAAAAAAAATAGCACAACTTAAAACGCATTTCCACCAATTATTGTGCTTTTACTGTGATCTAACTGAATCATTTGTTGTTTCCCTGTAAATGAACGGAAAATTCTATGGACATAATATTCTATAGTAAGCTTCTTGTAGTGCACTGTAGTGATATATTTAATTTTAAATATGTTTGAAACAGTATAACACCATTAAAACTTACAGCAATCGAATTTTCTCCATAGATCGTAATGTAACGGAATTATTTTGTGAGTCCCTGTAAATAAACTATAAACGCTATATACTTCATTTACAATACATAACATGCCATAGTAAACCTCATTAAAATATATCAATTGCATGACAGTCCGAGTATATTTAGGCGAGTTCCAGCACGGAAAGTAAGACAGACAGACGGCAGATAGAACGAATTCCTAAACACTTCAACTATTTTGGAAATTGTTAAAATGTAGTCATTGGAATGATTCTAATTCCGATCTTTTGTCAGACTGGTGAAACAATTGATGGTAGACCTGTTTTTTACAATTAAACCATCATATGTCACCTGGGTTTCATCAATGTGCATTTTGTGTAAAATTGCACATTCTTTAGAATCATTAGTATTGATTTAGTTTTAATATTGTTAAATAGGTCTAGTAACCAATGATTTTTATCGCCTCATTTCTACTTTATGAACGTCAATATGTTCACTGGAAAACAGTTAAAGTTTCACATGGCACTATTTTCTTATCATTATTATATTTAGAACATATTTTTCAACAAGGAATTCAAAAACATTCCAGATTTATAAAAATAAGTAATATATATTAGAATCTTATGATAAACAGAAGTAATAATAATACTTGTGTATCTAATTGTTTTATATAGTCTTTATTTTTAATTACAAACTTTTACTAATGATATGCCAAAAAAAAAAAAAAAAAAAAAACACATATACCGAATTTTGAAAGATTTATTTACTTTAGCTCTTTTTATCCACTACGATAATTTTGTATACCTATTTTGTATATCAATAATTTTGTATAGCTGTTAAAATATTAATAAAATAACTAGTATTTTACGTATGGATACGAAACTGGTATCCGATTACTTTATTTATATATGCATATTAAATAATTGAAAAAATCAGAACAAACTTTAATGGTGTTATTTTAAAATTTGACTTATATTTCTTAAAATACTTGCCAATAAAATACGGTTCAAACTCTTATCATGGTTTTAAATAATCACATAACTATTTTTAAGAAACTGAAAATGTGCTTTACTAACCTGAATCTAATAATTATTCTAAAAAATCAAGACAAAGATACAAAATGAGAAATGAATATTTTTATCAGAAAGTTGTAAATTAAAAAATTGCATCGTGATTTTCCTTACAATATAGAATAAAGGGGAAATGTGCTGTTTCCGAGTTTAAAAGTCTATCCCATACAGTCTCGTTAAAAGAACATTTATTGAAAAAACAATAAGATAAGAATATGCATTCTATGATGAAATTAGTGTTAATAAAATGCAAATGTGTAGAAATCTATAACACTATAAAGCTATATTAAATTCTCCCTGAAAAATGGCATTTTTTTTTTTTTTTGGGGGGGGGAAGTTTTTTGCAAGTGATTTACATAACGCCAAATTTTAATATCTTAAATTATTTTTATATATTGTGATTATTTATCTAAATTGTAAATTTTGCATAAAATCGGAAACCGTTTTCTTAAAATAAATTAAAAAATAAATTAATCTATAATTGTCTATAAGAAAATAAAATTTTATAAAAATTCCCAATTAAAACTTATATGTTTGTTTCGAGTATATATTTATGCAAGCTATTTATTGAAAAAAAAAACCCAATAAAATAAGAATATGCATTATACGATGAAATTAGGGTTAATACAATGCAAATGCGTAGGAATTTATAAGACTATAAAGCTATATTAAAATTCTCTAAAATTATGTATATGTAAAATATACATGTATATATAAATGTATATATATATATATATATATAATATATATATATATATATATGTGTGTGTGTGTGTGTGTGTGTGTGTATGTTATATATAATATGTTTTACAAATTGTGTCGATTTGTCTGTTTAACATTTACATTACGCCAAATTTTAATATCTAAAATTGGTGTAATATATTTTTATTATTTATTGAAATTATACATTAAAATTTTGCAAAAAAATCGAAAAACCTTTTTTTTTCAAAGATACATTAAAAATTAAGTTACTCTATAAAAATCTATGGTTAAATAAAGTTTTATTAAAATTCTTTTCAAAAGTAAATTTTTATGCAAATCTACAACATTGCCAAATTTTTATATTTTACATTCGTTTTATGCATTTTAATTATGTGTATTTTAATTAAATTTTTATTTTAATCGTAATAACTCAAAACTGAAACATAATGCTGAATACACAATGAAGCAAAATCTTAAAGCTTTTCTTCTCAAAAGCTTATTCTTTAAACTACTTAATAAACTTTCCATACTTAAAGAGATTATAATTAGAGTTTGAAATCTTTGTATCGTTCGAAATAAGATTAATTCAAGAGCGTGTTCACTTTCTCCTTTTCAGAAAATCGTATAAGGTTACTTAATGTTTCAGATATTTAATATGTCTCATATTAGAAATGCAATTTTATTACGCAAACTGTTTGAACTTAGAAGTAAATGCCAGAAATTCATAAATATTTCCTATGCATATATATTAGGGTGGGCCGAAAAAACTTATTTTTGTTTTTTAATTTGCTTCACCGCGGAAAACTTGCCTCTAGGCTAGCTTAGTATAATGAAAAAATAAAATAAATAAATTGTTACGTTTGGTGGTAGCGCATCGGCCCTAAAATTTGAGAAAATATAAGATTTTTATCATTGTTAAGGGGCGGGGGTGCGAGAATTTTTTGTTTTGTTTTTTGACTCGCTATACCACGGAAAACTTACCTCTAGGGTAGCTTAGTATAATTCAAAAATAAAATAGATAAATAGTTACTTTTGTCGGTAGCGCATCGGCCCTAAAATTTGAGAAAATATAAGATTTTTATCATTTTCAAGAAGGATTGCGAGATTTTTTTGCTTTGTATTTTGATTCACTATTCCGCCGAAAACTTGCCTCTAGGCTAGCTCAGCATAATGCGAAAATAAAATAAATAAATTGTTACGTGTGGCAGTAGCGCATCGGCCCTAAAATTTGAGAAAATATAAGATTTTTATCATCTTCAAGGGAGTGTACGAGAACTTTTTTGTTTTTGTTTTGTTTTTTCATTTGCTGTACCATGGAAAATGTGCCTCTAGGGTAGCTTAGTAAAATGCAAAAACAAAATAAATAGATTTTCGAGTCTTACGGTAGCGCATCGTCCCTAAAATTCGAAAAAATAATATACGATTTTTTAAATTTTTCTAATAAATGGAAATAAATTAAATAACTTCTAAAGCAAGTAGATATAGATATATTTTAGGAGAACAAAGTATAGAAATGATAAATAAATGAAACAAAAAAAGTTCATTTTACAATTTATTAGTAGAGTATTAAGTTAAAAAAACATTTAAAAAAAATTGACAAATTTCCATTGAAACCAAAAATCATTTTGCTGATTGTGTAAATATTCAGTTTGTAATGAAATATGGTACTTTACTTGTCTTTACTTTCTTTTGATATAAATGAATTGAGTTTGAACTAAGATTAGCTTGAATTAGCCTATGCATTGACGATATTGAAATAAGTATAGTTCTTATAAAACCATCCCTGGAATTGGAGCCGATGACTTTTTCTGACGCCTCAGTTCTCCACCTTGAGTAGGAAAGTGTGCCAGGCTCATGAATAGTTAATTCTTCAGGACAGCTGCCTGAATTTATATCACAACTTATGTTCAGTAGGTACAGCTTATCTTTGCATAAACTTTGCTTGTCCGTTCCTGAAATCTCATATTCAACACTGTCAAAATTTACTACTGGGAGTTTCTCACATTTACTGAGCTGTGGGCCAATCGGGCAATGAAATGATTGTGACCCAATCGCTTCACCATCTAAAGTTTGAAACAAATGTCGGAATGGCAATTCATTGAAATGTAAGAGGCACACCCTTTACTGCAGTGGTCGTTTAACTCGTTCTTCAATTGTGCGAATAACACGGTTTTTCACACCATATTAGTAACGGTGCCATCACATCCAATCACGTTCAGTTCATGAAGTGAAAATCCAGCCTCAGTCAAATAAGAAAGAATGCTACTGGAAATGTATTGAACAGAACTTGAAGAGGGTAAAACATGACCAACGCACACAGGTCAGCAGTACATGCTTGACATAAGTTCTGCTAAAAAATCAGGCAGTTGTTTTCAAGATTTATCTGTTCGTGAGCCTGGCACACTTTCCCACTCAAGGTGGTTTACAACGGCGAACAGAGTTCTCCGATTGTGTTTAGGTATTGAAAACACAACAGACGAGAACAAGATTCTACTTTCTTTTCTCTTAAAGTTATATAAACCTCTATAGTTTTATATAAAAAAGTAAATACTTCACAGACCAGAACATGTATTTGAAGTTATAAAATCTTCAAGATTCCTGCCCGAAAACTTCTTCAAAGTCATTGACCCAGCAACTGAGAAAAACGTATTTTTTGCCCGTCCAGAAAACTTTGCTTTTTAGTATGATAGTAGATAAAATAAATCATATAATAGACTTTGGTTTCAGAAAAATCATAATGGCTAGAAACTTGGCTTCTAAAAGAATGTTAATCAGGAGTTTTCAACCTCCGAAAATCAATTTCCTAAGTACAGACAACATTGAAAGGATTCACTGGAACACTACTGCACTTTCACCACCACATTTGCTGCGAAGAATCAAATTTTAGCGCCGATGCGCTACCGCCAAACGTAACAATTTATTTATTTTATTTTTGCATTATACTAAGCTAACCTAGAGGCAAGTTTTCCGCGGTATAGCGAATCAAAAAACAAAACAAAAATATCCTCGCACTCCCCCTTGAAAACGATAAAAATCTTATTTTTTCTCAAAATTTAGGGCCGATGCGCTACCGACAAACGTAACAATTTATTTATTTTATTTTTGCATTATACTAAGCTACCTTAAAGGCACGTTTTCCGCGGTATAGCGAATCAAAAAAAAAAAAGTTTTTTTCGGCCCACCTAATATATATATATATATAGAGAGAGAGAGAGTGGTTATAAAAATACTATCCCGATATATGAGCCTGTAACTATCATACCGCTTATAGAAACTTAATGAAATTTTGGTTTAAAATATTTTGAGGTATCCTCTCAAGAATCAGATCAAAAACAACAGTAAGATTCAAACAGTTACGGTTACACTGACAAAATTTCCAAATTTCAAATGGCAACACCTACTTTTTTATTGGAATGTGATCTCCTTATGGGCAGGTATCTGTAGCACGAAAATTTCCGGCGCTAGACAGTCTAGGTAGAAAAGTGAAAAGAACCAATAAGAACAGAAAAACAGCAGAACACAATACATTTTATTGTGCTTCACAATTTTTCCAATTCACAAACGATGACACTTCGCATGCGGCAGATTGCGGTTAGCACTGAATAATATATATATATATATATATATATATATATATATATATATATATATATATATATATATATATATTACGTTTCTGTTGTTTCTCTGTCATTTACAGGTTGTTTTCACTTTTCTTCTTACTCTGTCTAGAGCCGGTGATTTTCGTGCTACAGGTACCGTTCCAACGCTTTTTATGGTTTTCACAATGAAGATCACATTAAATAAAGAAAAGTAAGTGTTGTAATTTGAAATTTTCGAGCTTTTGTCACTGCAACTGTAACTGTTAGATTTTAACTGTTGTTTCTGATATGATTCTTAAGCGCATACCTCAAAATACTTTAAACCAAAATTTCGTTCACTTTCTGAGAACGGTATTATAGTTAGGGGCTCATATATCGGGATGGTTTTTAATAATCACGCTGTATTTTCTGCAAGGAATTTTCTTATAAAGAATCTAGTAACATGTGTATTTTATCCTTTGAATGACAAATTATTCTTTTCTTTATAATATATTTAATACATTTTTATAAATTAAAGTATATTGAATGAAAAGATTATTTAAAATAAATATGATTAATTTACAGAAAGCATTCTAAATTTTCAATAAAAACAATCGAATTTGTGCCATAAGCATCAAGATCATATACTATCAAAAAATTTTCCATAAGAAATAAAAAACCTCTAAACATACTCTTCGTTACTAAAAAGAAAAGGATTTTTTTCCCGTTATATACTAGTTGTTGCATTCTCAAAATGAACAAAATTATGCTAATCATATCGAGCAACTAATGCTGGTCCAAATTATTTAGGTACGAAAGATTAAACATGAGTCTATCATGGATGACTATCTTTTTTACTATCATGGATACTATTATATATGATTTCTGAAATCAAATGGTTTTCTTAAACTTTTTTTTGTTACATATACGAAATTTGGAATCAAAAGTAAAATCCTTTAGTGCTTTACCTGATAGCAATAATTCTTGTATATTTTATAAGTCTACTGAAAAGTTTTCCCAAAAAATGTCTAGTCAAATTCAATTTTTTATTTATTTATTTTTTTTTATTTTTTTTTGGTGGGGGGGGGGGGGGTAAAAAAGTCTCATCATTTCAATAAAAAAAATGCTTCTTCACTGATTATCTCCTGAAAATGTTTCCAGATAGATATAATTATATATAATTATGTAATAATTACATAACAATTATTTTACATTTTAGAAAGTGTTCTGATAGTATAACAGTTCCATTTTGTTATTGTAGCTGTAACTTTCATTGCTAATGTTATCTTTAACTGATGAACTATCGATTTTTTCAACAGGAAAAGAAGACAAATGGTAACACAAAGAACAACAGGTAAAATTCAGGCCTGAACTCGATTTTGAAGAATGTATGCCAGTAATAAGAGATGTTGTAATTTGAATTTGATATATTCCATTGCTGAATTTTGTCTCAGTCAGATTTTGATTACAATGGTATCGATAATGATTTTGTCCGACAATGTTCCGACAATCATTCAAATAAAGATTTTGAGTCTGTTTTTTTTTTCTTCAAATAAAATTCAAATTCCATTTGAAAAGGGTGTCCAAATTTCTTCAAAGTTTATATATATAATATGCTCTCTGAACGAACATAATTTGTAACTGCAATTTATAACTGCAAGATATAAAATGAAATTTTCTTTTACATTTTCCGTCTTCAATTGAGAATGACAAATTTGAAGGTAATAAAACATTCCAACAGAAATTGAAAAAAAAACTGGATCACAATAATCCGAGTTGTTAAGAAGGATTATTAATTGACGTTTGTGTTCGTTGATCACAAGGAGAAACGTTGACAGTTTTATGGAGGGAATTATTTGGACGATCTGTTTTCCTTTCTGCTTCGTTAATTAATGAATTGCGATTCGTATGAAAAATAAGAACATTAGATCTGATTAGTGCAAAGCTTATGAGTTTAAAGTCATTTATAGATAGTTTTATAAATAAA
Source organism: Maratus michaelseni (assembly GCA_963931845.1). Lineage (NCBI taxonomy): Eukaryota > Metazoa > Arthropoda > Arachnida > Araneae > Salticidae > Maratus > Maratus michaelseni. Next base: position 87,102,858 of record OZ007593.1, read on the forward strand.
TACATATATTACCTACGCTGCACAACATTCGATCTAAGAACACATTTCGCGAACATCTTGTTGAAATTTTTAGTTGCTGTTCATTTCCGATGTATACAACATACAATCCTTAAAAGTATGGACTAATACTATATGAGGTCCCCAGAAGCCATGTTATACAGTTGAGATAATTTGGTTTTGGTGTAAATTGATATCAAAATTGAACATAAATAGTAATTGACTGAATTTAAATATGAAACTGTTGGGAATTTCATAGTGGTTTTTGAACTCTTATTTCAATAAATGTGTGAAAAAATATATTTTTATTATTTAAAATTCGTTAGTATTGATAATAATTCGGCACTTGTACCCCTTGTTAAGCAGTTGACGTCAGAAACGCAGCACATAATTGGAAAATCACTTATATATATTTACCTCCAAACAAATAGCCTTATTACCAGATCGTATAGGCACTTAGCTCAGTTTTTTCTATTTCGTCACTTATACCCCTTGGCTTCTGGGGTCTTTATATATCGTATGTGAAACCTGTTGGATCCCTCAAATTTCGGTCCAACAATTACCCTTTTTTTCATCTGATAATAATTGGATTTCCTATTTTTTTCTGGCTAATGTTTTTTGCTTTGTTATATATATATATATCAGTTTACATCATTAAATAAATACATCATAATAAAAATATAGTATAAGAATACAATATATGTTGACATTTAATGTACAATAAAATGTAAACATCGACCCTACAATTTTTGTTATTCATAATTGTTCAGTTAGTGACTAAATGTCCATATTGTTCATAAAATTATTTTTTTAGTCACTCTTAAAAACTGTTTGATTTAAACTCCAATAATACTTAACTTTCCTCTAATTAAGACATACAGTCATAAATAGCATAACCAAATTATTGTAAATAACAGAAAATATAGAGCTTGCGTATCGGCTTCAGATCTAATATCTTGATTTATAACATTACATGTTCTAAAGTGTTTCAAGTTAAGTTTTAACAAAAATGTTTTTGAAGTTAAATGTTTATGTTAGATATTTATATAATTATATAAAAATATACGTATAACTGTTCAAGGGGAAACAATACGTACAATGGGCATCAATTAAAAATTAATTAGTCACATAGCTCATCTCAGTGATTTAAATTTGATTGAAATTATATTAAATAATGTTGTGTTGAAGCGAACATGATAGCATACCGTTAAAGTTTACTTCGCGAGAGGCAACGTGACACCAAAGTTTTAATTTGATGAAGATATAGATGATATTTTTTTTTTCCACTGGAAACCTTTATACACCCAATGGCAGGATGTATTTTCCCGATAATAAAGCACTTGTAATAGTATTAAACGGGGATTTATTGAATTTTTATTTTATTTACTATATTCGTTTAACTTATTATGTAAACTATTTAGAAAATATATGTATTTAAGGTCTTAGATGACCCCAATTATACAATGGATAAACAAAGCTATGGGGAAAAAGGAGCGTTCAAAATTAAACAACTCATCAAATAACTGAATTTTGCTTTCCCTAATTTATAATTTATTCCGTAATAAATGCATTTTATCTCATAAAATAAAAAAGATTCGTGAAATATATTTTTTTTTATCATGTTACAATCCAATATACAGGGTGCAAAATGTTATTTATCGCCGAACTTTAATTTCTCAACCGCTGGTTGTAGACATATAGTTCCAATTACAAAAGTGTTTAATTGAGGTAAATATTCATGTTTTGGCGTTAATTAAAGTAAAAAATTAATTTTATAAAAATTACGAAATCTAAATTTTTATACGGTCCCCCGGTCCCTATAGTTATATTTAGTAAATGTTTGCACATATCATAACAAATACAAAACAAAAAGTTTGACACGATAAAAATTGACACACAGTGTTTGAGATTTTTTCACATGATTTTGTCTTTTATTCAGGGATCAGTTAAAAAACAAATTAGAGTAATTCGAGATCGAAATCAGAATGCAATGTCCTTTTTACGGCAAAACTACCTTTAGCCGGTATCGCTAAATCGGTGTATCACCAAAGAGGGTTATTCCATCAAAAAAATTTAGCTGACTTTGAGGGGACATATACAAAGCGAAGAATGACATATTGAAATTTAACAGAAAAAAAATATAAATTTATTATCATATTAGAAAACTGTCTACTATAAAAATAGAAAGCATAAAATATCGGAATCTACATATCAGAATATATGTACCACTATGTACTCTAAAATATCGTAATACACCATATGTACTCTAAAATATCGGAATATATGTACCACTCAAATGTTCCTTTATCTTGGGGAACAAGTGATTATCACTTCTGATAATCGCAAGATAAGGGAACATTTGGGTGTCCAACGCTTCCGGAGCGACGATGACATCAAAGAAGAGGTGAAACGCTTCCTCAGCGAGTTGGCGGCGGAGTTCTACGACATTGAATACAGAAATTGGAGCACCGTCTACAAAAATGCGTAGAAAAAGATGGCGATTATGTAGAAAAATAGTGAAAACTCTCTTCTTTCCAACGATGTAAAATTCTATGAAAATAAACAATGCTGTCTATTTGTAAATTGGATGGGAACCTTATTCTTGGATCGACCCTCGTATAATTAATTATAGGGTCATTTGTATCTTGATAAATTAAGTGTTGAATTAGAAAACTGCATGTATAATTAAGTTTTCTAAGTAGTTTATTGATTTCATAAAATGTACACAATAAGGCTTTACAGCAATATTTAATTCTCAAAAAACAATCTCAGATTCCAGATTTTTTTTAAAATTTATTTATTCGTCGGAAAGAAATACTTTTATTTACTTTATTTTAAATTACTTTATTTTATTTACAAGACATATATTTAAAAACATTTTTTGTTTAATTCTTTTTAGTTTACATTATTTTAATTTCTATAATTTTATAATCAGAGTTATAAAAATTAAACAAGAACCAAGTTTCCCATTTTATATTAAATTAGTTGGATGTCAAACTTAAATTGTATAAAATAAATATATCTCTACTGTAAAATAAAAAGCACATATACATATATTTTGATGCAAAACTGTCCACCACTTTTTATGTTAATTTATCAGAACACAAGTTACGGACTATAAGAAATGTATCTAGTAGATTCAAAATTAAACAATAAACACGATAAATGTATTTTGCATAATTATTTTATTCAAGTGAAAGGAAAAGGTGTAAGAAAATTGCTTACACCTGTATATATATATAAACCTGACTTTTTCTATCTGAAACTGGAAGAAATCACAATAATATAGCCACATTGATAAAGTTGAAATTGCTTTCCTTTCGCAACGGACGGTTTATAGTCTGTAATTCAAAAACGCAAGTCTAGAGGGCTCCAGCAGTAACCCCGCGTACGCAATGAAATACTGTGTGAATTTCAAGTTCTGTTATTTATGTTATGTTTCGAAGTAAGCTTAAATGTATTTTGCGTAATTATTTTATTCAAATGAAAGGAAAAGGTGTAAGAAAATTGCTTACACCTGTATATATATATATATAAACCTGACTTTTTCTATCTGAAACTGGAAGAAATCACAATAATATAGCCACATTGATAAAGTTGAAATTGCTTTCCCTTCGCAAAGGACGGCTTATAGTCTGTAATTCAAAGACGCAAGTCTAGAGGCCTCCAGCAGTAACCCCGCGTACGCAGTGAAATGCTGTGTGAATTTCAAGTTCTGTTATTTATGTTATGTTTCGAAGTAAGCTTAAATGTATTTTGCATAATTATTTTATTCAAATGAATGGAAAAGGTGTAAGAAAATTGCTTACACCTGTATATATAAATGAACCTAAATTTTTCTATCTGAAACTGGAAGAAATCACAATAATATAGCCACATTGATAAAGTTGAAATTGATTTCCCTTCGCAACGGACGGTTTATAGTCTGTAATTCAAAAACGCAAGTCTAGAGGGCTCCAGCAGTAACCCCGCGTACGCAATGAAATACTGTGTGATATTCAAGTTCTGTTATTTATGTTATGTTTCGAAGTAAGCTTAAATGTATTTTGCGTAATTATTTTATTCAAATGAAAGGAAAAGGTGTAAGAAAATTGCTTACACCTGTATATATATATATATAAACCTGACTTTTTCTATCTGAAACTGGAAGAAATCACAATAATATAGCCACATTGATAAAGTTGAAATTGCTTTCCCTTCGCAAAGGACGCCTTATAGTCTGTAATTCAAAGACGCAAGTCTAGAGGGCTCCAGCAGTAACCCCGCGTACGCAGTGAAATGCTGTGTGAATTTCAAGTTCTGTTATTTATGTTATGCTTCGAAGTAAGCTTAAATGTATTTTGCATAATTATTTTATTCAAATGAAAGGAAAAGGTGTAAGAAAATTGCTTACACCTGTATATATATATAAACCTGATTTTTTCTATCTGAAACTGGAAGAAATCACAATAATATTGCCACATTGATAAAGTTGAAATTGCTTTCCCTTCGCAACGGACGGCTTATAGTCTGTAATTCAAAAACGCAAGTCTAGAGGGCTCCAGCAGTAACCCCGCGTACGCAGTGAAATACTGTGTGAATTTCAAGTTCTGTTATTTATGATATGTTTCGAAGTAAGCTTATATATGTATAACAAATAATAAAACAAGAACGAAAAATAATGCATCCGGCATAGCTTATGAAACACTTTCCAACACTAATAAAATATTATTAAGAAATTCTACATTTTTCAATGAAATGAGATATCTAAATGAAAAAATTAATAAGGAATTTACGTTGCAGGTATAAATACTAACATCAAACATTTGCTTCCAACGTAAATTTCGTTTAATTTAATATGCGTTACTTTGAAACTACATATATAAACAATTCTCGACGTTTCGGTTATTCTTTATAACCATCTTCAGGAGAAAACTTTCATAAATACAAACAGCAAAAATAAATAAATATGTGTTACATGATTGAATCAAATGTTTGCATTTGACTCAAAAATGTCAAATGTTTACATTTGACTCAAAAATGTCAAATGTTTACATTTGACTCAATCATGATACACATTTTTTTTTTCTGTTTGTATTTATGCAAGTTTTCTCCTGAAGATGGTTATAAAGAATAACCGAAACGTCGAGAATTGTTTATATATGTAGTTTTAAAGTAACTCATATTAAATTAAACGAAATTTACGTTTGAAGCAAATGTTTGATGTTAGTATCTAAATGAAAAATTACAAAAAATACATAACTCAGTAAAAATCCATTTTCAGCAGTTGCTGCCCATATTCGAAGCCTTTCGTGCTGTCCTCTATGTAATCTGCAGAATTTTTAAACGATACTTAGTACACTAAAAATTACATAAAATTGTATATCACAGCGGAAAGATCACTTCTAGCAATTACCAATCATAGTCAGTACTTTAACAGAATCCTCTTATGTGCATCTGTACATGAACGATAAATCTTACGCACCCCATAATCTATAGAAAATAAGTTGTTGTTCATTATTTTTCAAGTGTCATACCAGGTTCAAAATGCACTGCTAACGATTTTCCCCATAGACCATAATGTGATTAAACTATTTTGTGTGTCCCTGTGAATGAATTATTAATGCTACACACTTCATTTTTAATAACGAACATTTTATTGTAAAATTCAATAATGTGTCAAAATTTCATGACAATTCGAGTATATTTACGAGAGTTAGAGCACGGACAAACCGATAGACAGACAGAGAAACAAACCGAATTCATAAACACTTTTCAACTATGTTGGAAAGTGTTAAAATTTGCTAACGTTTTAATTCTACTGCGTGGATTGCATCTACAGAATGCTGAGTTTTATTGAAGTAATATCATGTTCAAAACTCATATTAAAAGCAATCCATAAGACATAATGCATTATGTATTTCTAGATATAAAAGCATCTTCAATTTTACTAAAAATAAATTGTTCACACACATTTTTCCATTTTTAAAAGATAATAACACATCATCAAATCATTAACATTTCATATCACTCAGAGCGCGGACAGCTAGTTTCATTTAATTTAAATTCTTGAACATTTTGTCTCCTTATGATACTTTTCTCAAATAATACATAACAAGTTTTATTTAAAAGATCTAATTTCTTTGGAGATTTTACACATCTTCCAGTAGAGGAATATTTCATAACAATGACACCATCAGGGACATTTTCATATTCAAAACTTTCATATAAATCATATGATAATTCATACAAAAATTCATCTATCTTATGAAATAATTAATATAATTAATATATTCATATAAGGCATAATAATTCATAATTGATATGCAATGTAGGAGCAAAGGAGATGTGTCTATAGCTAAATCAATATATATAACTTATATTTTCTTTCTTGCTAAATCTACCTCTTTAAGTTCACAGTCAATGTCGCCAATCGCCAAACGCACTGTACATTTCTTTATCCACAAAGGGATACCCCACCATCGTGAACTAACCATTCATTTCGCAAAGCAACCATGTTTAATAACCATTTTTTTAATTTTTAAATTAGGAGAACTATTAAAAAATTAAATATAAATAATAATCATTTAAGCTAATAAGTTTATTTTAGATAAAAAGGATTATTTACAGATGAAAATGTAAACGATATCTTTAAGGAGTTTAATATTTTTGATTTTTGATAAGGATAATTATTTATACCATATAATGAAAAATATTTGGCGTTAAAATATTCACTGCGTGTCTAAAATTAAATAAGTTTATAAATTCATTAATGATCAATCAATCTTAAAAAGAAGACAATTCTGTTTGCATTGATCACACAATAATATATATGCATACATATATATTTTAAAATTTTACACAATGTCTCCTCATGCATGGTTGTATGATTTTACACCCTTACATTATTATTGATTTATAGTAATATCATTTACATATTCATCTATTATTTATATATTTTTCCTATTTATATATATTTAATTGATATTATCTTTTTTATTTATAAATTTTTGAGTTATTGTAAAATTTTATTTTATTATTTGAAGTAAGATGGTAGCACTAGTGAATTTCTTATTTTATTTTACTTTTTTTTTTTTTTTTTTTTTGCCATGGGATAGTAATTCCAGTCAGAAATTTTGGATCTTCACATGTTTAATACATTTGAATCTGTATTAATCATTTCCTGTGAGTTTTCGCTGCTGAGTTAAGTTATGCGTATCTTTATTTAATATTTTTATATATTACAGCTGGATTTTTTTTAATTTTATGCATGAATTTTAATTTCACATTTTTGGGGGTTTTTTCGTTATGTTACAAGGAACATATTATTGTCATTTTTAGGCTTAATGCTAACAATATTTGATGAAATAACATATATTAACTATGAATTATTCTTCTGATGATCCTCTAAAGATTCCACAAGATATTCATAGTTTTTCATATTTTAATTTTTTTAGTTTATTTTCCTTTGGTTTTTTTTCTATCTCTTTGGATTTTCAGACATGTATATATATATATATATATATACATACAGAGATAATGTAAATGGCTGTAAAAATTATGCAATGTTATTTTTTATATATATTCCATAAAGGGAGAAAAATATGTATGTATTAAATGAATTGTACTCACATATAATGTAAACTCATTAACTTAACTTTATATAATGAAAGTAAAACTATACCTACAAAAAAGTGTATGTGCATTTATACACTTACAGACGAAAAATCAATGTTTACCGAGAATAAAAATTCACTAAATCTAGAAAGTTAGCCCCAAGCCGTATTTGCACTCTCTACTTTCTCCACTTTCAGAGTATGTACTCTCTCTTTCACAAGATTGTCCTTAAACTAGATTCTATTGACGGAAGTAATTATCGGCTAAAGTTTGACCAAAACATTTTTTTATCTTCAACTTTTTGCGATAACGATAAAGATTTGAAAAAAAAAAAGTACATTTATTGCATAAAAAACTACTCCTTGATTAATATAAGAAATGTAATTTTTGAAATTATTCTTCTGTATTTTCATGTAAAGATAATTATAGAGGGTTATTTTTTTTCATATAATAATGTGAAGATTTTTATTTCAAATATAGTACTATTCAGACTTCACAGTTTTGTTTTGTGTTTGAGATATTCTGTTTGAAATTTCAGTATGTTGATAAAACAGGTTTTGATAATGGTGCTTTAATCTTCTTTATTAATATTATTTTCCAAATTCTATATATAGAAGAATAAAATAGAAAATATTTATCAGTCTGTTGCACATTTAAGTAATTTTTTAACGCACCATCTCCTGAACTTTTACTAGATTTCCTGATTTTTTTTATTTTTTCCTTTTTTTACCACAAAGCGATCCTTATTAAAGGGTAATGCCACTTTGACGACTAGAAATTCAAGTCTTTGTTATTGTTTTTCTTCATTTTATTTATGTGAAATGTATTTATGCATACTGAAGTGCACGTGATTAGTATGCATTTATTTAAATACTAAAAAAAAAAAGTTCAATATTAGACACGGTAACTCAAAGTATACTTAACCTGTATCAATAAGATACAAAAATACAGTTGTTTTAGTTTAAGAGAAGCCATTTAAGAAAATCATTTTTTGGTGAATTGGCTTCATTTCAAAGTAATATGTAGATATTTAAGCGCAAACCTTGTTACACTAAGTTACACAAAAAAGTGAAATATCAGTGTTCAAAAATAATGATACATATTTTACTAGAAACATATTTAATTATTACTTTTTTTAAATTATCAAGTTAATTATATGAAAATTAGCGGACGGAATTGGATAACGACTCCACCGTTATTAAAGATGTTGTTCTAGAAAAAAAACAACAAAAAAAAAACGTAAGTAATGTTAGGAAGTTGCATAAAAGACCTCCGCTACCTGCCTTAATAGGCGGCGCGTGCAGAACGGGAGGTCTCTTTACTTCAGTTACCGACCGGGTCGGTAGTAGACCTGATCACGGAACTTGTCACCGGAAGAATTTAAAAGTTAAATAAATCTGAGACATCGACCAGCGGAAATCGGGCGTTCCGGTGCGTATAATACATCCGACAACCACTGTGGCATCCATGTCATTATATCTCTATACAGATCTACATGATACAGAATCTGGATCTGCAGAATATTTCTTATATTTAACCACTTTTTCGATTTATTCACTCTTATGAATGTTTAATTTATATGATGTATAAATATACGTAAGTTTCATTCGCAAAGTCATTCAGAATGCAAATACAGTATATTATATATATATTTCTTTTATACAGATTATGCGACCTTAGATATTATTTGTTCTTTGTAAGATTATCCAAATGTAAAACGAAAAAGATCTACGTCATTTACCTCAAGACTGCAGTGAAAGTACAATACACTCTTCATTTTCATCTCATTTCACTTAATTTTTAAAATTCAACCATTTGCAATTTCATTTTTAATTGCATTACTGCACATAATATACTCTTTAGCATTAGTAATTCTATTTTTTTACAGACTATACGTTAAATAAAATTTAACATGATGATTTTCTAGGTTAGATTATATTATATTTTTCTTTTTTATATAATAAATTTCTTCTGGGGCCGTTTCAAATTTTCTCTACTTTTTCCTACACATACATTGTCTCACAAATATTAATCCGTAATTTGGATGCAGCTTCCTTTAGATATATGTGCTTTGCTTTTGATTTCATTCGCATAAACATGTAGTTTCACATGAAATCTATCACATTTAAACATGCATAATTGAATATATATATTTACAAACGGAAATCAACTGAATCTGTTGCAAGATGTTCAAGTGATACATAATATTTCGTTCAACGTCATATTATGTGCTTTTAAATTTTATGCTATTGAAAAAGTATGGAAACATTTCTATACAAAACATATATTCACGTTTTCACGTGATACATTTCATATAAACTCAGCCAAACGCTATTATATAATTGTAAATATTCTGTGTCAACTTGATTATAGAAGAAACTATTGGCGATTAAAATGAGTCACATTATACATGAGGATAACTTGCTAAATTCATCATACCCTCTACAACGCATTTGACAGTTTATTAGGTGCAATAGTTCGATGACAGTTCGATAGCATGATTATTTATCAGTACCTTAAGGACACAAATACAAATAGGGAATTAAAATCTAATATATAAAAATTAAAATTTGTCTATCTGTCTGTATGTCTGTCTGTATGTCTGCACTTGTATAAACATCAACAGTTTATAAGCTTGGACTGTGAAATGTTACGTATTAAAACACGGTCGATGCAACTAAAGTAATCCGGAATCGAAACAGTATAAGGTTAATTTTTAATTAATAAAAAAAAAAAAAAACATCAGTCTAAAAGAGTTTTAAACATTTTTCATTATATCAGTTGCCAACAATTAAAAATCTACAGTAAAATTCTTACTACAATAAGTAATTTTCTTTTGAAAGATTTCCACGTGCAAAATGAAAATGAAATAAAAAGTTTAAATAATTGGAAAATATATATATATAATAGTCTCATTGGTCATGTAACAGAAATTTTCCAACATTTCTCAATAATACAAGGAGTATGAGTATGTGTAAGTACAGAAATAAGATTAATATGGCGTCATTAGAGAATTGAAAAATAATAAACTGAAGTCATATTGAAAGTATAACGGATTTTTACAAATGTTTGAGAATCATAGTAAGAGAGTATAAGTATGAGTAATAGAGAAAGCAAGTAGATATGACATCAACATGTGAATATAACGTCATATGAGTTTAAGGAACGTATTGATTTATGATAAAAACCCGATTATGGAAATATTGACATATTTGAGCTTTTTCAAGTTCTCTATACAGCATTTCTAATTTTGAAATTGGTTTTTCTACACAAAGATTCTTGAATCCCGGACAACGCCGGGTACATCAGCTAATAATTAAATAATAAGGGACTTCAATTTTTTTTTTTTTTTTTTTTTTTACATTGTGTGTTTTGTACAAGGAAAGGAAATCGTGAAATGCAAAATTTTTGGAAGCGGGGAAGAGGATGAATTTTAATTTATTGTTACAACAAAAATATAAAACAGAAAATTTTTAAAACATTAAATAAGGCTTTTAAACTTTGTAAGCTGGGAAGGGGAGAGGGAGCGATGAGAGAAGCAAAAATTTTTGGGGAAAGAAAGATGTTGATTAGATGATAAGACAGTACGGGCCTTGTGGGAAAATAATTAATAAATAATAACAATAATAATAATATGAATACTATGAATAATCTCTGTCAGACCTCTCAAATCTTAGCTAGTAGTTGTCAGCTTCAACTGCCATTGCACAACTTCTACTATTTTCCGGCCAACTGTCGCACAGAGAGTTCGTTCCTGGGACAGCCTTCTTATATGCGATCTGGTGTCTATCTGGTTCTTATATGCGGTCTGGTGTAGTTTGTTTTTATTGTTATTTTAAATTCACCTATTTTCAATCTGCTTCTTGTCATGTTTAATGGCGAGTGCAACTCCTGCTGCAGATTGAAAAAAAATAAGACCTTAATAAAGATAAACGGGAGGGAAACTATGCTCTACAGACCTGGTTTACTATTCTGAGCAGTTTCTCTTAGGTTATCAAATGAAATCGTTTTTAATTATTTACAAATAGTACTTTTTCTTTGTGTCACGGAAAATTAAACATTCTCACATGATCTTATTTTGATTTTGATCTAAATTAAAATAATTGAAGATTAAACAACAACAGCGGATTCACCGATAATTAAACTAATATAAAGGAAATGCAACTCGAAAATATCACACAGAATATCTGGAGTCCCATACAATTTTGTGTCATAAGATTAGTTTAAAAGTATCAACAAAATAAATTATCATACATATATTTTTTCTACCATTTGCTATTAATTTTATATTTCATGATCATTAACCAACAGAATTCTTAGTAATTTGCTTTTAAATTTTGCATTACAATGTAATTAAACACGTAATTAAATTTATAGATTACGTAAATAGCTTAGCGTCGGCTTTTTTTATTATTATTGTTAAGATGCATTATTATAAATTCCAGCAAAACATAAATTCGTGAGATAAGTCATACTCGCTTGTAAACATTAAACAACGATTTTTATGTAATGACACAGCTATGTAGTAAAACACATCGAAGAAAAAAAAAAAAAAAAAAAAAAGAAAGAAAGAAAAACAAGGTTAGAATGGAAGTGTTAAAGATTAAATTGTGGTTTTGTATTCTAAAAATATATATATAGAGAGAGAGACTACTTAATTTAGAAACACATGTAAATGTTTGCTAATTTTATCTTGTTTAGGCAAAGTTGTTTTTTTATCGTGTTTCTGGCTATTTGTATTAACAAAAAAAAAAAAAAAAAAAAAAAAAAAAAGAAAGTTAGACACATTATTTTAAATGAAATGATCAAAGACCCCCCCTTGATCGGGTAAAAGAAATTATTTGGATATCCATCGGAATTAAACTTTCTCGAAATATAAGTTATATATATATATATATATATATATATATATATATATATATATATATATATATAAATTTATATTATATATATATAAATTTATATTATATATATATATATATATATATATATATTATATATTATATAATGTGTATTATATATATTATATATAATTTTTTCATCTTATGCTCATTATATTTTTAATGTATTAATGTAATAATATAAAATATTAAACGCTTTTGATTAATAAGAATGTTAAATTCCCTATTTATTATCTTATATTGTTCAAATACTTTAAAAGTTGCGTCCGAAAATCTTTATATATTTATTAAATTAAATAATTCATTCTGATGCATTTGTCCCACTTCCTAATAATATTTTTCTATTTAGTAAGCATATCGATAAGACGTATTTGTTTGCAATTAATTTAATGGTATGTCCATGTAATAATCGGTTAATCAATAGGATAAGTTAATTCCTTTTTTTATTATTATTGTTAAGTTTGCCTAGCTCAATATCGTCAATTTGCATTCAAATTACTAATTGCCCCAGAAGATTAGTACTGCCCAAAATTTCAAATATAATACAGTGTAAATAGTTGTTTAGATATGTGTAGTTTGTAAGTTTTTATCTATTCAAATAGCGAAATGAATACATGTCACGATTTCTTTATTTCTGCAGAGTGAAATTTCATTATGCATATCATTAATTTTATCAAAAGAAAATCATATTTAATATATGTAGCATAAGTAATATAATTTCAATATATTTCAAAATAACTTTAAATAGAATTATGCAAAAAAAAAAAAAGTACAATAACGTAATCATAATATTAAATAATTTCAATCCTTCCCTTTCTTTAAATGATACGAAATTGAAAAGAAATAAATTAAAAAAATATTTGTGTATTCATTATAAGTGTGTTAAAACTAATATTTTCAAAATACCTTACTCATATTTTATGGAAATATAAAACAAAAATCTTTTAAAAACAGGTTTTTTTTTCATTTGCTAGACAGAAAAAACGTGAAAAATGTAGATACGACGTCTTAAAATATCAACGTTTGCAAAGGTTTGAATTTTTCAGTTTTCGAGTGTCTTTGGAAAATATATTTATTTATTTTATTATTTTTTTATATATATATTTTTAATATTATTAAAACAGCAACGAAAGAGTAGTCCAAAAATACATATTAAAATATAGATACTGGAGAAAATGCTATATTTAACAAACATATAAATTATTGGAAGCACAATAATAATTTTATATTTATTTAGATAAAAAAAATTATTTTAAAAATATACACGAACAAGTTATTTTTTGTGGGAGAGTGTTTCATATATTTATTGCGACATTTTTAATATGTTATTTAAAATATATAATGCAACACATTCAAATTATTTATTATATATATATTTTTTTAAATATCAGACACCAAGTATTCTTATTTCAATAAAATGTATTAGTATTACGCGGAAACACACATCGGAATTTTTTACATTTATTTACATGACAGTATGGCTACCATCTAATAATGAATTCATAAGTCTAGTAGAAAAAAATATTGCTCGAAATTTGTTATTCACTTTCTTTCCATATACAGGTGAACTTTTACAGTTCACCCCAATTTAAACTTAGTTTAATGTTTGTCTTTCATAAGACTACCTATTTGTCCAATGTCACAAACCTTTATAGTATTAAAAATGTCATTTTAGTGTATTTAATTATTTAAAGTTATTTAGTAGAAAATAAAAAATACAAACGTGCGGTCTAAAATGCTGCATTAATTGAGAATTGCAGGGTAAAGTCACGGAAAAAAGCACTTAAGTATATTTTTATTCATATGCATCAATTCTCCATATTAGCTGTATTAATAGATATATATATTAAAGGAATTATCACTCGAATTTTACTATTCAATTTGAATTGGAAAGTAAATATCTAATTGCATCCGCCTCTCTATATATATGAATTTGTAAGGGAAGCCAAAAAATATACTAAAAAATCAATAACGAAGAAATTATATTTGCAAATTGGGAATAATGTTATCTCCTTTAATGAAATGAAGTTATTTAATTTAAATAAATGAGTGCAAAATGAGGGAAAATATCTAACGATTCGTTAAATCAAAATCAATCTTATTACTTTGTTTTCATAAGAGACTATTTAATTACCGTGTAAGTTTAAATTGAATAACTCTTTTCATTAGAAATATTTAAACAATTTTTCAGCCATAGAAATAAACAATTTCGATTTGAAATAATTTTGTGTATAATACTTAAAGCAACAATTTTCAGTTAATGAGCATCAAATCATTGTGTGACCGAATTTTATTTAAAGACCGCTATGTAAAGACAACATCATATTTGTAACTGTTAAAAATAGTTAATATAAATATTTTTGGAGAATAATAATTAAGGTTACATTTCTCGATTTTTTTAATAGTAGTACATTAAAAGTATATCGATATTTTATGATTGCTCTTCTTATTTATCTTACATTAAGGATTATTTTTGGAGAAAGAGTTTAATATATTAAAGTATCTTTATTTCTAAAATGTAAAGTGAAATATAAACTTTATTGCGTAACATAAGAATGCGGTTTCAAAATTAGTTTCAGTTTACTCATTTATTGAAAGAAGAAACTTTGTAGATCATTTAATATTATTTTGTTGGCTCATTTAGAAAGGATATATTTATTTGTATCGTTTTGTAATGTAAAATGACATTTCGTACACAGCTAGCTGTATAATATCGATATTGTTATAGACAATTACTAATAAAATTATTCTCGTAAAATAATCTTTTCTTTATATTCTGTACCCCTTCTTCAAGACTTTGAATACATTCTGCCTGATTAAAGTGCAGGGTGGAGAAAAAAGGCTTAGAATGCATGATCGACACAAATATATAAGAAAAAGCGCGTACATAAAATAATCCATGTTTAACGACACCTGATTTGTACACTGTAAAAAATGACCAATGTTTCTTATTTTATGAAAATATGCTATAGCCACGAACGAAAATATAATATAATCTTCTGAGTTATCCGAAATTTCAAATAGCATGTTACATTGTCTTTTGAATCCCTAGAAACGAATATATTTTCAAAATTTAAAGAATAATTTATAAAAACAAATTATTTTTAGCTGCCCGAATTTTTCAGAAACGTTTCCGAAGGGTTTTTATAGTGTATTAATCAGTGTCCTCAGCCCGGAATATCTGTTTTTCGAATGCTATCAATTCTGAAGTAAACATTTTCATGCTAAAAAAATGTTTAACAGACATACATGCAAAATTAACAGCGTTAACAATAACATTAAAATACATAAAGTTCTTTACTCTTTCATGTATAAATTAACTTATGCGGCTGAAAACGTGTACTTGAGAATGGAAAACATTCGAAAAACAGGTATTCCAGCCTGAGGACACTAATTAATATACTTTAAAAACCCTTCGGAAACGTTTCTGGAAAATTCGGGCAGCTAAAAATAATTTGTTTTTATAAATTATTCTTTAAATTTTGAAGGGATTCAAAAGACAATGTAACATGCTATTTGAAATTTCGGATAACTCAGAAGATTATATTATATTTTCGTTCGTGGTTATAGCATATTTTCATAAGATAAGAAACATTGGTCATTTTTTACAGTGTACTTAGTTATAAATAAAACCCTTGCGTAAACCTTGATATATCTTTTCACATAATTTTCTTCTTATAAATGTATATCGATATTTTATGATTGCTCTGCTTTTTTTCTTACATTTATTTTCTGAGAATGAGTTGATTAAATTAAAGTATCTTTATTCCTAAAATGTAATGTGAAGTATAAACTTTATTGCATAATATAAAAATGTTGTTTTAAAATCAGGTTTAATTTACTCATTTATAGAATGAAGAAACTTTCTAGATCATTTAATATTATTTTGTTGGCTCAATTAGAAAGAAGAGATATTTATTTGTACCGTTTTGTAATGTAAAATTACGTTTCGTACACAGCTAGCTGTATAATATCGATATTGTTATAGAAAATTATTAATAAAATTATTCACGCAAAATAACCTTTACTATTTGCTCTGTACCCCTTTTTCAAGCCTTTGTGTACATTCTGCATGATTAAAATGGAGGGGGGAGCAAAAATTCATTGAATACACGATTGACACAAATAAATAAAAAAAAAAGCTAGTACATAAAACAATCCATGGTTAACGATGCTCTATACATAGTTATAAATAAAACCTTTGATATATTTTTTCACATGCAGTCTCTGTTGTTACTGTGCAATCTTTCTGAACACATATTAATATATCCTAAGTTTTTACAATCAGTACCTTAAAAAGCTATAATTGTGTTTACAAATGACTGCGTTTGAGTACAAACTATTGTTATATTAATGTGTATTTCGTAGCACGTACATGTGATTTTTTTCTATGTCAGAGTAATAATTTTTAAGTCAGAGTTTTTCATCTGTAGATGTAATTTGTATACTTTAGTTCGGGTGGGGGGTTGTTGTAAATACTAAATACACATTTTTTAAAAAATTACATTAAAATATATTTATAGCACTGATCTTTTAATATTTTCAGAGAATATGTTGGCATATTAATTTTTATATTGTTCTTAATTGTGCTTTTTGATCAAAACTAAATCCTACTCAAGTAATTTCGTACTTTGTACTTGGACTTTAAGGTGACTGGATATTTTAAAACAAACAAACAATAAAAAACATAAAAAATAAAATTTCCAAAACAAACATATTATTTATACGTATATAGATGGACATCAATTAAAAATTTTATTTTTATCAAGACGATGGTTGAAAGAAGTCACCACCTTGCCAGCTTAAGCTGCTATGCATGTATCTATTGTGATTTTATTTTAATATGCATACTATGTATAATTATTATATGATTGTTTTATTTTTAATAGCAGATGGTGCCTACGTAGCATACTATTGTTGTGTAAGTATTTACTTTTACACCACTTATCTAGCTGAGTGACTCTTTTATGACTGCAGTCTGGCCTAAACGGCCGGTTGGAACCGAATTTGAAGATTTTATTGCCGGATGTTTTATGGGCCTGATGGTCACGCGCCTTTCAATTTCAGTAGGAAGGTGTCCCGGACAGGACGCCAATAGTTACAGGAATAGGTGGGAAGAAACTTTTCATCCACTGAGGATTTCGGTGTGGGAGCGTATAAGATTGTATTGAATAGTTAGGTCATGTAGGGGGGAGGGGTTAGCTTACAGAAGCCATTCTCTTGAATGCTGTCTTGAATGCTCCAACTCTTGAATGCTCAAGAGTTTTTACCAGATTTCAACCAACATCTCCTGGACCTTTGAATACGAAGATGATATTTGATCTCAGAGTTACGTGAGGGCACTTTGAAGTTTATTCTGCTGAATAAGAAGTCTCATTTTCGAGATTTGTTTCTAAACAGCAATAATAGAATGGATTATTCTATACAAGGAACCATAAATATGACATGCAGAATGGAAGTGTGCTTTAGTAGTGATAAAACTTCATGATGAACCCATCCGTGTGATCTCAAGCACACCTCGTGGGCTAGTCAGAATCTGCATGGTCAGGCCATCTTTTCCTGTTCTAATTGTGTTAATGTATGCATCTGCTTTGATTTTCCATCTATGTTAATTTGTGTACCTTAACAGGTTCATTTTGTCGGAACGCAGGACAACTTGTATATTACTAATTATTAATTAGATTGTCTATAAAATGAATTTAAAAAAAATATGAGTAGTTCTGATTTTGAGTAGATAAAAGTTTTTCATCGACGCTTGAAATGTTTCCTATTTTATTTGTATGATTTAATATGTTTTTTTAATACTTTAAATAAATTAGTTCTTTGTTTTTCTAAAAGATTGTAGTCATAATTTTAAAAGTGTATAAGTGATTATTTTTAAAGCCTAATTAATTTCAGATTTCTTTACCAAATGTATAAAATTTATAGTAATATTATATTTTGAGTTGTTTTGTAAGCGGGGGTGATTATATATCCCTCAAAACAACGCTGAAATCTTAGATACTCTTCGTAATTCACAACCCGATGATATATTTTGAATTGTTTTGATTATTTAAATATTTAGTGTCTAACGACGATTTTACGAATTTAAATATATAGTGTCTAAATATTTAGTGTCTAAGCTACGATCACCAAGTCTTCTGTAAACAGAAGCACTTTAAAGTTAATTCATAAGTTAGGGTAAAGGTGCACCCAACACCTTTATAACTCTTATGTGCAGTGACTCCTTAGTTACGGACATAGAGTAACCGACCGTTAGAAAGATGTGTCTAGAGCTTGCAAGCAGTGCTTTTTCAACAAAACTAAATTCTACTTCAATATTTCCGTACTTTGTATTAGGGTTTTAAGGTGACTGGATATTCTGAAACAAACAAACAAAAAAAATAAATAAAAATTTCAAGAATCATATTATTTATACATATATAGATTGACATCAATTTTAAATTTTATTTTTATCAAAAATACCACACCTTAATTCCATACACCTATGGGTTCAGCTTTTAGATGCAAAACTGGTATTAATATATATCAAAAAGAACTTCTGAAAGAATAATATTATTTTAGACGTAAAACATCATCATAACTCTGATGAATTATCATTTCAATATAGTATGAATGCCTCACAAAAATGTAAGTCGGCTATATACTATTTCAAAATAACGATAGTGAAAATATTTTATTTTTTAACATTAAGGAAAATTCTTAAAAATTGTCATATGCCTTTTTACAATAATATTCATTTATATAAATATAAGATATTTACTACGAAGAATATATTAAATTGCTATAATATACTATGTTATACTACGATGCACTAGTTAATTTTAAAATAACAGGCTAAATCTTTTTGAAATGATAATTTTTTTCTTTATATTTTATATTTCTTCATTACAGTAACCTACATTTTACATATTATTTTGACAACGAATGGAATTTATAAAATAAATGCCATAGATTCAAATCATTTTTTTAATATAAAAAAGGAGAATATATCTGAATCAAACATTATAAGGATTTATGTCTTTATCCTCATCATTCCATAAAGTTAAAGTAAAATTCAGGATAATTCGATGTATCTCGCAAATTTTGGATTTTTGTCGCTAAGCACTCTATAATCAGCTGGATCCCCTCAATTTTCTTCCAAAAGCCAATTCTTAACATCCTATGTATATTAAAATATATTCCGTCATTGTGAAAGATAATTTAGATGTAAAGTTTATTTATACATCTTATAATACAATGTTTTCACAGAAACAAAATTGTCTTGCATTTTCAAAATGAGATTATGTGGTTTATTAAAAACAAAATTTAAAGAAATGTGTTAAATTAATGAAAAGTTTAAAATTTTAGTCATCTATTAATTTAAGTTGCAATATTTTAGTCATATTAAAAGTAAATAATAAGTTTAATATCTACAGGGTGTCCATAATTAAACGACCCTACTTTAAAGTAGTCTACAGACGAAACTATTGGTCAGAAAGTTGTGAAATTTTGTGAAGGACATAATAAAGGAATGGGAATTTGTTTAAGCGAAAAAAAATTAGTTCAAAATTTCGCCGTCAGAGGGCGATTTTTAAGGAATTACACATTTAGCATACATTTACGATAGGTTACACATTTTATTACAACAAAACATGTTGAAAAAAACTTTTTTCGCGACATGTTTTTAGCATTTTCCAGAACACACTGCGGTGAACTGTGGAACATGCTATCTTACGATTCCAGATGGTAGCTGTAAATGATAGCCGTCATGTGAACATGTTTCGTTTCAACAAAATATGTAAACTATCGTAAATGTATGCTAAATGTGTAATTCATTAAAATCGCCATCTAGCGGCAAAATTTTGAACTATTTTTTTTTCGCTTCAACAAATTCCCATTATTTCATTAAGTCCTTCCCAAAATTTCACAACTTTCTGACCAATAGTTTCGTCTGTAGACAACTTTAAAGTAGGGTCGTTTATTTATGGACAACCTGTACATTAACATTATATTTGCTGTGAAGATTCATTGATTTTGAATTACCATTTCATATTAGTAAGTTATATATTGGTATAAATCGCGAATATCGTATATAGTTGATTCATAAAACTTATAAAAATATGTATACACATTTACAGGGTAATAAGTAATTATGAAACCAAATCATTTCTGAAGCATATTTAAACCATTTACGAATCTAGATCAGCATTTTTATTTTTAAAAAAATTAAAGTGAATTATCCGTAGGGAATCTAGTTGGTTTTATACAAAATAAAATTAGTACTGAAATGTTTTTTTTTTAATTCTAGATATACATTTTTCATGGTTAAGAATGACAAAGCAAAAATACACGATAATCTACTATTCAAAATGAAATACTAATGTATAGTGTTTTAATATTAATGATGAAACACTCTTCTGAAAACATTAAAAATATATATATAACATTTCATATCATATATAATTAATATGAAATGTCAGTATACACCATGTAAAAGTAAAGATTTCCAGCATATAAAACTCAGAAATAAGGTCACATATCAATTTAAAAATATTATATATAGGGAATAACTCTTCATAAATTTATCAAAATTCATTCCATCATACTAAATTTAATGTTCGAGCTTAAATAATCATAAGATGTTTTGTTTCCATTGAGTTTAGTATATATATATACAGTAAAACCTTTTAAGAAACTATCTAAAGAAATTTAACGCTCTCAACGCTAGAAAGTATCTATATACCTGCATATATGTTGCATTTTCAAACAACGGCGAATTCCTGAGAATTCGTTGTAGTAATATGCTCGAGATATATGAGTACAAGTATTTGTTTGTTATGTATTTATCTTTTCAAATTGTCAAAATCTGAATGATTTTTAAAGTTGATTTCATTAAACAATATCAGTTATGAAATAAATTTCTTAAATAAGTGCGCAAAAAAGAAATGCAAATGTCGGCAAAATTTGCAATTTCTCTAAAGAAAAAAAATACTTTTTTCATTGTGTACATTTCGTGCCTTTAACATTGTGTATCAGATATGAAATGACAATCTCTAATGGAATCTACACTGTAATAAAAAACGATAAATCTTACAGCACAATTTCCTGGCGCTCAAATTGGCAGCAGTTTCTACTGCAAATTAACAGCAAAATGTTCCGTAAAAATATTTTATTTTTTGTATTTTACAGCAAAAAATATTCTAATTAAGGTAAATTTCACAGCATAAATTGCTGGCAATGTGTGTGCAAGCAAATTGTGCTTTAATATTTACCATTTTTCCCCCTTTTTTAAAGTGCAGTATATTTTAAAATATAATTAAAGTGAATTATACTGAAAAGAAAGTATTACTAAGTATATTTTATTAATTTCCTATAAAATATACATAAATTAGTTTTACTCTGTAAAAGAGAAAATTTTAAAATTATTTTCGAAAATTCCTTTATTTTAATGTAATTGTAGATGACATTGCAATTTTCTCAAAAGAAGTTTCCAAAACAGACTTCTCAATACAAGGTCTGCCAGAAAAATGACTGTCGGATTTCTTACTACAACATTTTTACGTTCCTTTGAATTTTGATTTGCATAATTAATAAAAGTATTCCACGCATTTTTTTTTCTGAGATTAAATAAGTAAAAGGATCATTTTAGAAAATACTCGTATACAAATGGAAGACACCGTACAAAAGTTTAAAAAAATCTGTCTACTATAGACGCTATTTTTGTTTTAACGCTTACGCCTAGCATTCAAAGAATATGCGATATCAATGACGTCATTTTAAATGATGACTTCATTTGTTTGATGACTTCACGTTGCTCGTTGCTTTTTCGTATTAGAAACGGAATTGTTAATCATGTTCTTTTTCTATCAAAACACGAACCTTGTCATTAAAGGTCGGTCAAACAGCACTAAAATGTTTTGAATGACATTTTTTTTCTAGCCGGCAAAGTGATTTTACAACAAGATATTGCACGTTGTCGTACATTTAAAAAAGCTAAATATTTATTCACTCAAAGTGGTATAAATATCGTCATTGTCAGGAGCTCTTAAAGAACAATAGAGGACGTATAAACTATTACAAATAAACTATGTCTGTATTACCTATAATAAATTGTGTATTAAGAGAAATTTGCTGTTTTACATTGAGTGATCCAATTCATTTAAACGGTACTGTATATAAATATATATACATGAACAATATTATAATTTTTGTTTACTCAGAGACCCGTATTTCTACATTATATTTGTATATGAAAAATATGAAATGGACATAGGTGATAAGCAGTTATGTTTAAACCCCTTGGAACGTAAATCAATTTTCGTAAACATTTAAGGGGTTGTCTCTTTTGATGGGATAATAATAAATGGAGGTAATCAATTTCACAAACCGCTGTATCAAGTCTTTGAATATATATAAATGTCTTGTACAGGTTATAGTTAAACAGCGAATTTCCCTTTATTCCAGAAAGGCTGCTATTTACAGAGTTTATAATAAAATAATTTGTATTTTGGCCATTTTATGTAAAATGTGTAAAATAGCTTAATACTATTTTATCTGCTCTGCTGACGCTCCATTTTAAACACTTTTTTGAAGCACAATATAATAAAGTTTTAACAAACAAATTACACAGTCATGCAGTTCCTGTGTTCTGCTTTCGAATGCAAAAATTGGTTGGCTGAAAAGCTAAAAATCGCACAAATGACAGCTGTTTGCACGAAGGTATCTCCCCTTCGAGGAAAACTTTTTACTCAACGTAATAATTGCATTACCTTGTAGTTAATAATATTATTTTAAATTTCATCAACAAAGATGCTTCACTGAAGAATTGTAATAAATGAATCCAAATGTAAAATAAAAACAGGTGTGAAAAAAAGAAAAAAAAAAGCAGCTGTAGAATGTTTTGCAAAACAAATAGTATTATGTTTATTTTTTTATTTGTATTTTTCTAAATTCATATTATTTTTCAGATATATGAAATATAACATTGTAGAAAATCATTTTATATGATCACTTTTGACATCACACACAGTATAACTTTTTCGAATATGATACCCTAGACACTAAAAAAATACAGGGTGATTAAAAAAAAACTATCCCGATATATTTGCCCCTAACTGCCATATCGTTCACTGAAACTGAATGAAATTTTGGTTTAAAATATTTTGAGGTGATCTTCATAGTGAAAAACCATAAAAAGAGTTGGAACGGTACCTGTATCACGACAAATGCCGGCGCTAGACAGACTAAGAAGAATAGTGAAAACAACCAATAAGGACAGAGAAGCAACAGAAAACAAAACATTTTATTGTGTTTAATACATTTTCCATTTCACACACGACGACACTTTACATGCGGCAGATGGTGGATACCACTGAACAATAAAATGTTTTACTTTCTGTTGCTTCTCTGTCCTTTATTGGTTGTTTTCACTTTTCTTCTTAGTCTGTCTAGCGCGGAGATTTTCGTACTACAGGTATCGTTCCAACGCTTTTGATAATTTTTCACTATGAAGATCACATTCCAATAAAAAAATAGGTGTTACCATTTGAAATTTTCGAAATTTTTTCAATGTAACCGTAACTGTTAGAATTTAACTGTTGTTTTTCACATGATTCTTGAGCGCATACCTCAAAATACTTTAAACCAAAATTTCATTCAGTTTCTGTGAAAGATATGAAAGTTAGGGGCTCATATATTGGGATAGTCTTTTTATAATCACCCTGTATGTATGATTTACAATTTACTTCAATAAATTCCAATCATTCCAATCCTCTTCAAATATATCAAGTATTTATTTCAATAAAACGTTTTCTTAATTTTAGCGTAAAATTACCGCGTTATCTGTAGAAAGGTGCCCTATTGTTATAGATAGTTGGAATAAAGTGCAACTTACATGACCTTTAAAAACATTTCCTTATTTAAAACAGTAAATAAATACATGTAATATATTTGCATATGAAGACTCTAAGAACCTAATAGGTGTTTGTTGTTAAATATATGCCATTGTGAATACCCCGGAATATATACCATAAGCATAGTTTATCTAAATGTTAGATACATAATTGTGTAACAGAAAAATTAAAAACAAAATTGCCTGTAATATCATATTAAATATGTCGGTAAATTAACTTTATGTTACACAAATAGAAATATTAGCAAAAACATGCAAAAATAATTGTATTTACATATTTATTTAGGTCCATACTTTACGTGTATTTACATATGAATGTGTCGATAAAATAGCGATTGATCCAGTCGTCTCAAACAAATAAAAATATCCGAATGAGAAAAGTACAGACAAATGATAGAAGAAATTTTAATTAAAAAGTACAGAAATATATGTTGTGTTTTAAATAATGAACGTATTTATCCACATTAATAACATCTCCCAAGAGCAAATGGCTTTTTAGACTTGTTAGCTGATTTTTGTTTCATTTTGTATTCATTTGCAAATGTATATGACTTAAAGTGAATAATGGATTATCCTTTAAAAAAAACTGTACGCATCATTCAAATTTTCATTAATAAGGTAAGTCAGGTATAGTTTCCCCGCTTTGTTTTTCTTTTTTATAGTAATGATTTTTGAAGTACATATTTAACCTATCCATTATAGATTTTATGTAGTTTTTCATGAAAAGTATTATTGTAAAATAAATCGACTCAACCCAAATGACATTGCTACTTTGATTACAAATGTATCATTTTATTGATGCAAACGATGGAAATATCTGTCTCACCTGGCAAGATACTTTGTAAGGGACGAAAATGATTTTCGCTGCAATACCTGTTGCGTGATGTTTTAAGTAGCGACCAGCAAATGCGAATGCGGTGAAAACTGTTGTCAAACGATGCAGTTCTTCTGACAATTTTATTTTCAATCAAAAGTCCCAATGTATTTTTATGTGCATTTATATGTGAATCTTAATATCTATTGATTATTTTTTACAAATTATTGAAGTTTTATATTTTGTGACTTTTGGATTTCACTCTATATTTTTCATTAAGGTAATTTTTTTTAATGTAAAAAGATCATTTCAGTTTCACAGCAACGGAACTTTTATAAAAACTTAGGTTTTATAAAAACTATTTTTACATTCAAATAATTTAATCATTTGAAGTATTTTTTTTTTTAATATAATAGATAATCTACTTTTTACACCCTTAAATTCTGTTAATGGTTGAAAAAGTTTGTTCATTTAACATCCATTAGGGATTTGAGTATTTGAATCATTATTTAAAAAAAAAAAAGACGATAAGACTATTAAAAAAATGTTCTTTAAGGCAACTTTTTTATGATTTTCATTAAATGTATAATAAATATTACATCGTTTATTTTAATATCTCTATAAGTTTTCAAGTGTTAAGCATATACTCAAAAGATACTTTTTGTTTATTAAAAATAAATTTTACTTTTTTTTTTTTTTTTTATTAAACGCCTTAGAAAAATTTATAGGTAGTAGAAAATTAAAAAAATAATTTAATATATATTGACGGTTATATCTACAAAAATTAAATGATAGTTTTTATATTTTGCTACTTTTGTAAAAGTAAAATCGTTATTGAAGATTCTATAAAAATAAATGTGTTATATAAAAAAAAGGCTTTGGGCATTAAATAAAGATTTAACTAATTGAAAAATCTTAGTGTTTGAAAATCCTAATCTTGTATGGCAAAATTTAGTACGCAATATAATTCTATATAACACTTTAAGGTGCACAAACAAACACAAAAAGTTGCTTTAAATGCCGAATATATTCTAATTTATTTGACTTAAAAGTATTAAATATCGGTGAGTTTTGGTCGTAGAAGAATGGAATTATCAAAGTTTTATTTGTCAGAGCATAATTAAAATATTTTAAATAAAACTTATAGGACCCAAGAAACGCATTAAATTAAAACCAATAATTTGTTTACGGTTATTGATATTATCGAAGTAGAACATAGTTAAATATATAGAACAAACATTTCTGATATTGGAACATAAATTCACATTAGTATACTAATTAAAAATATGGAATTTAAAATGAGTCGCAATTTGTTTATTACTAAAATAGGTGTAAAATGTAATAAAAGTTTTAAAACATTAAAACCATTCTATAGATGGTAAAATTTTTGTCGGAGTACCGAGCGCTTTCGGTCTGAACCTGGCCATCATTCGTATATTTCACCAGCGTACATTCAAGATGTTACAGATTTTTTTTTCTCATTTTCGCTTTTTGATGATGGCCAAGTTCTTGTTGAAAGCACTCGGGATTCCGACAACATTTTTAACATGTATAGAATAGTTTTAATTTTTTAAAACCTTTATTTCATTTTACACCTATTTTAGTAATAAATAAAATGTGATTCATTTTAAATGTTCTCATGTTTTTAAGTAGAACAAATGGATTGACAAATGTTGGCTAATTGTTAGTTATTATTTGGCTTATATTTGGATAATTGATGTTCCGCGTATGCCTCTAGAAACAAATGTTCTGCTTATCATACCATTGTCAAACGAACCACTTGACAAAAAATACCCAACAGTAGCCCAACCAATAGCTTTTCAATGTCCTACTCAGATACGCTCCAAATTAGGGGGTTCCTGTACCTACAATTTTCCCGGTGTGACAATCCCATCCGTACTATTTCCCAACTTTTGCCACAAAGGGCAAACAATGGGCCAACAGTCTGTGCTATATTACTAATATTTCATCTACTTATTCACGAATATATAACAACTTTTATTATCTTTCGACCTGAACCTGGCCATCATAATATATGCCTTCTTATATTTAACCAGCGTACATTCAAGATGATGCAGATTTTTTTTTTCTTATTTTCGCACTTTGATGATGGCCAGAATCTTGTCGAAAGCACACGGGACTCCGACAAAATTTTTAACATGTATAGAATGGTTTTAATTTTTTAAAACCTTTATTTCAATTTACACCTATTTTAGTAATAAATAAATTGTGATTCATTTTAAATGTTCTCATGTTTTTAAGTAGAACAAATGACTTACTCACTTACTTATTCACAAATATATATAGCAACTTTTATTATCTACATCTCTCCAACTGAAATGAAATTAAAGCGCTTTTCAATCATATGGGAACACAGCGTATGGTTAGGTGAGATCTAGTAGGATGAAATAAGTAGCTGAATTTAAACACACTTATAAAGACACTTTTGCATAAGATATTGCTATGGAGATGTATACAAATATTTTAGCGTAAACTTTAAAGATAAATTAAATTTATAACTAATAACCCATAATATCATTTCTGAAATGCAACTTCTTCTGGGGAAATTTACTTATGACTTAAAAATTTATTTTATTCACTTAAATTATTAATACGATAATCCAATTAATTTATAAATCCACTTTTTTAAGAAGAGTTTTGCCCAAAGTAATCATAAGATGATAAACAAAAGTGACTTAATTGTATTAGTGCACGCATGTATAAGCTCATCTCGTTATTTTATATGACTAAAAATAGGAATAATAATTATTTTTCTTGCTTAAATTTTTCACTTCATTTAAGTATAATGTGAGTGTCCATTTATCATAACATATTTTATTTTTATAAATTAGAATTTTACAACCACTGAAGTAAAAAGAAAGTATTTACCAATCAAATACATTTGCAAATATATATGACTTAGAATACTCAATCTCAGAAATTTTCTTAAAGATTATAATGGATTATCCTTTAAAAAACTCTACGCATCTTTCAAATTTCCATTATTAAGGTAAGTCAGGGATAGCTTCCACCCTTTTTTTTCTTTTTTATAGTAATGATTTTTGCAGTGCATATTTAACCTATCTATTACGGATTTTATATAGTTTTTCATAAAAATTATTATTGCAAAATAAATAGCAGATAAAATGCAATTTTTATCAAAAAACTTAATGAATGATTTTGGCCATCTATCCCGAACCTCAGGGTTAGATGCCCCACTTAATCGAAATAGATGCTCCAGCCATCAGCTCTGGACGTATGAAGAAATATTACTGCAACCTATAAACCAAAACATAATTCGATACCTGATTCAACAAAATTCGTTAAATATATCATGAAAAATCTCTAATAAATACATTATATTTCATCTGCGGAATCGCTATCTCATAAAAACATAAAACAAAATACAAAAGATATACTTACTTTTTTTGATGAATATAACATTTATTTGACGAAATAAATCGCTGTAACTTCGTCTACTGTAATTTTTTTAATAGATATTGAAAGAAGAAGGAGGTTACTAGGTCCGTCACGTGCCAATAGCTGAAATACTGTGACTGGGGCAACTAACCGATGGGGCATCTAACATGGATTTACCCTATATGGGTTTTACAAAACGCTTTTTTTTTCAGCAGACCATTCAGGTTTATATAATACTAGCTGTTACCCGTGACTTCGTTCACGCAACATTAAAATAATAATAAATACCTTAATTAAGCAAAATATTTCACTCCCGATAATTAAAAACGTTAATAATTAACTAACTCTTTATCACATTTCATAGGTGTTACTTGCGATATTTTTTAAGGTATTTTTTGTTATAGGGACCTTGACATAACTCAGTCTTAAAAAAGTGAAATTTTGTGCCAAATAATCGCGAAAATGAAATTGCAACCGATGCAAAAAGGAGGGCCAAATAAAATCGTGGAAATAGACGAATTGGATAAAAACAACTGTGAATTTTAGCTGATAAACAATTTTACTTTTAACGCCTTTGTGAAACGTTTTAACAGCCATCCTTCCAAAAAAAACATTAATTGGAATTAGTATATGCTTTTTTTAAAATTCAATTCTGCCTCCGTGGTTTAATGTATAGCTGAAACAAATCTTGTTTTCTAAATGACAGTATGTTGACAGGTAATTTTTGTTCTCCCGAATAAATTGATTCATGAAGTTTGAATATGTGAAAATATGTTTTTATTTTTCGGATGATTTACTGAAATCAAGATTTTGTTTTCACCATCGATCTATTCAAAGTGAAAATAAATTCTGTTTTTCAGTTTTAATGAGAAAATTGTGTAAAAAAATATACTGATCTGTTTTATTTCTCCTTTTTCATACACAAATATGGAGTATGTTACTTTCCGTTTTTAGAGAAACTTCATAAAAATTACAAAAAAAAAAAATTGGTATCCAATTTATTTTCTGAGAGTTAAGTCTTCGGATCAATGATAACCGGTATTAAGTAAATCGCGTTGCGTTCGATAGTCTAGGAGTAGTTTCGAAATACAAACACACGGTCAGATTTTAAAATAATAGATTCGTGTTCATTTTCCTTTTCTTAAAATTATGATGGGATTTTTAGCAGAAAACTCTCATCTGTATATAACGGATACTCATGCTTAATAATCAGTATACTTAAAAAACATTTAAATTTTTCGTTATAAATATGGCGTGAAACTCATCTACTTTCTATAATTACTGATCCTTGTATTATTAATGTAAGGAATTGATTCAAACTCATTTTAAAATATATTGGGAAATTCCCGTTTTATTTTAAATATCACGTCTCTTTTTCCCCATAGAAATCCCTATTTATTGACTTAATTCTTGTTAATTTTCTTTTACAGGCAATTAATTTCAATACTGGCATAGGGGAAATTATGTTATTTTAACGAAATAATATTAAATCTTTAGGTTTTATCAACAAAAATGGAACTATTAACATTCGTCATTTTTTTTAGGTAATCGAGGTATTTCTTTTAGTTTTAAGAATGGAAATATTTTTTTTCTCGCTATCCATGACATCATTTTCGACATGGATAATATTGTGCAGCATATTATTGACATTTACTAACCATTTTCTTTTGAAATTTCTTTTTACTTTTTTAAAATTTAAATAAAAGTACGATATAGTTATATTAGCCGTGCGCAGACGGTAAAACACCACGTACTGTTACCATACAAAACAAAAAAATTGAAGGAAAAAAACCTAAGACAATTTTATTTCACCAATCAAAGCATATCCGCTTTATTTTCCATGTATGACGACATTTTAGCCTGTTTCCTATGGTTACGCATATTGAAACCTTGTATTATTATCAAAAACTAAAAAAAGTACGTTTTATTTCTAATAATATAATTTAATCTTTTTAATTCTTTAATTTTTTAATTTAATTTTCATTTCTTACGTGAAAATTTTCAATTAAATCTAAATTGTAGAGTAAAAACTATTATTCTGGGTTTTTTATTAATTTTGGCAACGATAAAGTATTAGCAACGGTAAAGTAAATTTGACCATTTTAAAATGTTATACGAAAAAGTGTCCTTTTATTCTCTATGAAAATAACGAAATTTGGAATTATTAAGAAAAATATTTGAATAAAATTAACAAAAACCAGCCTATGTTCATAAGAGGGTTATAATCCACCTATATGCAAAAACACAGAATCATTAAATGCTCCATTTTGACGCTGGCTTCAGCCTAACATTTGCACACAATCATATTTATAATATAATTATGATAATATAATAAATTATATAAAAATATAATAAGCGATAAAATTCCGTAGAATCAGGTTAATTATATAATGTCCAATAACACATTATTACACAAAAATGTGCTATCCGAAGATTTTACGTATACCAAATTAAAATATGAAATGAATAAATTAATTATTTCGCATTTAACATATAACTACGCCACTTAAAGTTCATGGACAAAAATAGGATCATTATTGATCATAATTATAACTTACCTACAATGTAAATAAGTATATAATAAAAGTTTATTTAAAAAAACAAAAAAAAAAAACAAGGTTTTATTAAATTTAAATTGTACTGAAATGCAATATACAGGGTCATTCTAAACGGACCCATTTTCAAAAAATTGTATTCATTAAAGTACAAATCCAAAATGAACAATCTTTATACCAATGAAAAGAGGGTGTTTCAAAGTTGTTGTTTTTTTTTTTTTAAGTTATTATAAATGTTCAATGTGTCCACCGTTTGCTCACTTCTTGGGAACTCAAGAACGCAGAAAACCTTATGCTTCACAGTAGCCATGTCACTCACAACTGACTGTGAAACGAAATCGCGGCGTTTTGCTGCGCGACCTCTACCGGTCGCCTCTGAAACCATCACCGCTTTGAAAGCCGTGCACTCACTAACAGCAGATACGCTTTCTCGTGTGTGGGACGAGTTTGGCAATCTCATAGATGTTTGCCATGCAACAAAATGTGGACACATTAAACACTTATAATGTCTTAAAAAAACTTTGAAGCTTCCTCTTTTCACTTGTATAAAAATTGTTCATTTCGGATTTGTACTTTAATAAATACATTTTTTTGAAAATCGGTCCATCATTTAGAATAACCCTGTATATATATAGTATATATATATATATATATATATATATATATATATATATATATATATATATATATATATATATTTAACTTAGTAAAAACTTGTTTTTTGTTTTTTAAATATTGATATTTATTTATTTATTTATATTTACTTTTTCGTCTTATCTAATATTTCAGAATTATTTCTTGCTACTAAACAAAATTGTTGATAAGCATTTATCTGGGAAATTTGTCAAGAAACCTGAAATGCTTGATAACAAAATCAATAGACGAAAAAATTATAGGTAAATGGAAAATATTCGGGATTCGGCTGAAAAAATTCTTTTCGGCAAAACCGGGAAGAAAAAGTATATTCCTATTTCATTATTTGCAGATTTTAGCTAATTTTACTCAAAACTCACGAAGTTAAACTGCGAGAACCCGATTAGAGAAGATTTATTTCCAGTTTCTATCAATACACAATTTGAATGAGAATTAGTCAGTTATAGCAAGATTGGCTTCATTTACAGCGATTTATTTTTGTTCGCGAAATTTAGCGAAATCTCGCCAAATGTTTAGCTTGGAGAGAATTTGACGCTTGCGTATATGAATACATTGTTTTAACCGTATGAGAGTTGAAAAAAGTATTACAACTAGCATAAGTTTGAACTTAAAGTCTACTTCTATAAGTCAACCTGTTGTGAAGCACAAATATGTGCGTCGCACAATACTAATGTCATGATAATGTGGAAAACAATGTGGTTAAACTGTATAAGAGAACAATCGAACAATGACACAAACAATGGAACAATGGTACAAACAATGGAGTAATGAAAGCAACAAATAACAATGGAACTATTTTTGTAATTAAAATTAAACAGTCGCAATGTTATTTATATGGAGAAAATGCAAGTTTTGGGCCCATGGGTTTTGTTCAAGTATTTTAATGCGCAGAACAGGTACTTTTTTGTTTATATATTGCCCTGTAAGTTCTGTAAGTGTGCCAAATTATAGATCACCATCTTAATCGGAAGTGGATGAAATTAACGTTGCAAGATTCCAAACACACAAACATACAAAACGATTTAAATAAAATATTGTAAAATGATAAGTGTTTCGTAATGTAGCAAGAAAGTAAAAAAAAAAAAATGTAATAAAACTAATATTAGCGATTTGGAGTAAACGATTAATGTTTCTTCAGAAACCAATAGACTCTCCGAGTTTTAGTGAAGTATTTCTGAAGGAAAGTTTCTCTTGCTTTCCGCAATTTTTGAAAACATTTCCATCTTTTTTAATCTATAATTCCGTTTTCCAACATGAAATATCTTTTTTATTAATTCTAACGGATGCCAATAAAACAGTTTCATGCTCAGCCAATATGTTCAATAGTCTAACATGCTAAAGTAAAAGGATTAATATTAACATTAACATTAACATTATTATGTTAATCATGAATGTATAAATTATCTTACGCAGCTAAACATGTTTTCTTAATAATTTATGGCATCTAAAAAAGCGAAATTCCGGTCTGAATAAACTAATTAATGAATTATAAAAATTACATACAATTTCGAGCATGAAAGGAATTTTGTTTCACAAGCGCTTCTTTAAATCTTAAAAGTATATTTGTTTCTGAGGATTCTAAAGATAAATAAACTATTTTCAGAATCGGGTAACTTGGAAGAAACTATATTATATTTTCGTTAACTTTCTTGCTAGATTAAGAAATATTAGTATTTTTTACAGTCCAGATTAGTTAATTGGAATGTTAATTAATGTTCTTTGCTGCTTGTTAAAATTTCATATCGGGAATATTTTTATAGTTGCAATACATAGAGATTTAAATTAATATACTTTTCAAAGAATACTGTTTTTGCGAAATCGGTATAATTTGTTTAAACGTATGTTTTTAATAAGCATAGATAATGAAAGCAAATCGTTGCATTTTACATCAAATGATCATTTCTATATGATTGACAGTCAAAGTTACCATCAGAGTTACTTATAGGGCTATTTATATTTTTATTGACTGTCAGAGTTAACAAGAAAATAACCTGGGTGGTTAATTTTCGAAATATACGGAAGAAAAATTAAAACACTGATAAATTGCCAAAATCCTAGAAATAAAATAAGTCCTGGAAAACCAAAAATGCTTGAAATATTCCATTTGGATGAGCATTTTATTAAAAAAATCCGGTCATATTTCCGGTCATATATTAAAAATATCCGGTCATTCCTGCTATTCGTACACAATATTTTTAAAAGTGTCTTCCCAAATAAAAGTTAACCCTTTGATTACGGGCCAGGTCTTGCGAATATTTTTACATTCAATCGTATAAGAATTGAAAAGGAATCTGGTAATTTTCCCTAACAAGCATGCAAGTTTACGTGTATGACAAATATCATTTTTCAAAAAGTGGTACTAATAGAATAAAAACACACACATACACACACACACACACACACACATATATATATATATATATATATATATATATATATTTGCTTTTTGATTTAACTGTAATGTGTTTAACATCAGTCGAACGTAATTGAATAATTTGTAATTGAAAGGAGATTTCTTTTCCAACTAAAATGCGTTATGTTAGCGTCAAAACCAAAAGAAAGCGTTCTTTTGCCAAATTTAGCCCATTCTGTTAACCAAGTCCGGAATACCGCTAAGAAAACTTCGTTAGTCAAAGAATCACTGAATTTATTCATGCGTATATTTTTATTTGGTTTTATAAAAAAACATTTCAAAATTCAGTGTTGCGGCTTAACACAACCAATAATACTATTAAAGAATATTAAGACTAATAAAGACTGAACTAACAACATCGATGAATACAAAAGATAAAGAATAATGAATTTAACGTTACAGAAACTGCATTCTACGTGACAGAAATCTGGCCCACAACTTTCTGTGTGGATTTGATGATCACCTATAAAACAGTTATTTATAACACAAGAACGCGCATCGTAATGTTATCATAACCCTCATCATTCACAAAATATCTGTAATCTCATACTAATAAAGAAAGAGACACAAAATAGTGGTTTGCTGGTACATTTATCCGGCAATTTAAAATTTGCCTAGTAACAACAGGAATAAAAATTGGACATTTGCATTAAATTTTGATTACATTTTTATAAGGATGCACGATTTATCAAACATTTTTATAACTTACTATTTATGACTGAATACCCATGTATATTCTGAAAATAGAAAACGACAAAGAATTAAAAGAATTCATTACAGATTCTTTTATCAAAGAGAAATTTTGAAATATCTAGAGATTCCTGTTGTAGATTCAATTTAGAACTTTTTTTTTTTTTTTTAATAACGTAAGATAGCTAAAATCTTTATAGATATTGGAAAGTTAAAGAAAGTTTTCTAATATCGTAAACTACACATCTTTTTTAATAAAATAATTCTTCAGTTATTTTGGATATTTTAAGGATCTTCTTTTATTTCAGTTAAATAGTTTGATATAAAATGGTAATTTTACGTTTTCTATCTAATAAGCTATAGGAAATCGGTATTGGAAATTCTTCAATAGATCTTTTTTGATAGTTAGTCGAATGAAACAGAGAAAAATAAATAAAGAGAAAAAAATATATACAGAAGTTTAACAAACACAGAACCAGCTTTTTTTTCTCATTGCAAATAAAATGATAGATTTTTTGTCATTATATATAATTTTAAACTTTCTTTCAATAGAGAATGTTAGTATAAATTGTTTAGTTTCTTTCATCTTTTATTTTTTATAGATTACTAAAAATAATGTAATGTGCATATTTTAAAATTTTGATTGAAAGCGGTTTAATCCTTTTTATCATTGGAGTTTTAATATTAACTAAGAATGTGCTTACTTATATTTATTATTACATATTTTTATGTTTTTTTTTTCACGCGTAGGAGACCAGCGATAAGCAGGAGCAACCAGTAGAACAGATAATGGAAGGCATTACTGAAATAAATGCCGAAAACTACTGAATGACGGAATAAATAAAAGCCCGACAAGATCAGCTGGAGAAAGAAATATAATCTAGCCAAGGTGAAATGAAGCCGATTTAGCAAAATATTGTTATGAGCCAAGGTGACATAAAGATATAAATGAAATGAAATCTGGAGGATATGAAAATAAAAAAACATGAGTCAGTAAATAATGTATTAGAATGAATACTCTGAGTTATGAAAATCATAATAGATGGATAGAATGAAAATTTGCAACACCTGAGTTATTTTTGAGCAAAATTTTAAGATAGAATTTCCAATGTACAAGTAAAATTAAACACAATAGTAGACAATCTTATGAAAAAAATCGAAAAAAATGTGACCGTATAATAGTGAAAAATCTCTCAGAAAAAAGGGTAAGATTTTTTAAAGGAAACTACTTAAAAACCTTAACAGAAAAATACGCTCGAAATAAATTAAAGAAAAACTGTAGAAGAAAATGAGGATTTAAAGTATTTGGAAAAACAAAATATACGAAAGTTTAATATATTATGGAATATTTTAAATGGGGACCAACGTCGACAAGCATAACTATAAATTTTTCTCCTTACGGTAGCATGGAGAATAAGTTAACATAGAAGATTTATAAGACAATTTTTTTTATCATAGCCCCAACAAGATGGGAGACAATCCTAACAGATGGTACTCGACAATCAAGCAGGGATGAGATTTCTCTGCTTTTTTGAATACCAGACATTTTGAATACCATCTTACAGAAAATGTTTTTTTTTTAATTATTTAATCGGAGCATTCTGCTATTTAACAGAACAACATGTTCTCTAAGATTATACTGGTATGCAAAAAAAGCGGAGAAATCTCATCCCTGCAATCAAGGTATATCATTTAGCAGCATCATTGCGAGGTGACGCAACTGATATATTGTTTGCACTCTTGAAATACCAACTTCCTGACACTGAGACCCTAATAATTGCACGTTAGGACAGCGCGTAGAATACATAGTTCAAATACGATTTTTAGCTTTCTTAGGAAACTTCTGTTTTTAGTTATCTCACTATAGAAATATAAGTACAATATGATTAAAGATTCAGAAAAATATCCCTTTTCCAAGTATTGTTTTGTTTTTAATTCAATAAAAATATAATGTATGATTCGTTTCGAAATATTATTTTTTACCAAATCGTGCCAGAATATATACACATCTTAAACTTTCACACTTATTCTAATATAATAATTTTTATAAAGACATTTTTTAGAAATATAGTTACGTATCTTAAATACTCGTAAATGCAACTAATCGATTATTTTCTTTTTACTCTGTTTCTAGATCATTAGACAATGGTTTCTCTAATGTGCTGGAAAATATCTCCAATAATCAATGATTTTTATCGCCTCATTTCCTCTTTTCTAAAACCATTACGTTCGTTTGAAAAAACTCACAGCTTTACACGACACGATTTTTTTTATATTTTTCGATGGTCATTTAATGCATACTTTTAGTACAAGGAATTCAAAGCAATTCGGTAGTTTATAGAAAAGAATAAGATACGTAGTTTTAACATATGCAATGCAATACAATATCTCTAAATGGTATATAGAAAAATGTATTGAAAATAAATTTTAAAAAACCCGATGACGATTTTTTTTATTTATGTTAAATTGATTTTCGCAAACAAATTATGCTATTATCAATTATCAGTGTTCCGAAATCTTATTTGTTTTACGTAACAATCTAATCAAACAAAATATAATACCGTATTTAGTTACATTTAGTTTCGTTAAATCCATAAGAATAATTTCTAAATTAGATAACAATTATTTTTAGACCACACTTTTTAGTTCCACATGTAAATAATCTTAATTTCTAAAGTTACATTTTTTTATGTAAAAATGGTATTTATATGTTACAAATTTTGAAAAGTAAAATCTTAGCGGTGTGATTTTGGTACTGGAATAATGCCATATGCGTTATTAAGACAATATATAATGCAGACACATGTACACTGTAAAATTTAAAATCTTTGTATCACTGCGTGAAGCTCACTGGCTTTTTGGGAATAATATTTTCAAATATTTGAAATTACGTATAAAAACTGTAAAATATTATTCGACTGCAACTTTTTACTTTCACTAAAAATAAAAATTTTAATATTAAATAAAAGTTGTTTCTTATTTTCCTCTTTTTCTCAAATGGTCATTGGTGTCGGAAAGACCAAACGCGACCAATAGTGTTCTAAATGATAGACGTGAATACTTTATATTTAATTCAAAATGTAGAATATTTGCGGACGTATATGAATGTATACATATCAAATTTTGATTTCTATATCTCGTAATATAAGAAAACAACAACAAGATAACAACAATTGTTATCTCTATTGTAGGCATGAATTCCCACCGAATGTTTTCTTATTACGCTACTTTGAAAAGCATTAACATACTCATTTTACAAGTAATTATATATGTATTACAATTTATGAAATAAATATGAATATTTTTTTTTTGAAACATAAAATAACTGAAATATAATAAGAGAAAAGTGATTTTTAAAGTTTATTTAAAATTCTTGAGATCAGTGCGAGAAATATTGATTCACGTAACGTGATATGCTTATCACTTAAAGTTAATTAAAATATCAATTCGAAAAGAGAATAAAACCAATTCTTAAATTTTCTCTCGTGTTACAAATTTATTTTTAAGGTATCATAATATGTAAAAGATCTTGATATTTATTTTCTATTTTAGAAAAAGAAAGACAACAACATGTTTGTGAACGCTTCTTTGGTGGTAGAAAAATGTTAAGATTTTTATATTTACTTCAACAGAAACATAAATTACATTTATTTTTTAGTATATTTGCTAAAACATTTCTAGTCTGCTTTTGAATGTACTTATAAAATAATTTGAATAGAAACGTATTCCGATAAAAGCTAAAAATATATATTGGATAACTTATGTAATAAAAAAAAACTAAGAACAAAAACCAAATGCTGTGTGAAATTTGATATTTAGAATGAATTGTTAGAGCCTTAAATATCTGTAAATTGTATTGCTTCAAACGATTTATTTATGCCCACTTAAGTAAAAATAAATAAAATTAAAAGATTTATAATCGTTTTTAGAGCAGAAAAAGTAGAGTCCATTAATTTAATTTTCTATATAACATTTCAAAATATATGTTTTCAATCTGTTTCATAAATCGTTGAAATAGTTTGCAAACAGATATTCAGTTTACTTTTCCAGGAAATTTAATAAATATTCAATGATATTCCCGTCTCTTTAGATTTTTAAGACGTCAATGAAAAAAAGAAATGCAGAACGATTTTTTTTTTACACCTTGTCTATATTTATTATGAATAAATGGACAAATATTAAGCAATTGATGCATTTCCGATTGTTATTTTACATGCTTAAAAAAAAAAAAAAAAAACTTTTTTTTAATATATACACGGTGACAACAATTATCACGAGCAAAGGCTAAAGGTTATCAAAAATCCAAAGCTGAATGAAATGACTATGTAATATCATGACAGCCGAATGATGCACAAATTCTTCTTTTTAAATTTTAAAATACACAGTTTATTAAATATGAGCTGATATTTACAATATTATATACACTATGTACACTTTCATTAATATTCATCAAAATTCCACCTAAACCACATTACTTCTTAAAATAACCAAAATATACTCGGATGCATTTCCGCATCCTACTTACTCCGAACAAAAAAACATTCCTTCTCGTCTTCTCTTCACTTCCGTTTACTTTTTTAAACAAAAAAGGGTTGGAAGGATATTGGTTGCATGACAGACTATTTGTTAAACAACTAAATGAGAAATAAACATCGGATGTAATTAAAAGTGTTTTTAATTATATAGTCGTTAATGGTCTCTTTTTGATAATAAAGAATAAGTAAAGGATAATTGTCGCATTGCATACTGAAAATATCTGTCAATATGACTTCATTAGAACTCTGTCATCAAACAAGCATACAATAAAGGGGGTCATGTGGTCAGCTATAATAAAGAGACATAATGACAAGACCTTGATAGTAAACAAACTATCCAAATATGAAAGGAACATTAATGATAAGTTGAATTTCCTAGCGTTTCGCAGACAATTTTCGGAAAAATATACTCTCATGAGAGCGAAGTTTCAAAAACATACTATGTGTTCTAATCTACAAAATGAAAGATTGAAAGATAGCCAAAAAAGTTTCAAAATTGGACAAAGATAATGACACGACAGCTTATGATTAGTGTAAAACGTATTTCTTTGTCTAATTGTAAAACTACCAAACAGATTTCAAAGATAATGATGGCAAAATGATGGTGACAATCTCTGCTCCAACCTAGGCTATATTTTATGACTATATTTTATTTCAATACGCCTAAAGGGGTGAAGGAGCAAAAAACATTTTAAAAATGTGATTTCCATTATAATGTTGAGACAAAAAACTTCAAATTTGGCATGGTGGTTAGGGTTACTTGTATGATGTAAATGGTCAGTAAGAACAAATCCTAAAAAATTTGTAATTTAAAAGGATGAAATGAGCGAAAGATTTTTTAAAAACGTTCTAAGTTATGATTTATTTAGAATTTTTAGCGCTAAAAACTTGAAATTTGACATGGTTAGTTTTAACACAAATGCTCGCACAGAACAGCTTCTAAAAAATGTAAAAGCAGATAGGAGAAAAAAAAATACATTCTAAAATTGCAATTTTTGTAATACTTTTGGGACTAGAGACTTGAAATTTGGCATGTCAGGGTTCGTACAATCCTTAAAAGTCATAAAATTTTTCAAAAATAATTTTTGGTCCTTAAAAGTTCTTATTTTTATGCAAAATCTGCCAAAAGTTCCTTCGAGCGGGTCCACAATTGACAGGGAAATTAGACTTGTTTAAAGGTAGGAAAAGTCTCACTCTGTGTTATCATTTGGTTAAGTTTCCTTTAACAGACAACATAGAAATGTTTGAGTTGCGTAACCAGTAAATGTTATTTAAGAAACAAAACGCTGAAATATATAGGAGAACGTTATTCGTCCCTAATCACAAAATGTATTATAAATTAAAAATATGGAAAGATTTGACAAATACAGTTAAAAATCACGTCAATTATTAAATTTTTTAAAGATCCTTATAACAGCAACTATAGGATGTCACTTGAAAATTATTTATTCTCAAAACAACAACGAATACCCTGAAACGTCGCTTGCAGAAATTAGAAGAACATGACGCAATTACAAGAAGATCTTCAGGTCTCTAAGTGTGTTTCAGAAGCACATTAGGCACATCAACATCCAGGGACATTTCACGTTTTGTGGACTCGTTTGTCAACCATTGGCAACATATGTGTTTCCTTCTCTTAGTGGGTCTAAAGTCAAAAACAGAGACTTTTGATCCGCTACGTATGTTCGACAAGGAATTTAACCTTTAACATGGCATTATGCATTGTCTGCATGTCATGCATTGTTGCTTTTTAAAATCTCCCGCATGTGATGTGTGACCGTCTGTGAAGGCGGAAACTAGAAATTTGATTTTTGTCGTCTATATGTATATAATTTCTCGTTCCCTTTTTTTTTTGTGTTTATAGTAACTAGCTGTTTTTAATATTTCAGGTACCGAGTAAACGATATTTTTAAGTTTTCACAACGGAGATAATTTTTATACAAAAAAAGTGGTTATTCTAAATTGAAATTTTAGAAATCTTTTAACCGTAAATGAGAAAGCTGGAATTACCACACTCTGCTGCGCCCATAAATTAAAACAAATTCTTCTAAGATTTCATCTAATTTCCTTACATTTTACGTTACCTAATGACTGATACATCTCAAATAACTTTTATGACCATCTTGCGTACAGAAGATGCTTTCAATTTCAGTTAAAAATGCACTGGAAGTTTAAAAATTTTCTTGTAGAAATTCAGTCTTCTAAATTATTCCAATTTTTCCAATCTTCTAAAAATTTGTCTTCAGAGTATGAGGTAAAGTCAATAAAATGAATTTTAAACAAAAAAAAAAGACTCAAAAGTTATGCATTTGTATTAATATAGAGTTAATCATTTTAATATCAGTTTAATGCTAATTAGAAATTTTTCAGTTCATCAGTTAAAGATATTCTATGACGTCTAAGAATAAGGTAAAAATGAAATAATACAAAATTTTGACATATGATTTATAAAAAAATATATAATGATATTGCTGTTGAATAATTAACAAATTTATTTATAATGATACTTTATAAAATGAAGACTATAAGTATTAGATTATAATACCATATTAATACATATATATTTTATAAAGCCAACTGGAACTCATTAATTACATAATTTACACAACTAAAAGTACTTTCGATGTTGCTTTAGCAGAAATAACACTAGAAGTCTAGAAAACTAGCCCTTAGCGTATTTATTCACCGTCTTTCACAAAATCTCTTTAACCTAACTTCTATTGACGGAAGTAATTATCGTCCGAAAATTCTTATCTCAGAACTTTCAAAGGAACCATTTTTTTTTATCTTTATATTTAACCTTTTTGTGGTAATGATGAAGTTTTAAAAATAGTTATCGCTGTACACAAAACAATTTAATGTAAATATTATAAGTTATTCGATAAAATATTAATACGAAAACATATATTAGACAAATATAAAACATAGTCTATTTTAATTACAAGAGTTTCCTTATATTTCAATTGACTACACTGTTTCTTTGTTACCATATTCCACTATCTTCTTCGTTGTAATGAATTTTTTTTTTTAAATACATTTCATCTAATTACGAAATAAAACTATGAATTATATTTACATAAAGACTAAATTTATGAAGTCAGCTAAAATTCCTTGTATATTATTCTCAATACATACGTTTACAAATAAAACATTAATTTTCAATGTGATACGGGGATCAATTCAAATATAATGCCTTCATTATTTTCTGCCAATCCACAAAAGATAGAACATTTCGCAATATACCATTGCAAAAAAAAAAAAAAAAAAAAAAAAAAAAAACTTTTTATGCAATTTTCGTTTATATAATCATAATTTTTTTCCACATGCTTTTGCCAATAATTGACGAACAGGTGTATACCACAGTCGTAAAAATTTATAGCAATCGATAATTTAAAATTTTTGTAAATTTTTAAAAACATGTTTTGAGCATGTCTCAGCAGTATAGAAAATATAGTGACATAAAATAAACTTTCTGAATTTTCATGCAAAACTTTAGTGCAATAAAACTATTTGTGTCTCAGTTAGCTCATCCATTGAAAACAATGAAAAGAAGGGAACTTGTAATTAAATGCTGAATGCATGAAAAATCACAACAGTGTTAAAGCATCAAGATTACGTCATCAAAGTTTTGAAAAGGTAGATCTAATCTGTTGTTTGTGAAGTTTGCGAGCGTAATATAAAAAATTATTCACTTTGCCTAAGTATTTTGATAAAAGTATTGATTACGCAGACAACTGCAGACTAAAAATTATGTTTTTATATTTTGTATCTATTATATTTTGTGCTAAAAGGGTTCTTTGAAGAAAAGTTATTGCTTTAGAAGCAGCCCTCGTATAATTGACAGTTAATATAATCTTTGTAAATCATAATATAATTTTCCTTTTAACGGAGTTTTTTAAATGCTTCGAGAGATAACGGTTTTTTTTCTTCTGATTAAATGAAAATTATGAATCACACTTATGTATATTATATTAAAATCGCTTGATATGTTTGCTTCTGTGCAGGATACATAATTAAATTATCCCTTTATTTATTTTCAGTAGTGTAATTAACAACTTATGAATCTGGTTGTATATTGTGAACGTTTAATTTAAATACAGTGCATAAAGCGTTTTCACTGTCAAATCACATTTAAAATTAAACTGTCTATTATAAATTTATGATGTTGAAAATAGAGCTTTTGATTCTATTAAGTAAGCGAAATATTTTAATTTATTAAAACTAGTATTTGTGTAGTCATTAGCTCAAACAATATTAGTGCAGTAAGTACAGTGTATGTACTTTAGAGATTGCAGTATATTACACTTATAATTAAAATATGCTTAAATTTATTTATTTTTTCTTTAGTATTTTTCAAATTTTGTTTCTTGTACATATGATGTACAAGATGTACTTTCTTGTACATTACTTTAGTTTTCGAACACATATGTTGAAAGAAAAGTTATTTCATTGATAATTAAATTAATACATCAATTATGAATCTTTTGATGTATCTTTACATTTGATCGTTACCTGAATCCGTTTCTACTCCTTTTAAACTATTTTATATGTATGTAAACATGTGAATATCGGAATTTTCAAGTATTTAAAATACGATTTCAGTTTAATAAAAACCAATGTAAAATTACAATCAATTTTTTTATGTATTTTACATTGGAAAAAATAAGAATATTACTTATTATTTCAGCAAATATTATTTTTAAAAAACTCAGGAAAATCGAGTATGATTTGTCACGATTAATACAAATTAAAAACTTACAAAACCTATGCTTATAAAATATTATGAAATCAATTTATACACAGCAGATATTCTGATTAGCGATCTTGACAACTCATAAAAACGAACTACGAAGGTATTATGCCATTTTAAAATCAAATTCTATGAAACACAATGTTATCGTTATTATTTAATAAATAAACTGAACAATAATAAAACTTATTTAATAAAACTAAGTTTTTAATAATTAGTTTTAATAAAACTAATATATTATTCTACAATTTTTTTCTAAACTATGTCCTTCAATACATCCTGGCGCATTAATAGATGTGTACAGAATTATACCGAAAGTAGCTCGCAATACTTGGTAAATCTTTTCCTGCCCAATAAGTTATTTTAATTGTTTATTTAGTTGAAAAAATTCTGAGTTAGCGTAATAAGGTTGTTCAAGCGTGTGTACTCGTATACGTCCACACTATATATATATTCTTTTATAGCAACGACAAATAAATATATTTTTAAGGTTAAATATAACATATTCTTAACGAAAAGGGTGTTCGTAAGTTCTATAATTCTGTTACGTAGACGCAGAAAAAAAAACACTCATATATATGGTTGTATAGGCGTGATTTAGAGAAAAGATTTTTTAATGCG
Organism: Maratus michaelseni; assembly: GCA_963931845.1. Classification (NCBI taxonomy): domain Eukaryota; kingdom Metazoa; phylum Arthropoda; class Arachnida; order Araneae; family Salticidae; genus Maratus; species Maratus michaelseni. Next base: position 87,147,697 of record OZ007593.1, read on the forward strand.
TTTGTGTATGCATTTTAAAAGGTTTTAACTAGTATATGGATGGTTTAGAAGCCAATTAGCGTGTGCAAAAAAATGGAACTGAAATGTTTAAGGTATGAAAAAGTAAACTTCAATAGAAATCCTGCGTTATTTCAGTGTATTTTTTTTTTAGATGTGGACATTTATTTAGAAAAAAATCGCTATTAAAAAGCATTTATTAAAAATAAATAAATAATAAATAAATAAAAATAAAAATTAGAATCATTTTAAGATTACACAAGAAGATTACACAAAAATCTACATGAAAAGAAATTAATCTTAATTTTCCAGAATTCTCCACAAACTTGATATAAATAAAAATAATATGAGAAAGATGATGTTACTTCCCGGGGAGAAATTAGCGTGCTAGAATTAGCGAAACTGCAATAGTCACAACTTCATACAGTAGATTGTGTTGTAGCGCACTATATTTTGAACAATGTAGTGTACATTCTAAAAAAAATCAGTTAGTTGAAAAAAAAATTTCGTTGACTTTTTTCGTTAAAACACAAAAATTTCCGCTTTAAATTGCTTCGCTTCCCGCAAAATACAAGAAATCCACCAGTCTAATATAAAATATACCTGAAATCCCTCAATCTATGTCTGCAATTTCTTCAAACCACAGGGGTGTACTGGCAATTGTGCTGCGTGTTACATTTCCATATTAGAAACGGAATTTTTACGTATGTTTTTTTTTCCTTCAAAACACGGAAAATTCAAGAAACGCATGTCAAATTTTCCTGAAATTCCCCAGTCACAAGACAGAAATTTCTTCAAATAACAGAAAAATCTCTTCCAATCACAGGGGTTACCGGCAACTTGCTGTCTTTATTTTTTACGGCTTTTGACGAAATTTATTTTGAGAGTGTAGCTAGTAGAGCTATACAAAAAATCAGCCTTTTATTTCGAGAACTGAGGCTAATTTTAATATTAATTCAGGGGGGCGGTGGGGAGTGACATTTTGCAAATCTCGCCGTAGCTTGCTTCTTTTTTCAAATCTATTTTCTGTATCGAGTATAATTTGCGAATTTAAGCGGCAAATCTCAACTGAAGTCTATAGCAACGCACTGCCTGAAGTCGTAATTTTTTCCCCTTCATACTTTCTTATAAAATCATGCACTAACCAACCAATGCAGTTTGTTTAAAACCAAAGAAACACTATTGTTCATTACAAATTTATAAATAAATTTGCTTGCATTCAGAGTTTTTTTCTGTAATTTTCTAGAATATAAAATTATACAAATCAATATAAATAACACTCAACAGAAATCATTGCAATTAACATATTAAGAGTGTATTGGAATGTAATAAACAAATATATAGGTATATACATGTCACCAGTAATTTTATATTCGAATACAATAATTACTGTAAGAATAGTAAATAAAATTTATTCTGTGGTAACCTTGGCAATACATACAATTTGTTACATACAAGAGTAGCCACCCGTTATATCGCTAATTCATATATATATATATATATATATATATATATATATATATATATATATATGTAATAATAATAATAATTAGGCTGGTGAGATTATTGAAGAGTCTTTTGTAAAAAAAAAAAACTATACTATTTTAATCTCTGGAGTAAAACACAATTATATATACAGACTAATTACAGGTTATATACAGCGTTAAGGGTAATAGGGGTAGATTCTGCCGCAGTTACTGGCATTTAACGCGTCTTTCCGATATCAGACCGGAGTTAGGCCGTCGTTCCTAAAGCCAACCGGACAAGTCAATCTCCAAAGTAGATCTGACGATAATCTTAATATTCCGTTCCCAGGCCAGAGAGGCGAAATCCTTTAGTCATCATCTTTATTGTGAATCGTTATTGATGACCTAATGAGTTTCCGTGGGAACTCGGGCCGCTCCTCTTCTAGCTGCGGTCGGCATGTTATGGGAACTGCAAAACCACATGCATCCCATTCACACTCGGCTATCCGACATGCGTGCGCCCACGCACACGTCCGACCAAGATTAACAACGAGAGTGTAAAAGAAAATTTAACAAAAAAAAAAAACGAAATTTTTCATAAATCTGAAAACCAAAAAGAAAATTTTCTATAAAAGAGAAACGGGGAAAAATCTAAATTTAGAGTTTTCTGTTATGAATGCTTAGCCTGGACTGCACTACACTATAAAAAGATAAACGTCTTAAGAAGAAAGAAATAATAATAATAAAAAAAATAGAAAACGTCGTTCATATCTAACATAAAAAACATATTTCGTCTTTTGTAATCGTCTTTTAAAATGTCGTCTTTAAATCCTCTTTTCGTCTTTAAATCGTCTTTAAAATGTAACATACGTTCCATTTATTCGTCTTAAGTAGAAATTAGATAAGTTACTTTACGTAAAAAAAATAAATAAAAAGATTGTCTTAAATAGTGCAGCAGTCAACTAAATTTTAAAATAATAACTTTCGGTTATCAGGGAAGAGGGGGGGGGGGTACACAACAAATATTTTAAATATCAATCGAATCAAACATTTTAAAATACATAAAATAAAATTGCCAAATACATAAAATACAGATGCATTAACAAAACACTACATAATAGCTGAAGTTGAAAACATTAACATAAAGATGTGTAGATAAAATTCTTCCTATCAGTAGAAAAAAAATCTCAGTTCGAGAGTTTTGGTGAGTCAAATTCGCGTTATTAAGTCTTGGTCACAATTTATTCACAAACATGTTGATGGAAAAAAAATAATAAAAGAGAGTACATCAGAGTTTTAATTGCTGTCCACTTTTAAGAAAAATGCGATAAGTGACGTTCTTGACACACCGGGGAAGAGAAAAAAAAGTAGTACTGCTTGAAATCGCATCTGCCAATTCACACTTGAAGAAGAAGTAATAATAAAAAATATATATAGTTTGGTCAATCAGTTCCACGCACAAATATGTATATGAATAAGTTGAAAACAACAATAAAAATAAAGATTGTAATTCCCTTTACGTCGGTGACTTATGGGGTCATTGATGAGAAAACAGTCTTACGAGTAATGAATCACTGAACATAGATAAATAAAAATACTGAAGATGCAGTCGTGACAGGATCTCCAACAAGAAAAAAAGCACTTGGATTCCATCAAATTATTTCTTTAAAAAAAAATTAATGCAATCTGCCCTAAAACAATCACCAGGTCTGTATTAGCAAAAAGAAATTGTATTATTTCTGTCTGCCAGTATTTTTTATTTTATTCACAATGTACGTAGAACTAAAAAAAATTAACAGCTTGACAAAAAAAAAAAAAAAAAAAAAAAAAAAAAAAAACACTCAAGAATTCACACCATATTGGTTTGAGAAAAGAAAAATAATAAATCGTAACACTTAAAATTAAGGCGAAACAAAAAAAAAAATCACAGTTTCGCAGTCCGATAAACTGCATTTCATAATAAATAAGGCTCAGAAAAAAGAACACTTGAGTCCACAGAAAAAAAGTAATCACTTGGCGAATGAAAATATGCACTTTTCATTCGATGCGTTCACCAATTTTTCCCTTTTTTTCTTGCGTCGTTTCCTCGCTTTTGCGCGTTTAATAAATGGACTAGGTGAGATGCAGAAATATGCCGTTATAAACAGTATGAAATATTCTTCAAGAGAGACGGAAACTGCAGATGTATCATGAATACACTTAGGGGATTCCTTTGTGAAAAAAAAATATTGTGAGTAAACCGCGTATTACCAACATCAGAAAAATGTTGGTAGATGACGCCTTTTGTATAGGTGTTTCGTAACGAGGGCAATTAGTGGATTGTGGCATTTGAGGAAGCACAATTTCGGTATTTACTGGTGTATTCGGAACTGCGGGGTTCACCACAACACTGTCTTGTCTGTGATCTAGTTCCACGTTGCGTACACTATCACAAACGGTGATACAGTGGACGGATATTTTGGCTGGAGGTAGTTTTTGGAGTGAGATGTCGTTCGGATCACACGTCAGTGTTCCTTGTGAAATTATCTCTCTACCGATGATAAGAGGAAGACTCATGCGAGAAAATTCGATAACATAAGTTGTGGTAGTATAGGCATTCTCATCTATATGGATAGTTGCACTAAACGATCCTACTGGTTTTACGTTGCCAATACCGAATCCCGTGAGTTGTAAGTTTGTTTCGGTTAGTGTAGGGGAGCCAAGTAATCGGTACAAGTCTTGTCGTACAGCTGTTATATGACTACCCTTATCAAACAATCCATCTATCGCTAAATCAGCAATTTTGACTAATTTTGTCATAATTAGAATTTTGAAATACAATAAATTTTCCACTGCCTTATCAAGAACTTTTGCTAACGGACAGGTTAGGTTTATTGATTTTAACAACGTCAAAGTTATTTCCAGACAAAACAATCCCTTTAAAGCCTTCATCCGTGAATCTATAGAAATTTCACTAAGGAAACATGAAATTTGCAACGATATCCCATCATTTTCGGTTCCTGCCATATGGAAATGCATTTTAAAATGAACGTTAATTCCGTCGAACATAAGTTCCAGTTACATTTCTGATTCATAGAGGGCGCCACCAGGCGTATTTTTAATATGTTGTTTTAATTTTCGGTTATTTGAGCGTCTTGGCAGATTGAATATTGTGACTCAATCATGTAACACATTTTAATTTTTGCTGTTCATATTTATGAAGGTTTTTCTCCTGATTATGGTTATAAAGATTAACCGAAACGTCGAGGTTTATTTTATATATATGTAGTTTAAAAGTAACTCATATTTATTAAATAATTTTACGTTGGAAGCAAGTGTTTGATGAGTATTTATAATTTTGTCATGTTTTGACGGGGTTTATCCAATTCGACTGCGCGAATTTCGGGGGGAAGGGTGCTGGTGTTTGACACTTTACGACGGGTTGTCTGAGTGCATTGGCAACTTTTATGCCCGAAGGCATTGCATGCAAAGCACTTAACTCCTTCGTCTTTATGCACACAATGTTTTGCGAGGTCACCGATTGCTCCACAATCGTAGCAGGTCTTTTTCGATGCTCTTTCGGCGTGTAAAGGTTTAGGAACAACAAAATGGGTAGGCGGTGTCTGTGACTGGCGATAGTGGGGACTTTGATCGCAAATTTGTTGATATGTTTGAAGTTTATATTTAAATTCAGTGAGGGTGTGGCAGCCAAAAAGAATTGCTTTATTAGTTGGAGAATCTCTGATACGTAATGCATGAGCGATGCATCGTCTATGTCAGCTCTTTGCGCAAATTCTTTCATTACAATAAAATATTCGCTCATTCTTTCATTGGGTTTACAGCTACGTGTAGCTAACATTTCATGAATTTGGGCGGGGGAGGAGATATGTGCGAATTCGCGTATCAAAGCTTGTTTTAATGCTGCATAGGATGTTAATGTAGGCTCACTTCGGACCAACAATAACGCGGTACCTTTCAGAGCTCTTTCAACGAAAAGAAATTTTTGTAAATCGTTAAGTTGAAATGTTAATGCCAATCCATCAAATCTTTCGAACCTAAGAATCCTAAGACATTATGAGAGTCATTTTCATCGTGATTCTCAGTTTCTGAGTCACTTTGAGGTAACAGTGGACTCTGAAACTTATCTAAATCCGAAAGCGCTTCAATAATGCGTTTTGAAATTTCATTTTTATCGCCTGTAATGTCCACAAATATTAAATTTACTATTGAAATTAGTTGGGCCAAGGGGAAGTCACTAGAAGTTGAAGTAACTTCTTCTTCAAATTCTGTAGTACCTACTTCAAAAGTGAAGCCAGTAAAAGCTCTTAGATTTCTTCGATTACTGCGAGTCTGATCCGAATCAAATTCAAGCTTATGCAACAATTTAATGCGTTCTGCTCGTGCTGAATTAATTTGAGCGAGAACCGGCTTTATGTCTTGTAAAAGCATGTTTAATTAAAAATAATCAAAGGTGTACTTCTATTCGTTTTATCGTGCAAGACGATGCTAAAAAAAAGGCTAACTAAAGGAATTAGTTTCATTCAGAGGGGAAAAAACAGATTCTATTCGGAATCAACTTGGCACTCAAAAAGCAGATGTCAGATCGATAAGAAAAATATAGGTCACACTTTCCGTTATCGGATTTTTTAAACAGTTTTATACAGCTTTCAATAAATGTCTAACAGACGGAACGTCGTTAAGTTCCATTTCAAATTAATAGAAATTCCACTTACTTCTAAATAAGTATTCCAGAGAAATACACAAATAAATACTTCTATCTTGGAGAGTTAAAAAGAAAAAAAAATATCTACTTGTATTTTAATGATGTTGAAGAAAAATCGAAATGATTCACACTCTTTTTGTACACACATTTTCGGAGGCGAAAAAAAAAACATTCATCTCTTATCTTGAGAAATAAATTCAGCTGCGCTGGTCGAAAACATAGATTTCTTCTTCTCGTCTTTTTTTTTCCGGCAGCGGAAAAATTCTAGGGCATTTTAAAACATATTCAATGGCCATGGTTTGTCTAGGGAGTTTAATTAACTGGTTGCGGACTCTTGACCGGCCGATGCACCCATGTAATAATGATATAATAATAATAATAATTAGGCTGGTGAGATTATCGAAGAGTCTTTTGTAAAAAACTATACTATTTTAATCTCTGTAGTAAAACACAGTTATATATACAGACTAATTACAGCTTATATACAGGGTTAAGGGAAATAGGGGTTGATTCTGCCGCAGTTACCGGCATTTAACGCGTCTTTCCGATATCAGACCGGAGCTAGGCCGTCGTGACTAAAGCCAACCGGACAAGTCAATCTCCAAAGTAGATCTGACGATAATCTTAATATTCCGCTCCCAGGCGAAATCCTTTAGTCATCATCTTTATTGTGAATCTTTATTACTGACCTAATGAGTTTCCATGGGAACTCGGGCAGCTCCTCTTCTAGCTGTGGTCGGCATGTTATGGGAACTGCAAAACCACATGCATATATATATATATATATATATATATATATATATATATATATATAGAGAGAGAGAGAGAGAGAGAGAGAGAGAGAGAGATAGCTTTGTTTTCTTGCCACCCGAAAAAACAAGATATAGTTCAATCTCAAATTTAATTTCCATATTTAATATAGTGTAAGTGAAGTAACGTATTGGTGTAAATATCTGATTATATAAATATATAGCGTATTTGTATATTATGAGGTAATCCGTGTGGAACTATGCGTGTATATTAAAATTTACTCGAGTTTTCATATCCCCAGATCTCACCTTTATAAATATATTCTAAATTGTTATTTAGTGTTATATTACTATGTATTTGAATACACAGTATTTTCAAAAGTGTTTTTAAAATCGAGTGGTGACACTCCACAATTTTTTTTTTAAGTAACGGTACTTAAATATTCATTATATTATGTATATTTTCATAATGCATCGCGTGTATAAAATTATATTTTGAAGACAAACGCAAAACATTTTCTTATATGTTATCTTTCACATTTTTTAATGCTCTCGATTATATCGCGTGCATAAAAATGTCTCTCTCAGACGTGATATAAGCAGAGGTCACTATATTATTAATCCATGTCTTCAGTTTCAAGTGTAAATTTAATCATTTGACAAAATCTGAATAGCTGTAGCTTTACTACATTTTCGATAAAGTAGTAGTAGTTGCAGTTTTAGCTACAAAATGAAGTAGTTTTTCTGACTCCCAGCTCCAAATATTTCCTATATATAATAAAAGAAATACATTCATTGAAATATGTAATAAATATAGAAAAATGATAATATATTAAAATAGCAGTATATTAAATGATACTATATTAAATGATAATCTATTAAACGATAATATGCTATGATAACATAAAAAACTAAATATTATTATTATTATTAAACTTAATATTATTATTAAATATTACCAAATAAATAAATATCAATATTGTATTATTGCATTAATTATATTATTAGTTATAAAATTACATTAATTTTGTATAAATTATATTTTATAGTATATGATTAATTATATAATAATAATAATAATTACTATTATTATATTATATTAATTACATTAATATTACAATACTAATAATAATTATTATTATAATTATTACTATTACTTTTATTATTACTGTTATTATTTTTATTATATTTGGTTATTTACGTTATTATTTTTGGTACTATTATTATTATTGTTACTGTTATGTATGAAAATATATAACATGCATGTATGTTCTAAGTGTGGAATTAAATATGGGTACTTTTCGGTTAGCCGGGCGCCAGTGATATATATATACATGTATATATACAAACATACACACATATACACATATCTAAGTAAACATTAAAAAATATTTAGATGCAAACATTTATTCAGAAAAAAAAAATTTCAGTAAAAAAAAAAATTAATTAGAAATATAACATTTATTTAGAAACAACAAATATGTTTTTTATTCAAAATATCTACAATTCAAAAACGTCTACTAAAAATATATCAATTTTAATTTTGTAGTTTTTCCCAATTTTAGTTAAAAAAAAGTATCGCTGACAAGAAATATCTACCAATACTTGTGTAAACTATATTCTAGAGACAATTAAACAAATTCTATTTCAAGTGATAACTGAAAGTTTTTAATGTCAACACGCTATTAAAGCATAATTAACTTTTTGACTTACACTTATTGGCTTTTGAACCATGCGTAAATGAGGATTGTTTCGAATACATGGCTGCCATCTTTCAAGCCTTTTTACTACCGTTTTTAAAACAAAAACATATGTTGTATTTAATCACCGAAAACATAGGATAAATGATTTTTTTTATCTTTATGAATAGTGGTAGGATTAAAAAGTAAAAGTTGCCAGCTACTCAGATATTTGATAACATATTATTCGAAATTATTCTTATTGATCTAAAGTTTTTAATATTGTTAGATCCATGCATGTTTTTCTTCTTTGTTTTAAACTCACGTGGAAAGATGATTAATTTAATTTTAAATTTACTTTCTTTCAACTATGAATCTGCAGAAATCCTTTGTATTAGTATAATTGTATTATTGAAATTGTTGAATTATCTAGGCATGACGTTCACAGTATCATTCTTGATTTAAACCCTCACTGGAAGTTTTACATTTGACATTTCATAACTACGAAAACAAATTAAATTTGTAATAAAGAAAAGCGCAAATATATATTTGTTTAGTAATTAGTACATAAATTGTATGCGAAAAAAAGTTTAAATCACTTTATTAAATCACTACAAACGGCTGTTTTGAATATTCATAAATTACTCTGTTTCTTATGTATAAAGTATATGGATGATACAGGTAATTGTTATATGTTCTTTTATTTTATTTCTAATAAAAGATAATAATTTTTCTTTAAAATTTAGAAAAAGGAACTAAAATGAATTTACGAAAGCATTCAAATAATACATTATGTTAGTATAAAATTCATCTGTTTTTCACGCAGACACATTTCACAAATCACTTTTAATTGCGACTTACAATTCACTCGCATTTTCTACACATCACGTGGAATTCTGGAATAATTTTTAAGGAAAATTATATTCCGTTTGGTAGTATTTAATTACCTCCCATTTCATGTAAAAAAGTCATTTTTTCTTTAGAAAAAAACGTGTCTGACTGTCTTTATCGTTCTAGTTAGTAATTTATTAATTTAAAAAATTGATAAAATGATTTTTCTGTACTCATTTAATTTAAATAAATTACTTGACTTGATTTGTTTTTATTAGTATGCCTTACATACATGTTCTTATTTTTACAGTATAAGGGCCAATAAAGTTTTTTATTATTATTATTATTTTTTTAAATCTTTTACACTCAATTTTATTCCTATACATATTTATTTTTTAAGTCAATAAACCGTAATAAAATTTCGCATAAAACAGGGTAAATGTAATACTCGAAATTCTCTTAAATTTATTTATTTAGAAAAAAGGCGTCTGACTATCTTTGTCGTTCTAATTAATTATTCATTAATTTAGGAAATTAAAAAAAAAAAAAAAAAAAAAAAAAAAAAAAAACTTTTTTTTTTTTTTTTTTTTTTTTTTTTTTGTACGCATTTAATTTAAATGAATTACCTGAAATGATTTGTATTTATTCGTACGCCCTACATAGATGTTCTAATTTTACAGTATAATTTTCAATAAAATATTTAAATATTTAATTTTTTCTTTCACACTCGATATTGTTTTTACTATACATATTTATATTCTAACTCAATAAGCCATAGTAAAATTTCGCATAAAGCAGGGAAAATATAATTCTCAAAATGCTCCTAAATTTATTTCTGATTTAAAATGAGTCTGACTATCTTTATCGTTCCAATTCGTGATTCATTAATTTAAAAAAATAATATATATATTTTTTTAATTTATAAATCATATAATTTAAATAAATTACCTGAATTGATTTGTTTTCATTCCTATGCCATACACACACGTTCCTCTATCTTTATAGAATATTTTTCAGGAAGATATTTATATATTGTGTTTTCTCTTTCACATTCGATTTTTTTGCAATACATATTTATTTTCTCGCTCAATAAACTATAATAAAATTTCGCATGAATCAGGAAAAATCAAATACACGAAACGCTCCGAAATGTATCCACAGAACGTATGGTTATTATCATAATTTCACAAATATTTTGAACACCTGCGCTTGGCATTTTGGGAAATAAATCATAACCATATAAGCTATAGGATTTAAAATCTTATTACTTTTATATTTTTATAAAATGATACACGTATACATATAAGTATTGTACAGAAATTCACAAAAGTAACATGGGATCATTTAATTTCTCGTATAATGGTGGATGTTAAAAAATATTCGTAGTTAAAATATATACATATTAAGTAAAATTTACTTTTCTTTAACAGATTGCTATTTGTACTGTGTTTTAACTTTTATCGGAAATGTGAAATGTTGATAGACAGACACTAACACAGAGTCTATGAGACTGCTAGACCTTGGTGAAAAAAAGTAAGAAAAAATAAATATTAATAAATTATTAGAAGCTTAACCTTTTTTTTTTCATTTCTGTAATTCAATCTATTCCAAATTTTAAGTATGGCAGCAGAAACACATTTTGAAAGTACGAGAAAGATTAAAAATTATTTAAATATTACACATACCTATAAAAAAATTTCTGAAAATTTTTTAAGTAAATGGAAGTATTTTAATGTAAGATAAATTGAAAAACAAATATATATATGGAGCAAATTTTGAAGTATTATAATTTGCAGCATATTAAAAATATGCACTTTTTTTATACAATGCTTTCATTTAAAATTACAGCATTGCCAACGTAATGCCTTCTCTTACACTAAACAAAAGTCATCCTGTGGATTTTTTCTGCATTATACGTAATGTGCGTTATATTTTTCTATCACTAAAAATGAACCAACTTCTGGTGATTTTAAGAATGTGTTTTATTAAAAGCAAGCTACAATAACATAGTTCTTGATTAAAATGATAATTTGCATAACATTTTAAAATTTTCTGAACAGCTATACTGCTAATGATTATCAAATAGTCACCTTACATTTATTTATTTATTTTTTATTCTAACACTTAATTAAAATGTAGGAATTTACTAATAAATATTAAAGAATAGCCATGAAATTAGCGAAATTCTATTGGGAAGTTTAGGAATATTTCGAGCATGTCTAATCAATATGATCTACTTCATATTTATTTGGATTATAATAAAATATAATTTCATTTTCTACGTGCAATTGACAGTGGAAATTTTTTCAAATATTACAAAACAGAGATCTGTTTGTTTATCTTATAGGTTACATTCGGATCACGTGTGTCGGTCGTCTGTGTTTGGAATTTATACATTTATTTAAAAAAATAAATTATATATTAAAAAATAAATTTAATATTTTTTTTATAAAAAAATATTAATAAGTATAAAATATAAATATAAAAATAAAAATAAATATAAATATAAAAATATATAAAATATATATTTTTTAAATCACTTGAAAATTTTTTCTTTTTTATTTTCGATTCGAGTTGCCACAACTTTTAGAAAGGCAGTTGGCGCATCGAGTCTAATATCGAGAAAAAAATTATTGCCGAAAAGAAAAGTTTATTCTTGATTGAGAAAAATAATCATTTAAAGAAACATAAAAAAATTAAAAAAGAGTAATGTAAATATTTTATCATATGATCTTTAACAAATTTTAAATAGTCATAGATTTTAGACAGAATGTTCGCTAAGGATGTCCACGTTGTACGTCTAAACCAGAAGGTTGAGTTATTACGTTTTGTTTAAGAAATTGTTTTCACATAACTTCTCAGCACAGAAAAAAAAGAATCATGCAACTTAATTTCCACAAACCAGTGATTCTGTGGATAATTGAAATTATAGTACCAAATAGATAAACCTTGTAATAATCCTACAGAGGAACAAAATACATAAAACAAGACTTCATTTGGCAAGTAATTTTAAAGAAATTTTGCAAATTACACTATTAATTATTGGTCTCAAATAATGTTTTTAATATCAAAATCAATGAAACTTTCAACTTTTTGCACGGGAGGAAATCGGTAAACAAGACATAGAATGAGAGTAATATATAAAAAATGCTCTCTTGAAAGAGTAGTGAATTATCCATGTGTTCTGGCATGGTGTTGCATAATCTATAATGACGACGGAAATATATGAACCTGCAAGGATTATTTAATATAAAAAAATTAAGAATAATAAAAGAGCGACCAGAACTCGTTAAATTCGAAGATAGAATATCACTATACCTAGATGATAATGCTTTTAGCTATAAAGAATCTGTAATAAAAATATTTTTTTTCTACTGTGACATTAATCATCTGCTGTTGTTAAGGTGTAATTTTATAGGTATCGTATTGTAACCACACGATTAACATTGAATTGCAGCAATTCACAATTAAATCTAATATAAAAGTACAAACTAACATAAAAAAGGAATAAATATTTTACACTGGGATTTTTATTAGATGGAAATCCTTATTTATTGAGTATGGCATAATGAAATAAAGTTGTGTAAAGAATTTTCATAAATTGATGGATGTCCTGCAAATGTGTATAATTAAAAATAAAGTATTAATCAATTTCTGAGTAATTTATAAGAACACATTGTTTTTAAATATATATTACGACTACGGTACTTCATGGTACTATGTAGAAATAAAATATTTCATTCATTTATATGATAAGAAAATTTTATTTTTTATTTCCTTGGCAATTTTAAAGAACTAAATGAGCATCCTTTTATAAAAATGTTTATGTATTTTTTTCATATGTACCATTATTTTTTTATCAATATGTAAATATATAATCTACAATTAGTGTATAAAAATAGCCATATGTTTTACACAATTCCAGAAAAATATGGTATTTGCTATTGTAATTTTTGGGATATATTTGAAATATAAAATCACACGATTCAATGACCTTTATTCCATCAAATGGATTATTCATCTGCTACAAATCTATTTATTATGGTGGACCGAAAAAAAAATATACAAAAAAATTAAACGCCTGTAGTGAGAAAGGTTGAGTATGGTTACAATAATCTCATACAACAATTTTATCAAGATCGGAATATCGTAAGACTTGCTTTCATGTAACTGATATTTTCGTTATTGCTTTAAAGGTTTATGCTATTTTCAGTGCTTTATGCCAACTTTTATCGATTTCTCTTATGGATTTTGAATGTATGCATTTTTGGGATTTTTTTTAATGATAGCCTATACAAGTTGACCCCATTTTCCAATATTTCAAATTTTCTCAGGCTATATGGTGGACCTTTGAAATTAAAAGTTGACCGTTTTGGGGATTTTTTTTTTTCAATTTTCTTGATATTGCTAATTTAACCTTAAAAATACTTATTATTTTGTTTCAGACTGAAATATAGAAAATATCCTGTCTCCTGAGTGTTGAAGTGAAGTGAAAGCGGTTTTTGTCCACCTTGGCAAAAGCAATTTCATCAAAGACATGACGGATATCGCATGTTCCTGTAGACATAAAGCACTGAAAATCGCATGAATGACGAATCAAATTAATAACGAAATGTTCAATGACCTGGATACAGATATTACCATATTCCGATCTTGATTAAATTAAAAAGTGTGTGGGTTTATTGTCCCCATAGCCAACTTTTCCTATCACAGGCTTTTAAAATTACAAAACAAAAACGTTTTTCGCGGCCCACCCTACTATATATATATATATATATAGTTCATCACTTGCCACTTCATTAAACCTCTCAGAATAGTATTTTCGATATGTTTCTGATTATAGTGCATTCGTGTGAAAGGTCCGCCTATCTAGAAGATTGAAGAAAAAAATAAACATACAAGTGCCATCCAAGACAGTGCGCTAAATGCAAATATGTTTTTTTTTTTTCAAATAAATGTTGAAGAAGAACATGTTCATCACATGCGCTCAGGCTTAAGGGGAACAACACTGTGATGATTTGATTATCAGATAAGATTGGCTGCTAAATCTTTATATAACTAGCAGATTTATAAACGGAACAACCACATAGACGGCACATATGAGATAAACGGTTAACATAAGGAAGACATTCAAATGTTATTTTACTTATTCGTAATAAAACACTTCACTTAGCCACTCCTGGTCACATAAAATATTCTTTTTTCACTTTTCTAAAGAGTTTTTCCTTAAATTAAATATTTAATGTATAATCATTGGAAATAATTTTTTTAGCTAAAAAATAAATGATAATTTTAATATTGAAATTTCTATTTAAGAATTGAAATATCTACATCTTTCTGAATTTTGGAGATTTTTTTTTTTAATTGTCAGTTATAAACAAAAAAAAGCACATCAATATTTTCTTCAGGCTGTTTTGTATATTTTATATTTTTCTGCAGTTTGTTCCAGTATATTCTCATTTACTGCCTTTTAATTGAAAGTAATAATAACCCCTTTTTAGAGTTTATTCTAACAAAAAAATTACAAATATACATTGTATAAAAAAGTACACATTTCCCCGATTTCGTTAATAAAAAGTTAAAAATAAAGTAAAGTTAAAGTAATTATTAATTTAATTGAAAGTAATAATAACTCCTTTTTAGAGTTTATTCTAACAAAAAAATTACAAATATACATTGTATAAAAAAAAGTACACATTTCGCCGATACGTTAATAAAAATCTTATTCTTAAAAAAAATCAGGTGGATTGGGGAACGCATTAAAATGATGATGGTATATATATATATATATATTAATATTGAAAATTTAGTTTCAAATGCCGCTAGTAGAAAACGTATTATATCTTCGTTTAGAAAATGTAACTTTAATTACACAATTCCTCAATCTAATTAGGATAAAACATTTTCAATGTGATGCACATACATGACTTCTATCATCTGGAATATTAAAACAGCATTTCAATTGTTAGGTGCAATGTATTCCATTTTTTGTGGCAGAATCATTACTTGCAATTTCCCTACGACTTCAACTGTAAAATTCGCAGATTGGAATGAGATTTTTGACTCTGGTGGTGTCTAAAGGACTATGGGTGTGATGATGCCATAAAATCTCTCCGATATTAAAAATAGCATAGCACGCTATTCATTCAAAATTCCGACGCATACATTTCATTTAACCGTTCAACATGACAATTTATGTTTCATGATGATAGCAGTAAAGGGTTACCATCATAATGAACAGGTTGTGTTGTCTTATATGAATAATATTCTTACTTACTGGTGTACATTTGCATAAAGGTACTATACGCCCTCTACTTCTGGTGTTTGACACTAACTTTCAATTTACTAGACAAAATTTCTATTAATACTTTAGCTCCAATCCACAATTTCCACGTATTTCGGATAAATACTCTTTACGTTAACCATTTAGAAAATGTGTAATTTTATTTTGATCAGATACGAAACGTATTCTAATAAGAATAGTTTTATTCAGTTAGAAATTCATATTTATCAACAGAATGTAGAAAGCATTATTTTGAAAGAATGCGCTGTATTTTATACGGTATACAGTATACGGGGAAAATGATGCGGCATAGTAGTTAATCTGTTAATTACATTTTAAGCATTTAATTTTTCATTTACATTTCACCGTTTCATTACATTTAAGTATTTAAATTAACATTGAAATTTTCCTCTATTAATGCGACAAAAACTATCGATTATTATGTAAAAAAGTTCACTTTATTATTATTATTTTTAATTTAACCAAATTATAACTTAACACCTCATTATTTCAGTTGTAAAATTGTTAAAACAGAAATTAGTGAAACAAAAATGAGGATATGTTATTTTTTTTATTGAAAAACTAAATTTTAACATTTTGTAGATATAGTTGCGACAATATTAAACGAAAAAAAAAATGGTTCACATTTGTCTAAATAAAAAGTAAAAATTTTCTGTTTGTTACAGTTAATAATTTTTAACAGTTATTGAAATTTAGTAAAATTATATAAAAATAAAACAAATTTCTTTGCATTGCATGAAATAACACATATTTAAATATTTTTAACGAATTTACAAATTTACCTCAAATAAAATTAACTTTTCAAAGAATTTTTTTCATTTATTTTGTCCATTTTGTTTTTTTTAAATCACTTCATAGTACATAAATCTGAGCTTCCAGTATTAGTTTATTCGATTTCTAAGTCTTCTATTAAAACATGCACAAGTATCATTAAAACTGGATTTAAAATATTCCATCCTTTAGATTCATATTATAAATAAAATAAAAATTTATATATATCATATTTGCTTTTCATTAAAATAATTATTTGCCATAAAAGTGAAATTAATTAAAATATTCAAGATCAAAAGGCAGTTTCCAATACTTGTAAATACTCTTTCTATACGTCTGAAATAGTACAGAAAATATTTTTATAAAGATCGATTTTGAAGTGTACTTAAAATTTCAATCCTGTTTACTGAAGAGCAGTTTTCAATTTTCATTGACATTAAAACGAACGTCATTTGCAGGATTAGAAGCAAGATATTTAAAATTTAAAAAGTTTATTTATTTTTAGTGTCACATATTTATTCTACATCAAAGTATATATATATATATATATATATATATATATTTCTTTTTTTATAAAATGTGTAAGATTATATAAAAAAGTAATAAAATAATAAATTTATTTGTGTATGCACAATTCCCATAATTCGATTATGTGTTTATTTAATTATCATATACTAGGTATAAGAATGCTGTATAGAAAGTATGAGAATCCATACAAGTATTATAAATATTTTGGGAATTTTATTAAAGATTTTGCTATTTTTCTCGGATTGTTATTTCAACTATTGTAATCCTGTTCAATTAACAGCTGATACTGTCGAAAAATTACAAAGTATCGCGTTTATTGGAAATTAAATTTATTATTGGATACATTAAATTTAAATTTCGTTGAAAGATTTTTGGATAAATAACGGTAGGTATTACAAAATATGTCGAAAAAAAGATTTTACAGTAAAACAAAAAGTAATTACTGTGTTTCGCTACAGTGCATTGTTAAGATTATCCTAGTTTACAATTAAAATAAACATTATTATGATCAATACTTGTTAAAATATGTGTCTAATAAAACCGTGATTTTGTTTTTAAATTATAAACTGTTAATCTATTACATTTAAATGTGAACACAACTGTATAACAATATACAATCTAAAAACGACCTTTTCAAAACTGAGCAAAAAATGACTCAAATCTGAATATGTCGCATAGTCAAAATGACTCTGAATCAAAATTACTCAAATTTGAAACATGTATATACTCATTTCTGAAAACATGTTCAATGCACTTTGTGCATACTCGTCATCTCGTGCGTCGTCATATTTGAAACAAAAAGTTTCACAACAAAATGAAAACATTGATTTACTCAGATTTGAAAGTGTCATTTTTCTCAGTGTATTACAACAGAAGTATAATCGACATTCCTGAGTCCTACTCATTTATCTATACTAGCATTTACCGGGTGTTCCAAAAATGACCGACGATTTGAAAAATCAATTAAAGAAAAACGGATGGCGATTGAAATGTACGGTTTTCTGTATTCTGCTCAGGTAACCAGGGAATTTATTCTAATCATTTTTTAAAATTAGTTACAAATTGTGTCAACAGAAAACAATAAAACAATGCTTTCAAAATAACCACCGTTTGCAACTATAACGTGGCGCAGTCTGAGGACAAAAATCGCAGATACCCATGAAAACATTTCGGTTGGAATGTTCTGACAAACAACAGAGATGTATTGTTCTAGTTCATTTACAGTTTGTCTATTGTGACGATACACCTGGTCTTTCAAGTACCCCCAAAGAGAAAGACCGCCAGGGGTCAAATCAGGCGAATAGTTAGGCCAATCCATTCCACTTTGCGTCTGCTTTTTGTAGTCAAGGGCAATGAAACGTTCACCGAATTGTTCGTTGCAAAAATCGAACACTGCAGCCGTTCTATATGACCGAGCACCGTCTTGCATAAACTCCGAGCTATTCCTCCGAGCTATTCTTCCGAGCTACCGTCCTCCAAAGCATTTTGAATGGTTACAAATTGATGGAGGATAACCAGATTTTTTGTCGAAATAATCGTTTGTTGTTTAAAAAAGGGCCCAATAAGTCATCTGGAGGAAATGACGGCCCAAACTTTTGGTGGATGCAGATATGAAGGTACGGCTACATGCGGATTTTCCGTTCCCCAAATGCGCCAGTTCTGCTTATCGACTAAGCCACTGAGAAAAAAATAGGCTTCGTCGGACAACCAAATGTTTTAAACATCGATTTCGCAGACATCCGACTTCAACAGCATAGCGTTTACGAACATCTTGGGTGCAATAACGACATCAACACTCAGAGGTTGTCGAGTCTGGACCTTGTAAGGAAACAAGTGAAGGCTGTGATGCATGATTCTGTGTGTAGTCATTCGTCATAGTCCAGTCTGACAAGCAACACGACGAATAGAAAATTGGGTTCGCTGTTGGAAGATCTGCCGAACGAATGCAGCATTCGGCTCTGCAACGGCTGTGCTTAGGCGGTCGACATTTCCAGTACGGTCGCCAATGATGTTTCCAGTACGCTGAAATTTTCCGAACAGAGCCTGTACTGTACTGTTTGCCGGACTGTTTCTCACATTGAAATTCTTTTGAAAACTTCGCCTCGTTGCAACAAAACTGTGGTCCAGGCGAGGAAATTCCAAAATAATAAATATACGCTGTTCCATCGAATAAACCATTTTCGAAGCTTGCGCTAAGATGTAGGAATAATACCGATCTGAAAGGGTGGAATGTGTTCATCTATCAAGGAAATATATACCAGAATAAAATTGTTTCCAGCATTTGAAAGAACATTTCTATCGCTTGATTTCTCATCCACTCTCTACAACCAGGAATACCTACGTGGAATAGACGTGGAAACGGCATGTTAGAATAAAAAAAAAATAACTGTAATATATTATTTTTTATTTGCGCAAATCAAAAATGTTGTTGAGTTTGAACTTTACAGTTAAATGTATTTTAATAACCTAAAAAATATATATAACTGGCTAAAACTTGGATATAAGCGTTACTGCTTTAATATTTTATTACTCCTTTCAAGCTATGGTGTTTGAATTACCTAATCATACATACCTTTAGAAGATTTGAGCTAAAAAATATTTTGTATAAATTATAAAAAAAATGGTAAATTTTCATTTAAAATTTCACAAAGTTAAAAAAAGTATTATTTTAGAACGGTTATTAAAATATAAAGGGTAAATAATAATAAAAAAAAATAAACAAAATCTAGACATAAATTAGTTTGGAATTTCGTCAATAGAAATATTAATTTCAAAAGTGCAAAAAAAAAAAAAATAAATAAATGTAAATTTTCACGAAAAATTCGAAAATGTAAATGGAATTTATTAGTAAAATATCAAAAAGTTCGAAGATGCAGAATTCATAATTCTGCATAAAACTTGTAACGTGACAAATATATAAAATTTATTAAAAAAGGTAAAAAGTCACATGAGAAGTATGCTGAACTTTAACCCGAAATTTCTCAAAAACTAAAGCCCATTTGAAGGAAACCTTTGACCTGAATAGTTAGGGGTATAATTCCTACAACATACTTTAAAATCATCAAAATCTGTGCGCATCGTGTTTGGCGGTCCCCTTGTTAGTTTAGATGTGCACGACATTTGAATTTTTAAAATGTATACTATTTACTATCTTCTATTCTGTTGTTTCATATATAAATTCAGAAAATATCATTTAATGTGAAACATGCTACCATTTACAGTTTTGGTAACATCTTATTCAATTCAAACAAATCAGAATACACGACCGAATGCCTTTATTAGCTTATTTCATTGTGACTCTTCTGTACGACATCTGTATAAAAAATTACTATAGATTAAGCGTACTCACAAGGTCTACAAGCACTTTATTTAATAGAATGTACACTCCGTTTTCGGGAAATGCATACAGGACGTTCATAGACATGCTTAAATTACTTAATTTGTATTTAAATTACAAACTGAAAATAAATCTTATTACAGTCTACATATTTATTTTCAGTACAATGTGAATAGTTGGGTAAGAATACGATGTTTATATATTTTATAACTGTGCAGCACGTATTTTTGTGCACTGAAGAGTTTAGTGAAAAATTTGTGTGTATGTGTGTGTGTGTGTCTTTGGAAGAAGGGGAGGTATCGTAAAGGAACCACCTTGTGTGCTACTTCTAGAAACAACATTGAAAGGCCTCAAAAATACACCACTGCTGCTGTAAAAGAAATAAACGGTATAAATTATTCATCGTATTTCTGATGAATTTTTTTACCAACTAAAATGTTTCCATACATCTAAATAGGTATAAAACTAAAATCACTTATATTTTTCTACTAAATGTAAATTATAATATTTACATATAGTATAAAGTTAAACTCATATAACACAGAATTCACCAATTTTAATGAATCTGTACTAATGTTTTAAATGTAATAATTGTCAAAATTTACATTGCATAAAATATAATGTAATATGTGAAGACTTAATTTGTTTTCTATGAATTTTTATAAAGTTCCAAAAATTGTTAGAAATAGCTGCGATCTACGTCTAGACAACACTGACTAATACACAACCTAATTTGGAATGGAGCTCACAACATATAAAGATAACCGTCCTAATTACTGTGGACTTTCGTTGGTATCGATAAAATTTTACACAAAGTAAAGTACATCTGTAAAATATAACAGTAAAATGACTTCATTACCGTTTAATTTGTGAAACAAAAATCGGATTCGACTTGCAGTGAGACACCCTGTATTTGTGACTGAATATGTGATTTGCGAACAAATTTGTCTTGTACAAATAATGTTCGTTTTAGCGATATGTGCTAGCTCTCAAAGTTTGTACACGTGCTTGTGAATCCAAATGTATGTGTACTTGACATTTTATGTCCATGTATATTATTGTCCAATATATTTATTTATTATATGTATATACATACATATATATATATATATATATATATATATATATATATATATATATATACAGGGTCATTCATAATTCCCTCCGGGGTTTCGAAACGTTATAGTAAAAAAACGAAGACGAATATGAAAAAAAGAAACATATGAAATTATTCCGAAACTATTCAAGTTTTACTTACATACATTACAGGTGTTCTATATGTGAACCTTTGGTCACACGGCATACATCCATGCGATAGTCTAGTTCCTGCCATACTCCGTTTCTTTAAATCTGAATAAGTGGTGTCAGTTCAACGGGCCTTTCGTAATAAATATCGAAAACAGGGACCAACTGTGTGGTACCGGAAATTTAAAGAAACGGAGTATGGCAGGAACTGGACTATCGCATGGATGTATGCCGTGTGACCAAGGGTTCACACATAGAACACCTGTAATGTATGTAAGTAAAACTTGAATAGTTTCGGAATAATTCCATATGTTTATTTTTTTCATATTCGTCTTCGTTTTTTTACTATAACATTTCGAAACCCCGGAGGGAATTATGAATCACCCTGTATATATATATATATATATATATGTGTGTGTGTGTGTGTGTATTAATCTACAGTTTTAACATATTTTAATATAAATGTAGTTTCAAGTTAGTTTCCATAATATTGTCTTATCTCTTTTGCGGAGAATGTAATTCCCGAAGTTTTAGAAGATGTTTAGTAATTGCCAACACCGGATATTTAAATTCTCGTTCTTTGTTTGCAAATGAAGCTGACACGTTTTGCGAAAGTCACCATAATAAATTTAGGGGAAACATATATGTAATTAAAATTTTGTTTGCTTAAACAATCAGCGCATTTCTTATGTATGTTTGAATAAATAAAATTTAAATACTGTATTTATAGAAACTGATTTACATAGAATCCTTATCAATTAGTTCAAATATATATATATTTTTTAAAGCAGTTTATATATGATTGTTTTACGTTATCAGTAGTCAAGTAATAGTTAAGGCAACCTGATTTAATTCTGACGACGATGGTACGTGATGATAACGTGATGATAACGTGAATACCTGACTAAATGAAATATGTTTAAAATGACGTCGATGCTTAAGAATTTTAAAACGTTCTTCTCATATTGGTCACTTAAAAGAAAAATAAGACGTTAAAGAGAATACAGACAGACCTTTTGATATTATACTAATTTATTGCCTACATTTTCTAATTATCAATTATATAGAGAATAGAAAAAACTCAAATGTTTAAAGTCAAAAACGTGCATAGCACCATAAAGTTTACTTAATAAAATTATTTAACTATATGGCTTGTTACAATGTAGTACTTATACAATCCTTCTTCATTTTCTATATTTTAAACAAATAGATATTTTTACATTATAAGTTTATTGACATATTTTTATGTAATTTCTGCGTTTGTTTTAAAATATAATTATATTTCTCATTTTAAATTCCATCCTAAACGTTTTTCTATCTTTATTTATATTTATATTGATACTTACACCTAAAACTTTTATACTACATTTAGACATCTCACCACATATTACTCCCTAAGTTTTAGAAATGCAGATTCATATAGATAAGGTGTAAAGGTCTATACTAGTGGGGTCTAAACTAATCAAAGTTTCAACTGTTCTAGTATTTATCGGATTTTATTTTGAAAGAAACAATTCTGCCTCAAAGTTAAATAAAGTAGACTGTTTAAAAAATTAGAGGTATTCAATCTTTTAATGAAAGTATGCAAATATTTCTATTAATAAATTACATAAAATGAAAAAGTTACGCAGACTTACATCTCATTCCATACCTTATACTCAAACAATTATTTACTGATTTGTTTTAATACATTGTAAAGTCATATTTGATAAAGCTCGAAAGCAGGGAAATGAGGAGGAAATATACTGTTTTTGCTTATATCTAATCGAGCATGTTTGCGATACCCTCGATTATAGAATCGATGCAAGAACAATGCATCCGTCCACTGTGCGGAACTTTGTGATTGCAGTGGAGTGGAGCAGAATTATCCAAAGACTTATCGATCCAAGTCCCATCGCATCATCTAAAAACAGGTGCGCGACAGTGTCAGCTGTTTAAGGGGACCACACATTATACTAACATTTCTTCACCTTCATTAAAAAATACTGTTTTTTAATTTACAGGTATCCAAATTGGTACCGTGTTCCGGCTCTGCATGTTCTTGTAATTATTTGGAAAAAACGAAATTTTTCACACATGGTGGTTTGGTGATTTGTTTTCTGTATGATTTATTAATATGCGGGGTGATACGCTACAAAATGTACAGATTTTGAAGAATGGTACAGATTACTAAAACAAAAATTTTTTGTGTATGAAACCTGAGCCGCAATTCTCTTATTCAGTCATAAATTCGGTTTGCCTCACACCAAATCAAATCCGAGTTTTTGCTCAAAGTTTCAAGAATAATAAAAATATTTTACCGATATTTTCAACAGACTTACTTTGTTTTCTATCAATTGTTATAAAGTCCCAAAAATTGTCCCAAACTACAACACAACATAATTTGAAATGTAGCTCACAGCATATAGGGATATGGGTTTCTCCCCATTTCGCTTCATTCTCTATTTTTTTTTAGCAATATGTATATGTATGCGTTTAAGAAAAGTGTTTAAAAAAGGAATATTTTTTTCAATTAATTGACTATTGTAATCAAACAAAATTATGATACCTTTCTTTAATATACTCAAAATAATACATTTTGTTGAATTGAAGAATGTACTATTGGAATATTTTATAAATTATTTTTAACATATTTTCATGAATTAAATATTTTCAAATAAAAACAAAAAAGTTTATTTATGTTTATAGATTTTTTTATTAATTTAAATTGTAAATATATAGCAGTATTTAAGTATAAATATACAGAGTGGAATGTTTTAATTTTCTTTGAAAAATAATGAATAAATGAGATAAAAATTATAAATTGTTTCGAGATTTCGAAAAGATTTTTTATATACACACCCGCAGATATACGCATCCAACATTTTCGTATGTAACATATAAAGTTTGTATACAGACATAAAATTAAGAATTGCATACGGTTATTTTTTTAAATCTGCGTTAGCAAAAAAAAATCTTCCTTACCTTTTAATAAAAGCTTTACAAATAAATACAAATTTTATACGACCGAATGCAATTATTTATAAAGATAATGATTTGTAATGCCATAAAATATAAGAGCTGCTTAAGGATCATTTTTCAAAGCTGAATAACTAAAATATCAGATTTATCTAAATATTTCCTCGAATATTTTGGCAAGAGACTACCCTTTGTATTTATTGTTATTCAAAAATCTATAGAAATGAAATTAATTTGAATTATAAATAATTCTGAAAGCGTGAGAAAAAAATGACATTTATTTAAAAGTGGCTAAATAATTCTATTTCTCTGCACAAAAGGATTGCTCAAGGTAGGTAGATGATTTATTTTGCTTTCTGCACGTTTCTAAACCATGTAAAAATCGATATGTATGCATAATTTGTAGATATTGTACTAAAAATACAACAAAAATGCATTATTTAATAAAAAATGAAGTACTTGTAATTCAAAATCTTATTAAGATTAATGTGTTTGAATATAGGTGTAAGATGTATATAATGTATTTCCTTGAGTAAGTAATCTCTTTCGATTTAAGAAATTTGAAGCCTTATATTTGTTGCTAAGCAATGCCTCATAAGACAAATAGTTTCAGATTTCTTCTAGAACGTAATAAAGATTAGAAATTGTCTCTCTCGGTGCATTCTTCATAGACTAAATGATAATTTAGAAGTATAGTAGAATTAGGAATTCTCGAAAATTCTCTGATTATACAAAAATCTCATAATGTTATTAAAGAATGTTTGTAACTTGACTAAGACACATTTTACACACAAATGTAAATTAATGAATAAACAAGAAAGGAAAATCATGCGTCAAGCATATATTATGAAACACTTTCCAATATTTCAAGAAAACAGTAATGAAACTTCACCGTTAAATAAGGTGCAAAAGATATGTAGTAAACAGTTCAGAAAAATGCACATTTAAAAATCCAGTTTTAGCATTTTTCTTCCATAGTCAAAAAAGTAGTCAAATTATTACGTGCAGCCTTGTATATGATCTACAGACTTGGATACATAGACATGGATCTATAGACTGGCAAAAATCAGTCCACTTAGAAAATTCACTTTTAGCAATTTTCCCCAGTCGATGGAAACACATTCGAAATCTTTTTTACAGCTCTGTATATTTTATAAAGACTTTTCTAAACACCACTTATTAAACTAAATTTAAGTCGGGTAAAAAATGCACAAGGAAAATTAAAACTCACTTCCAGCAATTGCCAACTATAAACGACAATATACCTTGTTCCATGCGTAGCCCTGTATATGTATTTATTTATATTTGACAAACTTTTCTTAGTCTACTAAATATAGTTCAGCAGGAAAATGAGTTACACAATTAAAAACAACTATTAAACAATTATCTCCCATAGTCAGTGATACTTATGAATTCCTTTGTATAGCCTTGTGTATGATGAGCAGAATTTATACACAACACGTACTATGCAAAAATTTAGTTAAATTTTAAACCCAATCCAAAGTTGAAAAAGAACTTATCACACATACACTGTAATTACCGCACAATGAATGTAACCGACTTATTTTGCGTGCTCCTGTAAATGAAAGATAAACGCAAAGTACACCATACTATTTGGTGAGCAATTTATAGTGTATCTCAGATATACATATCAATTTCATTATGTTTAAATAGTGAAACATTATTAAATTACACTGCCGGCGTTTTTTTCCCCGTTGAACACTGTGTAACAGTATTATTTTGTGTGGCCCTGTAAATAAATAATAAATCCTTTGAACACTATATTTTTGAAATTTGCATGGTTTAATGCACTACATAATTGTATATCGACATTCATCATGAATTCCATCATGTTTCTAATGTCGTAACATCAACAAAATCGACTTGAAACGATTTTTTCACATTGCCCGTAATGTAACTGAACACTGTAAATAAAGTATAAATGCTACACACTTCATTTTCGATAGGGATCATGTTACAGTAAATGCTAATGGTATACACAATTTTCAGGACAATCCGAGTATATTTACGAGAGTTAGAGCACGAACAGACGGCATTCGGTTAGATAAACGAAAGTCATAATCACTTTTAAAATATGATGCAAAGTGTTAAAAAACAGATGTTCACATTGCATGTTCGAAGTCCTTTTAGACCACTGGTATTCGATGCAATTATTTAAATTATGCTCCTTTGATTGTATAGATTTTACAGTTAAGATTTTTAGCGCATCATACTTATGAAAATATATCTAAAGTTTCATTGCTGATAAATGCTTAGCAGAAGTGGTCTTCTTTATTTTGTTTTCGGGAATTGAATACTTTAATTAAATATTTAAAACCTTTGGCATGCAAATATCTTCATTTAATTTTCCCACTCATTTTAAGTATCGTTTTAAAAAGATAATGTCAATTAAATTTGAAATGTACATCTGGAAAAACTTAGAAACTGGAATCTTATATTATTATACATATTGATGGCAGGAAATAATTTACAGCCAATAAAAATGTCTTAATAAATGTTGAAATAAAGTATCTAAAATTTAAGGCTATGATATAGCATTTTAAGTAAAATAATAATATCACAGCTTATGATACTCATTTATAAATTAAAGATGTTAGTACATCCTAATATTAAATCTTTATTTATATATTACGACATTAATTAGCTACAGAAAGCATTTAATGTACAGCAAAGACTTCCGAATATTTTATTACATTTATATATGTGTTATTATTGAGTGCAAAAATAAAATACATTCATTTTCTTAGCATTAATATAGAGAATATTTTCGAAAATAAATGTATTAGTAATATTGGTAATATTTTTAACTGAACACAAGTGTATAGAAGGAATTTGTGCGCAGAAGGGATAGCAATTAGATGAAAATCGTATTTATTTAATGTTATTTTCTTAAAAATACATTTAATTTAAGTGAATGTTGATGTTGTTAGCTCGTACATTGGACATCAAAATTAAAATTTATTAAATATTCTTAAAACCAATATTGAAACAAATTTAGATTTAAAATAAAAATCTATATTTTTTATAAATGGACACTTTTATAAATAGGCGTTAATGGACATTTTTCAATGAATAAATAACAAGTATACTTATACCAATGTTTCTATAAATAAACGTATATCCTTGTTTACAAATACTGAAAAGAGTGAAGATATTTCGTTTGTGCTTAATAATATTTATTTTATATTTGCAGTTAAATAGAATGCAGTTTAAACTAAATTGAAAATTTCCATTCATTTCCAGATTCAAAAACTTACGAGCATTCCTAACTTTTGTGTTTTACAATTAACTCATAACTTAAAATTATACTTTTATAAAATATTTAAAGCAGGCAATGCATATATCTTTATAAATTGAAAATTAAAAGTGCACTCTAACCCAAAAGCACCATTTTAAAAATCTATTTACGTAGAAATTAAACGTTTAATTACTCTTCAAAACAAAATTTATTTGTATTTTTTGTGTGGCAATTTAACTGTAAAATAGTATTTTTCATATAACTGGCCACACATTAACATTTTATTCATAAAAATCATTCTTATTCGTAACCTGTCCAAAAAAAGAAAACCCCTTTTGTTATTCATTACACAGGATTTCTTCCAACATAAAAAAATATAAATAACGAAAGATTATTATCACATTAATAAATAATATAATGCATATTAGGTTAAAATTCGGCGATCATAATGTATAAACGGCTAGTAACTGTGTTAAAAATACGACGGCAAACATAATTGTTGATAAGGTAACGTGTGAGAACCGTTAAAACTTCTGTACATACAGTTCTAACGTTAGAAAAAATATATAAACCACAATGACGCGCTTATTGTCATCTCAATTTAAGTAAACATTGGTTTGATTTTAATTTTGTTTATCCTTTTATATATTTTTCGGAGTTGTGTATCATTCTATGTAAACAGGACATTGTTAATAAAATTGTTGAGATATAATAAGTATTTTGAATTTTACTAATTTTACATTCCAGAGTTGTTAATTATAATCTCTAAAATCAAAGTTATTGCAAATTATCCAAGTATGTAAGAAAATAAACTGTAAACTTTGGTATTGTTTTTATTTATACTTTTCTTACAATTACCTTGTAAAAGTAGTATGAATAATTTTAAAAGTAAATATTTAATCCGTAAACCCTTCTATGTAAAATAAAGTAACAATACACTTTCAATATCTTTACAAAACTAAAGAACGAAATTCAGTTCTTTGACAAATATCACAAGATTTCATTAAATGGTGCGATATGATGTAACTCCTTCACCAGAGCACGTCATAATCATATAAAATTATACCTGTATAGGTTTCATTACTTATTCGAAATGCTAAGTCTTTCTAATATGGAAGCAACTATCTATTCTATATGTGACGTAAACCGATATACTTTAAATTGATTATCCTTTCAGCGCTTAATTATTTTACAGGAGCAAGTGCGTGATTATTTTTTTTTCTGATGATCGTTCACTGTTAAAAATTTAGGATTTTTTATAACAGTAATAAGAGATATTCTGTAAGGACCATTTTACGCATCAATAGTTAAAACTGAATTTTAATTTCAGTGCCATCTGCTAGAGCAGCGTTTAAGGTAAAACGCGTTTCTCAAAAAATATATATATATAAGTAGCTTATATATTCAGTTACTTTTTGCAACTTAAATTTATTAAGTAAACAAATTTTACTGCTAGGTATTACATTAATGTTAATCATATATTTAATGAACTGATTGTCGTAAGAGTATCCGTAGTGGCGAAATTAAAATGTATGATATGATTGAAATCCAGCACCAGAGCACATCGTAAACATATAAAATTAGACCTCTATATTTTTCATTATTTCTTCGAAATGAATTCTGATGCTAAGTCTTTCGAATAGTGAATCAAATATACATTCTATATGTGACGTAACTAGATATTACATAAACATATATCGTTTTAAATTGATTATATTTTCAGCGCTTACTTATTTTACACGAGTGGGTGCGTTAGTTTTTTTTTTTTTTTTTTTTTTTTTTTTTTTTTGCGATTTTTTATAACAGTAATAAGAGACATATTCTAAAGGTCATTTTACACATCAATAATAAAAACTGAATTTTAATTTTACTGCCATCTGCTAGAACAGCATTTCAGATAAAACGTGTTTCTCAAAATAAATAAATAAATAAAAATAACTAGTGCATCCGTTGAAAGATTAATGGAAGAGGTAAAAGCTGTTTTTGTGTGTTACTAATTTGGACAAGTTCATCGAAGAATGATCAATCGAAGTCGTATTCTACTGACTCACCAGTTATGCGAATGTGTTATATTATTAAACATTATATGTAATGTATATGATTTTCGAATGAATTATCATGCTTATGACAAACAAATGGATTATCATTACTACGATAATTTAATTTATTTATGTAATTGAAAAAGTCTGCTTTTATCAAAAAGTACAAGATTCCTCTCTGACTGTCAATCTTGTGTTTGTTCTTGTGCTTATATATTCAGTTGCTTTTTGTAATGTAAATCTGCTCTTACGTCTTAATTTACATATTACAGTACAATCTGTGAAAACGCAATTCATCCGTAAGCAGAAAAACCCTTGGTCCCAGTGAAAAGAAATGAAATAACACCGTCTAAAATGATAACTTGTCTGAAACTTTTTTTTTTTACAGTCACATGTGATTTTTACAAATCTTAATCATATATTATAATTAGTTCATTTAATAGAGAAAAGACATCGTTTGTGCAATAAAAATCTATTAAAGATTAAAAATTTTTAATTATGGATTCAACCTTTTACTAGGGTGTCAAAGTCATGTACGTAATCTAGAAGAAACCATGCACATCACCGATAGTTGAACTTTTTTGATAGTTGAAAATTTATTGTGGATAGTAGAGTTTAAATATATGATATGTTTGGAGTTCTCAGCGAAGTTTTAATTCATTGACTGTTGAATTGTGAAGTATTACTATTTTCGATAGTTAACTTCTAAAGTCAAGAGGATAGAAATTATAGTTTGATACATATTGTTTGAAGTGCAAGTGTTGTGAATGAGCGTATTAAATTAAATTAAATTAACACAGTTATAGTTACAGTAAACTTCGGTAGAGCTTCAAGCCTGTTCGTGTGTATTACTGTAGTTTTGGTGAGATTAAAATTTTTAATATATTTCTATCAACTATTAACTAATCAATTAATGACTAAATGTAAATTGTCGTCTGAAGTCTATTAGAATGGGAAGTTCTATTTTGCTATGTATTATTTTATCTAACTCCATATTCTAAAACCCACAAATAGCCTACAGCATGATGTAACTTGCAAGTATTGGAATACTCCCATGAAAATTAAGGTATCTTGTTGAAGTAGCTTGTATATATTATTTTAAGGATGTGCTTAAATCTTTCAGTAACTGATTTCATAGTTGTAAAGCAATAAGTAGTGAATCAATATTTACTTAAATAAGCAGTCAGTAGTGCCTTTGAGATAACAATGAACGCTTCAGTGTTTTTAAAATTTGTGCTGCATTCAAATTCCAGTTCGCACAAGCAAAACAGTGAGCCCTTCACGAATGTAGAAATGTGTCCAAATTAAAATTACTGACGTTTTAGTTTCATCTATTTATTTAAACGTTATAAAAATTGCATCATTGTTCTTCAATACACTAATTATACAATAAATACTATAGTAAGATTATTTATGTAACACAATGGAAACAGACATATTTTGTGTGTAACGTGTATGAAAAAAACGGATGAAGAGACCATTGGACGTGTGTCCATTACCTATAATTTTGTTTTGACCAGGCGGCGATTAAGGACATCACAAGTCACTGGAAGTCCAATGTAAATGTAAAAAGAAAATTCTTATTTAAGTTATAAATCTAGTCCGATACATTCATTTTGGAGTGAGGACACGACCAGCACAATGCTATTTTGCGTTCTAGTTGACATATATGTGACTTCGTCCTCCTATATTTTAAGGATAACCATTACTGTATTACTTGGGGGGGAGGCTCGAAAAGCCAAAGCACCGCGACCAGAGGTCTATTGCACTATCCTCCCAGGTGTTCTAATTTTTAACCAATTCCAGATGAGAGACCTGCATCTGGATTGGCACCCCCAGAGGTAGCGCTTATACAGAACTTGGAGGACTTTGGAGCCACGAACAGATTTAACGTGCACCAGCTCCCATTAACGTACACGGTCCCACAGCAGAGGCAGACGAGAGAGGATAGACGATGCACCCTCCCAAGCACTGACCGTGGGTCGATGCTGCTTGGCTTTCGGCGATCTTACGAGCTTTACCGTCCGCGCCACTGCGGGACAAGGATAACCATAAACTTCTGAATTTTAAAATAAAATTTTAATTTAACGATTCTTAACCGTTCCTTGGGCAAGTAGATGTAGTTAAAACATGTGAAAATGCAATATTTATTAAACGGAAAAAAATCATATAAATATATATATATATATATATATATATTTATATGAAAACATGTCTGAAACGGAATTATTTAAGGTCTCTAGATATTTAATTTTTACTTGTTTTACCGTGTAACTTCAGTCATGGCAAAATCATCGTCCCTAGAGCTGATGTATCAAGCGTCGATTCTTCTGAAGCTTTTCTTTCTCCATTTGAAACTCTTAAAGTTCAACTTCCAAGTTTGTCATGTTTTCAAACACAAGACATGGTGAAAATTAAATAGTGTAAATCTAAGAGACAGCTTGAATACTACTTTTCACATATTTTCGTGAAATGTATAAAATTCCATAACATAATCTGTTTTTATTATCTTCATTGTGTTTTAGTTTATTTTTATTTTTATAATATTTTTTGTTCTAAGTATTAACAAGACGTTCGCTTGCCAATAAAAGTTTGTGTTAAAATTCCATGCTTTAATGCACTAGTTGACATGAATTTTGTAAAATTTCACGCTGTCGAGCCTAAAATAATGTTTCTCAATTTGAACCAGAAAAAAGCACGATATAAACAAAAAAAATATCTATTTAACATATTGATTCTTGTTCCTGTGTTGTAGTAATTTCATTTCATTTCATGAGGCAATTTCGGATACTAAACATATTTATTTGGCTTCGGAGCAAGTAAATACTGAAGTTGACAAGTAATAAAATTATACCAGGGTGCACTTTTAAATACACTTAATTTTCGGAATAAAGTGATGAAGCTTCGAAATGAAGTCTTCTGATTTTTGAGTTGAATTTATTATTGTTCTTGTTGAACGAATCGAAAATAGTTTTATTTAAGAAGTCACACGTATTGCACGTGACATTATAAACTTCTTTGATAGCCTTCAGTTCCTATAAAATTAAACATTTGAAAATTTGTTTCTTATAATCTCACACTAAAGTGAAAAGGGAAAGTTATCACCATGTGATTCTTTTTAATTATTTCCGAAATTATTAAATATAAAATATTAATTATGAAAATTATAATATAATACAATGCCTGGAAAATAAACTTGAAGTTTGTTCGTCACTTCTTTATAGCAATAAATGTATGTATGTCATATTCCAAAAGCAATAAATGGATTGCACAGGCACACCTCATTTTATATGATTATATATATATAACTCAGCTAAAAGTTAAAAGTTATGCAATTCACATACCTAATAAGATTTATCTCGTTTCCCACTTCTTTCCATATATATTAAACTAAATGGAAGATAACTCTATGCTCCTCAAATGCTTTGGCTATTTGTTGCTAAGCAATACGTTATCAGCAAGATCCACTCAATTTTCTTCGGGAACATAATCCTTTCAACAGGGAAAGGAATTATCTCTCTTGATGGATTTCCCCCTAACATAAAAGTTAGATTAGATTAAATGTTTATTTCAACATTTCCCAAGATCATCTGAGTACAAAATCGAAACCGTATTTTAATATTTAAAAGGTGACTTTATATTTTATCTCATACAAAAATTAAATACATTTGGATTTTATCAATGAAATGATTCAAATTAAACGCATTGTTTCGTTAAGAAGGCATCCTAATAGATATATGGACTTTAAATAACAAACCAGCGAGGAAGAACGAGCTATGCTCGTTTAATATTAGCTTTGTGTTCAACTCAATATAACAAAAAACTCTCTGTACAGCCAATAATAATCAGTTATATGTATCCTGATTGATTGAATTCTGTTTTCGAGAACGTTCTGCGGATGCTGGTTGATTGGTTGAATTTTGTATCTCGGCTCCTATTGGAAAATTCCTGAAAATTCCTTCAAATTCTAAAAGCCAATCTTTCCGCCAAATGTCGCCAAAATTTCGCGAAGATACACAAACAGGGTACATTTTTTTTTCATTTGGCGCCGTCATTTGCGCTTTTCATTTGCGCTTTAGCATAGATAATCTAAAAAGTTACTTTTCCCGCCCAGTATCGACAATGTCGCCAATATTTCGCCAAATTTGGCGATATCTAGCAACATGTTGCCAACTTTGCAATTTTGTTTACTGCCAACTGTTCAACAACGTAAGAACTGTTTCAACTTTATGCATTCACACTAAAATGCATTGACCCGTAGTGACTCTAAAATGACACACTAATAGATTTTTTTTAACATGTGATGCAGTCCGATGGTCTTGTCGTACCCCACAACGATAGGATAGAAAATTTCGTCAAAATAATTAGAACCGTTTATTTGATGAGAATTACTTGACCCGTAGTGACCCGAAATGACCCACAAACTGAATTCTCTCGACCATGTGAATAAGTGCAAAGGTCTTAAGTAATCAAGTATGGTAGAATACAAAATTTAGTCAAAATATTTTCAGCCGATTTTTATATAAAATTAGCCTGACCCCAACTTATAGTGACCCAAAATGACCCCCCAATCGAATTTTCTCGAACATTTGATCCAATTCAAATGTCTTCTCATTATCCAGACCGGTAAGATACAAAATTTAGTTAAAATAGTTAGAGCTGTTTCTTAGCGAAAATTAGCTTGACCCGCAATGACCCCGCAGTGACCCACTAATCGAATTTTCTCGAACATGTGATCTAGCCCAATGGTCTTGTTGTGCCCCCAAAAAGTTAAATGCAAAATTTAGTCAAAATCGTTACATACATTGTTAGATAAAATTAGCTCTACCCGTAGTGACTAAAGATGCCACAATAATCGAATTTTCTTGAACATATTACCCACCACAATGGGCTTCTCATAATCCAGAACAGTAAGAAAATACCCATCCGGAACAAAATAAAATCAAAATCTTTAAAGCCGTTTTGTAGATAAAATTTGCTTTACCAGCAATGTCCCAAAAATGACCCACAAATCGACCTACCGCAATGTTCTTCTCGTGCTAGAAAACGATAGGATTCCATATTATGTCAGAATAGTTTTTGAAGTATTTTAGGTATAATTAGCTTGACTTTGACACATAGTGACCCAAAATGACACATTAATCCAATTTCTTGAAGATGGGAGATAGTCGAATGGTCTTCTCGTGCCCCACAACGGTAGGATACAAAATTTTGTTACAATCGTGAGAGCCGTTTTAAAATAAAATTTGCATAAAAACGCATAGATACACAAGAATTGCTCGTATTATAATATATGATGTATAATATATATGGTTTTTTCAGTGAATTTCACAATTAAACTAATAAAGTTAAAATATATTTCTCGTTTACTTCCTTTTATTACATAATAAGTATAACTTTATATCATATATTATAATAGGAGCAAATCTTGCGTGTCGGTGAGTGTATGCAAATTTTACATTAAAAATTGCTCAAACGGTCTGACTAAATTTTGTATCCTATCGTTTTCGGGCACGACACGCTAGCTCACATGTTCTAGCAAATTCGAGTCGTGGGTCATTTTTGGGACACTGCAGGTCAAGCTAATTTTATCTAAAAAACAGCTCTAAAGATTTTGACTAAATTTTATATCCTATTGTTCTAGATTACGAGAAGACCATCGGACTAGGTCACATACTCGAGAAAATTCGATTAGTGGATCATTTTTGAGTCACTACGGGTCAAGCTAATTTTATGTAATCACGGCTTTAACGATTTTGACTAAATATTGTATTCTACCGAATTTACATTATGAAAAGACGATTGGGCTAGGTGAGAGAAAATTTATTGAGATAATTTGATTAGTATGTCATTTTGGGCTACTATGTGTCAGGATGTAGCTGATTATATCTAAAAAACAGATCAAGCAATTTTAACTAAAATTTGTATCCTACCGTTTTCGCGCACGATAAGACGATTGGTCTACGTCGCATTTTCGGGAAAATTTTAGTAGTGGGTCAATTTTTGGTCACTGCAAGTCAAGCTAATTTATCTAAAAAAGTCTCTAACTATTTTCATTAAATATTGTATCCTACAGTTTAGGATTATGTGAAGTCCATTTGGTTAGGTCATATGTCCGAAAAAATTCAATTTGTGGTACTTTTTCATTACAAGTCAAGCTAATTTTAGCTGAAAACGACTCTAACGATTTTGACTAAATATTGTATTCTACCGTTTTGAGTCACGGAAATGCTATTGGGCTAGGTCACATGATCGAGAACATTCAATTAATGGGTAATTTTGGGTCACTATGGGTCAGGGTTCAGCTAATTTTATGCAAAAATCAACTGAAACAATTTTGAATAAATTTTGTATGTTTCCGTTTTTGATTACGAGAAGACTATTGAGATAGGTTACATGTTGAAGAAAATCCAATTAGTGTGTAATTTTGAGTCACTACGGGTCAGGGTCGTACTAATTTAATCTAAACAACGGCTGTAACGATTTAGAGAAAAAAAAATTGTATCCTACCATTTTTGATTACGAGAATTACGTTGGGCAAATTCATATAATCGAGATAGTTTGATTAGTGTATCATTTTTGGGGTCACAAAGAGGCAATTTAATTTTAACTATAAAACGACTCTAACGATTTTGACTAAATTTTCTATCCTACCATTGTGGGGTATGAGAAGATCATTGGGCTAGATTACATGTTCGAGAAAATTTTATCATTGAGTCATTTTTGGTCACTATGTGTCAATCTAATTTAACTAAAAAATGAATTTAACGATTTTGTCTTAATTTTTATCCTTCCCTTTCGGGTAAAGAGAAGACTACTGGAGAATGTCACATGTTCGGAAAAAATTCGATTAATGAGTTATTTCGAATTCAAGCTTTTGACTAAATTTTGTATCCTACCGTTTTGGGTTACGAGAAGACCACATGTTCCAGAAATTTTGATTGGTGAGTCTCTTTGAACTCACTACGTTTCAATGTATTTCAATGGGAATGGATGTTGAAACAATTATAAAGTTTTGACCAGTTGGAAGGAAACAAATTTGGCAATATTTCGTCGAATTTGGGGATATTTAGCGACATATTGTTGACATTGGAGATATATGGTGGGGAATCGATTTTCAAGATTTCAAATGTCAAAACACATGTTTGGCGTAGAATGGAAGTATGTCGCCAAATTTGCGACATTTCGTCAATTTTCGACGACATTTGGCGATAGAATTGCCTTTCAGAATCTGAAGGAATTTTCTCGAAATTCCCAATAGAAGATGAAATACATGATTCAACCAATCTGAGTCTACAGTCCTTTATACACCTAATGCTGTACGTTGTTTCTCAGATGTAAAACAACGTTCAAACCTTTTTTGTAAGTATTACTGTTATAGAATAAAATGCTTTATTGCAATAATACAGCACGACATAAAGTTAAACAAGCAAGACATACAGTTAAACATAAAGATAATTTTAACAAAGCGTAGCTCGGTCTTCCCTTCTGGTTTTATATATTATAAAATCTATAATATATTGTGCATGAGCACCTATTTTTATAGGAGTATGTAAAACTGATATAAAATTTAAAATTAAAATATTTACAAACTTGATAAGACTTATCTTTTTACACTTCTTTACATATAATTTAAAAATGAAAGTAAATTCGATGCTTTCCAAATACTTTATCTATTGTTTGCTAAACAATAACTTATCAGCGAAATCCACATAAATTGCTCTGGGAACGTAATCTGTTCAACATGGAAAGTTCACTCTAGATGGATTATCCGCAAAAAAAAAAAATATATTTCAGATATACACTTTATTTAAAAAATTCACAAGATCATTTGCGAACAGAAACGAAAATGTCTTTGGTTATTAAAATTGGATTATATTTTTTATCTGATTCAAAAATGAAATATATTTGTGTCATATAAATGAAATGATTAAAATTAAAAGCTTTCTTTAGTTAAGGATTCATTTTTTAGATATATTTTCTGTAATATTATATTTGATGGTTAGATTCAGTGGATTTTACAATTAAACTAAAGAGCGTGAAATCAATTATTTCTCGTTTACTTCTTTTTAAAACAATAAGTATAAATTTATATTTTACATATTATAAATTATATAAAAGTATTCGACAAGAACACATCTTTTTATAGGTTATGTAAAACTATGATAAAAAATAGAATTTAAGAGATTTATAAGTCTGATAAGTTTTAGCTTTTAACATTTCTTTACATATAAATAAAAGTAATAAAAGATAATTCCATGCTTTCCAAATATTTTTTTTTTCAAATTTTTGCTAAACAATACGTTATCATCAGCAAGATCCACTTAAATTTCTTTGGGAACTAACTAATCCTTTCAACATGGAAAGACGTTATCTATCTTGATGGATTTTCCGCAAACACAAAAGATATTTTAGATTTACATTTTATTTCAAAATTTCACAAGATCACCTGAGTATAGAAACGAAACTGTTTTCGATTATTTAAAATGGGATTTTATTTTTTATCTGATACAAAAATGAAATATATGTGGTTTTGTATTAATGAAATGATTAACATTAACAGCTTTCTTTCATAAAGTACGCATTTGTTTAGCTATAATGTCATTAAATAACAAGTTTAATATATTTTTTTAATATTAGATTTGCTGGTTAGAAACAATGAATTTCGTAATTATTATTTCTTATTAATATATTAAATGCTGACAGATGCCGAGTATAACGACTCAAAGCACAAAACGATTTCGTTTGTATTTTACGATATCATGCATTTATGAATATCAATAAAGATATTCACCAAGTATGTAAATCGATAGTCGACGTCTTCATTTTAAACAAAAAATATTTTCTACTATTTAGAATTTTCAAATTCCAACTTTTGGTTGGTTATCAATTCAGAAATAAAATAGAGGTAACTTGTTGATTTTTTCCAGTCACTTCTTATACCAATTAAAATAGATACAAAGCGGAAGTTTTCTACACTCCACAAGAACGGGCTTTTTACAGGTTAATACTTCAAAAAGCAAAGTAGATGTTTGGAACAATTAATGTTTGGCTTGAGAGACGACTTTTCGCATGAAATTTGTAGATGTTTATATATGAAATACAAGGAAATTATACATTGAAAATTTGTAATGGGAAACCTCCGCGATGTATGGTTTCTCAAAAGAAACGTGCATTTTCTAAATCATTATAACTGCATTTTTGTAACACTGACGCTAGTGGTGTAACACCTTGATACATATTATCATTTTCTGTAACACCACTAAATCACGTCTGCATGCGAAGGAGGTTTTTGATTTGAAATCTTAAAGAATAGAAAATTGGTGATATTCAAATACTTCGTATTCAGATGCTTCGATCATGGTATTCAAATAAGATTCTTGCATTGCGGTGATAATTTATCTTCAAATTTTCACAATAATGATAGGAAATATAAGATAAATTCCGATCTCAAACTCAAAAACATCCAAAAGAAGCGACCAAAAACAATCAAAAGAAAGTTGGACTGACTTGTCGCGTATAAAGTTCAGATCTTATCAACATTAATTATTTAAAAAAAATTGAAGTATTTGTTCATTTCCTCTGAATTATTATGGTTTTATTTTATAATATTACGTGTTAGAAAGACATATACATTATAGATTTTAAAATGATAAATCGTTTTTATTTAAAAAAATTAAAAATTAGATGATATTTAATGCAAGGGATGATATTAAAAAAACTAATTAATACTGAATTTAATTATACCTCGTACGTAAAAAAATAGTCTTTAACCATCAATCTTTCGCAAAATCAATAGACGTTTTATTTTTTTTAAAGTTTGATTAATTTTATCAAAAACAGTTTTTTAAAAGTGTAATAATTACAGTGAATATTGAATATTTATTCATTGGAATAATGTTATTAACATAGAAAAGTAGGAACCATAACAACTAGAAAAAATATTACACAGTTATACGTTATAAATTTTTCAAAGACTACACCGTACATAGAAAAATAAATGAACATCGCTGATAAACTGATACGCCTTAACCATGTGGAACGTAAATGATTTCTCGTAAACATGGAAAAGGATGTTCCATTTTGATTTGGTGACTTGCAATGAAGTGAAATATTTTAACAGACTCTTAAATCAAATCTTTTGAATATAAATTTATATGCTCTTCAGTGTATTATTAGAAAGCGTATTTCAATCTATTCCGATAAATTCATGTATATTCAGTCTTTCAATTTAAGGATCTTGAATTAGAAATTTGCCATTTGTCATTTTGATATGATTGATGACTTAAACATTTATCTAATGGATTTGAGTGCTTGCTTCGAAAGATAAATCTATTTGTTAGGATAGATTAAAATATGAAAGGAATTAATATCGATGTAAAGTGAATAAAATACAATGAATATAATTTCTGAATGCATAGAACATAGTATAAAGAATGTATAAGAAAATATAATCACATTCAATTTTTCTGTAGAATATATGGAATGTCTCACTCTTTGGATTCTGATTTCTTTTCTTAACTTTAACAAGGCTTAAATTATTATAATCTATGAATAGTACAATCTTAGCATAATATTTCAAAAAAGAATTTTTTGTAATATTGATTCAAATTGAAATGTAATAATGCTTGCGATTAAATGCAGAAAGATTTTTAATAATCAGAAATCACATTATAGAAATATTTCGGATTTGATATAGTGGTGCAATTCACGTTGGTGATTTCAAGGAGTAAGCACACATTCTATAATGACATTTTTTACAGATTTGACTTCTGTTGTGTAAATTATAACGATATCCGAGGAAGAAAGGAAAGTAGCAACCATCTGCATGCATACAAAGCTGAAATAGACAGTATTTTTTTCGAAATATTTTTGATACTATTTGCAGTATCAATTAGAGATAGACTGTAGAAATCCAGAATTTAAATTATGTGTTACATAATAAGAAAAATATGTAAAACTTTTATTATAATTTTATACAAATGCATACTAAACATTGTGGAGTAAAAATAAATTTAAAATAGTACATATAAAAGTATAAATATTTTATATAATATTATAAAATTGCGTTTCAATTAATAATTCGTGATAGTGGTCATTTCTTTTAAGTAATTATAAAATTTTGAATTTTCTAAAACTTTTTGGGACACATAATTATAAAATATATTTTTACATCAATTTTTACTAAGAAATTGGAACAATATACATAAAAAATATATATATAATTAATTTTCAAATATATGTAATTATTTCTTATTACTTGGCAAAATTTTAAATTTAAAGAATAGGTTCATGATTTTTATTTTTAAAAACACCCAAAAAATTTAACTTGACACGTTCTGAGGAGACCACAGAGGCCCTCACTGTTGGTAGATATCTATATCTGCTTTCCCTGACTAATTCTTTCCACAAAACCTAGATAGGAGGTGAAACGTGTGGTGATTGAGATGGCCATTATATATTTGTTATAACTTGAACGTCTTATTTATCTTGAAAATATTTAGCCCACAAAGTAGACGTATAATTTGGATCATTATCTCGAGGGAAAATAAAATTCTGATCCACAAGTCGCCTTCTTGAGTAATTGCATAATGCACTAATATGCTGTGGGACACTTTTGATCCATTATTATGTCAAATGGGTCTAACTAACCAACTTTGTTGCTTCAAAAATCCACAAATCGTCAAATTGC
Source organism: Maratus michaelseni (assembly GCA_963931845.1). Lineage (NCBI taxonomy): Eukaryota > Metazoa > Arthropoda > Arachnida > Araneae > Salticidae > Maratus > Maratus michaelseni. The sequence continues at coordinate 87,189,254 of OZ007593.1, forward strand.
CTCCTCCATGTTTAAATTAGGACACTATATATTCTGGAAGAAAACACTCACCTGGACGACAATGGACAAAAGTTTAAGCGTTGCGAGACAAAAAGTTTTAATGTCGATTCCTTGGTCCAAAGGACTGTCTTCCACTGATTATTAGTCAAATTCTTATGCTTCTTAGTTCATGCGTACTTTAATGCAATGTTTGTAGCACCAAGAAGTGGTTATTTTTACCGCAATCCTACAATTAACTCTTTGAGTGCCAAAGTTAGTATATTGCAAAACAGTTCAAATTATTTGTTGACACCAGAATTTATGAACAATCTAATTTGAGAATTAAAATGCGCTTTTCTTAAGTTATTTTTCTAAGAACAAATATTTATTTCAAAATTCAGGTGTGTTTGTGGAAGTTGGGAGTTAAACTTAAGTGGTAAAAATAACATGCCACCTAACTTAATGTTTTTTAAATGCTGTTTTTGGGACTTGTTTTCCCAATAATCACCAATCCATCCTTCTTCAGATCAATAAAAAACGAAATAGAAAAATATGAAAAGAAAAAAAAACACCAACCGCAGGAGTATATACAGTCAATTTCTTACATAACAAAAACGAAAATGTTACATACATAGGAATAACAAAAAAAAAAAAATAATAAAGAAAGAAGGAACGCATCAGGAATTTAAAACTGAACAAACAAATAACAGCGCTGAGCACTTGCAAGATTGAATATAACCCCCCCGCCCCCACCCATTAAACGTGAAACTCCTGAGATATAAAAAATTAGCGAACTATGCAAATCTGCATAATGTCCTCATAAGGGAAGTAATATAGATTAATACATATGAAGTAGTAGTCTGTAATGATATGGTACATACAATGCTTTATTGCCACTTGAAAAAGGTTTTAGAATAGGAGGAAAAAAATAGGGAAAAAGGTATAGGTAAAGGGAATTCTTCAAACCTCAGTTAGATAAATAGCGGAGAGATGCATGCTTGAACAATTATAACCGGTGATGCTCCGGCTGCAGTTAAATTGGTTTTTGCATAATGGTGAGAGTTTTAAATGAAACATTTAAAAATTTTTAGGGATGAAAGACTGTTGTTTATGCAGCGTTTGCCATGTTTTTAGGCAATGTCTGAATTTAAAAATTGGTAATGTGAAAAATAAATATTAAAAATACAATCATTAGTAATTAAATACCTATTTAATGGACAAAATGTATTTTCTTATTTTATCATACTCTACTCCTACAAAAGTAGCGCAATGTACTATAAACGAGCTCCTTTTAGATTTCTGGAGGTGTGCTCAGATTTTTGACAGGTACTGTATACTAGGCGAAAATTTAATAACCTTGTTTCTAATAAAGACGGGAGATTTGCGATGGCCCCTCCTCTTTTTATCTATCTGTACAATATAATAGCAATGGTTAGCTTCTCATTAACAAATAATAAAGTGACCCCTTGTAATGGAGAATTCCTCTTTGAATATCCCCATCCGTTTCAACCCGGAATACGGCGAACCGTATAAGAAGGTAAACATGGTGCAATGCCCTCTGCTCTATCTTACCACTCTTCTAAAGCTTAAACTAGAATAACAGATAAATATTTCACATATAAATATTTGAATCCAGTGTAATGTTTGACTTTTGCAACAACAATCAGACGTGTAGAACGATATAGAAAATCAATTATTTTTAAATTTCATGTAAACATTTAAAACCATTTTTCTTTAATTAAAAATATGTGCACAATTTTCTGTCGTTAGTATCAAGACGTGTTAATGGTAACGTTATTATGTGTGTTAATCTTATGTGTAATCTTATTAATGTTTTAATGTGTGTTAATGTTATTATCGTGATTAACTCACCGTGTCCAATAAGTCACTTTTTGGGGCTTATCCACATAATATTTACTTTTAAAATATCAATAAATACTTGTAATTTTGTGAGTATTTTTTAAACACTTTTATACTTATGTAAAAGTATTTATTGTGAAAATTTTCGATGTCCAATTCCGCATTTTTATTCAGTCAAAACGCAAAAATCATATATTATTTCAAATGTAAGTATAGTTTAAATCTAAAAATATTTCTAATAATTATTTTAATTATGTTTCATTTAGAAGTCTTATTGAAATGTTGGAATTTAATAGTGGAGAATTTAAATCAAAATTTCGTAATTTGGTTTAAATTTATTGTATAATCTTTTATGTATTTTAATAAAATAAATTATAACTAAATAAATATAAAAAATGTATTTTATTTAGACACATTAGGAATTATTTTCCACATTTATTTCTTTTGATTACACTTCTAATTCACAATCGTAAATATTTACAAATAATTTTATTCAAACGAATACACATTTATTATAGGTTAATTAATTAACCTATAGTTAATTAACATTAAACATATTCTGAATTTTAGCCATCATTTTTTCTAACATTTATTTGTAAATGGGAAATTACAATTTATCAAATGTTATTTTTTTTTTACAGAATATATTCTGCAAATCATTAATATGGAGAGTATTGTTACATAAGTACACTGCGCTCCAAAGATGAATATACAGCCAGTCTTTTGTATATTATTGTTTTTGTTTAATTAAGTTAAAAACATGAAATTTAGAAAAAAATGTGCGTTAAATCATATTTTACTTAATATAATTTTACTTAATATAATTTTACTTAATATAATTTTACTTAAATTTATCAAATTTTAATTAATTTTAACATTAAGTAAGATTTAAAAATACAAAAATCACTTTTTTTTTCAAAAGACCACTGGTTGATAGAAAAATATACGGTGTGTTTTGTGAAAAAAAAATGAACGAATTATAATAGGGCTCTAGTTGCAGCGTACTTACATTTGTACTCTACATATGGCTCTACTTACATTTGTAGCATCAATTTGCCATACTGCCAATTACGCTGTCGGACACTGGAATGGGAAACAACGCTCAGACATGGATCAACGCTTGTTGCAGCTCAATTAACAACTTCGGGACTTACTGTAGCCACTTGTATGCTGAGATAATACCAAAGATGCTTTATTGGATTAAGGCCCGATTATTGATCTGGCCTTTCCATTCGCTTCAAACATTGACCCTCAAATATTCATCAAGTAGTCTAGCCTAATTCTATCGGACATTAAAATTAATTCATGACTAATAGCGGTGTGACAAACGGAGCAAGTATTTCTTTCCTATATTTCACTGCAGTCAGAGTTTTACCATTGCACACATGGAGGTTACTTTGACCACAAGAGAGGTTCCAGCCCAAACCATGATTCCACCTCCTCTATAACTGTGTCTTCAAAAAAAGTTGCATAGGTAGAATCTGATCCCTTGCTCTCTCCAGATAAGTACACGAACTGAATCACTCTCCAAAATAAACCGTGATTCATCTGTGAAAAGTACGGGACCCCATTGCTGACTGTTCCATGTAACATGATCTCTTGGCCAACATAAACGGGCACTTCTGTGTTGTCGAATAACAGTGACACATACAACGGTGCGTCTTAAAAAGAGTTCTTAACTGCAAATAAATCTGTGCAAAGTAGTAGCATATAGTTTTATCTCTGTTGTGTCACGATGATATGAAATAAGTAAGCTGAAACACAGTAGGTTCCTCATCCTTCGGGCCAGAAGATCTATAAAACGATATTGTGCACGGGGTATAAACCCGTGAGTGTTCTAGAACAAGTCATATTTATACTAAATTTTCGAATTTAAATTTTCCCCAGAATCTCTGGACCATCCTGCGAGATACATTATGATGTGTAACAGCACCACCTTTTGATAACGGCATTTCCATCTACCAGATTCCCCGCCATAGTAACGAATCATGTATACGACATATACTAGATATGGACAATACAATGTTAGCACCAAAAATTCAAGATCAACAGCCATAAACAAAATCCATTCAAATTAAAAAATTGCGATATTCGTAGTTTCCTCTTGACTGTCATGTAAATGCCAAATTCTTCAAAAGAATAGAGATGGGTATAAACAGTTGACAAATTTTTATTGAAGTTGTTTATGATCATTCATATAAACCATATTTTTTAGCTTTATTATCATTCATTTAATAGTGAGAGTAAAACAACTGGTTGTACTTTAACTTTTGGAGGCCAATGTATATAAATTTAATTAATAAATTAAGTTATACTTTACATTTAAAAATTTCAAAAGGTTTTTATAGCAAACATTTAATTATATCCACCTGGATAATATAATATATTGCAAACTTCTTCCTCCACGAAATACTTCATAATTCATGTTAATGAAAGAGCATTTGTTGCTATGGCAACGCAAATCTTTTCATAATTATATTCTCATTTATCTTGAAAACATTTCTTCTTAGATCTAACGAAGGTCGTAAATAGTCATTAATTTTCTGAAGTGGTATTAGCTCTAAAAGTTATAATTAAAAGCAGATTGAATTAATAAGTTAAGCATTTCTTTACAGAATAACAGATAACGGTTTTTTTTTTCACTTCAAGCATAAATATATAAATAATTATTTCTGGTTCCATAAATATATTTTAGGGTTAAAATTTGAAGAAAATACATTCGATAATTGAAGAATTTATAGGAAAAAATAAAAGTAAAAAAGAAAATATATTTTTAGTAGTATATTTAAATAAAAGTTTTCAAAAATATATTTTTGACTGAATGTTTCATTTAGTATTTTTTTTTTTAAACTGTCGCAAATATGACAGTCAGTTCCTTATGATATTTTTATAACTTTAATTATTTTACTGACTGCCTGAGGGAGGTAACAATTACCCGAAAAATGTGTAGGACTAATAGTGTCTCTCACAGAATATTTCCTGAAAAACAGGGTCATCGGTAGGTAGGACCGCCAGCTCCGCCCCCATAAAAAGCAGATGCAGAACCCACTAAACCAACAGGAATACCCCAAATCTTTATTAAGACATTAAAAATATTTCTATACTATAATAAAATGATTGGTTTAAACAAAAGCGCGGCAAAGGACGACAATGCGATATATATAAACGTAATCATAATTAAGACTCCGATACAAAGCGATAACATTGCCGGATTAGACAATCATTTGAACCCTACTGCCATCCTTCAGGACTTACGGAAGCCACTTGTATGCTGAGATAGCATCCCCTACTGCCAGTTCAGTCGTGGATTAGATTTGAGGCGCCACAGAGGGTAGTAAATTTATTTGTAATCTTTAATAGTCAGGTGACAAAAAATCCGTGACACAATATTATTCAACCATCCGTCTGCAAGAACAGGTAGGTGGATAATATACCAGAGGACAGTAAGATGAAACGTGTACCAGTAATGATACGCAAGAACTAGCACACTGTACCCACAATGGTGTAAATAGGCTTTTTTAATTAAAAAAAATAAGCTCCAAAGATACCATGACCTATTAAGAAGTCGGAAGTTGAAAGAGTGAGCCAAAAGAGATCTAGGAAAACCACCGGGGAAAGATCATAGGTAAAACTACTCTTGCCTGAGTAGTTCCAGTGATCCTGACACTGCTACAAAATGTGACCACGAAGATGTCTTCTAATCTGTGAGTGCGGCACAAACTGTGAAAATTGACTGTTGATCTTAAAATTGCTTCCGTTTTCAGCACCGATATAATCAGAGATAATTGGGTATACGATGATTTGGAACTCATCAACATTAATATATTTGTTTCAGTCCTACTAAGTTCTGTGGGTTCCGGAGCTACTTATAACAGTTAATCGGTGTACTATCGGCCATGCTATGTCTTAGATATAGTACATACTAGTACATACTACATATAATACATACTAAGAAAAACTATGCAAACCTCATTATATTCCTATTTTATCCATTAAAAAATACAGAAAATAGTAAGTTACCTTAATGCCGCATGTATAATACGATATGACATTATTATGAACTACAAAACCAAAATAAACGTAATTTGAAATAAAATTAACCTTTATGTAAATATTATATTACATATGCATGTGCATGCGTATGCCTGTCCTTATTCTGATTTTAAAAACGTAGAAATTAACCTTGCTATTTAAACATTAAACATATATAATATTTGAAAACAAATGCCTAATATTAATTTTTAAAAAAATCTTGTGAAAAATGGGGCTTAGGCAAAGTATGCTAGTTATATATAACAATAACATACCGTAAACAGGGTTGGCAGAATGCCATTTTTTCAGGTTTTAATGTTCCATTTCCCTTATTAACAAATGAATAGTTATCACAACATGGGCATATGTCTCAGTTAGCAGTTTGTAGGTTTTAAAAAACCTAAGTTAAAAGTGTTTTGAGATTTTTTTCCAGCTGCAACCATCCCCATTATTGATCTCGGTGACTAAGTGTCACATCTGTTTTCCCTTTGAGATGTATTTGAAACTCATCGTGTCAATTTTTAACCCAAAAAATTCAATTCTACATTATAGTCAACTACATGCATTTGAATCTACAATCTGTTTCCTGTTTGTGAAACTATTTTTTAAACTAAATTGAGAAGATAAAAAATATTTTTTCTTTTAAAAAGGAAGATATATAAGTCATTTTAACTAAGCCATTTTAATTTTGCAAAACGCATACGTAATCAAAGTTTAAAATAAATGTAAGAGAAAATGCTGAAATTGTAGGAATAATAAAAAACAAATATATGTAATTCTAAGCATTGAACTAATATTCATTTCAAAAGAAAATAATTTCAAGAAAAAGTATAACTTTCCTAAATATCAGTGAATAAAGTATAAAATAATTTCCTGAAAACTTTATTTTAATAAGAAGTAGAAAATAAAATTAACAAATTCGCTTGAAATTTGTTGAAGATGATTTAAACTGGAGGCACAATCTTTTTTAGTTTACATTATTTTTAATTTTATCTGTTGCTGTTTGTATCATAGAAAGAGGCGCTGGTTATTCCAAACAATATATTTCTTTTAAAAGCTAAAAGGTGTAAATTAACAACATAATACAAATTAAAATAACTTTTATTAGGTTGTTTGACATGTTTCGACTCATTCCGTCTGAGTCATTTTCAAAAACAAATGAGAAAATTCTATAATTACAGGGGAATTTACATTGTAATATTCACAAATATATACAACCATGTAATGAGAGTGCATGTGATTTCTTTCGCACTTTCTTTCATTTTTTTCTAGCGATTACATGGAGATGTATTTAGTGCCGTTTAAATGTGATTCAAATTACATATATAACTATTTGGTTTTTTTATTATATATTTTCTTTTATTTTCTTGAGCATAGCGATTAATAACTTGACAATTTGTAACTATACATATATATATATTTTAATTATTACAGACATTTTTTTCATAATAGAAGACTTTTATCTCACTGGTACAAGATTTTACATTTAATTTCAAAATGAGTGTGTTAATTATTGAACTGCATCCAAATACATTTTCTTCATAGATATATTTAATAATTTTACAAATGCATTGTTTACAAATTCGATTTGATAA